>CM057342.1:693905944-695370294 GCA_030015575.1 Agapanthus africanus | reverse complement strand
AGAGATTTTGATTTCAGGTGTCGATGCTGGCATCCATATATATATATTGATATGTTGATATCATGAGGTACACAGTTAGATTACAGTTATTGTAGCCGTCCAGGAATGATCCGGGGGACAGTACCTGCATATCATTTTTCATACATTTGCATATAAAAAGGAATTCAAAAGCGAGCTATAGCCTCCATATTTGACATGTCTGATATGACACTGAAATCTTTAATTTTAAACCTCTAAACCTTCTTTATTAAAACAGCAGAACATATATCTAAAATAAGATACATATTATATTTCATACCATCACGTCTGCTTGTATGCCGTGACATATCTATTCAGCGCTATTTTAAAGAAGAGGTTTATTTATATATATATTTTCGGATACTTGCTTATACCTAGATACAGGTCATTTTCATTTGATGTGTTTACTCGGGATTTCATGACAGATAGTGTTGCATTATGATACATATGCATATTATATATTATATTAGTAGAGATTATGATAGTACTATATAATTTGACCTAGGTATCGTCGTGCATTTCGATTTCTACCTTGTGATGTACTTTTATTCACTGAGTTGGAAACTCATCCCCGTTATGCCATAGTTTCTTGCAGATTTTACCGCTTGGATTATCAGCGGCTTGGGCACACATTCCTTTCGATGGTTGCTTTGGTAGGTGAGCTACTATCGTATCGTACTCACTCTTGGGTTATTCATATTTCTTGTATCTAGCAAAAACTCCATAAACATAGAAAGTATTTATTGTGGACTTAGAAGCGAGACTTAGAAATTTGTTTGTTGTGGTGTCGTACTCATTAGAGTGGACATTTTTATATAGTTTGCTTGGTTGCTCCGCCGTTTGGGTGTGGAAGCTAGCTTCCGTTGGATGCTATCTTATTATTATGTTGTATTTGGGTTTTATGCAAAATTTACAAAGGAGGTACTGTCGAATTTCAAACTATTATATATGCTCTTTAAACATACTTAGTTAAACTCATTGGTTATTTAAAAATGATTCCATCTGATGATTATTAAAACTTCACCTCCAATCTTTTCAAAGAAAAAGGTTTAGATTCCGGGTTTGGGCTTACTTGAACCGCGTCGGCGTCTTTAGATGTCACGTGATTTAAGTGCAGTCACGTGCCATATTTGGGTCGTGACAAAGTTGGTATCAGAGCATTCGGTTTAAGCTTTGTTCGAGTCTAGATTTGGCTATATGGGGTCTAGGCATGCATTTTTGTTACCTAGACTTTACCCTATAGGACTTGGACTTGACTTTGGGGGTCTTATATCCGAACTTTTTGTTATAGGATGACCTTGGTTGATGGAGTAGGTACTAAGTAGAGTGACGTACCGTATATATGTTCCGCGGCATAATTTACGATATTGGTACTCTGCCTAAGTTACCTTAGGATTATATCTTGAGATCTTCTTTCTATTCATTCCGTTGATCTATCCTCGTCAATGCATGCTGATTGTTTCGGTTGCCATGTCTACATGAGCCGAGAGGTCTGCGATTAGAGATGCGGTCAGAACAGACTTTTCTGGGACAAGTACTGACCAGGGTGACATTCCGATAATATAGAGATATGTCGTTTATTATATTCGATCGGGTTCTAATGTTGAAGCGAGCTTTTTCGGGATCCGCACCAGATGGTCGAGTTATTGCAGGAAATCAGCCGGACTTGAGGACTGATGCTTTCCCCTTTCCGAAGATCATGGTGTGGTGTACTGTTCCGATAGTGGTACCAATAGTTGCTGAAATTGTCGAGGTGTTGCTTCCAGAATATAGGAAGTTGACAGTCGTCAATGTTTACAAGTGTAGCTGGATCAGAAGATTAGGAGTTATTCAAATGAGGGATGACGAGGACTTTTAATTCGTTATGGCGCTCCGATCCGAGATCGGTGAAATTGATTAGCTTCTTCCGATGGATCTTACCCAGACCTGATGCAAGTCACCCGAGAAGAGATCGTGCAGTAAGTTTTCCTCCGACGAATTGGGACGAGTTTTCGAAGGTGAGCTTAGCCAGATTCTTCTACAGAGTATCAGAGATGTCAGATTCATGTTTTTTGAGTTTTGTAAGACTCCAAGCATAGTCATAACCGAGTATGACTTGCAATTCGCATGATTATCGTAAGACGCTCCTCAAGTGGTAGATATGGAGATTAATGGAACAGGAGATTGGTGCGAAGTTTCATTGGACAGTTGTTCTTCACCATCGAGATTGAAGATTTGATGCATATGCAGAGGAGCGTGCGACCAAATTTTCAGGGAAAATCTGGAGGCAATGACAATTGTTACTAAATAGAAAGTGGATTAAGAAATGAGTGCTAGTTCCAGGCAGGCTAGATCAATGATATCAGCAGGAGACTTGAAGGGTTCTTTCCAGAAATTTATAATAAGTAAGATTTGAACCAGGATCAGTTATTGTCACACAAGCAGAGAATAGAGATTTCTGTCATCAACATGTCGCGTTATGAGAGACTGGACTACTGGCCAAGGAGATGTGGTGAGATGTATCAGCAATAAGATGGATGGTGTTGTTTTCTTCTCCTCCTAGTATAAAGAAGCCATGGTACTAGACGTTCGCAAAAAGAACCAGAATTCAGAGACAGAGAACGTTGGATCGTGGCGGACGTCAGATAGTAATCCTTGCTCTGCCAATTCCGGATGTATAAACACCTTTTGACATTAAGAGGATATGCTTCGATATTATTTGAGTTCGATTTGCGTTTTATCTAAAATGATTCATTTTCAACATTGAAGAAGGGACAACTTAACGTCCGTTATTTTGATATATGTATTTTTAAGGATTTGAGGGTCATATTATGTTTGTGCACACCAGGTGCACTTGATGAGTTTTCTATGTATAGTGATTTCACTTTGATTTATGTTTTGTGCACACCAGGTGCACTTGTTAAGATTTTCGTACGAGGTGACTGCACTCGATTGGAGTTTTATATACACCGGATGCATTAAATCGATAATTTCCGTGCACAACAGTTGCACATGACTAAGAGATTTCATAAATATATATATATGCATACATACACACCCTATGTATACTCAGTATGATTTTGGTGCACACCAGTTGCACATTTCGATGTTTTGTGCACTCCGATGCACTTAGTTTTGATTTTGAGCACTCTGATGCACTTGATTTTGATTTTTTTACACTCCGATGCACTTGATACTATTTTGTACACTTTTGTTCCATGCACAGTGGATGCAGTGGATATCGTTTCGTGCACGCCTGTTGCACTTAGCGCTGTTTTGTTTTCATGCGCACCGTGACGTGTGATTTGAGATGTGCATGCAAAACCCATTAGGGTTGATTTTATTTTCATGCTTTGCATTGGATAGGATATTTATAGATTGATTTATATATTTTTCGCTTGGTCGTGTGCACTGATATTGCACTATGATCATGGCATTGATCATGTACTTAGGATACACAATGGTTTTCATATTTGGCAATTTACATCATAACTGGGGTAATTCTCATAGCAACCGCTAGAGTTACAGTTATGCGAAATAATATCTTTTGAGTTTTCACGCATACTGTTGCGACATGATGCGTTTTAGCTCATGTGGGACTTTGGAGTTCCATTATGTTGAGCGGACTTTGTATTTTTAAAATGTTGGACCCCGACAAAATGATTTGAAAAGAGTTGGTTTATTGAGAAAAATGTTTTTATGATGGGGGTTTAAGTTCAATTCGGGGACTGAATTTTTTTAAGAGGGAGAGATTGTAACATTTTGGAAAATTAAAAATATTAATTTATAATTTTAAATATAAAAATAATGAGTTTATAAAAAGTGATATCACATACAACTTTTGGTATCGGAATTTTATCCGTAAAAATGTAGTTATTTCAGTAAATGTGAATAAAAGTGTGTGATGTCATAAAAATGATATTTTAATTATTTTAACATGACATTGTATTTTTCATTTAGCTAATGACATTTAAGTGATATATTTATTATTTCATATCTTTTTAAATTGTAAAATGGATTTAGTTTGTGAAAATAATGGTGTTGAAATTTGATAATTTTTTTAATGGTTGTTATATTATAACCTAAATCTAAACCCTCACATACAACATATCCTCATCATGCTCAACACACTCCACCTCCTTCTTCATAACTTTACACCTCCTCTTTGCATGAACACTCTACTCCACTTCAAGTGTGACATATCTTACGCCTCTCATGCCACCTCCACTTTTCAACCTCCACCTGATGCTTTCTCTACACACACACACACATAGGAACTCCTTAGCTTCTCAACTGAACAAAGAGTTAATTGTTCAAGCTCCAAACTAATTTTCACAAGTGTTCCTCAATCCTAATGAAGAAAACATTAATCCTTCATCAAATGGTGCACACCCTCATCCTAGAAGCCACTACAACCATAGGTGCTTCCACAAACACTTCTTAAGCAGGATCTTCTTGTACACAATCTCCATAGGTATAATTCCTTTCCTCCTTGCATGTTCTGTATATATTCATATCTGTTTTTAGTATGCAGTACAGAAAACAGTGTATTTTGTGAAATCTAGCTCACTGAAATTGAATCTGAAATCATTAGGTAAAACTACTAGAAAAACTAGCAAGACCAATACTATAGTAAGACCACTAGAGAACTTTACTCAAAGCCCGAGACCCCAACTCCATTTTTTGGCCGGCGAAAATACCCTAAAATCTGAGCTCTCTGGACTTTTGGTGGGTTTTGATGTTGAATTTTCTTCTGTAGCCTAGGTTTGGTATTTTATAAGTTTCTGTATTATTTGTTTTGTCTCAATAATTACACAGTAAAATTTAGGAATGATTAGTAATGGTTTTACCAAATTTCAGATATTATGATATGGGTTTTCATAGTTTGAACTGCAGCTGAATCATTAATTTTTATACGTTAACAACAGAAATATATTGTCATTTTTAGGTTATGTATGCTCTAGGTTCTAACCTATGGGTGCCTGTCTCATTATTTTGAGTTTTTATATGATATTTATGTCGATTTGATATAACGACGATTATAGGTATGATTGCGAAGATTTTCGAGACGGAGTTGGCAGACATAGCAGCGTGAGTTTCAGCAAGCTCATCAAGTTGGTAAGTAGATTTGCGTCTACGGGGGAAGTCGGGTTGATGGCGTATAGCACCCCCGCAACCTTATAAATAGTAGTATGGTATATAATAGTTTTAGTAATTACGTAAGGTATGGATATTGAAGTTAATTTGCATATAGCATGATACTCATTTGCATATAGTTTACGTATGGTTTGGATAAATTGATACGAAAGAGTATGCCATACTAGAGGTGAATTTGATATAATAATAATGTGAGGTATTGTACTAGATATTATACTGTATTGATGATAATGAGATTTGTATGCCGCATAACGGCCAAGTTACCTTTAAACTCGTAAATAAATGTATTATTTCGTTTTAGAATATAATACTTAAGTGAGCTATACTCATTTTAAAACCAATATTTCATTCATTTTCAATGATAATGATATAGCTCATAGCAAGTATTTATATTTATTAGTTATGCTTAGAATTACTTACTAGTTCGCGTGATAGTATTAATATTATACGTTTCCGTAGTACGAACACTCTGATAGAACACTGCACAATTATCAATGAGTACTATGCCGCACAAGCACATATACATATGTTACACTACACCTCATTGGTACTGCCATGTCACTGTATGACCGTTATGATATATAATGCTAATGTAGATGTCGATATGAGTAGGCTCTTACAATTTTAGAACACTTGCACAAATACTAATGATTGGCATGCTGCATGAGCACAGATGCGTATGTTGCACTACACTTCATTAGTAGTGCCATGATACAGTAGGATTGATATCTTTGTGCCTGTATGATTTATTTATGCAGTCTTACTTTATTTCCTGTTGCACATTGCGAATACCAGTACTATAGATGTTGATATTTGATTCTTATGGATTTTCTGGATGTTTTACCCCTGATAATATATATCAGTGGTATGGGACACTGCTGTATATGTATATATATAATATATCATTAGAATGATCTATGCAATTAGTCTCATTCTTTACTTGATATTTTTGGATATGATGAGTTGGCGTCCACCATGAGCTTGATGTTTTCTGATTGTTTTATTCCGAACCGAGTGGGGTAGCTATACGGTTTCGGACTTGTTACTTATTCGGTCTGAGTGGGGTAGCTATACAGTCGGATACATGGTGGACCCCGATCGAGACCGAGGGACAGGATAGCCGTAGTTGAGGCGGGGAGCCTGGCGAGGATACTCGATACCGGAGATAGATTTGGGCACGACGGATATCCAGGGGATACCGACCGAGGCCAGGGATATCGGTTGGCGATCATCTATTGAGATGGTGTCAACGATATCTGCATTTGCGTGTCGATGATGGACATGAGAGATTTGAGAATTTACGTGTCGATGATGGAAACAAGAGATTTTGATTTCGGGCGTCGATGCTGGTATCCATATATATATTGATATGTTGATATCATGAGGTACACAGTTAGATTACAGTTATTGTAGCCATCCAGGACTGATCCGGGGGACAGTACCTGCATATCATTTTTCAGACATTTGTATATAAAAAGGAATTCAAAAGCGAGCTATAGGCTCTATATTCTGACATGTCTGATATAACATTGAAATCTTTAAATTATAAACCTCTAAACCTTCTTTATTAAAACAGCAGGACATATATCTAAAATAAGATACCTATTATATTTCATACCCTCACGTCTGCTTGTATGCCGTGACATATCTATTCCGCGTCTATTTTAAAGAAGATATATATATATATATATATATATATATATATATTCGGATACTTGCTTATACCTAGATACAGGTCATTTGCATTTGATGTGTTCCACTCGCGATTTCATGACAGATAGTGTTGTATTATGATACATATGCATATTATATATTATATTAGTAGAGATTATGATAGTACTATACTTATGACCTAGGTATTGTCGTGCATTTCGATTTCTACCTTGTGATGTGCTTTTATTCACTGAGTTGGAAACTCATCCCCGTTGTGCCATAGTTTTTTGTAGGTTTTACCGCTTGGATTATCAGCGGCTTGGGCACACATTCTTTTCGATGGTTGCTTTGGGTAGGTGAGCTACTATCATATCGTACTCACTCTTGTTTATTCATATATTCTTGTATCTAGCAAAAACTCCATCAACATAGAAAGTATATATTGTGGATTTAGAAGTGAGACTTAGAAATTTGTATGTTGTGGTGTTGTACTCATTGGAGTCGATATTTTTATATAGTTTGCTTTGTTGCTCCGCCGTTTGGGCGTGGAAGCTAGCTTCCGTTGGGATGCTATCTTATTATTATGTTGTATTGGGGTTTTATGCAAAATTTACAAAGGAGGTACTGTCGAATTTCAAATTATCATATATGCTCTTTAAACATACTTAGTTAAACTCAATTGGTTATTTTAAAAATGATTCCATATGATGATTATTAAAATTTCACCTCTAATTTTTTCAAAAGAAAAAGGTTTAGATTCTGGGTTTTGGCTTACTTGAACCGCGTCGGCGTCTTTAGATGTCATGTGATTTAAGTGCCGGTCACGTGCCACATTTGGGTCGTGACACTTATCTTCTTGACTCCACAAGGAGAGATAGTGTGTTTCTCTCTTTCTTTAACAGAGCCGAGAACAAACAACAAAGCGGAATATGAAGATTTGATAGAAGGTCTTGAGATTGCTGTCAACCTGGGAATCGAAAATCTCCTCATATATGGAGACTCCCAGCTAGTCGTTAGACAAGTTCATGGAGACTATCAGACATGCAAACCAAAGCTGATAAAATATGGCGAGAGAGTGCAGCAACTGCTGACATAAATCCCCTCCTACATCCTGGAAAGCATACCGCGTGCGGAAAATAATAAGGCGGATGCATTAGCCAAGCTTGCTAAGGAATTGGCTGACGACAACCTCGATGACGTAAGGATCGTTGTGCAAAGCCGCCGGGTTTTCGCGCCAGCAGAAATATCTTCGGAAGATTTAACAGAGTCTTCTGAGGAAAAGGAAGTGATTGAACAAGCAGTCTTCCAAATAGAGGATGAAGAAAAGGCTGAGGATTGGAGAGATGTCTTCATACACTACTTCAAATCCCATCGAACGTCCAAAGACGCGTCATCAAGACATCAGCTCATGAAACGAGCTCTGTTTTTTGCCTTCGTCAATGATACTCTATATAAGAGATCATTCGACTGTCTGTGGATGAAGTGCCTGGGACCAGAAGAATCAAGGAGTGTCGTCCAAGAAACCCATGACGGACTCTGCGGTTCTCATCAAGTCGATCCAAAGATGAAGCTGAAGATCAAGAGAATGGGTTACTATTGGCCCACAATGATTCAGGACTGTCTCGAATATGCGAAGCAATGTCACTTATGCCAGATTCACGGGGACTTCATCCACCAGCATCCAAATCCTCTACACCCAACACTGAATTGTTGGCCGTTTGAAATGTGGGGAACCGATATAATTGGGCCCATCGAACCAGCGTCATCCAAAGGACATCGGTTCATACTGGCAACAACTGATTACTTTTCTAAGTGGGCAGAAGCAGTACCGCTAAGGAAAGTGAAGACGGAGAACATCCTTCATTTCTTCAGGACACATGTCATCTATCGGTTCGGTACTCCGCGACGGATAATCTCGGATAATGGGCCAGCCTACAGAAGCCATAAGATCAACCGCTTCGCACAACAATATAATATAGACTAGAGATACTCTTCAGTCTATAATTCCCGAGCTAACGGTCTAACTGAGGTTTTCAACAAGACCTTGACGGAGATCATAAAGAAAACGGTGTCCAGAAATAAAAAGGACTGGCATGAGAGACTGCATGAAGCTTTCTGGGTGTATAGAACTACGTTCAAAACGGCCACAAATACAACGCCATACGCGTTGGTATTCGTTACGGAAGCGTTACTCCTCTTGGAAATAGAGCTACCATCTCTACGAGTAGCAGTTCGATACGAGCCGACGGATGAAGAAAATGCCCATCTTCGGCTTGAGGAGCTCAACGCCCTCGATGAAACTCGCCACATGGCGCAACAAAATCTGGAAGCTTATAAAGCAAGAATGACGTGCTCATACGAAAGACTAACTAGGCCGAGAACATTCCGCCAAGGTGAGCTCGTGCTAGTTGTCAAACGACCAATGATCCCCAATCGTACCAAACGCAGAAAATTCGAGCCGAACTATGAGGGCCCGTACATCATAGAAAAGTTCTACTAAGGTGGGGCCTACTTGCTCATGAATATGCATGGCGAAAGACCCTTCCGTCCAATAAAAGGCCAATTCTTCAAAAAATACTACGCCTGACGAGTCACGACCTAGGTCAATGATAGATGACAACGCCTATATCTGCTCGCTATATTCCTAAGTCAAAACTCTAAGTGGTATTCGGAACAACGGACCGAAATGTCCTTAAACTAAACATTGCCTCCAAAATGGCAAAAACAGACCGAAATGTCCTTAAACTAAACGTTGCCTCCAAAATGGTAATGACGGACCGAAATGTCCTTAAACTAAATGTTGCCTCCAAAATGGCAACAGCAGACAGAAATGTCCTTAAAAAAAATGTTGCCTCCAAAATGGTAACAATGGACCGAGGTGTCCCTAAACTAACAATGGACCGGAATGTCCCTAAACTAGCGCATCGCTCCAGATACGGCGATACAGTCTCTTGAGATCCATATTGCAATCAAAGTCTTGGTAGCGAAGATTGCAACTCAATCAATGAGCGGTGAAACTATTCTCGAGAGTCCCGCCGTCTAAAAAAAAGAGGTATGTCCACAAGAAAAATGGGCACGGATGAAAACCCAAAAGGGCACCGTGAGTAAAAACTGCAAGACTACCGGCGAGCTTCTGAAAACCCGGAAGGGCGCAATCTCGTTAAAACATAGACATTTGCAAGGTCCTCTCGACCTTGTGAGGAGAAAATACCTGCGTGGGATCCTTACGACTCACAAGGGAGCGACACACTTAGGAATCCCTACGATTCCTAAGGAGAAATTACACTTGCGAGATCCTCACGACTTGTAAGGAGAATTCTCCCCTATGAGACCCTTACGGCTCACATGATTCAAAAGCCTTAAGATATAAGGACCTGAACCCGTTCTTAAGCCATCACATTCGCCAAATTGCCATAGAAGCGGTTGAATATTGACCCTTGTATATAATCCATGGGCACAAATAAACGTTCCCTCACCTAATTCCACTAATGGCGTGAAATTTCCCCATTTGATGAACAACACTTATAGGTCCTCTCGACTTGCAAGGAGAAAATACTCTGGTAAGATCCTTATGACTTACAAGAGAAAATGCCAATTAGGAATCCCCACGATTCCTAGGGAGAAAACGCACTTACGAGATCCTCAAGACTCGTAGGGAGAAAACCCTTTATGAGATCCTTACGGCTCATAAAGTCAAAAGTCTTGGTCGACAGGATCCTAACCTTGTCTACTAAGCCACCTTTGTTCAAACCAGCAAAGGCAAATGATGATTCGCTCCTGGCAATATCCCAGTTGTAGTGATGCTGATGCCCAAATCGGTATCAAATACCAAGTCCTCTAAAGGCAAATGATGATTCGCTCCTGGCAATATTCCAATCGCATCGATGTTGATGCCAGAACAGGTGTCAATTTTCAAGTCCTTTCACGGCAAATTATGATTCGCTCCTGGCAATATTCTAGTCGTAGCGATGCTGATGCCAGGATTGGTATCAGATATCAAGTTCCATACTCGCAACAAAAAAATCAGCGAGCAACAAATGCATATAAAAACAGCCGAAATGTTTTGGCAACTCGCAATAAAAATCAGCGAGCGAAATATATGCATATAAAAACAGCCGAAATGTTTGGGCAACTCGCAATAAAAAGCAGTGAATAAAAGGTAAAAACAGCCGAAATGTTTGGGCAAGTCGCAATAAAAAGCAGTGAGTAAAAAGAAAAAAATAGCCGAAATGATTGGGCACCGCGATAAAAAGCCGAAATGATTGGGCAATCGTGACTTTCACGATATAAAAGTTGAAATGATCGAGCATCGCGGAAAGAAATAAAATGAAATGAAACTTTTTCCCTACAGGTGAGTCCACATCAAACCCCTGTATACAATCCATGGGCATAAACGAAAAGGGAACCATATTTTCCCGCCAGGCTCCATTAAAGGGAGAGCCAGATCTTGACGGCGACATCTACAGTCTGATGATCAGCTCGGCATTCCTTCTCATTTCAGCAGGACGCGGAAGCGACGTCAACAAAAGACCCCAGGGTAAAAACAAAAGGAACCATGGCAAAGTCCCTAGTTCTAAGTCTTAATAGTTCACAAACAACCTAGAGACCACCTCGACATTCGTCTCGGCACAGCAGATGCAGTGTCAGCAATGACGTTTCTTCTCACTCCAGCAGGATGCAGACGTAACGTCAACAAACGACTCCAAGTCAAAATGAAGCGGAGCCATGGCAAAGTGCCTAGTTCCAGGTCTCGACGGTTCACCAACAACCTAGAGGCCACCTCGACATTCGTCTCGTTACAGCAGACGCAGTGTCAGCAACTACGTTTCTTCTCACTCCAGCAGGATGCAGACGCAACGTCAACAAACGACCCCAGGGTCAAAATGAAGTGGAGCCATTGAAAAGTCCCTAGTTCTAGGTATCGAAGGTTCATAAACAACCTAGAGACCACCTCGACATTCGTCTCGTTACAACAGACGCAGTGTTAGCAATGACGTTTCTTCTCACTCCAGCAGGATGCAGACGCAACGTCAACAAACGACCCCAGGGTCGAAATAAAGCGGAGCCATGGCAAAGTCCCTGGTTCCAGGTCTCGACGGTTCACAAACAAACCTAGAGACCACCTCGACATTCGTCTCGTTACAGTAGATGCAGTGTCAGCAACGACGTTTCTTCTCACTCCAGCAGGATGCAGACGCAACGTCAACAAACGACCCCAGGGTCAAAACAAAACGGAGTCATGGCAAAGTCCCTAGTTCTAAGTCTCGACGGTTCACAAAACAACCTAGAGATCATCTCGACATTCGTTTCATTACATCAGAAACAACATCGACAAAGGAAGCGAAGGCCAAATTCCTAGCTTCAGGGTCTTGACGGCAACTCAAATAAAACCCGAAAGACTATCATCCCATACCAGCGCGGAGTGGTTATGACTCATCGGGGCTCCCAAACTGAGCCTAACCTTATTTAAAAAGCGACATGGAAAAATTCCTAACGCTTTCTCTTCTGACGGTCAAACTGCCTAAGAAGATTACTTGAAGACGTTTTGTCCATCCCCCAAAGGGATCAGAGACATGATAGTCGCGGGGCTACTCGAATACCAACGTAAAGTCTGCATATCGGGGAATGCATCAACGAACGCGATGGTACCACGGACTAAAACCCTAGTACCACAAAACCTAACGGACCTCTGTCATAAAGAGCAGGGGTTAACTCTAACGTTAGGAAAAGTTTTCTTATAAGCCCAAGGGAGGTAAACTAAATAAACTCCGAAATGAGTCCATAAACTAGAGACTCCGGAATGAGTGAATAAACTACAAACTCCGAAATGAGTGAATAAACTAGAGACTTCGGAACGAGTGAATAAACTACAAACTCCGAAATGAGTCCATAAACTAGAAACTTTGAAATGAATGAATAAACTACAGGATCCGAACGAGCGCATAAACTACAAACTCCGAAACGAGTAAGTAAACTAATTACCATCACATCAAGGCATCAAGACACGGATAAGTGCATATAAAAGAATGTATGTTCTTATTTCATGAATTGAAATGTTTAAGAGATACAATCAATGCAAAAAGGAGAATACAATTACAATGATTAAGAAGGAGGCGCTTTCAACAAACTGACGACCCACTCATGCGCTCCCCGTAACTCCTCCTCGCGATCAGCTATGACGGCCAACTCCTCTTCGATTTGAGCTCGTTGTTGCAAGCAGGATGAAAGATTCTCATCGATTTCCTGCTTAGCAGCTTCGCAATCCTGCGTAGCCCGCTCAGTGAAGTCAAGCTTCTTCCTTAGCGCCAGCTCATCAGAAATACATCGTTGGAGGTTTTCAAAAATAGCTTTCAGCTGCGCAGCATTCACTTCAACCTGGGCATGCAATTGGACGGATTCACCGGAAGCCGTCTCATGCTCATTTTGCCTCAGGGCCACCTTTTGTTCAAAATATCGAATGAAAGAGACACTCTGCTCATCCCACGCAGCCCGCTGAGAGTTCAAGGTCAATACCTTAGGAGTGAGTCGCTTAACCTCAATCTCATGCAGGCAAGCCTCGATCTTCCTACAATAATCAACCCAAGAACCAAAAAGATCTTCATTATGGAAATTCATGAGTGTCGCCAGCATTGGATTGACTTCGTCGGCAAAATCCGTAGCAGAGGTGAGCCTCAGCGTCGATATCTTTAATAAACTCGCTTAACGTTCGCCTGCTATTCACTGCGCCCCTGAAAGATGGACATTTAGCGAAAGGCCCCATAGGCATAGGAATGCGGGATTCAAAAGGAGCTGAAGCCAGTGTAATTGCTGCAAAATAATCCACGATCAGATTTCAACTTGAAAGACAAAGAAGACACCTGACGGATGAAATCTACCGTACCAGCTGTTGAAGATGTCAAAACAGGGAGTTCCGGAGGCTTGGCTATTCCTTCGCTCCCTCCTTCGAGCCGTGA
This sequence comes from Agapanthus africanus, assembly GCA_030015575.1. Lineage (NCBI taxonomy): Eukaryota > Viridiplantae > Streptophyta > Magnoliopsida > Asparagales > Amaryllidaceae > Agapanthus > Agapanthus africanus. Next base: position 695,356,534 of record CM057342.1, on the reverse strand, counting down.
TACTGTGGTCGACATAAGGAAAGCATAGCAACAGAAGGTTTGCTCATCAAAAGAAGAAAAAACTAAGCGACGAATATACTAACCAATGCTGGAAGAGGGAACGACTTTCGATCAGAAGGAAAAATGCGGGTGCAACACTTGGTATAAGTGGTCAAAAAGCACTCCTGCAAGGTTGCCACAGTATAAGGTTAAGGTAAAGAAAATTGGTATCTACAATAAAGCAACTAAACAAGAAACCTTTACCTTCCAAAATTCGGGGAGGCACAGAAGGAACCGTGACAGTCAAGGCAGCGGCCGGTTGTAATTCTTCAGCCAGTACAGCTTCAGGGTTTATCGCACCTATGCTCAAGAAAAAGGAGATATCATTAGAGACGCTTAGCAGGATTAAAAACTCAAAGGCAATAACCCGAGGAGTACTTGACAGGTCAGAAACCGAAACCATGCTCGAAGCGTCACCAGTTGTGTTGGCTTCTTCGGTTTCCATTGGGAGAGTAAATTCAACGCCCACAGCTTCATCCCCTGACTCGATAAGGGTTGTCGTAATGCTCGCATCGTCCGCTGATATCAAGGATCCACAGGGGAAAAGAGCGGCAGTTAGAACGGTCCCAGATTCCAGAGAAAGATTGGCCACTTCAGGCACTTTAGTTGCCGGCACTTCACTTGTCACGCCGTCATCCAAATTTGGCCCTGTAAATAAAAATGCGTATGTTAAATGAATAGAAAAAGGGGAGGGGCTATTATTAAGAACCAAGCATTGCTCTACCTTGATTTAGCCGTTCACTCTCTTCATGAGCTATACACGCAACCTGTCTATGGGCAGTAGACAGGGCAGAAGGAACGTCCACCGAAGGAATGTCAGCAAGTGGAATATTACTCGAACCTGCACCTATGGCCAAGACAGCTTCGCGTTCCCTCACAGTGTGTTTTCTATGCTTCCTTTCAGCCTGGGCCGTATGAACCGACCTCCTTAAAACTTCCGATAAGGGGACATCGTCGTCCGAACCGAGCTCAGCCTCTGGAGCCACTATGGCATCCATCATCCGCTGCTTCAGCAACGCCTCTTGTGGTGGCCTTAGGATGGCCTCGGCCGTAGTCGGTGGCTCTGGAAGCTTTTCTGTGTCACCGCCTGGGATTTGCACTACACTTGGAACAACCTGGGTTTTGGTAGTCCCCACAGTAGAATAAAGAAAAGAGTCAGCCCATGAATAGAAGAAACCAAAAGAGCAAAGGTGTAGTGAAGTGAATTATACCAAGGCCCAAGGTGGCACGGAGCTTCTCTTCTTCCTCAAACGTCTTGAGGGAAGCCGTGAGAACCTCTTCGACAGAGATACCTGTTAAGAAAGAGAGCGTTAATAAAGCATAATAATGGGAGAAGGGGATAGATGCTGAAGAATGTAAATGAAGTATACCCGACTCCGCAATAGAGGCTAACGCCGCCTGTTCACGGGACAATCGTTTCGACGCTTTAATGGTGGCCTGAAGGTCGGAATCAGTCACAGGCGTGTCAAACAAACCCTCATTGGTGCCATATTCGCACAATCCCTCACTTTAAGGAGCATGGGGCTCCTGGCCGAATACGACATCAGCAGAGAATAGATATTTCTTTTTCTTCTGCGAAATGAAACCAACAGCCGATGATAGAAGCTTCCGCTTGATAGGCTTCTTTAGACGGCGGGTCCCAATCTTCGAACCAATGCCCGATTCTGGGGACGCCACGGCTACCACAGTCACAGGAACATCCGGCCGAAGAGCTCATGGGATTACAGCCGTAGTGATTTCTCGTAAAGAAGGGCGAATGGCTGCTCGTCGCTTCAAAGGGACTGCTGGATTGCCGGCGGGGACGGCATCCTTGTGGTCGAGTAGCAGTCGCTTCTCCTTCCTGATAACAACACCAATTGCATGCTGGTACCACGCCACATGAGCATTTGAAGCTTTTAGCACATAACTCGGTTCACTGACAAGGAAATGGGACCCTGTATTTAATCGCCTAAAATGATGCATTGCATTGCGAATACGGTCCTCCATAGCAACCGGTTCGACCAAGAATGCCTCAAGAGGAACGCCCTAATTATAGCCCGACTGTTGAGTGAAGCAGTGCGGGTTGTACCTCATAAATAGTATCGAGGCGTTCTGTCTAAATATTTGAAAGCCCGGCCTGATAGAATACAGGTGCATAGCCTCCCGAGCCCTCAACGTGGAAGCCCCGTCTTTGTAAGTGTCATGCAACAGTTGCACCACCTTAGTAGATTCTTTGCCGATAGTCAAGACTCTATCGACAAAGGTCATACTGTCCCCAACCATGCACGGGCGAAGAAGCAGTCGCCGAGTCTCTCGCTGCGATGGCTCTGACGCGGAAGCGTCAACCAGATACATGACCCGGGAGAAGTTGTAGCTTTCATAGAAGCGGGGTCGTTTGTGAACACCGAAGGCAACCAGCACGTGCATCTCGATCCATGACGTGAAGTAGTGCAAAGGGAGATACATGGGCTTTACCTCCGGCTGAGTGGTGTCGGCCGCTAATCTCAGGCCATGATGTAGATGAGCCAGCCCCGCGATCCCAACGGCCACACGCATCCCCTCAACAATGCGATAGGCCGGATAAAAGACAGACGGCCTCATATAGGGGTGCATCGGAAGCGCAAACCATCTCAACCACAGGCCAATGAACCCCAGAAAAAATGTCTCTTCGTCAACATTTGAGGCAGCGATCTCTGCAAAATGGACGACCGGAGTGTCTGGAATGAAGAAATTCTTTAAATCCGCCTCCACTGTCGGCAAGTTATCCAAACCAAACCCGAACGGGTCGTCAAGTTTGGCAAATTTTGCATCTTTTTCGACAAGACTTCTGGGCGAAGAAGCGGGTGATGAAATCTGCAAAGCCGACCCCGTGCCTTTCAGACTCCAAGAACAAACTCTCATACATGTTCAACACCTTGATTAGGCTAGGGAACTGGTGTTGAACAGTGTTCTCCAGAGTAAGGCCCATTACCACTGATTTGGTGGCGAAAACATACTCATCGGGGGGAAGTAGCTCCTCATAGTGCTCCCCTCTGACGGGTAACCCAGAGATCTCCGCAAACTCCTCCAAAGAAATCAAGACCTCCCGGTCTAATAAAAGAAATGTGTAGGTTGGGATGTTCTATTGTTCCAGAAAATCCTTGACCCACCATACAGGAGGCGTGGGATAGTGAAAAAGGGACGCGTAGATTGCGAGATACAACCCAAGCTTCAACAGCAGCGACTTCTTGGATGATAGGATATACCGAGCCCACTGTAGGTAGCCGTCCGAATGACAAGGAGTCAATCCTATCATATAAACTTGCCCCCAAGGGCTCGCCTTGGCATATGCATCGCCCCAAAATGTCCAAGGCCATCGGTGGCTGTATGGGTATCAATGCCATGGAAGGCTGAAGAAGACCTTCCGAGGTCCAGTTGACCTATTCTACGGCATAAGTCATTTGAGACAGGTTAGCATAATGAATCGCTGGGATCGGCTCTGAAAACGCTGCACAAGAAAAGCTGCGCTGACCCCGGATAATCTGACTGTACCATGACCCCCACAGGTGAAGAGATTTTTGCTCCGGGTCATGATCTTTAATAACCATGAAGACTTCCTGATCTACGGGCGTGTCGGCAAATGCGCTCTCCAAACGTACGAAGGGAAAAAAGGAATCAGAAGCCATAGTACCTGTACAAAAAGGGAGGAGTCAGCTATTGACATGATAATTAAAATTATACTGTACCGCAGTTCAAAAAAAGAGGAGGACAGGGGCCCCCACAAAATCAAGGTAACGCCCCGTCAATGATGGGGCAGTCACTCATTAAGAATGGAATCCAAAAGGATTCCCATTTAATAAAAAAACATCATTGGACTCGGAAGTTAAACTCCCTTGAGAACTGTGTTTGTTTACCGCCGAAAATCGGGAAGACAAACGTCTCACCAGAATTTGGGGGCATATGCTATTTGGTTTTATCCGTCCACCTCTCCAAAGATGCTAAGCTGATTTATGGCACCATGTATCGGAGGTCTGGACGGATGCAACCGTTGTAGCGGACTTCATCAGATTCCCCCTTGTTGTGAGGGGTTTTTGATTGTGGGGATGCTCTTCCCTGCAGGCGCAAGCCTCTGCAGTTAATTACATTACCATATCGTGGTAACCACTTTCTCCTACTCCAGAAGGTCATTCCGTGTCATGTGTGTTTGTTTTATTTTTGGTTGCCCGTTGGTCGCACGCTTTCAGCGTGTCGGGATTCAAAGTTCTAAAGTTATAACTGCGATCAAGGACTGTGTCGCTTTGCAGCTACCCGGTTGAGCATGGGTCGATCCACAGGGAGATGGTTGTATGTCCGTTCGAGCCTTAGAGGAGTCAATGAAGAATGTATATGTATATGTTCAGTTCTATCCTAAGTGTTCGTATTTTATGTTCAAGTAAGTTTGTTAAGATTAAGATTGGTTAGTAGAGTTAGGATTAGTCTTGTGCTTATCTTTTGCCATTCTTAAAACGATGTTGGGATAATCGAAAGTAGCGGGGATTAGGAGGACATAAGAATGGGATTTGCGAGTTTAAGTGAGCTTTCCAACGCTAAATCCATTCCTATTGCCCCTTTTTCGTCTGCTAAATATGCTTACCCCAACCCTCGGCCAAACACCCGCAACCATGTATCCAATTAAGTCACAACTACATGTTACGTTGTAGTGCGCTTAAAGGACTTCTCAACTTAGGTCGCGGCTATATGTCACGTATAGCGCGCCTAAGTGAGGGGGTTGCGTTTGTTTGGTCGAGGTTCGTTTCAAGATGTTTGGTGAAGAGAAGCACAAGGGATTTTTCCGTCCCTCATACCACCTTTCTTAGCCTTAACAAGTGTGGAATTATTCACACATTATAAAAGAAAATAAAACAAAACAAGAAGGAAGAAAAGAAGAAAAAGGAAAAATACGGTTTTACAAATGATGCAAGCTAACTACTTGAGTTCTCACCTAAGCAAGGAACACCGTTGAGTATCATCGCTTGAAAATAATACGGAAAAGAGAAGAGAAGGAAAATAAAACAAGCAAAGAAATAACAACAACTAGTTAACAACAAATAATAAAAGTTAAACTAGAATTAAAATTACAATGCAAGAATTAAAAGATACAAAATAATAAACTCTCATCTTCATTTCATCATCCACTCAATGCTCTCACTACATTTTAATGGAGGAATACATGAAGAAGAAGAAGAAGAACTAAAGCTAAACTAAATCCTAACAAAAAGAAGCATCTTTGGCTTGGCACAAAACTGGGCTATTTATAGGCTGAGTGCTGAAACCGTAAGGCAAGATTCTCTTCCCAAATCAAGTTACTAAACTAACCCTAAAATCCGAGTTGACACTGAGTCAACTCGGCCGCGGATCCGCCGCCGAGTTGCCAATTAGGCCGCGGATCCGCGGCTCTTTGGTGGAATCGGCATGTCATTTTTTCTGGGGTTTCTTGTGTTGCTCTCTTATTTTGTTCTACATGTTCCAAATTGCAAATTGCATCCACAATTTCTTCAGATCTGCAACAGTCCAAAATGGCTTCAAAAATAATTCTTTTGATCTTGTCTCCCTCAAGCTCCGCGCACCCATTGATTCTTATGCTGCCCCCTCGTGCTCTATGCTTGTCCGAGACACGAATGACCACTGTCATTTGTCTTGTCTCTGAAACTGGTAAGCGGCACTGGATGGATACGGATGACCGGAATCCGGCTTTTATCTATTGGCAAAAGATGTTCTGGATTTTGGCGTAACAGTGGAGATTTTGTATCATTTACGTCATTTTGGACTAGGAACCTGTAACCTGTAAATATGTAGCAATCACGGATTAAAAGCATCTGCCTATAAACAAATGAGTATAAGAATGGGCAGTATTAAATGCAATATTCTGGTATGAACACCCATGGATTGTATACGGAGACTAATTTGTGTTGTCTCCCGTAGGGCGTGGATTAATCCAAATCTGTATTTTCTTAGATTTGGGTTTGGTTTGATTTAAGGATCGTTAACTTTGTTTGAGATTAAGATCTACTTAAATATTTGTTAAGGATACGTTAATCCGATGTTGGACTAAGATCTACTTAACGGGGGTTCAGGATCATTTTTGGTCCATCGAAAGAGCATTTAGGCTCTGTCGTTTTAGTTTAAGGATATTACCGTCCACAACTAGTTTAAGGACATTACGGTCCGTAAATAGTTTAAGGACATTATGGTCCAAGAAATTGTTGATTGTCGGGACCCGCCACCTCTCTGAAAACGTTGAAGAATTACAACGACATATATCAGAGGTGTGAGGAGATATACCCTTGAACTAATGTTAGTTGGGAGATATGTAGTTGGGTTTGGGATTAAGAACAATTTAGAAAAATTGTGAGCACATGGGCTCGTTTGATCTGAATTAGGGACTTTTGGTCAACTTGGACTCAGCCCACTCAGTTTTTGAATAAAGTGTTAAACACTTGTCTGGGCTCGGCCCCTTTTCTGTACAACAATGCTTAGCATTGATATGGGCTCTGAAGCTCACCCTATTTTTTGTTTTCTATGGAGTGTTAAACACTCTTTATGGTGTTGGGCTCAATTTACAGAGCGCTATATGTTAAACAGTGCCCACGTAAGGGACATATGAGGCGTGAGGCGTTGGGTGCCAATCACTGAGTGCAGAGCACTCATTATTTTAGCAGTGCTCACATGAGGGGGCACATGGGGCGCTTGGCACTGAGCGCCAACCACTGAGTGCTAAGCACTCTTTATTTGGACAGTGACCATATGAGGGGCACGTGGGGGTGCTTGGCACTGGATGTCGACCACTGAGTGCTAGGCACTCTTTATTGAGCAGCGCCCATGCGAGGGGCACGTGAGGCGCTTGGCGCTGTCTCTTTCTTTGTGTATTTTTCTGAAGAGTTCAATTCTTTGTTCCCTCCTGGATCTTCAATCCACAAAAACAAATTCATCCTCACGAGAATTAAATTCTCATTTGTAGGAGACTTGTCTCATGGATCTCAGATCCAGGGAAAGAACTATGTTCCTTTATGAGGGTTAAACCCTTGGGTATGCAGATGAGATACTATGATCTCTATTTACCTTAAAGAAAGTTCTTCTTCTTTCTTCTCTCTTAAAGCACTTTTTTACTTGCTCTTCTTTTTTAACTTGAAGTTTATGGGAGGGTTCCTCCTTTCAAGATTTGAAGTCTTGGGGTCTTTATATAGTAGAGGCAGATTTGTTGATTCAGTTAAAGAAATCTCTCATTGAGAGATCGTTAATTGATTTGGGGATTTTATCCACCGTTGGATCTTTGATCCAAGGACATCTGTTTTAGAGAAGATATTTTACTTGTTTTTTAACAAGATTGGAAAATGTTCTCCATAGAGAGCTTATTCTGTAATTTGGTGATTTTTAATCACCATTGGATGTTTAATCCAACAGTGCTCTGTTTTACAGGGCATAATCTTTCTTGTTTAGAATGATTGGGGAAAATATTTTTCCCTACAGAATTTATTTTGTAGCTTGGTAATTTTTAATCACCATTGGATCTTTAATCTAACGGTGCTTTGTTTTACAGAGCATAATCTTTCTTGTTTAGAAAGATTGGGAAAATATTTTCCCCTACAGAGCTTATTCTATAGCTTGGTGATTTTTAATCACCATTGGATCTTAAATCCAACGGTGCTCTGTTTTACAGAGCATAATCTTTCTTGTTTAGAAAGATTAGGAAAATATTTTCCCCTACAGAGCTTATTCTGTAGTTTAGTGATTTTCACCATTAGATTTTTAATCCAACGGTGCTCTGTTTTACAGATAGTGATCTTTCTCGTTCAGAGCCTTGCTCTTCTATCATAGAGGGCGCCCTCGTGCAAGGCACGTGAGGCGCTGCCTCTTTTCAAATTTTGAACAGAGCCTTGTTCTTCTATTATTGGGGGGAAACAAATGCCCCCCCACCGTTGCGCTCACGTGGCTCACACGTGAGTGCAGCGGTGACAGCTTTTCCACCGTTGGATGTTCTTGGAAGTTGGATCGTCTTCCCATGTCTATAAGTAGGGCCATTTGGCCTTTGAGATGACACTGCTGTTCGTCTTCTTTTGTTCTTCTTTCTTCTGAGAATTTAATTCTCTTTCAGTGCTTAGATCTCTGCCCAAAGAAATCTCTTCTTAGAGTTAAAACTGCGCTCAAAAACTTGGTAAGGATTATAATCGAACCCCTTGACAGAGCTTTGCTCTTTTGAGATTGTAGATCTTAAAGATGTATTTTAGGGTTTCTTTAACCCGTTAATTAGAACAATGTTCATCTTTCATGAAGAACTCTTAAGAGTTTGTTTTACAGACCTTAAAGATCTTGGGGTTTTACTCTGTAAAAAGCTTTGCTTTTGAGGGTTCTGGTAGATTATACCATTGTTTTTACAGAGCATAACTCTTTAGAAACTTTTTGGAGAATTTTTTCCCCTCTTAATTACATTTGACAGATATGATTTCTGTCTGTAGAGCATTGCTCTCAAGGGAGTTCAACTCCTTGGCCCAATGAGTTTCTCATTAAATGAGAATCCCTTTAGGATTTCCTCCTTAATTAGTGGCTGTCTCATCAATGATGAGCCGTCACTTTGATTTTGTGGGCTCCCTTGGTCCCTTTCTCCTGCATTACAGTATGGTAAAATTTTAAAGTACCAAGTGTCAGAATAGCATTGGCAACGAACCCTCGTGTTTTTTTCGTGTAGGTATCATGGCTTTTGATTCTTCCTTTCCTTTTGTTCATTTAGAGAGCACCTTCGCTGACGTGCCCATGGATAGGGAAGTCTTCGCGCTCATTAAAGATCACGACCCGGAGCAGAAATCTCTTCATCTATGGGGGTCGTGGTACAATCAAATCATCCAGGGTCGGTGTAGTTTTTCTTGTGCAGTACCCTCAGAGCCTATTTCAGCGATTCACTACGTCGACTCGCCTCAAGTGAATTACACCGTAGAGGAGGTCAACTAGACCTCAGAGGGTCGCTTTCAGCCTTCTATGGCCTCAATACTTGTACAGCCGATATCTTGGTGCGGCGCATATGTCAAGACGAGTCGCGCCCTTATGGACAAGTATACATGATTTGCTTGACTCTTCGTCATTCAACTGGATATCTGCAATGGGCTCGGTACATCTTGTCGGCCAAGAAATCACTGTTGCTGAAGCTCGGGTTGTACCCCGTAATTTATGCGTCTCTTTTCCAGTATTCCACACCCCCTGTATGGTGGGTCAAAGCTTTCTTGGAACAATGGAACATCCCGACTCACACCTTTCTTCTATCTGATCGGGAAGTTTCAATCTCCTTGGAGGAGTTTGCGGAGATCTCCGGCTTACCCGTCAGAGGGGAACATTACGAGGAGATATTTCCCCCTGACGAGTACATCTTCACCACCAAATCAGTGGTGATGGGCCTTACCCCGGAGAATGCCATTCAACATCGATTCTCGAGCCTGATCAAGGTGTTGAACATTTACTAGAGCCTATTTCTAGAGTCTGGAGGGTATGGGGTCAGCTTCACAGACTTCATCGCTCGCTTTCTTTGCCCAGAAGTTTTATCAAAACAAGCTGGGAAATTCGCCAAGCTCGACGACCCATTTGGTTTTGGTTTGGATAACCAGTCGACGGAGGATGCAGATTTATGAAGCTTCTTCATTCCGGATACCCCGGTTGTTCCTTTCACAGAGCTTGCTGCTTCAGACGTCGATGAAGAGACGTTCTTCCTGGGGTTTATTGGCTTGTAGTTGAACTGGTTCGTGCTTCTGATACACCCTCGCTATATAAGGCCGTCAGTTTTTTACCCATCCCACCGCATGGTTGTGGGAACATGTGTGGCCGTCGGGATTGCGGGGCTGGCTTATCTATACCATGGGCTGAGCTTAGCAGCGGATACTACTAAACCTGGAGTAAAACCTGTACATCTTCCGCTGCACTACTTTACGTCCTGGATCGAAATGCATATGCTTGGTGCTTTCGGAGTCCATAAATGGCCCCGCTTCTACGAAAGCTATAACTTTCCCCGGGTTATGTTTCTAGTTGACGCTTCCGCATTAGATCCGTCGCAGCGAGAGGCTCGACGTCTGGTCTTTCGCCCGCATATGGTCGGGGATAGTATGACTTTCGTCGACAGAGTCTTAACTATCGGCAAGGAATCTACCAAGGCAGTGCAACCGCTGCGTGATACTTTTAAAGACGGGGCTCCTACGTTAAAGGCTCCGGAGATCCTGCATTTATATTCGATCAGGTCAGGCTTTCTAGTGTTCAGGTAAGGTGCCTCGGTATTGTTCATGAGGTATAACCCGCACCGTTTTGCTCAACAGTCGGGTTATGATCAGGGTGTCCTGCTTGAGGCTTTCTTAGCTGATCCGGTTGCTATGAAAGAGGATATCTGTAGCACGCTGCACCACTTTATGCGGCTAAACACGGGGTCTAGCTTTCTCATCAGCGAGCCAAGCTATGTGCCGAAAGCTTCAAACGCCTACGTGGCGTGGTATCAGCATGCGACAGGTGCTGTTATCAGGGAAGAAAGGCGGCTATTACTTGATCATAAGGATGCTGTCCCAGCTGGTAATCCGGCAGTTCCTTTGAAGCGACGTACCACCGTTCGTCCTTTCTTAAGAGAAGCTGCTGCGGTTGTGGTCCCGCATGCCTTCCCTGAGAAGCCTCTACCCCGTGTTACTGTAGAAACTATAGCTGTAGCGTCCCCGGAGTCTGGCGTTGGTGTGGAAATTGGGTCTCGCCGCCCAAAAATGCTCGTTAAGCGCAAGCTCTTGTCATCGGCCGCTGGTGCTCGCTCGCAAAAAAAGAAGAAGTCGCTGTTTTCTGCCGATGTTGTATTTGGCCAGGAGCCACATGCTCCTTACAGCGAGGGTTTGTGCTAGTATGAGACCAATGAGGGTTTATTCATCATGCCTGCGAATGATACTGACCTCTAGGCTGCCCTTGTGGCTTCCGAGTGATTAGCTCGCATAGAAGCGGCGCTGATTACTATCGTGAAACCAACCTCTGTTACTAGCCTGCCTCTGTTCATCGAAGACCGCTAACTCCACTCTTTATTCTAGTATACTTTCAGTTATGTTCTTCCACGGTTATCTCTTTTCCCATTGTTATGTTTGTATTGACGCTTTCTTTTTCCACAGGTATTTCAGCCGAAGAGGCTCTCACGGCTTCCCTCCGTACATTCGAAGAGGAAGAGAGGCTCCGTGCTTCTATGGGCCTTGGTAAAATTCAATTCATTATGCTTTTATTCCTTTTTTGTATTCGTGCTCTGACCCTCTCTTTCATCTGGTTGCAGGGACTATCTTGACTCGGGTTATTCCAAGTGCAGTGCCGATCCCGGCAGCGATGCAGTAAAACTTCCAGAGCCAGTTATTGTGGCCCCAGCTCTCCCAACGTCCCCGCAGGAGGCTTTGCTGAAGCAGCCGATGAAGGATGCTGTAACGGCTCCAGAGGCAGAGCTTGGTTTGGACGACGACGTCCCCTTGTTATAGGTCTTGAGGAGATCGTTTCTCACTGCTCAGACCGAGAGGAAGCATAGGAAGCATGCGGCAAGGGAACACGATGCCAGTTTGGCCATAGGTGCAGGCTCAAGCAGCGTTCCGCTTGCTGAAACTCCTTTGGCGGATGTTCCCTCTGCCTTGTCTACCACCCGTAGACAGGTTGCACGTGCGGCTCGGGAAGAAACTGAAAAGATGCTCCAAGGTAACGTAACACCGAGTCTTTTACTAGAACTCGATCTTCGAATTTTGACATATGCATTTTCTGCAGGGCAAAGTCTTGGCGATGGGATGACGGGTGAAACCCTGGCGGTTACCGTGCCCGAAATTGCTACCCTTTCTCTGGAATCTGGGACTGTCCAGACCGCTACCCTTTCTCCCTGTGGCTCCTTGGTATCGGCGGGCATCGCAAGCGTCACGATGGCCCTCGTCGAGTCAGGGGATGAAGCTATAGGCACAGAATCTACTCCTCTGAGAGAGAGCGAAGAAGCCGTTACCCCCGGTGATGCCTCCGTCATGGTTTCGGTCCATGATTTACTAGGTAATCGCTGAGTTGCTATTTTCAAGCTTTTCAATCTTGTTCAGCCCTTCTAATGATATTTTATTTGTCTTGAGTACAGGCGCGGTGAATCCTGAGGCTGTGCCATCTGAAGAAGCGTTACCAGTCGCTGCTCTGACGGTCGCTGTCCCTTCGCCTTCTCCCGTGCCCTCTCAAATATTGGAAGGTATGGGTTTACAACTTATCTGCTTTACTGTGGGTACCATCCTCCTTGTATTGACAGTATATTGTCGCAACTCTGCAGGAGTCCTTTTCGACCATCTATACCAGTTGTTGAACCCGCATTTCTCCTTCGAGTCGGAAATCATTCTGCCTCCTGGTATTGGTTAGTATATTCTTCAGCTAACGTCTCTTCCTTTCTTTTAGACATGTTGTTGCTAATTCTTCTTCATATTGGATATAGCGTTACGGGTCAAGGGAAGGGGTGAAAGAACAATCGTGCCTCCGACGCTCCCCGTCCTACCTCCTGTCACAGCTGGTATAATAAACTTCATCGATCATATGTTACCTTCATTTCCTGAGTCGGCATTTGACCGTAATTCATTTTGCAGCAATTGCAATGGCTCCCGTTCCCTTTGAGTCCCGCATTCTGATACCCGCAGGGCCTTTTGCCAAATGCATATCTTCCAGGGGCGCCGTGAACAGCCGTCGAATGTTGAGCGAATTCGTCGAAGATCTTGACGCCTAGGCCCTTACATCAGCTGTAGATTTTGCTGTCGAAGTTAACCCAATGCTAGCGACACTTGTGAACTTACATGATGAAGATCTTGTCGGCTCTTGGGTTGATTACTGTAGAATGATCGAGGCTTACTTGCACGAGATTGAGCTCCAGCGTCCAGCTCCTGAAGAATTAAATTTGAACTCTCAGCGGGCTGCTTGGATCGAGCGTAGTGTTCCTTTCATTCTTCATTTTGAACAAGAAGCGACCTTGAGATGAAAGGAACATGAGGTGGGTTCCAGCGAATCCGTCCGACTGCTCGCCTAGATTGAAGCGAATGCTGCACAGCTGAAAGCCGTTTTCGACAGTCTCCAGAGATGAATTTCGGATGGGTTGACGCTGAGGCGGGCGCTTGACTTCGCCGAGCGGGTCATGCAAGAATATGAAGACGACACGCTAGAAGCCGATGGGAAGCTTTCGTCCTGTTTTTGGCAAAGGGCTCAAGTGGAAGCGGAGTTGGCTGCGGCGGCTGATCACGAGAAAGGATTGAGTGGAACGCGCGAGCGGCTTGCTGATTTGTTGAAGACACCTCCTCCTCAATAACCGTCTTTGTACCCTTTTTTTGTAAACTTTCGGTTTATGAATAACATGTATTCATTTTGATTCCTTTGTGAAATGTATCTTGTATTCACTTGAATTCATGAATAAAAGACATCCTTCATTTTATATGGGCGTGTAACTCTGGCAAATGTGTCTTGTAGATAATCTATCTTGATCTCTTTGCAGGGCAGCAATGGCTTAGGAAACAGGTTCAGATCTGCCGCCTAAGACTTTTCAACTTTATGAGCCGTGAGGGTCTCATAAAGACTTTTCTCCCTACGAGTCGAGAGGATCCCGTAGGTATCTTTTCTCTTTAGGAGTCATGAGGACTCCTAAGTACGTTTTCTCTTGAGAGTCGTAAGGATCTCACAAGAGAATTTTTCCTGCTTACAAGTCGAGAGGACTCGTAAGTGGTTGTTTCCCTCCTTGTCGAGATTTGACTTCGGAGAGTGTGGCCCGTGAATAATATGCAATAGTCTATCTTGGACCGACTTGCAAGGCCCCAGTGCTTAGGAAATAGATCCTTATCCCTATTTCCTAAAGATTTTCCCTACGAGTCGAGACGAATCGAGAAGTTCTCATAAGGACACTAATTTCCTCAAGAGTCGATACGAATCGAGAAGTTCTCGCAAGGGTGTCCTAACATCACAGTTAACTCCTGCTAATAGAAGTCCATTAGGGTCTGTGGTACTAGGGTTTTTTACCCGTCGCACCATCGCGTTGGTCGATATATTCCCGATATGCAATCTTACTGTTCGGGTAGCCCCGCGACTGTCGTGTCTCTGATCCCTTCGGGGGCTGGACAAGACGTATTCAAGTAATATTCCAGGTAATATTACTGTCGAAAGAGCAAGCATTAGGGATGTTCTATGTCGCTTTTTACTTGAGGTTAGGCTCAGTTTAGGAGCCCCAATGAGTCATGACCACTCCGCGCTGGAGTGGGATGGTCTCCGATAGTCTTTCAGGTCTCAATTGAGTTGCCGTCAAGACCCTAAAGTTAGGGATCTTCCTTTGCTTTGTTGGTTGATATTGTGTCTGAAATATTGCAATGACTGTCAAGGTTGTCTCTGGGTTGTCTGTGAACCGCTGAGATTTGAAACTAGGGGACTTTGCCATGGATCCATTTTGTTGATGTTGCGCCTGTATCCTGCTGGAGGGAGGAAGAACGTTGTTGGTTGATCTCTAGGCTGTGGATGCCGCCTTCGAGACTTGGAACTAGGGGCTTTGCTATGGTTCCGAAGTAGTCTCTAGGTTTTCCGTGAACCATCGAGATTTGGAATTAGGGGACTTTGCCATGGCTCTGTTTTACTGACGTCGTATCTGCTTCTGGTTGGAACAAGAAGAAGAACGATGTTGTTGATTTCTAGGCTGCAGATGTAGCCATTGAGATCTGGCTTCCCTTTGACGGAACCTGGTGGGACAATGTGGTTCTCTTTTCGTTTGTGCTCATGGATTGTATACAGGGGTCAATATGATCTCACCTGCAGGGCAGAAATTTCATTTCATTTTTTTATTACTTTCCGCGATGCTCTATCATTTCAACTTTTCATATCGCGAAAGTCGTGATTGCCCAATCATTTCGGCTATTTTTTCGTGGTGCCCAATCATTTCGGCCGTTTTTCTTTTTCTTTACTCGCTGCTTTTTATTGCGAGTTGCCCAATCATTTCGGCTATTTTTTTATGCATATATTTTACTTGCTGATTTTTGTTGCAAGTTGCCTTATCATTTCGACTATTTTCATATGCATTTATGGCTCGCTGATTTTTTGCTGCGAGTATAGAACTCAAGACCTGATACCAATCTTAGCATCAGCATCGCTGCGAATGGAATATTGCCAGGAGAGAATCATCATTTGCCGTGAAAGGACTTGGAATTTGATACCAATTTAGGCATCAGTATCGCTGCCACTGGGATATTTCCAGGAGCGAATCATCACTTTCCTTTGTCGATTCGAGCAAAGGTGGCTTAGCAAATAGGGTTAGGATCCTATTGACTAAGGCTTTTCGACTTTACGAGCCGTAAGGGTCTCATTAAGGTGTTTCTTCTTATGAGTCGTAGATCTCGTAGGTGTGTTTTCTCCTTAGGAATCGTGAGGATTCTTAAGTGTGTGTTCTCTTATAAGTCGTAAGGCTCTTACAAGAGTGTTTTCTCCTTATAAGTCGAGAGGACTTACAAGTGTCGTTCACCACACGAGGACATTCCTCATCGTTGGTGGGACTTGGTGAGGGAAACATTTATTTGTGCCCATGGATTGTATACAAGGGTCAATATCGAACCGCTTGTAGGGCAATCCGGGGAATGTGACGGCTTAAGAACAGGTTCAGATCCCTGTAGCTTAAGGCTTTTTGAATCCTATAAGCCATGAGTATCTCGTAAGTGCAATTTCTCCTTAGGAATCGTAGGGATCCTTAAGTGTGTTGCTCCCTTGTGAGTCGTAAGGATCTCATGCAGGTATTTTCTCCTCATAAAGTCGAGAGGACCTTGTAGGTGTCTTTATTTTAATGAGATTGTGCCCTTTTGGGTTTTCACAAACACGCCGGTAGTCCTGCTGTTTTACTCACGGCGCCCTTTCGGGTTTTCATCCGTGCCTATTTCGCTTGTGGACGTACCTTTTTTTTTGCACGATGAAACTCTCAAGAATAATTTCGCCGCATGTGATCCATCCGTTTTCCGGTGGGATTTGAGTTGTAGTCCTCACCGCTGGAACTTTTGGACTTGCATTTCACTATCGCCTTGTTAGAGGAGACGTTGTTAGCTTAAGGACATCTCGGTCCAATGTTAGTTTTTAAGGACATCTCGGTCCATTGTTAGCTTAAATACTTCTCAGTTCAATGTTAGTTTTAAGGACATCTCGGTCCATTATTATTTTAAAGACATCTCGGTCCACAGCTAGTTTAAGGACGTGGCGGTCCGTTGTTAGTTTAAGGACATCACGGTCCATTGTTAGTTTAAAGACATCTCGGTCTACAGCTAGTTTAAGGATGTTGCGGTCAGTTGTTAGTTTAAGGACATTACGGTCCACAGCTAGTTTAAAGACATTGCAGTCAGTTGTTAGTTTAAGGACATCACGGTCCATTGTTAGTTTAAAGACATCTCGGTCTACAGCTAGTTTAAGGACGTTGTGGTCAGTTTAGTTTAAGGACATTATGGTCCACAACTAGTTTAAGAACGTTGCGGTCAGTTGTTCGTTTAAGGACATTACGGTCCATGGTTTTTGGAGGCGAGGTTTCGCTGGATACTACTTATAGAGTTTGGACTCAGGGAGATAGCGAGCGGGCACGAGCGTCGTCATCCATCATTAACCTGAGCCGTGACTTGTCAAGCGTAGTATTTCTTAAGGAACCGGCCGTTTATTGGCCGGAAGGGTCTTTCACCATGCATATCCATGAGCAAGTAGGCCCCACCTTGGTAGACCTTGTATATGATGTACGGGCACTCATAGTTTGGCTTAAATTTCCCCCGTTTGGCACGGTTGGGGATCATAGGTCTTTTGACGACTAGCACAAGTACGCCTTGGCGGAATGTCCTCGGCCTAGTCAATCTTTCGTATGAGCGCGTCATCCTTGCTTTGTAAGCTTCTAGGTTTTACTGTGCCATGAAACGAGTTTCATCAAGGGCATCAAGTTCCTTGAGCTGAAGATGGGAATTTTCTTCATCCGTTAGTTTATACCGAACCGCCACTCGTAGAGAGGGTACCTCTATCTCCAAGGGAAGTACCGCTTCCATGTCGAATACTAACGCAAATGGCGTTGTGTTCGTGGCCGTCTTGAACGTGGTCCGATAAGCCCAGAGAGCTTCATGCAATCTCTCGTGCCAGTCCTTTTTATTTCTGGACACCATTTTCTTTATGATCTTTGTCAAGGTCTTGTTGAAAACCTCAGCTAGACTACTAGCTCGTGGATTATAAATTGAAGAATATCTCTAATCTATTTTATGATGCTGTACGAAGCGGCTGATCTTATGGCTTCTGTAGGTCGGCCCATTATCCGAGATGATCCGTCGTGGAGTGCCGAATTGGTAGATGACATGTGTCCTGAAGAAATGGAGGATGTTCTCCATCTTCATCTCTTTTAGCGGTATTGTTTCTGCCCATTTGGAGAAGTAATCGGTTTTTGCCAGTATGAACCGATGTCCCTTGGATGATGCTGGCTCGATGGGCCCGATTATATTGGTTTCCCACATTTCGAATAGCCAGCTAGCCAATGTTGGGTGCAGCGGATTTGGATGCTGGTGGATGAAGTCCCCGTGAATTTGGCATGAGTGACACTGCTTCACATATTCAAGACAGTCCTGAATCATCGTGGGCCAATAATAACCCATTCTTTTGATCTTCAGCTTCATCTTTGGCCCAGCTTGATAGGAACCGCAGAGTCCGTCATGAGTTTCTTAGACGACCCTTTTTGCTTCTTCTGGTCCCAGGCACCTTAGCCACAAACTGTCGAACGATCTCTTATATAGAGTATCATGGACGGAGGCGATAGAAAGAGCTCGTTTCATGAGCTGATGTTTTGACGACGCGTCTTCGGGCGTTTGATGGGATTTGAAGTAGTCTATGAAGACTTCTCTCCAATCCTTCTCATTTTCCTCATCCTCCAATAGGAAGGCCTCCTGTTCGGTTTCTTCCCCTCCTTTAGACGTCTTCGAAGATATTTCTGCTGGTGCGAGAATCCGGCGACTTTGCATTATGATCCTTACGTCATCGAGATTTTCGTCGGCCAGTTCTTTAGCGAGCTTGACTAACGCATATGCCTTGCTATTTTCCGCATGCGGTATGTTTTCCAGGATGTAGGAGGGGATTTGCGTCAGAAATTTTTGCACTCTCTCGCCATATTTTACCATCTCGGGTTTACACGTCTGATAGTCGCCATTCACTTGGCTGACGACTAGTTGGGAGTCTCCATACATGAGGAGGTTTTCGATTCCCATGTCAATGGCGATCTCGAGACCTGCTATCAAAACTTCATACTCAGCCTCATTGTTTGTTCCCGGCTCTGTTAAAGAAAAGGCAAAAAGCATTATCCCTCTTTGTGGAGTCACAAAGATAAAGCCTACCCCGTCTTTAATCATGGGGGTGTTTTGCTTTCGCTTCTTCAAGGAGGACGCTCCGTCGAAGTAGAGTTCCCATCGGGTATCATTCCCTTCTTTCTCCCCGTCGATTGTGTTAAACGCGTGTTCGTCCGGCAACTCGCAGTTCAAGGGATAGTCGGCAACTGTCAGATGTTCAGTGATAAAGTCGGTGATGGCCTGGCCTTTTATTGCCCTGAGGGGTCGATATACTATCGAGAATTCCATCAAGAGGCGGGCCTATTTGGCAAGCCTTCCCGTTAGCATGGCTCTTGACATCAAGTACTTGAGAGGATCCACCTTTGATATGAGTTGGACCTCATGTGCCAATGCGTAATGTCGAAGCTTCGTTACCGCGAAGATCAGTACCAAGCAATGCTTTTTGATAGGGGAGCAGTTATTTTCTGGCCCCAGAAGAACTCGACTCAAATAATAGAGAGCTCTCTTCTTCCCCTGGTCATTCTCCTGTGCCCATAGCACGCCTAAAGAACCTTCAAGGGCTGTTGTGTACAGGATGAGGGGCTTTTCCTTGACCGGTGTGGGCAGTACCGGCGGGTTCTGCAGATATTGCTTGATTTCGTCCAGTGCGCTTTGGCATTTACGATACCAAATGAACGGGGTCCCTTTCTTCATTAAATGACTATAGGGGCAGCATTTACCGGAGAGGTTAGCTATGAACCGCCGGATATACGCGAGCTTTCCTTGGAGAGACCGCAGCTGCTTGAGAGTTCTTGGAGAAGGCATTTCCATAATCGCCTTGATCTTCGACAGGTCTATTTCGATTCCCCGATGTCGTACGATTAATCCTAGGAACTTTCCTGAGGAAACTCTAAATGCGCATTTCAGAGGGTTCATCTTCAGATTATATTTTCGAAGACGCTGGAACACTATTTTCAAATGCTCCCAGTGTTCCTCGTATGATTTGCTTTTAAACATGAGGTCGTCGATATAACATTCAACAATTTCATGTATGGGGTCATTGAAGTTCTTTGTCATGGCCTTTGGTAGGTGGTGCCAGTGTTCTTTAGACCGAATGACATCACTTTGTAGCAGAATACGCTCAGCGGAGTCCGGAAAGCAGTGTGCTTTTAGTCTTCAGGATGCATCTTGATTTGGTTGTACCCTGAGGATCCGTCTATGAAGGAGAAGGCTTCATGGGTGGATGTGTTATCGATCATCAACTCGGTGACAGGCACTAGGAAGTCATCATTCGGACAACCTTTGTTGAGATCCCGAAAATCTACGTAGATGTGTACTGTCCCATTTTTTTTCATTACCGGAATGATATTGGCGATCCAGTCAGTGTATTTTACTTCCTGGATAAAGCCGGAGTCGATTAGCTTCTTGACTTCGGCATTGATACTCATCTCAAGCTTGAGCCGCATTCTTCTTGGCGCCTTTTTGACTGGCTTGACGTCCGGCGATATCACTAGTTTATGTACAACTATCTCTGGATCTAATCCCGGCATCTCAGAATAGTTCCACACGAAACAGTCTTTATACTCATGTAACCAAGGCCTGCCGAGAAAAGTGTTGTAGCAAGTCTTGGCGTCAATAACATGAAATTTGATGTCAGTGAAGAGCATCCCAAAGCGTAATGTCAGTATTACGGACCTGAGAGTTTGTGATGATTGGGAGTCAAAACCGGAGATGGTAATTTTATCCCGAGCCAAGTGTTGAACGTTCATGCAGATCTCCTTCAGTACTCTTACATTAAGAAGGTTGACGGAGGACCCATTATCAACCAGTTACTTCCCTATCTTGATGTCGTGGCAGTACTCGGTTACATACAGTGGATGGTTGTGCTCGTACGTTCCCAGAAGGAGGTCTTCATCGTTGAAGGTGATATCAGCCATGTGGACTTCTTCCAGCTCGTCCTTCATCTTTTCTTCTGCCAGGAAGGCTTGAAACTAGTCGGGCTCTTATAAAGCCTTGATCAAGGAACCTCTTGCTTCTTTAGACAAGAGAAGGGCATCCAAAATACTCAATTGTGAAGGTATCTTCCTCAGATGTGCTAGGACATTGTGTTGGATATAGTGCCCTCAGAGTCAATTATTGGATCATAGGCACGTGATTGCAATGGTTGAGGGAGAACCTATACCGGTAGGACAGTCTTACTCGAGATGATAGTATGCGATCTGGTTTATCTTTATCATCGTGTACTGCTTTAGGTGACCTTACAGGTCACTATTGCACGTTGATAGAGCCCCTAGGATTTTTGCTTGACTACCAGCAGTATGAGGGCTATCATATACGTGGGAGCTGGAGTCTATAAGCAAATCCTTAAAAGGTCCCTAGTCGTGGGAGTTTCGAGACAGGGCATCGATTCTCCAGAGTAGACTAGTGTATACAGTCGAGACCTCGACGAGGGGCGGTGGACGGTCTCACAAGCCACTGGTGTCAGTTGGTTCACCTAAGATGTATACAGGTGCTCATTGGGTTATGAGTACACCGGACAGGACTCGCCGGGAACCTGCTAGTTAGGATTATACCAGACGTCAGATAGCAGTTCCCTAGTGACATGTGTACAGGTTAGTTCATCGACCTGAGATCGTCATTTGTCTCGTGTGAGTTTCCACTGTACTTAGATTACTACCCTACCATGCTCAAAGGAGACATGCAAACAGGTTTTAGTTGGGTACAGTCCCGAGCCACATGGAGGCAGTGAGCGAATCTGTAGGGGTTCGTCTCTCCCGGTATTGGTGGTGAGGTCGCGCTGTGTCTAGGAGAGCCATTACACAAAGCCCTCGGCCGAGGCAGGAGATTTACTGGTATTCCAGTAGTATCTCAGGGTGTTCTGGGCTACACTCCGACATGACTTGTACCGCTTTTGGGGGTATGACTTTTACCAACCCCCTAGGCCCGCCATGCAATGCTCATAGACGAATGGACCGGACTGTACGGATATTATCACTGACAGGCTCAGTAGGGTGTCAGGATGAGTTCGCTCATCGACGTTCCTTTTGGTCAGTACCTGGTATCCCGTTACGTATTGGCTAATACCTCTGACGTGCTAGTGGTTAAATCCACAACCAAAATATTGACGAGTCTTTAGAGTCCCCCACAGACTAGTTTCTAAAGTTTCGGGCGAACCGCTGTAGAGGCCGTATGGAGATATGGCAGGGTTCGACCAGATAAGTGCGGTATTGCACGGATCATGATCGGACGGATTTTACTAGCCGACTTTGGTTTAAGCCTGATCCTAGTATTAGATAGTGTAGATTTTATCTCTTTGCATTTGTATTCAGTGGGAATATAAATGCGGGCATGAATATGCAGTCGCGGGGTTTTCCTGTAATTTATTACGGGATCAGTTTTCTGAAGTTGCTAGTTTGCTTTCCGTTCCGGCCGGTTTTCATTTGTTCCTTCCCGGCCGGACTTTTCCGATGGAGGGGGTAATTTGCAAGTATGAAAATTATCTTTTGTGGAGGGGTTATTTGTGATATGGTTTATCATGATAATTCAAAGCATCTTTGCTTTTCTTGCATTAATGAGATTTGAGTTGATTAGGATTGGATTTGACTTTGTTATCATCACATTTGCTTATGGTCACCATTCTACTTTTCCTACACTCACCTCCCTTCTTGGTTTTGGTATTTTTCCCTCCACCATTTCTCCTTAGGGGCCGGCCACACTTGAGGAAAGAAAAGAGAGAGGTTCATTTTTTGTGTGTGGCATTTTTCCTCATCTTATTTTCTTGCTAGGAAAAATGAAAGCACCATTTTTCTTCAAAGTTCCTTATCTTCATTCCTCCATCATCAAAGGCAACTTCACTACCCCAAATGAGACAACCATTCTACACTAGCCTACAGCAATTCTTGGGCACGTCGACTCGCCAGCTTCGTGCCCGAGTTGCCTCGGTCCAGAGGTGGGAGCCCGTAAAAGAACCCGGCGATGTGGTGCCCGTTTCGACGGGAGGCGACGACCGGAGATTCCGCGAGGAGATCGGAGTGGAGACGAAGACCAAAGGACACGGATCGCTTGGTATAACTTTCTACTCTTATTCTAGTTTGCTAGAGTTAGGTTAATGGTCCGATCCGGGGTTTTAGTGCACGGTGGTGCCGGTTTGCAAGTTTTAGCAAAGTTTTTCGTTTCCGCGTTTTCGGCGTCGGATCGACGGCCGGGGCGCCGCCGTGCACTTACAATGGTATCAAAGCCACGCCATTAACCTAGTCTAGCTTGCTCTAGTATGTTTAAAGACTCGGTCGAACAAAAACCCCAAAAACCATATTTTCTAGTTAATCAGGTTTCTGTCGAAATTTTTTGGGCTCTAAAAATTTTTTAGGTTGTTGCAGAAACATGTGCAGGGAATTCTAAGACTTCTGTAGAAATTTGATCATGTGAACCCACTATCCCACCACGGAACCGCGGCCAAACCCATGCTTGGGCCGCGGTTCCGCCGCAGGCTTTACTGTTCAGTGTATCAAAATTCTACAGAAAGCTTCTGAGTTGAAATTAGGGTTTTTGGTATATTCTTTTTGGGCCCAGATTTTCTTTGAGTGCTACAGTAGTGCTTGGGGCCCACTTCGGGTAAATTTTGATCGATCGAAAATTTTAAACATGTTAGTTCACAGTATTTACATTATATCTGCGACCGTGAATGTCATTTGATCGGTAAATCCTGTCTAACTGCTATAGCCCTTTTAGACGGATTTGCGAACGTGACATTCACGTTGATGTTCTGTGTTGTTGCAGATTGGTCGTGAAGGATAGCCTGGTTGCAGTGGTAGTACAGTTTTATTTTATATGTACATTTGATATTGCGGGGTGAGCGTCCGACATGTGGACTGCCGTCACTGCCTGTTTGTATTATTCTTTTGGGGCACGATCGGGTCGAGATCGATGTACCCGATGTATGTATATTTTATTTTCTGTACTAGGATTACCCCGCGGAGGGGTGCACGGATAGCCGGGTTCTAGAGGGCAACGGGCCCGCATCTCATGGCGTTGAGACGGAGGGGGCTACACTCTAGAATTGGCGGGCTATTCGTCGCACTCGTAGGGGGTACAGGTTGACCCAGGAGGGGTGCCCAAGTTACCGGATTCCGTGAAGTGCTCGGTGGTCCATTCACGTTGCTGAAGGGGGCTGCCTCGCTTCAGGTTTTGGCGGGTAACTTGCCGCGCTCGTAGGGGTCTAGGATTTCATTGCACAGGCTATCCACATGACCAGGGGAACGTCGGGTTTCAGTAGCGGCTCTATGAAACCCGGGGATCCCAGATATCTGTATTGTTCTGTGATGCTTATTACATTTCTGTGATGTTGCATTTTTATCACGCCTTGAGCGAATATTATATATTGATATATATACTAGTATATGTGTATATGTTTTGCATCCGCGCTAGTCCAGTCCCCGCTCTGTCGTTAGTTAAGTAACCTAACGGGTGATGACGGGACCCAGTGGCGAATGCGGATGGCATATACGTACATCATTATTTTCGTTCTTTTGTGGTGTG
Source organism: Agapanthus africanus (assembly GCA_030015575.1). Classification (NCBI taxonomy): domain Eukaryota; kingdom Viridiplantae; phylum Streptophyta; class Magnoliopsida; order Asparagales; family Amaryllidaceae; genus Agapanthus; species Agapanthus africanus. Next base: position 695,332,697 of record CM057342.1, on the reverse strand, counting down.
ATCAATTGATGGGACTGCGTTGATTCGGATCAATGCAAGATAAACAAACCTATTCTGATGTTGTTGGAACATTTTTCAAAAAGCTGTTATTGCAAGGACGTTCACTTTTGTTTTGCACAGTGGTATTCAGTTGGAATATCCTGTTCCTCAGTCGACGAGGCAAGGGCCAAGATCCCTTCACCGGGAGTGACCCCTTGGACAAAAGTTTGCGTCAGGGCAATAACTTCACTATAGCCGATTACTTTTGCTTTGAATCATAGTATTCAGTTGGAATATCCTGCACCTCATTCTACGGGGAAAGAGCCGAGATCCCTTCACCGGGAGTGACCTCTTTAGCAAAGGTTTTCGTCACTATATTTTTATAAAAGCTATCCAGTTCCTTCAACGATATCAAGTTCATTACGTTAAAGGTTTTTCGCCAGAAACCATTCGTAGCCCTCCGTCATTTCAGGAAGGTAGCACTTAGTATTCATGCTATGTATGTTGGCTTTCGTCAAGGCATAGTGTATGGTAGCTATTTCTTACTTTTCTGCTGCATAGATAGATGCGTTGGTTTGGGACAGTCATACTAATATTTTGGCCTTCGTCAAGGGTATGTACGGGTGGGTTCAAATTAACCTGGACAATGACGGGTAGAACTTGACATGTGACTTATGATATGTTGGCCTTCGTCAAGGTCATAAGAGCATGGGGTAAAAATCACATCGGGAGTTTCTAAAGAAACTGAAACTTGCCACATATGCGCATACCTTCTGGAGTGTTGATTTGCTTGAAAGTGATTCAGCGTGCTTGTGCTTTCTAAAAGATAGATCAAAAATATTTATAACCGCAATCAAGAACGGCGTCGCATGAAGCTAGCCGGTGAGTACGGGTCGATCCACAGGGATTTTGTGAATTTCCGATTCGTTCTTAAGAGTTAATTCCGAAGGGTGTTCGGTTGATTATTAAATCTAAAAATCTAATTATTCTACCTAGGGCAATTAATTGAAAGTTATAACTAGGGCAGATAAATAAAATCTATACTAGGGCAGGAAAATAAAATCTAATCTAGGGCAGGAATTGAAATTATCTAGGGCAAGAAAATAAATAGATCTACTTACTTTACAGATTGATCTCTCCAACCATTTACGCAGGATTGTCAGATCTGAATAGATGAGTTGAAAAGAAACACCGATGCTCTCCAAAAGAGTTCTGGAATTTTTATTAAAAGGAGGCATGAAAAGAATACAATGATTTGGTCTTCTATTTATAGGAGATAGAAACCCTAGGTTACAATTGATTTGCATGTCTACATTTACCAAAATATCCTTAGGAAGACCTAGTCAAAGTAGACTTCCAAGCTTTGGTAAAATTTTATGTCTGGAAATTTTGGAACTGATTCTGGGCTTCTTAGGCTTTTTATTTCTTTGGATCTTTATTCAATTTGGCTTCTTTATTTCTTCCAGATCTCCGGTGAACAATTGAAGTGGACTTTTAACCGTTTGCTTTGTAATCTTGGACCTTGCGTTATCTTGTACTGATCTTTTGTGTAGGCTTGATTAAGATCTTTCTATTTGTTGGTCAAAGCCCTTTTTTTGTGTCGTCTTTTGTCTTTTTCACTGTTTTCGCTCCAAGAACCTGTAATCTGTAATATGTAGCAGACATGCGTCAAAAGCACCTGTTTATTTATAAAAAGAATAAGAATGGGGAATATAATAATACAATATTATGGTGTGAACAAATACCCCCAAACTTATCTTTTGCTCGTCCTCGAGCAAACTTATTTTTTATTCACTAAATTCCTAACCGCACTTTCGCAGGGAAACGCGATTGCACTGAGCACGTGCAACAAGCCGTTAAACCTCTAGGTGTCCCCAGTAGGAGGAGTGTTGTCTCCTGAGGGTTTTCAGCGGATTACACCCACAAAATCCTATCAATTCAGCCCATTGACTTTTGTTCTCCAATTAGGTTTTCTAACTAAGAATTCTATTATCATCGACTCGTAAATTATCCACCCATATTTTTCACACTTCCTCATCATCTAACTTAAGATTATATATGTTATGTAGACCTACTTATATTTCGGCATCTCTTAAGTCTTCTTTCCAGGGTTCCATCTCCACTTAGGAATTTCAATCAACCCTACTAAAGATATAAGTCCTATTCTTCATTCCTTTCTCTTATCTAAACTCCAATCACATACCCCCACGTGTGTGTAAATATCACCCCTACACTTGGAAATTCAAATCAAGCAATCATACCCTTGTCCGTTGTCCAAAGCACTTATTAGTTGGTGAATTTTTAAATGAATTTTGCTTACACATCCTTCATGCGACCGTTAATACTTCTTGAGGTACCAACAACCGATTACAAGATGCGTTAGCACTTTAAAGCGTACTTCCTGGTTTTGCAACACCCAAGGCTTTAGCAGTGACTCCCAAACCAGATGGTCTAAGGCACTAGGTGATGAAGCACCCTCGCTAAATATTTTTCTATTTTTACAGCCTCAAGTAATTACAAAAACTAGTGTTCATTTTTTTTTCTTTATTCACACTTATATATATATATATATTTTTCATTTTCTTCGTACTAACGACTTTAGACAAGAGCATTTCAAGGTCTCTTCTACTATTCCAAGTTTCAAGGTGCGTGATTGTGCAAATTGTAGGGTATACGTTTCAGAATCTAGACTTAAGTTATAAACTATTTTTCAAACTTATACTCTAATAAGAACATCAATACTTTTCCTTTGTTTCAACTTAGCCTAAGAAGTGAACTCGAAATTTGCCTATTTCTAAATAAACTACAAAGACATATACTCTCTACCGTTAAACTTTACGGAAGGTTATCTTTAGGGTTTTAATTTACTAAGTCTAAGATCTAGTTGTTCCTAGCTAGTTAACCTATCTGTCAAACTCTAGTCAAATAAGCCAAAATTGAATACAATAATTTTTATAATTTTTGAATTTTTTCAATTTTTATGAGTTTTCAAATAAATATGCAAATGCAAAAATATGTACAAATGAATACGAAGGAAGAAGACATACCGAGCATACCCCCAAACTTGAAATGGACAGTGTCCTCACTATCATGCTAAACCAAGAGGGTCAAAAATGCCGGTATTCCCCTGTTTATTTATTTATAATAATTTTGTTTTATAGTTTTGAAATTTTTTTGTTATTTTTTTTATAGAAAAAGAAAACAAAAATATATATACATATATACAAAGGTTCCCCTCAAACTTAAGCTTGGCCTTACACAAGCCAAAGGTTAGCACCAACCATTCAAAAATTTTATCATGGTAATGGTCGAGTTGGTGAAAGAATGGAGTGGAAAGAAGGGAAATGAGAAGCACACGAGACCGTGTGGGAAGAAAGGTAGAATATAGTCTCGGTGGAGGAGAAGAATGACGAAAAGAAGAAGGAAGTGGAGTACGATCTTGAGGGTGCAAATTGAGTGAATAAATTAGCGCAATATGTGATGACCGATATGTTATAAGCGATTGCGCTAACTTATCAACCCGTCGAGAAATGGGGTCAAATCCCTCAAGATTCGCAAGAAAACATGGGTACGCCGAACTTGGTATAGGAGATGAAAGCGTAACGGTCATTTGTTCGGTCGGAACAAGGGGAAAGACGAAAGGGAGTGAATTAGGGATAGTATCTTTCTCACCGTAGTAAACTGTTTCGAACTTGAAAGATTCCATTAATGGTTCGAAACTACTATAATCAACCGAGTATGATGGCTCATCTGAAAATGTAAAGGACTCAAACTCGGGCGGTGAGTCATCAACATCGTCCAAAAAGGTGAAACACTCGTAGGTGTTATCGTCTGTGAGAATTGTGTCAGATTCAAAGGAAAAGGTTTCAAGCTCACAGTCTTTAAGCGGGGTCGGAACGATGGGAAGGAGGGAGGGTGATATAGCAGTCAAAGGTTCGGGAGGATGAATTGGAAAATCAGACACATCAAATAAAAATGATTCAACCTCAATATTATCCTCAAGACTCTCCTCAATACTATCCTTAATATTTAACTCATCCATGCCATTATCATCAAATTCAAGACGCATATTAGATTCGGGAGAAAAATTTAATAACTCAGAATGATGATTTGAACGTAAAATTTCAATTAAATCGACAGGTTCATCATCCGAAATATTCCCGGCGTCTATATCCTCAATCAAGTGAAAATCAATTTCTTTAGACACCTCCTCAAAAGCATAGATATCTATCGATTTAGGTTCTAGAGTGGAGGTGTAAAGATCGAAAGGATTAGGTGCGGTTTCACTCGAAAGGGGTCCCTCACAATTTGGCAAATCAAACACTTCAAAGTCGCACAACTCATTTTTATTTTGAACTTGTGAATCATTTAGGACATTCGATGGAAAACTGGAGTTGTGGGCTTCAATTGGGTAAGGGTAGGTTTGATTTGGAAATTCTCTCACATTCTCATTCTGTCCAACCGCCGCCTCATACATTGAAAAATTTGGAGCTAGCGGGAAACTAGCTACCGGTTCACTAGGTTGCATAAGGGCGGCCATGGACGCTTCCACATTCCTCATCATTTTATTTGTTGCAGCAATATATGCTTCCAACGACTCTTCCAAACTAGACTTAGGTGGTGAGGGGGTTTCAGTAAAAGATTCAAAATTGGTTGGATATGTGAAACTCCCTAATGGCTGTGTCGAAACAGTGTCTAGTGAAGGAGGGAAAGTCGGGTATGACTGGTAGGAAGTGGGTGATTGGACAGGGGTAGGGTCAACATATGGATAAATAGGTGAATAGTCGTGCGGATCCCTAAAACTAGATGAGTGGAGAGGGGTGAAAGATCGACTGCGAGATTGAGCAATATGCTCAGCAATGGATATTGGCTTAGGGGTTACAGCTGAACTTGAAAAAGTGGTGTCAACATACGAAGGTGGTGAAGCTTGACTTGGTTGACACAAAGGGGGTTGAAAAGTCAAACTGTTTCTCCTAGACGCCTCTATGTGATCTTTCAAAGATTTTTTAGGCATGGAGGGATCGTTTTTAAATTGACCGAACAAATTGACATATGACGCAAAATTAGGTTCGGAATACCAAAGTTCGGCTAAAGATTTATTATGTGGGGTACCCATGTTGTAAGAAAAGGGAAATAAGGAAAGTTTATTGTGGTGCAAGGATTTATTTGTGGCTAAAAAACTTTGCAAGTTTCTATCAAAATTTTCCTTATTCTTTTTTTTTATTCTTTTTCTCTTTATTAGGAAAAATTTGTTGCAAAAAGATTTTTAACACAAGATATGCAACAGCAAAATATTACTTGCAATCTAATTTCATTTTAAGCAAGGCACAAAAATCCTGCACAAGATCGTTATTTGGAAGGGAAAAAATTGTTGAGCGTAAAGAAATCCTGCAGGCAAATTTACAGAAGATATATCAAGATTTGCAGAGGAGGAGAGAGAAAACTCACAGAAATATGCAGTGGCAGAACTGGTTTTTTTTTTTTTTTTTTTTTTTATCGCGCTCTGCCTTTTTTTTTCAAGACCTGAATCGACCAGGCCGCGGTGGTTCCGCGGCCAAAAAGCGGTTCCGGCGGCGGTTCAGTCGGTTCAGATTTTTTTTTTTTTTTTTGCAAAAGATCACCGCGGTTGACTTGTAGACTCGGTCCTCTAAATTTTTTTCTGTTCCTCTGTTTTTGCAATCTTCTGTTGATAGGATCGTCTATTTGCTGTTTCGCTTTCTGTAGATTTCTAGATCCGAATTTGTGCGTAGATCCTGTAAAATTCACACAAAGATACCCTTTCCAAAAAAACAGATGATATATTTTTATATTTTTTTGTGATTTTTCAGATTTTTATGATTTTTTTTTTAATTTTATGATTAACCCGAAATTGCGAAAAGGAAAGTTCTACGCCATCCCCGGCAACGGCGCCATTTGATTTGATTGAAAGTGATTCAGCGTGCTTGTGCTTTCTAAAAGATAGATCAAAAATATTTGTAACCGCAATCAAGAACGGCGTCGCATGAAGCTAGCCGGTGAGTACGGGTCGGTCCACAGGGATTTTGTGAATTTCCGATTCGTTCTTACGAGTTAATTCCGAAGGGTGTTCGGTTGATTATTAAATCTAAAAATCTAATTATTCTACCTAGGGCAATTAATTGAAAGTTATAACTAGGGCAGATAAATAAAATCTATACTAGGGCAGGAAAATAAAATCTAATCTAGGGCAGGAATTGAAATTATCTAGGGCAAGAAAATAAATAGATCTACTTACTTTACAGATGGATCTCTCCAACCATTTACGCAGGATTGTCAGATCTGAATAGATGAGTTGAAAAGAAACACCGATGCTCTCCAAAAGAGTTCTGGAATTTTTATTAAAAGGAGGCATGAAAAGAATACAATGATTTGGTCTTCTATTTATAGGAGATAGAAACCCTAGGTTACAATTGATTTGCATGTCTACATTTACCAAAATATCCTTAGGAAGACCTAGTCAAAGTAGACTTCCAAGCTTTGGTAAAATTTTATGTCTGGAAATTTTGGAACTGATTCTGGGCTTCTTGGGCTTTTTATTTCTTTGGATCTTTATTCAATTTGGCTTCTTTATTTCTTCCAGATCTCCGGTGAACAATTGAAGTGGACTTTTAACCGTTTGCTTTGTAATCTTGGACCTTACGTTACCTTGTACTGATCTTTTGTGTAGGCTTGATTAAGATCCTTCTATTTGTTGGTCAAAGCCCCTTTTTTGTGTCGTCTTTTGTCTTTTTCACTGTTTTCACTCCAAGAACCTGTAACCTGTAATATGTAGCAGACATGCGTCAAAAGCACCTGTTTATTTATAAAAAGAATAAGAATGGGGAATATAATAATACAATATTATGGTGTGAACAAGTGTGATAACGTGAGCGGATTTCGTCACGTTATCATGCGATGATAGTTGGATCCCGATTCCCACTGATTAGTTGGTTTACTCCTCGGGTGATCCCGACTAATTCTTCTTTCAGGTTTGGGGAAGAATTTGACGGTACAGTTGGAGGTTTCCTGATTAGATAAAGTGATAACCATTCTGATCTAGGTTAGAGTGCACGCTGAGTGTTTCTTTTCTCTCTCTCTTTGGCAGCAACCATTGACCCGACCTTAGACTATGACTCAGAGACCAAAATTAACCGAACCTTCTTTAATACTGGCTTTTGGATTGTCAGATTTGCAAACCTCTTTGCCACTCCTACTTTTACCCTTTTCTCCAGGACACCCCGTATTACTACGAACGTCCACTTCCATTGGACAAAACCATCGTATGGTTATATACGAACTCGAAGGAATTTATTCGAGGATGGTTTCCGGTTCTGGAGAAAACGAATAGGACTATTTAGTTGTCTTTTCCTTTTACCTTCTCTCAGGTTGCGAGTACTCCTTGGTTTAGGAGATAGTACACCTATTACGCTAATTGGATAGTCTTCTTCCAAACCATAGGCAGGTGCCGACCGGTAGGGAATGAAGAAAACCAATTAGCCCAACGATGGTGTACAGAAGGTATTAAGCAAAGACATATCAAGGGAGTAAGAGGGAAAAGTAAATTGCGACTGCTATTCACGACCAAACCAAGTATTTCATTACCACTCCAACTTTACCTTTGTATTTCTCCAGGACACTTCGTATCACTACGAAGATCCACAGTATATTGGATATTCCATCGTATCGTTATATACGAACTCGAAAGGAACTTGTTCCAGTTCGGGGATGGATTCTGGTTCAGGAGAAATAAGAATAAGGTTTATTTGGTTGTCTTTTATCTTCACCTTCTCTCGCATCACGAGTGCTCCTAGGATTAGGACAGTACACCCATTATGCTTATTGGATAGTCTTCTTCCAAACCTTAGGCTGGTGCCGAATGGTAGGGAAGGAAGAAAACCATTTGGCCTAAAGGGGTGTACAGAAGGTAATGACTAAATACATATAAAGGGATTTGGAGAGATGGCAAAGATTTATACGGTTACAGTTGTGAATCTGGATAATGGAAGAGGCATTACTAGGAATACCGGGATACCCCATCGAAACATTTCAATGTTTCAGTTTCACTGTGTATTGTTAAAAGAAAACTGATTTCCCAATTGACACTTGCTCCAGGGTATGTATTTACCAGGTATGATTCTCACATCTGTATGGTTTTACAGATGATGAGTGGGAGTAATTTGTTGGGAATTAGGTGATCATCCTCACTATCTCGGAATTCGTTGTAATTGGTGATATTTGAGGAAGTCACCTGGGTTGTTTGCCAGATGGCAGATATTTGGTTTTGAATATCCGCTGTTATGCACCAATTTCAAATTGATATATCTGTACGTCTATTTTTATAGAGTGAGATATACCTTTTTGAAATTATGTCTATGACATTTACCTATATCAGTGGATGGTTAGGTAAGGAGCATTAAACAGCGGTGTAATTCTTCATGACCATAGTACAGTTTTCAACCTACGACACACAGTGAATGAGTTATTAGACTCACGGGACTTATACAGAGTATTGTATGTTGTCCAGTGTCCATTAGGACAGACGGGTTGGTCCTCGTACTATATTCAGTTTACTTATGACTTCTCTAGTTTTTATACAAGTGTTTCGTAGAAACACAGGGTCCAAATTTTGAGAAGTTATAGGTATAAGAATAAAGTAGAGAACCAAGTGTTGCAAGTATCAGGATTCTTCAAGGAGATCGAAGATGTAGATACTTGTGCATGGTATTCAGTTAATAGTAATGATTAAGAGAACTTGCTTCTCTTTCAGGTTACTGATAATTGGAAGCATTCCTAAGTTGAGTAACGTTGATCGGCCTCCTTCCATTTAGTTGACAAGCACTAGAGACAGCTGCATGATTTGAATCTAGTTCAATTAAATCAGTGCCTCTGTTTCTATATTGGATATAGAACAGTTCATATCTTGACATTGTTAAGATACGGGGAGTTGTCCAGTTTATGCTTAAAACCAGACTCTGGATGACTCAAGGCACGTTTCTGTAATGGCTGTTTGTGGGTTGACCCAGGCTATGACGAGGGTTGACTTTCTACCATCTGGAAGATCAGTAGTGATATTGTTCTAGACTCGCCACAGTTTTAATAAAAATGGATTTTTTCAGAAAACAGTAGTGGGAGTATGGTAGAACTGGAAGTGATTCCAGAACCGCAAACGATTACTGAAGATTTGATAAAGAACCTAAAGATTCAATCTGGTTTGACATTCCATTAGCCACTCCGCAGATATGGTGGGTAACCTCAGGCACCCGAGAGGTACTCCGGTAGCCTCAAGGACGGTGACAGGGAGGTTCTTGTTTACCCAGACTCGCCATTGCTGTTGTTCCAGACTGTGAGACCCGGCAGGAGGATGACTATAGCGTCGTTCTAAACTAGCTTTAGAAGTGTACGTCTATATGACTTTGCCAGAGGGTTGTCGTAGTCAGTGGGAGCAGCGGAAGCATTGGTGGACAGGTGGCTTATGTCTATTTATAGACTAAAGCGGATATAGCGGAGATAGATCATCTATTTCTAATGTGACAGTCATAGGTTTGACTTCATCGGAATAGGGGATGGATCTGTTAAGAAGGTAGTAGGGTGTGATGTCCTGGTATTTGGATGACATACACAGAGTAGGAAGTGAAATTCCTATACTACGATCGGTTATACTTTGGTTGTCACACAGTGCGTTCTCCACATGGGACTTGGATATAATATCAAGACATTCTGGTTACTAGATCTATAGATCTAGATTTGGGTGGTTTCCCAATTAGGGTACTTAGACAGCATTCTAAGAGTTTTTAGAATGGACGACTCCTGGCACGGTAGTGTACCTGCAGGTAATGGAGTCACCCTCTCTAAAGGTGTCTTACAGACTAAAATAGAGAGGGATGTGCTTGATTGGCAGATCACTTTCTTAGGCAATTGAGTCAATCATGAGATGTCAAGTACCACACCAGATGTTGTTCTTTCAGTAGATGCAATAAGTTGATATTGATCCAATCCCGGAGAAACATTCGGAAGCAGTTTTAGAACATAAGTGGATGTTCTAGGGATTTGATAACGGCAGCCTCCGTTAGGAGACGGTTATCATTCCAGGCTTCCAAGGTGACCTGGACGACAGGGTGGCCGTCAGAGTTATAGTTTTCCCTCTGACGAGGGGCAGTATTTTGGACAGGTGGTCCAGGCGGATACTGAGGGAGGCATGGCGCATGATACTGATTAAGTTCAGTTGACAATACAGTCTGAGAAGTTTGGATTTGGAGTTCATTTATGAACTAGGTCCCATCAGACATCCAGACATTTTAAGACAGGTATTGCTCATTTCGGGAGATGGCTTTCTCCGCGAACATGGGATATAGAGAGACATAGAAAGAAACATCAAAGCGGATCCACTCACTGAGGCTATTCCTCGAACGCAATAGTTTCGCAAACGAGCTTTGTGAGACTGACCAGTAGAGGAGTTGGGTGTTGGGTATCACACGGGCTGTGAGTATGCGACATCGCAATAATTAGCCTTGAGTGCAAGTGGGAGATTGTTGGATATAGTGCCCTCAGAGTCAATTATTGGATCACAGGCACGTGATTGTAATGGTTGAGGGAGAACCTATACCGGTAGGACAGTCTTACTCGAGATGATAGTATGCTATCTGGTTTATCTTTTGTTAGTTATATGTATGCCCCAGAGGCCATTGCTATACATAGGATGTATATTGTAGTGGATGCTTGGACATATATAGGGAGGACTTTCTTGCTCGACATGATAGTATGCTATCTGGTTGCTCTTTACCTTAACGTGTACACTGATTATCTCTCTGTTACATGTTGGTAAAGCCCTTAGGATGTGTACTTGACTACCTGGACTATGATGCGGATCATACTAGTGGGGACATGGTAGTCCATAAGTACATCCTTCAAGGTCCCTAGTCGTGGGTGTATCGAGACGGGGCATCGATATACCAGAGTAGACTAGCGTATACCTTCTCGACCCATACAGATGGGCGATGGATGATCCCATATCCATTGGTGTTTGACATCAGAGATGATATACGGGTGCTCAGTGGAGACTGGGTACACTGGACAGACTCGCCGAGAACTCCCAAATGGTATTATACCTTACGTCAGATGGCAGTTCTCTGGTAACACTGGTACAGGTTAGTCTGTAGACCCAAGATCGTCATAGAGTCTTGTGTGATTCCCACTGTGCTTTGATTTCCACCTTACCACGTCCAAGAGGGCGTGCAAAACGGTGGTTTTTGGGTACAGTCCCGAATCACATGGAGGCAATGAGCGATAGGAGGGGATTCGTCTCTCCCGGTATAGGGAGTTGATATTGCGCAGTGTTCGATTGGCTATAACCGGAAATCCCTGGCCAGGGTTGCTGAGATTTACTGGTAAGTGTTACCAGTAGTTTCTCGAACTGTTATAGACCTCATATCGACACGACTTATCGAGCTGCCGGGGTCTGACGTTTACCACCCCTAGGCGAGATATGCGACATATCAGATGAACAGACCGGACTGTACGGTAAGTGTTACTGGTTGGATTCACAGGAGTATGAACGGGCTTGCGCGTCGATCTTCTGATCGCTCAATACCCGTGTGGCCGTTACGTTTAGCAGACCGCTTGCGGCTTGTGGGTGTTTGATATGATCATCACCTACTGCCGGCGTATTGACGAGTCTTTAGAGTCCTACACAGAGGTTTCCTGGCTCAAGCGAAACGAAATAGGAGCGCATATGAGATATGTGCGGGACCAAGAATAATACCAGTATGTGATACTGTATCCTATTCTCGCGATATGTAACACTGATCGGTTATATGCGATATAGCCGGGTTATCGGATCAAGTGTTGATTCGATAAGTTGTTACCATTGATATTAGTCGGTTATATGCAATATGACCGGATCATTAAGTCAAGTGTTGATTTAATGATTTAATGTATAATTATATATTTGATATATTACTTTACATTAACTAATATTGGTTCACTTAAGATGTTTTTCTCACTTGTTTGTGCACATTGTATATGTGATATATTTTTGTGCACAAGATTGTATCATGTTTGATGATACATGCAAACTTGGGTGTATGTTTGCTTTATACCATCTTTAGGTTAATGGTTGGGTTTTTCATTTGTTTTTATTTATTTTCCTTATTCATTTTGGCAAGAAATGAACTGGTGGCTTTTTTGGGATTTTGTTGAGGCTTCATGAAGCTTTGAAAGCTTGACCATTTTGTTTCTTTCCTTAACCCTAACCATTTACCTAAACCCTAGTTCATTCTCTACATGAGTTAGCCTCACCCATGGTTGCATTATGATAACCATCACTTCATTTTTCTTTTTGGGAATTAATTGATAATTCATTCTTTTCTTCTTTTTCATCTTCTTCTTCAAGTGAAGAAAAAGCAAAGCTCTCTTGAAAAATTTCAAGTGTTGAAATCAAGTGAGAAATCCAAAACCAAAGTGAACCCACTTCCTATTTCTTCATCCTCTACCACTTGCCATATAGTATAGGGTGTTTTCTTCACAAGTTTCATGACTTGGTGAAGGTGGAGCTTGATCTTGAGTTGCCTCGACGTAGATCATCTTCGGCATCGAAGTCAACGACCTAGCCCGATCATTTCTCCGGCGAAACCATCGCTAGGGTCCGGGATCGTGGTGATCGCAGCGAAGGGACGTCAACACGGAGCTTAGGAAGTGGAGGACCGGATCTACAAAGGTTGTATTTCCATTCACTTAGTAGTTAAGATGTTAACTAGCTTGTAGTTTCGCCTAATCTCTAGTCAACGATCGCATTAGGGTTTCTCGGCACCGGAAATTTTTGAATTTGGCATGGTTGATGCCTTGTGGAACCTCATTAGTGTGCCTAGGAACCCTACAGTAGTATCAGAGCCTAGCTAGAGCTTTAGACGAAGTTAGAAGTCCGATCGAACCCGTAAACCCCGACAAAACCCTTCTCTGTATATTTTTCAAAACAGTCGATTTTTGTGAATTAAAAATTCTCAGAAAAACAAGCAGGAAAAACTAAGAATTACTGTGAAGTACGGTCCACTAAGTCAATAATTTGACCGCGGAACCGCGGCGAAACCATGGGTTTGGCGGCGGTTCCTCGGCCAAAATTTGGACTTAGTCCCTGAAATTTCATATATTTATTCTTAGGTCCTTTATTTGCAATTGTTTATGGGAATTTTTTAATTCCACTCAAGTGTTGAGTTTTCTAGGGTTTTATTGGGGACTCGTTAATTTGACCGGATAAATTAACTTCGTTTATGTTTTTCCGAATATTTTAGAAAATGTTAAAAAGTTCGACCGGATATAAATACCCACCTTTTCCCCTGCCGGGAAATTTCCAAGTGTTGGATATTTCCGTAGTTTAAGAATGTTTTAAGTAGTGCAAGTAACGCGATGGACCCTCTAGAAGACAACAAACCTTAACTCGATTATGTGACCGTCTTGAACTGCCCTTTGAACCTTAGGGTTTGGGGCAGTACGGCGTGCCACATGTGAGGCGTTGGCTTGACCCTTCTACGGCTGGACCGTTGGTACTGAGGCATGAAGTGGATGTTTTTGAATTTATTTCAAGTGTTGAGCTGTTTCAGGAAAACTTGGGTGTTTGATTGTTCGATCGGAAAGTTTAACATTTTCTGTTTATCTGGAATGTGATACAATATTTGGAATCCACAAATAGTTATGAGATAACTGAATGAATGTTATAAACATAGCACTTTAGTCTCACTTGATCGGTTGCCACGGAATTTTGATGCGATCAAAAGTCCGTCACAATCACGTAGCGTACGCGGATACTCGCCGGATAAACTTAATAGACAGCTACACCCCTTAGCCCCGACCAAGTGACTGTAGGAGAACCCCGTCGCCGAAAGCATCCGTTCGGGTGCTCGTGGTAGCGGTGTTCCGCCTTGGTGCACTTCGTCGACGGTATCGGGGGTGCGGCCGTCTACTAAAGTTTGCGACGAGTATTCGATCAGGATGTCGGGAATCTTGTTGAATTGCCCGACTTGATATTGAAAAGAGTTTTCGATAATGAGACTAAAATGCGGGGTTTATAATTGTTAGGCATGCGATGTCTAAGTAATTCATTTGATTAGGCATGCGATGTCTAAAGAGGTTGCGGATTCCAACTGTTGTAGTTTTACACTTTCTTTTCTGCGACCGTAAGTGTAATATGTGATATCGACGGTTTCGTTGCTATATGTCAACGACAATTGGGATATGCATGTTTACTTACGTTGATGACATGTGATGTTATGTGTTGCTGGATATGTTATATTGGAATGTCGTGTTTGAATAGTAGGGTTTTTTTTATGTGAGATGAGTGTTTTTAATTTTTCATTCATGTAAAAACTTGTATGTAATATTCTTTTATTGGGGAACTTTCAGGTTGCGGAAGATGTCACCTTATGTATATTATTTACTTTTCCGCACTAGGATAGACCCAAGGAGGGGAGCACAAGTAACCGGGTTCTAGGGTCCAGTGGGAGACCATCTCGAGGAGTCGAGTCCGGGTCTCCTAACCCTAGAATTGGTAGGGTTGGTTGCCGCTCTCGTAGGGGTCTAGGGGTGTGGGTTTGGCTATTCATCGCGACCGTGGAATCCGTGTTTTATACTGGCTCGTATTAAAAACACGGACGTCCTAGTATATCCAATATTTCATATGATATTTTCTGCTGCGTTATCTGTGATGTGATCATGTGATATGTTCTGTGATAAATACTGTATATAGTATATACGATATATTATATAGACGTTACTTATGTTTTACACCCGCGCTAGCCCTGCCCCGCTCTGCCGTTAGTTACCTAACCTAACGGTGCACGAGGGGACATCGAGGCGAATGCGGATGTCATAAGTGTACGTCGTATTTATCTGTGATGTTTAGGTACTTAAATGATGGGACTTCATTAATGAGATTAATGAAATAAAAGAAACCTAATGATGTTGTGGAATCGAATTTTCAAAAATAAAACAGATAGCTACAGTTCTTGCTTTGCACAGCGGTATATATGATATATCCTGCACCTTATTCGATGAGGAAAGGGCCGACGATCCCTTCACCGGGAGTGACCCCTTTAGCAATAACTGGAAGATGCTACACACTCGGTTTGTCTTTTGATAGCTTCTATAGTTTCTGCTTTGCACAGTGATATATATGATATTTCCCGCACCTCATTCGATGAGGAAAGGGCCGACGATCCCTTCACCGGGAGTGACCCCTTTAGCAAAACTAGAAAAGCCTCAAAAACACTCCATTTTAAAATCATTTGATTCTACGACGATATCAAGTTCATTACGCAATAGGTTTTCAGAAAAACCTGTCGCAGCCCTCCATCATTTCAGATAAGTACTATTTAGTATTCGTGCTGTGGTAGTTTGGCATGCGTCAAGGCGTAGTGTACGGTAGCTAACTAGTGCTTATCTGCTAGCATACGATGCGATTGGATTAGGGTATTCGCACGGCGTTGTTTGGCATGCGTCAAGGGTCGTGCGGGTGGGTTTAATTCAATCAAGAAATGTACGGGTTGAACTTGACTAGCGGACTATGGGTTGTTTGGTATGCGTCAAGGTCATAGCACGCTAGGGGCAAAATATTATCGGGAATTTCAAGTGTTGAAATTTGCAATGAGATTGCAAACCTTCTATGAGATAGTTGGATCCCGGTACCCGCTGCGAGTAAGAGTTACTCCTGGGAGAGTTTTACACATTACAATTATCCGATCAAGTAGGTGTCTAGAAAGGTGTCAACGGGGTTACGCCTCTGGGAAAACGAGGTTTACATTAATTAGGTTCGTGCGAAAGCACGGGGGACTTCCCTCAAAGTACCGACACTGGCCTGGCTGAAAGATTGGCGAACTTGTAGCGTGTAATTAATCCCGGCTAGTCTTTCCTTTTAGGGTTTGAAGGAAGATTTGATAAAAACAGTGGGAGCCATCCTGATTAGATAAAATAATAACCAATCTGATCTTGCAAGAGCGCACGCAGAGTGTTTTCTTCTCTCTCTCTCCAGGTAGCGACCATATCACGCCTTAATCAAGATAATAATACGGATGTATTGACCGAACCCGCTTGTTATACTGAGCTGGGGAACGTTGATCCCACTCCAACTTATAATTGTTATAAGACAGAGCAGAAAATAGGGGAATACCAGGATTCCCATGCCGCCCAAACGAAGAAAGTGCATGCTGATGCATCTTCTTCGGGTGTGTTCATTACATAGAACTGTTTCTCTGTATCCTCTACGTCCTGGGTATTTGATACCGAATCAGGATCCCAGATATGTAATCTATTACATAGGGCTACAGAAAGGTAGAGAACTGAGAACGGGTGATAAGTTTCATGAGGCAGAAAACGGTGCAAGTGTTGCAGCCAGGTCTGTTGGTCACTGTCACCCTGTATTACCTGAATACATTGATTCTGAACGAATGTTATTAGATACCGGACCTGATATACAAAATCATATCAGTCTCTTTATTAGTAAAGAAGGATATAATTTTGTATTGTTGGATAATGTTTTGAACATTTCCTATATCAAAAGTTGATCGGTTCAGGCACGTTATCTAAAAGCGTTGATGTTCTAAATCAAACTACAGTTCTTAGTATACGGAACACACACAAGAGGAAGGGTTCAGATATGAACGAATCCTTCTTGAGGTATTGTAGACTAGGTCATATCAATGCAACCCGACTGGCTGAAGTTACATTTAGATGCATATTTAAATTAGTTTGAATTTACATCTTATGAAACTTGCCAGTCATGTCACAAAGATAAGATGACCATAGCTCTGTTTATTGGAAACAGAGAAAGAGTTAGTGAACTCTAGGGATTGATACATGATGATGTATGTAAGGTCCCCTGTCTACACATGCCAAGACCGGTTCTTTTTATTTCATTACATTCTCTGATAATCTCTCAAGATTCAGACATATATTCTTGTTGAAACACAAGTCCGAACCTTTTGAGATATTCACAGAATATAAGTTAGAAGTAGAGAACCAAAACGGGTATAAGTATTATGTCCTATGATGAGATCAGGGAGGAGAATACTTGTGCATAGAATTCCTGGACTATTCTAAAGGAGAATGAGATTCTCTCTCAGCATTACTCCTCCGTATACACCATAGCACGATGGTATATCGGGACGGAGCAATTGCACCCTATTCGATATGTTGCGCTCTATGATGAGTACTACTGAGTTACCTGTTTCCTTTTAGGGGTTATGCACTTGAGAAGCTTTATACCTATTGAAATTAGGTTCGAATCAGATCACAGCCTACCACTCCATATAAGATATGGTATGGGAAGAGCCCATATCTTAAGCTAGTTAAGATTTGGGGTTGACCGGCCTATGTCTAAAAGCAAAATCCGGACAAACTCGAGGCAAGGTCTGTAATGTAGAACTGGAAAGGTTCCAGCTATACAAACTACAGCAGATGATTTGATAAAACCAAAGGATTCAATTGTTTCCAACGAACCTCAGCCTCTCTGCCGATCTAGTAGGGTTCCTCACCCACCTGAGAGAGGATTGTATCATGAGATGATAACCCAACTAGTTTCAAGCTGGCCATCAGGAGTGGGACTCTATAAGAATGGCTGGATGCTTAGCAATCTGAGTTGGAATCCTTATACACCAACAAAGTATGGACTTTGGTTGCTTTATCTGAAGGGTTAAATCCCCATCAGGAGCAAGTATATCTTGAGAAGATTACTTGGTGTAGATGGAAAAGTTGAGACTTTCAAAGCTAGACATGTTAAAGGTTTTCATCATCGACCAGGCGTGGATAATGATGAAACCTTTTTCAGTGCCTATGCTTAAGTCCATCCAGATCCTACTTGCCACGGCTACATACCATGACTACGATATCTGGTGGTTGGGTGTCATGACTGCTTTTCTAAATGATGTTTTGGGAGAGAGCGTCTATAAGTACACAGCCAGAGGGCTTCATAGACAGTGGGAGCAGCGGAAACGTGTGCAAGATGCTTTATAGGATAAAGCAGGCATCGCGGAGTTGGAACGTCTGTTTTGATGTGGTAGTCAAAAAGTTTGACTTCATCAAAATGGTAGATGAACCTTGTATATACAAAAAGGTAGTAGGGAGTATGGTGGTGATCTTCGTAGAGTACGTGGATGACATACTCTTGATAGGGAAAGTGTTTTCTATGCTACGCTCGGTCAATCTCCCCTTATCACAATGATTCTCCATAGAGGATCAAAGTGATACCTACTAAATCCTGGGTTTTGGATCTATAAGATAGATCTAATTGGATGTTAGGATACTCACTAGTTGTAGTGAGATGGTATCAATCGATCATGGGGTGAATCACTGGAAAGGTTCCAGAGTGATAAGGACGACTGAAATTCAGTCACAGGCATTGTCTTTACCCTCAGTAAAGGGACGGTATGTTGGAAGAGTTCCAAGCTAGATACTGTGGCATACTAGACGATAAAGGCTGGATACATCGCTACTTAAGATGCTACCGAAGAGGCAGTCTGGATGTATATTAGTTCATGAGATGAACTTAGTTCCTCCCATTGTGTGACAATGGAGTTGTGGCTTATGCCAAGGAACGTCCGTCCCATCAGTGATCCAGACATATTCTAAGGTAGTATCACCTGATCGTGGAGATGGTTGATCTCCAGGGGATTGAGGTCAGGAGAGTAGACTCAGAGGACAACACGGCGGATCCACTCACAAAGGCCTTTTCCCAGAGAGAGACTTTTATGGGATGGTTGAGTATGAGATACTAAAACCACTGCTATCAGATGGCCCTAGTGCAAGTGGGAGATTGTTAGTTATATGTATGCCCTAGAGGCCATTGCTATACATAGGATGTATATTGTAGTGGATGCTTGGACATATATAGGGAGGACATTCTTGCTCGACATGATAGTATGCTATCTGGTTGCTCTTTACCTTAACGTGTACACTGATTGTCTCTCTGTTACATGTTGGTAAAGCCCTTAGGATGTGTACTTGACTACCTGGACTATGATGCGGATCATACTAGTGGGGACATGGTAGTCCATAAGTACATCCTTCAAGGTCCCTAGTCGTGGGTGTATCGAGACGGGGCATCGATATACCAGAGTAGACTAGCGTATACCTTCTCGACCCATACAGATGGGCGATAGATGATCCCATATCCATTGGTGTTTGACATCAGAGATGATATACGGGTGCTCAGTGGAGACTGGGTACACTGGACGGACTCGCCGAGAACTCCCAGATGGTATTATACCTTACGTCAGATGGCAGTTCTCTGGTGACACTGGTATAGGTTAGTCTGTAGACCCGAGATCGTCATAGAGTCTTGTATGATTGCCACTGTGCTTTGATTTCCACCTTAACACGACCAAGAGGGCGTGCAAAACGGTGGTTTTTGGGTACAGTCCCGAATCACATGGAGGCAATGAGCGATAGGAGGGGATTCGTCTCTCCCGGTATAGGGAGTTGATGTTGCGCAGTGTTCGATTGACTATAACCGGAAATCCCTGGCCAGGGTTGCTGAGATTTACTGGTAAGTGTTACCAGTAGTTTCTCGAACTGTTATAGACCTCATATCGACACGACTTATCGAGCTGCTGGGGTCTGACGTTTACCACCCCTAGGCGAGATATGCGACATATTAGACGAACAGACCGGACTGTACGGTAAGTGTTACTGGTTGGATTCGCAGGAGTTTAAGCGGGCTTGCTCGTCGATCTTCTGATCGCTCAATACCCGGGTGGCCGTTACGTTTAGCAGACCGCTTGCGGCTTGTGGGTGTTTGATATGATCATCACCTGCTGCCGGCGTATTGACGAGTCTTTAAAGTCCTACACAGAGGTTTCCTGGCTCAAGCGAAACGAAATAGGAGCACGTATGAGATATGTGCTGGACCGAGAATAATACCAGTATGTGATACTGTATCTTATTCTCGCGATATGTGACACCGATCGGTTATATGCGATATAGCCGGGTTATCGGATCAAGTGTTGATTCGATAAGTTGTTACCATTGATATTAGTCGGTTATATGCAATATGACCGGATCATTAAGTCAAGTGTTGATTTAATGATTTAATATATAATTATATATTTGATATATTACTTTACATTAACTAATATTGGTTCACTTAAGATGTTTTTCTCACTTGTTTGTGCACATTGTATATGTGATATATTTTTGTGCACAAGATTGTATCATGTTCGATGATACATGCAAACTTGGGTGTATGTTTGCTTTATACCATCTTTAGGTTAATGGTTGGGTTTTTCATTTGTTTTTATTTATTTTCCTTATTCATTTTGGCATGAAATGAAATGGTGGCTTTCTTTGGATTTTTTTGAAGCTTCATGAAGCTTTGAAAGCTTGACCATTTTGTTTCTTTCCTTAACCCTAACCATTTACCTAAACCCTAGTTCATTCTCTACATGAGTTAGCCTCACCCATGGTTGCATTATGATAACCATCACTTCATTTTTCTTTTTGGGAATTAATTGATAATTCATTCTTTTCTTCTTCTTCATCTTCTTCTTCAAGTGAAGAAAAAGCAAAGCTTTCTTGAAAAATTTCAAGTGTTGAAATCAAGTGAGAAATCCAAAACCAAAGTGAACCCACTTCCTATTTCTTCATCCTCTACCACTTGCCATGTAGTATAGGGTGTTTTCTTCAAAAGTTTCATGACTTGGTGAATGTGGAGCATGATCTTGAGTTGCCTCGACGTAGATCATCTTCGGCATCGAAGTCAACGACCTAGCCCGATCATTTCTCCGACGAAACCATCGCTAGGGTCCAGGATCATGGTGATCGCAGTGAAGGGACATCAACACGGAGCTTAGGAAGTGGAGGACCGGATCTACAAAGGTTGTATTTCCATTCACTTAGTAGTTAAGATGTTAACTAGCTTGTAGTTTCGCCTAATCTCTAGTCAACGATCGCATTAGGGTTTCTCGGCACCGGAAATTTTTGAATTTGGCATGGTTGATGCCTTGTAGAACCTCATTAGTGTGCCTAGGAACCCTACATCTTTATCATCGTGTACTGCTTTAGGTGACCTTACAGGTCACTGTTCATCACAGAATACTGCATTTTATACCGCCCATTCTTACGCTCGGTTGTTTATAGGTAGGTGCTTTTAATCCGTGTTTGTTATATATTTGCAGGATACAGGTTCTCGGTTCTAAAACGGTAAATTCATGGAAAACACGACAAAATCCGGGTTCCTGCCAACCACTGAGAAAACACGGTCTCCGCTCGTCATCCGTATGTTGCCAGATACCAGTTTAGGAAGACAAAATGTCGAATCAATGTCACCTTCATGCACAAGGCTCAATGGCAACAACAAGTTCCAAGAAATCTACGCTGAGCTCGAGACAATCATGACAAAAACATCCACAAAAAGTCCACCTTTCCTCAACAGAAATTCTGGAAGAATTGTGAAAGTATTTTCAGAAAATAGGTGTACCAGACAACAGGGGACTGCAGATCAGGGCCGTACAAGAAAACACAGCCCCTAATCCCACTATAGGGCCGCGGATCCGCGGCCAATATGGGGTATTGGCCGCGGATCCGCGGCCATGTGGAGTCCTCACCTTGTCGTCTTTTGGGGGTATTTTGGGTACTTCCCATGTGCTCTGGTGGTTGCCCTAGATCTTCAACTCCCTGCCTATAAATACAGCAGAACTTGCCAAAGCCAAGGGTCATTCTTTTGTTCCTCTTTTTGTTAGGATTTAGTCTTTTTCTTCTTCTTCTTCATTCTTTTTCCATGAAAATTGTAGTGAGAGCTTTTTGAGTGGGAGATCAATGAAGATGAGGGCCTTTTGTATCATTCTCTCTTGTTTCTTCTTCCCCTTGAGATTCTTGCTTTCTCTTGATCATTCAACCTCTTCATTGAGCTTGAATGGTTAAGGGTTAGTTATTGATCTCAAGGGTCGTATTCTTTCATGGAATTAGCACTTCATTTCACATGCGTTCTCTACCCTTCCCTTGATCTTGCAACCTCTTGATTGAGCTTGCAAGTTTAAGGGTTGGCTATTGATCACATGCTTGTCTTGAGTCCTAGTTTCTTGTTCTTGTAATTTCTTTCTTGCTTATTTATTACTTGCTTTTTATTCTTTCTTGCTTTTTTCATTCTTGTCTTTTATTAATTGCAATTTTATTCATGCACTTAATTACTTGTAATCTTTTCTTTTCTTTGTTCTTTTCTTTTTGCTCTCTTTTTGGTTCTTTCTTATGAATGAATGTAATTATTATTGTTAAGAAGAAATACGGTATTATAAGTTAACGTTTCTTTACCCATTTCCTTTTCCCGTATTTTCCATTGAACTCCGCCCAAACCATACGCAAGCGCTCCGTTAGGCACCCTACCCTGACAAGGTAACGGTGATTCCTAACCACGACCGGTTGCGTTCGGTTTGGCCGGAGGCGAGAGCAAGAGACAAGAACGGAAGGACAAGGGTAAATAAGCCGGATTCCACGAATACCGCGCTTAAATCCCCTAATCCACGTTGTTGCCGATTGCTCTAGCTTCAATTGGTCAAGACTCGGCTCAAAGGTTTTGAGTACGGATTTCCTTAGCTTACAATCTCGTATCTTTTCTTAACAACTTTATACTTGCAAATAAACACATAGGTTATAAACAAACATACACAAATTCTTTATTGACTCGTCTAAGACAAGAAGGTAAAATACCACCATCTCCCTGTGGACCGACCCGTGCTCAACCGGCTAGCTGCATAGCGACACCGTCTTGATTGCGGTTAACTTGAATTCTTCCAATCAAATGGCGCCGTTGCCGGAAAGACGGTAGCGTATTTTCTTTCTCGTTATTCGGGTTAATATTCTTTTTGTATATATTTATAATTAAAAAAAAATAAAAATAAAAAAATAAAAAAAAATAAAAAAATCTTTTTGTTATTTTTGGTCATTTTTGTGTGCAAGAGTGCAGATTTCTGCAGATTTGCAAACTGCGAGTGTGGGAAGCAAAGTGTACATTCAAGCCTAAGGTGATTGCAAAGTACAGTGCCAAAGATCCGGGTAGTTTGACCCGCGCAAGCGAACTTTCCAAGCTTACCGGATTTGATTCAACGGGGGTTTCCTAACCCAAAACTTAACGGTACGTACTTTACTAACACCTTCTTCTCAAATCCGACGCTTCCAATATACTATTCTTTGCAGGATTCTTTGCAAGTTCGCTAGAAAACGCTAAAAAAATTGACTAACCCGTATTTGTTGCAGTGCCGTGCTTAAACTAAAAAACGATTGTTTGATTCTTTACAGAATTTTTGAATTGCGCATTGCATACATTAATACGGACTTAAGGGCAAGCGAACCCCACAAGATACGGTAAAGGATTTCATCACCTTTTCCGTGGCCCACAAATCACGAACTTGAGCATAACGTTTACCCGCACAAAATTTAAAAGAAACTAGACTTTAAGCCTTAAGGACTTCGCGCTCACTAGGAGAAGTTAACTGTGTTTAGAACCTTGCTTAACGGTATATTGTTTACGGGGTGTCTAGGAAAGTGTTAACGGCGAAACCGCCAAAAGAGAAAGGGTTATTTAATTAAGGAACTTCGCGAAAGCGTTGGAAAACCTCCCCTTATCTCTGCACTTACCTGGCCTCGTGATCAGTGTATCTTGAGCCTGTTTCTCGACACAGTTTTACTTCGACAATCAAGTTCTGGAGCAGGTCTAGTTGACCTAGGTGAACCCTAGAACGATTAGGTGTGTGGTATTTTTGTGTCGTGATTGTTTTTGTCAATATTCTTTTTGTGTGTATATTTCATTCTTCTGTTAATATTTAAACTAAAAAAAAAAAAAAATATCACATTCTTTTTCCCCTCCTTTTCTCTGCCTTTCTTTCTTTCTCTTTTCATATCATGGGTACTCCACCTCGCAAAACTCTTGCCGAACTTTGGTACCCACAACCAGAAATTACTTCTTACGGTTCTTGCTTTGGCCGAACTTCGAACGACCCCTCCATGCCCAAAATTTCTTTGAAAGATCGGATAGACGCGTCTAGGACGAACAACTGGACCCCGCAATCCACTTCATATCAACCATTTCAAACATTCACCCCTTCTTGCGTTGATACCCCTTTTGAAAGTCCAGTTGTAGCCACAAGACCTATGTCTCTTGCTGAACGTATTGAACAATCCCGTAGCCGATCTTTCACTCCTTTCACCACTTCAAATTCTTGGGATCAACAATTCCATTCACATTCTTATCCAAATGTTGATTCTGCTCCTGTCCAGCCATTCAATTCCTACCAATCCTACCCTACTTTCGCACCTTCCCTAGACATTGCATCAGAACCGCCATTTGGGAGTTTTCAGTATCCAAACAACTTTGAATCTTTTCCTGAAACCCCTTCACAACCAATGTCTAGTCTAGAACAGTCCTTGGAAGACTTTAGGGTAGCGTTAAGCCAACAGATGATGGATTTGAATGCGTCCATGGCCGCTCTCATACAACCTACTGACCCGGTAGCTAGTTTCCAGCTAGCTCCAAATTTTCCAATGTATGATGAGGCGGTAGGACAGGCTGAGAATTTGAGTGGAGAAAGTGAGCTGTATACCCTTCCAAATCAAACCTACCAGTCTCAAATTGAATCCCACAACTCCTGTGTTGAAAGTCTATCAAGTGTCCCAAATGAATTATCAGTTGAAGATAGAATGTTTAATGAGTTGTGCGACTTTGTAGTGTTTGATTTGCCAGATTGTGAAGGGACCTTGCCAAGTGAAACCACACCCAATCCTTTTGACCTCTACACCTCCATCTTAGAACCTGAATTGATTGAAATCCATGCTTTTGATAAGGTGTCTGAGAATATTGATTTTCACTTGATTAAGGATATTGACGCTGGGAATATTTTGGATGATGAACCTATAGATTTGGCTGAGTTTTTCTCTTCAAATCATCATCCCGAGTCATTAAATGTTTTTCCAGAACCCCATATGCGTCTGGACTTTGCTGAAATGTGCATGGATGAGCTTAACTTTGAGGAGAATTTTGAGGATATTTTTGAGGATGAAACAGTTCTAGATGATGAGTCGGATTTTCCAATTCATCCTGTTCCTTTCACTGACTGTGTACACCCTCCCGAAACCTTAACCGATACCCTTCCTCAACCACTTCCCTCCATCCTTTCCATCGTTCTGACCTTACAAGAACCTGTATCATTTTCACTTCCGGTGTCTGGTTTACCAAGTTCGGCGTACCCATGGTTTCTTACGAATCTTGAGGGATTTGACCCAATCTCTCGCCGGGTTAATAGATTAGCACAATCGCTGTTTACACATCGCTCATCACAAATTGTGCTAATCTATTCACTCCATTTGCACCATCAAGTTCGTACTCCACTTCTTTTTCCCTTCCGCCATTCTTCTTCCTCTCATATACCGAGACCGTATACCACTTCTATCTCCATACGGTCTCGCGTATTCTCCATTTCTTACCTCTTCACCTTCTTTCACCAACCACTGCTTTACCATGATAAAAATTTTGAATGGTTGGTGCTCACTTTTGGCCTGTGTAAGGCCTTGTATAGCTTGATACTGTTCTTTCCCCCCTAAATCCTGAATTTCAACGCGTAACAGTGGAAACACTGTTTTACTTAAGTTTGGGGGGGACACTTTTTTGTATATATTTTTGTTTTCCTTTTTGTTTTGTATATAATTTGTTTCTAGGAAGCGCCGGCAATTTTAACCCTCTTGGTATAGCCTGACAGTGAGGGCACTGTCCAGTTTAAGTTTGGGGGTGTGCTCGGTAAGCTTTCTTCCTTCGCATTCATATGTATATTTTGCATCTGCATATTAAATCCATAAAATCCATAAAAATCTGAAAATTTTCTAAAAATATAAAAACTTTTTTGTCAAGTTAGATTGTGGAAGAACTCTGATTCAACATTCGACGGTTTTTGTTTGAAAAAATAGGAATAACTAAATCTTATGTTTAGATTTTGAAAACCTGAAAGATAACTCTCCTTTGAAGTTAACTATAGCTGATATACGTCTTTACATCACACTACACGTGTTGTGAGTCTTGGAAATTAGATGACAAGTCTTTTATGTTTAAAAACTTTTAAATAAGATAAATGATTTTCTGAGGATCAAATAGGTTT
Organism: Agapanthus africanus; assembly: GCA_030015575.1. Classification (NCBI taxonomy): domain Eukaryota; kingdom Viridiplantae; phylum Streptophyta; class Magnoliopsida; order Asparagales; family Amaryllidaceae; genus Agapanthus; species Agapanthus africanus. Next base: position 695,306,607 of record CM057342.1, on the reverse strand, counting down.
GTTCTGAAATAAGTAATATATCAAGAATAGTTTATGAAGTGAGTGAATATGAAGGAATATTATTGATGCCGTAATTGGAACTAAGTCTGAAAAATAACCAATCTGCAACTTGATTGGAATGATTACACACCAAACCCACTAAGCACGTCTTTTATCCAAAAAAATAATTGAACTGCCGGTTATATCTCCGTTCGTATTAAATCATCTGATTTTCACGCCAAACTGTCTTTTGTTTTTGGACCTAGGTAACTTGAGTAATTAAGTCCGCTGGGGTGTTTCTACACCTAATGCCCTAAAACCAACTGGTTTGGGTGCATTGGCCCAAAGCTCGCTAAGAAGCCTAAAAAGTCCAGATTAAAACAAAATCAAGCAAGTGTTCCCTCCGAGTTAAAATTCCTAACGGTTCTTTGTGTGAGAATAATCTTGATAAAAGACAGGCTTTCATAAAAAATTTAGCGGAGATATGAAGGTTTTACTCCATGATAAAGACTATTGCACGTTCACAGAGGTGTGTATGAAATGAAAACAAGAAAAAGGTGGCGTGAAGAATACGACTTAGTTTCCTGTTAAGGAAGATAGAAATTCTGAAGTTGAAACCTTACTGGAAAACGAAACTTGAAAAATGCTTAACTCTTTATAAAACTTATGTGATCCTTTTAAAATTGTTATCTGGGCTTTATTGTGCAACATGATGACTTTAATCGATCCTTCTGGAACTTAACGACACTATTTGCACTGCACGTAAAGACATATAAAATCTGTAGTTAAATAAGAAGCGAGGTGTGAAAAATAAAGGTTCGATGGTCTAGACTTAGGATTATAGAATTGTTATTTTCTAAAACAAAACTTTAGGGTTTGAATCTTAGTCATTTTACAAACTAGCTTGACGGGATTTTGTGGGTGTAATCCGCTGAAAACCCTCAGGAGACAACACTCCTCCTACTAGGGACACCTAGAGGTTTAACGGCTTGTTGCACGCGCTCAGTGCAATCGCGTTCCCTGCGAAAGTGCGGTTATCATTTTATTTTTGTGAATAATTGGTTTTGCTCGGGACGAGCAAAAGTTAAGTTTGGGGGTATTTGTTCATCACAGAATACTGCATTTTATACTGCCCATTCTTACGCTCGGTTGTTTATAGGTAGGTGCTTTTAATCCGTGTTTGTTATATATTTGCAGGATACAGGTTCTCGGTTCTAAAACGGTAAATTCATGGAAAACACGACAAAATCCGGGTTCCTGCCAACCACTGAGAAAACACGGTCTCCGCTCGTCATCCGTATGTTGCCAGATACCAGTTTAGGAAGACAAAATGTCAAATCAATGTCACCTTCATGCACAAGGCTCAATGGCAACAACAAGTTCCAAGAAATCTACGCGGAGCTCGAGGCAATCATGAAAAAAACATCCACAAAAAGTCCACCTTTCCTCAACAGAAATTCTGGAAGAATTGTGAAAGTATTTTCAGAAAATAGGTGTACCAGACAACAGGGGACTGCAGATCAGGGCCGTACAAGAAAACACAGCCCCTAATCCCACTATAGGGCCGCGGATCCGCGGCCAATAGGGGGTATTGGCCGCGGATCCGCGGCCATGTGGAGTCCTCACCTTGTCGTCTTTTGGGGGTATTTTGGGTACTTCCCATGTGCTCTGGTGGTTGCCCTAGATCTTCAACTCCCTGCCTATAAATACAGCAGAACTTGCCAAAGCCAAGGGTCATTCTTTTGTTCCTCTTTTTGTTAGGATTTAGTCTTTTTCTTCTTCTTCTTCATTCTTTTTCCATGAAAATTGTAGTGAGAGCTTTTTGAGTGGGAGATCAATGAAGATGAGGGCCTTTTGTATCATTCTCTCTTGTTTCTTCTTCCCCTTGAGATTCTTGCTTTCTCTTGATCATTCAACCTCTTCATTGAGCTTGAATGGTTAAGGGTTAGTTATTGATCTCAAGGGTCGTATTCTTTCATGGAATTAGCACTTCATTTCACATGCGTTCTCTACCCTTCCCTTGATCTTGCAACCTCTTGATTGAGCTTGCAAGTTTAAGGGTTGGCTATTGATCACATGCTTGTCTTGAGTCCTAGTTTCTTGTTCTTGTAATTTCTTTCTTGCTTATTTATTACTTGCTTTTTATTCTTTCTTGCTTTTTTCATTCTTGTCTTTTATTAATTGCAATTTTATTCATGCACTTAATTACTTGTAATCTTTTCTTTTCTTTGTTCTTTTCTTTTTGTTCTCTCTTTTTGGTTCTTTCTTGTGAATGAATGTAATTATTATTGTTAAGAAGAAATACGGTATTATAAGTTAATGTTTCTTTACCCATTTCCTTTTCCCGTATTTTCCATTGAACTCCGCCCAAACCATACGCAAGCGCTCCGTTAGGCACCCTACCCTGACAAGGTAACGGTGATTCCTAACCACGACCGGTTGCGTTCGGTTTGGCCGGAGGCGAGAGCAAGAGACAAGAACGGAAGGACAAGGGTAAATAAGCCGGATTCCACGAATACCGTGCTTAAATCCCCTAATCCACGTTGTTGCCGATTGCTCTAGCTTCAATTGGTCAAGACTCGGCTCAAAGGTTTTGAGTACGGATTTCCTTAGCTTACAATCTCGTATCTTTTCTTAACAACTTTATACTTGCAAATAAACACATAGGTTAGAAACAAACATACACAAATTCTTTATTGACTCGTCTAAGACAAGAAGGTAAAATACCACCATCTCCCTGTGGACCGACCCGTGCTCAACCGGCTAGCTGCATAGCGACACCGTCTTGATTGCGGTTAACTTGAATTCTTCCAATCAGTCACTATTGCACGTTGATAGAGCCCCTAGGATTTTTGCTTGACTACCAGCAGTATGATGGCGATCATATACGTGGGAGCTGGAGTCTATAAGCAAATCCTTAAAAGGGCCCTAGTCGTGGGAGTTTCGAGACAGGGCATTGATTCTCCAGAGTAGACGAGTGTATACAGTCGGGACCCCGACGAGGGGCGGTGGCCGGTCTCACAAGCCACTGGTGTCAGTTGGTTCACCTAAGATGTATACAGGTGCTCATTGGGTTATGAGTACACCGGACAGGACTCGCCGGGAACCTGCTAGTTAGGATTATACCAGACGTCAGATAGCAGTTCCCTGGTGACATGTGTACATATTAGTTCATCGACCTGAGATCGTCATTTGTCTCGTGTGAGTTCCCACTGTACTTAGATTACTACCCTACCACGCTCAAAGGAGACGTGCAAACAGGTTTTAGTTGGGTACAGTCCCGAGCCACATGGAGGCAGTGAGCGGATCTGCAGGGGTTCGTCTCTCCCGGTATTGGGGGTGAGGTCGCGCTGTGTCTAGGAGAGCCATTACACAAAGCCCTCGGCCGAGGCAGGAGATTTACTGGTAGGTATTCCAGTAGTATCTCAGGGTGTTCTGGGCTACACTCCGACACGACTTGTACCGCTTTTGGGGGTCTGACTTTTACCAACCCCCTAGGCCCGCCATGCGATGCTCCTAGACGAACGGACCGGGCTGTACGGATATTGTCACTGACAGGCTCAGTAGGGTGTCAGGATGAGTTCGCTCATCGACGTCCCTTTTGGTCAGTACCTGGTAGCCCGTTACGTATTGGCTAATACCTCTGACGTGCTAGTGGTTAAATCCACAACCAAAGTATTGACGAGTCTTTAGAGTCCCCCACAGACCAGTTTCTCAAGTTTCGGGCAAAACGCTGTAGAGGCCGTATGGAGATATGGCAGGGTTCGATCAGATACGTGCGGTATTGCACGGATCGTGATCGGACGGATTTTACTAGCCGGCTTTGGTTTAAGCCGTATCCTAGTATTAGACAGTGTAGATTTTGTCTCTTTGCATTTGTGTTCAGTGGGAATACAAATGCGGGCATGTATATGCAGTCGCGGGGTTTTCCTGTAATTTATTACGGGATCAGTTTTCTGAAGTTGCCAGTTTGCTTTCCGTTCCGGCCGGTTTTCATTTGTTCCTTCCCGGCCGGACTTTTCCGATGGAGGGGGTAATTTGCAAGTATGAAAATTATCTTTTGTGGAGGGGTTATTTGTGATATGGTTTATCATGATAATTCAAAGCATCTTTGCTTTTCTTGCACTAATGAGATTTGAGTTGATTAGGATTGGATTTGACTTTGTTATCATCACATTTGCTTATGGTCACCATTCTACTTTTCCTACACTCACCTCCCTTCTTGGTTTTGGTATTTTTCCCTCCACCATTTCTCCTTAGGGGCCGGCCACACTTGAGAAAAGAAAAGAGTGAGGTTCATTTTTGGTGTGTGGCATTTTTCCTCATCTCATTTTCTTGCTAGGAAAAATGAAAGCACCATTTTTCTTCAAAGTTCTTTATCTTCATTCCTCCATCATCAAAGGCAACTTCACTACCCCAAATGAGACAACCATTCTACACTAGCCTACAGCAATTCTTGGGCATGTCGACTCGCCAGCTTCGTGCCCGAGTTGCCTCGGTCCAGAGGTGGGAGCCCGTAAAAGAACCCGGCGATGTGGTGCCCGTTTCGACGAGGAGACGACGACCGGAGATTCCGCGAGGAGATCGGAGTGGAGACGAAGACCGAAGGACACGGATCGCTTGGTATAACTCTCTACTCTTATTCTTGTTTGCTAGAGTTAGGTTAATGGCCCGATCCGGGGTTTTAGTGCGCGGTGGTGCCGGTTTGTATGTTTTAGCAAAGTTTTTCGTTTCCGCGTTTCCGGCGTTGGATCGACGGCCGGGGCGCCGCCGTGCACTTACACATTGTAATCCACCTTGTTCTTCTTGGGCGAGTCCTTGGCTGTAAGCTCTTCAATGACTCTATCATCGAGAGCAATCTCCTCAGGGACTTTTTCCTTTCCTTTATCCCTTTTGCCCGAACCTTTGTTTGAAGGTCCGATATTCTTTTCAGGCAACGTACGGTTACGCAGCTGAATATTCTCATAGTTCTTCATCTACTCTTCTTTTCCAGAGGTGGATTCCTTGAAGAGAGGGCCGAGGGCTATTTCTTCGTCAGAATCACTCCCGAAGGTAACAACTTGAGGTTTTGCTCTTGTCAGGATGGCATCAACCATATGACAGTTACCGGCCGTTCCTTTACGCTTGTCTGTCGTGCTTCTCTGTTCCCGACGGGCTTTGTGCATCATTCGCTTGAAGTGTTGTCGGTGGGCAACGTATCCTTGCCACCACTTTTTGAAGGCATTGCACTCTTCGGTCGGGTGTGTGACCCTCCGGTGATACAAGCAATATTTCGGATGGACATCCGGTTCGTCGAGGCACGTATTCCCAGAAGTATTTTTCTTTTGAAGGTGGCAGCTTCATTCCCATTGACAGAGCTTTGGCGAACTGTTTCCTTATCTTCAGTCTGCTCCTGCTGGTGGCAAGGGAACTTTGATCCGGTTAAGATACTTTATAGCTTCTCATCATTAGAGCTTTTTCGGCCTGACACCGGCGCTTGGCCTTTTCGTAAATGGCCGTTTCACGTTCTCGATCAGCTTTTATCTTTTGAAGAGGTTTGTTCAGCAGCTTATCGATGAGGTCATCTGACGGTTCCATGGGTTTTGGTTCTGGATCTGCCCCCAGTTTCTCTACGTTAGGAGCATCATTGCCATTTATTGATGAGTGATAGATAGTGTGGCAGCTCGCCACATACTCCTCAGGTTCTTCTTACGAGTCGTCTCCTTCATCAATGCCACTGTCTCCATTCTCAAGATATTCTTGAGGAATTCTTCTAATATGACTGTGGTCCGCGCTTTTGTATTCCTCCAGCGCGTCGATGTATTTCTGCAGACCTGTACGATTGCCGTCGAGCTGCACGGGCTTCTTAGCCTTCTTCTTTTTCTTTGAAGACTTCGGAGGCTTAGCCTGGAGGTTTTGTCCATTGTTATTAACTTTCAGCGTTGGGCGCACTTTCAGCATTCCGTCAATAATCTCAAGCTCCAGCGGGCTCTTCCACCTAATTGCCGGACATGCTTGAAGATCTTTCAGCATTCTTTTAGTTTTAGCTGAAAGGACCACTTCCCACGGAGTTTCATCCACAAATGAGCATGATGCCCCTGGCGTATCTACCTTTTTAGGAGCGTGCTGCTGCGAAGGGTTTACCTTCCAGTTTTCGGACAATGCGAACCTGTCCTGTTAGTACTGGCCTTTGACCCAGTTTTTAAAGATGTAGCAATATTCGATTGGGTGGCCCACTATTCGGTGGTATGGGTAGTAATTGGGATTGTTGACGTCACCCGATTGCAGTGGGCGTCTTGGATCCGGCAGAGTGATGAGCCTGTTGCGCACCGCTAGTTTGAATAGTCTCCTCGTTTTATCCCGGGGAAACGAGTAAGGATGTTTCAACTTCTCTTCGAGGGCTCGCGGTATGCCGTTTTGGCAAATAACCGGTTTCGGGTCACTCGGTTGTTGTTGAGCGTTGGCGACGAAGGTCTCTTTCCCTTTGCCCTTTTCATTTCGAAGATCTGTCTTTGAAGAGGACGGCCTATGGCCTATCTGGTCCATTTGGTCCAGTTTGTCAATCAAGGCCTAGAAGGTGGTCGGCTTGAAGAACATTATAAATAGGGATATAGTTGCTTGAGGATCAAGGGTCTCCATGAACATGCCCATAGCAGGAGCTTCTTCTATGTGCTGTTCACACTTCGATTAGAGGTTCCGTCACCGAATTGCGTACTGAACCCAGGTTTCTCCCGGCTTCACCCTGGCGTTGATTAATGCCGTGATTGGGGTGCGCTTGCTTGCATTTACGAAAATCTGTGTGAACTGTTGGGTTTCTACAGCACCTTACCTAGGTGTTGGAAGTATCACACATGCCACTTTAAAATTTTAGGAGGTGCTAAGCAAACTAACCATGAATCAAAACTAAAAATTAGGGTAACAACATACTAGTATCATATACAAGAGGTAACTTACACTAAAGGATTAGTAATACAACCTTTGTAGACTTCCTTGAGTGACTCCTTAGACCTTTGAAAGTTTGAACCGGCTCGCTAGAAAACTTCCTAGTCCACGATGATCCACCCGAAGCCCTTTTGCTCAAAGCTTCTTGCTTCACTTGATCAAGAATGAAGATGAAGAAAACACTTTACACTAATGGGTTAGAGTAGTATAGAATGGTGATGTGGTTTTTTTTCTCTATTCAAAACCTTTTTCTTTTTATCTACCTCACTCAAAGGAAAACTCAAGAGAGCAAGAGAGAAGAGGAAGAAGAAGATGGCAAGCTTGAGCTCAAGAGTTATGATAATTCCAAAAGGAAAAATGAGAATAGAAAATATAAATAATTTCACACTCTCACTTAACCATTGGTTAATAAATATCTAGATATTTATTTTGGAGTTAATAGCAACCAAAGAAAATTAACTCATGGTGAAATAAAGGTTAAATGAAGAAGTGTGTAGAATTATCAACCATGGATTAATACTTCTTTTTCTTTAACTCAAAAATAAAAATATAAATAATTAATTCCATGTGAGTCTTGCATTGCCATCTAATATGTGTCATCAACCATGATACCATATATGTATGTATGTGTCCATTCACATCATCATGTGCATGAACAAACACATATGCATACATGCTGACACGACCCGAAGGAACGGAACGCGACCGACACTTAAATTACGAAATGACTAAAGGAGTAACGTAATATAAGTAAGCCGAAGCCCAGAAATCTAAACCATTTAAAAGGAGAAGTAAAGAAAAACATGTTTAAAAGCAACATCAAATTTTCTCAAAAATTTCGCCAGAGTCTTCTTTGTAAAAACTGGCCCCAAACGGGTACAAACAAGAATAATATATACAAGCAATAAAAAGGCATCCCCAAGCGGGAGCTAGCTCTACACCAAAAGGAGGAAACAACCACACAATGTACTATAATATACAAAGCCGAAGGACGAGGCTCAAAACTCAAAAGAAAACCAATCCACCAGAAAACCATAATAATACAAGCGCGACTCTAACGTCGAAATAAAAACAACCGGTCTTCTAAATCTACCAATAATACAAGTCTGGTTGATGGAGCTTACTAGATACAACTGAAATAAATAGGAGTACAACGGCGGTCACGATACAAGTGAACCAACCTACCAAGCAATCACCCTGAATGAAGTGGTGTGTCAACAAGCCTCCAAGGAAACCTGTACATCTGAACCTGTAAGAAAATTTGGCACAATGGGGGTAAGTTGCCAACTCGTGAGTAGAACACATCTACGAGTAGAAATCACATTCACGACGCTCTCCTAGGTCATAATAGTATACTTAACATGACGCTAGTCACCTAGTAGTGGCAGGGTAATAATCTATGCGTAAGTGCAATACTCAGTGCTCGTGTCAGTGCCTCAAGTAATAACATGTCATGTGTATGAGTATGCATGCATCATGAATGTAAAACAATCAATCATGAAATCTGGACATATCTGTATAAGAAAATCTTAACTTTTATCATAGTAAATTTGTATGATAATCTGAACATCATCAATGAAATCGATGGAAATCCGTGTCAAGTATCGACTCAAAACATATACATCTCAATGTCTCAATATCTCAAAGTCTCAATATCTCGAAGTCTCAATATCTCGGGCTCCGTCAGTCCGGATCGGACCATATCATCAAATCTCACGACAACGGTCGGTATCCTCCGGATATCCTCCGCGCCAGACATCACCGGTAGGTAGTCTTCCCCAGCCAGGCTCATTGTCATCCCCATAAAAACACTCTCGTCCTGGGGTACTGTACCGGGTCCACCATGTACCCGAGACGGTTCCTCCACTACTCGAATCGGGTCTCGAAATCCAACAGAAAACATGAAAACTTATGGTGGACGACCCATACATCACGAGAAAACCGCAACTTACATTTTAAAAATGATAATAATAAGCTTTTCTTAAATTCTTGCAGTTTTCTCCCAAAATTCAGAAATCTCATAGAAATCCAAATCCCAAAATCATGAGTAAGTAAATAATGAGTATTGGCATAAGCCCCACAATACTGCATGATAATATGAATATGTGAATGCATGACATGTCTAAGTAAAAAATGCAATGTCTAAACTAGCACATGAGAGTAATCACACAATATTATATTGGACTAGCATTTAGCTGATTATATCAATAAAAAGATAATATGTTCTAAAGTGTACGTGACATGGAAATTACCGATGATGATGTGTGTGAGCCGGAAAATAAGTGTACGTGGATCATGCGCATCATCGGTAATGGTGTTGGTGTCCTAACAGGCAGAGTTTCATATTAGCTAAAGAAACATATGTATGAATATGCAATACGATGAATACAATATGAATATAATGGTTAATGTGTAGTAACCCACAACTAGAGAATACATACTAGTTACGAGTCATACAGTTTGTTGTTTGAAAAAAACAATGAATCGTGGTTTTTAGAAAATTAGGGGCTACGGGTTTTTTATGAAAAGATATGTCCTTTGAAAAATCCATAGTATCTCTCAGGCTGTCTTTAAAAATGCGCACGGTTCGTTAGTTTTGAAAATAAGTATGACTCGCGCCTAAGCTAAGATCTACCTAACCAACTAAGTAACTAACTAAAGACACTAATCGAAAGATTAGAAGAATCCTCCTAAAGTCTGAGTCGGTATCTCTAGTAGTCGGCGATCCAGCCTCAATAGCGTCACGTACGTAGAACGACTTCCTCAAGTCAAGAGTGCAGATCAATCATCACATCTATGCCTCGTACGGTAAAATCCATCATACGGCATTCCAAAAATCGGGTTATGGGTCAACTATCACATATACATACATCATAGTTCGTATAGTATCATCATCAAACAATAACATGATAAAGGGTACTGTACTATAATCGCATACATCCTAATATCATCAAACATATATCATCGTCTGTGTAAATATATATCGTCAAATGTTCCACTAAAATATCATGTCATATATCATATCGTGATTAAGTTACATATTACAATCCGGGTTCTATTCTAGAGTCTCGTACATTTCAATGTCATCATCACCTATTATCGTTTATGTATAATTATACATTTTCTCATTTCACAACGATCCGCTAATATCATAATACATCTCATATCATAACTCGATCGTATCTCCAATATCTCACGGCATCATGCCCGATCATATCGACTTATCCCTAAGTATCATATAATACCCTCATATCACGTGTATATGCTATATATATACATATATATATACCTACACACATTCCTACACACACACACACACACATACACCAAGTCAGGTTTATGTGTGTGCGTGTATGTGTCTACATGAAACCTACGAATTCCCTCCAAGGCAATCATCCTCTGGTTAACTCTTTCTAAATCAGTCTAATCCAACCTAAAGTCTTCAATATTACCCTACTCACCAAGAATCTAAGGTCACGTCCGACTTCCTAATAATAATATGCAATATCTTTATTCTACGTTTGCGGGGGTGCTATACGCCATCCACCCGATTTCCCCCGTAGATATACATCTACTCACCTGGTACTTGTCTACCGATATCGATGCCGCCATCCTTTTCTTCATCGTCCGAAGTCCACGTGAGGGGCACCTATACGCAAACATATATTATATCATAAACCGAAATAGCGGACAAAACCAAAACGGCGTACGAAACGCGCATAGGTTAAAACCTATGACGCGCTCTTGCAAAAGAACCAAATAACCCTCGACATCGGCGTACAAACGCCGATTGATCGAGATAAAACACAAACTTATAAATCGTAGTTCCAAAACTCACTAATTATAATATTAAATAGGGTTTAAATTATCAAAACCTTAAAAGTAATCAAATCGTTTTATTCCACAAAAACCTAGAAAGCACTTAATTACTGTTTTAATTCGAACTCAATGTTTTAACAAACTAATGGCCATAATATTCACTAAATATCAAAATTAGGTCATATAAACCATTTCTATAATTTATTCTCATTAATTTGTATTAAATCTAACATTCTAATTTGCAAAAATATCAAATTTTAGCACTTTTTAAAGCAAAATTCACAATTCCACAACTAAATTTGGTTTTGCATGAACTAAAGTATTAAACTAAAATTTAAAATATTAATAATTTCATAAAAACCGTAATTAGATTTTAATCTCAATTATTTCATTAATTTCCAAAAACCTAGTTAGCAAAATTTAGCATAATTAGCAAAATTTGTATCTAACAATTAGCAACTAGTAACTAGATTAGGTTTTGTATTCCATTAACATGTTAATCTACTCACTAAAACCATAATCTAATGATAAAAACACTCACTAGAATTTTGTCTCACATACATATATATTTTACAAAAACCTAGTTTGCAACAATTAAGTAATTTGGACAAATTAGTTGTAACAATTAGTAACTTAACAATCTAGATTAGCTTTTGCATGTCTTGATGTGTTAAGCTACACATTAAAACCATGAACAATTGATGAAAACCCTAACTTGATCACAAACCCTTTCTTGAATTTTCAAATTTGAAATTAAAACCTAATTAAGCATCGTGATTATTTGAATTGAAGTAATTAAACATCAAGTAACAATCTGGTTTAAGATTATACCTACAAACTATAAGATCAAACATGCAACCTAGCCTCCAAGATGCTAACTTTGCTCCAAGATCCAAGCTTATAAGCCAAAGAATAATGAGTATAGATTGGATTAGGAATTTGTGGTTTTATTTTTGGATTTTTGATGAATTTTTGGATGATTTTTGATGCAAAGTGAAATGGAGAAAGGGGGGGGGCTGCCCAATGTGAGGCTCGGCCATGAGGGATGAGGGAAGAGAGAGAGAAGAAAATGTGAGGAAATGTGTAGAAACATCTTCAAATAATTACATCTTTTAAGTCTTTTCACAATTATTTTATTTTATTTTATTTTCCTTATTTAATTTCACCATAGAATTCTCTAGAATTTTGAAACCAATTCAAGAAGAGAAGAGAATGCAACCATCTTAATTCTAATATGTCATGGTTCACATTTGTCAAATTAGCCCATTGCAATTTATAATTTGCACCTATTTAATGTATAATTAAAAGCTTATGTTAATATTAAAAATAATTACTTAAGGAAAAATATTTAGGTAAACTAATAATTTATAAGTGACTAAATAAATACCAAATACTAGAAATTATATAGTTAAAATAGGCATATTGAAATCTATATTGAAAAATAATTGTACTTGAGTTTTACGGTTTATTTTACCGATTATCAGAAAATTCACCTAAAGGATTTTTATTTATTTATTTTTAAAACGTTACAATCTTCTCCACTTAAAGAAATTCGGTCCCCGAATTTAAATTAAAACTCCCCCCAAATCTAAAACTTTTAGCAAAAAACTCAAATCGTTGGGGCTCCGAAATTATCAATACATAAAACACATCTTAACGCAATGCATGCACATGGAAAACAAGTACATAACTCAAAATCAAAACTCCGTCAAGCATAAAGCAATCATCGGAGTTTTGGTGAAAATACAATGTCAAAGTCCAATACAAAAACCAACATGATATACTCAAAACTTAAACATATATATATATGATACGCATCATTATAAAACCGTCTAAACATCTGAAAAGAAATCCATGCAAAACCTTTTCCCAAGTCACCGTGCGATGCGTGAAACACGGCACAAGCAGCGGACGTTCATTTTAAAAAAATAGCTATACATATATATCTTTTATTTAACATACACGTCCCGCCTAGTTACTAAACCAAATAGTAATTATTATAAAAACTTACTGCTCAAAATGAAATCAATCCCAATCACAGCATAAAAAAAATATCATGTGCGTTCGGTGCGCACTGAAATCGAAACCAAATACAGAAGCCACGAATATGCACAAAAACAAAACTGAGTGCAACGGGTGTATACCAAAAACATCTGTCAAGTGCAACAGGCGTGCACGACAACAATATCAGGTGCATCTAATCTGCACAAATCCCGATTTAGTGCATCTGGTGTGCACAAAATCGCATCAAGTGCGCCAAGTGTGCGCAAGAATCTCAATCAAGTGCACATGGTGCACGAAAACATATACCGAATATCAAAATCAAAATCACAGTACGAAAAGTGCATGAAAACTATGTCGAAGCATACGTCAAAATCATGTGCAACCCATATGCACGAAATCAAATCAATATCTCAAAATGTATAAAACCAAATCGAGTGCACTGGGTATGCACAAAAAAACATCAATACAACTGATATATGGAACACGAATAGAGTGTAATGAATGTACACATAGGAAATACCAATCATAGAACAAAATCTTTAAATTACCAAAATCCAAACAACGGAAATATGAAATTCAAATCACCAAATCGCAATCGTAAACACTATCGTCAATGTGCGCCTTTTCTAATGTCGACTGATTCGGACTCGTCTCCTCATAGCTGTGCTAACTGCGCTACAAACGGCAATACTCATATCTAGAGTCTCCCACGTAATCTATCCCTTCACTTGCTATCTGGACTATGTTAAACTTTTCGATCGATTTATCAAAATCCCATAATTCTCTGAGAGTTCAACACTCAAGTACAGTTTAAAAATATCCAGTACATGCCCCAGTATCTGCGGACCAACCGTAGAAGGGCAAACCCAAGCCTCACTAATGGCACCGCGGAACTGCCGTAAACCCTAAGGTTCACCAGCGTTCTCATGGTCATTATGTCGAGTTAGGGTTTCATTCTTCTGGAGGATCCATAGAAATACCTGCATGTTCTTCCGAATACCTTAAACTTGGGAAAATGGGTTTCTTGCATTCGTTCGAACCTTTTAACTTCGTCTGGACGACATGTGAATACCCTTCGTCCGCACGCTATACAATGCTTCAATCCTCCAGAATAGACAATACCCTAATGGTCATCGCATTCTAGCCGCAGCTCTCTCTGCTCATGCGACCGTGGTAACAGAAACCACCATCCGATATCGACGAAGATAGATCAAAGGAACGAATAGAATACGGTGCAAAGAAATGTACATCCTAAGCCTTCTTAAGCAGAGTAGCGTATCGTAAGTATGCCGCGGATCATACCCACGGTACATCACTCTACCTGAGTCACCTACTCCATCAACCAAGGTCAACCTAGACTTAGACAAGGGTTAAAGCTAGCGCTCTGATACCAATTTTATCACGACCCGAAGGTACGGAACGTGACAGACACTTAAATTACGAAACGTCTAAAGGCGTAACGTAATCTAAGTAAGCCGAAGCCCAGAAATCTAAACCATTTAAAAGGAGAAGTAAAGAAAAATATGTTTAAAAGCAACATCAAATTTTCTCAAAAATTTCGGCAGAGTCTCCTTTGTAAAAACTGGCCCCAAACAGGTACAAACAAGAATAATATATACAAGCAATAAAAAGGCATCCCCAAGCGGAAGCTAGCTCTATGCCAAAAGGCGGAAACAATCATACAATGCACTATAATATACAACGCCGAAGGGCGAGACTCAAAACTCAAAAGAAAACCAATCCACCAGAAAACCATAATAATACAAGCGCGACTCTAAAGTCGAAATAAAAACAACCGGTCTTCTAAATCTACCAATAATACAAGTCTGTTTGATGGAGCTTACTAGATACAACTGAAATAAATAGGAGTACAACGACGGTCACGATACAAGTGAACCAACCTACCAAGCAATCACCCTGAATGAAGTGGTGTGCCAACAAGCAGCCAAGGAAACCTGTACATCTGAACCTGTAAGAAAATTTGGCACAACGGGGGTGAGTTGCCAACTCGTGAGTAGAACACATCTGCAAGTAGAAATCGCATGCACGACGCTCTCCTAGGTCATAATAATTTACTTAACATGACGAAAGTCATCTAGTAGTGGCAGGGTAATAATCTATGCGTAAGTGCAATACTCAGTGCTCGTGTCAGTGCCTCAAGTAATAACATGTCATGTGTATGAGTATGCATGCATCATGAACGAAAAACAATCAGTCATGAAATCTGGACATATCTGTATAAGAAAATCTTAACTTTTATCATAGTAAATTTGTATGATAATCTGAACATTATCAATGAAATCCATGGAAATCCGTGTCAAGTATCGACACAAAACATATACATCTCAATATCTCAACATCTCGAAGTCTCAATATCTCGAAGTCTCAATATCTCGGGTTTCGTCAGTCCGGATCGGCCCATATCATCAAATCTCACGACAACGGTCGGTATCCCCCGGATAACCGCTGCGCCAGACATCACTGGTAGGTAGTCTTCCCCAGCCAGGCTCATTGTCATCCCCATAAAAACACTCTCGCCCCGGGGTACCGTACCGGGCCCACCATTTACCCAAGACGGTTCCTCCACCCCTCGAATCGGGTCTCGAAATCCAACAAAAAACATGAAAACACATGGTGGACGACCCATACATCATGAGAAAACCGCAACTTACATTTTAAAAATGATAATAATAAGCTTTTATTAAATTCTTGCGGTTTTCTCCCAAAATTCAGAAATCTCATAGAAATCCAAATCCCAAAATCATGAGTAAGTAAATAATGAGTATTGGCATAAGCCCTAAAATACTGCATGATAATATGAATATGTGAATGCATGACGTGTCTAAGTAATAAATGCAATGTCTAAACTAGCACATGAGAGTAATCACACAATATTATATTGGACTAGCATTTAGCTGATTATATCAATAAAAAGATAATATGTTCTAAAGTGTACGTGACATGGCAATTACCGATGATGATGTGTGTGAGCCGGCAAATAAGTGTACATGGATTATGCGCATAATTGGTAATGGTGCTGGTGTCCTAACAAGCAGAATTTCATATTAGCTAAAGAAACATATGTATGAATATGCAATCCGATGAATACAACATGAATATAACGGTGAATGTGTAGTAAACACACAACTAGAGAATACATACTAATTACGAGTCATACAGTTTGTTGTTTGAAAAAAAACATGAATCGTGGGTTTTAGAAAATTAGGGGCTACGGGGTTTTTATGAAAAGATATGTCCTTTGAAAAATCCGTAGTATCCCTCAGGCTGTCTTTAAAAATGTGCATGATTCGTTAGTTTTGAAAATAAGTATGACTCGAGCCTAAACTAAGATCTACCTAACCAACTAAGTAACTAACTAAAGACACTAGTTGAAAGATAAGAAGAATCCTCCTAAAGTTCGAGTCGGTATCTCTTGTAGTCGGCGATCCAGCCTCAATAGCGTCATGTACGTAGTACGACTTCCTCAAGTCAATAGTGCGGATCAATAATCACATCTATGCCTCATACGGTAAAATCTATCGTACGGCATCCCAAAAATCGGGATATGGATCAACTATCACATATATATAAATCATCGTTCGTATAGTATCATCATCAAATAATATCATGATTAAGGGTACTGTACTATAATCGCATACATCCATTATCATTAAACATATATCATTGTCTGTTTAAATATACATCGTCAAATGATCCACTAAAATATCATGTCATATATCATATCGTGATTAAGTCACATATTACAATCCGGGTTCTATTCTAGAGTCTCGTACATTTCAATGTCATCATCACCTATTATCGTTTATGTATAATTATATATTTTCTCATTTCACAAGGATCCGCTAATATCATAATACATCTCATATCATAACTCGATCGTATATCCAATATCTCACGGCATCATGCCCGATCATATCGACTCATCCCCAAGTAACATATAATACCATCATATCACGTGTATATGCTATATATATACATATATATACTTACACACATTCCTATATATATATATATATAGACACACACACACACATATACACCAAGTCAGGTTTATGCGTGTGCATGTGTGTGTCTACATGAAACCTACGAATTCCCTCCAAGGCAATCATCCTCTGGTTAAGTCTTTCTAAATCAGTCTAATCCAACCTAAAGTCTTCAATAGTACCCTACTCACCAAGAATCTATGGTCACCTCCGACTTCCTAATAATAAAATGCAATATCTTTATTCTACGTTTGCGGGGGTGCTATACGCCATCCACCCGATTTCCCCCGTAGATATACATCTACTCACCTGGTCCTTATCTGCCGAAATCGATGCCGCCATCCTTTTCTTCATCGTCCGAAGTCCACGTGAGGGGTTCCTATATGCATAAATATATAATATCATAAACCGAAATCGTGGACAAAACCAAAACGGCGCACGAAATGCGCATAGGTTAAAACCTATGACCCGCTCATGCAAATGAACCAAATAACCCTCGATATCGGCGTACAAACGCCGATTGATCGAGATAAAACACAAACGTAGAAATCATAGTTCCAAAACTCATTAATTATAATATAAATTAAGGTTTAAATCATCAAAACCTTAAAAGTAATCAAATCGTTTTATTCCACAAAAACCTAGAAAGCACTTAATTACTGTTTTAATTCGAACTCAATGTTTTAATAAAACTAATGGCCATAATATTCACTAAATATCATAACTAGGTCATATAAACCATTTGTATAATTTATTCTCATCAATTTGTATTAAATCCAAAATTCTAGTTTGCAAAAATATCAAATTTTAAAACTTTTTAAAGCAAAATTCACAATTGCACAACTAAACTTGGTTTTGCATGAACTAAAGTATTAAAATACAATTTAAATTGTTAATAATGTCTTAAAAACCTTAATTAGATTTTAATCTCAATTATTTCATTAATTTCCAAAAACCTAGTTAGCAAAATTTAGCATAATTAGCAAAATTTTTAACTAACAATTAGCAATTAGTAACTAGATTAGGTTTTGCATTCCATTAACATGTTAATCTACTCACTAAAACAATAATCTAATGATAAAAACGCTCACTAAATTTTATCTTACATACATATATATTTTACAAAAACCTAGTTTGTAACAATTAAGTAATTTGGACAAATTAGTTGTAACAATTAGTAACTTAACAATCTAGATTAGCTTTTACATGTCTTGATGTGTTAAGCTACACATTAAAACCATGAACAATTGATGAAAACCCTAACTTGATCACAAACCCTTTCTTGAATTTTCAAATTTGAAATTAAAACCTAATTAAGCATCATGATTATTTGAATTGAAGTAATTAAACATCAAGTAACAATTTGGTTTAAGATTATACCTCCAAACCATGAGATCAAATATGCAACCTAGCCTCCAAGATGCTAATTTTGCTCCAAGATCCAAGCTTATAAGCCAAAGAATAATGAGTAGAGATTGGATTAGGAATTTGTGGTTTTATTTTTGGATTTTTGATGAATTTTTGGATGATTTTTGATGCAAAGTGAAATGGAGAAATGGGAGGGCTGCCCAATGTGAGGCTCAGCCATGAGGGATGAGGGAAGAGAGAGATAAGAAAATGTGAGGAAATGTGTAGAAACATCTTCAAATAATTACATCTTTTAAGTCTTTTCACAATTATTTGATTTTATTTCATTTTCCTTATTTAATTTCACCCTAGAATTCTCTAGAATTTTGAAACCAATTCAAGAAGAGAAGAGAATGCAACCATCTTAATTCTAATATGTCATGGTTCACATTTGTCAAATTAGCCCATTGCAATTTATAATTTGCACCTATTTAATGTATAATTAAAAGCTTATGTTAATATTAAAAATAATTATTTAAAGAAAAATATTTAGGTAAACTAATAATTTATAAGTGACTAAATAAATACCAAATACTAGAAATTATATAGTTAAAATAGACATATTTAAATCTATATTGAAAAATAATTATAGTTGAGTTTTACGGAAAATACGGTTTATTTTACCGATTATTAGAAAATTCACCTAAAGGATTTTTATTTATTTATTTTTAAAACGATACACATGCATGCATACATCAATGTAGAAAAGGTTTTAATGAAAGAAGTGAGCTAAAAGTCAATATTAAATCAACATTTGATTTAACAAACCGGTCATATCACATATGACCCGACCAATAGAAAAACGCCCGATTAATATATGGTATCACGTACACGCATTTAATTGGGTCCCGCGCATATCTCATATGCACACCACATCGTTTCTCCTGAGCTAGGAAACTTCTGTGTGGGACTCTAAGACTCGTCAATACGCCGGTAGTAGGTGATGATCACATCAAGCACCCACAAGCCGCAAGCGGTCAGCAAAACGTAACGGCCACCCGGGTATTGAGTGATCAGAATAAAACAAGCGAAGCTGTCAAAACTCCCGTCGAGCCAACTTGAAACACTTACCGTACAGTCCGGTCTCTTCGTCAGATATGCTGCATATCAAGTCTAGGGATGGTATCGTCGACCCCAATAACTCAATTAGTCATGCCAGTATGTGACTCATAATAGATCGAGAAACTACTGATAACACTTATCAGTAAATCTCAGCAGCCCTGGGCAGGGACTTCCTGTTATAGCCAATCGAGCATAGCACAACATCAACCCCCAATACCGAGAGAGACGAAACACCTCCTATCGCTCTCTTCCTCCATGTGCCTCGCGATTGTACCCAAAATCCACCTGTTTGCACGACTCGGTAGAGCCATGGTAGGGTGGAGATCAAAGTACAGTGGGAGGACACAAAAGACTCTATGACGATCTCGGGTTTACAGACTAACCTGTACCGGTGTCACCTGAGAACTGCTATCCGACGATAGATATAATACCACATAGGAGTTTTCGGCGAGTCCGTTCAGTGTACCCAGTCTCTACTGAGCATCCGTATACAATCTTTGGTGTCACCATACCAGATGGATATGGGATCATCCATCGTCCATCATATGGGACAAGAATAGTATACGCTAGTCTACTCTGGAATATCGATGCCTTGTCTCGATACACCCATGACTAGAAATAGTTCAATGATATGCTCATAAACTACCCGTGTCCCACTAGTATGATCAACATTATAGTCGCAGTAGTCAAGCAAATGTCCTGAGGGCTTTATCAACATCTACCAAATGAGTAAGATGCATGATCAAATGAACATGTCAAGATAAAGTAAACCAAATAGCATACTATCATATCGAGCAGGAAAGTCATCTGTATACACACACACACATGTCCAAGCATCCACTATACATATTATGGCCTATAGGGCATACATATATCCAACATGAACAGTAGTTCCATCTCCGTAAATTTCTTGACAGAGTCATTTGGGAGCTCGGAGTACCATTCAAATGCCATCTCCGCCAAGCTGCCGATAAATTGGCGAAGCAATAGTTTGTCATCGCCTCCAGTATTGCCGCATAGAGCTCTGAATTGAGTAACGTGTTGGTGCGGATTGCCCGTCCGTTTATACACATGGAATTTAGGGATCGTATATCCTGGTGGGTATTTAATTTGGTCGTACCAGCCTGGATAAGGTCGCCCAGTTCTGACGACTTGTCGTGCCGCTTCGTTCGCTTGATGAGCTCATATTTGCTGAGCTATGTAGTCATCAAAAGTAGCTTTGGAGATCGTCTCCTCCCTGGCTGCTGATAAAGCTGGAGGAGGGTTTGATGTCTCCTTTCTATCGTCTTCAATGATTATTGGAGGGTCTTCAACTGGAGGATCCAGATGTATCATCATTCCAACTATGTCTTGGAATAGAAGCGCTATTTGTTTTATAATAGCCGCTTGTTCCATGACCTCTTTGTCTTTCTTTTCAAAAACCCTCCGTAGGAATTCGGTATCGGTCTCCTGCTCCTGGCGTTGTTCCGACGGTGCTTCCGGGCTTTCTTTCTGCCCAGTAAGTGCGGCTATCCTTGCCAACATCTCCTGGAGCTTTTGTTGTTGCTCATGAGCTTTCGTCATAGACCGTGTGAGTGGTCGATGATTCATGGAAGCACGACTATCCTCTTTTCCAGATGCCATGTAGACGGTATGCATAACCATGCCCCCAGATTTGGGGTGTTTAGGTCCACTGCCTTTGATAATTGCCGCCAGTGGTGGGAGATTCTCAAGCCTTCTCTTTTTGTGGGAGGTCGAGGTTGAGGGGGCCATTACGGCAGGCACCCATGCAGATGATACCTTTCACGGTCTGGCGGTTGGATGGTCCTCCTCTTGCTGAGCCTTCGTCTTCTTCAGCCGGCGTGAGTAATCTTTGTCAATTACAGAGTCTTGGACTTTTCGCCAAACTTTGTGGATCTTGGAGGACAACCACTGAGGAGGCTGTTTCGGCTTCACCTGTGTTGTGTTTTCGACAAGCGGAGGAGATTTCTTCAGTATGGTGGTTGGAGAATTCTTGCGCACCCTCCTGTGCAGCTCGAAGCTGTTCTCGGTTAGAACAACAATGTTAGTTTCCACCGTTAGAGCTGGTGGGGTAAGTCCAGAAGGAGAGTTGGCGCCAGTGGCGACGTCGGGGATGTCTTGCGGATGGGATCACTTTAATTGTAGAAGCGATCTCGTCATGCCCCTTACTTTGATGAGAGGTTGCTGTTGATGCCAACCTGTCGAAGGCTGATGTCCGTTGAGAGGGAACGTCTAACCTGTCGAAGACTGACTTTCAAATAGGGGAAGCACTTGTAACGACCACACCCGTATCAGAAGCTGGAACGACCAGTCTTGCGAAGACCAATCCCTTAGCAGGAGAAACCCCTTTGATAACTTCATTTAACGGAGCTGGAATGGCTATCCACTCCAGAATAACTTCTTCAGGTATTGTGGGTCTCTTTACGGGCCGAGTGGAGTTTTGGCTCAGCCTATCGAAGACTGAGACGGCAGACTTAGATGGCCCGTTGAGAGGGGCCATGATGGCTGCGAGCCAATCAAAGCCCGACTTCTTTAGGGCTTCTTGTGATGGCATTGAAGCAGTGAAGCTCATTGGCGGGAGTATGGTTCCAAAGAACAGGCCAGTGATGGCCTGAGTCATCTGTTCCACTGGCATTGCGAAGATGGAGGCCGCTTGGGGCCCATAAGTCACTCCTCCAGCAGGGACGGAGTGGGAGTTGCTATTGCAATTGGTACAGTTGGAAGCCATCGATGTCATCTTCTCTTTGCACGGAGCAAGATACCAAATCTTAGTACCTCAAATCCAGGGGCAACCATATTAAACTGTGACTCGTTCGTGAACACAACACACGAAGTGTGGAGTGGAAAGAGGAAAAGGCCCCACCGGGCATGCCGGAATCTGTTTACCGCCGAAAATCGGGAAGACAAACGTCTCGCCTGAATTTAGGGGCAGATGCTATTTGGTTTTATCCATCCACCTCTCCGAAGATGCCAAGCTGATTTATGGCACCATGTATCGGAGTTCTGGATGGATACGGCCATTGTAGCAGACTTCATCAGATTCTCCCTCGTTGTGAGGGATTCTTGATTGTGGGGACGCTCTTACCTGTAGGCGCAAGCCCCTATAGTTAATTACATTACCGCATCACGGTAACCACTTTCTCATGCTCTAGAAGGTCACTTCGTGTCATGTGTGTTTGTTTTATTTTTGGTTGCCCATGGATTGTATATGGAGACTAATTTGTGTTGTCGCCCGTAGGGCGTGGATTAGTCCAAATCCGTATTTTCTTAGATTTGGGTTTGGTTTGATTTAAGGATCGTTAACCTTGTTTGAGATTAAAATCGACTTAAATATTTGTTAAGAATACGTTAATCCGATGTTGGACTAAGATCTACTTAACGGGGGTTCAGGATCATTTTTGATCCAACGAAAGAGCATTTGGACTTTGTCGTTTTAGTTTAAGGACAATACGGTCCACAGCTAGTTTAAGGACATTACGGTCTGTAGCTAGTTTAAGGACATTATAGTCCAAGGAATTGTTGATTGTCGGGACCCGCCACCTCTCTGAAAACGTTGAAGAATTACAACGACATATATCAAAGGTGTGGGGAGATGTACCCTTGAACCAATGTCAGTTAGAAGATCTATAGTTGGGTTAGGGACTATGACCAATTTAGAAAAATTGTGAGCATATGGGCTCGGTTGATCTAAATTAGGGACTTTTGGTCAACTTGGACTTAGCCTACTCAGTTTTTGAATAAAGTGTTAAACACTTGTCTGGGCTCGGCCCCTTTTCTGTGCAACAATGCCGAGCATTGATATGGGCTCTGACGCTCACCCTATTTTTTGTTTTTTATGGAGTGTTAAACACTCTTTATGGCACTGGGCTCTATTTACAGAGCGCTTTATGTTAAACAGCGCCCATGTGAGGGACACATGGGGCGCTCGGCGCTGGGCGCCAACCACTGAGTGCAGAGCACTCTTTATTTTAGCAGCGCCCACATGAGGGGGCACGTGGGGCGCTTGGCGCTGAGCGCCAACCACTGAGTGCTAAGCACTGTTTATTTGGGCAGCGCCCACGTAAGGGGAACGTGGGGCACTGGGCGCCGGCAACTGAGTGTTGGGCACTCTTTATTGAGCAGCGCCCATGTGAGGGGCATGTGAGGCTCTTGGCGCTGTCTCTTTCTTTGTGTATTTTTCTGAAGAGTTCAATTCTTTGTTCTCCCCTGAATCTTCAATCCCCAAGAACAAATTCATCTCCATGAGAATTAAATTCTCATTTGTGGGAGACTTGTCTCATGGATCTCAGATCCAGGGAAAGAACTATGTTCCTTTATGAGGGTTAAACCCTTGGGTATGCAGATGAGATAATATGATCTCTATTTACCTTGAAGAAAGTTCTTCTTCTTTCTTCTCTCTTAAAGCTCTTTTTTTCTTTCTCTTCTTTTTGAGCTTGAAGCTTATGGGGGGGTTCCTCCTTTCAAGATTTGAAGTCTTGGGGTCTTTATATAGTAGAGGCAGATTTGTTGATTCAGTTAAAGAAATCTCTCATTGATAGATCCTTAATTGATTTGGGGATTTTATCCACCGTTGGATCTTTGATCCAAGGACTTTTTTTTACAGAAGATATTATTCTTGTTTTTTAACAAGGTTGGAAAATGTTTTCCATACAGAGCTTATTCTGTAATTTGGTGATTTTTAATCACTATTGGATTTTTAATCTAACGGTGCTCTATCTTACAGAGCATAATCTTTCTTGTTTAGAAAGATTGGGGAAAATATTTTTCCCTACAGAGTTTATTCTGTAGCTTGGTGATTTTTAATCACCATTGGATCTTTAATCCAAAGGTGCTATATTTTACAGAGCATAATCTTTCTTATTTAGAAAGATTGGAAAAATATTTTCCCCTGCAGAGCTTATTCTGTAACTTGGTGAATTTTAATCACCATTGGATCTTAATCCAACGGTGCTCTTTTTTACAGAGCATAATCTTTCTTATTTAGAAAGATTGGAAAAATATTTTCCCCTACAGAGCTTATTCTGTAGCTTGGTGATTTTCATCATTGGATTTTTAATCTAACGGTGCTCTGTTTTTCAGAGAGTAATCTTTCTCATTCAGAAAGATTTGAGGAACATTTCCTCAATAGAATTTAATTCTGTTTTGATGATTTGTCATCTTTGTTGGATCTTTGATCCAACGGTATAGAACTTTTAGTTCTGGCGCCGGCGCTCTCATGCGGGGCACGTGAGGCGCTGCCTCAGAGTTTTTAACTCTTGGCGCTGGCGCCCTCGTGCAAGACACGTGAGACGTTGCTTCAGAGTATTTAACTCTTGGTGCCGGCGCCCTCATGCAAGGCACGTGAGGCGCTGTTTCTTTTCAAATTTTGAACAGAGTCTTGCTCTTCTATTATTGGGGGAAACAGTGTTCTACAAACATATTTCAAATCTGTCAAGAAAATTAAGAAGGGAATAAAATTCCCAAATTTTTTTTCTGAGCCAAGCTCTGTAGAACAATGGAATAACATCCCAAAAGCTTCAAAAGCATAACTTTTCAACAGGATAAAATCCTAAGATCTTCAAGATGTGCAAGAAAAATCTTAGAACTCTAAGTGATTTTTATAAAAAAAGAGCAAAGCTCTGATTAACGAGTTAAGAAACCCTAAAACATTTTTTAAAGATCTACAATCTAATCATTACAGAAGAAGAGCAAAGCTCTGTTAACGGGTTAAAACCCTAAAACATGAAGAGATTCATCAAACATTAGGACATGGTCATGGTTTCTACCAAAACTTTGACAGAGTTTTGACTCTAAAAAAGAGTTTCTTTGAACAGAGATTTGAGCTCCGAAAGGAGAATTAAATTCTCAAGATAGAATAAGCAGATGAACAGCAGCCATCTCAAGGGCCAAAGGCCCTATTTATAAAACTTTAAGAAACGGTTCAACTCCCTAGGAGATCGAGCGGTGGAAAAGGTGCCACCGCTGCGCTCACGTATGAGCCACGTGAGCGCAACCGGGGGGCATTTGTTTCCCCCAATAAAAGTGCAAACCTCTATGAGGCGGCACCTCGCGTGCCTTCCATCAGGGAGCCAGCGCTAGAGTTAAAAACTCTTATGTGAGCGGCACCAATGTGCAAAGCACACAAAAATCTTAAGTAGCGCCCATGTGCACAACATGTGAGCGCCGACGCCTAGTAGAAATAAATTCTACTCTCTCTGTTAAACAGAGCCGTTGGATCAAAGATCCAACAGAGATGATAAATTATCAGGATGCAGAATTAAATTCTGTTGAGGGGATATATTCCCTCAATCTTTCTAAACAAGAAAAATTGCCTTCTGTAAAATAGAATACCGTTGGATTAAAAAATCCAATGGTGATTAAAGAATCACCATTCTGCAGAATAAATTCTGTATGGGAAAATATTTCCCTAATCTTGTTAAAAAGAAGAAAATACTTTCTGTAAAACAGAAGTTCTTGGATCAAAGATCCAACGGTGGGAAAAATCCCCAGATCAATTGGGATCTCTTAATGAGAGATTTCCTCAAAGCTAATCTACAAACCGCCTCTACTATATAATGGACCCAAGACTTCAAGTCTCAATAGGAGGAACCCCCATAAACTTCAAAGAAAGCAGAGAATTAAATTCTTGAGGAAGTAGAACTCTCTTCTTGAAAAATTAAGTAAGCTCAGCGCCCCGCGCCCTACGCGTCTCTCACGTGGGCGCTACAAAGTAAAAGAGTGCTTAGCACTCAGTGACTAGCGCACAGCGCCCCACGTGCCTCACACATAGGCGCTACAAAATAAAGGAGTGCTTAGCACTCAGTGACTGGCGCTCAACGCCCAGCGCCCCACGTGCCTCTCACGTGGGCTTTACAAAATAAAGGAGTGCTTAGCACTCAGTAAGCGGCGCCTAACACCCAACGCCTCACGTGGGCGCCATAGAATAAAAAATGCTTGGCACTCACGAGGCAGCGCCTAGCGCCTCACGTGCTTCGCACGTGGGCGCCATAAATAGTGCTCTGCACTCAATTTAAAGACAAAAAATAGGGTAAAGTGTTTAACACTTATTGGGAAAACCCCCATGACTGAAAACCCCACATGGTCATGTGTGAGCGTCAGAACTTACATAAGTGCTTAGCACTTTTTGCACAAAAAAAGGACTGAGCCTAAACAAGTGCTTAGCACTTTTTTTCAAATAAAAAGAAAACTGAGTGGACCAAGCCCAAAAAACTCCCTAATTCAGATCAACAGAGCCCATGTACTCACTACTTCCCAAACCGATCTTAGTCCCAAATACGACTGTCGATCTTCCAACTGATGATATCCCAAAACGATATTCTGCCCGCATTCCCCTGAGGAAGTCTTAGTCCCAAAATACGACTAATGATTTCTGGATTTACCACTGATTCCTTTTTCCCTCAAATACGGGAATTGGTTCAAGGGTACATCTCTCTACACCTCTGATATATGTCGTTATAATTCCTCAACGTCTTTAGAGAGTGGCGGGTCCCGACAACTAACTGCTTTTTGGAGCACTTTCAAGCTGACATGCACACCTCAAACTAAACCACACCCCAAAATGGGTGTATCCCACATCAGCGATTTTCATCCCGTCATGTAACAAATACACGTGCACACAAGATGAACAATGGACCGAAAAGTCCTTAAACTAACAATGGACCAAAACGTCCTTAAAGTAACAATGGACCGAAATGTCCTTAAACTAACAACGGACCGAAATGTTCTTAAACTAAACGTTGCCTCCAAAATGGCAACAACGGACCACAACGTCCTTAAACTAAAACCTCACCTCCAAAACGGTGATCAACAGGCCAAGATGTCCTCAAACTAAAACGTCGCCTCCAAAATGGCGACATAGGACCAAAATGTCCCTAAACTAAACAATAGAGCTCAAATGCTCCCTTGTTGGATTTGAAACAAAAATGATCCTAAAACCATATTGAGTAGATCTTAGTCTCAAATTGGACTAACGTATCCTTAATAAAAAAACCAATCGAGCCTCAACTACTCACAAACATTTAAGTTGATCTTAATCTCAAACTAGATTAATGATCTTTAAATAAAACAAACCCAAATCAAAGATATACGGATTTGGACTAATCCACGCCTTACGGGCGACAATATAAATAGTCTCCATATACAATTTACGGGCAACCTAAACAAATAAAAACACACACGACACGAAGTGAACTTCCGGAGCAGGAGAAAGTGGTTATTGCTATGCGGTAACGTAATTAACTGCAGGGGCTTGCGTCTGCAGGGAAGAGCGTTCCCACAATCAAAAACCCCTCACAAATGAGGGGTAATCTGACGAAGTTTGCTACAACGGCCGCATCCGTTCAAACCTCCGATACATGGTGCCCTAAATCATCTTGGCATTTTCGAAGAGGTGTACGAATAAAACCAAATAGCATCTGCCCCCAGAATTCAGGTCAGACGTCCCAAAGTCCCGGTCGCGTCTTCCGGCGGAGAACATATTCTGGCACGCCCGGTGGGACATTTTTCTCTTTCCACTCCACACTTCGTATGTCGTGTTCGCGAACAAAATGGCGGTTTGCTATGGTTGCCCTTGTAGGGATTCTCTAGCACCATCCTATGTTTTGGGTTGCATCACACTTGCCATATTAAAATTTTAGAGGGTGCTAAACAATACCAACCATGAATCGAACTAGAAAAATAGAGTAACAACATATAGTATCTCATACTAAGTAGTGTCTAACACTAAGTAGGAAGAAATACAACCTTTGTAGACCTCCTCCTTGACTCCTTGGATCGAGTAGGGTTTGAACCGGTTCGCTTGAATCCTTCCAAGTCCACGATGATCCACCACGAAGTCCCTTTGCTCAAGCTCCTAGCTTCACTTGATCTATGAAGAAGTGAAGCATACAACCTACACTAATGGGCTAGACTAGTATAGATTGGTGATGCGGGTTTGGATCTCACTTAAAAACCTTTTCCTTTTAATTTCTTCTCTTTCTTTTTAAACCCTAGAGAGCTTGAAGGAGAGAGAGGAAGAAGATGATTGCTCAACTTGACTCAAGAGAATAATGCTAACATAACCCCAAGTGAATGAGAGTAATGCCATGCTAAACTCAAGTCACAAAATATCTAGATATTTTGTGACTTGAGGTTAAGAAAAACCATGGACTACAAAACCATGGGCAAATGAAACCATTGACTTTGGTCAACTAAAAAGAGTTGAATAGTCAACTACGATTTTATTGCCATTTTGCTTTTCTCAAATAAAATAAATATGTAAATATGTTACCATGTGAGTCTTGCATTGCCGCCACCAATGTATCATCAACCATGACACATGTATGCTTGCATGTGTACATCCATATCAACATATACATACACTCATGCATGCATCATAAAGAAATAGGTTTTAATAAATGAGCTAATGGACTTAATATTAAATTAACACTTGATTTAATAATCCGGTCATATCACATACGACCCGTCCAATAGAAAACGCCCGATTAAATTACGGTATCAAGTACACACATTTAATCAAGCTCCCGCGCATATCTCATATGCACCCCATATCTTTTCGCCTAAGCTAGGAAACTACTGTGTGGGACTCTAAGACTCGTCAATACACCGGCAGTAGGTGATGATCATATCAATCACCCACAAGCCGCAATCGGTCAGCTAAACGTAACGGCCACCCGGGTATTGAGCGATCAGAAGAAAAACAAGCGAACCTGTCAAAACTCCCGTCAAGCTAACTGGCAACACTTACCGTACAGTCCGGTCTCTTCGTTAGATATGCTGCGTATCAAGTCTAGGGATAGTATCGTCGACCCTAATAACTCAATAAGTCATGCCGGTATATGGCTCATAACAGATCGAGAAACTACCGATAACACTTATCAGTAAATCTCAGCAGCCCTGGCCAGGGACTTCCTATTATAGCCAATCGTACATAGCGCAACATCAACCCCAAATACCGGGAGAGATGAAACCCCTCCTATCGCTCATTGCCTCCATGTGCCTCGGAAATGTACCCAAAATCCACCTGTTTGCATGACTCAGTAGATCTGTGGTATGGTGGGGATCAAAGTACAGTGGGAGGACACACAAGACTCTATGACGATCTTGGGTCTACAGACTAACCCGTACCAGCGTCACCTGAGAATCGCTATCCGACGATAGATATAATACCACATAGGAGTTCTCGGCGAGTCCGTTCAGTGTACCTAGTCTCACTGAGCACCCGTATACGGTCTTTGGTGTCACCACACCAATGGATATGGGATCATCCATCGCCCATCATATGCATCAAGTAACGTATATGCTAGTCTACTCTGGCAATATTGATGCCCAGTCTCGATACACCCTCGACTAGGAATATTTTAAGGATATGCTCACAAACTACATATGTCCCACTAGTATGATCCACATCATAATCTTAGTAGTCAAGCAAATATCCTAAGGGCTTTATCAACATCTACTAAATGAGTGAAAGCATGATCAAATGAACATGTCAAGATAAAGTACAACCAGATAGCATACTATCATGTCGAGCAAGAATGCTCCCGAATATATATATATATATATATATATATATATATATATATATATATATATATATATAGACACACACATACCGGTACATACACTATCATATAATGGCCTCTAGGGCATACATATATCCAACAACCCCTAGATTCACGGTACTTAGATTTGGTGTCTTGCTCTTGTGCAGGAAATAAGTCGAGGGCTTCTAGCTGCACTAACTGCAACAACAACTCTCACTCTTCCCTAACCGGAGGAGTGACATACGGGCCGAACACGGCCTGCATCTTTTCAATGCCAGTAGAACAGGTGACTCAGGCCGCCACTGGATTGTTCTTCGGGACCATGCTCCTGGCAACAAGCTTCAGCGCCCCACTGCCGCAAGAGGAAGCTCCAAAGAAGTCATTCTTGAAGAGAAGCTAGGACGTGCTTACTCGTTTCCCCATGATAAAACGAGGAGACTGTTCGAACTGACAGTGCGCAACAAACTCATCACTCTGCCAGACCCAAGGCGTCCATCGCAGCCCGGTGATGTCAACAATTCCAACTACTTCTCCTATCATAGAATAGTGGGACACCCAATTGAGGATTGCTATGACTTCAAAAACTGGGTCAAGGACCAATACCAACAAGGGAAGTTCGTGCTATCAGAGAATTAGAGGGTGAACCTGCCACAGAAGCATGCTCCTAAAATGGTGGACACGCTGGGGGCATCATGCTCATTTGTAGAAGAGGCTCCGTGGGATGTTGTCCTTTCCGCTAAAACCAATAGAATGTTGAAGGATCTTTAGGCATGTCCGGCGATCAGGTGGAAATGCCCTCTGGAGCCCAAGATCATTGAGGGGATGCTGAAACCGTGTCCCACACCAAAAAATGCTAACGATGGGAAAAACACCCAGGTCAAGCCTTCAAAGTCTTCGAAGAAGAAGAAGAAGACTAAGAAGACCGTACAGCCTGGCGACAAGCGCACGAACCTCCAGAAGTACATCAACGCGCTGGAAGAGTACAACCAGAGGGCGCGGACCCCAGTCATCCTGGAAGAGTTTCTCAACCATATTCTTGAGAATGGAGATAGTGACGATGATGAGGGAAATGAATCATCAGAAGAACCCGAGGATTATGTAGCAAGTTTTCACAAGGTCTCTCATTCGTCGTTGAATGACGAAGAAACTCCCTCGGCGTCGGAAAGAAACACAGAGAAACTGAGGACAGGATCAGTGCCAAAATCCCCGGAGCTGTTAGTTGTATGTATGCCCTAGAGGCTATTGTTGTACATGATTGTATATTATAATGGATGCTTGGACATATATAGAGAGGACTTTCTTGTTTGACATGATAGTATGCTATCTGGTTGCTCTTTATCTTAACATGTACACTTGTAATGTGATACTGTCTTGAGCTCACATGTTGATAAAGCCCTTAGGATGTGTACTTGACTACCAGGACTATGATGGAGATCATACTAGTGGGGCCAGGGTATTCCATAAGTTCATCCTTTAATTGTTCCTAGTCGAGGGTGTATCGAGACGATGCATCTATATTCCAGAGTAGACTAGCATATACGCTTCTTGACCCATTTGATGTGTGATGGATGATCCCACATCCATTGGTGTTTGACATCGAAGATGGTATACGGGTGCTCAGTGTTGGAGATAGTGCCCTCAGAGTCAATTATTGGATCACAGGCACGTGATTGCAATGATTGAGGGAGAACCTATACCGGTAGGACAGTCTTACTCAAGATGATAGTATGCTATCTGGTTTATCTTTATCATCGCGTACTGCTTTAGGTGACCTTATAGGTCACTATTGCGCGTTGATAGAGCCCTTAGGATTCTTGCTTGACGGCCAGCAGTATGATGGCGATCATATACGTGGGAGCTGGGGTCTATAAGCACATCCTTAAAAGGTCCCTAGTCGTGGGAGTTTTCGAGACAGGGCATCGATACTCCAGAGTAGACTAGTGTATACAGTCGAGACCCCGACGAGGGGCGGTGGCCGGTCTCACAAGCCACTGGTGTCAGTTGGTTCACCTAAGATGTATACAGGTGCTCATTGGGTTATGAGTACACCGGACAGGACTCGCCGGGAACATGCTAGTTGGTCTTATGCCAGACGTCAGATAGCAGTTCCCTGGTGACATGTGTACAGGTTAGTTCATTGACCTGAGATCGTCATTTGTCTCGTGTGAGTTCCCACGGTACTTTGATTACTACCCTACCACACTCAAAGGAGACGTGCAAACAGGTTTTAGTTGGGTACAGTCCCAAGCCACATGGAGGCAGTGAGCGGATCTTCAGGGGTTCGTCTCTCCCGGTATTTGGGGTGAGGTCGCGCTGTGTCTAGGAGAGCCCTTACACGAAGTCTTTGGCCAAGGCAGGAGATTTACTGGTAGGTATTCCAGTAATATCTCAGGGTGTTCTGGGCTACACTCCGACATGACTTGTACCGTTTTTGGCGGTCTGATTTTTACCAACCCCCTAGGCCCGCCATGCGATGCTCATAGACGAACGGACCGGACTGTACGGATATTTTCACTGACAGGCTCAGTAGGGTGTCAGGATGAGTTCGCTCATCGACGTCCCTGTTCACACCATAATATTGCATTATTATATTCCCCATTCTTATTCTTCTTATAAATAAACAGGTACTTTTGACGCATGTCTGCTACATATTACAGGTTACAGGTTCTTGGATCAAAAACAGTGAAAACAATGAAAAGACAATGCAAAAGTGAGATTACGAATGATAAATGATGAAATCTCGATCGCGCCCACATGTTGAGGAACAATGAACAACAGTTCACCGAGTATAAGGGCAGCAACACGAAGAAACAATAAAAATCCACTACAATGTTCACTGGAAAGATCTGGAAGAGAACGAGAAAACAATCTGCAAAAAGACCTGAAGAAACAGGAATAAAAAGTCATCAGAAGCCAACAGAAGAATTTGCAGCAGACAAGCCATCTATATGGTCGCGGAACCGCGGCCAAACCCTGGCTGCGGCCGCGGTTCTGCTGCCGTACTGCGCAATCTCGAGTTAAAAATTTTACCATAATTCTTTGGCGGCGTTGACTAGTCAGCCTAGGGCTATTTTTGTAAATTTAGACATGCGGTTCAAGATGTAACCTAGGGTTTCTATTTCCTATAAATAGGAACTTTAAACATTGTAATTTCTTATGCCTCATTTTAATAAAAATTCCAAAGTTCTTTATGGAGAGCATCGGTGCCTCTCTTCAATTCAGAAATTCAGATCTGACAACCCTTCTTTGATGTTTGGAGAGAGCCATCTGTAAGTAATTTAATTTCTTGCCCTACTGTAGATTTCAATTCCTTGCCCTAGGTAGATTTAATTTCATGCCCTAGGAACTTGTTTAGGGTTAGCTTTGTGGAAGGATTTTGAGAGATAAGATCTCTCATCCCTTTCTTACCCACCAAATATTTACAATAGGACTCCATGCATACACGCACAAACCGCGCCCTACGGCATCTTACCCCTCGAGGTAACGATGACACCGTAGTGTAAACGCCCGGTTGTGGTGTTTTCCGTGGAGGTTAGGGTAAGGATCTCTAAAGGAAGGACAAGAACCTAGAGAAAGGAACACCTTCCCGAACGGATCTAATCCACTTTATTGATAATTACCATAACTCCTCATAGATCTTCATTCGGGTATTGAAAGCGGTGAGATTTAATTACATTTCCAAACCATCCCTAATCCTAGCCCTAGCAAGAGTAGATCTAGATAATTGCCCTAGGTTAATTAGGTTTTTAGATTTAATAATTAATCTGAACACCCTTCGGAATTAACTCGTTAGCGCGATTAGGAGATTCACAACATCCCTGTGGACCGACCCGTACTCACCGGCTAGCTTCATGCGACGTCGTTCTTGATTGCGGTTACAAATATTTTTGATCTATCTTTTAGAAAGCGCAAGCATGCTAAAATCACTCAATCGAATGGCGCCGTTGCCGGGGATGGCGTAGAAATTTCCTTTTTGCAATTTCGGGTTAATCAAAATTAAAAAATCATAAAAATCTAAAAAATCCAAAAATTATAAAAATATATCAATCGTTATTTTTTTTGGAAAGGGTACTTTGTTGTGTGAAATCTTGTTGGAACAAACTCGGATCTGGAATTTTATAGAAAGCCAAACAGAAATCAGAAGATCAGAACATATGGGAATTTCAGAAACAGAACAACAGAAAAAATCTTGAGACGCAAGCTGCCCATCACACCGCGTTTCCGCGGCATAAGTCTACTTCTACCGCCCATCCGCGGTCATCTGATCAAGTCTCGGGATCTACGCCCACTCCGTCGCCGCGTTTCCGCCGCACCTACCGCTTTAGACCGCGGATCCGCGGCTCCCGTGTGCTTTCAGCGCAGAAAAATTCCTCTGTAAGCTTCCCCGTACATTCTCTGGAAATCTAGATATATTTTTCTGAAAAAATTCCTGCAAGATTTTGTGCGCTTTAAAAATCTTTATCTTTCCAAATAATAATCTTGTGCAGGATTTGTGGGCCCTCGTTTAAATTAGAAATAGATTGCAAGTAAATTTTCTGTTGCATATTTTTCTCGAATATCTTTTTGCAACAAATTTTTTCCAAATAAAGATTCTTGTGATATGCTTAACATAATAACTGATTGCAAGTAATATTTTCTGTTGCATATCTTTTATTAAAAATCTTTTGCAACAACTTTCAAATAAAGAAAAAGTAAAAGGAAATATTTTATTAGAGAACTTGCAAACTTTTTCCGCAAATAAATCCTTGCACCAACTAACTTTCTTTCTTTCACCCTTTCTTCTAACATGGGTACCCCACATAATAAATCACTTGCCGAACTTTGGTATCCCGAACCTAATTTTGCGTCGTTCGGCAATTTGTTTGGTCAATTTAAAGACGATCCTTCCTTGCCTAAAATATCGTTGAAAGATCAAATAGAGGCGTCTAGGAGAAACAGTTTGACTTTTCAACCCACTTTGTGTCAACCAAGTCAACCTTTACCACCTCCTTATGTTGACACCACTTTTTCGAGTCCTTCTGTCACTCCTAAACCGATGTCCATTGCTGAGCATATTGCTCAATCTCGCAGCCAATCTTTCACCCCTCTCCACTCATCTAGTTTTAGGGGCCCGTACGATTATTCATCTTTTTATCCACATGTTGACCCTACCCCAGTCCAATCACCCACTTCCTACCAGTCCTACTCGACCTTTCCACCTTCACTAGACACTGCTTCTACACAGCCTTTTGGGAGTTTCACATATCCAAACAATTTCGAATCTTTTGCCGAAACCCCCTTACCACCAAAGTCTAGTTTGGAAGAGGCGTTGGAGGCGTATATCGCAGCAACAAACAAAATGGTTAGGAATGTGGAAGCGTCCGTGGCCACCCTTATGCAACCTAGTGAACCGGTAGCTAGTTTCCAACTAGCTCCAAATTTTCCAATGTATGAGGAGTTGGTTGGACAGAATGAGAATGTGAGAGGATATCCAAATCAAACCTACCCTTACCCAATTGAAGCCCACAACTCTGGTTTTCCATCGATTGTTCCCAATGAGTCACCAGTTGAAAATAAAAATGAGTTGTGTGATTTTGTAGTGCTTGATTTGCCAAATTATGAAGAACCCCTTTCGAGTGAAACCGCACTTAATCCTTTCGATCTTTACACCTCCACTCTAGAACCTAAATCGATAAATATCCATGCTTTTGATGAGGTGTCAGAAAAAATTGATTTTCACTTGATTGAGGATATAGACGCCGGGAATATTTCGGATGATGAACCCGTCGATTTAATTGAAATTTTATGTCCAATTCATCATCCCGAGTCATTGAATGTTTTTCCCGAACTTCATATGCGTCTTGATTTTGATGATATTGGCATGGATAAGCAAATTTTTGAGGAAAATATTGAGGAGAATTATGAGGATAGTACTGAGGAAAATATTGAGGTTGAACCATTTTCGTTTGATATGTCGAATTTTCTAATACACCCTCCTAAATCCTTAACTGATACCCTTCCTCACTCACTTCCTTTCGTCCTTCCTATTGTTCCGACCGTGCAAGTGACCGTTACGCTTTCATCTCCTATACCAAGTTCGGCGTACCCATGTTTTCTTGGGAATCTTGAGGGATTTGATCCCATTTCTCGACGAGTTGATAGGTTAGCGCAATCGCTTTTAACACATCGGTCATCACAAATTGCGCTAATTTATTCACTCAATTTACACCCTCAAGATCGTACTCCACTTCTTTCTCCTTTCCGCCATTCTTCTCCCCCACCGAGACCATATTCTACCATTCTTTTTTCCACACGGTCTCGCGTGTTTCTCATTTCTTTCCTCTACACCCCATTATTTCACCAACTCAGCCATTACCACGACAAGATTTTTGAATGGTTGGTGCTAACCTTTGGCTTGTGTAATACCAAGCTTAAGTTTTAGGGGGGAACCTTGTTGTATATATGTATATATATTTTTGTTTACTTTTTCTATAAAAAAATAAAAAAATAAAAAAATTCAAAAAATAAAAATATAAAAAAAATTATAAATAAATAAACAGGGGAGTGCCGGCATTTTGACCCTCTTGGTTTAGCATGACAGTGAGGACACTGTCAAGTTTCCGTTTGGGGGTATGCTCGGTACGTCTTCTTCCTTCGCATTCATTTGTAGATATTTTTGCATTTGCATACTTATTTGAAAACCCATAAAAATTTGAAAATTTCAAAAATTATAAAAATTAATGTATTCAATTTTGGCTATATTTGACTTGAGTTTGACAAATAGGTTAACTGGCTAGGAACAACTAGATCTTAGACTTAGTAAATTAAAAACCCTAAAAATAACCTTCCTTAAAGTTTAACGATAGAAAGTATATGGCTTTGTAGTTTATTTAGAAATAGGCAAATTTTGAGTTCACTTTTTGGGCTAAGTCAAAACAAAGGAAAAGTATTGATGTTTTTATTAAAGTATAAGTTTGAAAAATAATTCCTAGCTTAAGTCTAGATTCTGAAAATGTATACCCTACAATTTGCATAATCACGCACCTTGAAACTTGGAATAGTAGAGGAGACCTTGAAATGCTCTTGTCTAAAGTTCTTAGTACAATGAAAATAAAAGAAAAAAGTGAATAAAGAGAAAAAAAATGAACACTGGTTTTTGTGATTACTTAAGGCTGTAAAAAATAGAAAAAAAATATTTAGCAAGGGTGCCTTATCACCTAGTGCCTTAGACCAACTGGTTTGGGAGTCACTGCTAAAGCCTTGGGTGTTGCAAAACTAGGAAGTACGCTTTAAAGTGCTAACGCATCTTGTAATCGGTTGTTGGTACCTCAAGAAGTATTAATGGTCGCATGAAGGATGTATAAGCAAATTTCATTTAAAAATTCACTAATTAATAAGTGCTTTGGACAAAGGACGAGAGTACGATTGCTTGATTTGAATTTCCAAGTGTAGGGATGATCTATACACACACGTAGGGGTATGTGATTGGAATTTAGATAAGAGAGAGGAATGAAAGATAGAACTTGTATCTTTTATGGAGTTGATAGAAATTCCTAAGTGGAGATGAAACCCTAGAAGGAAGGCTTAAGAGATGCCGAAAGCTAAGTAGGTCTACATAACATATATAATCTTAAGTTAAATAATGAGGAAGCGTGAAGAATGTGGGTGGATAATTTGCGAGTCAAAAGATAATAGAATTCCTTGTTAGAAAACCTAATTGGAGAACAAAACTCAATGGGCCGAGTTGATAGGATTTTGTGGGTGTAATCCGCTGAAAACCCTCAGGAGACAACACTCCTCCTACTAGGGACACCTAGAGGTTTAATGGCTTGTTGCACGTGCTCAGTGCAATCGCGTTTCCCTGCGAAAGTGCGGTTAGGATTTTAGTGAATAAAAATAAGTTTGCTCGAGGACGAGCAAAAGATAAGTTTGGGGGTATTTGTTCACACCATAATATTGCATTATTATATTCCCCATTCTTATTCTTCTTATAAATAAACAGGTACTTTTGACGTATGTCTGCTACATATTACAGGTTACAGGTTCTTGGATCAAAAATAGTGAAAACAATGAAAAGACAATGCAAAAGTGAGATTACGAATGATAAATGATGAAATCTCGATCGCGCCCACATGTTGAGGAACAATGAACAACAGTTCACCGAGTATAAGGGCAGCAACACGAAGAAACAATATAAGTCCACTACAATGTTCACTGGAAAGATCTTGAAGAGAACGAGAAAACAATCTGCAAAAAGACCTAAAGAAACAGGAATAAAAAGTCATCAGAAGCCAACAGAAGAATTTGCAGCAGACAAGCCATCTATATGGCCGCGGAACCGCGGCCAAACCCTGGCTGCGGCCGCGGTTCTGCTGCCATACTGCGCAATCTCGAGTTAAAAATTTTACCATAATTCTTTGGCGGCGTTGACTAGTCAACCTAGGGCTATTTTTGTAAATTTAGACATGCGGTTCAACATGTAACCTAGGGTTTCTATTTCCTATAAATAGAAACTCTAAACATTGTAATTTCTTATGCCTCCTTTTAATAAAAATTCCAAAGTTCTTTATGGAGAGCATCGGTGCCTGTCTTCAATTCAGAAATTCAGATCTGACAACCCTGCTTTGATGTTTGGAGAGAGCCATCTGTAAGTAATTTAATTTCTTGCCCTAGTGTAGATTTCAATTCCTTGCCCTAGGTAGATTTAATTTCATGCCCTAGGAACTTGTTTAGGGTTTAGCTTTATGGAAGGATTTTGAGAGATGAGATCTCTCATCCCTTTCTTACCCACCAAATATTTACAATAGGACTCCATGCATACATGCACAAACCGCGCCCTACGGCATCTTACCCCTCGAGGTAACGATGACACCGTAGTGTAAACGCCCGGTTGTGGTGTTTTCCATGGAGGTTAGGGTAAGGATCTCTAAAGGAAGGACAAGAACCTAGAGAAAGAAACACCTTCCCGAACGGATCTAATCCACTTTATTGATAATTACCATAACTCCTCATAGATCTTCATTCGGGTATTGAAAGCGGTGAGATTTAATTACATTTCCAAATCATCCCTAAACCTAGCCCTAGCAAGAGTAGATCTAGATAATTGCCCTAGGTTAATTAGGTTTTTAGATTTAATAATTAATCCGAACACCCTTCGGAATTAACTCGTTAGCGCGATTAGGAGATTCACAACATCCCTGTGGACCGACCCGTACTCACCGGCTAGCTTCATGCGACGCCGTTCTTGATTGCGTTTACAAATATTTTTGATCTATCTTTTAGAAAGCGCAAGCACGCTAAAATCACTCAATCGGTCCCTTTTGGTCAATACCTGGTAGCCCGTTACGTATGGCTAATACCTCTGACGTGCTAGTGGTTAAATCCACAGCCAAAGTATTGACGAGTCTTTAGAGTCCCCCACAGACAGTTTCTCAAGTTTCGGGAGAAACGCTGTAGAGGCCGTATGGAGATATGGCAGGGTTCGATCATGTACGTGCGGTATTGCACGGATCATGATCGGACGGATAATATTAGCGGGCTTTGGTTTAAGCCGGATCCTAGTATTGTACAGTGTAGATTTTGTCTCATTGCATTTGTAGTCGGTTGGAATACAAATGCAGGTATGTATATGCAGTCATGGGGTTTTCCTGTAATTTATTATGGGATCAATTTTTTTGAAGTTGCCAGTTTGCTTTCCGTTTCGGCCATTTTCCTTTGGTTCTTTCTTTGGCTGGAAATTGGTGGAGAAGGGGTTATTTGCAAGCATGCAAATTTGGTTAGTAGAGGGTGTTATTTGCAAGTTGTAGTGTCATGATGATTCTACTATCCTTTGACCTTCATTTGTTCATCATGGTTTTGACTTTTTAGTTGTGATGGTTGTTGATGGTGTGACTTGGTTGTGATGATTATTCATCATGATAACCCTTTTCTTTCTCTTGCATTATGTGAGGGCTCACTCGTTTTTTCATATGATTGCTCTCCACTCTTTCATTTCCTAATGAGCATATGGCCGGCCAAGTGAAGGAGGGGGCTGTCCAAAAAAAATTGTTGTAGGGATTTTTTGATCTCTTTGGCTTTGTAAAATCCCATAGCTCTATCTCCAAAAGTTCACCTCATTCCTCCACCAAAATGGCAACTTCTAGTAACCCCATTGAGAAAAAGCTTTCTACACTTCATCTACAGTATCCTTGGGCACGTTGACTCGCCAACTTCGTGCTCGAGTTGCCTCGGTCCAGAGGTGGGAGCCCGTAAAAGAACCCGGCGATGTGGTGCCCTTCCGAAGAGGAGATGTAGACCGGAGATTCCGCTGGGAGATCGGGACGACGACGAGAAGACCGAAGGACACGGATCGCTCGGTATATCTCTCTACCCATTCTTTAGTTAGCTAGGATTAGGTTAATGGCCCGATCCGGGTTTTTAGTGCGTGGTGGTGCCGGTTTACAAGTTTTGTAAAATTATCGTTTCCGCATTTTGGCCTCGTTCAGACGGCCGGGGCGCCGCCGTGCACTTACACTCAGTGGAGACTGGGTACACTGAACATGACTCGTCGAGAACTCCTAGATGGTATTATACCTGATGTCAAATAACAGTTCTCAGGTGACACTGGTACATGTTAGTCTGTTGACCCAAGATCGTCATAGAGTCTTGTGTGATTCCCACTGTGCTTTGATTTCCACCTTACCACATTCAAGAGAGCGTGCAAAACGGTGGTTTTTGGGTACAGTCCCGAGTCACATGGAGGCAATGAGCGATACGAGGGGTTTTGTCTCTCCCGGTATTGGGGGTTGATGTTGCGCTGTGTTCGATTGGCTATAACAGGAAGTCCCTGGCCAGGGCTGATATGGAGATTTACTGGTAAGTGTTATCAGTAGTTTCTCGACCCGTTATGAGCCTCACATCGTCACAACTTATCAAGTTATTAGGGTCTGATGTTTACCACCCCTAGACTCGATATGCGACATATCGGATGAAGAGACCGGACTGTACGGTAGTGTTACTTATTGGATTCACAAGAGTATGAGCAGGCTTGCTTGTTGATCTTCTGATCGCTCAATACCCAGGTAGCCATTACGTCCAGCTAGTACCGCTGACGGCTTGTGGGTGACTGATATGATCAT
Source organism: Agapanthus africanus (assembly GCA_030015575.1). Taxonomy (NCBI): domain Eukaryota; kingdom Viridiplantae; phylum Streptophyta; class Magnoliopsida; order Asparagales; family Amaryllidaceae; genus Agapanthus; species Agapanthus africanus. The sequence continues at coordinate 695,265,771 of CM057342.1, read as the reverse complement.
CACCTACTGCCAGCGTATTGACGAGTCTTTAGAGTCCTACACATAGGTTTCCTGGCTCAGGCGAAATGAAGTAGGAGCACATATGTGATATGTGCGGGACCGAGATTGATGCACGTATGTGATACTGTATTCTAATCTCGCGATATGTGATATTAGTCGGTTATATGTGATATAGCCGGATTATTAAATCAAATATTGATTTAATAATTTAATGTATAATTATATATTTGATATAATAATATACATTAACTACTATAAAGCTCACTTAAGTATTTCTTTTTCTCACTTATGCATATAATATATATGTGATATATATTATTGTATTTATTTTTATGTGTCATGCTTGATGATACATTGTATATGGGTGTATGAGAATCACACCATACTTGAGATAATATGAAGTTTTAATTATTAAGGGTAAATCAAAATTAAGTGGAAAATTGTCATGGTTAATGAAGCTTGGAGAAACTTGTGGAACCATTGACTTAGTCCACTAATTTTGTCTTATCTTAGATATTTATTAACCTAACAATTATCTAAAACCATGGTTAAGTCTCTATATGAGTTATATGAGATCTTTCTCACCCATGGTTGCCATTCCATTCTACACTTGATCTTCTTCTTCACCAAAAGAAAAGCTCTCTAGGTTTTCAAGAGGTGAAGAAAATTAGTGTGAAAAATAATTCTAAAGTGAGCGAAATTCCTACTTCATCAACCTTCATTAAATTAGCTATTTAGTTTAGGTTGTTTGCTTCACTAATTCCCAATTAGTGAAGAGATAGCTTGAGTTAGATATTCTTCGACATAGATCATCTTCGGCCTCGAAGATCCTTGAGAAAGCTCGTTCCTTTCACCTAGTAGAGCCAATGGAGGGTCTGGGACACCACTACTAGGAGCAAAAGGGACTACTACATGGAGCTTTAGAAGCGAATGACCGGTCTATAAAGGTTGTATTCCAAATTCACTTAGTGTAAAATAGTTTACATATTAGTAAAACCCTAATCCTCTAGTTAAATCCTTGGTTTGCGTTACTTAGCATACTAAAATTTTATAAAATGGCATGGTTGATGCCTTCCGAAACCTAGTAGTCGTGCTAAAGAACCCTTCAGGAGCTGCTAGAAGACCCAATTGACAGGCTGCTAAACGAAGATTTTCAAAAGAGCAGAGCTGACCGAGAATGTGAAACGTCCATATACGAAAAGGCCAAGCGTTGGCGTCAGGATGAAGAAGACATGGCAAGGAAGAGTCACAAAGTACTTCAACCAGACCGAAGCACATCCGCGGCAAACAAAAACAGGTTTAAGATGGAGAAATGGTTCTCCAAAGCTCTATCAATAGAAATGAAGCTGCTACCTTTCAAAGGAAATATTCTCGGGGCCACATGCCTCAATGGAGAGATTTCACATCCGAACTACTGCCTATATCATCGGAGGGTCACTGATTCTACCGAAGAGTGCAATGCCTTCAAGAAGTGGTGGCAAGGATACGTTTCCTACCGACAACATTTCAAGCGGATGAAATGCAAAGCTCGTCGACAGCAAAGAAGCGTGGCAGATGAGCGTGAAGGAACGACTGGCAACTGTCATATGGTTGCTACTAGTTCAGAAAAACAGAAATCCTAAGTTCTTACATTCTGGAGCGATTCTGAGGAAGAAATAACCCTCGGCCCTCTCTTCAAAGACTCCGTCCCCGAAAAAGAAGAGGAAGAGAAGAACTGCGAGAACATTCAGCTGCGTAACCGCACGCTGCCTAAGAAGAACTTCGGGCCCACAAACAAAGGTTCGAGCAAAAGAGACAAGAGGAGGGAAAAAGTCCCTAAGGAAATTGCCCTCGATGATGGAGCCGTCAAAGAGCTCGCAGCCAAGGACCTGCCTAAGAAAAATAAGGTGGATTACAATGTCTTGACACATCTGAGGAAGATAACCTCACAACTGAGCATACTGGATGTTCTCCTCCTGTCTAAAGAGCCACGAGATTCTCTGATCAAGTTATTGCAATAGCCAGACCAGTTCGAAGCTTTCTTTGCAGAAGAAAAGATAAAGGACGAGCTGGCAGAGGTTCATACAGCTGACATTATGTTCGGCGATGAAGATCTCCTCCTCGGACTGTGCAAGCACAACCGACCTCTATATGTCACCGGGTACTGCGATGACATTAAAATAGGGAAGATCCTGGTCGACAACGGGTCCTCCATCAAACTCCTCAATGTGAAGGTGCTGAAGGAGATTTTCATGAACATTCAACACCTGGCTCAGGATAAAATTACTTTCTCCGAGTTTGACTCACAGCCATCACGGACATTTGGGTTCGTAATATTGACATTACGCTTCGGGCTACTCATCACTGACATCAAATTTCATGTCATCGACGCCAAGACTTGCCACAACGCTCTGCTCGGCAGGCTTTGGTTACACGAGTGCAACGTCATCCCTTCTATACAGCACCGGTGTATGAAGTATTGCAAAGACGGCCTCGAGTACACCGTTACGGAGGAGGTAAACCCGTTCTCCGTAAACGAAGTCCGTAAATATGAAGATGCCAAGTACTTTCTACCAGAATTCAAAGACACAGAAAGATTTCATAAGCCGGAGAACCAACAAAAAACTATCGCCACTATCCCGATCTTTGGGAGCGATACTGAGGAAGATGAAGAGATATTCTACGCAGGGCAACCCCAAGGCAACAATCCTGGACCATATGCTCCTATTTTGGTCTTTGGCAGCGACTCTGAGGACAAGGCCAACGCCGTATTCTCCGTTCGTCCGTCAGTACAAACCATTACTAGAGCTGATCAGAGTTTATAAATCACCATGGTTCCGCAGCGGCATTACAAAGAACTTGATGCGCTTGATACATACAGCGTACAAGAGCTACAGACTTTCTATGTGCCTCCCAGGCGAAAAGGTGAAAATGCGATCCTCTTCTATCAATCTACGGAAACTAGGGTGGAAAAAGAAGTCTGGCATGGTGCCGATCTTGTGCTTGACAGGATTCAACCAATCCATCTGCCCAGATATTACACAGAGGGATTGAAAAGGCTATTAAGATGCCAAGGCGTACACTTCAAACAAACCACTCGACAAGCCCACTTCTACAGTAAGATTTGGGACGTCCCCGGGATTCAGCAAAAAATGCCTAACGGGAGAATGGAGACGACTGGGCTTAGATATGTTCGGTCCAAGAAACGGGAGCGATTTCATGGATACCGTGTCGTAAATAGCTCAAGTGGAGAAGGGAATGCTTTCCAAATAGTGCTGACATTGAACCTGAAATGAGATCCCTTCATGAGAATGCTACATCCGTCATTCGAAGAAAATTTTGACAAGCTAATATGAGAAGCCGGTCAAAAGGTTCGGCATGATCACAACCGCGAAATGACCATTTACGAAAAGACCAGGACGCAGCATCTCACTCAGCAGTCTGCGGAAAGAGAAGATTATGATGCCCTTTACCCTCAGCCCGCTGTACGTTCTCACGATAAGAAAAAGCCCGACACAGAAGAAAAAACAAGGTGAAGAACGAGAATGACATTCAAAGACAGCTAGGTGGATCTGAGAAGCCACGCGATCGAGAAAGAGTCAGCTGGAATCCGTCTTTTATAAAGAAGATGGGATGGCAATACTCTTTCCCTCAAGACAAGACAAGGAAAATATTCAACCTTGTCATGAAGCATCAAATGATGATGATCCCAGAGTCTCGGCATCCCGAACAAATAAATGAGGTCCATCATCCGGATTATTGCTCCTATCACCGAGCAATAGGACATCCTCTTGAAGATTACTTCACCTTCAAAAATTGGGGCGAAGACCAGTATCAACAAGGCAGGTTCGCTCTGTCCGACGGCTGGAGGGTAACCCCAACATGAACCCATGAGCCAAAAGGAACCTATATTGCGAGGGTAGGGCCGGATCAACATCGCTCTTGGAAAAGAACTCATTCCTGCTATGCGATAACATTCTCAAAAGAGGGGGAGCACGAGAATATGGACGAAATCTCTAGGTGCTTCGCAAATGAGGACGATGAAGAGGTGATCTCAGAGTTTCCGCCGGCGCCAAAAGAGCTAATCTCAGAGTTTTCACCGGCCGTTGCCCCCCCGGGGTGTCCCCGAGGTGCGCACGCTCCACCCCGTGGCTTCTCGATTCAAACCGTGAGCCCGCAGGGTGTGCAAACAACTCAAAACTTCAAATTTTAAAACTGTTTCTATCGGCAGTTTTTGCGCGACAAAAACGGCGGAATTCTAACATCGCTACAAGCTATCTAATGTTTATGAGAGGCTCTGATGCCACTGTAAGTCGATGCCGCGCACCCCACGTGTTCGTGGGGAGGCGGAAATTGCAAAAAATGATTTTTACGGGCTTCGCAACACCGACTAGAACCAAGGATCGATCATAAACCCTAGCTAGAAAACTACTTGAGGTTTAACTACTCAGATGAATGTTATACCTCGTAGTATCGTGTCCTTCGGGTCTTCTCACTGTCTTCCTCGTCATCATAGGTTCTAAGGATCGGAATGGATCGCGGCAACCTCTACGGCCTCCTAGAGTCAAAGACGATCCATCCGAGAGTCTATAGTTCGAGCTCCTATCTTGAATTTAAGATAACTACGGCTTCTAGTTCGCTAAACTAGAAGTCCTAGGTTGTGTAGAGTGAGAAGATGGAGAGATTTGTCTTTTGGAACCCTAGGTTTCTCAACTCATGAGAGGTCTAGGATTTGTGATGAAGAGAAGAGGCTTGAAGAAAATGAGAAAAAAGTTGTGAGCTTTGAAAAAAGCTTGGTTGCCCAAAAATAAAGCATGAAGCAAATATGATATTTTGGAGATAAATATCTCACAAAAAAAAATCTCACAAGCTTCACAAAATATCTATTTTGTCAAGAGTGAGTCATGAGCATGAGTCATCTAGTAGCCATGCTAGATTCAATGTCCAAAATCCACCTCATTTCTCCACCCATTTGTTTTAATCCTGTTAGTGTAATATGCCCTAGAGGCCATTATTGTATAGTACTAGTTTGTATATTATATTTTGGAAGCTTGGGATATATACACGGATTTATAACAGTCTTGCTCAATATGGTAGTATGCTACTTGGTTTGTTTCTATCTTAATAAGTGTATATGTTTCTATTGACATGTCGCTAATACATATTGATAGAGCCCTTAGGATCATTGCTTGACTATCAGCGTTGTGATGGCAGTCACACTAGTGGGGGCTGGATAGTCTGTAAGCACATCCTTATGCAAGTTCCTAGTCGTAGGGTTATCGAGACAGGGCATCGATACTCCGGAGTAGACTAGTGTATACGCTTCTTATCCAAGCAGGAGAGATGGTCTGTCCCACAGCCATTAGTATATTGTACTGGAGATATTATGCAGGTGCTTGTTAGGTTACGATTACACTGGACAGGACTGGTCGGGAACTGTTGGTTGGTATTATACCTATCGTCAGTTAGCAATTCCCAGGTGACATGAATACAGCTTAGTCCGTTGACTTGACACTACTACTTCGCCTCAAGTGTGTTCCCACTGTTCTTAGATTTCTACCCTACCATGGCTCTATTGAGTCATGCAAACAGGTAGTAGTTGGGTGCAGTACCGAAGCACTTGGAGGCAGTGGTGGTTAGATAGGACTCGTCTCTCCCGGTATTGGGGGTTGATATCGCGCTGTGTTCGGAACGCCATTACACAAAGTCCCTGGCCAGGGCAAGAGAGATTTACTGGTAGGTAATCCGGTAGTTTCTCTGGGTGTTTTGGACTGTACTCTGACACGATTTATACCGCTATTAGGGGTCTGATATTTATCACCCCCTAGGCCCGATATGCGATACTCTTAGACGAACAGACCGGACTGTACGGAGATTGTCACAGACAGGCTTAGTAGGAGTTTGGATGAGCTTGCTCGTCGACCTTCTTATCGACAAATACCGGGGTAGCCGTTACGTACAGCTAGTGCCGCTGACGTGCATGTGGTTAAACCTATTTCCAGAGTACTGTCGAGTCTTTAGAGTCCCACACAGAGGGTTTCCCAGCTTCGGGCGAAACGATGTATTGGTCGTATGGTTTTACGACAGGGTTCAATCACATACGTGTACTTGTACGCGTGTGGCGTTCGAGCGGAAAATACTAGTGGGCTTGGTTTAAGCCGGATCCTAGTATTTGATTATTGGATTAGTTTCGTCTCATAGTATTCATGTTTCTCGGAACACGGATGCGGGTATGTACATACGGATGGGAGGAGGTATAGAAGGAGACACCTCATTAGGGTTTTGACCATTGACTTGGTCAAAGCAAAAATGAGGTGGAGAAAAGAATTTGTTATTTTTGGTAAATGATAATTATATGGCATGACTACTTGGGTTGACCTTTTGACTTGGCTTGACTTATTGACCTTAGATATGTTTGTGAGATATTTTTGACTCTAGATATTTTGGTGAGATATTTTCCATTCCATGCTTATGGTCATATAAAAGTTAGCCGTTCTATTATTATTATCATTATCACAAATACTTTCTCTTTCCTCAAGCTTGCTCTCTCCTTCTTCCTCTCAAAACCCTAGTGTATCATATGTTGATAATTAAGGGTTAGTGAGACTAAGCCACTCTAAATCACACTCTACACACTCTAGATTACTTAGTTTAGCACACCAAGTGATCTAGTTGCCTCAACTTGGAGGTTTAGCTCAAGGTTGGAACTCTCGGGTGGATCTTCTACTAGTTCGAGAAGCCGATGAGGGGGTGCATTCCATTTCCACTCCAAGGAGCCCACGAGGTGAAGGATAGAAAGAGGAGAAGAAGGACTTGGAACTTTAGGTATAATCTTCTTACATAGTAGATAAAACCTCTAGTTAGTTAATTAGTTATGGTTTAGCTAAGATCTTGGTATTAAAATCGATGTTACCTTGTTGTAAAAATCATTTTTTTACCCGTTCTGCCTCCCCGCAAACCCGTGGGATGAGTAACGTCGATTTATAGTGGTATCAGAGCCGACTAAACCATAGCTAACAGTTTAAACGACAAGTAAAACTACGAAACCGAAATAACCCGAAAACATCGAAGCGTAGATTCAAGTTTCTGTCGATTTTTCACGAGACTCTAAAAATTATTTTAGCAACTGCAGAGTACTCTTTGAACTGTAAAATGAACACAGAACAAAAATGAGACATTTCTACCCAAACTGGGCCGGCCACAATGCCCAAACATCCGGCGAGCTCGGTTCAATTTTAGGGAAATGCTTCGTGTTTTGGTCTGTAGCTTTGTGACTTGGATCTAGGGCTTCAGGAGTTGTTTGTTTTTGTCAATTTTGATTTTACTGTAAATTCTTTACTGTGGAAAATACCGGGTGTTTCGAAGTTGCAGTTTAATGTCGTTTAATGTTTCAAGTTCTGATAAATGTGTTTGTAAACTTCCGCTATTGCTATATGTCGGTTAGTTGGGGATTGCACATTTCTGTGATGATTTTATTGGTTTGTGTATATGAACTTGTGTATATGAACTTGTTGGATCGTCGTGATGAATAGCCGGGATGTAAGATGAGGGTTTTCATTCTTTCATTCGATGTAAAATTTGTAAAGTGATATAATATTATTTTTGCGGGGCACATCCAGGTTGAGGTTGTAGCCATCGTTGTATTATTTCTTTTACTGTTTTTACTCCTAGGATAGACCCAAGGTGGGGTGCACAAACTACCGGGTACTTTGAAGTGCCGAGTGGCCTACTCACTTTGTTGAGGGAGGTTGCTTCACTTCGGGTATTTGGCGGATAGTTTTCCGCACCCATAAGGGTCTAGGGTGGGGTTTGGCTATTCATCATGACCGTAGAATCCCTCTTTCGTTACAGGCTTAAACGAAACGCGGATTCCTAGTATATCCAATGTGTTCATCTATGAACTGGAATGCCTATCATTGCATCTGACGAATGTACATATCTATATATGATATCTAGCAGATGTTGCTTATGTTTTGGATCCACGCTAGTCCATCCCCCGCTCTGTCGTTAGTTAAGTAACCTAACGGGTGATGACGGGGCCCCGCGGCAAATGCGGATGGCATAAGCGTACGTTTTATTTTCGTTGTTTTCTGCAAAAGTAGGATTAATTGATGGGACTGCATTACATTAATGTAAAGCAAACAAACCAAAGTTGAATCGTTGGAACAATTTCAAAACCACTCGGTTTTTTCAAAACAGCAAAACTTTTGAAAATGCGGAGCTTAAACCACTCATTTTAAAAGCTATCAGGTTCCTTTGATTATATCAAGTTCACTACGTTCACGGTTTCGCCAAAACCATTCGTAGTCCTTGGTCATTTCAGTTGGATATTCGGTAGTATTCAAGCTATGTATTTTGACCTTCGCCAAGGCATAGTGATTGGTAGCTGCTGAATATTCATCTGTAGCATAGATAGATGCGTTGGTTTGAAACAGTCGTACTGCTATTTTGGCCTTCGTCAAGGGTATGTATGGGTGGGTTCAAATTAACCTGGATAATGACGGGTAGAACTTGACATGTTACTTATGATATGTTGGCCTTCGTCAAGGTTATAAGAGCATGAGGCAAAAATCCACATCGGAAGTTTCTAAAGAAACTGAAACTTGCTAGTGTTGCATACAATTTGGAGTGTGATAATTTTGGTAGGATTCCTTCAACATTATCACACAATGATATTTGGATCCCGATCCTACTGTGAGTATATGCTACTCCTTGGGAGATTTTCTCACTTAACGATCAATGATATAGACCAAGTAGGTGTCTAGAAAGGTGTTAGCGGGGCTACGCCCCCAGGGAAAAGAGGTTATTTAATCAAGAAACTTCGTGAAAGCGTCGTAAAACCTCCCTCGAAGTACCGACACTGGCCTGGCTGAACGGTTAAGAAAGAATTGTATGGTGAGATTAATCCTGACTAATTCTTCTTTTATGCTTTGAGGAAGGATTCGAGAAACTATGGAAGCCATCCTGTTTAGATAAACTAAAAACCATTCTAAACTTGTAAGAGCATCATGCTAAGGTGTTTCTTCTCTCTCTCCTAATTGCAGCGACCAAACATGACGGGCCTTAAGTTACTATTAGATAAAAATATATTGACAGGGCCAAACTATAAAGATTAGTTCAGAAATGTCAAGATGACAATCACTTATGACAAATTGGGGTATGCCCTTACTACTAAAGCCCCCGCCGTCCCAGGTCCAAAGTCCAGCGTCGCGGATAGGGAAATCTGTAAGACCTGGGAGATTAACTGCACGAAGGCCAAGTGCCTCGTGCTTGCCTCTATGGACAATGAACATCAGAAGAGGCATGAGAATACGGATCTAGAATCCATATTCCTCCATACCAAGGAATTATATGGAGAGCAATCTCGTATCGCAAGATACGAGATCTCGAAGAAGCTATTTCAGGCGAGATTGGCCATCAGATCATCTGTAGGGGAACACAACCTTAAAAGGATTGGTTATATTGAAGAGCTCGTGGACCTCGAGCCCACGTTAGAAAATGAGCTGTATACAGACTTGATTCTCCAGTCCCTTCCTTCCACTTACGCCCAGTTTATCTTGAATTTTAATATTCAAGGTAAATAAGTTGAACTACCGGAACTCCTCAACATGTTGAGGATTGCTGAGGGCACCCTGAAGAAATCCAGGGAAACACCCGCTCTTCTTATTGGTGGAGCTTCATCTTCTAGGTTCAAGGCGAAAGCCAAAGGAAAGAAGAAGAAGGCTCCCACCAAGCCGAGAGGCGGTGTTAGTAAGGTGGAAGCAAAGAGAAAAGCAAAGGTGGCAGGGCCGACAGTAGGAAAGGAAGAATGCTTCTACTGTCATAAAAAGGGCCATTGGAAGAAAGATTGCAGGGCTTGGATGGCCAAGAACCAGGACCCGAAGCAAGTTGTGGCTTCGGCTTCAGGTGTGTTTGTAATTGAAAACTGTCTGTCAATCAACTCTATTTCCTGGGTATTGGATACCGGATCAGGATCTCATATCTGTAATTCTTTGCAGGCACTGAGAAGCCGTAGGGTTCTGAAGACCGGTGGTATGACCCTCAGGGTTGCTAACGGAGCGAACGTGGATACTATGTCCGTAGAGGAATATCACCTTAGATTGACGAGTGGACATATTTTGGTTTTGTACAACTGTTTTTGTGTACCTAGTTTGACTTGTAATATCATTTCTGTATCTTTGTTATCTAAAGAAGGTTATGATTTTACATTTGTAAGCGATGTCGTAAACATCCATCTTAATCATGGTCTGATTGGGTTAGGCACTCTAAACAACGATATATACGTATTAAACCAACTACAAATTTTCAATGTCCAGAACACACATAAAAGAAAGAATCTAGAATTAAATCAAGTTTTCTTATGGTATTGTAGACTAGGTCACATCAATGAGACAAGGTTAACCAAGTTTCTTAAAGAAGGATATTTGGATCCGTTCGAATATCAATCTTATGCAACTTGTCAATCATGTCTCAAAGAAAAGATGACAAAGACTCCGTTCACTGGACACGGAGTAAGAGCGAGTGAGCTCTTGGGACTCATACACAGCGACGTGTGTGGTCCAATGTCTACACATGTAAGAAGTGGTTATTCCTATTTTATTACTTTTACGGATGATTTCTCTAGATATGGACATATTTTCTTGATGAAACATAAATCCGAGACCTTTGAGAAATTCCAAGAATATAAGAATGAAGTGGAAAAACAAACCGGCAAAAGTATCAAGACACGGAGATCTGATCGAGGTGGTGAATACTTGAGTGCCGAGTTCATGGATTACCTAAAAGGGAATGGAATTCTCTCTCAGCTTACTACTCTATACACACCACAACACAATGGTGTATCAAAAAGACAGAACCGAACCCTATTGGATATGGTACGTTCCATGATGAGTAACGCTGAGTTACCGCGATCATTCTGGGGCTATGCACTAGAATCAGCTGCATATCTTTTGAACATGGTTCCTACCAAGACTGTGCCTACCACACCATATCAGATGTGGAGTGGGAAGAAACCCTATCTTTAGTATCTGAAGATATAGGGATGTCCAGCTTTTGTTAAAAAGCAGCATGTGGACAAACTCGAGGCACGTTCAGTACTGTGTAAATTTGTAGGATACCCAAAGAACTCCAGGGGGTATCTTTTCTATTACGTAGAGGAACAAAAGGTTTTTGTTTCTCGACATGCCCACTTTCTGGAACATCAGTTTTTAGAAAAGGAAACAAGTGGGAGCGCAATAGAACTGGAAGAAATTCTAGAACGACAAGCTATTACTGAAATCTTAGTGGAACCAGAAGTTTCAAAAGAACAGGATATTCCTGCACCACTCCATAGGAGTAGTAGGCTTTCTCATCTGCCTGAGAGATACTACGGTTTTCTTGTAGACAGGGATAGAGAGGATTGCATCATTGATAATGATGAGCCGACTAACTTCCAGCAAGCCATTCAGAGCACTGACTCGGTAAAATGGCTGGATGCAATGCGGACCGAGATGGAGTCCATGTACACCAACAAAGTATGGACTTTGGACATTGCTCCAGATGGGGTAAAACCCGTAGGCTGCAAATGGATCTTCAGAAAGAAGATTGGTATAGATGGACAGATTGAAACCTATAAGTCTAGACTTGTTGCAAAAGGATTTCGTCAAAGACCTTGTTTGGAATATGATGAAACCTTTTCTCAAGTGGCTAAGCTCAAATTCATTCGGATCCTTCTTGACATTGCTGCCTTCCACGATTATGAGATTTGACAGATGTACTTAAAGACTGCTTTTCTAAATGGACATTTTTAAGAGTGCGCCTATATGGACCAGCCAGAGGGTTTCATTCAGAGTGGGAGCAGCAGGAAATTTTGCAAGTTTCTTAAGTCCATTTATGGACTAAAGCAGGCATCGTGGAGTTGGAACATCTGTTTTGATGAAACAGTCAAAGAATTTGACTTTATCAAAAATCCAGATGAGCCATGCATTTATAGTAAGATTGTAGCACGAACTGTTGTATTTCTCGTCTTGTAGGTGGATGACATTCTCTTGATAGGAAATGACATTCCTATGCTACAATCTGTCAAAGGATTCTTGTCACACAGGTTCTCCATGAAAGACCTGGGTGATGCCTCTTACATTCTAGGGATCCAGATCTATCGTGATAGATCTAAGAGGATGTTGGGACTTTCGCAGTCCAGGTACATCGACACCATACTGAAAAGATTCAGTATGGAAGATTCAAAGCGCGGTAATTTACCGACTTGTCACGGAATCACCCTCTCTAAAAGGATGTCTCCCAAGATTGATTTGGAAAGGGATCGCATGTCTATTATACCCTACGCTTCTGTGGTAGGCTCTATAATGTATGCGATGTTGTGTACCAGACCATATATAGCTTATGCACTGAGCGTGGTAAGCCGGTATTAGTCAAACCCTGGGGAGAAGCACTAGATAGAAGTAAAGAACATTCTCAAGTACCTGAGAAGGACTAAGGAAATGTTCTTGGTTTATGGTGGAAAAGACCTCCAGATCGAGGCCTTTGCTGACTCCAGCTTCCAGAGTGACAAGGATGACTCTAAGTCCATATCAGGTTATAACTTTACCCTTAATGTAGGGGTAGTCTATTGGAAGAGTTCCAAGCAGGACACCGTTACTGACTCGACAATGAAAGCAGAGTATATCTCAGCTTTTGATGCCGCAAAAGAAGCAGTCTGGAGGAGGAAGTTCTTAACAGAACTTCAGGTGGTTCCGTCTATTGTTGATCCGATACCTCTGTATTGTGACAACAACGGGGCTATAGTTTTGGAAACGGAACCCAGGTCCCATCAGAAGTCTAGACACATCTTGAGGCGGTATCACCTGATCAAGGAGATCGTGGATCGCCGGAAGATCGAGGTTCAGAGAGTTGCTACGGAGGACAAGACTGCAGATCCATTCACAAAGGCCATTCCTCAGACGCAGTTCGAAAGGCTATTCGAGATGATAGGTCTACGATATGCCAGCACATGACCTTAGTGCAAATGGGAGATTGTTAGTGTAATATTCCTTAGAGGACATTATTGTATAGTACTAGTTTGTATATTACATTTTGAAAGCTTGGAATATATACACAGATTTATAACAGTCTTGCTTAATATGGTAGTATGCTATTTAGTTTGTATCTATTTTAATATGTGTATATGTTTCTTTTAACATGTCACTAATACATATTGATAGAGCCCTTAAGATATTTGCTTGACTACGAGCATTGTGATGGCAGTCACACTAGTGAGGGCTGGGTAGTCTACAAGCACATCCTTATACAGGTCCCTAATCATAGGATTATCGAGACAGGGCATCGATACTCCGGAGTAGACTAGTGTACACGATTCTCATCCCAGCAGGCGAGATGGTCTGTCCCACAGCCATTAGTACGTCCTACTGGAGATAGTATGCAGGTGCTCGTTAGGTTTCGAGTACACTGGACAGGACTCGTCGGGAACTGTTGGTTGGTATTATACTTATCGTCAGTTAGCAATACCCAGGTGACATGAGTACAGCTTAGTCCGTTGACTTGACACTGCTACTTCGCCTCAAGTGTGTTCCTACTGTTCTTAGATTGCTACTCAACCACGGCTCTATTGAGTCATGCAAACAGGTAGTAGTTGGGTGCAGTCCCAAAGCACTTGGAGGCGATGGCGGTTAGATAGGATTCGTCTCTCCCGGTATCTGGGGTTGATATCACGTTGTGTTCGGAACGCCATTACACAAAGTCCCTGGTCAGGGCAAGCAAGATTTACTCGTAGGTACTCCAGTAGTTTCTCAGGTTGTTTTGGACTGTACTCCGACATGACTTATACCGCTTTTAGGGGTTTGACGTTTACCGCCCCTCTTGGCCCGATATGCGATACTCTTAGACGAACAGACCGGACTGTACGGAGATTGTCACAGACAGGCTCAGTAGGAGTTTGGATGAGCTTGCTCGTCGACCTTCTTATCGACAGATACCTGGGTAGCCGTTACGTACAGCTAGTATCGCTGATGTGCTTATGGTTAAACCTACTGCCAGAGTACTGTCGAGTCTCTAGAGTCCTACACAGAGGGTTTCCCGGATTCGGGCGAAACGATGTAGAGGTCGTATGGTTTTACGATAGGGTTCGATCACATACGTGTACTTGTACGTGTGTGGTGTTCGAGCGGATAATACTAGTAGGCTTTGGTTTCAGCCGGATTCTAGTATTTGATTATTGGATTAGCTTCATCTCATAGTACTCGTGTTTCTAGGAACACGGATGCGGGTATGTATATACGGATGAGAGGAGGTATAGAAGGAGACACCTCATTAGGGTTTTGACCATTGACTTGGTCAAAACAAAAATGAGATGGAGAAAAGAATTTGTTATTTTTGGTAAATGATAATTATATGGCATGACTACTTGGGTTGACCTTTTGACTTGGCTTGATTTGTTGGCCTGAGATATTTTTGTGAGATATTTTTGACTCTAGATATCTTGGTAAGATATTTTCCATGCCATGCTTATGGTCATATAAAAGTTAGCCATTCTATTATTATTATCATTATCACTAATACTTTCTCTTTCCTCAAGCTTGCTCTCTCCTTCTTCTTCTCAAAACCCCAGTGTATCATATGTTGATAATTAAGGTTTAGTGAGACTAAGCCACTCTAAATCACACTCTACACACTCTAGGTTACTTAGTTTAGCACACCAAGTGATCTAGTTGCCTCAACTTGGAGGTTTAGCTCAAGGTTGGAACTCTCGGGTGGATCTTCTACTAGTTCGACAAGCCGACGAGGAGGTGCTTTCCATTTCCAATCCAAGGAGCCCGCGAGGTGAAGAAGGACAGCAAGAGGAGAAGAAGGACTTGGAACTTTAGGTATAATCTTCTTACATAGTAGATAAAACCTCTAGTTAGTTTGTTAGCTATGGTTTAGCTAAGATCTTCGTGTTAAAGTTAATGTTACCTTGTTGTAAAAATCGTTTTTTAACCTGTTATGCCTCCCTGCAAACCCGTGGGATGAGTAATGTCGAATTACAAATCCATAATAGAATTAAAACCCTAATAGGTGTCCCCTTCTAGAAGCTTTCCCGAACTAATTATGAGAATACCCCTCATCCGTATATACATACCCGCAACCGCATTCCGAAGAATACGAATATAAAGAGACGAAACAAATCCATCAATATAATAGTAGGATCCGGCTTAAACCAAACCCCACCGGTATTATCCACCCGATCGTTATACGTGCACAAGTACACGTAAGTGATTGAAGCCCTGCCATAAAACCATACGACCTCTACACCTTTTTCCCGGTGCAGGGAAACTCTCTATGTGGGACTCTAAAGACTTGACACTATGCTGGCAGTGGGTTTAACCACAGGCCATAAGCGGTACTAGCTGCACGTAACGGTCCCCAGGTAGATGTCGATAAGAAGGCCGATGAGCTAACTCATCCGAACTGCTATTGAGCCTGAATGTGACAATCTCTGTACGGTCCGGTCTTTTCTTCTAAGAGTATCGCATATCGGGCCAAGGGGGCGGTAATCATCAGACCCCTAATAGCACAATAAGTCATGTCGGAAAGTAGCCCAATACACTCTGAGAAACTGCTGGAATACTAACCAGCAAATCTCACTTGACTTGGCCAAGGATTTTGTGTAATGGTCTTCTGAACACAGCGCGATATCAACCCCCAATACTGGGAGAGATGAATCTTATCTAATCGCCACTGCCTCCAAGTGCTTCGGGACTGCACCCAACTACTATCTATTTGCATGACTCCTTGAGCCGTGGTAGGGTAGTAATCAAAGTACAGTGGGAACACACCCGAGGCGAAGTAGCAGTGTCAAGTCGACAGACTAAGATGCACTCATGTCACCTGGGAACTGCTACCCGATGACAGGTATAATACCCACCAACAGTTCCCGACGAGTCCTGTCCAGTGTACTCATAGCCTAATGAGCACCTGCATACTATCTCCAGTATGACGTACTGATGGTTATGGGACAGACTATCTCCCCTGCTAGGATGAGAAGCGTCTACACTAGTCTACTGTGGAGTATCGATGCCCTGTCTCGATAATCCTATGACTAGGGACCTGTATAGGATGTGCTTATAGACTACCTAGCCTCCACTAGTGTGACTGCCATCACAACGCTGGTAATCATGCAAAGATCCTAAGGGCTCTACCAATATGTATAAGCGATATACTAAGAAAACACATGCACATATTGAGGTAGAAACAAACTAGGTAGCATACTACCATTTTGAGCAAGATTGTTACTATATCCGTGTATATCCCAAGCTACCATTAAGTAATATACAATCCAGTATGATACAATAATGGCCTCTAGGGCATATATCAGTAACAATCTCCCACTTGCACTGAGGCTATATACTGGCACATCGCAGACCGAAGGTCTCGAATAGCTTCTCGAACACTGTCTGAGGGATGGCCTCTGTGTGTGGATCTGCAGTGTTGTTCTCCGTATCTACTCTCCCCACCTCGATCTTCTGGGATCAATGATCTCCCTGATCAGGTGGTACCGCCTCAAGATATGTCTGGATCTCTGATAGGACCTGGGTTCCTTCCCTAAAGCTATAGCGCTGTATGTTGACACAATACTAAAGTATTAGACCAATAAATGGAAGGAACCGCCTGAAGTTCTGTTAAGAAATTCCATATCTAGACTGCCTCTTTTGTGGCATCTCATGTAGCGAACTACTTCGTTTCCATCGTCGAGTTTGCAACGGTGTCCTGCTTGGAGCTCTTCCAACAGACCGCCCCTCCACTGAGGGTAAATCCATAACCTAATATGGACTTGGAGTCATTCTTATCACTCTGGAAGCTGGAGTTAGCAAAGGCCTCGATCTGGAGGTCCTTTTCCGATATACACCAAGAGCATCTCTTTATTCCTTCTCAAGTACTTGAGAATGTTCTTTACTTCTTCCCAGTGCTTCTCCCTGGGTTTGACTGATACCGGCTTACCACGGTAAGTGCGTAAGCAACATCTGGTCTGGTACACAACATCGCATACATTACAGAGCCTACCGCAGAAGCGTAGGGTATAATCGATGTGCGAGCCCTTTCTAAATCAGTCTTTGAAGACATCTCTTTGGAGAGGGTGATTCCATGACAAGCCAGTAGACTACCGCGCTTAGAATCGTCCATACTAAATATTTTCAGTATGGTGTTGTTGTACCTTGACTGTGAAAATCCCACCATCCTCTTTGATCTATCACGATAGATCTGGATCCCCAGAATGTAGTTGGTATCACGCAGGTCTTTCATGGAGAACCTCTGTGACAAGAATCCTTTGACTGATTGTAGCATAGGAATGTCATTTCCTATCAAGAGAATGGCATCCACGTACTCAACGAGGAATTCTACAGTTCTTGCTACAATCTTACTATAAATGCATGGTTTATCTGGATTTTTAATAAAGTCTAGTTCTTTGACTGTCTCAATAAAAATAGATGTTCCAACTCTGCGATACCTGCTTTAGTCCATAAATGGACTTAAGAAATTTGCACATTGTCCCACTGCTCCCACTCTGATTGAATCCCTCTAGCTGATCCATATAAACGCACTCTTCCAAATTACCATTTAGAAAAGCCGTCTCTACGTCTATCTGCCGGATCTCAAAATCTTGGAAAGCAGCAATGGTAAGAAGGATCCGAATGGATTTGATCAGACACCGAAGAAAAGGTTTCATCATGGTCCAAACCAGGTCTTTGACGAAAACCTTTTGCATCAAGTCTAGCCTTATAGGTTTCAACCTATCCATCTACACCAATCTTCTTTCTGAAGATCCATTTGCAGCCTACGGGTTTCACCCATTCTGGAGCAATGTTCAATGTGCATACTTTGTTGGTGTAGATGGACTCCATTTTGATCCATATTGCATCCAGCCATTTTACCGAGTTTCCGCTCTGAATGTCTTACTGGAAGCTAGTTAGCTCATCATTGTCAATGATGCAATCCTCTCAATCCCCGTCTATGAGAAAACCGAAATATCTCTCGGACGGATGAGACTGTCTATTAGTCATGCGGATTGGCGTAGGGATGTCCGGTTCTTTTGAAATCTCTGGTTCTACCATACTTTCAGTAATAGTTTGTGGTTCTGGAATTTCTTCCAGTTCTATTGTGCTCCCACTATTTCCTTTTACAAAAAAATGATTTTCCAAAAAAATGGGCATGACGAGGAACAAAAACCTTTTGTTCCTCTGCGTAATAGAAAAGATACCCCCTGGAGTTCTTTGGGTATCCCACAAACTTACACAGTACTGAGTGTGCCTCGAGCTTGTCCGCATACTGCTTTTCAACAAAAACTGGACATCCCTATATGTTCAGATACTAAAGATAGGGTTTCTTCCTATTCCCCATCTGATATGGTGTGGTAGGCACAGTCTTGGTAGGAACCTTATTCAAAATATATGTAGCTTATTCTAGTGCATAACTTCAGAAGGATCACGGCAACTCAGCGTTACTCATCATGGAACGAACAATATCCAATAGGGTCTGTTCCGCCTTTCCTATACACCATTGTGTTGTGGTGTGTATGGAGGAGTAAGCTGAGAGAGAATTTTATTCTCTTTTAGGTAATCCAGGAACTCGGCACTTAAGTATTCACCACATTGATCAGATCTCAGTGTCTTGATACTTTTGCCTGGTTGTTTTTCCACTTCATTCTTATATTCTCAAAATTTTCTCAAAAGGCATTGGATTTATGCTTCATCAAGAAGACATATCCTTACCTAGAGAAATAATCCGTAAAAGTAATGAAATAGGAATAACCACTTCGTGCATCTGTAGATATCGGACTACACACATCGCTGTGTATGAGTCCCAAGAGCTCGCACGCTCTTACTCCATGTCCAGTAAATGGAGTCTTTGTCATCTTTCCTATGAGACAAGATTGAAAAGTTGTATAAGACTGATATTCGAACAGATCCAAATATCCCTCTCTATGTAACTTCGACAACTGTGTTTCATTGATGTGACCCTGTCTACAATGCTATCATGACCCAAATGTGGAATATGACCGGCACTTAAATCACGTGACATCTAAAGACGCCGACGCGGTTTAAGTAAGCCGAAACCCGGAATCTAAATCTTTTTTCTTTTGAAATCATTGGAGGTGAAGTTTTAATAATTATCAGATGGAATCATTTTTAAAATAACCATTTGAGTTTAACTAAGTATGTTTAAAGAGCATATATGATAATTTGAAATTCGACAGTACCTCCTTTGTAAATTTTACATAAAAACCTAATACAACATAGTAATAAGATAGCATCACAATGGAAGCTAGCTTCCACGCCCAAACGGCAGAGCAACCAAGAAAACTATATAAAAAGTCGATTCCAATGAGTACGACACCACAACACACAAATTTCTAAGTCTCGCTTCTAAATCCACAATATATACTTTCTATGTTAATGGAGTTTTTGCTAGATACAAGAATATATGAATAACCAAGAGTGAGTACGATACGATAATAGCTCACCTATCCGAAGCAACCATCGAAAGGAATGTGTTCTCAAGCCGCTGATAATCCAAGCGGTAAAACCTGCAAGAAACTGTGGCGCAACGGGGATGAGTTGACAACTCAGTGAATAAAAGTACATCATAAGGTAGAAATCGAAATGCACGACGATACCTAGGTCATAAGTATAGTACTATCATAATCTGTACTAATATAATATATAATATGCATATATATCATAATGCAACACTATCTGTCATGAAATCCCGAGTAGAACACATCAAATGCAAATGACTTGTATCTAGGTATAAGCCTAAGCATCCGAAAATATATGTATATAAATCTCTTCTTCAAAATAGCCGTGAAATAGATATGTCACGGCATACAAGCAGACGTGACGGTATGAAATATAATAGATATCGTATTTTAGAAAATGTCCTGCTGTTTTAATAAAGAAGGTTTAGAGGTTTATAATTTAAAGATTTCAGTTTCATATCAGACATGTCAAAATATGGAGGCTATAGCTCGCTTTTTAATTCCTTTTTATATGCAAATGCTTGAAAAATGATATGCAGGTACTGTCCTCCGGATTGGTCCAGGACGGCTACAATAACTGTAATCTAACTGTGTACCTCATGATATCAACATATCAATATATATATATAGGGATATCCAGCATCGACACACGAAATCAAAATCTCTCGTGTCTATCATCAACACGTAAATCCTCAAATCTCTCATGTCCATCATCGACACTCAAATGCAGATATCTTCGACACCATCTCAATAGATGATCGCCACCCGATATCTTTGATCTCGGTCGGTAACCCCTGGATATCCGCCGTGCCCAAATCTATCTCCAGTATCGAGTATCCTCGTTAGGCTCCCCGCCTCAACTGCGGCTATCCTGCCCCTCGGTCTCGATCCGGGTCCACCATGTATCCGACTGTATAGCTACCCCACTCAGATCGAATAAGTAACAAGTCCGAAACCGTATAGCTACCCTACTCAGTTCGGAATAAAACAATTAGAAAACATCAAGCTCATGGTGGACGCCAACTCATCATATCCAAAAATATCAAGTAAAGAATGAGAATAATTGCATAAATCGTTCTAATGATATTATATATATATATATACACACACACATATATAACAATATCCCATACCACTGATATATATCTTCAGGTGTAAAACATCCAGAAAATCCATAAGAATCAAATATCAACATCTATAGTACTGGTATTCGCAATGTGCAACAGGAAATAAAGTAAGATTGTGTAAATAAATCATACATGTACAAAGATATCAATCCTACTGTGTCATGGCACTATTAATGATGTGTAGTGTAACCTACGCGTCTGTGCTCGTGCAGCATACCAATCATTAGTATTTGTGTAAGTGTTCTAAAAGTGTAAAACTTACTCATATCGACATCTACATTAGCATTATATATCATAACGGTCCTAAAGTGACATGGTAGCACTAACGAGGTGTAGTTTAACATATGTATATGTGTTTATGTAGCATAGTACTTATTGGTAATTGTGCAATGTTCTATCAGAGTGTTCGTACTACGGAAACGTATAATATTAATATTATCACGCGAACTAGTATGTAATTCTAAGCATAACAAATAAATGTAAATACTTGCTATGACTTATACCATTATCTTTGAAAATGAATGAAACATTGGTTTTCAAATGAGTATAGCTCACTCAAGTATTATATTCTAAAATGGAATAAAACATTTATTTACGAGTTTAAAGGTAACTTGGCCGTTATTCGGCATACAAATCTCATTATCATCAATACAGTATAATATCTAGTACAATACCTCACATTATTATTATATCAAATTCACCTCTAGTACGGCATACTCTTTCGTATGAATTTACCCAAACCAAACGTAAACTATATACAAACGAGTATCATGCTATATGCAAGTTAACTTCAATATCCATACCTTAAGTAATTACTAAAACTACTATATACCATACTACTATTTATATGGTTGCGGGGGTACTATACGTCATCCACCCGACTTCTCCCGTAAATGCAAATCTATTCACCAACTTGATGATCTTGCTGAAATCCATGCTTCTATGTTCGCCAAATCTGTCTTGGAAATCTTCGCAATCATACCTATAATCGTCGTTATATCATATCGACGTAAATATTATATCAAAACTCAAAATAACGAGATAGGCACCCATAGGTTAGAACCTACAGCATACTTAACCCAAAAACGACAATATATTTCTGTTATTAACGTATAAACGTTAACGATTCAGCTGTAGTTCAAAATACGAAAACCCATATCGTAATATCTGAAATTTGGTAAAACTATTACTAATCATTCCCAGATTTTACTGTGTAATTATTGAGATAAAACAAACAATACAGAAACTTATAAAATACCAAACCTAAGCTACAGAAGAAAATTCAACATCAAAACCCACCAAAAGACCGACGAGCTCGGATTTTAGGGTATTTTCGCCGGCCAAAACATGGAGTTGGGGTCTCGGGTTTTGAGTAAAGTTCTCTAGTGGTCTCATTATAGTTTTGGTCTTGCTAGTTTTTCTAGTAGTTTTACCTAATGATTCCAGATTCAATTTCAGTGAGCTATATATCAAAAAATACACTGTTTTCTGTACTGTATACTAAAAACAGATATGAACTTATACAGAACTTGTAAGGAGGAAAGGAATTATACCTATGGAGATTGTGTACAAGAAGATCCTGCTCAAGAAGTGTATGTGGAAGCATCTATTGTTGTAGTGGCTTCTAGGATGAGGGTGTGCACCATTTGATGAAGGATTAATGTTTCCTTCATTAGGATTGAGGAACACTTGTGAAAATTAGTTTGGAACTTGAAGAATTAACTCTTTGTTCAGTTGAGAAGCTAAGGAGTTCCTATGTGTGTGTGTGTAGAGAAAACATGAGGTGGAGGTGGCATGAGAGGAGTAGGATGTGTCTCACTTAAAGTGGAGTAGTGTGTTCATGCAAGGAGGAGGTGTAAAGTTATGAAGAAGGAGGTGGAGAGTATTGAGCATGGTGAGGATATGTTGTATGTGAGGGTTTAGATTTAGGTTATAATATAACAACCATTAAAAGAATTATCAAATTTCAAAACCTCTAATGTCACAAACTAAATCCATTTTACAATTTAAATCCATGTAACATAAAAGATATGAAATGATAAATCTATCACTTAAATGTCATTAGCTAAATGAAAAATACAGTGTCATATTAAAATAATTTAAATATCATTTTTATTACATCACACACTTTTATTCACATTTACCGAAATAACTATATTTTTACAGATAAAATTCCGATACCAAAAGTTGTATATGATATCACTTTTATAAACTCATAATTTTTATATTTAAAATTATAAATTAATATTTATAATTTTCCAAAATGTTACAATCTCCCCACCTTAAAGAAATTCGGTCCCCGAATTTAACTTAAACCCCCATCATAAAAACATTTTTCTCAATAAACCAACTCTTTTCAAATCATTTTGTCGGGGTCCAAAATTTTAAAAACACAAAGTCCGCTCAACATAATGGAACTCCAAAGTCCCACATGAGCTAAAACGCATCATATCGCAACAATGTGCGTGAAAACTCAAAAGATACTATTTCACATAACTGTAACTCTAGCAGTTGCTATGAGAATTACCACAGTTATGATGCAAATTGCCAAATACGAAAACCGTTGTATATCCTAAGTACACAATCAATGCCATGAATATAGTGCAATATCAGTGCACACAACCAAGCGAAAAATATATAAATCAATCTATAACATATCCTATCAAGTGCAAAACATGAAAACAAAATCAACCCTAATGGGTTTTGCGTGCACATCTCAAATCACACGTCATGGTGCGCATGAAAATAAAACAGCGCTAAGTGCAACATGCGTGCACGAAACGATATCCACTGCATCTACTGTGGATGGAACAAAAGTGTACAAAATAGTATCAAATGCATTGGGGTGCACAAAATAAATTTCAAGTGCATCGAAGTGCACAAAATCAAAACTAAGTGCATCGGAGTGCACAAAACATCAAAATGTGCAACTGGTGTGCACCAAAATCATACTGAGTATACATAGGGTGTGTGTGTATATATATATATATATATATATGAAATCTCTAAATCATGTGCAACTGATGTGCACGGAAATTATCGATTTAGTGCATCCGGGGTATATAACACTCCAATCGAGTGAAGTCACCTCGTACGAAAATCTCAACAAGTGCACCTGGTATGCACAAAACATAAATCAAAGTGAAATCACTAGACATAGAAATCTCATCAAGTGCACCTGATGTGCACAAACATAATATAACCCTCACATCCTCAAAAATACATATATCAAAATAACGGGCGTTAGGTTGTCCCTTCTTCAATGTTGAAAATGAATCATTTTAGATAAAAACGCAAATCGAACTCAAATGACATCGAAGAAAATCCTCTTAATGTCAAAAGGTGTTTATACACCCGGAATTGGCAGAGCAAGGATTACTACCTGACGTCTACCACGATCTAAAATTCTCTATCTCTGAATTCTGGTTTTTTTTGCGGACGTCTAGTACCATGGCTTCTTTATACTAGGAGGAGCAACAACACCATCTGTCTTATTGTTGATACCTCTCACCACATCTCCTTGGCCAGTAGTCCAGTCTCTCGTAACGCGGCATGTTGATGACGGAAATCTCTATCCTCTACTTGTGTGCCAATAACTGATCCTGGTTCAAATCTTACTTATTATAAATTTCTGGAAAGAACCCTTCAAGTTTTCTGCTGATATCAGTGATCTAGCCTGCCTGGAAGTAGAACTCATTTCTTAATCCACATTCTCTTTAGCAACAACTGTCATTTCCTACAGGTTTTCCCTGAAATTGTGGTCGCACGCGCCTCTGCATATGCATCAAATATTCAATGTTGACGGTGAAGAACTACTGTCCACTGAAACTTCGCACCAATCTCTTCTTCCATTAATTTCCAATATCTGCCACTTAAGGAGCGTCTTACGATAATCATGCGAGTTGCAAGTTATACTCAGTTATGACTAAGCTTGGAGTCTTACAAAACTCAGAAACATGATTCCGACCTCTCTGATACTCTGTAGAAGAATCTGGCTAAACTCACCTTCGAGAACTCGTCTCAATCCGTTGGAGGAAAACTCACTACACGATCTCTTTCTCGAGCGACTTATACCAGGTCTGAGCAAGACCTATCGGAAGAAGCTAATCAACTTCACTGATCTCGTATCGGAGCGCCACAACGGATTAAAATTCCTAACCATTCACATCTGAACGGCTACAAATCCTTCTGATCCATCTACTCCTGTAAACATCGTCAACTTTTAACTTCATGAACTCTGGAAGCAACATCTCGAAACTCAGCAATGATTGGTACCACTGTCTGAACGGTACGCAACGCTATGATCTTCGGATAGGGGAAAGCATCACGCCTCAAGTCCGGCTAATCTCTAGAAATAACTCGACCATCTGGTGCGGATCCCGAAGAAACTCGCTTCAACATTAGAACCCGATCGAATATAAATAAACGACATATCTCTATATTATCGGAATGTCACCCTAGTCAGTCCTTGTCCCAGACAAGTCTGTTCTGACCGCATCTCTAATCGCAGCCCTCTTGGTTCATGTAGACATGGCAACCGAAACAATCAGCATGCATTGACGAGGATAGATCAACGAAATGAATAGAAAGAAGATCTCAAGATATAAACCTAAGGTAACTTAGGCGGAGTATCATATCGTAAATATACCGCGGAACATATGTACGGTACGTCACTCTACTTAGTACCTACTCCATCAACCAAGGTCATCCTATATAACGAAAGTTCGGGTATAAGAGCCCCAAAGTCGAGTTTAACTCATATAATGTAAAGTCTAGATAAACAAAGTGCAAATCTTGACCCCATATAGCCAAACCTAGACTCGAAAAAAGGTTAAGCCAAACGCTCTGATACCAATTTTGTCACGACCCAAATGTGGCACGTGACCAGCACTTAAATCACGTGACATCTAAAGATGCCGACGCGGTTTAAGTAAGCCGAAACCCGAAATCTAAACCATTTTCTTTTGAAATCATTGGAGGTGAAGTTTTAATAATCATCAGATGGAATCAATTTTAAAATAACCATTTGAGTTTAACTAAGTATGTTTAAAGAGCATATATGATAATTTGAAATTCGACAGTACCTCCTTTGTGATTTTACATAAAAACCCAATACAACATAATAATAAGATAGCAACCCAACGGAAGCTAGCTTCCACGCTCAAACGGCAGAGCAACCAAGCAAACTATATAAAAAGTCGACTCCAATGAGTACGACACCATACACAAATTTCAAAGTCTCGCTTCTAAGTTCACAATATATACTTTCTATGTTGATGGAGTTTTTGCTAGATACAAGAATATATGAATAACCAAGAGTGAGTACGATACGGTAGTAGCTCACCTACCCAAAGCAAGCATCGAAAGGAATGTGTGCCAAAGCCGTTGATAATCCAAACGGTAAAACCTGTAAGAAACTGTGGCACAACGGGGATGAGTTGCCAACTCAGTGAATAAAAGTACATCACAAGGTAGAAATCGAAATGCACGACGATATCTAGGTCATAAGTATAGTACTATCATAATCTGTACTAATATAATATATAATATGCATATGTATCATAATGCAACTCTGTCTGTCATGAAATCCGGAGTAGAACACATCAAATGCAAATGACCTGTATCTTGGTATAAGCCCAAGTATCCGAAAATATATGTATATAAACCTCTTCTTTAAAATAGCCGCGAAATAGATATGTCATGGCATACAAGCAGACGTGATGGTATGAAATATAATAGGTATCGTATTTTAGATATATGTCCTGCAATTTTAATAAAGAAGGTTTAGAGGTTTATAATTTAAAGATTTCAGGGTTATATCAGACATGTCAAAATATGGAGGCTATAGCTCGCTTTTGAATTCCTTTTTATATGCAAATGCCTGAAAAATGATATGCGGATATGTCCCCCGGATCAGTCCTGGATGGCTACAATAACTGTAATCTAACTGTGTACCTCATGATATCAACATATCAATATATATATATATATATGGATGTCCAGCATCGACACCCGAAATCAAATTCTCTCGTGTCCATCATCGACACGTAAATCCTCAAATCTCTCATGTCCATCATCGACACGCAAATGCAGATATTGTCGACATCATCTCAATAGATGATCGCCACCCGATATCCCTGGCCCCGGTCGGTACCCCTGGATATCCGTCGTGCCCAAATCTATCTCCGGTATCGAGTATCCTCGCTAGGCTCTCCACCTCAACTGCGGCTATCCTGCCCCTCGGTCTCGATCCAGGTCCACCATGTATCCGACTATATAGCTACCCCACTCAGATCGGATAAGTAACAAGTCCGAAACCGTATAGCTACCCCACTCAGTTCGGAATAAAACAACCAGAAAACATCAAGCTCATGGTGGACGCCAACTCATCATATCCAAAAATATCAAGTAAAGAATGAGAATAATTGCATAGATCATTCTAATGATATATTATATATATACATATATAACAGTGTCCCATACCACTGATATATATCATCAGGAGTAAAACATCCAGAAAATCCATAAGAATCAAATATCAACATCTATAGTACTGGTATTCGCAATGTGCAACAGGAAATAAAGTAAGACTGCGTAAATAAATTATACAGGCACAAAGATATCAATCCTACTGTGTCATGGCACTACTAATGATGTGTTGTGTAACCTACGCGTCTGTGCACGTGCAGCATGCCAATCATTAGTATTTGTGCAAGTGTTATAAAAGTGTAAAAGCCTACTCATATCGATATCTACATTAACATTATATATCATAACGGTCCTACAGTGACATGGTAGTACCAATGAGGTGTAGTGTAACATATGTATATGTTCTTGTACGGCATAGTACTCATTAGTAATTGTGCAGTATTCTATCAGAGTGTTCGTACTGCGGAAACGTATAATATTAATACTATCATGCGAACTAGTATGTAATTCTAAGCATAACTAATAAATGTAAATACTTGCTATGAGCTATACCATTATCTTTGAAAATGAATGAAACATTGGTTTTAAAATGAGTATAGCTCACTCAAGTATTATATTCTAAAATGGAATAAAATATTTATTTACGAGTTTAAAGGTAACTTGGCCGTTATTCGGCATACAAATCTCATTATCATCAATACAGTATAATATCTAGTACAATACCTCACATTATTATTATTATATCAAATTCACCTCTAGTACGGCATACTCTTTCGTATTAATTTACCCAAACCATACGTAAACTATATACAAATGAGTATCATGCTATATGCAAATTAACTTCAATATCCATATCTTAAGTAATTGCTAAAACTACTATATACCATACTACTATTTATAAGGTTGTGGGAGTATTATACACCATCCACCCGATTTCCTCCGTAGATGCAAATCTACTCACCAACTTGATGAGCTTGCGGAAATCCACGCTGCTATGTCTGCCAATTCCGTCTCGGAAATCTTCACAATCGTACTTATAATCGTCGTTATATCATATCGACGTAAATATCATATCAAAACTCAAAACAACGAGATAGGCACCCATAGGTTAGAACCTACAACATACTTAATCCAAAAATAACAATATATTTCTGTTGTTAACGTATAAACGTTAACGATTCAGCTGCAGTTCAAAATATGAAAACCCATATCGTAATATCTGAAATTTGGTAAAACCATTACTAATCATTCCCAGATTTTACTGTGTAATTATTGAGACAAAACAAACAATACAGAAACTTATAAAATACCAAACCTAAGCTACAGAAGAAAATTCAACATCAAAACCCACCAAAAGTCCGGCGAGCTTGGATTTTAGGGTATTTTCGCCGGCCAAAAAATTGTTAGTGTTTATGCCCTAGAAGGCCATTACTGTATCATACTAGTTTGTATATTACTTAATGGAAGCTTGGGATATTCACATGTATATAACAGTCTTGCAAAACATGGTAGTATGCTACTTGGTTTTTCTATCTTTATATGTGAGTATACGTATTGATAGAGCTCTAAGGATCTTGCTTGACTACCAGCGTTGTGATGGCAGTCACACTAGTGGGGGCTGGGTAGTCTACAAGCACATCCTTATTCAGGTCCCTAGTCGTTGGATTATCGAGACAGGGCATCGATACTCCGGAGTAGACTAGTGTGT
Organism: Agapanthus africanus; assembly: GCA_030015575.1. Classification (NCBI taxonomy): domain Eukaryota; kingdom Viridiplantae; phylum Streptophyta; class Magnoliopsida; order Asparagales; family Amaryllidaceae; genus Agapanthus; species Agapanthus africanus. The sequence continues at coordinate 695,237,024 of CM057342.1, read as the reverse complement.
ACGCTTCTCATCCCAGTTGGGGAGATGGTCTGTCCCACAGCCGTCAGTACGTCGTACTGGAGATAGTATGTAGGTGCTCGTTAGGTTACGGGTACACCGGACAGGACTCACAGGGAACTGTTGGTTGGTTTTATACCAGTCGTCAGTGAACAGTTCCCAGGTGACATGAGTACAGCATAGTCCGCAGACTTGACACTGCTACTTCGCCTCGAGTGTGTCCCACTGTTCTTAGATTGCTACCCTACCACGGCTCAAAGGAGTCGTGCAAACAGGTAGCAGTTGGGTGCAGTCCCGAGCACTTGGAGGCAGTGGCGGTTAGACAGGATTCGTCTCTCCCGGTATTGGGGGTTGATATCGCGCTGTGTCAGAGAGCCATTACGCAAAGTCCCTGGCCAGGGCAAGCGAGATTTGCTGGTAGGTTCCAGTAGTTTCTCAGGGTGTAATGGGCTTCGCTCCGACACGACTTATACCGCTATTAGGGGACTGACGCTTGTCGCCCCCTAGGCCCGATATGCGATAGTCTTAGACGAACGGACCGGACTGCATGGAGATTGTCACATCAGACTCAGTAGGAGTTCGGATGGGTTTCCTCATCGGCCTTCTTATCGACATCTACCTGGGGACCGTTACGTACAGCTAGTGCCGCTTGCGGTCTGTGGTTAAACCCACTGCCAGCGTAGTAGTCAAGTCTCTAGAGTCCCACACAGAGAGTTTCCCTACTCCGGGCGAAACGATATAGAGGTCGTATGGTTTTACGACAAGGGTTCGGACGCATACGTGTGTTTACGCACGTACGACTTTCGAACAGTTTTTACCAGTCGGCTTTGGTTTAAGCCAGTTACTGGTATCCGGTTATTGGATTTATACAGTCTAAAGTTTTTCCGTATTTTTGCGGAAAGGAGGGGCATTCTCGTAATTGCGCGAGAAGCTTCTAGAAGATGGTGACTAAGGAGGTTTAGGTGGCATATACAATGAATGTGATTAGTGAGTCATATGGATGATTCATCCATGTCATTAATGCATCATAAATGCTTAATGACTCATGGATGTGAATCATCACTAGATATTATCAAGCATGGTTGTTAAATTCATTTCTTTTCTTTTCTTGATAAAAAGAAATGCTTGATATATATTATGATAACTCATTCTTCTCACTTCATTATTATCTTCACCTTCTCTCTCCTCAAGCTCTCCCTCTTCAAACCCTAATCCTCCCCTCTCATGTGTTGAGTAAAAGGATTAGTTAGACTAATTAAACCATAACCCTCACTCTATATCACCTAGCTTCTTTGATTAGCACTTAAAGAAGGTTAGTTGCCTCAAGTTTAGAGGCTAAGCTTGGAGTAAAGCTCTCGGGTGGATCGTCTACTACTTCGAGAAGGCCGAGGAGGAGGAGGAGTTCGTAAAGACGAAGGACACGGTTCTTTAGGTATAATCCCTTCACATAGTAGTTGTTAATAACTATGTTTGATGTTAGTTATCGTTTAGCTTCGATTCGTGCGGTTAGTCGATGTTTAAGCAAAGAACAAGATCGTTTTTCATATTTCCGCCTCCCCGCAAGTCGTGGAGTGTTGTACATCGACTTACAGTGGTATCAGAGCCTCGCTAAACAATAAATAACTTACTTGCAAATTTGTATGAATTTCGAACGGAAAAAACGAAACCGGAAAAACCCGAAATCACAAGTTTCTGTCGATTTTTAAATGAAGTCCAAAAATTTTTCAGGGAGGTTCAGAAAGCTTAAAAAGACAGTAGAAGAACACCCAAGAAATTTGGGCCCCTGAATCGCCTAAAGCGCCGCGGAACCGCGGCGGATCGCACCGATCCGCCGCGCTTCCGCCGCCGTGTTGGCGATTCAGGAACCCAATTTTCCTGTGTTGCTTCTCTGTAATATTTGGTATTTTCTGGAAGTTTTTATTTTTGCTCAGGTTTCAGATTTACAGAGAAGTATTGGAGCAAAATTAAAAGTATTTAATCGATCGAAATTATACAGTATTTGCTTGTTGGATTATATCTGTGTTTGTATAATGTGTTCGTAAACCTCCCCTAACTGCTAGTATGTCGGTTGGCAGGGGGTTGCACATTTCTGTAATGGTTTTGTATCTGGTTGTGAATATGAACTGTGTTGGACTGTTGTGATGTATAGCCGGGGTTATGTGATGGGTTATTATTTGATTCATTTGATATAAATGTAATTTGTTGTAATATTATTTTGCGGGGCACATCCAGGTTGCGGTTGTAGCCACCGTTGTATTATTTCATTTTACTGTTTTTGCTCCTAGGACAGACCCAAGGTGGGGTGCACAAACTGCCGGGCGGGTAGTTTGCCGTACCCGTTGGGGTCTTGGGTGGGGTAATGGCTATTCATCACAACTGTGTAATCCGTCTTTTGTTGCAGGCTCAAAACAAACACGGATTGCTTGCAAATCCAATAAAGTTCATCTGTGATCTGGAATGCCTATTATTGCGTCTGACGAATGTACAATATCTATATATGATAGCTATTTAGACGTCACTTATGTTTTACACCCGCGCTAGCCCAGCCCCCGCTCTGTCGTTAGTTAAGTAACCTAACGGGTGATGACGGGACCCCGTGGCGAATGCGGATGGCATAAGAGGACGTTGTATTTTCGTTGTTTTCTGCAATGATAGGTTAATGATGGGACGCATTATTTATAATGCAAAGAAAATAAACCAAATGTTTAATCGTTGGAACAATTTAAAAGAAACCACTCGGTTAATTTTAAAAACCAGATATTTTTAAATGCGGAGCTTTAACCACTCCTTTTAAAAGCTATCAGGTTCCTTCGGTTATATCAAGTTCACTACGTTCACGGTTTCGCCAAAACCATTCGTAGCCCTCCGTCATTTCATTTGGGTATTCAGTAGTATTCAAGCTATGCATTTTGGCCAAAGTCAAGGCATAGTGTTTGGTAGCTGCTGGGTTTTCATTTGTTGCATAAGATAGATGAGTTAGTTTGGGACAGTCGTATTATCATTTGACCAAAGTCAGGGGTATATACGGATGGGTTCAAATTGATAAGATAATGACGGGTAGAACTTGACATGTGACTTATGACATTTTGACCAAAGCCAAGGTCATAAGAGCATGGGGCAAAAATATATATCGGGAATTTTTAAAGAAACTGAAATTTGCAAAGAGTTGCATACCATTTGGAGTTTGATGAATGTTGGTAGGATTCCTTCAACATTATCATACGATGATATTTGGATCCCGATCCTACTGTGAGTATATGCTACTTATCAGGAGATTCGTCACTTAACGATCAATGCTATAAACCAAGTAGGTGTCAAGAAAGGTGTCAGCGGGGTTACGCCCCCAGAGAAAAGAGCTTATTTAATTAAGGATCTTCGCGAAAGCGTTGGAAAACCTCCCTCGAAGTATCGACACTAGCCTGGCTGAACGGTTAAGCAAGTATTGTACAGTGAGAATAGTCCTGGCTAATTCTTCTTTTATGGTTTGGGGAAGGATTCGAGAAACAGTGGGAGCCATCCAGTTTAGATAAACTAAAAACCACTCTAAACTTGCAAGAGCATCATGCTAAAGAGTTTTCTTCTCTCTCTCCTAATTGCAGCGACCCTGAAAATGACTGGACTTAAGTTACTTTTAGAGAAAAATATACTGACAGGGCCAAACTATAAAGATTGGCTGCGGAATGTCAAAATGGCTTTGACCTATGACAAACTGGGGTACGTCCTCACCGCTACGGCACCTGTTGTCCCTGGTCCCAAATCCAGCAATGCGGATAAGGAAATCCGCAAAACCTGGGATTTAGATTGCGCGAAAGCCAAGTGCATCGTGCTTGCCTCAATGACCAATGAACATTAGAGGAGGCACGAGGATATGAACCTAGATGGCATATTTCTCCATACAAAGGAACTTTATGGAGAGCAATCTCGTATAGCAAGATACGAGACCTCTAAGAACTTGTTTCGAGCGAGGTTGGCTGTCGGGTCATCGGTAGGAGAACATGTCCTAAAGATGATCGGCTATATTGAAGAGCTCGCAAACCTTGGGATGACTTTGGATAATGAGCTCTATACAGACCTTATTCTCCAGTCCCTTCCTCACACCTACGCCCAGTTTATCCTGAACTTCAACCTTCAAAGAAAAGAAGTTGAACTTCCGGAACTCCTGAACATGTTAAGGAGTGCAGAGGGCACCTAGCAGAAAGCAAGGGAAACACCCGCTATGTTTGTTAGCGGTGCATCTTCTTCCAGGTCCAAGGCTAAGGCCAAAGGAAGGAAGAAGAAGGCCGCCACCAAACCTAGAGGAGGTGTTAGTAAGGTGGGAGGGAAGGGAAAGAAAAAGTTTGCGGTACCGGTAGTTGGCCAGGATGAGTGCTTCCATTGTCACAGGAAAGGGCACTGGAAGAAGGATTGCAAGGCGTGGAACGCCAAGAACCAGGAACCGAAGAAAGCTGTGGTTTCGACTTCAGGTGTGTTTGTAATTGAGAATTGTCTGTCGATCAACTCTACTTCCTGGGTATTGGATACCGGATCAGGATCTCATATTTGCAATTCATTGCAGGCACTGAGAAACCGTAGAGTGCTGAAGGAAGGTGATATGACCCTAAAGGTTGCTAACGGAGCTAGCGTGGAAGCTGCGTCCGTCGGGGATTATCACCTAGGATTGACGAGTGGACACATTTTGGTTTTACATAACTGTTTTTTTGTACCAAGCTTAACGTGTAATATCATATCAGTTTCCTTGTTATGAAATAAAGGTTATGATTTCACGTTTGTAAGAGATGTTGTTAACATCCACCTTAATCATGGTTTGATTGGGTCCGGTACACTAAATAACGGTATATATGTTTTAAACTAACTCCAAATTTTCAATGTCCAGAACACACTTAAAAGAAAGTCTCCAGATTTAAATAAAGCTTTCTTATGGCATTGTAGACTGGGTCACATCAATAAGAGAAGGTTGACTAAGTTGCATAGAGAAGGATATTTGGACTCGTTCGAATATCAAACTTATGACACTTGTCAATCTTGTCTCAAAGGAAAGATGACAAAGACTCCATTTACTGGACATGGAGTAAGAGCGAGCGAGCTCTTAGGACTCATACACAGCGATGTATGTGGTCCAATGTCTACACATGCAAGAGGTGGTTTTTCCTATTTCATTACTTTCACCGATGATTACTCAAGGTACGGATTCATTTATCTGATGAAACATAAATCCGAGGCTTTTGAGAAATTCCAAGAGTTTAAGAATGAAGTAGAAAACCAAACAGGTAAAAGTATTAAGACACTGAGATCTGATCGAGGTGGAGAATACTTAAGTGCCGAGTTCCTAGGTTACCTAAAAGAGAAAGGAATTCTCTCTCGGCTTACTCCTCCATACACTCCACAGCACAACGGTGTATCGGAGAGACGGAATCGAACCCTATTGGATATGGTACGATCCATGATGAGTAATGCTGAGTTACCGCGATCTTTCTGGGGTTATGCGCTAGAATCAGCGGCATATCTTTTGAACAGGGCTCCTACCAAGACTGTGCCTACCACTCCATATCAGATGTGGACTGGGAAGAAACCCCATCTTCAGCATATGAAGATTTGGGGATGTCCAGCTTTTGTTAAAAAGCAGCATGTGGACAAGCTCGAGGCACGATCAGTAAAATGTATGTTTGTGGGATATCCAAAGAACTCCAAGGGATATTATTTCTATTACGCAGAGGAACAAAAGGTTTTTGTTTCTCGTAATGCCCATTTTCTGGAACATCAGTTTTTAGAAAAGGAAATAAGTGGGAGCGAAATAGAACTGGAAGAAATTCCAGAACCACAAACTGCTACTGAAAGTTTGGTAGAACCAGTAGTTCAAGAAGAACAGGACATTCCCGCACCCCTCCGCAGGAGTAGTAGGCCGTCTCATCCGCCTGAGAGATACTACGGTTTTCTCATATATGGGGATAAAGAGGATTGCATCATAGATGATGATGAACCTACTGACTTCCAGCAAGCCATCCAGAGCGGCGACTCGGTACGATGGCTAGATGCAATGCGGACCGAAATGGAGTCCATGTACACCAACAAAGTATGGACTTTGGACTTTGCTTCAGATGGGGTAAAACCCATAGGATGCAAATGGATCTTCAAGAAAAAGATTGGTGTAGATGGACAGGTGGAAACCTATAAGGCTAGACTTGTTGCAAAGGGTTTTCGTCAAAGACCTGGTTTGGACTATGACGAAACTTTTTCTCCAGTGGCTATGCTCAAATCCATTCGGGTCCTTCTTGCTATTGCTGCCTTCCATGATTATGAAATCTGGCAGATAGACGTAAAGACGGCTTTTCTAAATGGAAATTTAGAAGAGTGCGTCTATATGGATCAGCCAGAGGGTTTCAATCAGAGTGGGAGCAGCGGGAAAGTATGCAAGCTGCTTAAGTCCATTTATGGACTAAAGAAGGCATCGCGGAGTTGGAACATCTGTTTTGATGAGACAGTCAAAGATTATGACTTTATCAAAAATCCAGATGAGCCGTGCATATATAGTAAAGTTGTAGCCAGAAGTGTCGTATTCCTCGTCTTGTACATGGATGACATTCTATTGATAGGAAATGACATTCCTATGCTACAATCTGTCAAAGGATTCTTGTCACACAGGTTCTCCATGAAAGACCTGGGTGATGCCTCTTACATTCTGGGGATCCGGATCTATCGTGATAGATCTAAGGGGATGTTAGGACTTTCGCAGTCTAGGTATATCGACACTGTACTGAAAAGATTCAGTATGGAAGATTCTAAGCGCGGTAATCTACCGGCTTGTCACGGAATCACCCTCTCCAAAGAGATGTCTCCCAAGACTGATTTGGAAAGGGAACGCATGTCCATTATACCCTACGCTTCTGCGGTAGGCTCTATAATGTATGCGATGTTGTGCACCAGACCAGATGTAGCTTACGCACTGAGCGTGGTAAGCCGGTATCAGTCAGACCCAGGGGAGAAGCACTGGATAGCAGTAAAGAACATTCTCAAGTACCTGAGAAGGACTAAGGAGATGTTCTTGGTTTACGGCGGAAAAGACCTCAGGTTGGAGGCCTTTGCTGATTCCGGCTTTCAGAGTGATAAGGACGATTCCAAGTCCATATCGGGTTATATCTTTACCCTCAATGGAGGGGCGGTGTGGTGGAAGAGCTCCAAGCAGGACACCGTTGCTGACTCAACGATGGAAGCGGAGTATATAGCTGCTTGCGATGCCGCAAAAGAAGCAGTCTGGATGAAGAAGTTCCTAACAGAACTTCAGGTGGTTCCTACCATAGTTGATCCAATACCTCTGTATTGCGACAACAACGGAGCTATAGCTTTAGCAAAGGAACCAAGGTCCCATCAGAAGTCCAGACACATCTTAAGGCGGTATCACCTGATCAGGGAGATCATTAATCGTCAGGAGATCGAGGTTCGGAGAGTTGCTTCTGAAGAGAACATTGCTGATCCATTCACAAAGGCCCTACCTCAGATTCAGTTCGAGAGGCTACTCGAGATCATCGGTCTTCGATACGCCAGTACATGGCCCTAGTGCAAGTGGGAGATTGTTAGTGTTTATGCCCTAGAAGGCCATTACTGTATCATACTAGTTTGTATATTACTTAATGGAAGCTTGGGATATTCACATGTATATAACAGTCTTGCTAAACATGGTAGTATGCTACTTGGTTTTTCTATCTTAATATGTGAGTATACGTATTGATAGAGCTCTAAGGATCTTGCTTGACTACCAGCGTTATGATGGCAGTCACACTAGTGGGGGCTGGGTAGTCTACAAGCACATCCTTATTCAGGTCCCTAGTCGTTGGATTATCGAGACAGGGCATCGATACTCCGGAGTAAACTAGTGTGTACGCTTCTCATCCCAGTTGGGGAGATGGTCTGTCCCACAGCCATCAGTACGTCGTACTGGAGATATTATGCAGGTGCTCGTTAGGTTACGGGTACACCGGACAGGACTCACAGGGAACTGTTGGTTGGTTTTATACCAGTCGTCAGTGAACAGTTCCCAGGTGACATGAGTACAGCATAGTCCGCAGACTTGACACTGCTACTTCGCCTCGAGTGTGTCCCACTGTTCTTAGATTGCTACCCTACCACGGCTCAAAGGAGTCGTGCAAACAGGTAGCAGTTGGGTGCAGTCCCGAGCACTTGGAGGCAGTGGTGGTTAAACAGGATTCGTCTCTCCCGGTATTGGGGGTTGATATCGCGCTGTGTCAGAGAGCCATTACGCAAAGTCCTTGGCCAGGGCAAGCGAGATTTGCTGGTAGGTTCCAGTAGTTTCTCAGGATGTAATGGGCTTCGCTCCGACACGACTTATACCGCTATTAGGGGACTGACGCTTGCCGCCCCCTAGGCCCGATATGCGATAGTCTTAGACGAACGGACCGGACTGTACGGAGATTGTCACATCAGACTCAGTAGGAGTTCGGATGGGTTTCCTCATCGGCCTTCTTATCGACATCTACCTGGGGACCGTTACGTACAGCTAGTGCCGCTTGCGGTCTGTGGTTAAACCAACTGCCAGCGTAGTAGTCGAGTCTCTAGAGTCCCACATAGAGAGTTTCCCTACTCCGGGCGAAACGATATAGAGGTCGTATGGTTTTACGACAAGGGTTCGGACGCATACGTGTGTTTACGCACGTACGACTTTCGGACAGTTTTTACCAGTCGGCTTTGGTTTAAGCCAGTTACTGGTATCCGGTTATTGGATTTATACAGTCTAAAGTTTTTCCGTATTTTTGCGGAAAGGAGGGGCATTCTCGTAATTGCGCGAGAAGCTTCTAGAAGATGGTGACTAAGGAGGTTTAGGTGGCATATACAATGAATGTGATTAGTGAGTCATATGGATGATTCATCCATGTCATTAATGCATCATAAATGCTTAATGACTCATGGATGTGAATCATCACTAGATATTATCAAGCATGGTTGTTAAATTCATTTCTTTTCTTTTCTTGATAAAAAGAAATGCTTGATATATATTATGATAACTCATTCTTCTCACTTCATTATTATCTTCACCTTCTCTCTCCTCAAGCTCTCCCTCTTCAAACCCTAATCCTCCCCTCTCATGTGTTGAGTACAAGGATTAGTTAGACTAATTAAACCATAACCCTCACTCTATATCACCTAGCTTCTTTGATTAGCACTTAAAGAAGGTTAGTTGCCTCAAGTTTAGAGGCTAAGCTTGGAGTAAAGCTCTCGGGTGGATCGTCTACTACTTCGAGAAGGCCGAGGAGGAGGAGGAGTTCGTAAAGACGAAGGACACGGTTCTTTAGGTATATTCCCTTCACATAGTAGTTGTTAATAACTATGTTTGATATTAGTTATCGTTTAGCTTCGATTCGTGCGGTTAGTCGATGTTTAAGCAAAGAACAAGATCGTTTTTCATATTTCCGCCTCCCCGCAAGTCGTGGAGTGTTGTACATCGACTTACAAAAATGGAGTTAGGGGCTCGGGCTTTGAGTAAAGTTCTCTAGTGTTCTCATTATGGTTTTGGTCTTACTAGTTTTTCTAGTGGTTTTACCTAATGATTCCAGATTCAATTTCAGTGAGCTAGATATCACAAAATACACTGTTTTCTGTACTGCATACTAAAAAAAGTTATGAACTTATACAGAACATGCAAGAAGGAAAGGAATTATACGTATGGAGACTGTGTACAAAAATATCCTTCTCAAGAAGTGTTTGTGGAAGCACCTATGGTTGTAGTGGCTTCTAGTATGAGGGTGTGCACCATTTGATGAAGGATTAATGTTTCCTTCATTAGGATTGAGGAACACTTGTGAAAATTAGTTTGGATCTTGAAGAATTAACTCTTTGTTCAGTTGAGAAGCTAAGGAGTTCCTATGTGTGTGTGTGTGTGTAGAGAAAGCATAAGCTGGAGGTTGAGAGGTGGAGGTGGCATGAAAGGAGTAGAATGTGTGACACTTGAAGTGGAGTAGTGTGTTCATGCAAGGAGGAGGTGTAAAGTTATGAAGAAGGAGGTGGAGAGTGTTGAGCATGGTGAGGATATGTTGTATGTGAGGGTTTAGATTTAGGTTATAATATAAAAACCATTAAAAGAATTATCAAATTTCAAAACCTTTAATGTCACAAACTAAATCCATTTTACAATTTAAATCCATCTAATATAAAAGATATGAAATGATAAATTTATCACTTAAATGTCATTAGCTAAATGAAAAATACAATGTCATGTTAAAATAATTAAAATATCATTTTTATGACATCACACACTTTTTTTCATATTTACCGAAATAACTACATTTTTACAGATAAAATTCCGATACCAAAAGTTGTATGTGATATCACTTTTATAAACTCATTATTTTTATATTTAAAATTATAAATTAATATTTATAATTTTCCAAAATTTTACAAATGCCATAAGAAAGTTTTATTTAATTCTAGAGACTTTCTTTTAAGTGTGTTCATGACATTTGAAAACCTGAGCTTGATTCAATATATACTGTCCTCTAGTGTACCTGACCCAATCAAACTTTGATTTAGGTGGATGTGAACCATATCGCTTACAAACTAGACTTGGTACACACAAACAGTTACGCAGAATCAATATCTGCCCACTTGTCAATTCTAGATGATATGCCCTACGGATACAACGTCCACGCTCATTCTGTTAGCATCCCTGATAGTCATATCACCTACCTTGATAATTCTACGGTTTCTCAAAGCCTGTTATGAATTACAGATATGAGATCCTGATCCGGTATCTTATACCCAGGAAGTAGAGTTAATTGACAGACTGTTTTCAATCACTAGCACACCCGAAGTCGAAACCACAACATGCTTCGGATCCTGGATTCTGGCTTTGCAAGCCCTGCATCCCTTCTGCCAATGCCCTTTCCCGTAACAATAGGAACATCCCTCCTTCACTAAAGTTAACCCCGAAACTTTTGTCCTTCCCTTTTCTTCTACCTTACCGACACCGCCTATCGGCTTTGCGGAGGTCTTTTTCTTCTCACCCTTTGCATCCGCCTTAGATCCAGAAGAGGAAGATTTCCCAATAAGCAGAGCGGGTGTCTCCCTGGTTTCCTTCAAGGTGCCCTCAACTGGAAGTATAACTTTCTTCCCCTGGACGTAACTGGAGATAGGGACTGTAGAATCAAGTCAGCATATGACCCGTTCTCCAACGTGGTCTCCAGGTCCGTGAGCTTTTTAATATATCTAGTCATCGTAAGGACGTTGTCCCCTACAGATGACCTGACATCCAACCTCGCTTGAAGCAATTCCTTCGAGGTATCATATCTTGCGATACGAGATTGCTCTCCATGTAAAACGTTCTTATGGAGGAAGATGGAAACTAAGTCTATCTTCTCGTGCTGCCTCTGGTATATACCATCAAATGAGGCCAATACGAGGCACTTGGCATTCGCGCTGTCCTTTTCCTTTGTCTTATGGATATCCTTATCCGCGACGGTGGAAACTTGACCTGAGAAGGCGGGGACTTAAGTAGTAATGAGGTGGTCCAGCTTGTCATAGGTAATGGACTTCTGGACAAACCTTTGTCAGTCATTATAGTATAACTCAGTCATTTTATTATCTATTTGTAACCCAATCTGGTCACCTGGTCGCTGTAATAAGGAGAGGGAGAAGAAAACACTCAACATGATGCTCTTGCAAGTTTAGATTGGTTTTTAATTTATCTAAACAAGATGGATTCCACTGTTTCTCGAATCCTTCCTCAAACCATAAAAGAAAAATTATTCAGGATTAATCTCACCGTACAATTCTTTCTTAACCGTTCAGCCAGGCTAGTGTCGGTACTTCGAGAATGGTTTTACGAAGTTTTCGCGAAGTTCCTTAATTAAATAACCTCTTTTCTCTGGAGGCGTAGCCCCGCTAACACTGTTCTAGACACCTACTTGGTTTATACCATTGATCGTTAAGTGAAGAATGTCCCGAGGAGTAGCGGATATTCATAGTAGGATCGGGATCCAAATATCATTGTGTGATAATCCTGAAGGAATCCTACCAACATTATCACACTCCAAATGGTATACAACACTAGCAAGTTTCAGTTTCCTTAGAAACTCTCGATGCGGATTTCTTCCCCATGCTCTTATGACCTTGACGAAGGTTAGCAAATCATAAGTCACATGTCAAGTTCTACCCATCATTTTCCAGGTTAATTTGAACCCGACGAAGGTCAACAAGGTAATACGACTGTCCCAAACTAATGCATCTATCTATGCTACATATGAACACCCAGCAGCTACCAATCACTATGCCTTGACGAAGGTCAACAAACATAACTTGAATACTATTGAATATTCATATGAAATGACGGAGGGCTACGACTAGTTTTGGTGAAACTGTGAACGTAGTGAACTTGATATAATCGAAGGAACCTGATAGCTTTTAAAAGGAGTGGTTTAAGCTCCGCATTTAAAAGTCTCCTGTTTTAAAATAACCGAGTGGTTTTAAAATTTGTTCCAACGATTCAGCTTTGGTTTGTTTTCTTTGCATTAATTTAATGTAGTCCCATCAATTAACCTACCATTGCAGAAAACAACGAAAATACAACGTACGCTTATGCCATCCGCATTCACCATGGGGCCCCGTCATCACCCGTTAGGTTACTTAACTAAGGACAGAACGAGGGCTAGACTAGCGCGGATGCAAAACATAAGCAACGTCTATTATATATATATATATAATATATTTATATATATATATATATATATTATCCATTCGTAAGACGCAATGATAGGCATTCCAGATCACAGATGAACACATTGGATATACTAGGAATTCCGCATTTCGTTTGAGCCTGTAATGAAAGACAGATTCCACGGTCGTGATGAATAGCCAAACCCCACCCTAGACCCCTACGGATGCGGCAAACTACCTGCTAAATACCCGAAGTGAAACAACCTTTCTCAACAAAGTGAGTAGGCCACTTGGCACTTCCAAGTACCGGGTAGTTTGTGGACCCCACCTTGGGTCTATCCTAGGAGCAGAAAACAGTAAAAGAAATAATACAACGGTGGCTACAATCTCAACCCAGATGTGCCCCGCAAAAATAATATTACATCATTTACAAATTTATATTGAATGAAAGAATGAAAACCCTTATCTCACATCCCCGGCTATCCATCCACGATGATCCAACAAGTTCATATACACAAACCATCATAACATCATCACATATATGTGCAACCCCGAATAATCAACGTATAGCAACTAGTCGATGTTTCCAAACACATATATACATCACAAAGCTTGTAAAGTAACTGCGACATTAGAATTCTACGCGCAATTAGCAAACTTAACCAATTTTCCAAGACATGAAAATCCAGTGAGCTAAAGTTCCAAAACCGATCGTTTTGAGCCAATCCGGAAGTCGAAACGAACTCAACCCGCCAGAATCTTCACATAGGTGAAGATACAAGAATTACCTATCGAACTAGGGGCCTCAAGGGGGTACCCACCCCTGGGGGCTACCACGAGGTGGCCCCCAAAGGGAGGCAGACCCGAGAGCACCAAATTGTGGTGCTTTCGGGTCACCATCCCCCAAGACCACTACCACTTTGTGGTGGTCTTGGGGGTGGTCCTGGCCGTTGGCCCCTCCGAGGTGTCCCCGAGGTGTGCACGCTCCACCCCGCGGCTTCTCGGTTCAAACCGTAAGCCCGCGGGGTGTGCAAACAACTCAAAACTTCAAATTTGAAAACTGCTTCTGTCGGCAGTTTTTGCGCGATAAAAACAGCGGAATTCTAACATCACTACAAGCTATCTAAGGTTTATGAGAGGCTTTGATACCACTGTAAGTCGATGTCGCGCACCCCACATGTTCGCGGGGAGGCGGAAATTGCAAAAAATGATTTTTACGGGCTTCGCAACACCGACTAGAATCAAGGATCGATCATAAACCCTAGATAGCAAACTACTTGAGGTTTAACTACTCGGATGAATGTTATACCTCGTAGTATCGTGTCCTTCGGGTCTTCTCGCTGTTCTCCTCATCATTTTAGGCTTTAAGGATCGGAATGGATCGCGGCTACCTTGACGACCTCCCTGAGTCAAAGATGATCCACCCGAGAGTCTATAGTCCGAGCTCCTATCTCGAATCTGAGATAACTACAGCTTATGGTTCGCTATACTAGAAGTCCTAGGTTTGTAGAGTGAGAAGATGGAGAGATTTGTCTCATGGAACCCTATGTTTCTCAACTCATGAGAGGTCTAGGGTTTGTGATGAAGAGAAGAGGCTTGAAGAAAATGAGAAAGGAGTTGTGAGCTATGAAAAAAGCTTGGCTGCCCAAAAATAAAGCATGAAGCAAATATGATATTTTGGAGATAAATATCTCACAAAAAAATATCTCACAAGCTTCACAAAATATCTATTTTGTTAAGAGTGAATCATCTGCATGAGTCATCTAGTAGCCATGCTAAATTCAATGTCCAAAATCCACTTCATTTTTCCACCCATTTGTTTTAATCCATAATAGAATTAAAACCCTAATAGGTGTCCCCTTTTAGAAGCTTTCCCGAACTAATTACGAGAATGCCCCTCATCCATATATGCATACCCGCATCCGCGTTCCAAAGAATACGAATACAAAGAGACGAAACAAATCCATCAATATAATACTAGGATCCGGCTTAAACCAACCCACCAGTATTATCCGCCCGATCATCATACGTGCACAAGTACACGTAAGTGATCGAAGCCCTTCCGTAAAACCATACGGCCTCACCTTTTGCCCGGTGCAGGGAAACTCTCTATGTGGGACTCTAAAGACTCGACACTATGCTGGCAGTAGGTTTAACCATAGGCCATAAACGGTACTGGGTGCACGTAACGGTCCCTAGGTAGATGTCGATAAGAAGGCCGATGAGCTAACTCATCCGAACTCCTACTGAGCCTGAATGTGACAATCTCTGTACAGTCCGGTCTGTTCGTCTAAGAGTATCGCATATCGGGCCTAGGGGGGCGGTAATCGTCAGACCCCTAATAGCGCAATAAGTCGTGTCGGTGAGTAACCCTGTTAGTTATGTATATGCCCTATAGGCCATTGTTGTACATTTGATGTATATTATAGTGGATGCTTGGATATATATAGAGAGGACTTTCTTACTCGACATGATAGTATGCTATTTGGTTTCACTTTATCTTAACATGTTGACTTATATTAGTTTACTGTCTTGCTCTCACATGTTGATAAAGCCTTTAGGATATGTACTCGACTACTGGGACTATGATGAGATCATACTAGTGGGGCCAAGGTAGTCAACGAGTACATCTTATAACTGTTCCTAGTCGAGGGTATGTCGAGATAGGGCATCGATACACCACAGTAGACTAGCGTATACGCATCTTGACCCATATGATGGGTGATGGATGATCCCATATCCGTCGGTGTTTGAAATCAAAGATGGTGTACAGGTGCTCAGTGGAGACTGGGTACACTGGACGGACTCGCCGAGAACTCCCAGTTGGTATTATACCTCACGTCAGATGGCAGTTCTCCGGTGACACTGGTACAGGTTAGTCTGTAGACCAGAGATCGTCATAGAGTCTTGTGTGATTCCCATTGTGCTTTGATTTCCATCATACCACGTCCATGAGGGCGTGCAAAATGGTGGCTTTTGGGTACAGTCCCGAATCACATGGAGGCAATGAGCGATAGGAGGGGTTTCGTCTCTCCCGGTATAGGGAGTTAATGTTGTGCTGTGTTCGATTGGCTATAACTGGAAGTCCCTGGCCAGGGCGGATATTGAGTACTACTTGTGAGTGTTATCAGTAGGTTCTCGACCTGTTATGAGCCTCACATCGACACGACTTATCGGTTACTGGGTCTGACGTATACCACCCCTAGACTAGATATGCAACATATCAGACGAAGAGACCGGACTGTACGGTAGTGTTACTGATTGGATCCACAGGAGAATGTACAGGCTTGCTTTTTTATCTTCTGATCGTTCAATACCTGGGTGGCTGTTACGTTTAGCTGACCGCTTGCAGCTTGTGGGTGTTTGATATGATCATCACCTACTGCCAGCGTATTGACGATTCTTTAGAGTCCTCCACAGAGATTTCTTGACTCAGGCAAAACGGAGTAGGAGCACATATGTGATATGTGCGGGACCGAGAATAATATGATATGAGATACCGTATTCTATTCTCGCGATATTTGATATCATCCGGGTCATCGGATCAAGTGTTGATTCGATGAATCGGTACATGAAATATTGGTCGGTTATATGTGATATAGCCGGATTGTCGGATCAAGTGTTGATTTGATAATTTATGTATAATTATATATGTGATATATTAAATTACATTATCTAATATTGGCTCGCTTTATTGATTCATTTCTCACCGGGTAATACATTGATATATATGCGATATATGTTAATTGTATTATTTTCTTTTGTTACAAAAATATATTATATATATGATATATAATATTGTAACATGTTATGTTTACAAATGCAACATGATTAGTGGAGATTAAACATGGTTAGGGTTTGATTTGGGTTAGTCTTTTCTTGAAGCTTCTAGAAGCTTTTGCTTTGTTTCTTGCAAAGATATTATGTGTAGATATTTTGGAGATATTTTCCTAACCCAATCCACACCCTTTACCTTAGTTAAATCTCTACAATGGTTAAGTCTTTCTTGACTTAAGCATGGTTGCAATTGTAATGATAATAACAATTCATTATTCATCACAAAAGGAATGATTCTTCTTCTTCTTCCTTGAGCTCTTGAAAAGCTTTCTAGTTTTTTCTTTTGTGATGGATTAGTGTGAGAAATTGATAATAAAAGAGAGCATAAATCCTAATTCATCATCCTCATCTAATCTAGCCAATTAGATTAGGGTATTCACTTCATTAATACTTGATTAGTGAGTGAGAGCTTGAGTTAAAGAAATTTCAAGGTAGATCATCTTAGAAAAAGGAAGACTTCAAGCTAGCATAGATCATTCGGGTTGTGGAGCTTCTCTTGAGTCTAGGAGATCATGGATCACGGTGAAGGGACTACTACTCAGAGCTTATGAAGCGAAGGAGCGGACTACAAAGGCTGTAATCCTTCTCTCTTAGTTGTAAAGATGTTTACTTGCATGTTTAACCCTAATTATCTTGCAAAAATCCTCGCTTTAGCTTGTTCGGCACGTCTAAATTTTAAATCGGGCATGGTTGATGCCTTATAGACCCTTGTGACAGTGCCTAGTAACCCTACAGTGGTATCAGAGCCTAGCTAGAGTATTAGGCGATGTGTTTACGAAGTTAAAAGTCCGATCGAATCCCGAAACATCAAAATTTGACCCCTCTGTGGAAATTTTTTTAAAATATGATTTTTTCTGTATTAAAAATACTCAGAAAATTCAGCAGGGAATTCTAATGATTACTGTGAAAAACGACATCCTAATACGCTTAAAGCGCGGAGGAACCGCGGCAATACCATGCCTTGCGCGGCGGTTCCGCGGCCGTACAGGGGTATTAGTGTTAGATTTTTCCACAGTAACATCCGTAGGTACTTCTACATGCTTCTGGGAATTTTTAATATTACTCAAGTGTTGAGTTTTCTGGAGATCTTTTGTATTCGTTGATTCGATCGGAAAGTTTAACTTCGTTTAAGTTTTTCCGGGTAATTTAGAACGTGTTAAAAAGTTCGAACGGATATCAATAACTCACTTTTTCCCCTGCCGGAAAATTTCCAAGTATTGGATTTTTTCCTTTGTTAAAGAACGTTCTAAGTCGTGCAAGTAACGCGGTGGACCCTCTAGAAGAACACAAACCTTAACTCGATTATGTGACCGTCTGAACCGCCTCTAAACCTTAGGGTTTGGGGCAGTACGACATTGCCAAATGTGAGGCGTTGGTTTGACCCTTCTACAGCTGGACCATTGGTTCTATGGCATGTGATGGATACTTTTTGAACTCCGCTCAAGTGTTGAGCTATTTAGGAATTCTTGGGTGTTTGATTATTCGATCGGAAAGTTTAACTTTGTCTATTTATTTGGAATGTGATACAATATGTGGAATTCATATAGTTAGGCATGAAATGCGAAGTATGTGATATTTCGGATTTAAGATGTCTAAAGTAATTGTGGATTCCAAATGTTGTAGTTTTACACTTTCTTTTCTGTGACCGTAAGCGTAGTATATGGTGTATCGCCAGCTTCGTTACTATACATCAACGACAATCGGGATACGCATACTTTCTTACGTTGATGATATGAGATATTATGTGTTGCTGTGATATGTTATATTGGATCGTCGTGTTCTGAATAGCCGGGGGTTTTATGTGAGATGAGGGTTTTTATTTTCATTCATGTAAAATTTATTTGTATGTAATATTCCTTTATTGGGGCACTTCCGGGATAAAGATGATGTCACCATTGTATATTATTTACTTTTCCGCATTAGGTAGACCCAAGGAGGGAAGCACAAGTAACCGGGTTCTAGGGTCCAGAGGGAGGCCATCTCGAGGAGTCGAGACCGGGTCTCCTAACCCTAAAATTGGTAGTGTTGCTTGTCGCTCTCGTAGGGGTCTAGGGATATGGGTTTGGCTATTCATCGCGACCGTGGAATCCGTGTTTTATACAGGCTCGATGTAAAATACGGACGTCCTAGTATATCCAATATTTCATATGTTATTTTCTGCTGCAATGTTCTGTGATGAGATCATATTACTGCCTGAGATGAATGCTTATACAATATATATGATGATATATAAATATTACAGTTTTCGTTTCTTCTGTGATGCTTAGGAAGCATAATTGATGGGATTTATTCATGAGATTAATAAAAGAAAAGAAACCTAAAAAATGTTGTAGAATCAAAACTTTATAAAAAGGGTAGCTACAGTTTTGCTTTGCATAGCGGTATATATGATATACCTTGCACCTTATTCGATGAGGAAAGAGCCGAGATCCCTTCACCGGGAGTGACCTCTTTAGCAGAACTGACAGATGCTACAAACTCACGGTTTAGTTTTTGACAGCTTAAATAGTTCTTGCTTTGCACCGCGATATATATGATATAACCTGCACCTTATTCGATGGGGAAAGAGCCGAGATCTCTTCACCGGGAGTGACCTCTTTAGCGAAACTAGAAAAGCCTCAAAAACACTCCTTTTCAAAATCACTTGTTTCTACAACGATATCAAGTTCATTACGCAATAGGTTTTCTGAAAAACCTATCGTAGCCCTCCGTCATTTCAGATAAATCTTGCTTAGTATTCGTGCTGCGTTTGTTGACCTTGTCAAGGCACAGTGTACGGTAGCTAATTAATGTTTATCTGCTAAAACATGAGATGTGATTGGATTAGGGTATTCGTATGGCCTTGTTGACCTTGTCAAGGGTCATGCGGGTGGGTTTAATTCAATCGGGAAATGACAGGTTGAACTTGACTTGGGATTTATGGTTTGTTGACCTTATCAAGGTCATAGATCGCTAGGGGCAGAATATTATCGGGAATTTCAAGTGTTGAAATTTGCAATGAGATTGCATACCTTCTATGGGATAGATGGATCCTGATACCCACTACGAGTAAGAGTTACTCTTGGGAGAATTTTACACAGGACAATTAGTCGATCAAGTAGGTGTCTAGAAAGGTGTTAACGAGGTTATGCCTCTGGGAAAACGAGCTTTATTTTAATTAGGTCCGTGCGAAAGCACGGGGAACCTCCCTCAAAGTACCAACACTGATCTGGCTGAAAGATTGACGAAATTGTAGGGTGTAATTAATCCCGGCTAATCTTGCCTTTTAGGGTTTGAAGGAAGATTTGATAAAAACAGTGGGGGATATCCTGATTAGATAAGATAATAACCAATCTAATCTTGCAAGAGCATACGCTAAAGTGTTTCCTTCTCTCTCTCCAGGTAGCGACCATGTCAGGCATTAATCAAGATAATAATATGGATGTATTGACTGAACCCGCTTATTATACTGAGCAGAGGAACGTTGGTCCCGTTCTTTCTTATAAGTGTTGTAAGACTGAACAGAAAATAGGAGAATATCTGGATTCTCACGCCGGCCAAACGAAGAACAAGCATGTTGATGCATCTTCTTCGGGTGTGTTAGTTATTGAGAACTGTTTCTCAGTTCACCCTACGTCCTGGGTATTAGATACCGGATCGGGATCCCACATATGTAAATTATTACGTGGGCTACGTAAAGATAGAGAACTGGGAAAGGGTGATCATTCCATACAAGTAGGGAATGGTAAAAACATTGCAGCCAAAGCAGTTGGCGAATATCACCTTGTATTACCAAGTAGTAATACATTGATTCTGAATGAGTGCTATTATATACCGAACATGATGTGCAACATTCTATCAGTTTCTTTATTAAGTAAAAAAGGGTATAATTTTGTAATACAGGATAATGTTATGAACATCTTCCTAAATCAAAAGTTGATTGGATCAGGCTCGTTACATAATGGCATATTTATTCTCAATCAAAATACAGTCCTCAATATACAAAACACACACAAGAGGAAGAGTTCAGAAATGAACGAATCCTTCTTGTGGCATTGTAGACTTGGTCATATCAATGCGACATGGCTAGCTAAGTTACATAAGGATGGATATTTGAATCCGTTCGAATTATCATCTTATGATACTTGCCATTCATGTCTTAAACGTAAAATGACCAAAACTCCGTTTAGTGGACACGGAGAAAG
Source organism: Agapanthus africanus (assembly GCA_030015575.1). Taxonomy (NCBI): domain Eukaryota; kingdom Viridiplantae; phylum Streptophyta; class Magnoliopsida; order Asparagales; family Amaryllidaceae; genus Agapanthus; species Agapanthus africanus. The sequence continues at coordinate 695,216,349 of CM057342.1, read as the reverse complement.
AGTTAAGGAACTCTCAGGACTGGTACATAGTGATGTATGCAGTCCCATGTCTACACATGTCAGGAACGGTTCTTCCTACTTTATTACATTCACTGACGATCTGTAGCGTTTTGAAAATCGTTCCGGTGAAATTTCGGAAAATCGGTAAAATAAAGGGGGTTTTCTGTAAAAAGTCAAAATGCAAATATCTTATTATAAAAATTAAATATACATATTCTAGCTATGTAATTACTAGTATTTGGTGTTTATTGAGCCACTGGTGAAATTTCAAATTTTCTGAAAAAAATTATTTTATTATTATTTTAAGCTGTCACTAATACATTTAATTACGGAAAATTACAAATTGGAATGAGTTGAAACAAATTTTGTGCATCATGACACATTAAATAAAATTTTATCATGTGGTTTTTGAAATGAAATCGTTTGCCAAAACGGTTTAGAAAATATCGAAGAAAAAGGCTTTTTCCGGTGAATTTAGTGTTAATGGAAATTGGGGTATATCATTTATTATTTTTCCCTCACCCACACAAACCCAATTTCCCCACCTTGGCTGAGCCCATGGTAGCCCATTACCTAAGTTCCCACTAAAAAAAAAATGAGAGAAGAAAAACAAATGAAAAGAAAAGGGAAATGAAAAGAAATAGATAAATGAGTATGGACTTTTGACTTTTGTGTTGACTTGAACCTTCCCCACTTGACTTTTCCCCACCTCACACACCCCCCACACTTCCCCCACCTGTACTTGATCGAGCCCCCCCTCTTCTTCAGCCCCACATCATTTCTTCTTCTCTTTTCTCTTCAAAATTCCATCAAAAATGCCTCAAAAATTCCACAAAATCAAAATCGAATCCCTACCCATTTATACTTGACCATTCTAGTATGGATCTTGGTGAAGGGAAGCATGTTTGGGAGTCTAGATTTGTGCTAGATCTCAAGATGATTGTGGGGTAAATTCTTAACCTTATGGCTAATTGTTGTTTGAATACTTTAAATCAAGCATAATTAGTTAATAGTTTGGGATTAATTGAATGTTTTGAAAAATCTAGTAAGAGTTGTGATTTCAATTAGGGTTTTTATTATATCATTAGGGATGCAATGTTTAGTTTAACATCTTAATGAATGTAAAACCTAATCTAGTTGCTAGTAGCAATTTGTTAATTTAAAATTTGCAATAAATAAGCTTTTTATGCAAACTGGGTTTTTATGAAATGCATATATAGGTGAGATTAAATTATGGTTAGGGTTTTTATCACATTATTAACATATTAATTTGTTGTTTAGTAACTTAGATCTTGCAAATCCAACCTAAATTGTTGTTTGTGCATTTTGCTATAAAATTGTTAAAATTTAGGTATTTTGTAAACTAGAATTTTAGGGTTTTTGGAATTTAACGAGATTAAATTATGGGAATTATTTTTATGACTTATTTAAGATATTTAGTGAATATTGTGGCCGCTAGATTCGTTTATACATCGAGTTTTGTACTAAAACGGTGATTTGTGCTTGCTAGATTTTCGGAAAAATGACTTTTTAAGAGAAATTGGGGTTTTTGTGAATTTTAAGCTATTTTATATTATAATTAGTGCTTGTAACTGTACAAATGAGTGTGTTGGGAGTTTTCTCGATGGTTTGGTGTTTGAACGCCGACGTCGAGGGTTTTTGGGTCGATTTGTGAAAGCAACCATAGGTTTTGACCTATGTGGGATTCGTGAGTCGTTTTGGTCATGAGTCGGATTTTAATGCGATACGGTGCGTTATGATATGTAGGTACCCCATGTGGACTTCGAGACGACAAGCAAGCGCGTGGCGACGTCGGCACCGGCGAGCGAGGACCAGGTGAGTAGATTTATATCTATGGGGAGAAGTCGGGTGGATGGCGTATAGCACCCCCGCAGTCCGTGGTGGTGTATACGGATGCGTATACACACCAATAATTATTATATGTTATTTGGGATTAATAACGATATTTAGGATGGATATTGGTGTGTTGGATTATTTTAGTGTTGCGAACCCTAGGGTAGTGTTGCACTACACATACACACATACATACTTGCATACATTCCTATTTATATGTGCTCATGGGATTCTTTATAGTTATGTGTTCACATGGGTATGGGACTATGTGTTCACATACGGATTTGAGGATGATACTTGGGATTGAGCTGAGTCGATGAGATTTGGTTTGTGGTTGTGATATCGGTGATATGGCAGGATTCGTACTTGAGGTGCGTCCTGGTGTTATAGCGGATCTTGGGGCGGCGATACGGGTGAATAGTGTTATAAATAAAATGGTCGACATGTGATCGTGATATGAGGCATGATATGCTAGGATATTGATATTAGGCCGTATCGGGCGATGTATACCCCTTGATGATGATATGTGCTGACGATATCGGTTTGTACGAGATTGTCGATCAGTAGTCAGATCATGAGTATATTGAGGATATTAGTATTGTACTAGACATAGGTCAGTACCCTTGACTATGATCTTGGATAAAGAGGATACCAGAGGAATAGTGTGAGGAATATGATATTGACCCGTACCCAGATTTGGGGATGCCGTACGACGGATTTACGTACGAGCTATATCTTGATGATTTATCCGCACTCTTGACTTGGGATGTGTGATTATAGATATGGTATCGGATATGATATTATTGAGGCGGGATCACCGACTAATATATATACAGGTATGTATATGTATCGACTCAGATGTTAGGCGGTTTCCTTACCTGTAGTCTAGCTTGTAGCTTAGCCCTTTAGTTTAGTTAGTTGTTAGATTAGATTCGGTTCCTACCTATTTCAAAGCTTACGAATCGTGCGTATTTTAAAAGACAAGTCAAGGGATTCTACGGATATTTCAAAAAAACGTATCTTTTCTTAAAAACACCGTAGCCCTTATTTTCAAAACCCCACGATTCGTGTTATTTCAAAAGGCACCATTGTAGGACTTATATTAGGTTAATGCAGATTAGTTATCGTTGCGTCTAGTATTCAGCTCCCGCTCATTATTGTTGTTCGCTCCGCATCACATGCTTATATTATGCTTCATATTCTACTGTTGATATCTTGTGGTTAGTACACCAGCACCATTACCGATGATGCGTATGTACCACGTACACTTACTTGCCGGCTCACACACATCTTCATCGGTAATTGCCATGTCACGTACACCTTAGAAAATATTATTGCTTGACATAGCCCGTTAGCTAATAGTTTAGACATGATATTAGTGTACTTGCCTTATATGTTAGTTTAGATATTGTAGTTATTACCTGCTACTTCATGCATACTGTTATTCATTGTTATGCCGCATTCATGGATTCTCATGCATATATTCACTTTTTACGTGCTATTGAGGTTTTGGATTCGGATTTCCATGAGATTTTCTGGATTTGGGGAAAACCGCAAAACATATACAAACTTCTTCTTTCTCTTTTTAAATGAAAAGCGCGGTTTTCCCATGATGTATGAGTCGTCCACCATGAGTTTGCTGACGGATTTCGAGATCCGATTCGAGGAGTTGGATGAACCGTTTCGGGTACATGGTGGACCCGGTAAGGTACCCCGGGGCAAGAAGTTCGTGGTGATGACGATGGGCCTGGCAGGGGGAGACTACCTACCAGTGATTTTACCCGACGCGTCGGATATCCGGAGGATACCGTCGTGGTCTTGAGATGGATAGTAGGGGCCGGTCTGGACTGACGGCGCCCTAGATATTGAGATTGAGACATTGAGATTTTTAGATATTGAGGTACTGAGATTTGATGATACAGGCCAGTCCGGATAGCCGGAGCCTGAGGTTTTGAGACATTGAGATTTATATTTTATGTCGATGCTAGACACTGTTGATGCTGATTTCATTTATGATACCTCATTTTAAAAATACAAAGGAAATCTCACTAATTTATGAAAACAGTTTCTTCATTTACATGTATTCTGTTTTCATGCATTCATACCTCATTCATATGATATATTGCTACCTGAGGCACTGACACGGGCACATGAGATCACACTCGGGTTAGATATTACCCTAGCCATTGTTATAGGCTGCATGTTATTCATATATTTGAGGATATATTATGATCATTGACCTAGGTTGCGTTATTTATGCGATTTCTGTGCGTAGATGTTTTTCTATTCACGAGTTGGAAACTCTCCCCCGTTGTGCCCCAGTTTCTTGCAGGTTTGCCATACAGGTTTCATTACGGCTTGCGGGCATAGTTTCCTTCGGATGATTTGCTAGTAGGTGGGTTTACTTGTATCGTACCCCCCATTATATAACTTGTATATTATTACTCTGTTGTATCTAGAAGTTCCATCAACCAAACATGTATTAATTCAGAGATAGAGACCAGTGATGTTATTCTTTCGACCTTAGAGTCGCGCGTTTTATTTCTGTGGTTTTCTTGTGGTTTTGAGTTTTTGATCCTCGCCGTTGGCGTTGTATATTATATTGCTTGTGTGGTTGTGACCGTCGATTGATGAAGAGCTAGCTCCTGCATGGGGATGCCTTTTATTGATTTCGTATACTATTCATGTTGTATCCCGTTTGGGAGCCAGTATTTAAAAAGGAGACTCTGCCGAAATTTTCGGGAAATATTGATGTTTTTTTTAAAAACCGCATAATTCAGCTTATGCTATTAAAACTACTTGTTTAAATTGGTTTTCCTTCACTCTACTACTTTTCTTGGTTTGCATTTCTGGGTTTGCGGCTTACTTGGATTACGTACGCCTCGAGACGTTTCATAGTTTAAGTGCCGGTCATGTTCCGTACTTTCGGGACGTGACAAAGTTGGTATCAGAACGTTAGGTTTTACCTTCGGAGCGTAGGATGACCCTTGGTTGATGGAATAGGTGACTAAAGTAGAGTGACGTACTGTGGGTATGTTCCGCGGCATATTTACGATACGCTACTCCACTTAAGAAGCCTTAGGATGTACATTTCTTTGCTCAGTATTATATTCATTCCGATCTAGCCTCATCAGTACCAGTTATGGTTTTGCTGCCACGATTACGGGCAGGGAGAGCTACGGCTAGAGTTGCGGTCAGCACGAGCTCGTCACGAACGAGGACTGGCCAGGGCGAAATTCCGGCGACGCACGATTGCGGAGATGTGTCTTTTTATTGTGTTTTCACGCCCCGAGCTTTTGACGGATCGCTGTATGAGATTACTTGGACGTGCCGATCAGCACTAGAGGATTGAGCCACTGACAGAGGCCAGCTAGATTTTGATGACCGTTGGTGTATTGCTTACTCATGATGATTGAGGCACTGTTCAGCGTGCAGACGAGTGAGCCAGTTGTTGCTGCGAGTGACGAGATATCGCCCCATATGTTGGAGCTATTACGGGACGAGTTGTACTAATAGATGCTAGAAGGTCGCTAGTCACCCGATGATGAATGACTAGGACAGGTGGTTCGTTCGCCTACCCCGATGCGAGGTCATTAGATAGATTGATTCCAGCTAGAGGCGACTTCACGCGGAGACGTTGAGAGTCGACAGAGACGATCGAATGTCAGAAACCTATTATTCCAAGTTTAAAGTAGTCGGAAAGACATGCAGGCAATTCTATGGTTCCTCTAGAAGAATGAAACCCTAACTCGACTTAATGACCGTGTGAAAGCCTTGGAACCTTCGGGTTTGCGGCAGTTCTGCGGCGCCATTAGTGAGGCTTGGATTTGCCTTTCTACGGCTGGACCACCGATGCTGTGGTATGTGTTCGATACTATTAAACTGTGCCCAAGATGTTGAGCTCTTGGGGGATTATGAGGTTTTGACGAATCGATCGAATGGTTCGACTTCATTCAGATGCTAGGTGGTGAGATGCATTCTTGGGAGACTCCAGATATGAGGATAGTTGTTGGAGCTCAGTCCATGCAGCCACGACGAGACGAGTCCAGAGCAGTCGACATTAGAAAAGTGGAGTAAGAGGTTCATACGAGATCTTGATGAAACGACGTTCCACTCCACCGACATCAGAGATGCGATACGTATGCCGAGGCATTGTACTTGGATATACCTTCCAGAAGGAGTCGCGTTGAGTATGCAGCCGTTCCAGAACGAGAACAGATTTAGTAAGGGACAATGACTTCCGGACAGTTCGGCAGAGACGAGATTTGGGAGAGATCTCGATAGGACCTTTCTGGAATAAATTACGAGAAGACTTGGACCCAGTAGTGGTCATGTTATGCACACCGGCAGTTGGCCAGAGATTCTTGGAGGATGTGCTTGAGCGGGACTATTCCGCCATACTTGATTTGCATATTTTGGACGATTTATTCGTATGATTGATTTTGATGATTGAGTTTCATGATATTTGTCTTCATGGACCATGGTTGCACCTGCTGAGTATTTACGATTTTTGTACGGTTTTTGCACTTGATATCGTTTTCGTGCCTTGGTTCTCATGTTTGTGATTATATGGATTTCATACAGTTGAGTTGATTTGTGCGTATATACGCACACGATTTGGTTTTTGCACTCGGTATAGTTCATATATGCTTGCAGTGCAGTGTTACGTATGTTGTGCATTTAGATGCACTGGACTTCGATTTCGATGGTGATGTTCAATATTTGTTTTGTGCACCTTGTGCACCTGATTGGATTTTGCGTATATTCGGCACTTGATATTGGATTTCATGATTTCGTGCACGATGGATGCACCTGATTTGGATTTTCGCGCATGTTGGGCGCATGTTTTGAAGTGTGATTTTGGTGCACACCAGATGCACTAAATCGAGATTTTTCGTGCATGTCAGATGCACCTGATTTTGCTGTCAGGCACACATGTTGCCTACGACAGATGTTTCATGCACACCCGATGCACTTAGATGTTGTTTCTGTGCATATGTATGGCACATATTTGGATTTTGATTTCCGTGCGCACCAGACGCACGTAGTATTCATACACGTATTTTGGGATTGATTTTTCTTATAGAGCAGTACGTTTTTATGATATTGCTATGTGTTTTCATACTGAGCAGGACTAGTCAGAGGACAGTACCTGAATATATTTTGCATGCATTGATAGTTATTGAAGGGATTTCCAAAAAGCGAGCTATAGCCTCAGCATTTACCAACGTGTCTGATATGACACGAAATATTTAAAACAAGGAGACCCTTCTAAATTGTTTCCAAAATGGCGGAACGTACATTTCAAACAAAGGTATATATGTATATAGTTATTTTCTTATGATAGACGTCCGCCACGGTGCAGTGTTATACGCGTTGCACAGCGACTTAAAGAGATTTGGCATGCATTTCCTTCAGATACTTACATATATAGATTCGATAATTACATGTATAGTTTTGAGTTATATCATATTGGTTTTGCTTTGGATTTGGCATTGATGTCTTCCCCATGACTCTAATGATTGCGGGATGCTTGACGGAGTTTTGATTTGAGTTATATGTTCATTTTTCTTGCGCATGCGCTGCGCTACGATTTGTTTTATGTATTTACAATTTCGGAGCCCCGACGACTTGATGGTTTTGGTTTAGATGTTTTAGTATTTGGGGGGAGTTTTACTTTAAATTCGGGGACCGAATTTTTTTAAGGGGGGAAGATTGTAGCGTTTTGAAAATCGTTCCGGTGAAATTTGGGAAAATCGGTAAAATAAGAGGGTTTTCTGTAAAAAGTCAAAATGCAAATATCTTATTATAAAAATTAAATATACATATTCTATCTATGTAATTGCTAGTATTTGGTGTTTATTGAGCCACTGGTGAAATTTCAAATTTTCTGAAAAAAATTATTTTATTATTATTTTAAGCTGTCGCTAATACATTTAATTACGGAAAATTACAAATTGGAATGAGTTGAAACAAATTTTGTGCATCATGACACATTAAATAAAATTTTATCATGTGGTTTTTGAAATGAAATCGTTTGCCAAAACGGTTTAGAAAATATCGAAGAAAAAGGCTTTTTCCGGTGAATTTAGTGTTAATGGAAATTGGGGTATATCATTTATTATTTTTCCCTCACCCACACAAACCCAATTTGCCCTCCTTGGCTGAGCCAATGGTAGCCCATTACCTAAGTTTCCACTAAAAAAAATGAGAGAAGCAAAACAAATGAAAAGAAAAAGGAAATGAAAAGAAATAGATAAATGAGTATGGACTTTTGACTTTTGTGTTGATTTGAACCTTCCCCACTTGACTTTTCCCCACCTCACACAGCCCCCACACTTCCCCCACCTGTACTTGACCGAGCCCCCCCTCTTCTTCAGCCCCACATCATTTCTTCATCTCTTTTCTCTTCAAAATTCCATCAAAAATCATCAAAAATGCCTCAAAAATTCGACAAAATCAAAATCGAATCCCTACCCATTTATACTTGACCATTCTAGTATGGATCTTGGTGAAGGGAAGCATGTTTGGATGTCTAGATTTGTGCTAGATCTCAAGATGACTGTGGGGTAAATTCTTAACCTTATGGCTAATTGTTGTTTGAATACTTTAAATCAAGCATAATTAGTTAATAGTTTGGGATTAATTGAATGTTTTGAAAAATCTAGTAAGAGTTGTGATTTCAATTAGGGTTTTTATTATATCATTAGGGATGCAATGTTTAGTTTAACATCTTAATGAATGTAAAACCTAATCTAGTTGCTAGTTGCAATTTGTTAATTTAAAATTAGCAATAAATAAGCTTTTTATGCAAACTGGGTTTTTATGAAATGCATATATAGGTGAGATTAAATTATGGTTAGGGTTTTTATCACATTATTAACATCTTAATTTGTTGTTTAGCAACTTAGATCTTGCAAATCCAACCTAAATTGTTGTTTGTGTATTTTGCTATAAAATTGTTAAAATTTAGGTATTTTGGAAACTAGAATTTTAGGTTTTTAGAATTTAACGAGATTAAATTATGGGAATTGTTTTTATGACTTATTTAAAATATTTAGTGAATATTGTGGCCGCTAGATTCGTTTATACATCGAGTTTTGTACTAAAACGGTGATTTGTGCTTGCTAGATTTTCGGAAAAATGACTTTTTAAGTGAATTGGGGTTTTTGTGAATTTAAAGCTATTTTATATTATAATTAGTGCTTGTAACTGTACAAATGAGTGTGTTGGGAGTTTTCTCGATGGTTTGGCGTTTGTACGCCGACGTCGAGGGTTTTTGGGTCGATTTGTGAAAGCAACCATAGGTTTTGACCTATGTGGGATTCGTGAGTCGTTTTGGTCATGAGTCAGATTTTAATGCGATACGGTACGTTATGATATGTAGGTACCCCATGTGGACTTCGAGACGACAAGCAAGCGCATGGCGACGTCGGCACCGGCGAGCGAGGACCAGGTGAGTAGATTTATATCTACGGGGAGAAGTCGGGTGGATGGCGTATAGCACCCCCGCAGTCCGTGGTGGTGTATACGGATGCGTATACACACCAACAATTATTATATGTTATTTAGGATTAATAACGATGTTTAGGATGGATATTGGTGTGTTGGATTATTTTAGTGTTGCGAACCCTAGGGTAGTGTTGCACTACACATACACACATACATACTTACATTCCTATTTATATGTGCTCATGGGATTCTTTATAGTTATGTGTTCACATGGTTATGGGACTATGTGTTCACATACGGATTTGAGGATGATACTTGGGATTGAGCTGAGTCGATGAGATTTGTTTTGTGGTTGTGATATCGGTGATATGGCAGGATTCGTACTTGAGGTACGTCCTGGTGTTATAGCGGATCTTGGAGCGGCGATACGGGTGAATAGTGTTATAAATAAAATGGTCGACATGTGATCGTGATATGAGGCATGATATGCTAGGATATTGATATTAGGCCGTATCGGGCGATGTATACCCCTTGATGATGATATGTGCCGACGATATCGGTTTGTACGAGATTGTCGATCAGTAGTCAGATCATAAGTATATTGAGGATATTAGTATTGTACTAGACATAGGTCAGTACCCTAGACTATGATCTTGGATAAAGAGGATACCAGAGGAATAGTGTGAGGAATATGATATTGACCCGTACCCAGATTTGGGGATGCCGTACGACGGATTTACGTACGAGCTATATCTTGATGATTGATCCGCACTCTTGACTTGGGATGTCTGATTATAGATATGGTATCGGATATGATATTATTGAAGCGGGATCACCGACTAATATATATACAGGTATGTATATGTATCGACTCAGATGTTAGGCGGTTTCCTTACCTGTAGTCTAGCTTGTAGGTTAACCCTTTAGTTTAGTTAGTTGTTAGATTAGATTCGGTTCCTACCTATTTCAAAGCTTACGAATCGTGCGTATTTTAAAAGACAAGTCAAGGGATTCTACGGATATTTCAAAAAAACGTATCTTTTCTTAAAAACACCGTAGCCCCTATTTTCAAAACCCCACGATTCGTGTTATTTCAAAAGGCACCATTGTAGGACTTATATTAGGTTAATGCAGGTTAGTTATCGTTGCGTCTAGTATTCAGCTCCCGCTCATTATTGTTGTTCGCTCCGCATCACATGCTTATATTATGCTTCATATTCTACTGTTGATATCTTGTGGTTAGGACACCAGCACCATTACCAATGATGCGTATGTACCACGTACACTTACTTGCCGGCTCACACACATCTTCATCGGTAATTGCCATGTCACGTACACCTTAGAAAATATTATTGCTTGACATAGCCTGTTAGCTAATAGTTTAGACATGATATTAGTGTACTTGCCTTATATGTTGGTTTAGATATTGTAGTTATTACCTGCTACTTCATGCATACTGTTATTCATTGTTATGCCGCATTCATGGATTCTCATGCATATATTCACTTTTTACGTGCTATTGAGGTTTTGGATTCGGATTTCCATGAGATTTTCTGGATTTGGGGAAAACCGAAAAACATATACAAACTTCTTCTTTCTCTTTTTAAATGAAAAGCGCGGTTTTCCCATGATGTATGAGTCGTCCACCATGAGTTTGCTGATGGATTTCGAGATCCGATTCGAGGAGTTGGATGAACCGTTTCGGGTACATGGTGGACCCGGTAAGGTACCCCGGGGCAAGAAGCTCGTGGTGATGACGATGAGCCTGGCAGGGGGAGACTACCAACCGGTGATTTTACCCGACGCGTCGGATATCCGGAGGATACCGTCGTGGTCTTGAGATGGATGGTAGGGGCCGGTCTGGACTGACGGCGCCCTAGATATTGAGATTGAGACATTGAGATTTCGAGATATTGAGGTACTGAGATTTGATGTTACAGGCCAGTCCGGATAGCCGGAGCCTGAGGTTTTGAGACATTGAGATTTATGTTTTGTGTCGATGCTAGACACTGTTGATGCTGATTTCATTTATGATACCTCATTTTAAAAATACAAAGGAAATCTCACTAATTTATGAAAACAGTTTCTTCATTTACATGTATTCTGTTTTTATGCATTCATACCTCATTCATATGATATATTGCTACCTGAGGCACTGACACGGGCACATGAGATCACACTCGGGTTAGATATTACCCTAGCCATTGTTATAGGCTGCATGTTATTCATATATTTGAGGATATATTATGATCATTGACCTAGGTTGCATTATTTATGCGATTTCTGTGCGTAGATGTTTTTCTATTCACGAGTTGGCAACTCCCCCCCGTTGTGCCCCAGTTTCTTGCAGGTTTGCCCTACAGGTTTCATTACGGCTTGCGGGCATAGTTTCCTTCGGGTGATTTCCTAGTAGGTGGGTTTACTTGTATCGTACCCCCCCATTATATAACTTGTATATTATTACTCTGTTGTATCTAGAAGTTCCATCAACCAAACATGTATTAATTCAGAGATAGAGACCAGTGATGTTATTCTTTCGACCTTAGAGTCGCGCGTTTTATTTCTGTGGTTTTCTTATGGTTTTGAGTTTTTGATCCTCACCGTTGGCGTTGTCTATTATATTGCTTGTGTTGTTGTGACCGTCGATTGACGAAGAGCTAGCTCCCGCTTGGGGATGCCTTTTATTGATTTCGTATACTATTCATGTTGTATCCCGTTTGGGAGCCAGTATTTACAAAGGAGACTCTGCCGAAATTTTCGGGAAATATTGATGTTTTTTTAAAAAACCGCATAATTCGGCTTATGCTATTAAAACTACTTGTTTAAATTGGTTTTCCTTCACTCTACTATTTTTCTTGGTTTGCATTTCTGGGTTTTCGGCTTACTTGGATTACGAACGCCTCGAGACGTTTCGTAGTTTAAGTGCCGGTCATGTTCCGTACTTTCGGGACGTGACACGATCCCTCTAGATACGGACATGTGTTCCTGATGAAACATAAGTCTGAAGCTTTTGAGAAATTCAGAGAATATAAGAACGAAGTAGAGAACCAAACGGGCAAAAGTATTAAGATCCTTCGATCTGATCGAGGAGGAGAATACTTGAGCAATGAGTTCCTGGACTATCTAAAAGAGAATGGGATTCTCTCTTAGCTTACTCCTCCTTATACACTACAGCACAACGGTGTATCGGAGCGGAGGAATCGCACCCTATTAGATATGGTACGCTCTATAATGAGCAATGCTGAGTTACCTATTTCCTTCTGGGCTTATGCGCTTGAGACAGTGGCATACCTATTGAATCAAGTTCCGTCTAAATCTGTACCTACCACACCATATGAGATATGGAGTGGGAAGAGACCGTATCTTAAACGAGTTAAGTTATGGGGTTTTCCGGCCTATGTCAAAAGGCAAAATCTGGACAAACTCGAGGCACGATCAGTTCTTTGCAAGTTTCCGAAGAATTCTTATGGATATTTTTTCTACCACAGTAAGGAGCAAAAGGTGTTTGTAGCTCAACATGCCACCTTTTTAGAAAAGGAATTTCTTGCAAAAGAAATTAGTGGCAAAGAGGTAGAGCTGGAAGAAGTTCCAGCGACACAAACTGCAACTGAAGATTTAGTAGAACCAGAGGATTCAGTAGTTCCCGACGAACCCCAGCCTCTCCGCCGGTCTAGTAGGGTTTCTCATCCACATGAGAAATACTACGGTTTTCTCATTGATGGTGGGAGTGAGGATTGCATCATGGAAGATGATGACCCGACTAGTTTCGAGCAGGCCATCATGAGTAGTGACTCTGTGAAATGGCTGGATACAGTGCGATATGAGATGGAATCCATGTACACCAACAAAGTATGGACTTTGGAAGTTGCTCCTGAAGGGGTAAAACCCATTGGGAGCAAGTGGATCTTTAAGAAGAAACTTGGTGTAGATGGAAATGTTGAGACTTTCAAAGCTAGACTTGTTGCAAATGGTTTTCATCAACGATCAGGTGTGGATTATGAAGAAACCTTTTCTCCAGTGGCTATGCTTAAGTCCATCCGGATCTTACTTGCCATTGCTGCATACCATGACTACGAAATCTGGGAGATGGATGTTAAGACCGCCTTTCTAAATGGTGATTTAGAAGAGTGCGTGTACATGACTCAGTCAGAGGGCTTCGTAGATAGTGGGAGCAGCGGAAAAGTGTGCAAGCTGCTTAAATCCATTTATGGGTTAAAACAAGCATCGCCGAGTTGGAACATCTGCTTTGATGTTGTAGTCAAAGAGTTTGACTTCATCAAAAACGTAGATCAACCTTGTATATATAAAAAGGTTGCAGAGAGTAAGGTTGTCTTCCTCGTATTGTATGTCGATGACATACTCTTAAAAGAAAATGATGTTCCTATGCTGCAATCGGTCAAGCTCTTCTTATCACAAATATTCTCAATGAAAGATCTAGGTGATGCCTCCTGCATACTGGGAATTATGATCTATAGAGATAGATCTAAACGGATACTGTGATTGTCCCAATCCAGGTACATTAACACCATACTAAAGAGGTTTAGTATGGAAGAATCCAAGCGTGGGAACCTTCCCACGATCTCTGGGTTCACCTCTCCAAAGAGATGTCTCCCAAGACTGATTTGGATAGAGCTCGCATGCAAGGGATACCCTATGCTTCGGCAGTAGGCTCTATCATGTATGCGATGCTATGTACCAGACCCGATGTAGCATACTCACTAAGTGTAGTGAGTAGGTATCAAGCAGATCCTGGAGAGAGTCACTGGATAGCCGTGAAGAACATTCTCAAGTACTTGAGAAGAACTAACGAGATGTTCTTGGTGTATGGTAACGGAGAACTCCAGGTGGAGTCCTTTACCGATTCAAGCTTCTAAAGTGATAAGGACGACTCTAAGTCGCACTCGGGATTTGTCTTTACCCTCAATGGAGGGGCGGTGTGTTAGAAGAGTTCCAAACAGAAAACCGTTGCAGACTCGACAATGGAGGCTGAATACATCGCTGCCAACGATGCTGCAAAAGAGGCTGTCTGGAACAAGAAGTTCATTTCTGAACTTGGTGTGGTTCCAACCATTAAGCATCCAATAGCTTTGTATTATGATAACAATGGAGCTGTGGCTTTGGCCAAGGAACCCAGGTCCTATCAGAAGTCTAGACATATTCTGAGACGGTATCACCTGATCCGGGAGATAGTTGATCGCTGGAAGATCAAGGTCAGGGGAGTTGATACGAAGGACAACGCTGCGGATCCACTCACGAAGGCCATTCCCCAGACACAGTTTGAGAGACTCTTCGGGATGCTGGGTATGAGATACTACAACAGCTGGCCTTAGTGCAAGTGGGAGATTGTTAGTTATGTATATGCCCTAGAGGCCATTGTTGTATATTTGATGTATATTATAGTGGATGCTTGGATATATATAGAAAGGACTTTCTTGCTCAACATGATAGTATGCCATTTGGTTTCACTTTATCTTAACATGTTGACTTATATTAGTTTACTGTCTTGCTCTCATATGTTGATAAAGCCCTTAGGATATGTACTCGACTACTGGGACTATGATGAGATCATACTAGTGGGGCCAGGGTAGTCAACGAGTACATCCTATAACTGTTCTTAATCGAGGGTGTGTCGAGACAGGGCATCGATACACTACAGTAGACTAGCGTATACGCATCTTGACCCATATGATGGGCGATGGATGATCCTATATCCATCGGTGTTTGACATCAAAGATGGTGTACAGGTGCTCAGTAGAGACTGGGTACACTGGACGGACTCGCCGAGAACTCCCAGTTGGTATTATACCTCATGTCAGATGGCAGTTCTCCGGTGACACCGGTACAGGTTAGTCTGTAGACCCGAGATCGTCATAGAGCCTTGTGTGATTCCCACTGTGCTTTGATTTCCATCATACCACGTCCAAGAAGGCGTGCAAAACGGTGGCTTTTGGGTATCGTCCCGAATCACATGGAGGCAATGAGCGATAGGAGGGGTTTCGTCTCTCCCAGTATAGGGAGTTGATGTTGTGCTGTGTTCAATTGGCTATAACTGGAAGTTCCTGGTCAGGGAGGATATTGAGTACTACTGGTAAGTGTTATCAGTAGGTTCTCGACCTGTTATGAGCCTCACATCGACACGACTTATCGGTTACTGGGGTCTGATGTATACCACCCCTAGACTAGATATGCAACATATCAGACGAAGAGACCGGACTGTACGGTAGTGTTGCTGATTGGATTCAGAGGAGAATGTACAGGTTTGCTTGTTGATCTTCTGATCGTTCAATACCTGGGTGGCTGTTACGTTTAGCTAACCGCTTGCAGCTTGTGGGTGTTTGATATGATCATCACCTACTGCCGGTGTATTGACGATTCTTTAGAGTCCTACACAAAGGTTTCTTGACTCAGGCAAAATGGAGTAGGAGCACATATGTGATATATGCGGGACCGAGAATAATATGATATGAGATACCGTATTCTATTCTCGCGATATTTGATATCAGCCGGGTCATCGGATCAATTGTTGATTCGATGAATCGGTACATGAAATATTAGTCGGTTATATGTAATATAGCTAGATTGTCGGATCAAGTGTTGATTCGATAATTTAATGTATAATTATATATGTGATATATTACATTACATTATCTAATATTGGCTCGCTTTATTGATTCATTTCTCACCGGGTAATACATTGATATATATGCGATATATGTTAATTGTATTATTTTCTTTTGTTACAAAAATATATTATACTTATGATATATAATATTGTAACAAGTTATGTTTACAAATGCAACATGATTAATGGAGATTAAACATGGTTAGGGTTTGATTTGGGTTGGTCTTTTCTTGAAGCTTCTAGAAGCTTTTGTTTTGTTTCTTACAAAGATATTATGTGTTGATATTTTGGAGATATTTTCCTAACCCAAGCTACACCCTTTACCCTAGTTAAATCTCTACAATGGTTAAGTCTTTCTTGACTTAAGCATGGTTGCAATTGTAATGATAATAACAATTCATTATTCATCACAAAAGGAATGATTCTTCTTCTTCTTCCTTGAGCTCTTGAAAAGCTTTCTAGTTTTTTCTTTTGTGATGGATTAGTGTGGAAAATTGATAATAAAAGAGAGCATAAATCATACTTCATCATTCTCATCTAATCTAGCCAATTAGATTAGGGTGTTCACTTCATTAATACTTGATTAGTGAGTGGGAGCTTGAGTTAAAGAAATTTCAAGGTAGATCATCTTAGAAAAGGAAGAATTCAAGCTAGCATGGATCATTCGGGTTGTGGAGCTTCACTTGAGTCTGGGAGATCATGGATCACGGCGAAGGGACTACTACTCGGAGCTTATGAAGCGAAGGAGCGGACTACAAAGATTGTTATCCCTCTCTCTTAGTTGTAAAGATATTTACTTGCATGTTTAACCCTAATTATCTAGCAAAGATCCTCGCTTTAGGTTGTTCAGCACGTCTAAATTTTAAATCGGGCATGGTTGATGCCTTATAGACCCTTGTGATAGTGCCTAGTAACCCTACAAACCTAATACACCATGAGAAACTACTGGAATACCTACGAGTAAATCTCGCTTGCCTTGGCCAAGGACTTTGCGTAATAGCCTTCCGAACACAGCGCGATATCAATCCTAATACCGGGAGAGACGAATCCTATCTAACTGCCACTGCCTCCAAGTGCTTCGGGACTGCACCCAACTATTACCTGTTTGCACGACTCCTTTGAGCCATGCTAGGATAGTAATCAAAGTACAGTGGGAACACACTCGAGGTGAAGTAGCAGTGTCAAGTCAACGGACTAAGCTGCACTCATGTCACCTGGGAATTGCTACCCGACGATAGGTATAATACCCACCAACAGTTCCCGACGAGTCATGTCCAGTGTACTCATAAACTAATGAGCACCTGCATACTATCTCCAGTACGACGTACTGATGGCTGTGGGACATACTATCTCCCCTGCTGGGATGAGAAGCGTATACACTAATCTACTGTGGAGTATCGATGCCCTGTCTCGATAATCCTATGACTAGGGACCTGTATAGGATGTGCTTATAGACTACCCAGCCCCCACTAGTGTGACTGCCATCACAACGCTGGTAATTAAGCAAAGATCCTAAGGGCTCTACCAATATGTATAAGCGATATGCTAAGAAAACACATGCACATATTGAGGTAGAAACAAACCAGGTAGCATACTACCATTTTGAGCAAGACTGTTACTATATCCGTGTATATCCCAAGCTCCCATTAAGTAATATACAATACAGTATGACACAGTAATGGCCTCTAGGGCATATATCACTGACAGTTTATTTAGGATCATAAATTCCAAAGTGCACTGGACGAAATCAAGCAATACCTGCAGAATCCGCCAGTATTGACCTCTTCGGTTAAGGGAAAACCCCTCATACTGTACACAACAGCCCTTGAAGGTTCTCTAGGTGGGTTGTGGGCATAGGAGAATGACCAGGGAAAGGAGAGAGCTCTCTACCATTTGAGTCGAGTTCTCCTAGGGGCAGAAAACAACTATTCCCCCATCGAAAAGCATTCCCTGGCATTGATCTTCAAGATAACGAAGCTCAGAAACTATGCCTTGGCGCATGAGGTCCATCTCATATCAAAGGTGGATCCTCTCAAATATTTGATGTCAAGAGCCATACTAACAGGAAGGCTTGCCAAATGAGCTCTCCTCTTGATGGAGTTCTCGATAACTTATCGACTCCTTAAGGCAGTGAAAGGCCAGACCGTCGCCGACATTCTCGCTGAGCATCCGGTACCAGCCGACTCTCCCTTAAATTGCGAGTTGCCGGATGAACATGCGCTCGACACAAAGGATGAAGAAAATGTTTCTGATGGAAACTCTACTTCGATGGAGCATTTTCCATGAAGAAATGGAAGCATAACACCCCCATAATCAAAGCTGGGGTAGGCCTTATCTTCATGACTCCACAAGGAGGGATAATACTGTTCACCGCCGAATGACGCGACCGGGACGTTAGGACGTCTTGCCTGAATTTAGGGGAAGATGCTATTTGGATTTATCCGTCCACCTCTCCGAAGATGCCAAGTTGATTTATGGTACAGTGTATCGAAGGTTTAAACAGATGCGGCCATTGTAGCAGACTTTGTCTGATTCCCCCTCGTTTGTGAGGGGTTTTGATTGTGGGGACGCTTTTCCCTACAGGCACAAGCCACTGTAGTTAATTACGTTACCTCGTAACGATAACCACTTTCTCCTGCTCCAGAAGGTCACTTCATATTGTGTGTGTTTGTTTTATTTTTGGTTGCCCGTGGATTGTATATGGAGACTAATTTATGTTGTCGCCATAGGGCAGGGATTAGTCCAAATCCGTATTTTCTTAGATTTGGGTTTGGTTTGATTTAAGGATCGCTAACCTCGTATTAGATTAAGATCAACTTAAATATTTGTTAAGGATACGTTAATCTAATTTTAGACTAAGATCTACTCAATAAGGTTTTAGGATCATTTAGATCCAACGAAAGAGAATTTGGGCTCCATCGTTTTAGTTTAGGGACATTACGGTCCATAAGTTTAAGGACATCATAGTCCGTGTTTAAGGACATCATAGTCCATGGAGTTTAGTTTAGGGAAGTTGCGGTCCATTGGGTTTAAAGACATCATAGTCCATGGAGTTTAGTTTAGGGACGTTGCGGTCCATTGGTTTAAAGACATCATAGTCCATGTTTAAGGACATCATAGTCCATAGAGTTTAGTTTAGGGACGTTGCGGTCCATTGGGTTTAAGGACATCATAGTCCATGGAGTTAAGTTTAAGGACGTTGCGGTCCATTGGGTTTAAGGACATCATAGTCCATGGAGTTTATTTTAGGAACGTTGCGGTCCATTGGTTTAAGGACATCATAGTCCATGTTTAAGGACATCATAGTCCATGGAGTTTTGGCTCATCAGTTTGAGGGTGCGCCAAGTGTTATTGGTTATTGGGACCCTCCACCTCTCTGAAGATGTTGAAGAATTATAACGACATATATTATAAGTGTGGAGAGATATACCCTTGAACCAATTTTTGTTGGAAAATCTGTAGTTGGGTTTGGGGTTAAGACCAATTTGGAAAAATTATGAGCACATGGGCTCAGTTGATCTGAATTAGGGACTTTTGGTCAATTTGGACTCAGCCCACTAAGTTTTGAATAAAGTGTTGAACACTTGTTAGGGTTCCGTCACTTTTTATGTGCAACAATGCTAAGCATTGACATGGGCTCTGACGCTCACTCTGTTTCTTTGTTTCTTTTTTTTATAGGGTGTTAAATACTCTTTATGGCTTTGGGCTCTATGGGCAGAGTGCTTTATATTAGACAACGCTCATGTGGGGGGCACGTGGGGCGCTTGGTGCTGGGTGCAAACCAATGAGTGCATAGCACTCTTTATTTTAGCAGCACCCACGTGAAGGGCACGTGGAGCGCTTGGCGTTGGGCGCCAACCAATGAGTGTAGAGCACTCTTTATTTTAGTAGCGCCCACGTGAGGGACATGTGGAGTGCTTGGCGCTGGGTGCCAACCAATGAGTGCAGAGCACTCTTTATCTTAGCAGCGCCCACGTGAGGGGCACGTGGAGCGCTTGACGCTCCTTCCTTCTTTATGCATTTTTCTGAAGAGTTCAATTCTTTGTTCTCCCCTGGATTTTCAATCTCCAAGAACAAATTTATCCCTGCGAGAATTAAATTATCATTTGTGGGAGACTTGTCTCCTGGATCTCAGATCCAGGAAATGAACTATGTTCTTTTATAAGGGTTAAACCCTTGGGTATGCAGATGAGATACTATGATCTCTTATTTATCTTGAAGAATGTTCTTCTTCTTTCTTCTCTCTGAAAGCTCTGTTTTTCTTGCTCTTCTTTTTTAACTTGAAACTTATGGGGGGTTTCTCTTTACAAGACTTGAAGTCTTGGGTACTTTATATAGGGGAGGCTGATTTGTTGATTCAGTTAAGGAAATCTCTCATTGAGAGATTTCTTAATTTATGTGGGGAATTTATCCACCGTCGGATCTTTGATCCAAGGACTTCTGTTCTACAGAAGACTTTTTCTTGTTTTTAATAAGATTGGGAAAATATTTTCCCATACAGAACTTATTCTATATTTTGGTGATTTTTTAATCACCATTGGATCTTTGATCCAACGGTGCACTGATTTACAGAGCACAATTTTTCTTGTTAGAAAGATTTGAGGAGTATTTATCTAACAGAATTTAATTCTGTAGTTTGATGATTTATCATCTTCGTTGGATCTTTGATCCAAGGGTGGAAAACTTTTAGTTCTGGCGCCGGCGCTCTCGTGCTTTGCACGTGAGGCGCTGCCTCAGAGTCTTTGACTCATGGCGCTGGCACTCTCGTGCTTTACACGTGAGACGCTGCCTCAGAGTCTTTGACTCATGGCGTTGGCACTCTTGGAGTTGGCGCTTTTGGCGCGAGCACTCTCGTGCTTTGGACGTGAGACGCTACCTCAATTCAAATTTCAAATTTTGAACAAAGTTTTGCTCTCTGATTGGGGGAAACAAATGCCCCCTACCGTTGCGCTCACATGGCTTACACGTGAGTGCAGCGGTGGCAGCCTTTCCACCGTTAGATCAATTTGGAAGTTGGATTGACTTCCAGCGCCTATAAATAGAACCTTTGGCCCTTGAGATGACTTCTGTTCATTTTCTCCCTTTCTTGTTTTTTTTGAGAATTTAATTCTCTCTTCAGAGCATAGATCTTTGCCCTAGGAATTTCTTTTAAGTTAGAATTTTGTTCAAATATTTGGTAAGAATCATATTCGACTCCATTAAACAGATCTTTGCTCTTCTTAGATCACAGATCTTAAAGATGTGTTTTAGGGTTTCTTAATCCGTTAAATTAAAACAGAGCTTTGCTTTTCTTAGATCATAGATCAAAAAAATCTTCTTTTAAGGTTTCTTAACCCATTAATGAAGAACTCTTAGAGCTTTTTTTTGCAGATCTGAAAGATCTTGGAGTTTTTAACTCAGTAAAAGCTTTGCTTTTTAGGGTTTTGATGGATTATTCCATCGTTTTCACAGAGCATAGCTCTTAGAATTTTTAGGGAATTTTATTCTCTTCATAATTAGAGTTGACAGATGTCACTCTTGTTTGTAGAGCGTTGCTCTCGAGGGAGTTCAACTCCTTGGCCTAAGGAGTCTCTCATTAAATGAGGATCTTTTTTAGGATTTCTTCTTTAATGAGTGATTGTCTCATCAATGATGAGCCGTCACCTTGATTTTGTGGGTCCTCCTTGGTCTATTTCCACTGAATTGCAGTGTGGTACAAATTTAAAGTACCAAGTATCAGAATTTGGACTGTAGCATTGGCGACTAACTCTCGTTCCTTTTCGCGTAGGTACTATGTCTTTCCATACTTCCTTCCCGTTTGTTCGCTCGGAGAGTGCCTATGCAGACGCTCCCCCGGATCGGGAAGTTTTCGTATTAATTAAAGATCATGACCCGGAGCAGAAGTCTCTTCATTTATGGGGGTTGTGGTACAACCAAATTATTCGGGGTCGGCGCAGCTTCTCTTGTGCGGTGCCTTCAGAGCCAATTTCCGCCATTAATTATGCTGACTCACCCCAGGTGAATTACGTAGTGGAGGAGGTTAACTGGATTACGGATGGACGCCTCCAACCCTCGATGGGTTCGATACCTGTACAGCCGCCGATGGCTTTAGATATTCTGGGACGACGCATATGTCAAGTCGAGTCGCGCCCTTGGGGACAAGCTTACATGATTGGCTTGACTCCTCTCCATTCAGCCGGATATCTGCAGTGGGCTCGATACATCTTGTCGGCCAAGAAATCGCTGCGGCTGAAGCTCGGGTTGTACTCCACGATTTATGCGTCTCTTTTCCAGTATTCCACGCCCCCTATATGGTGGGTCAAAGTTTTCATGGAACAATGGAATGTCCCGACTCACACCTTTCTTCTATCAGATCGGAAAGTTTCAATCTCCTTGGAGGAGTTCGCGGACTTACCCATCAGAGGGGAACATTACGAGGAAATACTTCCCCCTGACGAATACATCTTCGCCACCAAATCAGTGGTGAAGGGTCTTACTCCGGAGAATGCTATTCAACATCGATTCCCGAGTCTAATCAAGGTGTTGAATATTTATGAGAGTCTATTTCTCGAGTCCGGAGGGCAAGGAGTCAGCTTCGCAGACTTCATCGCTCGCTTTCTTCGTCCTGAAGTCATATCGAAACAAGCTGCGAAATTCGCCAAGCTTGATGACCCGTTTGGTTTTTGTTTGGATAACCAGCCGACGGTGGAAGTAGATTTAAAAAGCTTCTTCATTCTGGATACCCTGGTCGTTCCTTTCGCAGAGCTTGCTGCTTCGGACGTTGATGAAGAGACGTTCTTCCTAGGGTTTATCGGCTTGTGGTTGAACTGGTTCGTGCTTCCAATGCACCCTCGCTATATGAGGCCATCCGTCTTCTATCCGGCTCACAGAATGGTTGCCGGGACGCAAGTGGCCGTCGGGATCGTTGGACTGGCTCACCTGTATCATGGCTTCAGCTTAGTGGCAGACACCACTCAGTCGGGGGTACAGCCCGTAAATCTCCCGCTGCACTATTTTACGTCGTGGATCTTGCTGTATGTGCTCGGCGCTTTTGGAGTCCACAAACGACCCCGTTTCTAGGACAGTTATAATTTCCCTCGGGTTATGCTCCTAGTTAACGCTTCTGCTTTGGATCCATCATAGCAAGAGGCTCGGGGTCTAGTCCTTCGCCCACGTATGGTCAGGGATAGAATGACCTTCGTCGATAAGGTCTTAACTATCGGCAAGGAATCCACTAAAACGGTGCAGCCGCTGCGCGATACCTTCAAAGATGGGGCCTCTACATTGAAGGCTCGGGAGATTCTGTATTTATATTCAATCAGGCCGGGCTTTTTAGTGTTCAGGCAGAACGACTCGGCGCTGTTCATGAGGTACAACATGCACCGTTTTGCTCAACAGTCGAGCTACGATCAGGATCTCCCGCTTGAGGCTTTCTTAGCTGAGCCGGTTGCTACGGAGGAGGGTATCTGCAGTGTGTTGCACTATTTCATGCGGCTAAACACCGGGTCCAACTTTTTTATCAGTGAGACAAGCTGCGTTCCGAAAATCTCGAACGCATACGTGACGTGGTACTAGCATTCGATAGGCGCTGTTATTAAGGAAGAAAGGAAGTTATTGCTCGTTCGCAAGGGTGCAGCCCC
The DNA here is from genome assembly GCA_030015575.1 of Agapanthus africanus. Lineage (NCBI taxonomy): Eukaryota > Viridiplantae > Streptophyta > Magnoliopsida > Asparagales > Amaryllidaceae > Agapanthus > Agapanthus africanus. The sequence continues at coordinate 695,192,802 of CM057342.1, read as the reverse complement.
TGCTGGTAATCCAGCTGTCCCCTTAAAGCGACGAACCATTATTCGTCCTTCTTTAAGAGAAGCTGCTGCGGTTGCGGTCCTGCGCGCTTTTCCTGGAAAGCCTCTACCTCATGTTCCTGTAGAAACGGCAGCTGCAGCATCCCCGGAGTATGGAGTGGGTACGGAAATCGGGACTCGTCGCCCAAAATTGCCCGCTAAGCGCAAGCTCCTGTCATTGGTTGCCATCGCTCGCTCACAGAAAAAGAAGAAATCACTCTTTTCTGCTGACGTTGTACTCGGCAAGGAGTCCCATGCTCCTTACAGCGAAGGCTTGTGTGAGTACGGGACCAATGAGGGTCTATTCATCGTGCCTGCGGATGATACTGATCTCCAGGCTGTCCTTATAGCTTCCGAGCGACTGGCTCGCGATGAAGTGGCACTAATCACTATCGCGAAGTCAGGTATACTTCAGTTACATTCTTCCACGGTTATATTCTTTTATTATGCTTCTACTGACGCTTTCTTTTTCAACAGGTATCTCTGCCGAAGAGGCTTTCATGGCTTCCCTCAAAACATTTAAAGAGGAAGAAAGGCTTCGCGCTTCTTTAGGCCTTGGTAAAATTCCATTCACTATGCCTTTGTCCTTTTCTTTATCCGTGCTCTGACCCTTTCTTTCATCTTATTGCAGGGACTACCTTGACTCAGGTTATTCCGAGTGCGGTACCGATCCCAAACGGTGGTGCAGCGACGCTTGCAGAGCCAGCTATTGTATCCCCAGCTCCCCCAACAAAACTGTAGGAGGCATCGCTAAAGCATCCGATGACAAACGTCGTAACGGGTCTGGAGGTAGAGCTTGGTTCGGACAACGACGTCCCTTTGTCAGTCTTGAGGAGATCAGCTCTTACAGCCCAAACTGAAAGGAAACGCAGGAAACGCACAGCGAAGAAACGTGATGCCGCCTTAGTTGTAGGTGCAGGCTCAAGCACCACTCTATCTGTTGCTATTTCTTCAGAGGGTGCTCCAGCTGTCCTGTCTACCGCCCATATACAGGTTGCGTGCACGCCTCGGGAGGAAGCTGAGAATTTATTGCAAGTTAATATAATGCCCGGTCTTTTTATTAGAACTTGATCTTCGAATTTTGACACATGCAATTTTTTTGCAGGGCCAAGTCTTGGCGATGGGATGACAGGCGAGTCGGTGGCGACCACAGAGCCCGAAGTGGCTACTCTCTCTCGGGAGTGTGGGACTGCCCAAACCGTCGCTCTTTCCCTTTGCGGCTCCCTAGTATCGATGAATTCGCTCAATATTCGCAAGCCAGTCGCAGCGAATGCGAGGATGTTGATGCCGAGGCCCTCGCATTCGCTGCAGATTTTGCTGCCGAGGTTAATCTAATGGTGGCGACGCTTGTGAACTTCCATGACGAAGGTGTCGTCGAGTTTTGGGTTAATTACTGCAGAAAGATCAAGACTTGCCTGCATGAGATTGAGCTCAAGCATCCCGCTCCTGAAGTATCAGCTTTGAACTCCCAACGGGCTACATGGGTCGAGAGTAGTATTCCTTTCATCGGCCATTTTGAACATGAGGCGACCCTGAGGCGAAAGGAACATGAAGTAGCTTCAAGCGAATCTGCCCGGTTGCACGCCCAGATTGAAGCGAATGCTTTGCAGTTGAAAGCTGTCTTTGACAATCTCCAGCAATGCATTTCGGATGGGTTGACGCTGAGACGGGCGCTTGACTCTGCTGAGAGGGTCGTACAGGACTGCGAAGCTGTCATGATGGGAACCAATGAAAAGCCTTCGTCTTGTTTGCAACAGCGGGCCTAAGTCGAAGAGGAGCTGGCCGCGGCAGCCGATTGCGAGAAAGGATTGAGTTGAGCGCGCGAGCAGCTGGCTGATTTGTTGAAAACGCTTCCTCCTCAATAATGTCTTTGTATCGACTGAAAATTTGTAATCTATGAATAACATGTATTCATTTCATTTTTTTATTCTTTTATATGATGTATCTTGTATTCAATTGAATTCATGAATAAAAGAAACATTTTTTTATCTCCTACGATCGCTTTCTTTTCTCTGCTGTGTTGTTGGCATGTTACTCTAGCAAGTGTAGCCTGTAAATGATAGATGACAGTTCATCTTGAACTCATTGTAGGGTAGCGATGGCTTAGGGAACAGGTTCAGGTCTGCTGACTAAGACTTTTCAACTTTATGAGCCGTGAGGGTCTCATAAAGACTTTTCTCCCTACAAGTCGAGAGGATCTCGTAGGTGTGTTTTTTCCTTAGGAATCGTGAGGATTCCTAAGTGCATTTTCTTTTGAGAGTCGTAAGGATCTCACAAGAGAATTTTCTTCCTTACAAGTCGAGAGGACTCTTAAGTGGTTGGTGTGTTGACTTGTTTCCGAGTTGAAGCATTGTTGTGACGGGGAGGTAGTTGGCTGACCTGTTTTCGAGATGGAGGTCATTGGCTGACGTGTTTTCTAGAAGGAGGTCATTGGCTGACGTGTTTTCTAGAAGGAGGTCATTGGCTGACGTGTTTCCGAGACGGAGGTCATTGGCCGACGTGTTTCCGAGACGGAGGTCATTGGCTGACTTGTTTTCGAGGCGGAGTTCATTGGCCGACGTGTTTCCGAGACGGAGGACATTGGCTGACTTGTTTCCGAGACGGAGTTCATTGGCCGACGTGTTTTCGAGACGGAGGTCATTGGCTGACTTGTTTTCGAGACGGAGGTACGGAGGTCATTGGCTACCTTATTTCTGAGACGGAGGTCATTGGCTGACGTGTTTCCGAGACGGAGGTCATTGGCTAACTTGTTTCCGAGACGGAGGTCATTGGCTGACGTGTTTCCGAGATGGAGGTCATTGGCTGACGTGTTTCCGAGACGGAGACCATTGGCTGACTTGTTTTCGAGACGGAGGTCATTGGCTGATGTTTTTCCGAGACGGAGGTCATTGGCTGACTCTAGGTTGTCTGTGAATCGTAGAGTCTTGGAACTGGGGACTTTTTCGTGACTCCGATTAGTGGTGTCGCATCTGTATCCTGCTGGAATGAGGAGGAACGTCGTTGTTGGTCTCTTGGGATGCAGATGTTGCCGTCAAGTTCTGACTCCTCCTTTGACAGAGTCTGTTGGGAAATGTGGTTCCCCTTTTCATTTATGCCCATGGATTGTATACGGAGGTCAGTATAGACTCGCCTATAGGGAAAAGCGTCCCCACAATCAAAAAACCCTCGCAAACGAGTGGAAATCTGACGAAGTCTGCTACAACAGCCACATCTGTTTAAACCTTCGATACACGGTGCCATAAATCAACTTGGCATCTTCGGAGAGGTGGACAGATAAATCCAACTAGGATCTGCCCCTAATTCAGGAAAGACGTCCTAACGTCCCAGCCGCATCTTTCGGCGGTGAAGAGATTCTGGCAAGCCCGGTGGGACTTTTTTCTCTTTCTACTCGACACTTCGTGTGTCGTGTGTCGCGAACAAATCGTGGTTTGCTATGGTTGCCTATGGATTCGAGGTACTAATATTTGGTGTCTTGCTCCCGTACAGAGAAAAGAAGATCAATGGCTTCCAGCTACACCAACTGCAACAACTCCCGCTCCGTCCTATCTGGAGGAGTAACTTACAGGCCCCAAGCGGCCTCCATCTACGCAATGCCGGTAGAACAGGTGATACAGGCCACCACTGGATTGTTCTTCGGGACCATGCTCCCACCAATGATCTTCAACACCTCAGTTCCATCACAGGAAGCTCCGAAAAAGTCGGTCTTCGATCGGCATGCAACTACCACGGCCCCTCTCAACGGGTCGTCCAAATCCACTACCTCAGTCTTCGACAGGCTAAGCCTAAGCTCAAAGGGGCCCGCGAAGAGGCTCGCAGTACCAGACAAGGTTATCCCAACTCCTGCTGCAGATGGAGTCGTCCAAACTACTTCCCCTACTTGAAAGTCGGCCTTCGACAGGTTGACCATTCCTTCCCAGCGGATGTCATTCTTTAACAGGTTGGCGCCAATAAAAGCCTCTTCTCAAAGCAGGGAGCATGACAAAGCTACTCCAACGATAAAGGTGATCCCGGCTACACGACATGCTCGACTTCGTCACTGGCGCCGAGTGAGGAAAGCTGGGGGCAGTTCCCCCTCTGGACTTACCCCACCAGCTCCAATGGTGGAAGTTGATGCTGCTGTTCTAATTGGGAACAGCTTTGAGCCGCTCAAGAGGGTGCGCAAGAACTCTCCAACTGCCGTGTTGAAAAATTCCCCTCCATCTGTAGAGAACGTTACAAAGGCAAACCCGGAACAGACCTCTCAGCGGCTGTCCTCCAAACTCCATAGGGTCTGGCGAAGAGTCTAAAACTCTGTAATCGACAAAGACTGCTCCCGCAGATCGAAGAAAATGAAGGCCCGACAAGAGGAAGGCCGTCCCGCTGTCGTACCACGAAAAGTATCGTCTGCAACACCCCCCTCAACTTTGACCGCCCATAAAAGGAGAAGGCTGGAGAAAATCCCCATGCTTACGACAAATCTCAAGGGTACTAAATCCAAACGCCTTAAGTCTGGGGGCATGGTAGTGCACACCGTCTACATGGATTCCGGAAAAGAGGAAAGCCGTGCTTCTGGGGGTCATCAATCACTTACACGATCAGTAACAAAGGCTCAGGAGCAACAACAGAAACTCCAGGATATGCTGACGAAGATGGCCGCACTCACTGGGCAGAAGGAAAGTCCGGAAATATCGTCGGATCAATGCCAGGAACAGGAAACCGATGCTGAGTTCCTCCGAAGAATGCTCGACAAAAAAGATAAAGAAGCCGCGGAACAAGCGGCTAACATAAAGCAAATGGCGCTCCTATTCTAAAATATGGTGGGGATGATGATCCAGCCGGACCCTCCAGCCGAAGATCCCCCAATAATCATTGAAGACGACAGAGAGGAGAAATCAAACCCTCTTCCGGCTTCATCAGCAGCCAGGGAGGAGACGATCTCGAAAGCTGTGCTTGATGACTACATAGCTCAACAAATACAGGCTCATCAGGCAAGCGAAGCCGCTGGCCAAGTCGTCAGAACTGGGCGACCCTATCCAGACTGGTACGATCAAATTAAGCACCCGTCGGGATATACGATCCCTAAATTTCACGCGTACAAGGGGACAGGCAACCCCCATCGGCACGTCGCTCAGTTCAGGGCTCTCTGTGGCAATACTGGAGGTGACGACAAATTGCTACTTCGCCAGTTCGTTGGCAGTTTAGTGGGGACAGCTTTTGAATGGTACTCAGAGCTTCCAACGACTCCATCAAAACGTTTACAGAAATGGAGTTTCTAGCATTTCGCAAGCGCCAGCGAATGCACCCCGATCACGGCATTGATCAATGCCAGGGTGAAGCCAGGAGAGACTTGAGTTCAGTATGCAATTCGGTGGCGGAACCTATGGTCGAGATGCGAACAACGCATAGAAGAAGCTCCTGTCGTAGGCATGTTCATGGGGACCCTGGATCCGGAGGCAACTATATCCCAATTCATGATGTTCTTCAAGCCGACCACTTTCCAAGCTTTGATCGACAAGCTGGCCCAAATGGACCAGATGGGCCATGGACCGCCCTCCTCGAAAATGGAGCTTCGAAATGAAAAGGGTAAAGGAAAAGCGACCTCCATCGCCAACGCTCGGCAACAACCGAGTGATCCAAAACCAGCTGCTTGCCAAAACGATAAACAGCAGACACTCGGAGAAAAGCTGAGACGTCCTTACTCATTCCCTCGGGATAAAACGAAAAGACTGTTCGAATTGGTGGTGCGCAACAGGCTTATCACTCTACCAGATCCGAGATGCCCGCTGCAACCGGGCGACGTCAACAATCCCAATTACTGCCCCTATCACCGAATAGTGGGCCACCCAATCGAAGATTGCTTCGTCTTCAAAAACTGAATTAAGGACCAGTACCAACAAGGCAAATTCATGCTGTCTGAAAACTGGAGGGTGAACCCGCCACAACTGCACGCTCCTAAAAAGGTGGACACGCCGGGGACATCATGGTCATTTATAGAGGAAGCTCCATGGGAAGTTGTTCAATCAGACAAAACTAAGAGAATGATCAAGGATCTTCAAGCATGTCCGGAAATCAGATGGAGAAGCCTGCTGGAGCCAGAGATCATTGAGGGAATACTGAAACCACGCCCAACACCGAAAGTTGGTAACGATGGGCAAAATACCCAGGCTTAGCCGTCTAAGTCTTCAAAGAAAAAGAAGAAGACCAAGAAGCCCGCGCAGTCTGATGACAAACGTATGGACCTGCAAAAGCATATTGACGCGCTGGAAAATATAACCAGAAGGCGCGAACCCCGGTCACACTCCAAGATTTTCTCAACCATATCCTTGAGAGCGGAGATAATGACAATGACGACGGAAACGACTCGTCAGAAGAACCCGAGGATTATGTGGCTAGTTGTCACATGATCTCTCATTCATCAGTAAATGACGAAGAAGCTCACTCAGCATCAGAAGATAATGTAGAGGAGCTGGGGGCAGAATCGGTGCCAAAATGCTTACAACCGTCAGACAAGATAATTGACATGCTGCTGAACCAAACCTGTTAGTTACTGTACATACGTTGTATATTGTAGTGGATGCTTGGACATATATAGGGAGGACTTTCTTGCTCTACATGATAGTATGCTATCTGGTTACTCTTTATCTTAACATGTACTCTGATTGTCTCTATTTCACATGTTGATAAAGCCCTTAGGATGAGTACTTGACTACCAGGACTATGATGCAGATCATACTAGTGGGGACAGTGTAGTCGCCAAGTACATCCTTCAAATGTTCCTAGTTGTGGGAGTGCCGAGACAGGGCATCGATACTCCAGAGTAGACTAGCGCATGCGCTTCTTGACCCATATGATGGGCGATGGATGATCCCATATCCATTGGTGTTTGACATCAGAGAAGGTATACGGGTGCTCAGTGAAGACTGGGTACACTGGACGGACTCGCCGAGAACTCCCAGATGGTATTATACCTCACGTCAGATGGCAGTTCTCTGGTGACACTGGTACAGGTTATTCTGCAGACCCGAGATCGTCATAGAGTCTTGTGTGATTCCCACCGTGCTTTGATTTCCATCATACTGTTGGACATAGTGCCCTTAAAGTCAATTATTGGATCGCAGGCACGTGATTGCAATGATCGAGGGAGGACCTATACCGGTAGGACAGTCTTACTCGAGAGGTTTGTATACTATCTGGTTTGTCTTTATCATCGTGTACATGCTTTAGGTGACATTGTAGTTCACTATTACACGTTGATAGAGAATAGTATGCTACCATGGTTTTTCTTTATCATCGTGTACTGCTTTAGGTGACCTTACAGGTCGCTATTACACGTTGATAGAGCCCTTGGGATTCTTGCTTGACTGCCAGCAGTATGATGGCGATCATATATGTCGGAGCTGGGGTTTATAAGCACATCCTTAAAAGGTCCCTAGTCATGGGAGTTTAGAGACTGGGCATCGATACTCCATTAGTAGACTAGTCTATACAGTCGAGACCCCGACGAGGGGCGGTGGCCGGTCTCACAAGCCATTGGTGTCAGTTGGGTCACCTAAGATGTATACAGGTGCTCATTGGGTTATGAGTACACCGAACAGGACTCACTGGGAACATGCTAGTTGGTATTATACCTGACGTTAGATAGCAGTTCCTTGGTGACATGTGTACAGGTTAGTTCATCGACCTGAGATCGTCATTTATCTCGTGTGAGTTCCCACTGTACTTTGATTACTACCCTACCATGGCTCAAAGGAGTCGTGCAAACAGGTTTTAGTTGGGTACAGTCCCGAGACATATGGAGGCAGTGAGCGGATCGGCAGGGGTTCGTCTCTCCCGGTATTGGGGGTGAGATCGCGCTGTGTCTAGGAGAGCCATTACACAAAGCCCTCGGCCGAGGCAGGAGATTTACTGGTAGGTATTCCAGTAGTATCTCAGGGTGTTCTGGGCTACACTCCAACACGACTTGTACCGCTTTTGGGGGTCTGACTTTTACCAACCCCCTAGGCCCGCCATGCGATGCTCATAGAAGAACGGACCAGACTGTACGGATATTGTCACTGACTGGCTCAGTAGGGTGTCAGGATGAGTTCGCTCATCGACCTCCCTTTTGGTCAATACCTGGTAGCCCGTTACGTACGGCTAATACCTCTGACGTGGTAGCGGTTAAATCCACAGCCAAAGTATTGACGAGTCTTTTGAGTCCCCCACAGACAGTTTCTTAAGTTTCGGGCGAAACGTTGTAAAGGCCGTATGATATATGACAGGGTTCGATCATATACGTGCGGTATTGGACGGATCATGATCGGACGGATCATACTAGTGGGCTTTGGTTTAAGCCGGATCCTAATATTAGATTTGTTGGATTACTTTAGTCTCATCGCATTCGCATTCGGTCGGAATGCGGATGCAGGTATGTATATACAGGTGAGGGGTATCCTTGTGATCCGTCACGAGTTTACTTTAGATGTTGCCGTATCTTTTTATTGTTGCAAACATTTGGATTAATATTTGTTAATGGAAATTGTGAGCTTAAGCCATCATTTTGTGCATTAAATGATACATGTACTTCATGGGTGACTCATGGTATCATTTCTTGTGCAAATGTCACATATTGTGATTGATTTGTGTTGATATGATAACAAGAGAGAGAGAGAGGGGCTGCCATGAGGTAAGGTTGGTCTTGTATTGTTTCATATCTTATACTCTCTCTTTTTATCATAATAAAAACACAAGGAAGAAAAAGGCTCCTTTCTTCTTCTTGTTCCTCTAGCTCAAAACTTCCATCAATGGCTTCATCTCTAACCTCCATCCATGCAATGTGTTAGTTATATGTTTGCCCTAGAGGCCATTACTGTACATAGGATGTATATTGTAGTGGATGCTGGGACATATATAGGTAGGACTTTCTTGCTCGACATGATAGTACGCTATCTGGTTACTCTTTATCTTAACATGTATACTTGTTGTCTCTCTATTACATGTTGATAAAGCCCTTAGGATATGTGCTGGACTTCCAGGACTGTGATGTAGATCATACTAGTGGGGCCTGGGTAGTCCATGAGTACATCCTTCAATGTTCCTAGTCGTGGGAATATCGAGACGAGGCATCGATATTCCAGAGTAGACTAGCGTATATCTTCTCGACCCATGTGATGGGCGATGGATGATCCCATATCCATTGGTGTTTGACATCAGATGGTATGCGGGTGCTCAGTGGAGACTGGGTACAGTGAACGGACTCGCCGAGAACTCCCAGATGGTATTATACCTCACGTCAGATGGCAGTTCTCTGGTGACACTGGTACAGCTTAGTCTGGTGACCCGAGATCGTCATAGAGTCTTGTGTGTCTCCCACTGTGCTTTGATTTCCACCCTACCACGGCTCTACCGAGTTGTGCAAACAGGTGGTTTTTGGGTACAGTCCCGATTCACATGGAGGCAATGAGCGATAGGAGGGGATTCGTCTTTCCCGGTATTGGGGGTTGGTGTTGCGCTATGCTCGACTGGCCATAACTGGAAATCCCTGGCCAGGGTTGAACTGATTTACTGGTAAGTGTTATCAGTGGTTTTATGCTTGTTATGGACCTTACATCGGCATGACTTATCAAGCTACTGGGGTCTGACGTTTACCACCCCTAGGCGAGATATGCGACGTATCAGACGAACAGACCGGACTGTGCGATAAGTGTTACTGGTTGGATTCACAGGAGTGTGAGCAGGCTTGCTCGTTGATCTTCTGATCGTTCAATACCCGGGTGGCCATTACGTTTAGCAGATCGCTTGCGGCTTGTGGGTGTTTGATATGATCATCACCTACTGCCGGCGTATTGACGAGTCTTTAGAGTCCTACACAGGGGTTTCTTGGCTCAAGCGAAACGAAATAGGAGGGCATATGAGATATGTGCGGGACCGAGAATAATACCAGTATGTGATACTGTATTCTATTCTCGCGATTTGTATCATTGATCGGTTATATGAGATATAGCCGGGTTACCGAATCAAGTGTTGATTCGATACATTGATACACTAGATATTAGTCGGTTATATGCGATATGACCGGATCATTAAATCAAGTATTGATTTAATGATTTAATGTATAATTATATATTTGATATATTACTTTACATTAACTAGTATTAATTCACTTAAGATTGATTTTCTCACTTGATGTGCACAAGTTGTATATGTGATATATTTTTATGCACTAGATTGTATCATGTTTGATGATACATGCAAACATGGGTGAGTGTATGACTTACACTATATTTAGGTTAATGGTAAAGGTTTTTAATTATTTAGTAATTCAAAAATGGTGGTTATTTTTGAATTAGCTTGAAGCTTCATGAAGCTTTCAAGCATGTTTGACAAAGTCCACCATTTTTGTTTTGCATGAGATTTGTTCTAACCTAACCATTAACCTAAACCCTAGTTTAGCCTCTACATAGGTTAACTTACCTATGGTTGCATCATGATAGACTTCACTTGATTATTCATTTTGATAATGATATATTATTCATTATTCTTTTCTTCTTCTTCATCTTCTTCTTCAAGTGAAGAAAACCTTGCTTGAAATTTCCAAGTGAAGAAACGAAGTGAGAAATCCAAATCCAAAGTGAACCCACTTCCTATTTCTTCATCCTCTACCACTTGCCATGTAGTATAGGGTGTTCTCTTCACAAAGTTCTTGACCAAGTGAAGGAATAGCTTGAGTTTGAGTCTCCCCGACGTAGATCATCTTCGGCCTCGAAGTCAATGACCTAGCCCGCTCATTTCTCCAATGAAACCAACGCTAGGGTCCGGGATCCCGATGATCGCAGCGAAAGGACGTCAACACGGAGCTTTAGAAGTGGAGGACCGGATCTATAAAGGTTGTAATCCCTTTCACTTGTAGTTAAAGTAGTTAACTTGCTTTTTGCTTCGCCTATCCTCTAGTATACGATCTTGCATAGGTTTTCTCGGCACATATAAATTTGATTTTGGCATGGTTGATGCCTTGTGGAACCTCATGAGTGTGCCTTGGAACCCTACAGTGGTATCAGAGGCTAGCTAGAGCTTTAGGCGAAGAGTAGACGAAGTTAGAAGTCTAATCGAACCCGAAACCCTAATCGAATACCCTTCTCTGTACATTTTTTAAAACAGTAGATTTTTCTGAATTAAAAATGCTTAGAAAATAGAGTAGGAAATTCTAAGAAAAACTGGAGAAAACGACAACCTAACGCTACAGTGCCGCCGCAGAACCGCGGCCGTACCCTACTTCTGGCGGCGGTTCCGCGACCGTATGTGATGATTAGACGCTTCATTTTCTACAGTAATGCCCGTAGCAGTTTCCTCTGTTTTCTGGGAATTTTTAATATTTACTCAACAATTGAGTTTTCTGGGTTGTTTTGGGGACTCGATGTTTCGATCGGATTATTTAACTTTGTTTATTTTGTCCGGGTAATTTTAGAACATGTTAAAAAGTTCGACCGGATATAAATGACCCACGTTTTCCCCTGACGGGAAATTTCCAAGTGTTGGATCTTTCCGTAGTTTAAGAACGTTCTAAGTAGTGCAAGTAACGCGATGGACCCTCTAGAAGACAACAAACCTTAACTCGATTATGTGACCGTCTTAAACTGCCCTTTGAACCTTAGAGTTTGGGGCAGTACGGTGTGCCACATGTGAGGCGTTGGCTTGACCCTTCTACGGCTGGACCGTTGGTACTGCGGCATGAAATGGATGTTTTTAAACTTATTTCAAGTGTTGAGCTGTTTTGGGAAAACTTGGGTGTTTGATCATTCGATCGGAAAGTTTAACGTTGTCTAATTATCTGGAATGTGATACAATATTTGGAATCCACAAATAGTTATAAGATAACTGATTTGAATGTTAAAAATCTAGCAGTTTAGTCTCACTTGATCGGTTGCCACGGGATTTTGATGTGATCAAAAGTCCGTCGCAATCACGTACCGTACGCGGATACTCGCTGGTAAAATTAATAGATAGCCACGCCCCATAGCCCCGAACAAGTGACTGTAGGAGAACCCCGTCGCCGAAAGCATCCGTTCGGGTGCTCACGGCAGCGGTGTTCCGCCTTAGTGCACTTCGTCGACGGTATCGGGGGTGCGGCCGTCCACTAAAGTTTTCGACAAGCATTCGATCAGGATGTCGGGAATCTTGTTGAATTGCCCGACTTGATATTGAAAAGTGTTTTCGATAATGAGACTAAAATGCGGGGTTTATAATTGTTAGGCATGCGATGTCTAAGGAATTCATTTGATTAGGCATGCGATGTCTAAAGAGGTTGCGGATTCCAACTGTTGTTGTTTTACACTTTCTTTTCTGCGACCGTAAGTGTAATATATGATATCGCCGGTTTCGTTGCTATATGTCAACGACAATTGGGATACGCATGTTTACTTACGTTGATGACATGTGAAGTTATGTGTTGCTGGATATGTTATATTGGATCGTCGTGTTTGAATAGCCGGGTTTTTTTTATGTGAGATGAGTGTTTTTCTTTTTTCATTCATGTAAAAAACTTGTATGTAATATTCTTTTATTGGGGCACTTCCAGGTTGAGGAAGATGTCACCGTTGATGTATATTATTTACTTTTCTGCATTAGGATAGACCCAAGGAGGGGAGCACAAGTAACCGGGTTCTAGGGTCCAGTGGGAGACCATCTCGAGGAGTCGAGTCTGGGTCTCCTAACTCTAGAATTGGTAGGGTTACTTGCCGCTCTCGTAGGGGTCTAGGGGTATGGGTTTGGCTATTCATCACGACCGTGGAATCCGTGTTTTATACAGGCTCAAAATAAAACACGGACGTCCTAGTATATCCAATATTTCATATGATATTTTCTGCTGCGTTATCTGTGATGTGATCATGTGATATGTTCAGATTGATACTGTATATAGTATATATGATATATTATATAAACGTTGCTTATGTTTTACACCCACGCTAGCCATGCCCCGCTCTGCCGTTAGTTACCTAGCCTAACGGTGCAGACGGGACATCGAGGCGAATGCGGATGGCATAAGTGTACGTTGTATTTATCTGTGATGTTTAGGTGGACTTAAATGATGGCACATTCATTAATGAGATTAATGAAAGAAAATAAACCTAATTGATGTTGTGGAATCAAATTTCAAAAATAAAACAGGTAGCTACAGTTCTTGCTTTGCATCGCGGTGGTCCTTGTAGAACATCCTGCACCTTATTCGATAAGGAAAGGGCCGAGATCCCTTCACCGGGAGTGACCCCTTTAGCAATAACTGGCAGATGCTATAACCCTCAATTTGTCTTTTGATTGCTTCTATAGTTTTTGCTTTGCACAGCGGTATATATGATATATCCTGCACCTTATTCGATGAAGAAATGGCCGACGATCCCTTCACTGGGAGTGACCCCTTTAGAAAAACTAGAAAAGCCTCAAAAACACTCCATTTAAAAACCATTTGATTCCGCAACGAGATCAAGTTCAAAGCGTTAAAGGTTTTCATAAAAACCATCCGCAACCCTCCGTCATTTTAGGAAGTAGAGTACTTAGTATTCGTGTTGTGTTTGTTGACCATAGTCAAGGCATAGTGTACAGTAGCTAAGTGATGTCTTCCTACACCGCATATGATGCGATTAGTTAGGACAGACGCGTGACTTTGTTGAACTTAGTTAAGGGTCATGTGGGTGGGTCTAATTAATCACGAAATGACGGGTAGAACTTGACTAGTGCTTATGATTTGTTGACCATAGTTAAGGTCATAAGTGCTAGGGGTAAAAACCTTTATCGGGAGTTTCAAGTGTTGAAATTTGCAATGAGATTGTATACCTTCTATATAATAGTTGGATCCCGATACCCACAGCGAGTAATTGTTACTCCTTGGAGAGTTTTGCACTTTGCAATTAGCCGATCAAGTAGGTGTCTAGAAAGGTGTCAACGGGGTTACACCCCTGGAAAAACGAGGTTTACTTTAATTAGGTCCGTGCGAAAGCACGGGGAACCTCCCTCAAAGTACCGGCACTGGCCTGGCTGAAAGATTGGCGAACTTGTAAAGTGTAATTAATCCCGGCTAGTCTTTCCTTTTAAGGTTTGAAGGAAGATTGGATAAAAACAGTGGGAGCCATCCTGATTAGATAAAATATATAACCAATCTAATCTTGCAAGAGCGCACGTAGAGTGTTTTCTTCTCTCTCTCTCTCCAGGTAGCGACCATGTCACGCCTTAATCAAGATAATAATATGGATGTATTGACCGAACCCGCTTGTTATACTGAGCTGGGGTGTAAGGTTAGTCTAGCATCCTATGAAGAGTTTTGAAGCATCACATGTCCAAAAGTTTAAATTTTTATGGTGCTAAACAAACACGCAAAGGAATCGATCCTAGAAAATTAGGGTTATGAAACTTTAAGCTAGTAAAGATTAGGGTTTGAAGGCTACAACCTTTGTAGCTCCCCTTTGCTAGACTCCTTGGTGTCTTGGGTTGTTGAATCAAGGTCCTCTTGAAGTCCCCTTGCGTCCACGACGATCCACCACGGAGTTCTCCGTCCAAGCTCGCTACTTTGGAAAACCGAAGGAAACACTCTAATCAAGTTGGCTAGACTTGAGTAGAATGAGGTTGTGGCTTAGGATCTCTCTTCAAAAACCTTTCTTTAATGGTGTTTAACTCACTAGAAGAAACTAGAGAGGAAAAGATGAAGGAGGATGAAGATGGTGGCTAATTTTTAGCAAGAGGTGTAAAAAGATAACCTTGAGTTAAAGAAGAAAATGAAATATATATCACTATATATATTTATTTCCTTCTTAACTTCAACCATGATTAAATGATGGATAGTTAGTTTAACTTGGGTTTTAAATGATAAAGAGGATAACCATAGGTTAGTGGTAGTTGAGATAGGTTAGGTTAGAAGAAGAGTGTAGAATCAAGAATGATTATCCTTTTCTTTTTCATTTTGCTTTAAAACCAAAATTAAATAATAATCCATTATTTAATCTATGGTGTGAGTCTTATATTGCCACCATTTCCATATGCTAACAACCATGATGGAAGGGTGTATGTATGTATGCATGTATGCACATCCACATGTGCATGAAACTAGAATGGAAGAAAGAAACACATGCATGCATGCATACATCCATCAAACCCTAGAAAGGTTTCAAGTGAGAAAACTAATGGTTAGATGATAAATCAACACTTAATTTATCAATCCGGTCATATCTCATACGACCCCACCAAAAGCAGGCCACCCGATCAATATTCGGTATCATATACGCACATTTTAATCGGGTGCATGCGCATATCGCATATGCGCACCACAACGTTTCGCCTGGACTGGGTAACTCTTTTGTGGGACTCTAAGACTCGTCAATACGCCGGCAGAGGGTAATGATCATATCAAGTCCCCCAAGCCGCAAGCGGTCAGCTAAACGTAACGGCTACCCGGGTATTGAGCGATCAGAAGAAAACAAGCGAACCTGCTACAACTCCCGTCGAGCCATCCAGCAACACTACCGTACAGTCCGGTCTCTTCGTCAGATATGCTGCATATCGAGCCTAGGGATGGTCACGTCGACCCCAATAACTCAATAAGTCATGCCGGCGAATGGTCTATAACAGATCGAGAAACTACTGATAACACTTATCAGCAAATCTCAGCAGCCCTGGCCAGGGACTTGCTGTTATAACCAGTCGGGCACAGCACAGCATCAACTCCCAATACCGGGAGAGACGAAACCCCTCCTATCGCTCATTGCCTTCGTGTGTCTCGGGACTGTACCCAACGGCCACCTGTTTGCACGACTCAGTAGAGCCGTGGTAGGGTGGCAATCAAAGTACAGTGGGAGAACACACAAGACTCCATGACGATCTCGGGTCTACAGACTAACTTGTACCAGTGTCACCTGAGAACTGCTATCCGACGATAGATATAATTCCATGTAGGAGTTCTCGGTGAGTCCGTCCAGTGTACCCAGTCAGCACTGAGCACCCGTATATGATCTTGATGTCAAACATCGATGAATGTGGGAACATCTATCGCCCATCACATGGGTCTAGTATCATATACGCTAGTCTACTCTGGTATATCGATGCCCCGTCTCGATACACCTCCGACTAGGGACATTTCAGGATATGCTTATAGACTACAAATGTCCCACTAGTATGATCTCTATCATAATCAGAGTAGTCAAGCAGATATCCTCAGGGCTTTATCAGCATGTATGAATGAATAAAAGCATGATCAAATCAACATGTCAGATAAAGAATAACCAGATAGCATACTATCATGTCGAGCAAGAATGCATACTGAATATATATACATGTATAAATACATCCACTATCATATAATGGCCTCTAGGGCATACATATATCCAACAATCTCCCACTTGCACTAAGGCCAGTTATTGGCGTATCTCATACCAAACATCTCAAAAAGTCGCTCATGCTGCGGCTGAGGGAGGGCCTTGGTGAATGGATCCGCGGCGTTGTTCTTTGTGTCTACTCTCTTAATCTCGATCTCGCGGCGATCTACAATCTCCCGGATCAAATGAAAGTGCCTCAGGATGTGTCTGGACCGCTGATGGGATCTGGGCTCCTTGGCTAACGCCATCGCCCCATTATTGTCACAATACAAAGGTATTGGATCAATAATGGTTGGAACTACTCCTAGCTCCGAGACGAACTTCTTCATCCAGACGGCTTCCTTGGCGGCATCATTTGCAGCAATGTACTCAGCCTCCATCGTAGAGTCTGCAACGGTATCCTGTTTGGAACTCTTCCAACTTACCGCCCCTCCATTGAGGGTAAATACAAACCCTGAGATAGATTTACTGTCATCCTTATCGCTCTGGAAGCTCAAATCGGTAAATGCCTCCATTTGGAGATCTGTATTACCATACACCAAGAACAATTCTTTAGTCCTTCGTAAGTACTTAAGAATGTTCTTCACAGCTGTCCAGTGGTTCTCCCCTGGGTTGGATTGATACCTGCTTACAACACTGAGTGCATAAGCTACATCTGGGCGTGTACATAACATCGCATACATTATAGATCCTACTGCCGAGGCATAGGGTATAATGCTCATGCGAGCTCTCTCTTCATCGGTCTTTGGACAAGAATCCTTGGAGAGAGTGACTCCATGGCAAGCGGGTAAGGCACCCCGCTTGGAGTCTTCCATACTAAATCTTTTTAGGATGGTGTTGATGTACCTGGTTTGGGACAATCCCAATAACTTTTTGGATCTATCCCTATAGATCCTTATGCCCAGGATGTATGTGGCATCACCCAGGTCCTTCATGGAGAACCTCAGTGATAAGAATGATTTGACCGACTGTAGCATAGGAATATCATTTCCTATCAGAAGAATGTCATCCACGTATAATACGAGGAATGTGACAGCTCTTCCTACAGCCTTCTTATAAACACAAGGTTCATCTGGATTTTTGATGAAATCAAACTCTTTGATAATATCATCGAAACAGATGTTCCAACTCTGAGATGCCTGCTTTAACCCATATATGGATTTAAGCAGTCTACATGCTTTTTCACTGCTCCCACTGTCAATGAAGCCCTCTGGCTGATCCATATAAACGCATTCCTCGAAATCTCCATTTAGAAATGCTGTTTTAACGTCCATCTGCCAGATTTCATAGTCGTAGTGAGCAGCAATAGCAAGTAGGATCCGAATGGATTTAAGCATGGCTACGGGTGAAAAAGTTTCGTCATAGTCCAAACCTGGTCTTTGACGAAAACCTTTCGCCACAAGTCTTGCCTTATAGGTCTCTACCTGCCCATCCACACCAATCTTTCTTTTAAAGATCCATTTGCACCTTACAGGTTTTACCCCAGGGGGTACAACGTCCAAAGTCCATACTTTGTTGGTGTACATAGACTCCATTTCGGATCTCATGGCATCCAGCCACTTCACAGAGTCACCACTCGTGATAGCTTGCTGAAAACTGGTAGGATCATCATCATCCATGATGCAATCTTCTCTGTCACCATCAATGAGGAAACCGTAGTACCTCTCCGGTGGGCGAGAAGTCCTACCAGACCTACGGAGTGGCCGAGGTTCTTCAGTTTCTGCTGCAACAGCCGGTTCAACCAAATCGTCATTTATAGTTTGTGTCTCTAGAACCTCTTCTAGATCTACCACCTTGCCATCATCTTTGTCTGTGAAAAACTCTTTTTCTAAGAATGTGGCATGTTGAGAAACGAACACTTTTTGTTCCTCTTTGTGGTAGAATAGATATCCATAAGAAATCTTTGGATATCCCACAAAGTTACACATGACCGACCGTGTCTCGAGTTTGTCCGGATTCTGCTTTTTAACATAGGCCGGGCAACCCAAAATCTTAATTCTCTTAAGAGATGGTCTCTTCCCATGCCATATCTCATATGGTGTGGTGGACACGGTTTTGGTTGGAACCCTATTTAGTAGAAACGCTGCAGTCTCTAATGCATGCCCCCAAAACGAGACGGGTAACTCAGCGTCACTCATCATGGACCGGACCATATCTAATAGGGTCCTATTCCTTCGTTCTGACACACCGTTGTGCTGTGGTGTGTAAGGAGGAGTGAGCTGAGAGAGGATCCCATTCTCTTTCAAGAAGTTTGCAAATTCTGCACTGAGATACTCACCACCTCGATCTGATCGAAGCATCTTGATACTCAAGCCGGTTTGTTTTTCTACTTCTTGTTTATATTCAATGAATTTCTCGAAAGCGTCGGACTTGTGCTTTAATAAAAATACATGACCGAATCTTCAGAAGTCGTCAATGAATGTAATGAAGTATGAAAAACCGCCTCTAGCCTGTGTAGACATTGGCCCACATACATCACTATGTATGAGGCCAAGGAGCTGAGTAGCTCTTTCTCCGTGTCCGGTAAACGGAGTTTTGGTCATTTTACCCTTGATACAAGACTGGCAAGTCGCATAAGATTTATATTCAAAAGAGTTTAAATATCCATCTTTATGTAACTTGTTTAGTCTTGTTTCGTTAATATGACCAAGTCTACAATGCCAAAGAAAAGCTTCATTTAATTCTGAAAGTTTTCTTTTATTAGTGTGTTGTATACTGAAAACTGTGTGTTGATTTAGGACATATATTCCATTATTAAGCGTACCATACCCAACCAACATTTGATTCAGGTGAATGTTCATAACATTGTTCTGCAACACAAAATTATATCCTTCATTGTCCAACAAAGAAACGGATATTATATTACATAGCATACTTGGTACAAAATAACATGGATTCAAAATCAAAATACATCCAGATGGCAACCCCAAGTGATACTCTCCCACTGCGACTGTATGTACATTGGAACCATTTCCAACGCGGAGAGTATGGTCACCTGTCTTCAAAACCTTGCTATTTCTCAGCCCCTGCATAGAATTGCAAATGTGAGAACCTGAACCGGTATCCAATACCCAGGAAGCAGAGTTTATAGAAAAACAGTTTTCAGTCACAAACGCACCTGAAGCAGAAACATCACCATGCTTCTTCTTGAGACTTAAGTACTCCGCGCAATTGCGCTTCCAATGTCCTGTCTTGTGGCAATGAAAACATTCGCCTTTCCCCGAGTCTCCATCCTTGGATTTTCCCTTTCCCTTCACCTTTTTAACTCCGCCCTTAGGATTAGTGGGTTTCTTCTTTTTCTTTCCCTTGGCCTTGGCTTTCGGGAGAGAAGAGGAAGACTGTCCAATACTCATAACGGGAGTTTTTGCTAACTTCATAGTGCTCTCTGCACTCCTTAACATATTAAGGAGTTCAGGGAGGTCCTTCTCCATGCCATGCATGTTGAAGTTCACTATGAACTGAGCAAAGGTGGAGGGGAGGGACTGCAGAATAATATCTATATATTGTTCATTGTCCATTGTCCATCCAAGGTCCTCAAGCTCTTCTATAAGAGCTATCATCTTCAGAACATGGTCTCCTACTGGTGTGCCAGGGGTCATTCGCATCTGAAACAATTTCTTTGATGCTTCGTATCGTAATACGCGGGATTGCTCCCCATACAACTCCTTTGTATGGAGCAATATACCGTGAATGTCCATGTCCTCGTGCTGCTTTTGATGTGTGTTATCCATCGATGCAAGTGCGAGGCATGTGGCCGTGGCACAGTCAGCGTCCCATGTCTTGCGGACTTCAATGTCTGCAACTGAGGATTTTGGACCAGGGACGGGCGGGGCTGAAGCCGTGAGGACATATGATACTTTATCATAAGTCAAGGCGATTTTCAGATTCCTCAGCCAGTCTTTATAGTTGGTCCCATTCAGTTTGTTTTTATCTAGTAGAAGCTTAAGTCCAGTCATTGGTATCTGCCATTAAGAGAGAGAAAAGAATACACTCAGCGAAAGCTCTTGCATAGATTAGATTGGTTTATTATCTTGTCTAATCGATGTTTCCCACTGCTTTTATCGAATTTTTCTTTCAAACCTTAAAAAGAAAAACTAGCCAGGATTAATTACAGTCTACAACTTCACTAACCGTTCAGCCAGGCCAGTGTCGGTACTTGAGGGAGGTTCCCCGTGCTTTCGCACGGACCTAATTAGAGTAAACCTCGTTTTCCCAGAGGCGGAGCCCCGTTAACACCTTTCTAGACACCTAATGAGTTAGCTAAACTGTAAAACTCTCCTAGGAGCAACTATTGCCCACAGTGGGATCGGGATCCAACTATCATATGGAAGGTATGCAATCTCATTGCAAATTTCAACTATTGAAATTCCCGATGTGGTTTTTACCCCTAATACCCGTGACCTTGGCTAAGGTCAACAAATCACGAGTACTAGTCAAGCTCAACCCGTCATTTCTTGATTAATTTAGACCCGTTCACATGACCCTTGGCTAAGGTCAACAAAGTCATATGCCCGTCCTAATTAATCTGCATCATATGCGTTTGTAGGAAGACATCACTTAGCTACCGTACACTACGCCTTGGCTAAGGTCAACAAACGTAGCACGAATACTAAGTACTCTACTTCCTAAAATGACGGAGGGTTGCGAATGAGTTTTAAGAAAATCTTTAACGCTTTGAACTTGATATCGTTGTAGAATCAAATAGTTTTCAAAGGGAGTGGCTTAAGCTCCGCAGTTTTGAAATATAGCTTTTTCATAAATAGCCGAGTGGTTTTCAAATCCGATTCTACAACATCTTTTTAGGTTTATTTTCTTTACATTAATCATATTAATGTAAGCCCATCATTTAAGTCCTTAAGCCAGTCACAGAAAAGAAACGAAAATAACACGTACGCTTATGCCATCCGCATTCGCCGCAATGTTCCGTTATGCACCGTTAGGTTACTTAACTAACGGCATACCGGGACGGGACTAGCGCGGGTGTAAAACATATGCAACGTCTACTATATATCATATATATAATATGTCATTCGTCTTAGATATCACAGAACACAGGCAGCAGAAACATAGATATAACGTGGGATATCCTAGGACGTCCGTATTTAGTATTTAGCCAGAATAGAAAATACGGATTCCACAGTCGCGATGAATAGCCAAGCCCACACCCTGGACCCCTACGAGAGCAGCAAGTGACCCTACCAATCCTGGAGTTTAGGAGACCCGGTCTCGACTCCTCGAGATGGCCTCCCACTGAACCCCAGAACCCGGTCACCTGTGCTCCCCTCCTTGGGTCCATCCTAATGCGGAAAAGTAAATAATATACAACACTGGCGACACAACCTCAACCCGGAAGTGCCCCAAATAAAAGAATATTACATTACATTTGAATTTACATGAATGAAAATATAAAACTCTCATCTCACAAAAACCCCCGGCTATTCGATCGCGACAATCCTGCATATTATATCTCAGCAACACATAATATCTCATATCATCAACGTAAGTAAGTATGCATACCCCAATTGTCGTTGATGTATAGCAACGAAACCGGCGATATCGTACATACTACACTTACGGTCACAGAAAAGAAAGTGTAAAACTGCAATATCTGGAATCCACATTCTCTTTAGACATCACAAATGCAAAATATCACATATTCCGTATTTCATGTCTAGTAATATGAATTCCACACACTGCATCACATTCCGGACAAACAGACAGTATCGAAGTTTTTGAACGAACGATCAAATACCCAGGATTCACTAAAGCCCAACACTTGAGCAGAGTTCAAACACCTAGAGTGTGACACAGTAGTAGCGGTCCAGCCGTAGAAGGGTCAAGCCAACGCCTCACATGTGGCACGCCGTACTGCCCCAAACCCTAAGGTTCAAAGGGCAGTTCAAGACGGTCACATAATCGAGTTAAGGTTTGTTGTCTTCTAGAGGGACCACCACAAAAAGACTTGCACGTATCTCCAAAGTATTTAAACCCCGTGAATAATGAGCAAATGATACTCGTTCAAACACTTCAATACTTTCTAATTTACCCGGAAAAGTAACGAAATGAAAATACCGATCGAATCTATACGTCCAAAACCATCTCCAGAAGATACAGAACTATATTCAGATTAAACATACCTAAAACAGTATACTAGGAGACCTAGGAATTATGGTGCAAATTTCATAGCATGACGTCACTGTATGGCCGCGGATCCGCGGCCTAAGCAAGGAATTGCCGCGGTTCCGCGGTCATATGAACAGTACACTTCATCGTGTTTCACCATTATTCTTAGTTTTCCCTGCTGTATTTTTAAAGTATTTTTAATTCTGAAAAATGTCAGGTTTTAAAAAATTTCCAGAGAGGGTCTAAAAAATCGTATTTTTTTGTCCGATCGGGATTTTTACTCCGTAAATGCGTCGCCTAATGTTCTAGGTCGGCTCTGATACCAATGTAAGGTTAGTCTAGCACCCTATGAAGAGTTTTGAAGCATCACATGTCCAAAAGTTTAAATTTTTATGGTGCTAAACAAACACGCAAAGGAATCGATCCTAGAAAATTAGGGTTATGAAACTTTAAGCTAGTAAAGATTAGGGTTTGAAGGCTACAACCTTTGTAGCTCCCCTTTTCTAGACTCCTTGGTGTCTTGGGTTGTTGAATCAAGGTCCTCTTGAAGTCCCCTTACGTCCACGACGATCCACCACGGAGTTCTCCGTCCAAGCTCGCTACTTTAGAAAACCGAAGGAAACACTCTAATCAAGTTGGCTAGACTTGAGTAGAATGAGGTTGTGGCTTAGGATCTCTCTTCAAAAACCTTTCTTTAATGGTGTTTAACTCACTAGAAGAAACTAGAGAGGAAAAGATGAAGGAGGATGAAGATGGTGGCTAATTTTTAGCAAGAGGTGTAAAAAGATAACCTTGAGTTAAAGAAGAAAATGAAATATATATCACTATATATATTTATTTCCTTCTTAACTTCAACCATGATTAAATGATGGATAGTTAGTTTAACTTGGGTTTTAAATGATAAAGAGAAAGATAACCATAGGTTAGTGGTAGTTGAGATAGGTTAGGTTAGAAGAAGAGTGTAGAATCAAGAATGATTATCCTTTTCTTTTTCATTTTGCTTTAAAACCAAAATTAAATAATAATCCATTATTTAATCTATGGTGTGAGTCTTATATTGCCACCATTTCCATATGCTAACAACCATGATGGATGGGTGTATGTATGTATGCATGTATGCACATCCACATGTGCATGAAACTAGAATGGAAGAAAGAAACACATGCATGCATGCATATATCCATCAAACCCTAGAAAGGTTTCAAGTGAGAAAACTAATGGTTAGATGATAAATCAACACTTAATTTATCAATCCGGTCATATCTCATACGACCCCACCAAAAGCAGGCCACCCGATCAATGTTCGGTATCATATACGCACATTTTAATCGGGTGCATGCGCATATCGCATATGCGCACCACAACGTTTCACCTGGACTGGGTAACTCCTTTGTGGGACTCTAAGACTCGTCAATACGCCGGCAGAGGGTAATGATCATATCAAGTCCCCCAAGCCACAAGCGGTCAGCTAAACGTAACGGCTACCCGGGTATTGAGCGATCAGAAGAAAACAAGCGAACCTGCTACAACTCCCGTCGAGCCATCCGGCAACACTACCGTACAGTCCGGTCTCTTCGTCAGATATGCTGCATATCGAGCCTAGGGATGGTCACGTCGACCCCAATAACTCAATAAGTCATGCCGGTGAATGGTCTATAACAGATCGAGAAACTACTGATAACACTTATCAGCAAATCTCAGCAGCCCTGGCCAGGGACTTGCTGTTATAATCAGTCGGGCACAGCACAGCATCAACTCCTAATACCGGGAGAGACGAAACCCCTCCTATCGCTCATTGCCTTCGTGTGTCTCGGGACTGTACCCAACGGCCACCTGTTTGCACGACTCAGTAGAGCCGTGGTAGGGTGGCAATCAAAGTACAGTGGGAGAACACACAAGACTCCATGACGATCTCGGGTCTACAGACTAACCTGTACCAGTGTCACCTGAGAACTGCTATCCGACGATAGATATAATTCCATGTAGGAGTTCTCGGTGAGTCCGTCCAGTGTACCCAGTCAGCACTGAGCACCCGTATATGATCTTGATGTCAAACATCGATGAATGTGGGAACATCTATCGCCCATCACATGGGTCTAGTATCATATACGCTAGTCTACTCTGGTATATCGATGCCCCGTCTCGATACACCTCCGATTAGGGACATTTCAGGATATGCTTATAGACTACAAATGTCCCACTAGTATGATCTCTATCATAATCAGAGTAGTCAAGCAGATATCCTCAGGGCTTTATCAGCATGTATGAATGAATAAAAGTATGATCAAATCAACATGTCAGATAAAGAATAACCAGATAGCATACTATCATGTCGAGCAAGAATGCATACTGAATATATATACATGTATAAATACATCCACTATCATATAATGGCCTCTAGGGCATACATATATCCAACATGGGGAACGTTGGTCCCGCTCCAACTTATAATTGTTATAAGACAGAGCAGGAATTAGGGGAATACCAGATTTCCCGTGCCGCCCAAATGAAGAAAGTGCATGATGATGCATCTTCTTCGGGTGTGTTCATTACAAAGAACTGTTTCTCTGTATCCTCTACGTCCTGGGTATTAAATACCGGATCAGGATCCCGCATATGTAATCGGTTACATGGGCTACAGAAAGGTAGAGAACTGAGAACGGGTGATAAGTTTCATGAGACAGAAAACGGTGCAAGTGTTGCAGCCAAGTCTATTGGTCACTGTCACCCTGTATTACCAGAATACATTGATTCTGAACAAATGTTATAAGATACCGAACCTGATGTACAAAATCATATCAGTCTCTTTATTAGTAAAGAAATGATATAATTTTGTATTATTGGATAATGTTTTGAACATTTCCTATATCAAAAGTTGATCGGTTCAGGCACGTTATCTAAAAGCATTGACATTCTAAATCAAACTACAGTTCTTAGTATATAGAACACACACAAGAGGAAGAGTTCAGGGATGAACGAATTCTTCTTGAGGCATTGTAGACTAGGTCATATCAATGCGACCCGACTAGCTAAGTTACATTTAGATGCATATTTAAATCAGTTTAAATTTACATCTTATGAAACTTGCCAGTCATGTCACAAAGATAAGATGACCATAGCTTCGTTTATTGGAAACAGAGAAAGAGTTAATGAATTCTTGGGACTGATACATAGTGATGTATAAAGGTCCCCAGTCTACACATGCCAGGACTGGTTCTTTGTACTTCATTACATTCACTGATGATCTCTCTAGATTCAGACATATGTTCCTGTTGAAACACAAGTCCAAAACTTTTGAGATTATCACCGAATATATTTTAGAAGTAGAGAACCAAAACGAGTATAAGTATTATGCCCTATGATGAGATCAGAGAGGAGAATACTTGTGCATGGAATTCTTGGACTATTCTAAAGGAGAATGAGATTCTCTCTCAGCATTACTCCTCCGTATATACCACAGCACAACGGTGTATCGGGGTGGAGCAATCACACCCTATATGATATGGTGCGCTCTATGATGAGTACTACTGAGTTACCTATTTTCTTTTGGGGGTTGTGCACTTAAGAAGCTGCATACCTATTGAATTAGGTTCGAATCAGATCACTGCCTACCACTCCATATGAGATATGGTATGGGAAGAGCCCATCTCTTAAGCAAGATAAGATTTGGGGTTGTCCGGCCTATGTCAAAAGCAAAATCCGGACAAACTCGAGGCAAGGTCAGTTCTGTAGAACTGGAGGATTTCCAACTATACAAACTACAGCTGATAGAACCAAAGGATTCAATAGTCTCCGACAAACTTCAGCCTCTCCGCCGATCGAGTAGGGTTCCTCATCCGCCTGAGAGATACTTCGGTTTCTCGATGACAGTGAGAGCGAGGATTGCATCATGAGATGATGACCCAACTAGTTTAGAGCAGGCCATCAAGAGTAGGGACTCTGTAAGAATGGCTGGATACTTAGCGATCTGAGATGGAATCCATGTACACCAACAAAGTATGGACTTTGGTTGCTATATCTGAAGGGTTAAATCCCCATCAGGAGCAAGTATATCTTGAGAAGATTACCTGGTGTAGATGGAAAAGTTGAGACTTTCAAAGGTAGACTTGTTAAAGGTTTTCGTCATCGACCAGATATGGATAATGATGAAACCTTTTCCAATGGCTATGCTTAAATCCATCCGGATCCTACTTGCCATTGCTGCACACCATAACTGCGATATCTGGTGGTTGGGTGTCATGACTGCTTTCTAAATATTGATTTAGAAGAGAGCGTCTATAAGTATACAGCCAGAGGGCTTCGTAAACAGTGGGAGCAGCGGAAACGTGTGCAAGTTGCTTTACAGAATAAAGCAGGCATCGCGGAGTTGGAACGTCTGTTTTGATGTGGTAGTCAAAGAGTTTGACTTCATCAAAATGGTAGATGAACCTTGTATATACAAAAAGGTAGTAGAGAGTAAGGTGGTCATCCTCATATAGTACGTGGACAACATACTCTTGATAGGAAAAGAGTTTCCTATGCTACGCACGGTCAATCTCCGCTTATCACAAGGATTCTCCGTATAGGATCTAGGTGATACCTCCTAAATCCTGGGTTTTGGATCTATGAGATAGATCTAAATGGATATTAGGCTTCTCACTAGATATAGTGAGATGGTATCAATCGATCCTGGGGAGAATCACTGGAAAGGTTCCAGGGTGATAAGGTTGACTGAATGTCAGTCACAGGCATTGTCTTTACCCTCAGTAGAGGAACGGTATGTTGGAAGGGTTCCAAAAGAGATACCGTGGCAAACTAGACGATAAAGGCTGGTGATATCGCTATCTACTACCAAAGAGGCAGTTTGGGTGTATATTAGTTCATGAGATGAACTAGGTTCCTACCATTGTGTGACAATGGAAGTGTGGCTTTGGCCCAGGAACCCCGGTCCCATTAGTGACCCAGACATATTCTGAGGCAGCATCACCTGATCATGGAGATAGATGATCTCCAGGGTGATCGAGGTTAGGAGAGTAGACTCAGAGGACAACACGGCGGATCCACTCACAAAGGCCATTTCCCAGAGAGAGACTATTATGGGATGGTTGAGTATGAGATACTACAACCACTGCTACAGATGGCCCTAGTGCAAGTGGGAGATTGTTAGTTATATGTATGCCCTAGAGGCCATTACTGTACATAGGATGTATATTGTAGTGGATGCTGGGCCATATATAGGTAGGACTTTCTTGCTCGACATGATAGTACGCTATCTGGTTACTCTTTATCTTAACATGTATACTTGTTGTCTCTCTATTACATGTTGATAAAGCCCTTAGGATATGTGCTCGACATCCAAGACTATGATGTAGATCATACTAGTGGGGCCTGGGTAGTCCATGAGTACATCCTTCAATGTTCCTAGTCGTGGGAATATCGAAACGGGGCATCGATATTCCAGAGTAAACTAGCGTATATCTTCTCGACCCATGTGATGGGCGATGGATGATCCCATATCCATTGGTGTTTGACATCAGAAATGGTATGCGGGTGCTCAGTGGAGACTGGGTACACTGAACGGACTCGCCGAGAACTCCCAGATAGTATTATACCTCACGTCAGATGGCAGTTCTCTGGTGACACTGGTACGGCTTAGTCTGTTGACCCGAGATCGTCATAGAGTCTTGTGTGTCTCCTACTGTGCTTTGATTTCCACCCTACTACGGCTCTACTGAGTCATGCAAATAGGTGGTTTTTGGGTACAGTCCCAATTCACATGGAGGCAATGAGCGATAGGAGGGGATTCGTCTCTCCCGGTATTGGGGGTTGATGTTGCGCTATGCTCGACTGGCCATAACTGGAAATCCCTGGCCAGGGTTGCACTGATTTACTGGTAAGTGTTATCAGTGGTTTCATGCTTGTTATGGACCTTATATCGGCATGACTTATCAAGCTACTAGGGTCTGACGTTTACCACCCCTAGGCGAGATATGCGACGTATCAGACGAACAGACCGGACTGTGCGGTAAGTGTTACTGGTTGGATTCACAGGAGTGTGAGCAGGCTTTCTCATTGATCTTCTGATCGTTCAATACCCGAGTGGCCGTTACATTTAGCAGACCGCTTGTGGCTTGTGGGTGTTTGATATGATCATCACCTACTGCCGGCGTATTGACGAGTCTTTAGAGTCCTACACAGGGGTTTCCTGGCTCAAGCGAAACAAAATAGGAGCGCATATGAGATATGTGCGGGACCGAGAATAATACCAGTATGTGATACTGTATTCTATTCTCGCGATTTGTATCATTGATCGGTTATATGAGATATAGCCGGGTTACCGAATCAAGTGTTGATTCGATACATTGATACACTAGATATTAGTCGGTTATATGCGATATGACCGGATCATTAAATCAAGTATTGATTTAATGATTTAATGTATAATTATATATTTGATATATTACTTTACATTAACTAGTATTGGTTCACTTAAGATTGATTTTCTCACTTGATGTGCACAAGTTGTATATGTGATATATTTTTGTGCACTAGATTGTATCATGTTTGATGATACATGCAAACATGGGTGAGTGTATGACTTACACTATATTTAGGTTAATGGTAAAGGTTTTTAATTATTTAGTAATTCAAAAATGGTGGTTATTTTTGAATTAGCTTGAAGCTTCATGAAGCTTTCAAGCATGTTTGACAATGTCCACCATTTTTGTTTTGCATGAGATTTGTTCTAACCTAACCATTAAGCTAAACCCTAGTTTAGTCTCTACATAGGTTAACTTACCCATGGTTGCATCATGATAGACTTCACTTGATTATTCATTTTGATAATGATATATTATTCATTATTCTTTTCTTCTTCTTCATCTTCTTCTTTAAATGAAGAAAACCTTGCTTGAAATTTCCAAGTGAAAAAACAAAGTGAGAAATCCAAATCCAAAGTAAACCCACTTCCTATTTCTTCATCCTCTACCACTTGCCATGTAGTATAGGGTGTTCTCTTCACAAAGTTCTTGACCAAGTGAAGGAATAGCTTGAGTTTGAGTCTCCCCGACGTAGATCATTTTCGGCCTCGAAGTCAACGACATAGCCCGCTCATTTCTCCGATAAAACCAATGCTAGGGTCCGGGATCCCGATGATCGCAGTGAAGGGACGTCAACACGGAGCTTTAAAAGTGGAGGACCGGATCTACAAAGGTTGTAATCCCTTTCACTTGTAGTTAAAGTAGTTAACTTGCTTTTTGCTTCGCCTATCCTCTAATATACGATCTTGCATAGGTTTTCTCGGCACATAAAAATTTGATTTTGGCAAGGTTGATGCCTTGTGGAACCTCATGAGTGTGCCTAGGAACCCTACACAATGGATGCAAGAGACAAAGTGATCACAAACATTCTCTACATCACCTTGGACACGTCGGCTAGCACACTTCGTGCCTGAGATGCTACGGATGAAGCGGGGGCCCGTAAAAGGAATCGATGATGTGGTGCCCTTTCCGACGAGGAGATCGAGACCGGAGTTGCCGCGAGGAGCTTGGGATGGTGGCCAAAGATCGAAGGACACGGATCGATCGGTATAGCATTCTATCCCTTCTCTAGATAGCTAGTAGTCCGTTAATGGTTCGATCCGGGTTTTAAGCATACGATAGCGCCGGTTTTCAAGTTAAGAAAAATTTTCGTTTCCACATTTTGGCCTCGGAAAGACGGCCGGGACGCTACCGTAGTCTTACATGGTATCAGAGCCATGCTATTAACCTTTTCTAGCTTGCTCTAACGTGTTTAAAACTTCGATCGGACGAAATTTCCAAAAACCGCGTTTCCAATTGTTTAGTTTCTGTCGAATTTTTTTTGTGCTCTAAAAATTTTTTTGGGCATGTCAGAAAATCAGGCAAGGTATTTTAGGAGCACTGTAGAAATTTGGTACGACGATCCAACAGTAACGCCGCGGAACCGCGGCCGTACCATCCTTTTGGCCACGGTTCCGCCGCAATTCTGTGGCATCATCTGACCAAATTTCTTCAGTTGGTCTCTGACTTGAAAAAGGGGTTTCTGGTAATTTTATTTTGGGCCCAGATTTATTTGAGTACTGGGTATTGTGCTTAGGGCCCACTTCGGGAAATTTTGTCGATCGAAAATTTTAAACATGTTAGTTCACAGTATTTACATTATATCTGCGACCGTGAATGTCATTTGATCGGTAAATCCTGTCTAATTGCTATAGCCCTTTTAGAAGGATTTGCGAACGTGACATTCACGTTGATGTTATGTGTTGTGCCGTGTTGTTGCGGATTTGTCGTGGTGGATAGCCTGGATGCAATGGTAGTACAGTTTGGTTGTATTTATACATTTGATATTGCGGGGCAAGCGTCCGACATGTGCACTGCCGTCACTACCTGTTTGTATATTATTCTTTTGGGGCACGACCGGGCTGAAGTCGTTGTACCCGTTGTATATTTTACTTTCTGTACTAGGATTACCCAGCGGAGGGGTGCACGGATAGCCAGGTTCTAGAGGGCAACGGGCCCGCATCTCATGGCTTTGAGACGGAGGGGGCTTCACTCTAGAATTGGCGGGCTATTCGCCGCACTCGTAGGGGGTACAGGTTGACCCAAGGAGGGGTGCTCAAGTTACCGGATTCCGTGAGATGCTGGGTGGTCCATTCACATTGTTGAAGGGGGCTGTCTCGCTTCAGGTTTTGGCGGGTAACTTACCGCGCCCGTAGGAGTCTAGGATTTCATTCCACAGGCTATCCACACGACCAGGGGAACGTCGGGTTTCAGTAGCGGCTCTATGAATCCCGGGGATCCCAGATTATCTGTATTGTTCTGTGATGCTTATTACATTTCTGTGATGTTGCATTTTATCACGCCTTGAGCGATTATTATATATTGATATATATATTAGTAGATGTTGTATATGTTTTACACCCGCGCTAGTCCAGTCCCCACTCTGTCGTTAGTTAAGTAACCTAACGGGTGATGATGGGACCCAGTGGCGAATGTGGATGGCATATACGTACATCGTATTTTCGTTCTTTTGTGGTGTGATCAATTGATGGGACTGCATTGATTCGGATCAATGCAAGCTAAACAAACCTATTCTGATGTTGTTGGAACATTTTTCAAAAAAGACTGCTATTGCAAGGACGTTCTCTTTTGTTTTGCACAGTGATATTCGGTTATGAATATCCAGCACCTCAGTCGACGAGGCAAGGGCCGAGATCCCTTCACCGGGAGTGACCCCTTGGACAGAAGTTTGCATCAGGGTAATAACTTCACTATAGCCGATTGCCTTTTTGCTTTGCATCGTGGTATTCAGTTGGAATATCCTGCACCTCATTCTACGGGGAAAGAGCCGAGATCCCTTCACCGGGAGTGACCTCTTTAGCAAAGGTTTTCGCTACTATATTTTTATAAAAAGCTATTTGGTTCCTTCAACGATATCAAGTTCATTACGTTAAAGGTTTTTCGCCAAAAACCATTCGTAGCCCTCCGTCATTTCAGATTAGTATTGCTTAGTATTCGCGCTACGTTTGTAGTTGCTATTCGCCGAGACGTAGTGTGCGGTAGCTCTGTTATGCTTTTCTGTCGCCTGGATATGTGGATTGGTTAGGACGGTCGTACGACTTTATTGATTATTCGTCAAGGGTCATGCGGGTAGGTTTAACGCAATCAAGATAATGACGGGTTGAACTTGACTAGGACCTTTTGATTTGTTGATTATTCGTCAAGGTCACTTGGGTCCTAGGGGTAAAAATCACATCGGGAGTTTCTAAAGAAACTGAAACTTGCCAGGCATGCGCATACCTTCTTGAGTGTGATAACTTGAGTGGATTCCGTCACGTTATCATGCGATGATAATTGGATCCCGATTCCCACTGATGAGTTGGTTTACTCCTCGGGTGATCCCGACTAATTCTTCTTTCAGGTTTGGAGGAGAATTTGAGGTTACAGTGGGGGGTTTCCTGATTAGATAAATTGATAACCATTCTGATCTAGGTTAGAGTGCACGCTGAGTGTTTCTTTTCTCTCTCTCTTTGGCAGCGACCATGACCCGACCCGTAACTATGACTCAGTGACCAAGTTGACCGAACCTTCTTATAACACTGGCTTTTGAATTGTCAGAGTTGCATACCTCATTGCCACTCCTACTTTTACCCTTTTCTCCAGAACACCCCGTATTACTACGAACATCTACTTCCATTGGATAAAACCATCGTATGGTTATATACGAACTCGAAGGAACTTGTTCCAGATTCGAGGATGGTTTCTGGTTTTGGAGAAAACGAATAGGACTATTCAGTTGTCTTTTCCTTTTACCTTCTCTCAGGTTGCGAGTGATCCTTGGATTAGGACGGTACACCTATTATGCTAATTGGATAGTCTTCTTCTAAACCATAGGCAGGTGCCGAATGGTAGGGAATAAAGAAAACCATTTAGCCTAACGATGGTGTACAGAAGGTAATAAGTTAAGACAAATAAAGAAATTAATAAGAGAGCAATGTAAATTGCGACTGCTATTCACGACCAAACCAAGTATTTCATCGCCACTCCTACTTCACCTTTGTATTTCTCCAGGACACTCCGTATCACTACGAAGATCCACAGTTATTTGGATACTCTATCGTATGGTTATATACGAACTCGAGGGAACTTGTTCCAGTTCGAGGATGGATTCTGGTTCAGGAGAAATAGGAATAAGGTTTATTCAGTTGTCTTTTATCTTTACCTTCTCTCACGTTGCGAGTGCTCCTAGGATTAGGAAAGTACACCTATTACGCTTATTGGATAGTCTTCTTCCAAACCATAGGCTGGTGCCGAACGGTAGGGAAGGAAGAAAACCATTTAGCCTAAAGGGGTGTGCAGAAGGTAATGACTAAAGACATAAAAAGGGATTTGGAGAGATGGCAAAGAAATATACGGTTACAGTTGTGAATCTGATAATGGAAGAGGCATTACTAGGAATACCCGGATACCCCATCGAAACATTTACATGTTTCAGTTTCGCTGTGTATTGTTAAAAGAAAACTGATTTCCCAATTAGCCTTTGCTCCATGGTATGTATTTACCAGATTTGATTCTCACATCTGTATGGTTTTACAGATGATGAGTGGGAGTAAGTTATTGGGAATTGGGTGATCATCCTCATTATATCGGGATTCGTTGTAATTGGTGATATTTGAGGAAATCACCCGGGTTGTTTGCCAGACGACAAATATTTGGTTTTGAATATCCGTTGTAATGCTCCAATTTCAAATTGATATATCTGTACATTTATTTTTATAAAGTGAGATATAACTTTTTGAAATTATGTTCATGACATTTACCTATATCAGTGGATGGTTAGGTAAGGAGCATTAAACAGCGGTGTAATTCTTCTTAACCATAAGTACAGTTTTCAACCTACGACACACAGCGAATGAGTTATTAGACCAAGGGGACTTATACAGAGTATTGTATGTTGTCCATTGTCCATGAGGACAGAGGGGTTGGTACTCGTACTATATTCTGTTTACTTATGACTTCTCTAGTTCTTAGACATGTGTTTCGTAGAAATGCAAGGTCTAAGTTTTGAGAAGTTATAGGTATAAGAATAAAGTAGAGAACCAGGCGTTGCAAGTATCAGGATTCTTCAAGGTGATCGAAAATGTAGATACTTGTGTATGGTATTCAGTTAATAGTAATGATTAAGAGAACTTGCTTCTCTTTCAGGTTACTCATAATCGGAAGCATTCCTAAGTTGAGTAATGCTGATCGCCTCCTTCCGTTTAGTTGACATGCACTGGAGACGGCTGCATGATTTGAATCTGGTTCCAATTAAATAAGTGCCTCTATTTCTATATTGGATATAGCATAGTTCATATCTTAACATTGTTAAGGTACGGGGAGTTGTCCGGCTTATGCTTAAAACCAGACTCTGGATAACTCAAGGCACGTTTCCGTAATGGTTGTTTGTGGGTTGACCAGGGCTATGACGAGGGTTGACTTTCTACCATCTGGAAGATCAATAGTGATATTGTTCTAGACTCGCCACAGTTTTTATAAAAATGGATTTTTTCAGAAAACGGTAGTGGGAGTATGGTAGAACTGGAAGTGATTCCAGAACCGCAAACGATTACTGAAAATTTAATAAGAACCTAAAGATTCAATCTGGTTTGACATTCCATTAGCCACTCCGCAGATATGGTGGGTAACCTCAGGCACCCGAGAGGTACTCCGGTAGCCTCAAGGACGGTGACAGGGAGGTTCTTGTTTACCCAGACTTGCCATTGCTGTTGTTCCTGACTGAGAGACCCGGCAGGAGGATGAGTATAGCGTTGTTCTAGTTTTAGAAGTGTACGTGTATATGACTCTGCCAGAGGGTTGTCGTTGTCAGTGGGAGCAACGAAAGCATACTGGACAAGTAGCTTATGTCCATTTATGGACTAAAGAAGATATAGTGGAGATAGATCATCTATTTCTGATGTGACAGTCATAGGTTTTACTTCATCAGAATAAGGGATGGATCTGTTAAGAAGGTAGTAGGGTGTGATGTCCTGGTATTTGGATGACATACACAGAGTATGAAGTGATATTCCTATACTACGATCGGTTATACTTTGGTTGTCACATAGTGGTTTCTCTACATAGGACATGGATATTATATCAGATATTCTGGTTACTAGATCTATGGTTTTAGATCTAGATTTGGGTAGTTTCCCAATCTGGGTACTTAGACAGCATTCTAAAGGTGTTTTAGAATGGACGACTCCTGGCACGGTAGTGTACCTGCAGGTGATGGAATCACCCTCTCTAATGAAGTCTTACAGACTAAAGGGGAGAGGGATGTGCATGATTGGCAGATCACTTGCTTAGGCAATTGAGTCAATCATGAGATGTCAAATACCACACCAGACGTTGTTTTTTGCACTAGATGCAATAAGTTGATATTAATCCTATCCTGGAGAAACGTTCGGAAGCAGTTTTAGAACATAAGTGGATGTTCTAGGGATATGATAACAACAAACTCTTTCGGGAGACGGTTATCATTCCAGGCTTCCAAGGTGACCTGGATGACAGAGTGACTGTCAGAGTTATAGTTTTCCCTCTAACGAGGGGCAGTGTTTTGGACAGGTGATCCAAGCGGACACTGAGGGAGGCATGACGCAGGATACTGATTAAGTTCAATTGACGATACAGTCTAAGAAGTTTGGATTTGGAGTTCATTTTTGAACTAGGTCCCATCAGATATCCAGACATAATCTAAGACAGGTATTGCTCTTTTCGGGAGATGGCTTTCTCCGCGAACTTGAGATAAAGAGAGACATAGAAAGAAACATCAGGGCGGATCCACTCACTGAGGCTATTCCTCGAACGCAATAGTTTCGCAAACGGGCTTTGTGAGACTGATTAGTAGAGGAGTTGGGTGTTCGGTATCACACGAGCTGTGAGTATGCGACATCGCAATAATTAGCCTTGAGTGCAAGTGGGAGATTGTTGGATATAATGCCCTCAAAGTCAATTATTGGATCGCAAGCACGTGATTACAATGATTGAGGGAAGACCTATACCGGTAGGACAGTCTTACTCGAGAGGTTCGTATACTATCTGGTTTGTCTTTATCATCGTGTACATGCTTTAGATGACATTGTAGTTCATTATTACACGTTGATAGAGAATAGTATGCTACCATGGTTTTTCTTTATCATCGTGTACTGCTTTAGGTGACCTTACAAGTCGCTATTACACGTTGATAGAGCCCTTAGGATTCTTGCTTGACTACCAGCAGTATGATGGCGATCATATACGTGGGAGCTGGGGTCTATAAGCACATCCTTAAAAGGTCCCTAGTTGTGGGAGTTTCGAGACTGGGCATCGATACTCCATTAATAGACTAGTGTATACAGTCGAGACCTCGACGAGGGGAAGTGGCCGGTCTCACAAGCCATTAGTCAGTTGGGTCACCTAAGATGTATACAAGTGCTCATTGGGTTATGAGTACACCGGACAGGACTCGCTGGGAACATTCTAGTTGGTATTATTCCTGACGTCAGATAGAAGTTCCCTGGTGACATGTGTACAGGTTAGTTCATCGACCTGAGATCGTCATTTGTCTCGTGTGAGTTCCCACTGTACTTTGATTACTACCCTACCATGGCTCAAAGGAGTCGTCCAAACAGGTTTTAGTTGCGTACAGTCCCGAGCCACATGGAGGCAGTGAGCGGATCGGCAGGGGTTCGTCTCTCCGGGTATTAGGGGTGAGATCGCGCTGTGTCTAGGAGAGCCATTACACAAAGCCCTCGGCCGAGGCAGGAGATTTACTGATAGGTATTCCAGTAGTATCTTAGGGTGTTCTGGGCTACACTCCGACACGACTTGTACCGCTTTTGGGGGTCTGACTTTTACTAACCCCCTAGGCCTGCCATGCGATGCTTATAGACGAACGGACCGGACTGTACGGATATTGTCACTGACAGGCTCAGTAGGGTGTCAGGATGAGTTCGCTCATCGACCTCCCTTTTGGTCAATACCTGGTAGCCCGTTACGTACGGCTAATACCTCTGACGTGCTAGTGGTTAAATCCACAGCCAGAGTATTGACGAGTCTTTAGAGTCCCCCACAGACAGTTTCTCAAGTTTCGGGCGAAACGTTGTAGAGGCCGTATGATATATGGCAGGGTTCGATCATATACATGCGGTATTGCCCGGATCATGATCGGACGGATCATACTAGTGGGCTTTGGTTTAAGCCGGATCCTAGTATTAGATTTGTTGGATTACTTTAGTCTCATCACATTCGCATTCGGTCGGAATGCGGATGCAGGTATGTATATACAGGTGAGGGGTATCCTTGTGATCCGTCACAAGTTTACTTTAGATATTGCCGTATCTTTTTATTGTTGCAAACATTTGGATTAATGTTTGTTAATGGAAATTGTGAGCTTAAGCCATCATTTTGTGCATTAAATGATACATGTACTTCATGGGTGACTCATGGTATCATTTCTTGTGCAAATGTCACATATTATGATTGATTTGTGTTGATATGATAACAAGAGAGAGAGAGGGGCTGCCATGAGGTAAGGTTGGTCTTGTATTGTTTCATATCTTATACTCTCTCTTTTTATCATAATAAAAACACAAGAAAAAGGCTCCTTTCTTCTTCTTCTTCCTCTAGCTCAAAACTTCCATCAATGGCTTCATCTCTAATCTCCATCCATGCAATGGATGCAAGAGACAAAGTGATCACAAACATTCTCTACATCGCTTTGGACATGTCGGCTAGCACACTTCATGCCCGAGTTGCTTCGGATGAAGCGGGAGCCCGTAAAAGGAATCGATGATGTGGTGCCCTTTCCGACGAGGAGATCGAGACCGGAGTTGCCGCGAGGAGCTTGGGATGGTGGCCAAAGACCGAAGGAAACGGATCGATCGATATAGCTTTCTATCCCTTCTCTAGATAGCTAATAGTAGGTTAATGGTTCGATCCGGGTTTTAAGCATACGATAGCGTCGGTTTTCAAGTTAAGAAAAATTTTCGTTTCCGCATTTTGGCCTCAGAAAGACGGTCGGGGCGCTACCGTAGTCTTACACATGCCACGTCCAAGAGGGCGTGCAAAAAGGTGGCTTTTGGGTACAGTCCCGAATCACATGGAGGCAACGAGCGATAGGAGGGGTTTCGTCTCTCCCGGTATAGGGAGTTGATATTGCGCTGTGTTCGATTGGCTATAACTGGAAATCACTAGCCAGGGTTGCTGAGATTTACTGGTAAGTGTTATCAGTACTTTCTCAAACTGTTATGGATCTCATATAGACACGACTTATCAAGCTACTGGGGTCTGACGTTTAACATTCCTAGGCGAGATATGCGACATATCAGACGAAGAGACCGGACTATACAGGAGTGTTACTGGTTGGATTCATAGGAGAATGTACAGGCTTGCTTGTTGATCTTCTGATTGCTCAATACCTGGGTGCTGTTACGTTTAGCTGACTGCTTGCAGCTTATGGTTGTTTAATATGATCATCACCTACTGCCGGCGTATTGACGATTCTTTAGATTCCTACACAGAGATTTCCTGGCTCAGGCAAAACGGAGTAGGAGAACATATATGATATGTGCGGGACCGAGAACAATACATGTATGTGATACCGTATTAGATTCTCGTGATATAAGATATCGGCCGGGTATATGTAATATAGCCGGGTCATCGGATCAAGTGTTGATTCGATGAACTGATACAGATTATATTAGTCGGTTATTTGTGAAATACCCGGATTATCGGATCAAGTGTTGATTCAATAATTTAATGTATAATTATATATTTGATATATTAAATTTCATTAAATAATATAAGCTCACTTAAAGATTCATTTTCTCACTCGGGTAATACATTGATATATATGCGATATATGTTAATTGTATTATTTTATTTTGTTACAATAAATATTGTATATGTGATATATAATATTGTAACAAGTTAAGGTTACAAATGCAACATATTTTTTGGAGTTTAAACATGGTTAGGGTTTGGATTAGGGTTAAGCTTTCTTGAAGCTTCTAGAAGCTTTGCTTTTGTTTTAAGCAAAGATATTTTGTAAAGATATTTTGGTTGATATTTCTTTAACCCAACCCAACCCTTTACCATGGTTAATTCTCTACATGGGTTAAGTTTTTATACTTAACCCATGATTGCATTTCTAACCTCACACTTGATTTCATTATTCATCACAAAAGGTTTTGATCTTCTTCTTCTTCTTCCTTTGATGGAAAGCTTTCTAGCTTTTTTCATTTGTGATGTTTATATGTGAGAAATTGAAAACAAAAGATTGCTAAATTCCTACTTCATCATCCTCATCTATTCTAGCCGCTTAGATTAGGGTGTTTGCTTTGCTAATACTTGATTAGCAAAGAAAGAGCTTGGGTTTTAGTTTCTTCAAGGTAGATCATCTTAGTTATTGAAGATCGGAAGCAAGTTTGCATCTTTCTCTTCATGGAGCCTCTCTGGAGTCCGGGTACTCAATAATCGCAGCGAAAGGACCTCAACACGGAGGTTTAGAAGTGAAGGAACGGACTACAAAGGTTGTAATCCCTAACTCTTAGAAGTAAAGTTGTTTACTTGCTTTGTTTCGCCTAATATCTAGTCTAAGATCTTGGTTAGGGTTGTTCGGCACTTCTAAATTTTAAATCGGGTATGGTTGATACCTTATAGACCCTTGTGACAGTGCCTAGTAACCCTACAGTGGTATCAGAGCCTAGCTAGAGCATTAGGCGATGTGTATACGAAGTTAAAAGTCCGATCGAACCCCAAAACATCGTGTTTTACCCCCTCTCTGGAAATTTTTTAAAATGTTGAATTTTTCTGTATTAAAAATACTCAAAAAGTTAAGCAGGGAATTCTAAGGATTACTGTGAAAAACGAGCCATTAATCCTATCAAAGTGCCGCGGAGTCGCGGCAATACCATGCCTTGCGCGGCGGTTCCGCGGCCGTTCCTGGGTATTAGGGTTAGAATTTGCACAGTAACTTACGTAGGTATTTTGGCATGCTTCTGGGAATTTTTAATACTACTCAAGTGTTGAGTTTTCTGGAGATATTTTGTATTCGTTGATTCGATCGGAAAGTTTAAACTTCGTTTAACGTTTTCCGGGTAATTTAGAATATGTTAAAAAGTTCGAACGGATATCAATAACTCACTTTTTCCCCTGTCGGAAAATTTCCAAGTGTTGGATTTTTCCTTAGTTAAAGAAAGTTCTAAGTCGTGCAAGTAACACGGTGGACCCTCTAGAATAACACAAACCTTAACTCGATTATGTGACCGTCTGAACCGCCTCTAAACCTTAGGATTTGGGGCAGTACGGCGTTGCCACATGTGAGGCGTTGGTTTGACCCTTCTACGGCTGGACCATTGGTACTGTGGCATGTGATGGATACTTTTTGAACTCCGCTTAAGTGTTGAGCTATTTGGGAAATCTTGGGTGTTTATTTATTCGATCGGAAAGTTTAACATTGTCTATTTATCTAGAATGTGATACAATATTTGGAATCCACAAGTAGTTATGAGATAACTAATTTGAATGTTATAAATCTAGCAGTTTAGTCTCATTTGATCGGTTACCACGGGATTTTGATGTGATCAAAAGTCCGTCACAATCACGTAGCGTACGCGGATACTCGCCGGGTAAACTTAATAGATAGCCACGCCCTATAACCCCGACCAAGTGACTGTAGGAGAACCCCATCGCCAAAAGCATCCGTTCGGGTGCTCGCGGCAGCGGTATTCCGCCTTAGTGCACTTCGTCGACGGCGTCAGGGTGCGGCCGTCTACTAAAGTTTTCGACGAGCATTCGATCAGGATGTCGGGAATCTTGTTGAATTGCCCGACTTGATATTGAAAAGAGTTTTCGATATTGAGACTAAAATACGGGGTTTATAATTGTTAGGCATACGATATCTAAGGATTTCATTTGGTTAGGCATGCGATGTCTAAGAAGGTTGCGGATTCCAACTGTTGTAGTTTTACACTTTCTTTTCTATGATCGTAAGCGTAGTATGGGGTGTATCGCCGGCTTCGTTGCTATACATCAACGACAATCGGGATACGTATACTTGTTTACGTTAATGATATGAGATATTATGTGTTGCTGTGATATGCTATGTTGGATCGTCGCGTTTTGAATAGCCGAGGGTTTTATGTGAGATGAGGGTTTTTATTTTCAATCATGTAAAATTCATTGTATGTAATATTTTTTTATTGGGGTACTTCCGGGCTGAGGATGATGTCACCATTGTATATTATTTATTTTTCCGCATTAGGTAGACCCAAGGCGGGGAGCACAAGTAACCGGGTTCTAGGATCCAGTAGGAGACCATCTCGAGGAGTCGAGACCGGGTCTCCTAACCCTAGAATTGGCAGTGTTGCTTGACGCTCTCATAGGGGTCTAGGGATGTGGGTTTGGCTATTCATCGCGACCGTGGAATCCGTGTTTTATACATGCTCGATATAAAACACGGACGTCCTAGTATATCCAATATTTCATATGTATCTTCTGCTGCAATGTTCTGTGATGAGATCATATTACTGCCTGAGACGAATGTTTATATTATATATGAGATATATGTTATATTGTTGATTTCGTTTCAAATGTGATGCTTGTGAAGCATAATAAAATGGGACTTCATTAATGAGATTAATGAAACTAAAAGAAATCTAAAGATGTTGTAGAAACTTGTCTTAAAAACAGGTAGCTCTAGTTCTTGCTTTGCATAGCGGTGTTCCTTGTAGAACATCCAGCACCTTATTCGATAAGGAAAGAGCCGAGATCCCTTCACCAGGAGTGACCTCCTTAGAGAAACTAGCAGATGCTACAAACTCGGTTTGTCTTTTGATTGTTTTTATAGTTTTTGCTTTGCATAGTGATATTT
Source organism: Agapanthus africanus (assembly GCA_030015575.1). Taxonomy (NCBI): domain Eukaryota; kingdom Viridiplantae; phylum Streptophyta; class Magnoliopsida; order Asparagales; family Amaryllidaceae; genus Agapanthus; species Agapanthus africanus. The sequence continues at coordinate 695,150,938 of CM057342.1, read as the reverse complement.
GTGAAATATCCTGCACCTTATTCGATGAGGAAAGAGCCGACGATCCCTTCATCGGGAGTGACCTCTTTAGCGAAACTAGCAAAGGCCTCAAGAACACTCCATTTAAAATCACCCGATTCTACAACGATATCAAGTTCATTACGCTCATGGTTTTCTTAAAAACCTGCGTAGCCCTCCGTCATTTCAGATAAGTACTACTTAGTATTCATGTTGTGGTAGTTTGGCATGCGTCAAGGCGTAGTGTACGGTAGCTAACTAGTGCTTATCTGCAAGTATACGATGCGATTGGATTAGGGTATTCGTACGGCGTTGTTTGGCATGCGTCAAGGGTTCGTACGGGTGGGTTTAATTCAATCAGAAAATGCACGGGTTGAACTTGACTAGCGGACTATGGGTTGTTTGGCATGCGTCAAGGTTATAGCACGCTAGGGGTAAAAGAATTATCGGGAATTTCAAGTGTTCAAATTTGCAATGAGATTGCATACCTTCTATGAGATAGTTAGATCCCGATACCCACTGCGAGTAAGAGTTACTCCTGGGAGAGTTTTACACATTACAATTAGCCGATCAAGTAGGTGTCTAGAAAGGTGTCAACGGGGTTATGCCTCTGCGAATACGAGGTTTATTTTAATTAGGTCCGTGCGAAAGCACGGGGAACCTCCCTCAAACTACCGGCACTGGCCTGGCTGAAAGATTGACGAACTTGTAGGGTGTATTTAATCCCGGCTAGTCTTTCCTTTTAGGGTTTGAAGGAAGATTTGACTAAAACAGTGGGAGACATCCTGATTAGATATATTAATAACCAATCTAATCTTGCAAGAGCATACGCTGAGTGTTTTCTTCTATCTCTCTCCAGGTAGCGACCATGTCACGCCTTAATCAAGATAATAATATGAATGTATTGACCGAACCCGCTTGTTATACTGCGCTAAGGAACGTTGGTCCCGCTCCAACTTATAATTGTTATAAGACCGAGCAGGAAATAGGGGATTACCAGAATTCCCGTGCCGCCCAAACGAAGAAAGTACATGCTGATGCATCTTCTTCGGGTATGTTCATTACCGAGAACTGTTTCTTAGTATCCTTTACGTCCTGGGTATGAGATACCGGATCAGGATCCCGCAAATGTAATCTGTTACATGGGCTACAAAAAGGTACAGAACTGAGAATGGGTGATAAGTTTCAAGAGTTGGAAATGATGCAAGTGTTGCAGCCAAGACTGTTGGTAGTTATCACCCTGTATTACCAGAATACATTGGTTCTGAACGAATGTTATTAGATACCGAACCTGATATACAATATCATATCAGTCGCTTTATTAGTAAAGAAGGATATAATTTTTTATTGTTGGATAATGTTTTGAACATTTTCTATATCAAGTGTTGATCGGTTCAGGCACGTTATCTAAAAGCATAGACGTTCTAAATCAAACCACAGTTCTTAACGTACAGAACACACACAAGAGGAAGAGTTCAGAAATGAACGAATCCTTCTTGAGGCCTTGTAGACTAGGTCATATCAACGCGACCCGACTAGCTGAAGTTACATAAAGATGCATATTTAAATTAGTTTGGATTTACATCTTGTAAAACATGCCAGTCATGTCACAAAGATAAGATGACCACAGCTCCGTTTATTGGAAACAGAGAAAGAGTTAGTGAACTCTTGGGATTGATACATGCTGATGTATGAAAGTCCCATGTCTACATATGCCAGGACCGGTTCTTTGTACTTCATTACATTCAATGATGATCTCTCAAGATTCAGACATATATTCCTGTTAAAACACAAGTCCGAAACTTTTGAGATAATCACAGAATATAAGTTAGAAGTAGAGAACCAAAAACCGGGTATAGGTATTATGTCCTTTGATGTGATCAAAGAGGAGAATACTTGAGCACGGAATTCCTGGACTATTCTAAAGGAGAATGATATTCTCTCTCAGCATTACTCCTCTGAATACACCACAACACGTCGGTGTATCGGGACGGAGCAATCACACCCTATGTGATATGGTGTGCTCTATGATGAGTACTACTGAGTAGCCTATTTTCTTTTGGGGTTATGCACTTGAGAAGTTGCATACCTATTGAATAGGGTTCCAACCAAATCAGATTCCTACCACTCCATATGTGATATGGTATGGGAAGAGCCCATCTCTTAAGGAAGTTATGATTTGGGGTTGTCCGGCCTATGTCAAAAGCAAAATCCAGACACGCTCGAGGCAAGGTCAGTTCTGTGGAAGTTTGTTGGATATCCCAAGCATTTGCAAGGGAATATCTTCTACCAAACTAGAGAACAAAAGGTGTTATTAGCAAGTCACCTTTGTGAAAAGGAATTTCTTGTGAAGAAATTAGTGGTCATGAGGTAGAACTGGAAAGAGTTCCAGCTATACAAACTGCAGCTGATGATTTGGTAGAACCAAAGGATTAAATAGCTACCAACGAACCTCAGCCTCTCCGCCGATCTGGTAGGGTTCCTCATCCACCTGAGAGATACTTCGGTTTCTCTATGACAGTGGAAGAAAGGATTGTATCATAAGATGATGACTCAACTAGTTTCGAGCAGGCCATCAGGAGTAGGGACTCTGTGAGAATGGCTGGATGCTTAGCGATCTAAGATAGAATCCTTATTTACCAACAAAGTATGGACTTTGGTTGATTTATCTGAAGGGTTAAATCCCCATCAGGAGAAAGTATATCTTGAGAAGATTACTTGGTGTACATGGAAAAGTTGAGACATTCAAAGCTATGCTTAAGCTATGCTTAAGTCCAACCAGATCCTACTTGCCACTGCTATATACCATGACTACGATATCTTGCGGTTGGGTGTCATAACTACTTTTCTAAATAGTGATTTGGAAGAGAGCGTCTATAAGTACACAGCCAGAGGGCTTCGTAGACAGTGGGAGCAGCAGAAACGTGTGCAAGATGTTTTATGTGATAAATCAGGCATCGCGGAGTTGGAACGTCTGTTTTGATGTAGTAGTCAAAGAGTTTGATTTCATCAAAATGGTAGATGAACCTTGTATATACAGAAAGGTAGTAGGGAGTATGGTGGTGATCCTCGTATAGTACATAGAAGACATACTCTTGATAGGGAAGGAGTTTCCTATGCTACGCTCGGTTAATCTCCTCTTATCACAAAGATTCACTATATAGGATCAAGGTGATACCTCCTAAATCCTAGGTTATGGATCTATGAGATAGATCTAAATGGATGTTAGGATTCTCACTAGTTGTAGTGAGATGGTATCAATCGATCCCGCGGAGAATCACTGAAAAGGTTCCAGGGTGATAAAGACGACTGAATGTCAGTCGCAGGCATTTTCTTTACCCTCAGTGGAGGGATAGTATGTTGGAAGAGTTCCAAGCTAGATACCGTGACATACTAGACGATTAAAGGCAAGATACATCGTTACCAAGGATGCTACCAAAGAGGCAGTCTGGATATATATATATATATATATATATATATATATATATATAAGTTCACGAGATGAACTTCGTTCCTGCCATTGTGTGACAATGGAGTTGTGGCTTAGACCTAGGAACCCCGTCCCATCAGAGATCCAGACATATTCTAAGGCAGTATCGCCTGATCATGGAGATGGTTGATCTCCAGGGAGATAGAGGTTAGGAGAGTAGACACAGAGGACAACAGGGCAGATCTACTCACAAAGGCCTATTTCCCAGTAGAGACTTTTATGGGATGGTTGAGTATGAGATACTTCAACCACAGCTTATTGTTGGGTATGAGATACTACAACAGATGGCCTTAGTGTAAGTAGGAGATTGTTAGTTATATGTATGCCCTAGAGGCCATTACTGTACATACGTTGTATATGGTAGTGGATGCTTGGACATATATAGGGAGGACTTTCCTACTCGACATGATAGTATGCTATCTGGTTACTCTTTATCTTAACATATACTCTGATTGTCTCTATGTCACATGTTGATAAAGCCCTTAGGATGAGTACTTGACTACCAGGACTATGATGCAGATCATACTAGTGGGGACAGTGTAGTCGCCAAGTACATCCTTCAAATGTTCCTAGTCGTGGGAGTGCCGAGACAGGGCATCGATACTCCAGAGTAGACTAGCGTATGCACTTCTTGACCCATATGATGGGCGATGGATGGTCCCATATCCATTGGTTTTTGACATCAGAGAAGGTATACGAGTGCTCAGTGAAGACTGGGTACACTGGATGGACTCGCCGATAACTCCCAGATGGTATTATACTTCACGTCAGATGGCAGTTCTCTGGTGACACTGGTACAGGTTAGTCTGTAGACCCGAGATCGTCATAGAGTCTTGTGTGATTCCCACTGTGCTTTGATTTCCATCATACCACGTCTAAGAGAGCATGCAAAAAGTTGGCTTTTGGGTACAGTCCCGAATCACATGGAGGCAATGAGCGATAGGAGGGGTTTCGTCTCTTCCGGTATAGGGAGTTGATGTTGCGCTGTGTTCGATTGGCTATAACGGGAAATCCCTGGCCAGGGTTACTGAGATTTACTGGTAAGTGTTATCAGTAGTTTCTCAAACTATTATGGACCTCATATCGACACGACTTATCAAGCTACTGGGGTCTGACGTTTACTACCCCTAGGCGAGATATGCGACATATCAGACGAACAGACCGGACTGTACGGGAGTGTTACTGGTTGGATTCATGGGAGAATGTATAGGCTTGCTTGTTGATCTTCTGATTGCTCAATACCTGGATGGCTGTTACGTTTAGCTGACCGCTTGCAGCTTGTGGGTGTTTGATATGATCATCACCTACTGCCGGCGTATTGACAATTCTTTAGAGTCCTACACAGAGGTTTCCTGGCTCAGGCAAAACGGAGTAGGAGCACATATATGATATGTGCGGGACCGAGAACAATACGTGTATGTGATACCATATTAGATTCTCGCGATATGAGATATCGGCCGGGTATATGTGATATAGCCGGATCATCGGATCAAGTGTTGATTCGATGGACTGATACAGATTATATTAGTCAGTTATTTGTGAAATACCCGGATTATCGGATCAAGTGTTGATTAGATAATTTAATGTATAATTATATATTTGATATATTAAATTACATTAACTAATATAAGCTCACTTAAAGATTCATTTTCTCACTCGGGTAATATATTGATATATATGCGATATATGTTAATTGTATTATTTTATTTTGTTACAATAAATATTGTATATGTGATATATAATAATATAACAAGTTAAGGTTACAAATGCAACATGTTTTGTGGAGTTTAAACATGGTTAGGGTTTGGATTAGGGTTAAGCTTTCTTGAAGCTTCTAGAAGTTTTGCTTTTGTTTTAAGCAAAGATATTTTGTAAAGATATTTTGGTTGATATTTCTTTAATCCAACCCAACCCTTTACCATGGTTAATTCTCTACATGGGTTAAGTTTTTATACTTAACCTATGGTTGCATTTCTAACCCCACACTTGATTTCATTATTCATCACAAAAGGTTTTGATCTTCTTCTTCTTCTTCCTTTGATGAAAAGCTTTCTAGCTTTTTCATTTGTGATTTTATATGTGAGAAATTGAAAACAAAAGAGTGCTAAATTCCTACTTCATCATCCTCATCTATTCTAGCCGCTTAGATTAGGGTGTTTTCTTTGCTAATACTTTATTAGAAAAGCAAGAGCTTGGGTTTGAGTTTGTTTAAGGTAGATCATCTTAGTTATTGAAGATCGGAAGCAAGTTTGTATCTTTCTCTTCATGGAGCCTCTCTGGAGTCTGGGTACTCGATGATCACAGTGAAGGGACCTCAACACGGAGCTTTAGAAGTAAAGGAACGGACTATAAAGGTTGTAATCCCTAACTCTTAGAAGTAAAGTTGTTTACTTGCTTTGTTTCGCCTAATCTCTAGTCTAAGATCTTGGTTAGGGTTGTTCGGCACTTCTAAATTTTAAATCGGGCATCGTTGATGCCTTATAGACCCTTGTGACAGTGCCTAGTAACCCTACAAAGCCTGTCAGAAGAGCAAAGCTGATCAAGAGCGTGAAATGGCCATATTTGAAAGTGCCAGGCATCGGTATCTAGTTGAAGAAATCATGGTAGGGATGAGTCGCAAAGCACTCCAACCAGGTCGAAACATGCCCGCGGCAGACAAAAGCAGGCTTAAGACAAGGAAATGATTCGCTAAGGCCCAGTCGATGGGAATGAAGCTGCCAACTTTCAAGGAAAATACTCCTGGCGGTATACGCCTTGACGAAGTGGATGTACATCCTAACTACTGCTTATACCATTAGAAGATTACACATCCCACTGAAGAATGCAATGCCTTTAAAAAGCGGTGGCAAGGATACGTTGCTCACCGACAACATTTCAAGCGGATGAAGCGCAAAACTCTTCAGGAGCAGAGAAGCACGACAGATGAGCATAAAAGAACTGCCGGCAACTGTCACGTGGTTGATACCAGGAGATCGCAAGTTCTCATCTTCGGAAGCGATTCCAATGAAGAAATAGCCATCGGCCCTCTCTTTAAAGAATCCACCTCAGGGAAAGAGGAAGAGATGAAGAACTGTGAGAGTATTCAGCTGTGCAATCGTACATTGCCCGAAAAGAATCTCGGACCCACAGACAAGGGGTCAAACAAAAGGGATAAGGGGAAGGAAAAAGCCCCTGAGGATATTGCCCTCGATGATCGAGTCATCGAAGAGCCGGCAGCCAAGGACCCGCCCAAGAAAAACAAAGTGGATTACAATGTCCTTGCACACTTGAGGAAGATACCCTCACAGCTGAGCGTTTTGGATGCCCTTCTATTATCTAAAAAGGCACGAGATTCCCTGATCAGGGCATTACAAGACCCCGAGCAGTTTCAAGATTTCCTTTCCAAAGAAAAGATGAAGGATGAGCTGGAAGAAGTGCACACAGCTGACATCACTTTCGGCGATGAAGATCTCCTCCTCAGAATGTGCGAGCACATTTGTCCCTTTATGTCACCGGGTACTGCTATGACATCAAGATAGGGAAGATCTTAGTTGACAACGGGTCCTCTGTCAACCTCCTAAATGTGAGGGTGTTAAAAGAAATCTGCATGAGCGTTCAATATCTCGCTCAGGATAAAATCACCATCTCTGGGTTCGACTCCCAATCATCACGGAAGCTCGGGTCTGTAATACTGACGTTACGCTTCGAGCTGCTCGTCACTGACATCAAATTTCATGTCATTAACGCCAAGGCCTGCTACAACGCTTTGATCGGCAGGCCTTAGTTACACGAGTACGACATCATCCCTTCTACACAGCATCAGTGTATGAAGTAATTCAAGGATGGTCTCGAGTATACCGTGACGGGGGAACTAAACCCATTCTCCGTAAATGAAGTCCAAAAATACGAAGATGCAAAGTATTTCTTGCCAGATTTTGAAGACACGGAAAGATGCCATAAACCGGAGAGTAAGCAAAAAGCTATCACCATTATTCCAGTCTTCGGGAGCTATACCGAGGAGGAAGAAGAGATAGTCTATTCGGGACCGCCCCAATGCCACAACCCGGGACCATCTACCCCTATTCTGGTCTTTGGCAGTGACTCTGAAGACGAAGTCAACGCAGTGTTCTCGGCTCGTCCATCAATGCAGGCCCTCATTGGAGATGATCAGAATTTGCAAATCGCCATGGTCCTACGACAGAACTACAAAGAGCTTGATGAGCTTGAAACATATAGTGTACAAGAGCTGCAGAAATTCTATATCCCTCTGAGGCGAAAATGTGAAAAGGCGATCCTATTCTATCGATCCACGGAGACTAAAGTCGAAAAGGAAGTCTGGAATGGTGCCGATTCTGCGCTCGACAGGCTCCAACCAATCTGTCTGCCCAGATACTATGCGGAGGGATGGAGAAGGTTATTAAGATGCCAAGGCGTACCTTTCAAACAGACTCCTCGACAAGCTCAGTTCTTCAACAGGATTTGGAACGTCCCCGGAACTCAGCGAAGATTGCCCAACGGAAAAAATGGAAACGATTGGGCTTGGATATGTCCATTCCAAGAAACGGGAGCAATTCCATGACTGCCATGTCATAAATGACCTCGATGAAGAAGGGGATGCTCTTTTAAAAGACGCCGACGTTGAACCAGAAAGAGGTCCTGCCATAAAAATGCCGAGTCTGTCGTTTGAAAAACAGATGGAAAAGTTAGTGAGGGAAGCAAGTCAAAAGGTTCGGAATGACCACGGCCGTGAAATGGCCATTTACAAGAAAACCAAGATGCAACGCCTCCTTCAGCAGGCTACGGAGGATGACAATGCCTTCCACCGTCAGCCCGCCATGCATTCCCAAGATAAGAAAAAGACCCGATGTGGAGGCAAAAACAAGTTGAAGAACGGAAAGAACGTTCGACAGCGGCAAAACGAATCCGAAAGGCCACGCGATCGAGAAAAGGTCAGCTGGAATCCATCTCTTATGAAAAAGATGGGTCGAGCATATTCTTTCCCTTGAGACAAGACAAGGAAAATCTTTGACCTTGTCATGAAGCATCAGATGATGACACTCCCGGATTCCAAGCACCCCGAACAAGCAAACGAGTTCTATCAGCCGGATTATTGCTCCTATCATCGAGCAGTAGGGCATCCTCTTGAAGACTGCTTCACCTTCAAAAATTGGGTTGAAGACCAATATCAACTCGGCAGGTTCGCTCTATCCAACAGTTAAAGGGTAGCCCCACCATAAAGGCATGTGCCGAAAGCAACGTATATGGCTTGAGTAGAACCAGATCAACATCAGTCTTGGAAACGAGCTCGTACCTATCACATGATAATGCTATTGGAAGAAGGAATGCACAAGAATATGGATGACCACTCATGGTGCTTCAAAAATGAGGAGGAAGATGAGTTGTTTGCAGAATTTCAACCGGTGCCAAAAGAATTGGAAGATGGGATACACACCACGGCGGACAACCTGAAAAAGATCGACTTAGGGACGGCAAACGACCCGCGACCAACGTTCGTCAGTGAGTTGCTGTCTAAAGAGAAGGTGGCTACGCTAAAAGACTTGCTCATGCAGTATAAAGACTGCTTCGCATGGAACTATTCCGAGATACTAGGGCTAGATCCAGAAATCGCTGTGCATAAATTGGCGAAATCTCCAGATGTCAAGCCAGTCAAACAAGCACCAAGAAGAATGCGTCTCGAACTTGAGATGAGTATCAATGCCGAAGTCAAGAAGCTAATCGACTCTGGCTTCATCCAAGAAGTTCAATACCCCGACTGGATCGCCAACATTGTCCCAGTGATGAAGAAAAATGGGACGGTACGAATCTGCGTGGACTTTCGGGACCTCAACAAAGCCTGTCCGAAGGATGACTTTCCCGTACCAGTTACCGAGCTGATGATAGATAACACGTCCATTCATGAAGTCTTCTCCTTCATGGACGGATCATCGGGGTACAATCAAATAAAGATGCATCCCGAAGACCAGAAGCATACAGCTTTCCGGACTCCTCTGGGTATATTCTGCTACAAAGTGATGCCTTTCGGTCTGAAGAATGCCGGTGCTACCTATCAGAGGGCCATGACGAATATTTTCGATGACCTCATACATGAAATCGTCGAATGTTATATTGACGACCTCGTGGTGAAAAGCAAATCGCACGAGGAGCATTAGGAGCATCTGAATATAATGTTTCAACGCCTTCGAAAATACAACCTAAAGATGAACCCTCTGAAATGCTTGTTCAGAGTCTCCTCAGGAAAATTTCTAGGGTTCATCATACGATACCGGGGCATCGAAATAGATCCATCGAAGATAAAGGCGATTATGGAAATGCCCGCTCCAAGAACTTTAAAACAATTGCGGTCTCTACAAAGGAAGCTCACGTATATCCGGCGGTTCATAGACAACCTCTCTGGAAAATGCCGTCCCTACAGTCACCTGATGAAGAAAGAAACCCCGTCCGTTTGGGATCGCAAATGCCAAAGCGCATTGGACAAATCAAGCAATACCTGCAGAATCCGCCAGTATTGACTGCTCCAGTCAAGGGAAAGCCCCTCATCCTGTACACAACAGCCCTCGAAGGTTCGTTAGGCACGATATAGGCGCAGGAGAACGACCAAGGTAAAGAGAGAGCCTTCTACTTTTTGAGTCGAGTTCTTCTGGGGGCAGAAAACAACTACTCCCCTATCAAAAAACACTGCCTGGCGTTAATCTTTGCAATAACAAAGCTTCGGCATTATGCTTTGGCGCATGAGGTCCACCTCATATCAAAAGTGGATCCACTCAAATATTTGATGTTAAGAGCCATACTAACGGGACGGCTCGCTAAATGGGCCCTACTCTTAATGGAATTCTCGATAACATACCGACCTCTTAAGACAGTGAAAGGACAGGCCATCGCCAACTTCCTCGCTGTGCATCCGATACCTGCCGATTCACCCTTAAATTGCGAATTGCCAGATGAGCATGCGTTTGACACGATCGACGGGGGGAGAGAGAGAGTGATACCCAATGGGTACTCTACTTTGATAGAGCATCCTCTTTGAAGAAGCAAAAGCACAGCTCCCCCATAATCAAATCTAGGGTAGGCCTCATCTTCGTGACTCCACAAACTTTGCCTTTTCCTTAACAGAGCCGAGGAAAAACAATGAAGCAGAATATGAGGCTTTGATAGCAAATATTGAGATCGCTGTCGACATGGGAATCGAAAACCTCCTCATATACGAAGACTCCCAACTGGTCGTTAACCAAGTAAACGGTGACTATCAGACGTGCAAACCGGAGTTGGTAAAATACGGCGAAAGAGTACAGCAACTACTAACTCAAATTCCCTCCTACGCCTTAGAAAGCATACCGCGTACAGAAAATAGCAAAGCGGACGCATTAGCCAAACTCGCTAAAGAACTGGCTGATGAAAACCTCGATGACGTAAGGACCATTGTACAAAGCCGTCGGGTTCTTTCACCAGCAGAAACATCTCCGGAGTCGTCTGAAGAAAAGGAAGCGACCAAGCAAATAGCCCTACAAACAGAGGACCAAGAAAGGGCTAAGGATTGAAGAGAAGTCTTTATAGACTACTTCAAATCCCGTCAAACACCGGAAGATGCATCCTCAAAACATCAGCTCATGAAATGAGCTCTGTCTTTCGCCTTCGTCAATGATACTCTATATAAGAGGTCATTCGACTCTCTGTGGCTGAGATGCCTGAGACCGAAGGAAGCAAGAAGAGTCGTTCAAGAAACTCACGACGGACTATGCGGTTCTCATTAAGCTGGGCCGAATATGAAGCCGAAGATCAAAAGGATGGGCTACTATTGGCCTAGATGATTCAGGACTGTCTCGAATAAGCAAAGCAATGCTATTCATGCCAAATTCATGGAGACTTCATCCACCAGCATCCAAACCCGCTACACCCAACAGTAGCTAGCTGGCCGTTTGAAATGTGGGGAACCGATATAATTTGGCCCATCGAACCAACCCTGCAGTTAATTACGTTACCGTGTAGCGATAACCACTTTCTTCTGCTCCAGAAGGTCACTTCGTGTCGTGTGTGTTTGTTTTATTTTTGGTTGCCCATGGATTGTATACGCAGACTAATTTATGTTGTCACCCGTAGGGTGGGGATTAGTCCAAATTCGTATTTTCTTAGATTTGGGTTTGGTTTGATTTAAGGATCGTTAACCTCGTTTGAGATTAATATCAACTTAAATATTTTTTAACGATACGTTAATCTAATTTTAGACTAAGATCTACTCAACAAGGTTTTAGGATCATTTAGATCCAACGAAAGAGCATTTGGGCTCCATCGTTTTAGTTTAGGGACATTACGGTCCATAAGTTTAAGGACATCATAGTCCGTATTTAAGGACATCATAGTCCCTGGAGTTTAGTTTAGGGATGTTGCGGTCCATTGGGTTTAAGGACATCATAGTCCATGGAGTTTAGTTTAGGGACGTTGCGGTCCATTGGTTTAAGGACATCATAGTCCATGTTTAAGGACATCATAGTCTATGGAGTTTAGTTTAGGGACGTTGCGGTCCATTGGGTTTAAGGACATCATAGTCCGTGGAGTTTAGCTTATGGATATTGCGGTCTATTGGGTTTAAGGATATCATAGTCCACGGAGTTTAGTTTAGGGACGTTACGGTCCATTGGTTTAAGAACATCATAGTCTATGGAGTTTTGGCTTATCAGTTTGAGGGTGCGCCAAGAGTTATTGGTTATTGGGACCCTCCACCTCTTTGAAGACGTTAAAGAATTACAACGACATGTATCAAATGTGTGGAGAGATGTACCCTTGAACAAATATTGGTTGGAAAATCTGTAGTTGGTTTTGGGGTTAAGACTAATTTGGAAAAATTATGAGCAAATGGGCTCGGTTGATCTGAATTAGGGACTTTTGGTCAACTTGGACTCAACCCACTCAGTTTTGAATAAAGTGTTGAACACTTGTTTGGGCTCGGTCCCTTTTTATGTGCAACAATGCTAAGTATTAACATGGGCTCTAATGCTTACTCTGTTTCTTTGTTTCTTTTTTTATAGAGTGTTAAACACTCTTTGTGGCTTTGGGCTCTATGGGCAGAGCGCTTTATATTAGACAACACCTACATAGGGGGCACGTGGGGCGCTTGGTGCCAACCAACGAGTGCATAGCTCTCTTTTTTTTTAGCAGCGCCCACGTGAGGGGCATGTGGAGCGCTTGGCACTGGACGCCAACCAATGAGTGCAGAGCACTCTTTATTTTAGCAGCACCCACGTGAGGGGCACGTGGAGCGCTTGGCGCTGGGCGCCAACTAATGAGTGCAGAGCACTCTTTATTTTAGCAGCGCCCATGTGAAGGGCACGTAGAGCACTTAGTGCTGGGCGCCAACCAATGAGTGCAGAGCATTCTTTATCTTAGCAGCGCCTACGTGAGGGGCACGTGGAGCGCTTGGTGCTACTTCCTTCTTTATGCATTTTTCTGAAGAGTTCAATTCTTTGTTCTCCCCTGGATCTTCAATCCCCAAGAACAAATTCATCCCTGCGAGAATTAAATTCTCATTTGTGGGAGGCTTGTCTCATGGATCTCAGATCCAGGGAAAGAACTATGTTCTTTTATAAGGGTTAAACCCTTGGGTATGCAGATGAGATACTATGATCTCTTATTTACCTTGAAAAAAGTTCTTCTTCTTTCTTCTCTCTGAAAGCTCTTTTTTGCTTGCTCTTCTTTTTTAACTTGAAACTTATGGGGGGTTCCTCTTTACAAGACTTGAAGTCTTGGATCCTTTATATAGGGGAGGCTGATTTGTTGATTCAGTTAAGGAAATCTCTCATTAAGAGATTTCTTAATTGATGTGGGGAATTTATCCACCGTCAGATCTTTGATCCAAGGACTTCTGTTCTACAGAAGACATTTTTCTTGTTTTTAACAAGATTAGGAAAATATTTTCCCATACAGAGCTTATTCTGTATCTTGGTGATTTTTTAATCACCTTTGGATCTTTGATCCAACGGTGCTTTGATTTACAGAGCACAATCTTTCTTGTTAGAAAGATTTGAGGAGTATTTCCCTAACAGAATTTAATTCTGTAGTTTGATGATTTATCATCTTCGTTGGATCTTTAATCCAAGGGTGGAGAACTTTTAGTTCTGGTGCCGGCGCTCTCGTGCTTTGCACGTGAGGCACTGCCTCACAGTCTTTGACTCTTGGTGCTGGCGGTTTTGGCGCTGGCGCTCTCGTGCTTTGCACGTGAGGCGCTGCCTCAGTTTCTTTGACTCATGGCGTTGGCGCTCTTGGCGCTGGCGCTCTCGTGCTTTGCATATGAGATACTGCCTCAGAGTCTTTAACTCATGGCGCTGGCGCTCTCGTGCTTTTCACGTAAGGTACTACCTCAGTTCAAATTTCAAATTTTGAACAGAGCTTTGCTCTCTGATTGGGGTAAAAAAATGTGTTTCGCTCTTTCCTTAGCAGAGACGAGAACAAACAACGAAGCGGAATATGAAGCTTTGATAGCAGGTCTGGAGATCGATGTCGACCTAGGAATCGAAAATCTCCTCATATATGGAGACTCCCAGCTAGTCGTTAGTCAAGTTAATGGCGACTATCAGACGTGCAAACCAGAGCTGATAAAATATGGCGAGAGAGTGCTGCAACCGCTGACACAAATCCCCTCCTACATTGTGGAAAGTATACCGCGTTTGGAAAATAGTAATGCAGATGCATTAGCCAAACTTGCTAAAGAATTGGCTGACGAAAACCTTGATGACGTAATGATCGTTGTGCAAATCCGTCGGGTTCTCCTGCCAGCAGAAATATCTTCGGAAGATTTAACAGAGTTGTCTAAAGAAAAGGAAGTGACTGAACAAGCAGTCTTCCAAATAGAGGATGAAGAAAAGGTTGAGGATTGGAAAGAAGTCTTCATAGACTACAAATCCCATCGAATGCCCAAAGATGCGTCATTAAGATATCAGCTCATGAAACGAGCTCTGTCTTTTGCCTTCGTCAATGATACTCTATATAAGAGATCATTCGACCGTCTGTGGCTGAGGTGCCTGGGACCAGCAGAAGCAAGGAGAGTCGTCCAAGAAACCCACGACGGACTCTGCGGTTCTCATCAAGCCGGGCCAAAGATGAAGCTGAAGATCAAGAGAATGGGTTACTATTGGCCCACAATGATTCAGGACTGTCTCGAATATGTGAAGCAGTGTCACTCATGCCAGATTCACGGGGACTTCATCCACCAGCATCCAAATCCGCTACACCCAACACTGGCTAGTTGGCTGTTTGAAATGTGGGGAGCCGATATAATTAGGCCCGTCGAACCAGCGTCATCTAAAGGACATCGGTTCATACTAGCAACAACCAATTACTCCTCTAAGTGGGCAGAAGCTGTACCACTAAGGGAAGTGAAGACGGAGAACTTCCTCCATTTCTTCAGGACACATGTCATCTATCAGTTCGGTACTCCGAGACGGATTATCTCGGATAATGGACCAGCCTACAGAAGCCATAAGATCAACCGCTTCGCACAGCAGCAAAATATAGACTGGAGATACTCTTCAGTCTATAATCCCTGAGCTAACGGTCTAGCTGAGACTTTCAACAAGACCTTGACAAAGATCATAAAGAAAACAGTGTCCAGAAATAAAAAGGACTGGCACGAGAGACTGCATGAAGCTCTCTGGGCGTATCGAACCATGTTCAAAATGGCCACAAATACAATACCATACGCGTTGGTATTCGACACGGAAGCGGTATTCCCCTTAGAAATAGAGCTACCATCTCTACGAGTAGCAGTTCGATACGAGCCGACGGATGAAGAAAATGCCCATCTTCGGCTTGAGGAACTCGACGCCTTCGATGAAACTCGGTGCAAAAAAACCTGGAAACTTATAAAGAAAGAATGATGCGCTCATACGAAAGACTAACTAGGCCGAGAACATTCCGCCAAGGCGAGCTCATGCTAGTTGTCAAACAACCAATGATCCCCAATCTTGCCAAACGCGAGAAATTCGAGCCGAACTATGAGGGCCCGTACATCATAGAAAAGGTCTACCAAGGTGGGGCCTACTTGCTTATGGATATGCATGGCGAAAGACCCTTCTGGGCAATAAACGGCCGATTCCTCAAGAAATACTACGCATGACAAGTCACGACCTAGGTCAATGATAGATGACGATGTCCGTGTCCACTCGCTCTCTTCCTAAGTCAAACTTCTAAGTGGTAATCGGAAAAACGTTGCCTCCAAAATGGCAACAATGGACCGAAATGTCCTTAAACTAAACGTTGCCTCCAAAATGGCAATGACGGACCAAAATGTCCTTAAACTTAACTAAACGTTACCTCCAAAATGGTAACAACGGACCGAAATGTCCTTAAACTAAACATTACCTCCAAATGGCAACAATGGACCGAGGTGTCTCTAAACTAACAATAGACCGGAATGTCCCTAAACTAGCGCATCGCCCCAGATACGGTGATACAGTCTCTTAAGATCCATATTGCAATCAAAATCTTGGTAGCGAAGATTGCAACTCAAGCAATGAGCGGCGAAACTATTCTCGAGAGTCCCGCCGTCTAAAAAAAGGGTACGTCCGCAAGCAAAATAGGTACGGATGTAAACCCAAAAGGGCACCGTGAGTAAAAACAGCGAGACTGCCGGCAAGCTTGTGAAAACCCGAAAGGGCGCAATCTTGTTAAAATATAGACACTTGCAAGGTCCTCTCGACCTTATAAGGAGAAAATACCTGCGTAAAATCCTTACGACTCATAAGGGATTGACACGCTTAGGAATCCCTACGATTCCTAAGGAGAAATTACACTTGCGAGATCCTCACGATTCGTAAGGAGAATTCTCCCCTATGAGACCCTTACGGCTCACAGGATTCAAAAGCCTTAAGATATAGGGACCTGAACCTGTTCTTAAGCCATCACAATCCCCAAATTGCCCTACAAGCGGTTGAATATTGACCCTTGTATACAATCCATAGACACAAATAAACGTTCCCTCACCTAGTTCCACCAATAGCGCGAAATTTCCCCATTTGGTGAACAACACTTGTAGGTCCTCTCGACTTGCAAGGAGAAAATACTCTGGTAAGATCCTTACGACTTACAAGAGAAAATGTCACTTAGGAATCCCCACGATTCCTACGGAGAAAACGCGCTTACGAGATCCTCACGACTCGTAGGGAGAAAACCCTTTATGAGACCCTTACGGCTCATATTGTCAAAAGCCTTGGTCGATAGGATCCCAACCCTGTCTACTAAGCCACCTTTGTTCAAACCAGCAAAGGCAAATGATGATTCGCTCCTGGAAATATCCCAGTTGTAGCGAGGCCGATGCCCAAATCGGTATCAAATACCAAGTCCTCCAAAGGAAAATGATGATTCGCTCCTGGCAATATTCCAGTCACAGCGATGATGATGCCTGAACAGGTGTCAATTTTCAAGTCCTTTCACAACAAATGATGATTCGCTCCTGGCAATATTCCAGTCGTAGCGATGCTGATGCCAGGATTGGTATCAGATCTCAAGTCCCATATCCGCAACAAAAAAATCAGCGAGCAACAAATGCATATAAAAACAGCTGAAATGTTTGGGCAACTCGCAATAAAAATTAGCGAGGGAAATATATGCATATAAAAACAGCCGAAATGTTTGGGCAGCTCGCAATAAAAAGCAGCGAATAAAAGGTAAAAACAGCCGAAATGTTTGGGCAAGTCGCAATAAAATGCAGCGAGTAAAAAGAAAAAAATAGCCGAAATGATTGGGTGCCGCGATAAAAAGCCGAAATGATTTGGCAATCACTACTTTCGCGATATAAAAGCTGAAATGATAGAGCATCGCGGAAAGAAATAAAATGAAATAAAACTTTTGCCCTACAGGTGAGTCCACATCAAATCCCTGTATACAATCCATGGGCACAAATGAAAAGGGAACTATATTTTCCTGCCAGGCTCCGTTAAAGGGAAAGCCAAATCTTGACAGCGACATCTGCAGTCTGAAGATCAGCTCGGCGTTCCTTCTCATTTCAGCAGGATGCAGACGGGATGTCAACAAAAGACCCTGAGGTCAAACTGCCTAAGAAGATTACTTAAAGTGGTTATGACTCATCGGGGCTCCCAAATTGAGCCTAAATTTAGGTAAAAAGCGACATGGCAAAATTCCTAACGCTTGCTATTCCGACGATTAAACTGCCTAAGAAGATTACTTGAAGACGTCTTGTCCAGCCCCAAAAGGATTAGAGACACGACAGTCATGGGGCTATTCGAATAGCAGCGTAAATTCTGCATATCGGGAAATGCATCATCCAACGCGACGGTAACATGGACTAAAAGCCTTATCCCACAAAACCTAACGGACCTCTGTCGTAAAGAGCTGGGGTTAACTCTAACGTTAGGAAAATTTTGCCTATAAGCCCAAGGGAGGTAAACTAAATAAAATCTGAAATGATTCCATAAACTAGAGACTCCGGAATGAGTGAATAAACTACAAACTCTGAAATGAATCCATAAACTAGAGACTCCAGAATGAGTGAATAAACAACCAACTCCGAATTGAGTCTATAAACTAGAAACTCCGAAATGAGTGAAAAAACTACAGGCTCCGAAACGCGAGCATAAAGTACAAACACCGAAACGAGTAAGTTAACTAATTACCATCACATCAAAGCATCAAGACACGGTTAAGTGCATAAAGAAGAATGTATGTTCTTATTTCATGAATCGAAATGTTTAAGAGATACAATCAATGCAAAAAGGGAAATACAATTACAATGATTAAGAAGGAGGCGCTTTTAACAAACTGACGACCCGCTCATACGCTCCCCGCAACTCCTCCTCGCGTTCAGCTATGACGGCCAACTCCGCTTCGATTTCAGCTCATTGTTGCAAGCAGGATGAAAGCTTCTCATCTATTTCCTTCTTGGCATCTTCGCAATCCTGCATGGCCCGCTCAGTGAAGTCAAGCTTCTTCCTTAGCGCTAGCACGTCAGAAATACATCGTAGGAGGTTTTCAAAAATAGCTCTCTGCTGAGCAGCATTCGCTTCGACATGGGCACGCAATTGGACGGATTCGTCGGAAGCCGCCTCATGATCCTTTCGCCTCAGGGCCGCCTCTTGTTCAAAATATCGAATGAAAGAGACACTTGTTTCCCCCAATCAGAGCAAAACTCTGCTGGAAATTCAAAATTCTAATTTTGAAGCAACGCTTCAAATCCCGGGCGCAACGCGCCACGTGTCTGGCGCAGACGCATCAGCGCAGCGTCCAAGGAAGCGCATCCAATCAGAGCAAAGCTCTGTTTTAAACAAAATTAAATGAAGCAACACTTCAGTTGCGCTAGCACTGCGCTGCACGACACGTGTCAGCGCAGATGCGCTGGCGCAGTTGCGCTGCGCTGCGCGACATGTGTCAGCGCAGATGCGCTAGCGCAGTTGCGCTGCGCTGCCCGCTGCGTGACACGTGTCACGCGCTGGGGCATTTGCGCCAAACAGAATTAATATTTTAAAGAAATCTTTCTGTTCTTGTTAAAACAAGAAGATTTTCTTCTGTAAAACAGAAGCCCTTGGATCAAAGATCCAACGGTGGAGAAAATTCCCCGAATCACTCAGAGAAAGATCTCTTTAACAAATTTAACTAATTTATGAGCACTATAAAAAGGACCCTAGACCTCAATTCAAAGGGCATGAACATTTTCAGAAAAAAAGAGAACTCTGAAGAACTCCTCAAGAACAATAAAGCCTTTAGAGAAAAGAGAAAGTTCTCTTATGAACAGATCATAGAACTAAAAACAAGATCAATGATCTTTAATAAAAACAAAAAAATAAAATAGTGCTTTGCACTTTTTTATGAACCTTTGGTTCTCTGAGAAAAGAAAGACAAGAAAAACTTATTTTTCTTTGATCTAAATTAAATCAAGAAATCAAATAGTGCTTTGCACTTCTGTTCTTGAATTTGAAAGATTCTTAGTTTTTTGCACTTCTAAATTGCGTTGTTGCGCTCTTGGGAAAGCGCCACGTGTCAACATCTGAACTACTTGCGCTATGCGCTTTAAGATAGAGCTTTGCTCTCTGTAATTGGCGCAACTCACCAGAGTGCGCCATGTGTCAGCAGCGCGGCGCACTAGCGCAACGCACTAGCGCAGCGCACTGCGCCTGCGCGACACGTGTCAACACTACAAGCGCTTGCGCTCTCTAATTGGTGCAAAGCGTCTGACAAATGCAATGCATTTCTTAAAGGGCCAGGCCCAAATCAAAAAGACCTAATAGACCTAAATAAATTGCAAAGCAATAAAAGGGCAGAGTCCAATTTAAATTGATGCCCTGCATCATTCATAAAAGGGCAGAGCCCAAATAAAATTGGTGCCCTGCATCATTTATAAATGGGCAGAGCCCCAAAACAAATTGATGCTCTGCATCCTTTCTGGGTAGAGCCCAAATAAAAATAAAAAGAAATGCAATGCAAAAGCAAATAAAATGTTGAACATTTTCAACTGGACTTAGCCCAATTTTGGCCGTAAGTCCTCAAATTAAATTGACTGAGCAAGTTTGCTATCTTAAATCAATTTACGACCGGTTCGAGGGTACATCTCCGAACTCCTCTGACACCCATCATTGTAATCCTTCAACGACGTCAGAGAGATGACGGGTCCCGACGACCACACATCAACATGGACTGCGGGGTCTTTAAACTCGTGGACCGAAACGTCCTTAAACTAATGTTGGACCGAAACGTCCTTAAACTAATGTCGGACCACCACGTCTCTAAACTGGAACATAGACCACCACGTCCCTAAACTGGAATACGGACCACCACGTCTCTAAACTGGAACACGGACCCCCATGTCCCTAAACTGGAATATGGACCGCAATGTCCTTAAACTACCAATGGACCGCAATGTCCCTAAACTACCTATGGACCACTACGTACCTAAACTGGAATAATAGAGCTCCCAAATGCTCTTTTGTTGGATCTAAACGATCCTATTTAAGTTGATGTTAGCCTCAAATATGGCTAACGTATCCTTAAACATTCAAACAGACTTCAGTCCCAAATCGGACTATAAATCCCCTAATCAACTTTGGTTTAAGGGTACATCTTTGAACTCCTCTGACACCTATCGTTGTAATCCTTCAATGACGTCAGAGAGGTGACGGGTCCCGACGGCCATATATTAAATGGACCACTACGTCCTTAAACTGGAAATAGATCTAGACGATCCCGTTAAGTTGATCTTAGTCTCAAATCAGACTAACGTATCCTTAACGAATGTTTAAGTTGATCTTAGTCTCAAATACGGCTAACGTATCCTTAAACTAAAAACACCAAACCCAAATCTAAGTAAATACGGATTTGGACTAATCCACGTCCTACGGGCGACGGCATTACTCAGTCTCCGTATACAATCCACGGGCAACCACAAACAAAACAAACACACGCGACACGAAGTGAAATTCTAGAGAAGGAGAAAGTTGTTACCGCGATGCGGTAGCATAATTAACTGCAGGGGCTTGCGCCTGCAGGGAAGAGCGTCCCCACAATCAAAAACCCCTCAAGCGAGGGGGAATCTGAAGAAGTTTGCTACATCGGCCGCATCCGTCTAAACCTCCGATACACGGTGCCATAAATCAACTTCGCACCTTCGGAAAGGTAGACGGATAAAACGATATAGCATCTGCCCCGAATCTCAGGCTAGACGTCCTCACGTCGTCTCCGCCGCCATTTGGAGGGGAACAGATTCTGGCATGCCCGATGGGACCTTTTCCTCTTTCCACTCCACACCTCGTGTGTCGTCTTCACGAACCAATCGCGGTTTTTTAACGGTTGCCTTTGGATTTCAAGTTTACTAAGATTTAGTCTCTCGCTTGGTGCAGAAGAGGAATCAAGCATCGATGGCCTCAACTTGTTCGAAGTGCTCCAACTGCAACTGCAGCTCGCGTCCGGCCTCAACTAAGGGCATAACCTACGGGCCCCAAGCGGCCTCTCTGTTCACCATGCCCGTAGAGCAGATTACTCAAGCCACCACGGGGCTGTTTTTCAGAACTATGCTTCCGCCAACAAGCTTCAGCACCCCTGTGCCCGTACAAGATGCTCCTAAGAAGTCGGTCTTCGATCGACTTTCAGTTACTGCGGCCCCTCTCAACGGGTCGCCCAACACCGGTGCCTCGGTCTTCTCCAGACTGGGCCAAAACTCCTGTGAGCCCACAATGAAGCTTGCAGTCCTGGAAAAGGTTATTCTAAAAAGAGTAGCCAAACCTACTCCTGAAGTCGTCAAGGCGGCTTCTCCTGCTAAGAGATCGGTCTTTGCAAGATTGACCGTCCCAACTCCCACTCCTACTCTTGCTGCTCAAAAGATATCAGTCTTCAATAGGCTGACACCGGCAACCACCCCACACCTAAACAGGGGGCAAGAAGAAGCTGTTTCTGCCTCTGAGCCAATACCGACGACTCGTCGCACCCGACGATGCCACTGGCGCCGGATAAGGAAGGCCGAGGGCAACTCCCCTTCTGGGATGACTCCGCCAACTCCGACGGTGGAAGTTAATGCTGCTGTTCCAACCGGGAACAGCTTTGAGCTGTTGGATAGGGTACGCAGAAACTCGCCAACTGCGGTCCTTAAAAGATCTCCTCCGCCGGTAGAAACCGCCGTGGAAGCAGAAAAGCCGGAGCAGCCTCTTCAATCGCTGTCCTCCAGGATCTATAAGACATGGCGACGAGTCCGAGAATCTGTCAGTGATCCTAACTTCTCCCACCAATAGAAGAAGTCGAAAGGTCGGCAAGAAGAAAATCCCTCGGTCAAGCAACGAAAGGTAACAACCGCTTGGGTGCCCAAAGCAACGGCTCCTTCAACTTCTACGGCCCATAAGAGAAGGAGGCCAGAGAAAGTCCCTACACCTGCAGTAAATACCAAAGGAGGTGAACCCAACGTCCTAGGTCTGGGGGCATTGTAGTTCATACCGTCTGTATGGCATCTGGTAAAGAGGACAGCCGCATATCAACAGGTCATAGACCGCACACGAGGTCAGTGACCAAGGCTTAGGAGCAGCAGCAGAAGCTCCAAGAGATGATGAACGCTATGGCCGCACTTACAGGGCCGAAAGAAACCCCTGAAATGTCCTCGGACGAGCGTCAAGAACAAGAAACTGACGCTGAATTCCTTCGCCGCGTACTGGAGAAGAAGGATAAAGAAGCTGCGGAACATGCAGCCAACATAAAGAAAATGGCTCTCCTGTTCCAGGATATGGTGGGTATGATGATTCAACAAGATCCACCTGCTGAAGATCCCCCGATCATCCTTGAAGACGATAGGGGAGAGACGTCGAATCCTCCGCCAGCTCTGTCAGCAGCTAAAGAATAGACAATCTCCAAAGCCGATCTGGATGAATACATAGCTCAGCAGATCCGGGTCCATCAAGCGACGGAAGCAGCGGGTCAGGTCGTAAAAACGGGGCGGCCATATCCAAGTTGGTACGACCAAATCAAGTACCCACCCGGTTACACAATTCCTAAGTTCCATGTCTACAAGGGGACTGGCAATCCCCACCAGCATGTTGCCCAGTTCAGGGCACTCTGCGGCAACACCGGCGGTAACGACAAGCTGTTGCTTCGCCAGTTTGTTGGAAGTTTATCAGATACGGCGTTCGAGTGGTACTCTGAGCTCCCGAACGTCTCGATCAAGACCTTCGCGGAGATGGAGCTGTTGTTTACTCAATGTTTTGCAAGCGCCAGTGAACGTACCCCGATGACGGCACTGATTAACGCCAGGGTAAAGCCAGGCGAGACATGGGTCCAATATGCTATACGGTGGCGTAATTTATGGTCAAAGTGCGAGCAGCGCATTGAAGAAGCTCCCGCCGTGGGTATGTTTGTGGGCACCCTTGATCCGCAGGCAACCATTCGCAATTTATGATGTTTTTCAAGCCGACTACCTTCCAGGCCTTGATTGACAAGCTAGCGCAAATGGATCAGATGGGCCATAAACCCCCTCTTCCAAAGCCGGACTCCCGAAATGACAAAGGGAAGGGAAAAGCGATCATTGTCGCTAATGCTCAGCAACAGCCGAGCAACCCGAAGCCAGTCGTTCGTCAAAATAATATGCGCCCATATGTACCCCTTGAGGAGAGGATGGGACGTTCCTACTCGTTTCCCCGAGATAAAACGAGAAGGTTATTCGAGCTGGCGTTGCGCAACCGACTCATAAATCTGCCGGACCCAAAACGTCCGTCGCAACCAAGTGATGTCAATGAGCCCAACTACTGTCCTTATCATCGAGTACTGGGTCATCCGATCGAGGATTTCTATGTCTTCAAAAATTGGCTTGAAGACCAGTACCGACAGGGCAAGTTTGCATTGTCCGACAAATGGAAGGTGAATCCACCGCAACCCCACACCTCTAAGGGAATGAATACGCCGGGGGAAACATGCTCGGTCGTTGAAGAAGCTCCTTGGGAGGCTGTATTATCAGCCAAGACAAAGAGGATGCTAAATGATCTTCGATTTTGCCCAGCAATCAAGTGGAAGAACCCGTTGGAGCCGCAGATCATTGAAGGGATGTTGAAGCCTCGTCCAACTCAAAAGATCAATGGAGGTGGCCCAAGCATTCACAACCAGCCGTCGAAATCTTCAAAGAAGAAGAAAAGGAAGTCGAAGAAGCCCGTGAAGCTTGGCGACAAGCGCACGGACTTGCAAAAACAAATTGACGCGCTGGAGGAATACAACTAGAAGGCACGGACTCCCATTACATTTCAAGAGTTCCTCAACCACGTCTATCAAGAGGAAGATGAGGGAGAAAGTTCGTCTGATGAGTCTGAAGAATACGTGGCGAGCTGTCATGTGATTTCCCACTCGTTCATTGGCGATGAGGAGACTCCTTGTGCTGAAACGCTGGGGGCAGATCCTGAACCAAAAATTCTGGAGCCATCGGAGAAAGTAATTGACGCATTCCTCAATGAAGCTTTCTTAAAAAGAAAAGCTGATCGGGAGCGCGAGGCGATTATATTCAAAAGGGCCAAACGCCAGCGCCTTGACGAAAGAATTGAGATACTCCCGTTGGAGCAAAGTACACCCACGGCGGATAAAATCAAATTCAAGACGAGGAAGAGGTTTGCTAAAGCCGTGTCAATGGGTATGAAGCTACCATCCTCTGAGGGAAGCGTTACTGGTGAAGCGGAA
Source organism: Agapanthus africanus (assembly GCA_030015575.1). NCBI lineage: Eukaryota > Viridiplantae > Streptophyta > Magnoliopsida > Asparagales > Amaryllidaceae > Agapanthus > Agapanthus africanus. Next base: position 695,126,322 of record CM057342.1, on the reverse strand, counting down.
ATGCACCCCTCTTATTGCTTGTATCATCGGAAGATTTCACACCCCACTCAAGAGTGCAAAGCTTTCGATAGATGGTGGCAAGGATATGTTGCTCATCGAAAACGCTTTAAGCGGGAGAAGCGTAAAACTCGTCGGGAGCGGAAGGATATGACCGAAGGGTTTAACAGAATTACCGGTGATTGTCGCATGGTTAACGCCGGGGGATCACAGGTGCCTACATTCGGGAGCGATTCTGATGAGGAGCTGGAACTTGCCCCTCTCTTTAAAGAGTCCACTTCGGGAAAAGAAGAAGAGCCGAAGGTCTGCGAAAATATCCGGCTACGTAATCGCACGCTGCCCGAAAAGAATCTCGTACCCTCAAACAGAAAAGATAAAGGGAAAGAAAAGGTCTCTGAAGATATCGTCTTAGATGACCAAGTTGTGGAGGAGCTAAATGCCAAGGACCCGCCGAAAAGAAATAAGGTGGATTATAACGTCTTAGCGCATCTGAGGAAGCTACCCTCACAGCTCAGTGTTCTTGACGCCCTTTTGTTATCAAAGGAAGCGAGAGATTCGCTAATCAAGGCATTACAGAATCCGGAGCAATTCCAAGCTTCCCTGGCCGAGGCAAAAATGAAGGATGAATTGGAGGAAGTGCACACGGCCGATGTCGCTTTTGGTGATGAAGACCTTCTCCTTGGGACGTGCGAACACAATCGCCCCCTCTATGTCTCAGGATACTGCCACGATATAAAGATAGGCAAAATCCTGATCGACAATGGATCCTCCGTTAATCTCCTCAACGTGCGGGTCTTAAAAGAAATCTGCATGAGTGTCCAGCACCTTGCTCGGGACAAGATTACCATTTCCGGGCTCGACTCCCAGTCATCAAGAACTCTTGCGTCTGTAATACTGACGCTACGCTTCGGGCTACTCGTCACGGACATTAAGTTCCACGTCATAGACGCCAAGACATGCTACAACGCTTTGCTCGGCCGACCATGGTTACACGAGTACAACACCGTCCCTTCTACACAACATCAGTGTATGAAGTATTTTAAAGATGGTTTCGAGTATACCGTGGCGGGAGAACTAAACCCGTTCTCTGTGAATGAGGTCCGCAAATACGAAGATGCCAAATACTTCTTACCGGATTTCGAAGATACGAAAAGGTGTCACAAGCCGGAGAACAAAGCTAACGCCACCATCCCTGTCTTCGGCAGTGATACCGAGGAGGAAGAGGAGATAGTTTATTCGGGTCCGCCCCAACACAACAAGCCAGGACTGTCCACTCCTACGTTGATCTTTGGTAGTGACTCGAAAGATGAGGTCCATGCTATATTCTCTGCTCGGCCTTCAATACAAATGTTTGCTGATGAAGAGCAAAGTCTGCAAGTCGCCATGGTGCCGCTTAAACACCATAAAGAACTAGATGCACTTGATATCTACAGTGTAGAGGAGCTGCAAACGTTCTATATCCCTCCCAGGCGAGAAAGCAAAAAAGCAATTCTATTCTACCGCTCTGAAGAAACCAGAGTAGAGAAAGAAATCTGGCATGGCGCAAATCCTACGCTTGATAGGCTTCAGCCCATCCGTCTCCCCAGATATTATACGGAGGGTTTGAAAAAGCTGCTGAAACGTCAGGGGATATCCTTCAAGCAGACCGTTCGAAAAACCAAGTTCTATGACAAAGTCTGGAACGTTCCCGGGACTCAACGCAAACTGCCTAATGGGAGAATGGAGACAAAAGGACTTGGATACATCCTGTCAAAAAAACGAGAGCTATTAAACAGCTGCTATGTCATGTATGATTTCGATGAAGAAGCGGATGCTCAATGGGAGGACGTTAATCCTGAGACAGTGAAAGTTCCAAATGCAAAAGAGCCCAGTCCGTCGTTCGAAGAACAAATGGACAAGCTCATAAGGGAAGCAGGTCGAAAAGTTCGGGACGACCATAACCGTGAAATGGCCATCTACGAAAAAGCCAGAACGCAACGCCTCCTTCAACAGGCTGTGAAAGATGAAAATGCCGCTCCTTGTCAACCTGTTATAAAGAAGGCTCGGTGCAAAAGCAGAAATAAGTCGAAAGGCCAAAAAAGCGCTCAACAGCAATAAAGCAGGGCTAAGAAGCCACACAAACGGGAGTCGAGCGTTAATGATCTATCACTCATGAAGAAGATGGGTCGAGCGTACTCGTTTCCTCGGGACAAGACGAAGAAAATACTTGGCCTCGCTTTAAAACATCGGATGCTTGCACTACCGGAGTCTAAACACCCTGAACAAGCAGGCGAAGTCTCTCACCCGGACTATTGCTTTTATCCCCGAGTGATATGGCACCCTCTCGAGGACTGCTTCACCTTCAAAAATTGGGTTGAAGATCAGTATCAGCTTGGCAAATTCACTATGTCTGACAGCTGGAGGGTAGCGCCGCCACAAAAGCACGAGCCCAAGGCCACGAAAGAAGAACCGGTTCCACGTTGGGATTGGAAGCGAATTCGCACCTGTCACATGATTACAATAATAAAAGAAGAGTCCGAGGACATAGATGAGCTCCCTTGGTGCTTCGAAAACAATGACAATGAGGTAATCTCAGAATTTCCACCAGCTCCGAAAGAACTGGAAGATGGCATACATACTACTGCAGATAACCTCAAGAAGATTGAGTTGGGATCGGCAGACGATCCGCGACCGACATTCATCAGCGAGCTGCTATCTGAAGCAAGGGTGGTTCCGTTAAAGGAAGTGCTTCTACAGCATAGAGATTGCTTCGCGTGGAACTATTCCGAAATGCCGGGACTAGATCCAGAAATTGCTGTGCACAGATTGGCGATATCCCCGGACATCAAGCCAGTCAAACAGGCGCCGAGGAGAATGCGGCTCGAGCTTGAGATGAGCATCAACGCCGAGGTCAAAAAGTTAATCGACTCTGGCTTCATCAAGGAGGTTCAATACCCTGAATGGATCGCCAACATCATCCCGGTGATGAAGAAAAATGGGACAGTGCGTATATGCGTGGACTTCCGGGATCTCAATAAAGCCTGCCCGAAAGACGATTTCCCAGTGCCAGTCACCGAACTGATGATAGACAACACGTCCACTTATGAGGTTTTCTCCTTTATGGATGGCTCGTCAGGGTATAATCAGATAAAGATAGATCTCGAAGACCAGAAGCACACCGCCTTCAGGACTCCTCTGGGAATATTCTGTTACAAGGTGATGCCCTTTGGTCTAAAGAACGCCGGTGCCACCTACCAAAGGGCCATAACGAAAATCTTTGATGACCTTATACACGAAATCGTCGAATGCTATATCGACGATCTCGTGGTTAAAAGCAAATTATACGAGGAGCATCTCGAGCATTTGAAGACCGTGTTTCAACGCCTTCGACAGTACAACTTGAAGATGAACCCGCTCAAGTGTGCATTCGGAGTTTTCTCTGGAAAATTCCTGGGATTCATCGTCCGATACCGGGGTATCAAAATAGATCCGACAAAGATCAAGGCGATCATGGAAATGCCTCCGCCAAGGACTCTCAAATAGCTGCGGTCTCTCCAAGGGAAGCTCGCGTATATACAGCGATTTATAGCCAACCTTTCAGGAAAGTGCCGTCCTTACAGCCACCTGATGAAGAAGGGAACCCAGTTCGTCTGGGACCAAAAATGCCAAAGCGCACTAGACGAGATCAAGCAATACCTGCAGAACCCGCCGGTGTTGGCTGCTCCGGTCAAGAGAAAACCCCTCATTCTTTATACAACCGCCCTCGAAGGTTCCTTAGGCGCATTATGGGCACAAGAGAACGATCAAGGGAAAGAAAGGGCACTCTACTACTTAAGTCGAGTTCTGCTGGGGACAGAAAGCAACTACTCTCCCATTGAAAAACACTGCCTGGCGTTGATCTTCGCGATAACAAATCTCAGACACTATGCGTTGGCGCACGAGGTCCGTCTCATTTCAAAGGTGGACCCCCTTAAATACTTGATGTCGAAGGCCATGTTGACGGGACGACTCGCTAAATGGGCCCTGCTCTTGATGGAGTTCTCGATAACATATCAACCTCTCAAGGCAGTGAAAGGCCAGGCCATCCCCGACTTCCTCGCTGAGCACCCGATATCTGCCGATTCTCCTCTGAATTGCGATTTGCCAGACGAACATGCGTTTGACGTGATCGACGGTGGTGATACCCGATGGGAGCTCTATTTCGATGGAGCATCTTCCATGAAAAAGCGCAAACAAAGTACCCCTATAATCAAATCGGGAGTAGGCCTCATCTTCGTAACTCCACAAGGAGGGATTATGCGCTTCGCCTTCTCCTTAACAGAGCCGAGGACGAATAACGAAGCCGAATATGAAGCCTTGATAGCAGGCCTCGAGATCGCCATCGACATGGGAATTGAAAACATCCTCATATACGGAGATTCTCAACTCGTCGTTAGTCAAGTAAACGGCAACTACCAAACGTGCAAACCGGAATTGGTAAAATACGGTGAAAAGGTGCAACAACTGTTGACCCAAATTCCCTCCTATACTTTGGAAAGCATACCGCGTGCGAAAAACAGCAAAGCGGATGCATTGGCCAAACTTGCTAAAGAAATGGCTGACAAGAACCTCGATGACGTTAGAATCATGGTATAAAGCCGTCGGGTGCTTGCCCCAGCAGAAATATCTCCGGAATCGTCCGAAGAGAAGGGAGTGACTGAACAGACGACCTTGCAAATAGAAGACCGGGAAAAGGCTGAGGATTGGAGGGAAGTCTTCGTAGACTACTTTAAGTCCCACCGATTGCCTGAAGAAGCGTCCCCAAGACATCAGCTCATGAAACGAGCTTTGTCTTTCGCCTTCGTCAATGATACTCTGTACAAGAGGTCGTTTGATTCTCTGTGGCTGAGATGCTTAGGACCTGACGAAGCGAAAAGAGTTGTCCAGGAAGTTCACGACGGACTCTGCGGTTCTCACCAAGCGGGCCCAAAGATGAAGTTGAAGATCAAACAGATGGGCTACTATTGGCCCACGATGATCCAGGACTGCCTCGAATATGCGAAGCAATGCCACTCATGCCAAATTCATGGGGACTTCATCCATCAGCATCCAAATCCACTACATCCAACGGTGGCTAGCTGGCCATTCGAAATGTGGGGGACTGATATAGTCGGCCCCATCGAACCAGCATCGTCTAGAGGACATCGTTTCATCCTAGCGACGACTGACTACTTCTCTAAGTGGGTAGAAGCGGTACCGCTGAGAGAAGTAAAGACGGAGAATATCCTCCATTTCTTCAAGACGCATGTCATATATCGGTTTGGAACGCCAAGACGAATCATCTCCGATAACGGGCCAGCCTACAGAAGCCACAAAATCAGTCGCTTCGCGCAACAGCATAATATAGACTGGAGATATTCCTTAGTTTATAATCCGCGAGCTAACGGTCTAGCTGAGGCCTTCAACAAGACCTTGACGATGATCATGAAGAAAACGGTGTCACGAAATAAGAAAGACTGGCACGAAAGACTGCAAGAAGCTCTCTGGGCGTATCGAACTACGTTTAAAACGACCACAAACGCAACGCCATATGCGTTGGTATTTGGTACAGAAGCAGTACTCCCTCTCGAGATAGAATTACCCTCTCTACGAGTGGCAGTCCACTATGAGCTAACGGACGAAGAAAATGCTCACCTTCGGCTTGAGGAGCTTGACGCCCTCGATGAAACCCGGCTCATAGCGCAACAAAATCTGGAAGCTTATAAAGCAAAGATGACGCGCTCATATGAAAGATTAACCCGACCAAGGACGTTCCACCAAGGCGAACTCGTTCTAATGGTCAAAAGGCCTCTGATTCCCAATCGCGCCAAGCGAGGAAAATTCGAGTCAAACTATGAAGGCCCATACATCATAGATAAGGTCTACCAGGGTGGGGCCTATCTACTCATGGACATGCACGGTGAAAGGCCTTTCAGGCCAATAAACGGTCGCTTCCTAAAGAAGTACTATGCTTAATGAGCCACAGCCTAGGTCAATGGTAGATGACGACGACTATGTCCGCTCGCTATCTTCCTAAGCTCAAACTCTATCAGCAGTAGCCAGCCTTCTCAAAGTCGGACCGAAATGTCCTTAAACTAATCGCAGACCGAAATGTCTTTAAACTACTACCGCAGCATCTTTTAGGCTGACGAGATATAAAAAAAACATATAAAAATAAAATTAAAAAAAAACGGTATGTCCATAAGCAAAAAGGGCACGGATGAAAACCCGAAAGGGCTCCGTGAGTAAAAACAGCAGGGCTACCGGCGAGTGTTCGTGAAAACCCGAAAGGGCGCGACCACGTAAAAAAATATATAAAAATAAAAAGAATAAAAAAAAGCGGTACGTCCATAAGCAAAATGGGCACGGATGAAAACCCGAAAGGGCTCCGTGAGTAAAAACAGCAGGGCTACCGGCGAGTGTTTGTGAAAACCTGAAAGGGCGCAACCTCGTTAAAGGACACTTATAGGGTCCTCTCGACCTTGTAAGGAGAAACCACCCGCGTGAGATCCTTACGACTCACAAGGGAGCAACACACTTAGGGATCCCCACGATTCCTAAGGAGAAAATACACTTGCGAGATCCTCACGACTCGTAGGGAGAACTCTCTTATGGGACCCTCACGGCTCATAAGAGTTGAAAGTCTTAAGTTACAGAGATCTAAACCTGTGCTTAAGCAACCCCCACAACTTTCGATATTGCCCTACTAGTGGTCCAATACTGACCCTTGTATATAATCCACGGGCGCGAATAAGCATTTCCCTAACCAAGTCTCATCCCTGACTGGGGATATGTTCGCATGGTGAACAACCCTTGTAAATCCTCTCGATTTATGAGGAGAAAACCCTCCGGTAGGATCCTTACGACTTACAGAGGAAACGAACACTTAGGAATCCTCACGATTCCTAAGGAGAAAATACACCTACAAGATCCTCACGACTTGTAGGAAGAAATACCATTGTGGGACCCTTACGGCTCATGAAGTCAAAAGCCTTAGTCGGCGGGACCTTAACCCTGTTCGCTAAGCCACCTTTGTTCGACACCGACGGAGGCAAATGATGATTCGCTCCTGGCAATATCCCAGTTGTAGCGGTGCTGATGCCAAAATCGACGTCTAATTGCAGGTTTACGGCAAAAAGCCAATAGGCCGCACATGCATACGAAGTAGCTGAAATGATAGGGCAACTTGCAATAAAAAGTAGAAAGTAAAAATGTACGCACGCAAAATAGCCGAAATGATTGGGCAACTCGCAATAAAAAACAGCGAGTAAAAATAAAATAAATAGCCGAAATGATTGGGCACCGCGAAAAATAGCCGAAATGATTGGGCAATCGCGACCTTCGCGATATAAAAGCTGAAATGATAGAGCATCGCGGAGATGAAACAAAAAAAATGATGATAAAACTTTGGCCCTACAGTTAAGATCACATCAATCCCTGTATACAATCCAAGGGTGTAAACAAAGAGGGAACCATACTTTCCCAACAGGCTCCGCCAGAAGACGAAGCCAAATCTTGACGGTTCAGTCCAACTCCGAAGAAACCAGTGTCTTCAGCAAATTCCTCAACTCACGGATACAAACACTCCTTGACGAGAGCCTCCTGATCCGCGTCGACTCGCAGAGCCACCAGTGCCTCCGTCGGAAATTCTCGACTCGTTTCAAACCCCAAGGAAACAAATAATCCTTGGCGCTAGGGAAACAAATAATCCTTAGCAAACACCTCAACTCACGGATACAAACACTCCTTGACGAGAGCCTCCTGATCCGCGTCGACTCGCAGAGCCACCAATGCCTCCGTGGGAAATTCTCGACTCGTTTCAAACCCCAAGGAAACAAATAATCCTTGGCGCTAGGGAAACAAATAATCCTTAGCAAACACCTCAACTCACGGATACAAACACTCCTTGACGAGAGCCTCCTGATCCGCGTCGACTCGCAGAGCCACCAGTGCCTCCGTGGGAAATTCTCGACTCGTTTCAAACCCCAAGGAAACAAATAATCCTTGGCGCTAGGGAAACAAATAATCCTTAGCAAACACCTCAACTCATGGATACAAACACTTCTTGACGAGAGCCTCCTGATCCGCGTCGACTCGCAGAGCCACCAGTGCCTCCGTGGGAAATTCTCGACTCGTTTCAAACCCTAAGGAAACAAATAATCCTTGGCGCTAGGGAAACAAATAATTCTTAGCAAACACCTCGACTCACGGATACAAACACTCCTTGACGAGAGCCTCCTGATTCGCGTCGGCTCGCAGAGAAACCAGTGTCTCCGTGGGAAAATTCCTGATTCGTCTCAACTTGCAAGATGAAGCCTCAGGCAGCCGGGACTAAAAAACTTGCTTCCTGAACAATGGGACCCTGCAACTCGATCCAAAAAGATCTCTTGCATACTATTCACGGGTCTCACTCTCCAAAGTCGAATCTCGATAAGGAGGGAAACAACCGCTTACGGGCCCTCTCGACTCGTAAGAGGGAAAAATTCTCTTATAGGATCCTTACGACTTATAAGAGAAAACCACACTTAGGAGTCCTTACGATTCCTAAGAAGAAAAAAACTCACCTACGAGATCCTCTCGATCCGTAGGGAGAAAAATCCCTATGAGACCCTCATGGCTTATAGAGTTGAAAAGTCTTAGGCAGCAGATCTGAACCTGCGGCCTAAGCCATCGCTATTTCTTAAGAAAGTCAAGATGCGTGCTCTATTATCTGTTGACCATGTTTACTAAGGTGGCATGCTGATAGTAAAATAAAGAAAAGGAGGAAAAATGACACAAGACATTACAGAAAATGTGTATCTTTTATTCATAAATTTGATTGAGTACAGGATACATTGTGCTAAAGGATGAAATATATATATATATATATATACATTTTTTATTTATAAGTACAAACGATACAAGGAGAGTTACTGAGAAGGAAGCGTCCTGCATAGCTCTAGCAATTGTTCGCGCACTTTCTTCCCCACTTTCTCCTAATCAGCCACCACTGCCAACTCCGCCTCCACTTGGGCCCGTTGCTGCGCGACAGATGCAAGCTGATCCCTGACGGCCTGATGAGCAGCTTCACGTCCTGGAGTGTCACGCTCCGCGACATCAAGTGCCCGCTTCAGTTTCAGCCCATTTGAGATGCGCTCCAGAAGGCCCTCGAAGACGGCCTTTACCTCAGCGGTGTTCACCTCAACTTCAGCATGCAGGCGAGCAGTTTCACTTGAAGACTCCTGGCACTCCTTCAGCCTCAAAGCTGCTTCTTGTTTCAAATGACGGAAATGAGAAGTGCTTTGCTCGAGCCATGCTCCCCGTTGAGTGCTCACGGCCAAAGTCTCGGGGGATAGACGCATCGACTCCAGCTGATGAAGGCGAGCCTCAATCTCCCGACAATGGTTAACCCAAGAGGCGACAATGCCCTTGTCATGGAAGGTGGCAAATATCACCAACATCGGGTTAACCATCATAGCTAAGTCCTCAGCAGATGTAGGAGTCTCGACGTCGAGTTCCTCGATGTAGTCGCTCAACATGCGCAGACTATTCGCCGCACTTTTTGAGGACGGACGTCTCTGGGAAGGGCCGCCCGGTATTGTAATATGAGACTCAAAAGGCACCGAGACTGGAACGACAGCTGAAAAAGACAAAATGCGATTAGATGATGATTCAATAGATATAGAGAAAGTCATTGATAAGATAGTTTACTATACCGGTTGAAGCAGGTGGCAAGGCCGGAAGGGCCGGTGGCGCAACCGATCTTTCTTCTCCCCCTTCGATTCGTAACACTGCAGTCAGGACAAGAAAGAGTTAGAAATAATTCTACCACTGAAAAACAAAGATATCAATCGAGAACGGTACTCACCAGCGCCACCAGAGGGAGAGGCGAATTCAGATGGGAAGGAGAAGTGTGGGAGCAACACTTGATAGAGATGGTCAAAAAGTACTCCTGAAAGACACAACAGTGTGACTTTAGTACACAAATTATGCGTCTGGAAGATACGATTAATAAATTGCAAACCCATACCTTCCAACATCTTCGAGGGTATGAGAGAGGGTTGAGAGGTGACCACCACCAAGGCAGTCGTTGAAGGCGCTCCCTCGAGCAGTGGGGCATCGGCACTGGCTGCACCTGCGTTACGAAAAGGTGAACTTGTCAGAAAGGATTGTGAGGTAAAGAAAGACAGAAACCTGGGATTTACCTGATGAGCTACCGGCTGAAACGGAGGCAACTCCCTCTTCTATTGACATGAGGCCACCGCCCGTGGCCTCATCACCCGACTCGATGGGGACCGTCGTCGTGCTCGCGCGGCCAGGAGACGGCGGAAGATGGTAGACGGGGAGGGCAATGATCGGAGCATTGCCGGACTCTTGAGAGAGAGCGGCTGACTCTTCCCCAAGAGTCGTGCCCATCTCACCCGCTACTTCCTCGGGCTCCGCGATCTCCATCGGCTTATCCGCCGCCACCACAAGGTCGTCGGCCTCAAGCGCCTCGTCCGCCACTACCCTGGGCTCGGTTATAATGATCATTTCATCTGCCGCCACTTCAGGCTCGACATCAATGGCCTTCTTGGCTACAGACCCCCAACCTCCACCTCAGGCTCCAAAGCCTCAACAACGTTGCCCACCATCGGCTCGGGTTCGGTAGGTGCCGCCTCCTCTGCTTCCTTGGGTTCAACGGTCTCCGCCTCCCCCTCGGTCGGACTTGGCCCTGCAAGATAAAATATATAAGAACCGACAACTTTATGAGTTTTATGACGAAATTCTGAAAGAAGTATTACCTGAGGTAGACTTGTCGTTAGCCTCTCTATTGGCGCGGATCGCCTGTCTATGAGCTGTAGACAGGGCGACCGGGAACTCTTCTGACGGAGTGTCGGCTCGAGGAACGGTGCTGGGGCCCGCTCCAATGGCCAAAGCAGCCCTGCGCGCTTTTGCTTCGCGCCTCGACCGTTTCCTCTCCTCACGGGCCGTCACGATGGACCTCTTTGACGCTTCCTTTATCGAAACATCGTCGTCCTCATTTAAAGATGCATCCAAAGCCTTTAAGGCATCTCTCATCGGCTCTCCAAGACGAACCTCCTGCGGTGGCCCAGAGGAAGCGGGAACGTCGGCAGCTGGCAGAACATTTGCGTCGCTTGGCGGGAACGGCATTGAGGTTCCTGCAATAAAAAGGGAGAGGTTAGATTGACCATAACACAAGGAGAATAAAAACTTGATGAATCAAAACTTACTAAGGCCCATGGAAGCTCTAAGACGTTCCTCCTCTTGGAAAGTCTTCAGAGAAGCGGAAATGGCTTCTTCATCAGTGATGCCTGTTGGAAGAAAGGAAAGAAAAGCGTTAGTCAAAGGCAATGAGGAAGATATGTTGCAATAAAGAAAATGTGACTAGTAGTTACCTGATTGCGCAAGCTTAGCTAGCCACACGTCACGCCTTGCCAACCACACTGAAGCTTCAAAAGCGGCCTCCAAGTCTGTGTCATCCGGCGGGGGCATGACTAATCCCTCGTTAGTCCCATATTCGATCAAGCCCTCGGCGTAGGGAGCATGGGGTTCCTGACCGAACACGACATCTGCAGCGAAGAGCGACTTCTTTTTCTTCTGCCCTCCGACCCTAGGCTCACGTGGGATTGACTTACGCTTAGCAGCCACCTTGGGACGGCGGGTTCCGATGTCCGCACCCACGCCAGACTCTGGAGAAACTACAACCACTGTCTCCACTGGAGCACAGGGCGCTGGGGGTGCATCCGCAATATCAGTGAGCGGCAATCCGTGTGGAGGACTCTGCGCACGCGAAGGTCCGGCTCTGGCATCTTTTAAAGGGAGGATTACCGGGGTCCTTGGCACCAAAGGGGCGTTGCGATCGCTACCTGGGGGTGCACCTTTACGGTTGATCAGCAACCACCTTTCCTCCTTTATGACCGCTCCCGTCGAATGACTGTACCATTCTGTGTATACCCTGAGGAGTCGTGGGGCACAAGCCGGCTCACTGATAAAGAAGTGGGAGCCCGTGTTTAGACCCATGAAATGATGCAGCGCTCTCTCCATCCCTTCTTCGGTCGCGGCAGGTTCCGATAAGAAGTCCTCCAGCGGTACCCCTTGATTATAGCTCAGCTGTTGGGCGAAACAATGCAGGTTATATCTCATGAAGATCGCTGCCCCGTCCTGCCTAAACACCAAGAATCCCGGTCTGATGGAATACAAGTGAAGGGTCTCCCGGGCTGTTAAAACTGAAGCTCCATCCTTGAAGGTGTCTTGCAATGACCGCACTGCAGTGGTGGACGCTTTTCCAATAGTCAACACCTTGTCAATAAAAGACACACCGGCTCCAACGGTGTGGGAGCGATGGAGTAAACCCCTGTCATTTCATGGCGATGGATTTACAATTGATGCACCGATCAGCTGTATAATGCGAGGAAAACTGCACCTTTCGTAGAACGAGGGCCTTTTATGCATACCGAAAACACCCGATGTATGTAGCTCGAGCCACGACATAAAGTAGTGCATCGGGAAGACCACGTGCAATCCCCCGGGCTCGTTAGCATCCGCTGCTCGGCTAAGGCCATGATATAGGTGTGCCAAGCCAGCGATCCCAATGTCCACCTTTACCCCGATGGTCATCCGATGGGCTGGGTAAAAGACGGAAGGCCGCATACGATGAGAATGCATTGGGAACGCAAACCAACTCAGCCAAAGCCCAAGAAATCCTAAAAAGAAGGCCTCCTCGTCCATCTCGGGGGCTGCGACTTCCGCAAAAGACATGGTTGGGGAGTTAGGAAGAAAAAAATCCTTTTCGCCTATTTCCTTCGCCGGCAGGTTATCCAAACCTAAACCGAAATGGTCCTCAAGGGTGGCAAACTTGGCAGCTTCGGCCGAGAGGACGTTTGGGTGAAGGAACCGAGCAATGAAATCCTCAAAACTAACTCCGCGGCTTCCATGCTCAATGAAAAGGGCCTCGTAGATGTTCAACACTTTGATCAAGCTTGGGAACTGGTGTTGAACAGCATTCTCCGGCGTGAGCCCCCTTACCATCGGCTTAGCACCAAAGACGTACTCATCTATCGGGAGCAACTCCTCATAATGTTCCCCCATGACTGGTAAACCGGACACCTCCGCGAACTCCTCCAAGGAGATTGACACTTCCCGATCCATGGCGAGGAAAGTGTGGGTAGGAATGTTCCACTGCTCCAGGAAGGCCTTGAACCACCAGGTCGGGAGCATGGGATATTGGAACAGAGAGACGTACACTGCGGTGTACAATCCTAGCTTTATCAACTGCGACTTCTTCGTCGATGGGATGTACCGGGCCCACGGTAGATAACCGATCGGGTGGCGGGGGATCAGACCGATATTATATGATTGCCCCCAAGGTCGCGCCTCACCCTGACAGATACGGCGTCCTAGGATATCCAAAACCATAGGACGCTGGACCGGAATCGCATCTATGGCGGGATGTAGAAAGCCCTTCGATGTCCAATCAACCATCTCCACGGCGTACTGCACTGGGGGTGGGCTGGCGTAATGAATCGCCGTGATAGGTTCTGATGGTACCACGCATGTGAAGCTCCGTCGGCCCATGATGGTCTGATTATACCACGACCCCCAAAGGTGGAGACTCTTGTATTCCGGGTCGTATTCCTTGACCTTGGCCAAGACTTCACGGTCCAAGGGCACTTCGGGAAATCCCTCCTCTGAACGAGCAAACGGGAATGAGGTATCGAGAGACATGATCGCTGCAAGTGAACAGAAATTAGCCGTTAGTGTTGCAATTCCAACGCTTAGCGTTTAAAAAAAATGCATTAATTAATCAATTAAATTAAAAATTAATTTAATTAAAATTAATTAATTACACCATACAGCAGTGCAGTAGGTAAGGGACCAAAAAGGGACCCACAAAATTTGGATGACAATATGTCAGTTAATAAGACAACCTCATCATTGGATGAGATTGTCAGTTGGTCCCCAGGAAAACATTCCCATTAATAATAATAAAAAAAAGAATCTCTAGAAACAAGGAGAAAATCTCCTCTTTCAGAGCAAAGCTCTGTCACAGAGTGACACTTGTCAAACTCTAGTCTCAGGAGAATAAGATTCTTTAAAAGAGCTTAGCTCTGTGATGATTTATTTACAACTTCTAAAGAAATTAAATTTTCTTCACTTTTAGATCAAAAAGATCTATTTTTGGATCCATGAGCAAAGCTCTGCTCATGGGTTAAAACCCATGAACAAGATCTCTGTAGATCTATGGATTCATGAGAGCAAAGCTCTATTGGTGAAACCCCAAAGGGGATTTCTTTAGATCAGAAGATCTATGAGAGCAAAACTCTATTGGTTAATTAAAATTAATTTAACTCAGGATTAATTTTACATAAAGTTTTCTAACTTGGAAAATGAGAGCAAAGCTCCAAAGTTCTGGAAACGAGAGCAAAGATCTGAAGTTCTAAGCAAGAGCAAAGCTCTGGAACCAAAATCTAGAAAATGGTGAAATTTTCTAAAAGGGCCATAGGTCCTATTATAGGCGCTTGCGCCCCTTCAGCTCACCCCTTGATCCAACGGTCAGGGGCTTGCCACCAAAATTTTAAAATGGGATAAGATGCTCGATAAGCGCCACGTGAGCGCAACGGTGGGGGGGCATTTGTTTCCCCCAATCAGAGCAAAGCTCTGCTGGAAATTCAAAATTCAAATTTTGAAGCAATGCTACAAATCCCGGGGGCAACGCGCCACGTGTCTGGCGCAGACGCATCAGCCCAGCGCCTAAGGAAGCGCACCCAATCAGAGCAAAGCTCTGTTTTAAACAAAATTAAATGAAGCAACGCTTCAGTTGCGCTAGCACTGCACTGCGCGACACGTGTCAGCGCAGATGCGCTAGCGCAGTTGCACTGCGCGACGCGTGTCAGCGCAGATGCGCTAGCGCAGTTGCGCTGCGCTGCGCGACGCGTGTCAGCGCAGATGCGCTAGCGCAGTTGCGCTGCGCTGCGCGACGCGTGTCAGCGCAGTTGCGCTGCGCTGCGCGCTGCGCGACACGTGTCACGCGCTGGGGCATTTGCGCCAAACAGAATTAAGATTTTAAAGAAATCTTTCTGTTCTTGTTAAAACAAGAAGATTTTCTTCTGTAAAACAGAAGCCCTTGGATCAAAGATCCAACGGTGGGGAAAATTCCCCGAATCACTTAGAGAAAGATCTCTTTAACAAATTTAACTAATTTATGAGCACTATAAAAAGGACCCTAGACCTCAATTCAAAGGGCATGAACATTTTCAGAAAAAAAAAGAGAACTCTTCAAGAACAATAAAGGTAAAAAGCCTTTAGAGAAAAGAGAAAGTTCTCTTATGAACAGATCATAGATCTAAAAACAAGATCAATGATCTTTAATAAAAACAAAAAAATAAAATAGTGCTTTGCACTTTTTTATGAACCTTTGGTTCTTTGAGATAAGAAAGACAAGAAAAACTTATTTTTCTTTGATCTAAATTAGATCAAGAAATCAAATAGTGCTTTGCACTTCTGTTCTTGAATTTAAAAGATTCTTAGTGCTTTGCACTTCCAAATTGCACTGTTGCGATCTTGGGAAAGCGCCACGTGTCAACATCTGAACTACTTGCGCTATGCGCTTTAAGATAAAGCTTTGCTCTCTGTAATTGGCACAACTCACCAGAGTGCGCCACGTGTCAGCAGCGCAGCGCACTAGCGCAACGCACTAGCGCAGCGCACTGCGCCTGCGCGACACGTGTCAACACTACAAGCGCTTGCGCTCTCTAATTGGCGCAAAGCGCCTGACAAATGCAATGCATTTCTTAAAGAGCCAGGCCCAAATCAAAAAGACCTAATAGGCCTAAATAAATTGCAAAGCAATAAAAAGGCAGAGTCCAATTTAAATTGATGCCCTGCATCATTCATAAAAGGGCAGAGCCCAAATAAAATTGGTGCCCTGCATCATTTATAAATGGGCAGAGCCCCAAAACAAATTGATGCTCTGCATCCTTTCTGGGCAGAGCCCAAATAAAAATAAAAATAAATGCAATGCAAAAGCAAATAAAATGTTGAACATTTTCAACTGGACTTAGCCCAATTTTGGCCGTAAGTCCTCAAATTAAATTGACTGAGCAAGTTTGCTCTCTTAAATCAATTTACGACCGGTTCGAGGGTACATCTCCGAACTCCTCTGACACCCATCGTTGTAATCCTTCAACGGCGTCAGAGAGGTGACGGGTCCCGACGACCAGACATCAACATGGACTGCGGGGTCTTTAAACTCGTGGACCGAAACGTCCTTAAACTAATGTTGGACCGAAACGTCCTTAAACTAATGTCGGACCACCACGTCTCTAAACTGGAACATAGACCACCACGTCCCTAAACTGGAATACGGACCACCACGTCTCTAAACTGGAACACGGACCCCCATGTCCCTAAACTGGAATATGGACCGCAATGTCCTTAAACTACCAATGGACCGCAATGTCCCTAAACTACCTATGGACCACTACGTCCCTAAACTGGAACAATAGAGCTCCCAAATGCTCTTTTGTCGGATCTAAACGATCCCATTTAAGTTGATGTTAGCCTCAAATATGGCTAACGTATCCTTAAACATTCAAACAGACTTCAGTCTCAAATCGGACTATAAATCCCCTAATCAACTTTGGTTTAAGGGTACATCTTTGAACTCCTCTGACACCTATCGTTGTAATCTTTTAATGACGTCAGAGAGGTGACGGGTCCCGACGGCCATATATTAAATGGACCACTACATCCTTAAACTGGAAATGGATCTAGACGATCCCGTTAAGTTGATCTTAGTCTCAAATCAGACTAACGTATCCTTAACGAACGTTTAAGTTGATCTTAGTCTCAAATGCGGCTAACGTATCCTTAAACTAAAAACACCAAACCCAAATCTAAGTAAATACGGATTTGGACTAATCCACGTCTTACGGGCGACGGCATTACTCAGTCTCCGTATACAATCCACGGGCAACCATAAACAAAATAAACACACACGACACGAAGTGAAATTCTGGAGAAGGAGAAAGTTGTTACCGCGATGCGGTAGCGTAAATAACTGCAGGGGCTTGCGCCTGCAGGGAAGAGCGTCCCCACAATCAAACACCCCTCAAGCGAGGGGGAATCTGACGAAGTCTGCTACATCGGCCGCATCCGTCTAAACCTCCGATACAC
Source organism: Agapanthus africanus (assembly GCA_030015575.1). Lineage (NCBI taxonomy): Eukaryota > Viridiplantae > Streptophyta > Magnoliopsida > Asparagales > Amaryllidaceae > Agapanthus > Agapanthus africanus. The sequence continues at coordinate 695,109,171 of CM057342.1, read as the reverse complement.
GGTGCCATAAATCAACTTGGCACCTTCGGATAGATAGACGGATAAAACCATATAGCATCTACCCCGAATCTCGGGCTAGACGTCCTCACGTAGTCTCCGCCGCCATTCGGAGGGGAACAATACTCTGCTCGACCTACGCAGCTCGCTGAGAGTTCAAGGTCAATACCTCAGGAGCGAGACGCTTAAGCTCAATCTCATGCAGGCAAGCCTCGATCTTCCTGCAATAATCAACTCAAGAACCGATGAGATCTTCATTATGGAAATTCACGAGCATCTCCAGCATTGGATGGACTTCATCGGCAAAATCCATAGCAGAGGTGAGGGCCTCGGCATCGAGATCTTCAATAAACTCGCTTAACGTTCGCCGGCAATTCACTGCTCCCCTGGAAGATGGACGTTTAGCGAAGGGCCCTGTGGGCATGACAATGTGGGACTCAAAAGGAGCTGAAGCCGGTGTAATCACTGAAAAATAAATCACGATCAGATTTCAACTTGAAAGACAAAGAAGATACATGACAGACGAAATCTACCGTACCAGCTGTTGAAGATGGCAAAACAAGGAGTTCCGGAGGCTTAGCTATTCCTTCGCTCCCTCTTTCGAGCCGTGATACTGTGGTTGACATGAGAAAATCTTAGCAACAGAAGGTTTGCTCATCAAAAGAAGAAAAAACCAAGTGAAGAATATACTGACCAATGCTGGAAGAGGGAACGACTTCCAATCGGAAGGAAAAATGCGGGTGCAACACTTGGTATAAGTTGTCAAAAAGCACTCCTGCAAGGTTGCCACGGTATATGGTTAAGGAAAAGAAAATTGGTATCTACAAGAAAGAAACTAAACGAAAAACCTTTATCTTCCAAAATTCGGGGAGGCACAGAAGGAACCGTGACAGTCAAGGCAACGGTCGGCGGTAATTCTTCAGCTAGTACAGCTTCAGGGTTTATCGCACCTATGCTCAAGAAAAAGGAGATATCATCAGAGACGCTTAGCAGGATTAAAAACTCAAAGGCAATAACCCGAGGAGTACCTGACAGGTCAAAAACCGAAACCGTGCCCAAAGCATCACCAGTTGTGACGGCTTCTTCGGTTTTCATTTGGAGAGCAGATTCAACGCCCACAGCTTCATCCCCTGACTCGACAAGGGTTGTCGTAACGCTCGTGTATCCCTCCGATATCAAGGATCCATAAGGGGAAAGAGCGGCAGTTGGAATGGTCCCAGATTCCAGAGAAAGATTGGCCACATCAGGCTCTTTAGTTGTCGGCACTTCACTTGTCACGCCGTCATCCAAATTTGGCCCTGTAAATAAAAATGCTTATGTTAAATGAATAGAAAAAAGGGGAGGGGCTGTTATTAAGAACCATGTGTTGCTCTACCTTGAAGTAGCCGTTCACTCTCTTTACGAGCTATACGCGCAACCTGTCTATGGGCAGTAGACAGGGCAGAAGGAATGTCCACTGAAGGAATGTCAGCAGGTGGAATATTACTCGAACCTGCATCCGCAGCTAAGACAGTTTCGCGTTCCCTCACAGCGTGTTTTCTACGCTTCCTTTTAGCCTAGGCCATGTGAACCGACCTCCTTAAAACTTCCGACAGGGAGACAACGTCGTCCGAACCAAGCTTAGCCTCCAGAGCCACTATGGCATCCATCATCGGCTGCTTCAGCAACGCCTCCTGTGGTGGCCTTGGGATGGCCTCGGCCGTAGTCGGTGGCTATGGAAGCTTTTCTGTGTCACCGCCTGGGATTGGCACTACACTTGGAACAACCTGGGTTTTGGTAGTCCCTGTAGTAGAATAAAGAAAAGAGTCAGACCATGAATAGAAGAAACCAAAAGAGCAAAGGTATAGTGAAATGAATTATACCAAGGCCCAAGGTGGCACGGAGCCTCTCTTCTTCCTCAAACGTCTTGATGGAAGCCGCGAGAACCTCTTCGGCAGAGATACCTATTAAGTAAGAGATCATTAATAAAGCATAATAAAGAGAGAAGGGGATAGATGCAGAAGAATGTAAATGAAGTATACCCGACTCCGCAATAGAGGCTAACGTCGCCTGTTCACGGGCCAATCGTTTCGACGCTTCAATGGCGGCCTGAAGGTCGGAATCAGTCACAGGCGTGTTAAAAAAACCATCATTGGTGCCATATTCGCACAAGCACTCACTGTAGGGAGCCTGGGGCTCCTGGACGAATATGACATCAACAGAGAATAAAGATTTCTTTTTCTTCTGCGAACTGACACCAATAGCCGATGATAGAAGCTTCCGCTTGATAGGCTTCTTCGGACAGCGGGTCCCAATCTCCGAACCAATACCCGATTCTGGGGACGCCACGGCTACCGCAATCATAGGAACATCCGTCCGAAGAGCTCGTGGGATTACAGCCGTAGTGATTTCTCTTAAAGAAGGGCGAACAGCTGCTCGTCACTTTAAAGGGACTGCCGGATTACCGGTGGGGACGACATCCTTATGGTCGAGTAGCAGTCGCCTCTCCTCCTTGATAACAGCACCCGTTGCATGCTGGTACCACGCCACGTGAGAATTCGAAGCTTTTGGAACATAACTCGGTTCGCAGACAAGGAAATGGGACCCCGTATTTAATCGCATAAAATGATGCGATGCATTGCGAATACCCTCCTCCGTAGCAACCGGTTCGACCAAGAATGCCCCAAGAGGAACGCCCTGATTATAGCCCGACTGTTGAGCGAAGCAGTGCGGGTTGTACCTCATAAACAGTACCGAGGCATTTTGTCTAAATAATATAAATCCCAGCCTGATAGAATACAGGTGCTTAGCCTCCCGAGCCCTCAACGTGGAAGCCCCGTCTTTGAAAGTGTCATGCAACGGTTGCACCGCCGTATTAGATTCTTTGCCAATAGTCAAGACTCTATCGAAAAATTCCATACTGTCCCCAACCATGCGTAGGTGAAGAAGCAGTCGCCGAGCCTCTCGCTGCGACGGGTCTGGCACGGAAGCATCAACCAGATACATGACCTCGGGGAAGTTGTAGCTTTCATAGAAGCGGGGTCATTTGTGAACACCGAAAGCACCCAGCACATGCATCTCGATCCATGACATGAAGTAGTGCAATGGGAGATACATGAGCTTTACCCCCGCTAATTAGCGTCGGCCGATAAGCTCATGCCATGATATAGATGAGCCAGCCCCGCGATCCCAACAAACACACACGTCCCCACGACAATGCGATAGGCCAGATAAAAGATAGACGACCTCATATAGCAGGGGTGCATCGGAAGCGCAAACCAACTCAACCACTAAACAATGAACCCCAGAAAGAACGTCTCTTCGTCAACGTTTGAGGCAGCGATCTCTGCAAAAGGGACGACCGAAGTGTCTGGAATGAAGAAATTCTTTAAATCCGCCTTCGCCATCGGCAATTTATCCACACCAAACTCGAACGGGTCATTAAGTTTGGCGAATTTCGCAGCTTGTTTCGATAAGACTTCTGGGCGAAGAAAGCGGGCGATGAAATCTGCGAAGCGAACCGTGTGCCCTCCAAACTCCAAGAACAAACTCTCGTACATGTTCAGCATCTTGATTAGGCTTGGGAATCGGTGTTGGATAGCGTTCTCCAGAGTAAGGCCCATTACCACTGATTTGGTGGCGAAGACATACTCATTGGGGGGAAGTAGCTCCTCGTAGTGCTCCCCTCTGATGGGTAAGCCAGAGATCTCCGTAAACTCCTCTAAAGAAATCGAAACCTCCCGGTCCGATAAAAGAAATGTGTGGGTCAGGATGTTCCATTGTTCCAGAAAAGCCTTGACCCACCATACAGGAAGCTTGGGATAGTGAAAAAGGGACGTGTAGATTGCGGGATACAGCTCAAGCTTCAACATCAGCGACTTCTTGGCTGACAGGATATACCGAGCCCCCTGTAGGTAGCCGGCCAAATGACGAGGAGTCAATCCTATCATATAAACTTGCCCCCAAGGGCGCGACTCGCCTTTGCATATGCGTCGCTCCAAAATTTCCAAGGCCATCGGTGGCTGTACGAGTATCGATGCCATGGAAGGCTGAAGACGACCATCCGAGGTCCAGTTGACCTCTTCTACGGCATAAGTCATTTGAGATGGGTCAGCATAATGAATCGCTGGGATCGGCTCCGAAGGAGCTGCACAAGAAAAACTGCGCCAACCCCGGATAATCTGACTATACTAAGACCCTCACAGGTGAAGAGATTTTTTCTCTGGGTCATGATCCTTAATAAGCGCGAAGACTTCACGATCTACAGAGGCGTCGGCAAAAGTGATCTCCTAACGTACGAAGGGAAAGAGGAATTGGAAGCCATAATACCAGCATAAAAAGGGAGGAGTCGGCTGTTGACACGATAATTAAAATTATACTGCACCGCAGTTCAAAAAAATGGGGACATGGGGCCCCACAAAATCAAGGTAACGCCCCATCAATGATGGAGCAGTCACTCATTAAGAATAGAATCCAAAAGGATTCTCATTTAATGAAAAAATCATTGGACTCGGGAGTTAAACTCCCTCGAGAACTGTGTTCTACAAACAAATTTCAAATCTGTCAAGAAAATTAAGAAGGGAATAAAATTCCCCAAAAATTTTCAGAGCCAAGCTCTGTAGAACGATAGGATAACATCCCAGAACATTCAAAAGCAAAGCTTTTCAACATGATAAAATCCTAAGATCTTTAAGATCTGCAAGAAAAATCTTAGAACTCTAAGAGATCTTTATAAAAAAGATAGCAAAGCTCTGATTAACGGGTTAAGAAACCCTAAAACATTTTTTTAAGATCTATGATCTAATCATTACAGAAGAAGAGCAAAGCACTGTTAACGAGTTAAAACCCTAAAACATGAAGAGATTCCTCAAACATTAGGACATGGTCATGGTTCTTACCAAAACTTTGACAGTGTTTTGACTCTAAATAAGAGTTTCTCTGAACAGAGATATGAACTCTGAAAGGAGAATTAAATTCTCAAGATAGAAGAAGAAGATGAATAGCAGCCATCTCAAGGGCCAAAGGCCCTATTTATAAATTTTAAGAAATGGTTCAACTCCCTAGGAGATCGAATGGTGGAAAAGGTGCCACCGCTGTGCTCACGTTGGAGCCACGTGAGTGCAACGACGGGGGGGGGGGGGAGGCATTTTTTCCTCCAATAAAAGAGCAAAGATCTGTGAGGCAGCGCCCAAGCGCCTCACGTGCTTTCCACGAGGGTGCCAGCGCCAGAGTTAAAAACTCTTATGTGAGCAGCGCCAATGTGCAAAGCACACAAAAATCTTAAGTAGCGCCCACGTGCACAACACGTGAGTGCCGGCGCCTAGTAGAATTAAATTCTACTCTCTGTTAAACAGAGCCGTTGGATTAAAGATCTAACGGAGATGATAAATCATCAGGATGCAGAATTAAATTCTGTTGAGGGGATATATTCTCTCAATCTTTCTAAACAAGAAAGATTGTCTTCTGTAAAATAGAGTACCGTTGGATTAAAAAATCTAATGGTGATTAAAGAATCACCGTTCTGCAGAATAAATTCAGTATGGGAAAAAATTGCCCTAATCTTGTTAAAACAAGAAAATACTTTCAGTAAAACAGAAGTTCTTGGATCAAAGATCCAACGGTGGGAAAAATCTCTAGATCAACTGGGATCTCTTAATGTGAGATTTCCTCAAAGCTAATCAACAAATCGTATCTACTATATAAAATACCCAAGACTTCAAGTCTCAAGAGGAGGAACCCCCCCCCCATAAACTTCAAAGAAAATAGAGAATTAAATTCTTGAGGAAGAAGAACTCTCTTCTTGAAAAATTAGGTAAGCTCAGCGCCTAGCGCCTTATGCGCCTCTCACATGGGCACTACAAAATAAAGGAGTGACTGGTGCTCAGTGCCCAGCGCCCCACGTGCCTCTCATGTGGGCGCTACAAAATAAAAGAGTGCTTAGCACTCAGTGACTGGCGCCCAGCGCCCCACGTGCATCTCATGTGGGCGCTATAAAATAAATGAGTGCTTAGCACTCAGTGAGCGCCGCCTAACACCCAGCGCCTCACGTGTCCCTCACGTGGGCGCCATAGAATAAAAAGTGCTTGGCACTCACCAGGAAGCACCTATCGCCTCACGTGCTTCGCACGTGGGCACCATAAAGAGTGCTCTGCACTCCATATAAAAACAAAAAGGGGGTAAAGTGTTTAATAATTATTAGGCAAACCCCTATGACTGAAAAACCCACATGGTCATGTGTGAGCGTCAAAACTTACATAAGTGCTCAGCACTTTTTGCACAAAATAGGGACTGAGCCCAAACAAGTGTTTATCACTTTTTTCAAATAAAAAGAAAACTGAGTGGACCAAGCCTAAGAAACTCCCTAATTCAGATCAACAGAGACCATGTACTCACTACATCCCAAACTGATCTTAGTCCCAAATACGACTATCGATCTTCCAACTGATGATATCCCAAAACGATATTCGGCCCACATTCCCCTGAGGAAGTCTTAGTCCCAAAATACGACTAATAATTTCTGGATTTACCACTGATTCCTTTTCCCCTTAAATACGGGAATTGGTTCATGGGTACATCTCTCTACACCTCTGATACATGTCGTTGTAATTCTTCAACGTCTTCAGAAAGGTGGCGGGTCCCGACAACCAACTGCTTTTTGGTGCACTTCCCAAGCTGACGTGCACACCTCAAACCAAACCACACCCCAAAATGGGTGTATCCCACATCATCGCTGTTCATCCCGTCACATAACAAATACACGTTCACGCAAGATGAATAATGGACCGAAACGTCCATACACTAAACGTTGCCTCCAAAATGGCAACAAAGGACTGTAACGTCCTTAAACTAAAACCTAACGTCCTTAAACTAAAACCTCACCTCCAAAACGGTGATCAATAGACCGAGATGTTCTCAAACTAAAACTTCGCCTCCAAAATAATGACACTAGACCGAAATGTCCCTAAACTAAGACAACAGAGCTCAATTGTTCTCTTGTTGGATCTGAAACAAAAATAATCCTCAAACCCTATTAAGTAGATCTCGGTCTCAAATTGGACTCACGTATCCTTAACAAAAAAACCAATCGAGCCTTAACTGCTCACAAACATTTAAGTTGATCTTAATCTCAAACTAGATTAACGATCCTTAAATAAAACAAACCCAAATCTAAGATATACGGATTTGGACTAATCTACGCCCTACGGGTGATAATATAAATTAGTCTCCGTATACAATCCATGGTCAACCTAAACAAATAAAAACACACACGACACGAAGTGAACTTCCGAAGCAAGAGAAAGTGGTTATCGCTACGCGGTAACGTAATTAACTGCAGGGGCTTGCGTCTGCAGGGAAGAGCGTCCCCACAATAAAAAACCCCTTACAAATGAAGAGGAATCTGACAAAGTCTGCTACAACGGCCGCATCCGTCCAAACCTCCGATACATGGTTCCATAAATCAACTTGGCATCTTCGGAGAGGTGGACGGATAAAACCAAATAGAATCTACCCCCAGAATTCAGGCCGCGTCCCAACATCCCGGTCGCGTCTTCCGGCGGTGAACATACACCTATTACACTTATTGGATAGCCTTCTTCCAAACCATAGGCCGGTGCCAAAAGGTAGGGAAGAAAGAAAACCATTTAGCTTAAGGGTGGTGTACAGAAGGTAATAAGTAAATACATATAAAGGGGTTGGAGAGATGGCAAGAAAATATATGGTTACTGTCATGAATCAGGATAGTGGAAGAACCATTAGTAGGAATACCCAGATACCCCTTTGAAACATTTTCATGTTTCAGTTTCACTGTGCAGTGTTAATTGAAAACTGTTTTCTCAACTAGATCCTTACTCTAGGGTATGTATTTACCAGTCGTGATTCTCACATCTATATAGCATTACAGATGATGAGTAGGAGTAAGATATTGGGATTGATTTCCCATTTTGATTTAAACTCCAGGGTATGTATTTACCAGATTTGATTCTCATATCTGTATGGTGTTAAAGATGATGAGTGGGAGTAGAATATTGGGAAATAGGCGATTATATCCTCATTATATCGAAATTCTTTAGAATTGGTGATATTTGAGGAAATCACCTGGTTATGCATCAATTTCAAACTGATATATCTGTACGTTTATTTTATAAAGTAAGATATAACTTTTTGAAATTATGTCTATGATATTTACCTATATCAGTTGGTGATTAGGTAACGTGCATTCAACAGCGGTGTAATTCTTCTTAACCATAGTACAGTTTTTCAACCTATGACGCACAGGGTTTGAGTTATTAAACATAGAAGACTTATACAAAATATTGTATGTTGTCCGATGTCTATTAGGACAAAGGGATTGATACTCGTGCTATATTTTGTTTACTTTTGACTTCTCTAGTTTTAGATAAGTATTTCATTGAAATACAAGGTCCAAATTTTGAGAAGTTATAGGTACAAGAATAAAGTAGAGAACCATATGTTGCAAAGTATCAGGATTCTTCAAGGTGATCAAAGATATAGATACTTATGCTAGGTATTCCGTTGTAAGTAATGGTTTTGAGAACTTGTTTCTCTTTCAGGTTACTCATGCGTAGGTGCATTCCTTGATAAGTAATACTGAATGGCCTCCTTCCATTTAGTTGATATGCATTGGAGACAGCTGCATGATATTGAATCTAGTTCCAATTAAATTAGTTCCTTAGATTTTATATGGATATAGAATGGATTCATATCTTAACGATGTTAAGGTATATGGAGTTTTCTGGTTTATGCTTAAAACCAAAAGCTGGATAAATTCAAGGTATGTTTCGGCATTGGCAGTTTGTGGGTTATCCCGAGTTTTGACGAGAGTTAACATTCTACCATCAGGAAGATCAATAGTTATATTGTTCTTGACTCGCCACCAGTTTTAGTAAAATGGATTCTTTTCTAAGAAAACATTAGTGGGAATATGGTAGAACTGAAAGTGATTTCAGAACCACAAACGATTACTAAAAATTTAATAGAACCTGGTTTCGACATTCCATCAGCCACTCTGCAGATTTAGTGGGTAACCTCAGCCACCCGAGAGGTACTTCAGTCTTCTTAGAGATGGTGACAGGGAGGTTCTTGTTTACCTAGACTTGCCATTGCTGCTGTTCTAGACTATGAGACCTAGCAGGAGAATGAGTATAACGTCGTTCTAAACTAGGTTTAGAAGTGCACGTGTATATGACTCTGCCATAAGGTTGTTGTAGTCAGTGGGAGCAGCGGTAGCATAGTGAGCAAGTAGCTTATATCTATTTATAGACTAAAGCAGGTATAGTGGAAATAGATCATCTAGTTTTGATGTGACAGTCATAGAGTTTGACTTCATCAGAATAAGAGATGAATCTGGTAAGAAGGTAGTAGGAAGTGATGTCCTGGTATTTGGATGACATGCACTTGATAGGAAGTGATATTCCTATACTACGATCGGTTATATACTGTGGTTGTCACAAGGTGTTTCTCCACATTAGATATGAATAAAATATCAGAGATTCTGGTCACTAGATCTATGGTTTTAGATCTAGATTTGGGAAGTGTCCCAATTTGGGTACTTTGACATTATTCTAAAGGTGTTTTAGAATGGACGACTCCTGGAGAGGTGGTAGTGCCCGCAGGTGATGGAGTCACCCATTCTAAAGGATGTCTTACAGACTGATGGGGAGAGGGATTTGCATGATTGGCATATCACTTGCTTAGCCCATTGAGTCAATCATGAGATGTCAAGTACCACGCCAGATATTGATTTTGCAATAGCTGCAATAAGTATATATATTAATCCAATCCTGAAGAAACGTTGGGAAGCAGTTATGAATATAAGTGGATGTTCTTGGGATATGGTAACGGCAGCCTCCTTCAGGAGACGGTTATCATTTCAGGCTTCCAATGTGACATGGATGACAGAGTGACTGTCAGAGTTATAGTTTTCCCTCTTTTGAGGGACAGTATGTTGGACATGTGGTCCAAACGGATACTGTGGAAAGCATGGTGCATGATACTGATTAAATTCAGTGGATGATACAGTCTAAGAAGTTTGTTGGATATATTGTTCATTTGTGAACTGGGGCCCATCAGATATCCAGACAAATTCTGAGATAGGTATTGCTCATTTCGGGAGATAGTCTTTCTCCGTGAAGTTGATATATAGAGAGATAAAGAAAGAAATATTGGAGCGGATCCACTCACAGAGGCTATTTTTGGAACGCAATAGTTTCACAAACGAGCATTGTGAGACTGATTAGTAGAGAAGTTGGGTGTTCGATATGGGCTATGAGTATGCGACACCGCAATAATTAGTCTTATGTATAAGTGGGAGATTATTGGCTATAGTGCCTTCAAGGCAATTAATATAATCGCAGGTAGGTGATTATGATGATTGAGAGAGGACCTATACGGATAGAACAGTCTTACTCGAGATAATAGTATACTATCTGGTTTGTTTTTATCATCATGTACATGCTATAGGTGGTATTATAGATCACTATTACATGTTGATAGAGCCCATAGGATTCTTGCTTGACTACCAGTATTATGATGGCGATTATATACGCGAGAGCTGGGTGGTCTATAATCACATCCTTAAATATCCCTAGTTGTGGGAGTATCGAGACTGGGCATCAATATTCCAGAGTAGACTAGTGTATACTGATCAAGACCCCGATGAGGGGCAGTGGCTAGGTCTCACAAGCCATTGGTGTTAGTTTGTTCATCTAAGATAGTATACAGGTGCTCATTGGGTTATAAGTACACTGGACGGACTCGTCGGGAACATGCTAGATGGTATTATACCTATTGTCAGATTGTAGTTCCCAGGTGACATGTGTACAGGTTGGTCTGTTGACCCGAGATCGTCATTTATCTCGTGTGGGTTCCTACTGTTCTTTGATTACTACCCTACCACGGCTCAAAGGAGTCGTGCAAACAGATTTTAGTTGGGTACAGTCCCGAGCCACATGCAGGCAGTGAGCGGATCATCGGGGATTCGTTTCTCTCGGTATTGGGGGTTGATGTCGCATTGTGCAGGGGTTTCCATCACCAGAAATCCTTAGCCAAGATAGTTGAGAATTACTGATCTAGGATCAGTAGTTTCTCAGGTAGTGATGGGTTTCATACCGACACGAAATGTCGCGTTATTAGGGGTATGACTTTATCCACCCCTAGATGCGATATGCGATACTCTTTGACGAACGGACCTGACTGTATGGAGATTGTCATGGACAGGCTCAGTAGGGGTCAGGATGAGTTTGCTCATCGGCCTTCCTTTCGCTCAATACCTAGATAGCCGTTGCGTACAGTTAGTGCCGCTGGCCTGCTTATGGTTAAACCCACTGTCAGCGTATTGACGAGTCTTTAGAGCCCACACAGAGGGTATTCCTCTTTCGGGTGAAACGATGTAGAGGCCGTTTGGTTTTACTGCAGGGTTCGATCATATACGCGCACTTGTGCACGTATCCTGATTCGGACGGTTTATACTAGTGGCTTTGGTTTAAGCTGGATTCTAGAATTATATTCTTCGATTATTTTCGTCTCTTTGTATTCGTATTTTTTCGGAATACGGATACGGTATGTATATACGGATGAGGGATTTTCTTATAATTTATTACAAGTTGCTTCTAGAAGATAACACCTCATATTTGTTTTAATAATTTTGTTAAATAGTTAAATGTGGTAGAGGGATGAGTTGTGCTTGGCTTTAAATGAAGCAAGGTTTCTTAGTGACTTATGTAGTGACTCATGGGGTGACTCATGGTGTGACTCATGGTACATTATTCTAGCATGCTTCATTTAGTTTGTTTTGTGAGATATTTTTTTCATATGATGATTCATTTTTTTGATATGGTCACAACACTTAGCCATTTTTCTTGAGTTGCTTCACACTTCATACTCTCATCTCCTCTTGCTTCTTCTTCCTCTAAATCCACCCTAAAAGTCTCATGTGTTGAGAAACCTGGGGTGTTATGAGACATATTAATCCATCATTAGACTCTACATCTTCTAGGCTGTGTAGTTTAGCGAACTAGGTACCCTAGTTACCTCGGTTATAAGGTTGGAGTTCGATTCATAGACTCTCAAGTGGATCATCTTCGATGGAGGGAGACCGGCGACCAAGCTTGATTATGGTGGCCTCTTGGAGCTTATGATGATGGTTAAAGACCGAAGGAACGGATCAATTCGGTATAACCATTCTAAGTCATTTGCAAGTTTTGTTATATAGGACTTAAGGGTAGATCCGGGTTATCGGGTTGTTTTAGCGCCAGATTCATAAATTTTTGTTCCGCAAACGGTCACGTTAGATAGTCAGGACGCTGGCATAACCAAAATATGGGCTCAACTGATCATTATATCATATATGAATACCCCATGGAGAGTATACAGTAGTCATTATGGAGACAGTCCGCAGGGAAAGACATATTAGTTTAGGACGTCGCGGTCCAACATTTCCTGTTTGGGACGAATGTTAGTTTAAGCACATTTCGGTCCAAAATTCCTGTTTTGGGGACGAATATTAGTTTAAGGACATTTCGTTCCAACATTCCCATTTTGGGGACGAATGATAGTCTGAGGACATTTCGGTCCGTTGTCACCGTTTTTTAGGCGAAGTTTTAGTTTAAGAACATCTCGGTCCGTTATTCATCTTGCGTGCATGTGTATTTTTTACGTGACGGAGTGAACAATGGTGAAATGGAATGCACCCAATTTAGGGTGCAGTCTGATTTGAAGTGTGCACGTCAATTTGGAAGTATATTAATGTAGGATAGAAGGAGTTGTTGGTTGTCAGGACCCACCACCTCTCTGAAGACGTTGACGAATTATAACGACATATATCAGAGGTGTGAAGAGATGTACTCCTAAACCAAATCCTGTATTTGAGGAAAAAGATCATGTTAGCCTTATTTGAGACTAAGATTACCTTAGGAGATATGAGATAAATATCATTTTGGATATCATCAATGAGAGATCATTAGTCATGTTTGAGACTAGGACCAGTTTGGAAATCACGAGCATATGGGCTCGCTTAAAGAATCAAAGAGGTTTAACCTCAGGAAACTTAGCCAATTTGGGCTAAGACTGGGCTTCTGTACTACCCGACAGTGCTAAGCACTCAGTTATATAGCACTCACGTGTGTTTCACATGAGGCGCTGAAATAGTGCTAAGCACTAGCTTTTTATGGTGCCCATGTGTGTTTCACGTGAGCCGCTGAAATAGTGCTAAGCACTAGCTTTTTGTGGCGCCCACGTGTGTTTCACGTGAGGCGCTATGTAACTTGACCTTGAGCGCTCATGTGCTTTTCAAGTGAGGCGCTGAGTTCTTTTGGAGATTTAATCTCTATTAATGTTTATTAGATTACTTAAATCTCTGTTAATAGTATTTTGACCATTAACGATCACCAAGATCATTATTTTGAAGATCTGGGATCTTGTTCTTTAAGAACTAAGTTCTTGATTTGAAGGAACTAAGTTCCTGGAGTATTATGAACTCTATATTTTCCATGTTCATATTTTTAGAGAGGTTAAAGCTCTTTTAATGGTGTTTTGACCATTAAGGATCGCCAAGATCACTATTTTGAGAATCTTGAATCGGGTATTTTAAAGAACTAAGTTCTTGATTTGAAGGAACAAAGTTCCTGGAGTATTATGGACTCCATGTTTTTTTATGTTCTTGTATCCATGCTCTCCTCTGAATTTTTGATTCTCAAGAATAAGATCTTCCTGATGAGAATTAAATTCTCAACTTATGGGAGAAAAAACTAAGTTCTTTTTAACAGAGAAGGAGAAATTTTGATCTCTTCTTTTTAAAAAGGTTAAACCCTTAGATGTGATATGATAGGTAAAGGAGATATTTTGATCTCTTCTTTTTTCTTTAACTAGGGCTTTTAGGAGGGAGATATTCTTCTTTGAGAGACTTAAATTCTCTGTTGTTTTTAGAACCTTCTGTATTTTTACAGAAGCTTATGGGGGTTCTCTTCTCCTTTTTTCCTTCTCCTCCTTAATTAATCTCTTTGCTCCTATTTATAGAAGAAGAGAAAAATCAATTTGTTGAGAAAATCTCTCATTAAGAGATAATGATTGATTTCATGATCAATCAAAATGATCTTTTAGATCAATCGGTGAATTTTATTCAGTCTCTGTTTAACAGAGAAAATTTCTTGTTTGTTTAATAAAATTAGGAAATATTTTTCTAAGATAGATTTTTTTTTTTCTATCATATGAATATCTTATTAGTTTAACAAGATTAGAATTTTATTCTATCATATAGATATCTTGTTAGTTTATCAAGATTAGGAAGATATTTTCCTAATATAGAATTTAATTCTATCATATGGATATCTTGTTAGTTTAATAAGATTAGAATTTTATTCCAACATAGAATTTAATTCTATCACATAGAATTTTATTCTATCATATGAATATCTTGTTAGTTTAATAAGATAAGGTATATATTTTCCTAACATAGAATTTAATTCTGCTATATGAATATCTTGTTAGTTTAAAAAAATTAGGAAAATATTTTCCTAAGTTAGAATTTTATTCTATCGGATGATCGATGGGTGATTTTATAATCACCGTTGGATCTTTGATCTAAGGGTCCTCTGTTTAACAAAGAAAATCTTTCTAGTTTGATGAAGATCAAGAAAATATTTTCCACATAGAATTTAATTATATCAGATGGTTTAATTGGTAATATTTTATCACAATTGGATTTTAAATCCAAGATTCTCTGTTAGAGAAAGATCTTTCCATATTAGAAAGATTAAGAAAACTATTTCCTAAATAGAATTTAATTCTATCATTTAATGATTTCAAATCACCGTTGGATTTTTTATCCAACGGCTCTTTGTTTAACAGAGAATATCCCAGATTTTAGGGAAGTGTTCCACATGTAGAATTTAATTCTACCCTCTTTAATTTGGACACCGATGCTTACGTACCATGCACATGGGCACCGCCTAAAAATTTAATTCTTTTATAAATAATCACTCACGTGCTTTGCACGCCGGCTCTCACGTGTGTTCCATATGAGGCGCCACTATAGGATTTAATCTTAACAGTGGCTGGCGCTGGCGCTCACGTGGGAAACACGTGAAGACCCAATATAGGATTTAATCCTATATGAGGCGGTATCTATATGCTTTGCATGTGGGTGCACATGTTTAACACGTGGGGGTTTCCTTTTATTTTTATAAGGGAACAACAAGCTCTAAGCCAAAAAAATTTGGCGGGATCACCTATACAAGTAGAACAGTCTTACTCGCAATGATAGTAAGCTATCTGGTTTGTACTTATTATTGATGTGTATACGTTTTGCTTGTTATTACATGTCGCTAATATATAATGATGAAGCCTATAGGATTCTTGCTTAACTAACAGGATTATGATGGCGATCATATACATGAGAGCTAGATAGTCCATAAGCACATCCTTAAATGTCCCTAGTCGAGAGAGTATCGAGATTGGGCATCGATATTTTGGAATAGACTAGTGTATACGGTTCTAGACCCCGACGAGAGGCGGTGGCCGGTCTCACAAGCTATTGGTGTTGTGTCACCAAAGATAGTATGCAGGTGTTCACTGGAGGTGAGTACACCGGACGGACTCTCCGAGAATTTCTAAATGATATTATATATAACGTGAGATAGATGTTCTCTAGTGGTATAAGTACAAGTTACTACTTTGACCTAAGATCATCATTTGTCTCTTGTGAGTTTCTACTGTACTTAGAATACTATCCTACCAAGGCTCAAAGGAGTTGTGCAAACAAGTTTTAGTTGGGTACAGTCTCGAGCCACATGGAGGCAGTGAGCGATTGTCAGGAATTCGTCTCTCCTGATATTAGCAGTCGATATCACGTTGTTTTCGATTAGTTATCACCCTAAATCCGTGGCTACGGTGGATGAGATTTACTGATAGGAGTTCGGTAGTTTCCGGTTGGTGATGAGCTTGACTCCAGCACGACTTATCGGGTTATTAGGGGTCTGACGTTATCCACCCTCTAGACCCGATATGCGATACTCTTAGATGAAGAGACCAGACTGTATGGAGATTGTTACATTTAGGCTCAGTAGGGTACGGACGTGTAAGTGCACGGCGGCGCCCCGGCCGTCAATCCGAGGCCAAAATGCGGAAATGATACTTTTCTTTGAACTTTAAAACCGGCACCACCGTGCACTTTAAACCCGGATCGGGCCATTAACCTACTCCTAGCAAACTAGAGAAGGGGTAGAGAGATATACCAAGCGATCCGTGTCCTTCGGTCTTCTCGTCGTCGTCCCGATCTCCCCGCGGAATCTCCGGTCTTCATCTCCTCGTCGGAAGGGCACCACATCGCCGGGTTCTTTTACGGGCTCCCATCTCTGGACCGAGGCAACTCGGGAACGAAGTTGGCGAGTCGACGTGTCTAAGAAATGCTGCAGATGAAGTGTAGAACTCTTTTGTCTCAATGGGGTTACTCGAAGTTGCCTTTTGGTGGAGGAATGAGATATATACTTTTGGAGATGGAGCCATGGGATTTTTGCAAAGCCAAAAGATCAAAAATCCCATTTCTAAAATTTGGGACAGCCCCCACCTCTTGTGGCCGGCCACGCATCAAGGAGAGAATGAGAGGAGAGAGTTAGTGGATCAAAAATGAGTGAGCCCAAATAATGCAAAAGAGAGAAAGGGTTATCATGATGAATTATGATCACAAACCAAGTCCAACACTCATAAACCCATCATCAAACCCATGTCATCACAAAAGTTAAGCCATGATGAAGTCAAATGAAGTCAATGGATGGTGCACCATCATGAAACCATCATGATGCAAAGGTCTTCTCAATTGTTAATTGCACAATTACAAATAACCCCCTCCACCAAATTTCAGCCAAGGAAAGAACAAAGGAAAATGGCCGAAACGGAAAGCAAACTGGAAACTTCAGAAAACTGATCCCGTAATAAATTACAGGAAAACCCCGTGACTGTATATACACACCCGCATTTGTATTGCGACCGAATACAAATGCAATGAGACAAAATCTATACTGTACAATACTAGGATCCGGCTTAAACCAAAGCCCACTAGTATTATCCGTCCAATCATGATCCGTGCAATACCGCACGTATATGATCGAACCCTGCCATATCTCCATACGGCCTCTACAGCGTTTCGCCCGAAACTTGAGAAACGGTCTGTGGGGGACTGAAAAGACTCGTCAATACTTTGGTTATGGATTTAACCACTAGCACGTCAGAGGTATTAGCCATACGTAACGGGCAACCAGGTATTGACCAAAAGGGACGTCGATGAGCGAACTCATCCTGACACCCTACTGAGCCTGTCAGTGACAATATCCGTACAGTCCGGTCCGTTCGTCTATGAGCATCGCATGGCGGGCCTAGGGGGTTGGTAAAAGTCAGACCCCTAAAAGTGGTACAAGTCGTATCGGAGTGTAGCCCAGAACACCCTGAGATACTACTGGAATACCTACCAGTAAATCTCCTGCCTTGGCTGAGGACTTCGTGTAATGGCTCTCCTAGACACAGCGCGACCTCACCCCCAATACCGGGAGAGACGAACCCCTGCAGATCCGCTCACTGCCTCCATGTGGCTCGGGACTGTACCCAACTAAAACCTGTTTGCACTTCTCCTTTGAGCGTGGCAGGGTAGTAATCAAAGTACAGTGGGAACTCACACGAAACAAATGACGATCTTAGGTCGATGAACTAACCTGTACACATGTCACCAGGGAACTGCTATCTGACGTCTGGTACAAGACCAACTAGCATGTTCCCGGCGAGTCCTGTCCGGTGTACTCATAACCCAATGAGCACCTGTATACATCTTAGGTGAACCAACTGACACCAGTGGCTTGTGAGACCGGCCACTGCCCCTCGTCGGGGTCTCGACTGTATACACTAGTCTACTCTGGAGTATCGATGCCCTGTCTCTAAACTCCCACGACTAGGGACCTTTTAAGGATGTGCTTATAGACCCCAGCTCCCACGTATATGATCGCCCTCATACTGCTGGCTGTCAAGCAAGAATCCTAAGGGCTCTATCAACGCGCAATAGTGACCTATAAGGTCACCTAAAGTAGTACACGATGATAAAGATAAACCAGATAGCATACTATCATCTTGAGTAAGACTGTCCTACTGGGACAGGTCCTCCCTCAATCATTGCAATCACGTGCCTGTGATCCAATAATTGACTCTGAGGGCACTATCTCCAACAATCTCCCACTTGCACTCAAGGATAATTATTGCGATGTCGCATACTCACAGCCCGTGTGATACCGAACACCCAACTCCTCTATTAATCAGTCTCACAAAACCCGTTTGTGAAACTATTGCGTTCGAGTAATAGCCTCAGTGAGTGGATCCGCTCTGATGTTTCTTTCTATGTCTCTCTTTATCTCAAGTTCGCGGAGAGTGCCATCTCCCGAAATGAGCAATACCTGTCTTAGAATATGTCTAGATATCTGATGGGACCTAGCTCATAAATTAACTCCGAATCCAAACTTCTTAGAATGTATCGAGAACTGAACTTAATCAGTATCCTGCGCCATGCCTCCCTCAGTATCTACCTGGACCACCTGTCCAAAATAATACCCCTCGTCAGAGGGAAAACTATAACTCTGACAGCCACTCTATCATCCAGGTCACCTTGGAAGCCTGGAATGATAACTGTCTCCTGAATGAGGCTGTCGTTATCATATCCCTAGAACATCCACTTATGTTCTAAAACTGCTTCCGATCGTTTCTCCAGGATAGGATTAATATCAACTTATTGCATCTACTGCAAAAACAACATCTGGTGTGGTACTTGACATCTCATGATAGACTCAATTGCCTAAGCAAGTGATCTGCCAATCATGCACATCCCTCTCCCCTTTAGTCTGTAAGACTCCTTTGGAGAGGGTGACTCCATCACCTGCAGGTATACTACCGTGTCACGAGTCGTCCATTCTAAAAACTCTTAGAATGCTGTCTAAGTACCCTGATTGGGAAACCACCCAAATCTAGATCTATAGATCTAGTAACCAAAATGTCTTGATATTATATCCAAGTCCCATGTGGAGAAACCACTGTGTGACAACCAAAGTATAACCGATCGTAGTATAGGAATATCACTTCCTACTCTGTGTATGTCATCCAAATATCAGGACATCACACCCTACTACCTTCTTAATAGATCCATTCCCTATTCTGATGAAGTCAAACCTATGACTGTCACATCAGAAATAGATGATCTATCTCCGCTATATCTGCTTAAGTCTATGAATAGACATAAGCCACTTGTCCACTATGCTTCCGCTGCTCCCACTGACTACGACAACCCTCTGGCAGAGTCATATAGACATATATTTCTAAAGCTAGTTTAGAACGACGCTATACTCATCCTCCTGCCGGGTCTCACAGTCTGGAACAACAGCAATGGCAAGTCTGGGTAAACAAGAACCTCCCTGTCACCGTCCTTGAGGCAACCAAAGTACCTCTCGAGTGCCTGAGGTTACCCACCATATCTGCGGAGTGGCTAATGGAATGTCAAATCAGAATGAATCTTTAGGTTCTTATCAAATTTTCAGTAATCGTCTGCGGTTCTGGAATCACTTCCAGTTCTACCATACTCCCACTACTGTTTTCTGAAAAAATCCACTTTTGTTAAAACTGTGGCGAGTCAAGAACAATATCACTATTGATCTTCCAGATGGTAGAAAGTCAACCCTCGTCATAGCCTGGGTCAACCCACAAACCGCCGTTACAGAAACGTGCCTTGAGTTATCCAGAGTCTGGTTTTAAGCATAAGACGGACAACTCCCCGTACCTTAACATCGTTAAGATACGAACTGTTCTATATCCAATATAGAACCAGAGGCACTGATTTAATTGAACCAGATTCAAATCATGCAGCTGTCTCCAGTGCATGTTAACTAAATGGAAAGAGGCCGATCAGCGTTACTCAACTTAGGAGTGCTTCCAATTATGAGTAACATGAAAGAGAAGCAAGTTCTCTTAATCATTACTATCAACTGAATACCATACACAAGTATCTACATCTTCGATCACCTTGAAGAATCCTGATACTTGCAACACCTGGTTCTCTACTTTATTCTTATACCTATAACTTTTCAAAACTCAGACCTTGTGTTTCCACGAAACACATGTCTAAGAACTAGAGAAGTCACAAGTAAACAGAATATAGTGCGAAGACCAACCCCTCTGTCCTCATGGACGCTGGACAACATACAATACTCTGTATAAGTCCCTTGAGTCTAATAACTCACTCCCTGTGTGTCGTAGGTTGAAAACTGTACTTATGGTTAAGAAGAATTACACCTCTGTTTAATGCTCCTTACCTAACCATCCACTGATATAGGTAAATGTCATAGACATAATTTCAAAAAGGTATATCTCACTCTATAAAAATAGACGTACAGATATATCAATTTGAAATTGGTTCATAACAACGGATATTCAAAACCAAATATTTGCCGTCCGGCAAACAACCCAGGTGACTTCCTCAAATATCACCAATTACAACGAATTCCGATATAATGAGGACAATCACCTAATTCCCAATAACTTACTCCCACTCATCATCTATAAAACCATACAGATGTGAGAATCAAGCCTGGTAAATACATACCTTGGAGCAAGGGCTAATTGGAAAATCAGTTTTCTTTTAACAGTACACAGTGAATATGAAACATTAAAATATTTCGATGGGGTATCCTGGCATTCCTAGTAATGCCTCTTCCATTATCAGATTCACAACTGTAACCGTATATTTCTATGCCATCTCTTCACATCCCTTCATATGTCTTTAGTCATTACCTTCTGTACACCCCTTTAGGCCAAATGGTTTTCTTCCTTCCCTACCGCTCGGCACCAGCCTATGGTTTGGAAGAAGACTATCCAATAAGCATAATGGGTGTACTGTCCTAATCCTAGGAGCACTCGCAACGCGAGAGAAGGTGAAGATAAAAGACACCCGAATAAACCTTATTCCTATTTCTCCTGAACCAGAATCCATCCCCGAACAGGAACAAGTTCCTTTCGAGTTCGTATATAACCATACGATGGAGTATCCAATAAACTGTGGATCTTCGTAGTGATACGGAGTGTCCTGGAGAAATACAAAGGTGAAGTGGGAGTGGTAATGAAATACTTTGTTTGGTCGTGAATAACAGTCGCAATTTACTTTGCCTTCCTTCTAATCCCTTTATTTGTCTTTACATAATATCTTCCGTGCACCATCGTTATGCTAATTAGTTTTCTTCATTCCCCACCGTTCGGCACCAGCCTAAGGTTTGGAAGAAGACTATCCAATTTGTGTAATAGGTGTACTATCTCCTAAACTAAGGAGTACTCGCAACCTGAGAGAAGGTAAAAGGAAAGACAACTGAATAGTCCTATTCATTTTCTCCAGAACCGGAAACCATCCTCGAATAAATTCCTTCGAGTTCATATATAACCATACGATGGTTTTGTCCAATGGAAGTGGACGTTCGTAGTAATACGGGGTGTCCTGGAGAAAAGGGTAAAAGTAGGAGTGGCAATGAGGTTTGCAACTCTGACAATCCAAAAGCCAGTGTTTAAGAAGGTTCGGTTAATTTTGGTCACTGAGTCATAGTCAAGGGTCGGGTCATGGTCGCTGTCAAAGAGAGAGAGAAAAGAAACACTCAGCGTGCACTCTAACTTAGATCAGAATGGTTATCACTTTATCTAATCAGGAAACCTCCCACTGTACCGTCAAATTCTCCTCCAAACCTGAAAGAAGAATTAGTCGGGATCACCCGAGGAGTAAACCAACTCATCAGTGGGAATCGGGATCCAACTATCATCGCATGATAACGTGACAGAATCCGCTCACGTTATCACACTCCAGAAGGTATGCGCATATCTGGCAAGTTTCAGTTTCTTTAGAAACTCCCGATGTGATTTTTGCCCCATGCTCTTATGACCTTGGCGTGAGGTCAAAATGTCATAAGTCACATGTCAAGTTCTACCCATCATTATCCAGGTTAATTTGAACCCACCCGTACCTACCCTTGACGTAGGCCAAAATGGCAGTACGACTGTCTCAAACCAACGCATTCTATCTATGCAACAGATAAATATCCGGCAGCTACCAATCACTATGCCTAGGCGTGAGGTCAAAATACATAGCTTGAATACTACCGAATATTTAACTGAAATGATGGAGGGCTACGAATGGTTTCTGGCGAAAAACTTTAACGTAATGAACTTGATATCGTTGAAGGAACTGGATAGCTTTATAAAAATATAGTGGCGAAAACCTTTGCTAAAGAGGTCACTCCCGGTGAAGGGATCTCGTCTCTTTCCCCGTAGAATGAGGTGCAGGATATTCCAACTGAATACCACGATGCAAAACAAAAGTAAACGAGTATAGTGAAGTTATTGCCCTGACGCAAACTTCTATCCAAGGGGTCACTCCCGGTGAAGGGATCTCGGCCCTTGCCTCGTCGACTGATGTGCTGGATATTCATAACCGAATACCACTGTGCAAAACAAAAGAGAACACCCTTGCAATAACAGTTTTTTGAAAAATGTTCCAACAACATCAGAATAGGTTTGTTTAGCTTACATTGATCCGAATCAATGCAGTCCCATCAATTGATCACACCAATAAAGAACGAAAATAATGATGTACGTATATGCCATCCGCATTTGCCACTGGGTCCCGTCATCACCAGTTAGGTTACTTAACTAATGACAGAGCGGGGACTGGACTAGCGCTGATACAAAACATATACAACATCTACTAGTATATATATCAATATATAATATTCGATCAAGGCGTGATAAAATGCAACATCACAGAAATGTAATAAGCATCACAGAACAATACAGATATATGGGATCCCCGGGTTTCATAGAGCCATTACTGAAACCCGACGTTCCCCTGGTCGTGTGGATAGCCTGTGCAATGAAATCCTAGACCCCTACGGGCGCGACAAGTTACCCGCCAAAACCTGAAGCGAGGCAGCCTCCTTCAGCAACGTAAATGGACCACCCAGCACTTCACGGAATCCGGTAACTTGGGCACCCCTCCTTGGGTCGACTTGTACCCTCTACGGGTGTGGCGAATAGCCCGCCAATTCTAGAGTGAAGCCCCCTCCGTCTCAACGCCATGAGATGCGGGCCCGTTGACCTCTAGAACCCGGCTATCCGTGCACCCCACCTTGGGGTAATCCTAGTACAGAAAGTAAAATATACATACAACGAGTACATCGACCTCAGCCCGATCGTGCTCCAAAAGAATAATATACAAACAGGCAGTGACGGCAGTCCACATGTCGGACGCTCGCCCCGCAATATCAAATGTACATAAATAACCAAACTGTACTACCATTGCATCCAGGCTATCCCCACGACCAATCCGCAACATCACAGCACAACACAGAACATCAACGTTAATGTCACGTTCGCAAATCCGTCTAAAAGGGCTATAGCAGTTAGACAGGATTTACCGATCAAATGACATTCACAGTCGCAGATATAATGTAAATACTGTGAACTAACATGTTTAAAATTTTCGATCGACTAAATTTTCCCGAAGTAGGCCCCAAGCACAACTGTAGCACTCTAAAAAATTCTAGGCCCTAACAGAATATACCAAAACCCCCATTTACAAGTCTAAGACCCTCTGTAAAATTTTGGTGTAGTAAGGAGTCTAAGTGGCGGCGGAACCGCGGCCCAAGCATGGGTTTGGCCGCGGTTCCGCGGCTGAACAGTAATAACAGGTGACCAAATTTTTACAGAACTCTTAGAATTCCCTGCATGTATTTCTGCAACACACTGAAAAAAATTTCGAGCCAAAAAAATTCGACAGAAACTGATGCAATGAAAACGCAGTTTTTGGAAAATCCGATCGATCGAACTTGTAAACATGTTAGAGCAAGCTAGACTAGCTTAATGGCGTGGCTCTGATACTAGTGTAAGTGCACGGCGGTGCCCCGGCCGTCAATCCGAGGCCAAAATGCGGAAACGATACTTTTCTTTGAACTTTAAAACCGGCACCACCGCGCACTTTAAACCCGGACCGGGCCATTAACCAACTCCTAGCAAACTAGAGAAGAGGTAGAGAGATATACCGAGCGATCCGTGTCCTTCGGTCTTCTCGTCGTCGTCCCGATCTCCCCGCGGAATCTTCGGTCTTCATCTCCTCGTCGGAAGGGCACCACATCGCCGGGTTCTTTTACGGGCTCCCACCTCTGAACCGAGGCAACTCGGGCATGAAATTGGCGAGTCAACGTGTCCAAGAAATGCAGCAGATGAAGTGCAGAACTCTTTTGTCTCGAAGGGGTTACTCGAAGTTGCCTTTTGGTGGAGGAATGAGATATATACTTTTGGAGATGGAGCCTTGGGATTTTTGCAAAGCCAAAAGATCAAAAATCCCACTTCTAAAATTTGGGACAACCCCCACCTCTTGTGGCCGGCCATGCATCAAGGAGAGAATGAGAGGAGAGAGTTAGTGGATCAAAAATGAGTGAGCCCAAATAATGCAAGAGAGAGAAAGGGTTATCATGATGAATCATGATCACAAACCAAGTCCAACACTCATAAACCCATCATCAAACCCATGTCATCACAAAAGTCAAGCCATGATGAAGTCAAATGAAGTTAATGGATGGTGCACCATCATGAAACCATCATGATGCAAAATTCTTCTCAATTGTTAATTGCACAATTCCAAATAACCCCCTCCATCAAATTTCAGCCAAGGAAAGAACAAAGGAAAATGGCCGAAACGGAAAGCAAACTGGCAACTTCAGAAAACTGATCCTGTAATAAATTACAGGAAAACCCCGTGACTGTATATACACACCCGCATTTGTATTGCGACCGAATACAAATGCAATGAGACAAAATCTACACTGTAAAATACTAGGATCCGGCTTAAACCAAAGCCCGCTAGTATTATCCATCCGATCATGATCCGTGCAATACCGCACGTATATGATCGAACCCTGCCATATCTCCATACGGCCTCTACAGCGTTTCGCCCGAAACTTGAGAAACGGCTGTGGGGGACTCTAAAGACTCGTCAATACTTTGGCTGTGGATTTAACCACTAGCACGTCAGAGGTATTAGCCATACGTAACGGGAAACCAGGTATTGACCAAAAGGGACGTCGATGAGCGAACTCATCCTGACACCCTACTGAGCCTGTCAGTGACAATATCCGTACATTCCGGTCCGTTCGTCTATGAGCATCGCATGGCGGGCCTAGGGGGTTGGTAAAAGTCAGACCCTCAAAAGCGGTACAAGTCATGTCGGAGTGTAGCCCAGAACACCCTGAGATACTACTGGAATACCTACCAGTAAATCTCCTGCCTTGGCCAAGGACTTCGTGTAATGGCTCTCCTAGACACAGTGCGACCTCACCCCCAATACCGGGAGAGACGAACCCCTGCAGATCCGCTCACTGCCTCCATGTGGCTCGGGACTGTACCCAACTAAAACCTGTTTGCACGTCTCCTTTGAGCGTGGTAGGGTAGTAATCAAAGTACAGTGGGAACTCACACGAGACAAATGACGATCTCAGGTCGATGAACTAACCTGTACACATGTCACCAGGGAACTGCTATCTGACGTCTGGTATAAGACCAACTAGTATGTTCCCGGCGAGTCATGTCCGGTGTACTCATAACCCAATGAGCACCTGTATACATCTTAGGTGAACCAACTGACACCAGTGGCTTGTGAGACCGGCCACCGCCCCTCGTCGGGGTCTCGACTGTATACACTAGTCTACTCTGGAGAATCGATGCCCTGTCTCGAAACTCCCACGACTAGGGACCTTTTAAATATGTGCTTATAGACCCCAGCTCCCACGTATATGATCGCCCTCATACTGCTGGCTGTCAAGCAAGAATCCTAAGGGCTCTATCAACGCGCAATAGTGATCTATAAGGTCACCTAAAGCAGTACACGATGATAAAGATAAACCAGATAGCATACTATCATCTTGAGTAAGACTGTCCTACTGGGACAGGTCCTCCCTCAATCATTGCAATCACGTGCCTGTGATCCAATAATTGACTCTGAGGGCACTATCTCCAACAGGACGGACTTGATTGTCGACCTCCCTTTCGGCAGATACCTGGGTAGACGTTACATACAGCTAGTACCGATGACGTGCTTTTGGTTTTGAATTTATCCAGTAAATCACTGCCAGCGTATTGTCAAGTATTTAGAGTTCCACACTGAGAGTTTTCCCCGGTTCAAGCGATATGATGTAGAGGCCGTATATTGATACGTGTAGGCTACAGGGATTTTAATCGGACGGTTGATAATACTAGCCGACTTCGAATTAAGCTGGATTATTAAATCAAGTTTTGATTTAATATATATATATATATATATATTCTAGTATTGTTGTTCACTATTCATTTTCTCTCTCTTCGCTATTCGTATTTTTATACGGATATACGTATATGTTTTTCGGTGCGTATACCGGGTTGTATTCCGTATTTATATGAAATAATTCTAGAAAGAGGACACCTCATTATTGATTTTTTTAGAAATCAATTGGAAATGAGGTGGAGAGTGAAGTGGCTTTGGGTATGGTTGATGGCATGTAGAGAGGGATGGATTTCAATTGTTTAAGGTAAAATGTTGTGACATTATTTTATGGTTGAAATAAAATATTGAAGCCATTCCATTATCTCATTCATTCCATACTTAGCTAGTTTTTATTATAGCTGGCTCTCATCCTCTTCATCCTCCTTCTTCTTCATTTGCACTCTTGGGTTTTGTTTTAGAGTGAAAATGATAGTGGAAAAATCGTACACATTTTATTTCTAGCAAGCTTCAAGCGTCGGTTGCTTCACTAGGTGAAGCTGGAGTTTAGATCGGTTTCTCTTAGATGGATCATCTTCGACAAGAACAATCGCCTCTCAAGCTTGTTCCCGACGCTACAAGGAGCTTGGAGGGGTCTTCCATGATTGGGTGGACACGCATCAAAGGATGTAATGCCTAAACCTTGCATGCTTAGTTTTCTAGTTTAGTATTTGGAACGATCGCTAGGGATCAGTTTTTAGTGCTCCCCGTAAATTTTTTTTTTTCGATTCCGCATTGGCCGCAGTTGTAGCAGCAAGGGCACTAGGAACTTTCAATAGTATCAGATCAATCCAAACACTAGAACTAGTTATAGACAATGTTATAGTTTCAACGTCAAAAGTTTTCCCGGATCGAGTTTCGAATTCCAATTTTCTGTCCATATTTGAAACGCACCTGAATTTTTTTTTAGTATGTCAGTAGACTTATTTTGAGGTATGAAAACATGGCACAAAACCCGAGGACCTAACTCCAAAATATGGCTGATTTTTTATTCTTTTTGACCGCTTTTTACATCCCAAAATTTGAATTTGGTCCCTGGGTTTTTGTGGTGGCTTGGAAATCGGGAAACTTGATTTTTGGTATACTTCTTTTTGCCTTAGATTTCAGATAAGGCTATCTTTGTTTTTGGGCAAGTTCGGAAAACTTTTCATTCAATACTAATACTTCATTTATAATCCGTATTTTTTCTTTGTGTGTTAAACGTCTTCTAATTGCTATATATTCGATTAGACGTGGTTTCATACTTACTTATGTTACTTGTTGTTGTATATATATCTCTATGGTGGTTTAGCTGGATTGTCATGACGAATAGCCCCACGTGTGATTGCTTGTACAGTTTTTATCTATATTGTTGTATTCCTTTGTTCGGGACGGGCACCAACTTGTGGCCACCGTTTCCGTGTTATGTATATTCTTTTATTGGGGTTTCACCAGGATGCGTTCGATATTACCGTTTTATATATTTATTTTCAATACTAGGATCGACCCGCGGAGGAGTTCCCAAGTTATCGGATTCTAGAATGCGATGGGTGACCAACTCATGGTGTTGAGAAAGGGTTACCCAGTTTCTAGAATTGGCAGGTGGCTTTCCACACTTGTAGGGGTCTAGGATCAATATTGTACGAGTTATCTACACTACTGGGGAACATGGCATCTCATTTGCAGCTCGGATGAAACGCGGAGCTCATATTTTATCCGCCATTCCATATTGTTTGCTGCATGCATGTGATGTTATTACTTGCCTTTGATGAGATATATATATATATATATATATATATATTATACTTCTATATGTTTTGCATCTGCGCTAGCCCTGTTCCCATCCTATCGTAAGTTAAGTAACCTTACTGTGAAGACCCGGGACCCCATGGTGAATGCGGATGGCATATAAAAATATGCTATTTTGGTTGTTTCTGGTGTGGCTTTGAAACTTAAAATGATGGGATCTCATTATTTGTTTAATGCAAGGAAATTAAACCAAAATGATGTTGTTGGAACCAATTTTTAAAACTACTTGGTTTTCTTCAAAACCGTAGTCATATTATTTTGCTTGGTATAGAGGTATTCGGTTAGGAATATCCTGCACCTCATTCTATGAGGAAAGAACCTTAATCCCTTCACGGGAAGTCCGCTCTTAAGGAAAATTTTATGTTACTAGTTTTAAAATAAGAAGTCTAAATCACTCTTTTTCAAAACCACTCGAGTTTCTTCAACGATATCAAGTTCATTACATTAAAAGTTTTTTGCCAAAACCCAGCTATAGCCCTCCGTCATTTCAGATTAGTATTACTTAGTATTCGTGCTAAGTTTATCATGCTCTGTTGAGGCGTAGTGTTCGGTAGCTATGCAGTATTTTTCTGTCGCATGGATGTGGATTGGTTAGGACAGCTGTGCAGCCTTGTTGACTATGTCAAAGGCTCGTGCACGTGGGTTTAATGCAATCAAGATAATGACGGGTTGAACATGACTAGGATCCTTTGATTTGTTGACCGTGTCAAGGTCACTTAGGTCCTAGGGGTAAAAACTATATCGGGAGTTTTAAATATAATGGAAACTTGCCAAGTTTGCGCATACCTTCTGGAGTGTGGTAGTTTTGGTCGACTTCCGTCAAGATTATTGTACGATAATAGTTGGGTCCCGATTCCCACTGACGAGCAGGTATTACTTCTCGGGAGATTTCCATTTCACGATTAGCTAACCTATTAGGTGTCTAGAAAGTGTTAATGACATTACGTCTCTGCAGAAACAAGGTTATTAAATTCAGTCCATGCGAAAGTATGGGGAACCTTTCTTGGGGTACTAACACCGGCCTGGCTGAATGGCTAGTGAACTTGTAAGGTGGATATGATCCCAACTAGTTATTCTTTTAGGGTTTGAAGGAGAATTCGAGGATACAGTGGGAACCATTTTGATTAGATAAAGTGATTAACCAATCTAATCTTGATAGAGTATATGCTGAGTGTTTCTTTTCTTTCTCTCTGGCAGTGACCCATGACTTACTTTAAACTAAAACTCGTAAACCAAGTTGACGGAACCTTCTTACACAATTTGGCTTTGGATTGTGATGATTCACGACAAAATCGCATATATCCCTACTACTCCTACTTTCCCTTTGCTTTTCTCTAGAACACTCTGTATCACTACGATGATCCATATTGCTTGGAAATGCCATCGTATAGTTACAAACGAACTCGAGAAAGTTATTTCAGTCGAGAATGTCCACTGGTTCTGGAGAAATTGAATAGGCTTATTCGGTTGTCTCTTCCCTCCACTTTCTCTCTAGTTGAGAGCTCCTTATACTAGGAGAGTACACCTGTTACACTTGTTGGATAGTTTCTTCCAAACCTTAAGCTAGTGCCGAAAGGTAGGGAAAGAAGAAAACCAACTAGCCTATGTATGGTGTACAGAAGGTGAGATGTAGAGACATATAAAGGGTTGGAGTGAAGGCAGAGAAAATTTTTATTACTGTCATAAATCTGGATAGTGGAAAAGGCATTACTAAGAATACCCGTCCACCCCCATAAAACATTTATGTTTCAGTTTTTCTATATACTTGTAATTGAAAACTGTTTTCCCAATTAATTCTAACTTCAGGGTATGTATATACTAGATTAGTGTCTCATATTTATAGGGCATTATAGATGCTGAGAAAGGGTAGAATATTGGGAAATGGGTGATTTGATCCTTAATATCGAAATTCGTAGTAATTGGTGATATTGGATTAAACCACCCGGTTTTGCCTAAGAGCAAATATTTAGTTTTGAGTAACCGTTATGCACAATTTTTTAAAATTGAATATATGTATCTTTATTTTATAAAATGAGATATAAATTTTGAAAATTGTGTTCCAAACATTTACTTTTTATCAGTTGAGCATAAGATAAGGTGCATTGAATAACGGTATATACATTCTTGACCAAAATACAGTTATCAACTTACAAACACATGGAATTTGAGTTAGTAAACTCCTTGGGGCTAATACATGAAAATGTATGTTAGCCAGTGTCTTTCAGGACAAGGGGTTGATACTCTTACTTCATTCACTGGTCGTAGACACGCATTCGTTGAAATGCAAGGTCCAAAGATTTTGAGAAGTTTATAGGTATAAGATTGAAGTAGAAAACCATTCGTTTGAAGTATCAGGAAGTGATCGAAGATATAGATACTTATGCTAGGTATTCCATCGTAGTAATATTGAGAACTTGATTCTCTCACAGGTTGCTAATCCATGGGTGTGCTCCTTGGTGAGTAATGCTATATGGCTTTTTTCCATTTGGGATATGCCCGGAAATAGCTGTATAACATTTGAATATGATTCCATCTAAATTTATGACTTTGATTCTATATGGACATAGAATGGTTGCATATCTTGAGATTGTTAAGATGTGGAGTTATCAGGTTTCTGTTTAAAAGCAGAATCCGGAAAAACTCAAGATACGTTTCGATAATGGCAGTTTGTGGATTATCCCAAGCATTTGGTAGGGTTTTGCTTCTACCAGTTTCAAGATTAATGGTTGCATTATTCTTGACTCGCGACATTTTTATAAAATGAATATTTTTGCAAAAGAAACTAGTGGGAGTATGCCAGAACTGGAAGTTATTCCAGAACCACAAACGGTTACTAAAAATTTAGTAGAACCTGGAGATTTAATTGGATTCGATAAACCTTAGCCACTCCGCAGATTTAGTAGGTGACCTCAGCCACCCGAGAGATATTTTGATTTTCTCGTAGATTGTAACAGGAAGGTCAGCATCATTGTTATGGATGGTCCTGCTAGTTATCAGCAGGCCATACGAAGTGGTGACTTCCGAATGATGGATGGATGCGTAATATCCCAGTTGGACTCCACGCACCTCAGCAAATTATGGAATTTGCTGGGTGCTCCTGAAGGGGTAAAACTTATTATGAGCAAATAGATTTTTTGAGATCTGTGCAGGTGGAAAGATATTAACCTAATAAGGCTAGACTTTTTGTAAAGATTTTCATCAAATACACGGTGTTGGTTATGATGTGACTTTATTTCAGTGTTTACGCTGAAGTCCATACAGATATGACTTGGCATTGTTGCTATTCTTGACTATGATATCTGGCAGGTGGATGATTATAATATCTTTCTAAATAAGAATTCAGAAGTGCACATGTATATGACTCCGCCATAGGGTTATCGTAGTCAGTGGGAGCAGCGGAAAGTGTGCAAGTTGCTTATGTCTATTTATAGACTAAAACAAGCATAGCGGAAACGGATCATCTGTTTTGATGTGACATTCAAGGTGATTGACTTCATCAAAACAACAAATGTAATTAGTAAAAAGGATGTAGAGAGTTATGTCCTGAGATTTGTATGACATACCCCTGATAGGAGGTGATGTTCTTATACTACAATCAGCCAAATTTTGGTTGTTACAGATATTTCTCCACATAAGATCTGGACAAGATATCAAGAAATCTGGTGACTAGATCTATGGTTTTAGATCTAGATTTGGAAAGTGTCCCAATTCAGATACTTAGACACCATTCTAAAAGTGGTTTAGAATGGACGACCTAAAGCGTGGTAGTGTACCCGAGGTAATGAAGCCACCTTTCTGAAGAGATGTCTTCTAGACTGATAAGGAGAGAGATTTGCATGAATGACATATCACTTGCTTAGGCAGTTGTGTCAATTATATGATGTCATGTACCAAACCAAATGTTGCTTTTGCACTTGCTGAGATATCAGGGATTCTGGAACTAGATCTATATCGATAGATCTAAATTTGGGAAGTATCCCAATACAGATACTTGGACACCATTCTAAAGTAGTTCAGAATTGATGACTCCTGGAATGTCAGTCTACCTGCAGGTGATGGAGTTACCCTCTCTAAAGAGATGTCTTTCAGACTGATAAGGAGAAGGACTCACATGAATGACATATCATTTGTTTAGGCAATTGAGTCAATCATGCAATGTCTTGTACCAAACCAGATGTTGCTACTGCACTTACCGTAGTAAGCAGATATTAATCCAATTCCGGAGAAACAAAGGGAAGCGGTTAAGAACATACAAGGATGTTCTTAGTATATGGTAACGGCAGTCTCCTACAGGAGACGATTATCAGTTCAGACTTCCAAGGTAACCTGAATGACAGAGATGCTGTCAGAGTTTTGAGTTTACTCTCTTCTGAGGAGCGGTATATTGTATAAGGTTCCAATAGGTGAAAGTCTACCCTAGCACCACCATGAGATTTTAGTAGCATCAAACATGCCAAATTCAAAAATTATAGGTGCTAAGTTAGATTAACAAGAACTTTAACTAGAATATTAGGGTTTCCTATGATGATATCATAATACTAAAAAGAAGGAAAGAGCATACAACCTTTGATGACCGTGTCCTTCTCTTCTAAAGTTCCGGGTTGTATTCTACTCGACTCCACTAGGCTCCACTTCAAATTTGAACGAGCCTCCTCCGTAATCTTCATGCCGAAGATGATCCACCCGAAATTCCCCTAGCTCAAGTTACCTCTTCACTAATCTCTCATTAATGAAGTAAACAACCTAGTCTTGGGTGCTAATCTTAACTAGGTTGATGATGTGGGGTTTCTAAGCTCACTATGGTTTCAAGCTCTATGGTTCACATCACATGTGAGGGTTTAGAGCTTGAAGTATGAGGTGAAGAAAATGGAGAATGCTAGAACTCATCTCATGAGCTCAAGAAGGAGCTAACGAAAAATAACTCAAGTCAAGAATAAAGTGCAGAATGGCAACTCCCTTGACCTCACTTATTCAAGTATAGAATAAATTGCTATAAGAAATTGCAACCATACTTGAATAGTGAGTCAAGAGTAATAAACAAATGATAAAGCCTATGCTTGTCCATTCACCAAATATCTCCACATATTACACCTCTTTTTCTATTTTCTAAAAAATAGAAAATCCATGTCATTCTTCATTATATATATATATATATAATGAAGAATAATTAGTGAGCTAATAATATTAGTTAATATATAATTATATCAAATATAATATATATCAAATTATTAAATCAACACTTGATTTAATAATTCGGTTATATCATATATAACCGACTAATATCATTTATCTGTATATCACATTATCAAATCAACACTTAATTCGATAATCTGGTTATATCACATATAACCTAACCAATAACAGATAACTGCTAGATTACAATACGGTATCACATACACGTATTTAATCAGGCCCCCACACATATCGCATATGTTCCCTACTTCGTTTCTCTTGAAACATGAAACTTCTATGTGGGACTCTAAATACTCATCAATACGCCAGCAGTAGGTGATAATCACATCACTCACCCATAAGCCATCAGCGGTACTAGTTAGACGTAACAACTATCCAGGTATTGAGCGATTAGAAGGTCAACAAGCAAGCTTGTCCATACTCTCCTGAAGCCTATAGGTAACACTTACCGTACAGTCCGGTCTCTTCGTCCGATATGTCGCATATCATGTCTAGGGGTGGAAATCGTCAGACCACAGTAACATGATAAGTCATGCCGATGTCTGGCCTATAACAGCTCGAGAAACTACTGATAATTCTTATCAGTAAATCACAGCAGCAGCCCTGACCAGGGACTTCCAGGTATATCCAATCGAGCATAGCGCAACATCAACCCTCAATACTGGGAGAGACGAAAGCCATCCTATCGCTCAGTGCCTCCATGTGACTCAGGACTGTACCCAAAATCCACTTGTTTGCAAGACTCCTTTGAGCCGTGGTAGGGAGGAAATCAAAGCACAGTGGGAGCCACACAAGAATCTATGACGATCTCGGGTCTATAGACTAACCTGTACCAGTGTCACCAGAGGACTGCTATCTGACAATAGGTATACTACCAACTAGGAGTCCTTGGCGAGTCTTGTTCGATGTACCCATTCTCTAATGAGCAAATGTGTACAATATTCGATGTCAAACACCAATGGCTATAGGATCAACCATCGCCCCCATACAGGGTCAAGAAACGTACGCACTAGTCTACTCTGGAATATCGATGTCCTGTCTCGATATACCCTCGACTATGAACAATTAAAGGATGTGCTTGTAGACTACCCAGGTCCCAGTAGTATAATCCACATCATAGTCCTGGTAGTCATGCAAACACCCTAAGGGCTTTATCAATATATAAGAAAGACAGTATAATAATACCAGTCTACATGTTAATATAAATGCAACCAGATAGCATACTATCATGTCAAGCAAGAAAGTCCTCTATATATATCTCCAAGCATCCACTATATCATACAATAATGATCTCTAGGGCATACATATTCCTAACAATCTCCCACTTGCACTAAGGCCAGTTGTCGTAGTATCTTATACCCAACACCCAAAAAATCTCTCGAATCGCATTTGGGGAAGGGCCTTTGTGAGTAGATCCGCTGTGTTATCCTCTGTGTCAACTCTCCTGACCTCGATCTCCCGGAGATCAACTATCTCCCGTATCAGGTAATACCGCCTAAGAATATGTCTGGATCGCTGATGGGAACGGGGTTCCTATGCTAAAGCTGCAACTCCATTGTTATCACAATATACATGTATTAGATACTCAATGGTAGGAACCTCACCTAGTTCATCTTATGAACTTGTACATCCAGACAGCCTCTTTGGCAGCATCGATGGTAGCGATGTATTTATCCTTCATCGTCGAGTCTGCTACGGTATCTATCTTGGAACTCTTCTAACATACCGTCCCTCCATTGAGGGTCAAGACAATACCCGGGACCGACTCACAGTCGTCCTTATCACTCTGGAAGCAAGAATCGGTAAAGGACTCGACCTGGACTTCACCATTACCATACACCAAGAACATTTCTTTAGTCATTCTCAAGTACTTAAGAATGTTCTTCACTGCTGTCCAGTGCTTTTCCCTAGGATCTGATTGATACCTACTCACTACACCTAGTGAGTATTCTACATCCGGTCTCGTACATAACATCGCATACATGATTGACCCGACAGCCGAAGCATAGGGTATCCCTTGTATGCAAGCCCTCTCTAAATTAGTCTTGGGAGACGTCTTTTTGGAGAGAGTGATTTCTTAACAAGCGGGTACATTACCACGCTTAGAATCTTCCATACTAAACCTTCTTAGTATGCTGTCTATGTACCTAGATTAGGAAAATACCAACATCCTCTTAGATCTATCTCTATAGATCTTAATCCCCAGGACGTAGGAGGCATCACCCAGATCTATCATGGAGAACTTATGTGATAAGAAGATCTTGACCAAGTGTAGCATAGGAACGGTGTTTCCTATCAAGAGTATGGCATCCACGTACAATACGAGGAAGACAACCTTACTCTCTACAAGCTTCATGTATATACATGGTTAATCTACATTTTTGATGAAATCAAACTCTTTGATCACTTCAACAAAACAGATGTTCCAGCTCCGCGATGCCTGCTTTAATCCGTAAATTGATTTAAGTAGCTTGCACATGCTTCCGCTGCTCCCATTGTCTACGAAGCCCTCTGGCTATGTCATGTGCACGCACTCTTCTAAATCACCATTTAGAAAAGTGGTCTTGACATCCAACTGCCAGATTTCGTAGTCTTTGTATGCAGCAATGGAAAGTAGGATCCTGATGGATTTAAGCATGGCAACAGGAGAAAGGGTCTCATCATAATAGACACCAGGTCATTGACGAAAACCTTTTGCTACAAGTATAGCTTTCAAAGTCTCAACTTTTCCATCTACACCAATTATCTTTATCAATGGTCCACTTGTTCTTAATGGGTTTTACCCCTTCAGGAGCAACATCCAAAGTCCATATTTTGTTGGTGTACATGGATTCCATCTCAGATCACAAAGCATCCAGCCATTTCACAGAGTCACCACTCGTGATGGCCTGCTCGAAACTACTTAGGTCATCATCATCCATGATGCAATCCTCACTCCCACCGTCTACGAGAAAACCGTAGTATTTCTCAGGTGGATAAGGAACCCTACTAGATCTGCGGAGTGGTTGGGGTTCGTTGGGGACTATTGAATCCTCCGGTTCCATCAAATCGTCAGTTATAGTTTGTGTTGCTGGAACTTCTTCCAGTTCTACCTCATTACCACTAATTTCTTTCACAAGAAATTTCTTTTCCAAAAAGGTGGTATTTCCGAGAAACAAACACCTTTTGTTCCTCGGTGTGGTAGAAAATATACCCTTGCGAACGTTTGGGATATCCTACAAACATGCATAGAACAGACCTTGCCTTGAACTTGTCTGGATTTTGTGTTTAACATATACTGGACAACCCTATATCTTAACTTGTTTAAGAGATGGTCTCTTCCAATTCCATATCTCATATGGAGTGGTAGGCAACGGATTTGGTCGAAACTCTATTCAATAGAAATGCAGCTATCTTAAGTGCATAACCCCAAAAGGAAATAGGCAACTCAGTATTACTCATCATAGAGCGCACCATATCTAATAGGGTGTGATTCCTCCGCCCCGATATACTATTGTGTTGTGATGTATACGGAGGAGTAAGTTGAGAGAGAATCCCATTCTCTTTTAGATAGTCTCGGAATTCCGTGCTAAGTATTCACTTCCTCGATCAAATTGAAGGATTTTAATACTTTTACCCGTCCAGTTCTCTACTTCGTACTTATATTCCTTGAATTTCTCAAAAGATTTAGACTTGTGTTTCAACTGGAACATATTTCTGAATCTTGAGAGATCATCGGTGAATGTAATAAAGTACGAGGAACCATTCCTGGCATGTGTAGATATAGGACCACATACATCACCATGTATCAGTCCCAAGAGTTCAGTAGCTCTTTCTTCATTTCCAGTAAACGGAGTTTTGGTCCACTTGCCTTTGAGACATGACTGGAAAGTTTCATAAGATGTAAATTCAAACAGATTTAAATATGCACCTTTATGTAACTTAGCTAGTCTTGCCGCATTGATATGACCTAGTCTACGATGCCACAAGAAGGCTTCGTTCATTTTTGAACTTTTCCTTTTGTGTGTGTTTTGTATTTTTAGAACTGTAGTTGGATTTAAAACGTATATACCGTTACACAACGTACAAAACCTAATCAACACTTGATTTAAGAAAATGTTCATAACATTTTTCTCTAATGCAAAGTTATATCTTTCTTTATCCAAATAAAGAGATGAATATGATATTGCACATCATCGAGGGTACGTAATAATAGTCGTTTTTAGAATCAATGTATTACCACTTAATACAAGGTGATATTCGCCAACTGCTTTGACTGCAACAATTGCACCATTCCCTACTACTAGAGACATATCACCCTTTTCCAGTTCTCTACCTCATTTTAGTCCATGAAACAAATTACATATGTGGGATCCTGATCCGGTATCTAATACCCAGGACGTAGAGCAAACTGAGAAACAGTTCTTAGGTATGAACACATTCGAAGACGATGCATCAACATGCTTTTTCTTCGATCGGATTGCGTAGGAATCCTGATATTCGCATATTCCTTGCTCAGACTTATGACAGTCATAAGATAGAGTGGAACCTAGCCCAGTATAATAAGTAGGTTCAGTCAATACATCCATATTATTATCTTGATTAAGGCGTGTCATTGGTCGCTACCAGGAAAGAGAAAAGGATACTCACTTTTGCGTGCGCTCTTTGCAATATTAGGTTGGTTATTATCTTGTCTAATCGGGATGTCTCCCACCGTTTTTATCAAATCTTCCTTCAAACCCTAAAAGGTAAGATTAGCCGGGATTAATTACATTCTACAAGTTCGCTAACCGGCCAGCCAAGCCAGTGTCGGTACTCCGAGAGAGGTTCCCCGTGCTACCGCATGGTCCTAATTAAAATAAATCTCATTTTCCTAGAGGCATAACCCCATTGACACCTTTCTAGACACCAACTGTATCATCTAATTGTAAAGTGCAAAACTCTCCCAAGAGTAACTCTTACTCCCAGTGGGTATCGGGATCCAACTATCATATAGAAGGTATGCAATCTCATTGCAAATTTCAACACTTAAAATTCCCAATATCTATTTTTACCCCTAGCGTCCTATGACCTTGACGAAGGCCAAACAACCCATAGGACGCTAGTCAAGTTCAACCCGTTCATTTCTGGATTGAATTAAACCCACCCGTACGACCCTTGACGTGGGCCAAACAACGTCGTACGACTATCCTAATCTAATCACTTCACATGCTGCAGATAAGCACTAATCAGCTACCGCACACTACGCCTTGACGCGGGCCAACAAATACTGCACGAATACTAAATAGTACTTATCTGAAATGACGGAGGGCTACGTGGGTTTTTAAGAAAACCATGAGTGTAATGAACTTGATATTGTTGTAGAATCTAGTGATTTTGAGTGTTTTAAGCTCCGTTTTAAAATCGAATAGTTTTGTAGCTTTTGCTAGTTTTGCTAAAGAGATCACCCCCGGTGAAGAGATCTCGGTTCTTTCCTCATCGAATAAGGTGCTGGATATCCATCAAGAAATAGCACTATGCATAACAAGAACTAGTGTGGCTAGAAAAACTAATCGAGTGGGTTGTAACATTTGCTAGTTTCGCTAAAGAGGTCACTCCCGGTGAAGGGATCTCGCCTCTTTCCTCATCGAATGAGGTGCTGGATATTCATCAAGAAATACCACTATGCAAAGCAAAAACTAGAGCAACCTGTTTTTAAAAATCTGATTCAACAAATTTTTTAGATTTCTTTTCTTTCACTAATCTCATTAATGAAGTCCTATCATTTAAGGTTTCCTAAAAATCACAGAAAAATGAAACGAAAATAGAACGTACGCTTATGCCATCCGCATTCGCCATGAGGCCCCATCATACGCCGTTAGCTTACTTAACTACTGGCAGAGCGGGGGCTGGACTAGCACGGGTGCAAAACATAAGCAACATTTATTATATATCATATATATAATATAACATTCGTCTCACGCGGTTATATGATTACATCACAGAACTAAGCAGCAGAAGCAACATATGAAATATTGGATATACTAGGAGGTCCGTGTTTAAATTCAGCCAGTAAATAACTGATTCCACAGTCATGATGAATAGCCAAACCCACATCCCTAGACCCCTATGAGAGCGAAAAATAACCCTACCAATTCTAGAGTTAGGAGACCCGGTCTCAACTCCTTAAGATGGTCTCCTACTGGACTCTAGAACCCTGCTACTTGTGCTCCCTACCTTGGGTCTATCCTAATGCGGAAAAGTAAATAATATACATCAGTGGTGACATCATTCTCAACCCGGAAGTTTCCCAATAAAAGAATATTACATACATATTTTATATGAATGAAAATAAAAAAAACTCTCATCTCACATAAAAACCCCCGGCTATTCAATCACGACGATCCAATAAAACATATCACCAGCAATACATAACATCTCATGTCATCAACATAAGTAAATACGCGTATCCCGAATTTCGTTGACATATAGCAACGAGATTGGGATACCCCACATATTACACTTACAGTTGCAGAAAAGAAATGAAAAACTACAATAATTAGAATTTGTATATCCTTAGACATCATAAACCCGGA
Source organism: Agapanthus africanus (assembly GCA_030015575.1). Classification (NCBI taxonomy): domain Eukaryota; kingdom Viridiplantae; phylum Streptophyta; class Magnoliopsida; order Asparagales; family Amaryllidaceae; genus Agapanthus; species Agapanthus africanus. The sequence continues at coordinate 695,069,295 of CM057342.1, read as the reverse complement.
ATATCTCATAAACCGGATTTCATGCCTAACCTATAAACTGTTAGGTTTACCTAGCACCCTATGAGAGGTTTGGAAGCATCACATGTCACAAAGATCAAATTTTTATGGTGCTAAGTAAGCATACAAAGGATCTATCCTAGAAAATTAGGGTTTCAAAACATTACAAGTAACAAAGGCTAGGGTTTTGAGAGTACAACCTTTGTAGCTCCCTATTCTTGACTCCTTGGCCACTTGAGAGTTGGAAACGGTTAGCTTGAGACCTTCTAGCGTCCACGATGATCCACCCGAAGCTCCTTTGTCCAAGCTTACAACTTTACTTTATCAAGAGAATGAAATGAAGATAACACTCTAAACAAGTGGGCAAGACTTGTGTAGAATGATGTTGTGGTGGATTTTCTCACTTCAAAAACCTAACTTGATGAGTATTTTGCTCACTACAAAAGTCTAGAGAGCAAATGAAGAAGGAGGAAGAAGATGATGGCCTTTTAGAACAAAAGTGAAAAGAATAACTCTCTTGAGAAAATGAAAAATATATGTATATATATTTTCCACTTCTCATCTTAAACCATGTTTAATGATAAAGATATTATTGTATTTGAGTTTAAAACACCAAAGAAAAATTAACCAAGAGTTAATAAGTAGGTGAGCATGGTAAGATGAAGAAGAGTGTAGAAACAATCCATGAATTAACCCTTTTTCTTTTCCTTTTTGTTTTAACACAAATGCAATAATAATCCATATAAAAACCCATGGTGTGAGTCTTATATTGCCACCATTTTCAATGTATATGCAACCATGAAGGATGATGTATGTATGTATGTGTGCATGCACATCCATATGTGCATGAATCAAGAAAGAAAGCATACATGCATGCATACATCCATCAAATACAAGAAAGGATTTCTAGTGAGAAAATAATGGTTAAATGATAAATCAACACTTGATTTATCAATCCGGCCATATCACATACGACCCAACCAAAAGCAAGCCGTCCGATTAATATACGGTATCTCATACGCGCATTTTAACCGGGTCCATGCGCATATCGCATACGCGCACCACAACGTTTCGCCTGGAGTAGGTAACTCCTTTGTGGGACTCTAAGACTCGTCAATACGCCGGCAGTGGGTGATGATCATATCAAGCACCCCCAAGCCGCAAGCGGTCAGCTAAACGTAACGGCCACCCGGGTATTGAGCGATCAGAAGAAAACAAACGAACCTGCTACAACTCCCGTCGAGCCAACCGGCAACACTACCGTACAGTCCGGTCTCTTCGTCAGATATGCTGCATATCGAGCCTAGGGATGGTCATGTCGACCCCAATAACTCAATAAGTCATGCCGATGAATGATCTATAACAGATCGAGAAACTACTGATAACACTTATCAGTAAATCTCAGCAACCCTGGCCAGGGACTTACTGATATAACCAGTCGAGCACAGCACAGCATCAACTCCCAATACCGGGAGAGACGAAACCCCTCCTATCGCTCATCGCCTTCGTGTGTCTCGGAACTGTACCCAACGGCCACCTGTTTGCACGACTCAGTAGAGCCGTGGTAGGGTAGTAATCAAAGTACAGTGGGAGAGCACACAAGACTCTATGATGATCTCAGGTCTATAGACTAACCTGTACCAGTGTCACCTGAGAACAGCTATCCGACGATAGATATAATTCCATATAGGAGTTCTCGGTGATTCTGTCCAATGTACCCAGTCACCACTGAGCACCCGTATATGATCTTGATGTCAAACATCGATGAATGTGGGAACATCCATCGCCCATCATATGGGTCTAGTATCATGTACGCTAGTCTACTCTGGTATATCGATGTCCCGTCTCGATACACCTACGACTAGGGACATTTCAGGATATGCTTATAAACTACAGATGTCCCACTAGTATGATCTCTATCATAATCACAGTAGTCAAGCCGATATCCTCAGGGCTTTATCAGCATGTATGAATGAATAAAAGCATGATCAAATCAGCATGTCAGATAAAGAAGAACCAGATAGCATACTATCATGTCGAGCAAGAATGTACACTGAATATATATATATACATGTATAAATACATCCACTATCATATAATGGCCTCTAGGGCATACATATATCCAACAATCTCCCACTTGCACTAAGGCCAGTTATTGGCGTATCTTATACCCAACATCTCAAAAAGTCGCTCATGCTGCGGCTGAGGGAGGGACTTGGTGAATGGATCCGCGGCGTTATTCTTTGTGTCTACTCTCTTAATCTCAATCTCGCGGCGATCTACTATCTCCCGGATCAAATGAAAGCGCCTTAGAATGTGTCTGGACCGCTGATGGGACCTGGGCTCCTTGGCTAACGCCATAGCCCTATTATTGTCACAATACAAAGGTATTGGATCAATAATGGTTGGAACTACTCCTAGCTCCGAGACGAACTTCTTCATCCAGACGGCTTCCTTGGCGGCATCATTCGCAGCAATGTACTCAGCTTCCATCGTAGAGTCTGCAACGGTATCCTGTTTGGAACTCTTCCAACTTACCGCCCTTCCATTGAGGGTAAATACAAACCCAAAGATAGATTTGCTGTCGTCCTTATCGCTTTGGAAGCTCGAATCGGTAAAGGACTCCATTTGGAGATCTCTATTACCATACACCAAGAACAATTCTTTAGTCCTTCGTAAGTACTTAAGAATGTTCTTCACAGCTGTCCAGTGGTTCTCCCCTGGGTTGGATTGATACCTGCTTACAACACTAAGTGCATAAGCTACATCTGGGCGTGTACATAACATCGCATACATTATAGATCCTACTGCCGAAGCATAGGGTATAATGCTCATGCGAGCTCTCTCTTCATCGGTCTTTGGGCAAGAATCCTTGGAAAGAGTGACTCCATGGCAAGCGGGTAAGGCACCCCGCTTGGAGTCTTCCATACTAAACCTTTTTAGGATGGTGTTGATGTACCTGGTTTGGGAAAATCCCAATAAATTTTTGGATCTATCCCTATAGATCCTTATGCCCAGGATTTATGTGGCATCACCCAGGTCCTTCATGGAGAACCTTAGTGATAAGAAAGATTTGACCGACTGTAGCATAAGAATATCATTTCCTATCAGAAGAATGTCGTCCACGTACAATACGAGGAATGTGACAGCTCTCCCTACAGCCTTCTTATAAACACAAGGTTCATCTGGATTTTTGATGAAATCAAACTCTTTGATGACATCATCGAAACAGATGTTCCAACTCCGTGATGCCTGCTTTAACCCATATATGGATTTAAGCAACTTACATGCTTTCCCGCTGCTCCCACTGTCAATGAAGCCCTCTGGCTGATCCATATAAACGCATTCTTCTAAATCTCCATTTAGAAATGTTGTTTTAACGTCCATCTGCCAGATTTCATAGTCGTAGTGAGCAGCAATAGCAAGTAGGATCCGAATGGATTTAAGCATGGCTACAGGCGAAAAAGTTTCGTCATAGTCCAAACCTGGTCTTTGACGAAAACCCTTCGCCACAAGTCTTGCCTTATAGGTCTCTACCTGCCCATCTACACCGATCTTTCTTTTAAAGATCCATTTGCATCCCACAGGTTTTACCCCAGGGGGTACAACGTCCAAAGTCCATACTTTGTTGGTGTACATAGACTCCATTTCGGATCTCATAGCATCCAGCCACTTCACAGAGTCTCCACTCATGATAGCTTGCTGAAAACTGGTAGGATCATCATCATCCATGATGCAGTCTTCTCCGTCACCATCAATGAGGAAACCGTAGTACCTCTCTGGTGGGCAAGAAGTCCTACCAGACCTTCGGAGTGGCCGAGGTTCCTCAGTTTCTATTGCAACAGCCGGTTCAACCAAATCGTCATTTGTAGTTTGTGTCTCTAGAACCTCTTCTAGATCCACCACTTTGCTATCATCTTTATCTGTGAAAAACTCTTTTTCCAAGAATGTGGCATACTGAGAAACAAACACCTTTTGTTCATCTTTGTGGTAGAATAGATATCCATAAGAATTCTTTGGATACCCCACAAAATTACACATGACTGACCGTGTCTCGAGTTTGTCCGGATTCTGCTTTTTAATATAGGCCGGGCAACCCCAAATCTTAATTCTCTTAAGAGATGGTCTCTTCCAATGCCATATCTCATATGGCGTGGTAGACACAGTTTTGGTTGGAACCCTGTTCAGTAGAAACGCTGCAGTCTCCAATGCATGCCCCCAAAATGAGACGGGTAACTCAGCATCACTCACCATGGATCGGACCATATCTAATAGGGTCCTATTCCGTCGTTCAGACACACCGTTGTGCTGTGATGTGTAAGGAGGAGTGAGCTGAGAGAGAATCCCATTCTCTTTTAGGAAGTTAGCAAATTCCGTACTGAGATACTCTCCACCTCGATCTGATCGAAGCATCTTGATACTCAAGCCGGTTTGTTTTTCTACTTCTTGTTTATATTCAATGAATTTCTCGAAAGTTTCGGACTTGTGCTTTAATAAAAATACATGAACGAATCTTGAGAAATCGTCAGTGAACGTAATGAAGTATGAAAAACCGCCTCTAGCCTGTGTAGATATTGGACCACATACATCACTATGTATGAGTCCTAGGAGCTCGGTAGCTCTTTCTCCGTGTCCGGTAAACGGAGTTTTGGTCATTTTACCCTTGATACAAGACTGGCAAGTCGCATAAGATTTATATTCAAAAGAATTTAAATATCCATCTTTGTGTAACTTGTTTAGTCTTGTTTCATTAATATGACCAAGTCTACAGTGCTAAAGAAAAGCTTCATTTAATTCTGAAAGTTTTCTTTTATTAGTGTGTTGTATATTGAAAACTGTGTGTTGATTTAGGACGTATATCCCATTATTAAGTGTACCATACCCAACCAACATTTGATTCAGGTGAATGTTCATAACATTGTTCTGCAATACAAAACTATATCCTTCATTGTCTAACAAAGAAACAGATATTATATACATAGCATACTTGGTACAAAATAACATGGGTTCAAAACCAATATACACCCAGATGGCAACCCCAAGTGATACTCTCCCACTGCGACTGTATGTACATTGGAACCATTTCCAACGCGGAGAGTATAGTCACCTGTCTTCAAAACTTTGCTATTTTTCAGCCCCTGCATAGAATTGCAAATGTGAGAACCTGAACCGGTATCCAATACCTAGGAAGCAGAGTTTATTGAAAAACAGTTCTCTGTCACAAACACACCTGAAGCGGAAGCATCCCCATGCTTCTTCTTGAAATTTAAGTACTCCGTACAGTTGCGCTTCCAATGTCCTGTCTTGTGGCAATGAAAACATTCACCTTTCCCCGATTCTCCATCTTTGAACTTTTCCTTCCTCTTAACCTTCTTAACTCCACACTTAGGATTGGTGGGCTTCTTCTTTTTCTTTCCCTTGGCCTTAGCCTTTGGGCGAGAAGAAGAAGATTGCCCAATAGTCATAACGGGAATTTTCACTGATTTCAGTGTGCTCTCTGCACTCCTTAACATATTAAGGAGTTCAGGTAGTTGCTTCTCCATGTTGTGCATGTTGAAGTTAACTATGAATTGAGCAAAGGTGGAGGGGAGGGACTGCAGAATAATATCCGTATATTGTTCATTGTCCATCGTCCATCCAAGGTCCTCAAGCTCTTCTATAAGAGCTATCATTTTCAGAACATGGTCTCCTACTGATGTGCCAGGGGCCATTCGCATCTGAAACAATTTCTTTGATGCTTCGTATCGTAATACGCGGGATTGCTCTCCATACAACTCCTTTGTATGGAGGAATATGTCATGAATGTCCATATTCTCGTGCTGCTTTTGATGTGTGTTGTCCATCGATGCAAGCGCGAGGCATTTGGCCGTGGCACAGTCTGCTTCCCATGTCTTGCGGACTTCTTTGTCCGCAACGGAGGATTTTGGACCTGGGACGGGCGGGGCTGAAGCCGTGAGGACATATGATACTTTATCATAAGTCAAGGCAATTTTCAGATTCCTTAGCCAGTCTTTATAATTGGTCCCATTCAGTTTGTTTTTATCTAGTAAAAGCTTGAGTCCAGTCATTGGTATCTGCCATTAAGAGAGAGAAAAGAATACACTCAGCGAAAGCTCTTGCATAGATCAGATTGGTTATTATCTTGTCTAATCGATGTCTCTCACTGCTTTAATCAAGTTTTTCTTTCAAACCTTAAAAAGAAAACTAGCCAGGATTAATTACAGTCTACAACTTCGCTAACCGTTCAGCCAGGCCAGTGTCGGTACTTGAGGGAGGTTCCCCGTGCTTTCGCACGGACCTAATTAAAGTAAACCTCGTTTTCCTAGAGGCGTAGCCCCGTTAACACCTTTCTAGACACCTAATGAGTTAGCTAATTGTAAACTGCAAAACTCTCCTAGGAGCAACTATTGCCCACAGTGGGATCGGGATCCAACCATCATATGAAAGGTATGCAATCTCATTGCAAATCTCAACACTTGAAATTCCCGATATGATTTTTACCCCTAGTACTTATGACCTTAACTATAGTCAACAAATCATAAGTACCAGTCAAGTTCTACCTATCATTTCTTGATTAATTAGACCCACCCATATGACCCTTAACTATGGTCAACAAAGTCGTATGAATGTCCTAATTAATCTGCATCATATGTGATGTAGGAAGACATCACTTAGCTACCGTACACTACGCCTTAACTAAAGTCAACAAACGTAGCACGAATACTAAGTACTCTACTTCCTAAAATGACGGAGGGTTGCGGATGATTTTTAAGAAAATCTTTAACGCTTTGAACTTGATACTTGATATCGTCGTAGAATCAAATGGTTTTCAAAAGGAGTGGCTTGTGCTCCGTGGTTTTGAAATATAGCTTTTTCATAAAGAGCCGAGTGGTTTTCAAATCTGATTCTACAACATCTTTTTAGGTTTATTTTCTTTACATTAATCATATTAATGTAATCCCATCATTTAAGTCCTTAAGCCAATCATAGAAAAGAAACGAAAATAACACGTACGCTTATGCCATCCGCATTCGCCACAATGTTCCGTTATGCACCGTTAGGTTACTTAACTAACGGCATACCGGGATAGGACTAGCGTGGGTGCAAAACATAAGCAATGTCTACTATATATCTCATATATAATATATCATTCGTCTCAGATATCACAGAACACAGGCAGCAGAAACATATATATAATGTGGGATATACTAGGACGTCCGTATTTAGTATTGAGCCAACAATAGAAAATACGAATTCCACTGTCGCGATGAATAGCCAAGCCCACACCCTTAGACCCCTACGAGAGCGGCAAGCGACCCTACCAATCCTGGAGTTTAGGAGACCCGGTCTCGACTCCTCGAGATGGCCTCCCACTGAACCCCAGAACCCGGTCATTTGTGCTCCCCTCCTTGGGTCTATCCTAATGCAGAAAAGTAAATAATATACAACACTGGTGGCAGCAACCTCAACCCGGAAGTGCCCCAAATAAAAGAATATTACATTACATTTGAATTTACATGAATGAAAATATAAAACTCTCATCTCACATAAAAAAAACCCCGGCTATTCAATCGCGACAATCCTGCACATCATATCTCAGCAACACATAATAGCATATATCATCAACGTAAGTAAGTATGCGTACCCCAATTGTCGTTGATGTATAGCAACGAAATCGGCGATATCGAACATACTACACTTACGGTCACAGAAAAGAAAGTGTAAAACTACAATATTTGGAATCCACATTCTCTTTAGACATCATAAATGCGAAATATCACATACTTCGTATTTCATGCCTAAACTATATGAATTCCACATATTGTATCACATTCCAGATAAATAAACAGTATTAAAGTTTTCGACCGAATGTTCAAATACCCAAAATTCCCTAAAGCTCAACACTTGAGCGGAGTTCAAAAAATCCGGAGTGTGTCACAGTAGTAGCGGTCCAGCCGTAGAAGGGTCAAGCCAACGCCTCACATGTGGCACGCCGTACTGCCCCAAACCCTAAGGTTCAAAGGGCAGTTCAAGATGGTCACATAATCGAGTTAAGGTTTGTTGTCTTCTAGAGGGTCCACCACAAAACTTGCACATATATCCGAAAGATTTAAACCCCGTGAAAAGTGAGCAAACGACACTCGTTCGAACAATTCAACACTTTCTAATTATCCCGGAAAAACATGAAGTTAAAATTCCGATCGAATCAATGAACTCAAAACAATCTCCAGAACTAACAACACTAAATTCATATTAAAAATACTCTAAAAATATACAAGCAGATAACAAAGTTACTGTACAAATACGACACTATGATGCTTCAGTACGGCCGCGGAACCGCGGCCCAAGCAGGATATTGCCGCGGTTCCGCGGTGGAATATACTGTTCATGGCACCGTCTTTTACAGTTGTCCTTAGATTTACCTGCTGAATATTTTGCATATTTTTAATTCTGAAAAATATCAGTTTTCAAAAAATGTCCAGAGAGTGTCCCGTAAATCCGTATTTCGGTTCGATCGGAGTTTATACTTCGCTAAAGTGTTGCCTAATGTTCTAGGTCGGCTCTGATACCAATGTTAGGTTTACCTAGCACCTTATGAGACGTTTGGAAGCATCACATGTCACAAAGATCAAATTTTTATGGTGCTAAGTAAGCATACAAAGGATCTATCCTAGAAAATTAAGGTTCCAAAACATTACAGGTAACAAAGGCTAGGGTTTTGAGAGTACAACCTTTACAGCTCCCTATTCTTGACTCCTTGGCCACTTGAGAGTTGGAAACGGTTAGCTTGAGGTCTTCTAGCGTCCACGACGATCCACCCGAAGCTCCTTTGTCCAAGCTTACAACTTCACTTTATCAAGAGAATGAAATGAAGATAACACTCTAAACAAGTGGGCAAGACTTGTGTAGAATGATGTTGTGGTGGCTTTTCTCACTTCAAAAACCTAACTTGATGAGTATTTTGCTCACTACAAAAGTCTAGAGAGCAAATGAAGAAGGAGGAAGAAGATGATGGCCTTTTAGAACAAGAGTGAAAAGAATAACTCTCTTAAGAAAATGAAAAATATATGTATATAAATTTTCCACTTCTCATCTTAAACCATGGTTAATGATAAAGATATTATTGTATTTGAGTTTAAAACACCAAAGAAAAATTAACCAAGGGTTAATAAGTAGGTGAGCATGGTAAGATGAAGAAGAGTGTAGAAACAATCAATGAATTAACCCTTTTTCTTTTCCTTTTTGTTTTAACACAAATGCAATAATAATCCATATAAAAACCCATGGTGTGACTCTTATATTGCCACCATTTTCAATGTATATGCAACCATGAAGGATAATGTATGTATGTATGTGTGTATGCACATCCATATGTGCATGAATCAAGAAAGAAAGCATACATGCATGCATACATCCATCAAATACACGAAAGGATTTCTAGTGAGAAAATAATGGTTAAATGATAAATCAACACTTGATTTATCAATCCGGCCATATCACATACGACCCAACCAAAAGCAAGCCGTCCGATTAATATACGGTATCTCATACGTGCATTTTAACCGGGTCCATGCGCATATCGCATACGCGCACCACAACGTTTTGCCTGGAGTAGGTAACTCCTTTGTGGGACTCTAAGACTCGTCAATACGCCGGCAGTGGGTGATGATCATATCGAGCACCCCCAAGCCGCAAGCGGTCAGCTAAACGTAACGGCCACCCGGGTATTGAGTGATCAGAAGAAAACAAACGAACCTGCTACAACTCCTGTCGAGCCAACCAGCAACACTACCGTACAGTCCGGTCTCTTCGTCAGATATGCTGCATATCGAGCCTACGGATGGTCACGTCGACCCCAATAACTCAATAAGTCGTGCCGATGAATGGTCTATAACAGATCGAGAAACTACTGATAACACTTATCAGTAAATCTCAGCAGCCCTGGCCAGGGACTTACTGATATAACCAGTCGAGCACAGCACAGCATCAACTCCCAATACCGGGAGAGACGAAACCCCTCCTATCGCTCATCGCCTTCGGGTGTCTCGGGACTGTACCCAACGGCCACCTGTTTGCACGACTCAGTAGAGCCGTGGTAGGGTGGTAATCAAAGTACAGTGGGAGAGCACACAAGACTCTATGATGATCTCGGGTCTACAGACTAACATATACCAGTGTCACCTGAGAACTGCTATCCGACGATAGATATAATTCCATATAGGATTTCTCGGTGAGTCCGTCCAATGTACCTAGTCACCACTGAGCACCCGTATATGATCTTGATGTCAAACATCGATGAATATGGGAACATCTATCGCCCATCATATGGGTCTAGTATCATGTACGCTAGTCTACTCTGGTATATCGATGCCCCGTCTCGATACACCTATGACTAGGGACATTTCAGGATATGCTTATAAACTACAGATGTCCCACTAGTATGATCTCTATCATAATTACAGTAGTCAAGCCGATATCCTCAGGGCTTTATCAGCATGTATGAATGAATAAAAGCATGATCAAATCAACATGTCAGATAAAGAAGAACCAGATAGCATACTATCATGTCGAGCAAGAATGTACACTGAATATATATATATACATGTATAAATACATCCACTATCATATAATGGCCTCTAGGGCATACATATATCCAACATAAACCTTGTATTTTAGTCTCAAATTGAAACACTTTTCAATTACTTTAGTAGAGTAATTCAAAAGGATTCCCGACTAAATTATTGAATACTTGTCGGAAACTTTAGCAGATGGCCGCACCCCCGATACCGTCGACGAAGTGCACTAAGGCGGAACACCGTGGCCGCGAGCACCCGAGTGGGTACTTTTGGCAACGGGAATATGGGGCGTAGCTGTCTACTAGAGTTACCTGGGGAATATTCGCGTACAATACGCGATTGTAACGGAGTTTTGATCCGAATCAAAACTCCGTTGCAACCGATTAACCGAGACTAAAATACTAGATTTACAATATACTAATTAGTTTTCACAAAACTAATTTTTCAAGATTCTAACAATTGTATCACATATCATCAAGATCTATACAACGTTAAACATTTCGATCTGTTTAACAAACACTCACAAAATCTAGAGAGCTCAACAACTTGAGCATTATTAAAAACTTCCAGAAAATGCTAAATGCCAAAATGGAGAAGCAAGAGATAGATGAGACCACAATCCCATTACCTTGCCACGGAACCACGGCCAAACATAGGGTTTGGTCGTGCTTCCGCGGCGGTTTATTGGAATTGGGTACTCAAATTTCTAGTAGCTCCATTAAATCCCTGCACTATTTTCTGAATATTTTTAATCACGAAAATTTTAACTCTTGAAAAATTCGACAGAAAGTAGCTAAATTAGGCATTTCGAAAACCGATCGAGTATATTAACGCCGTAAAGACCTCCACAAATGTTCTAGCTTGGCTCTGATACCATTAAAATTAGGTAGCCACCCCATCCAATAGGATCTCCGTGGCACCTACAGGTCCCTCAGCAGCTACTTTTTACGCATGCCCCCTCGCGAGGACTACAACCCGCCGGAACACATTCCGGTCTCGGGACACCCTAGGGGTAAGAGCCTATGCTTCGCCACAATGTCACAAAGTGAGAACCCCCCATAGGTCAACATCCAATTCCTAACAGCTCTGATACCATGAAAATATACCCTAGGACCACCATGAGGTTTTAGTAGCATAAAACTGTTAGTGTATATGCCCTAGAGGCCATTACTGTATCATACTGGTTTGTATATTACTTAATGGATGCTTGAGATATTCACCTTGTATATACAATCTTGCTCAAAATAGTAGTATGCTACTTGGTTTGTTTCTACTTCAATGTGTACATGTGTTTATTTTTGTATATCGCCTATACACATTAGTGGAGCCCTTAGGATCTTTGCTTAATTACCAGCGATGTGATGGCAGTCACACTAGTTGGGCTGGGTAATCTATAAGCACATCCTTATGCAGGTCCCTGGTCGCAGGACTATCGAGACAGGGCATCGATACTCCGGAGTAGACCAGCGCATGCGCTTCTCATCCCAGTGTGGGAGACGGTCTGTCCCACAGCCGTCAGTACGTCGTACTTAAGATAGTATGCGGGTGCTCGTTAGGTTACGGGTACACTGGACAGGACTCGTCGGGAACTGACTAGTTGGTATTATGCCTATCGTCAGTTATCAGTTCCCAGGTGACATGAGTACAGCTTAGTCCGCTGACTTGACACTGTCACTTCGCCTCGAGTGTGTTCCCACTGTACTTTGATCACTACCCTACCACGGCTCAAAGGAGTCGTGCAAACAGGTAGTGGTTGGGTGCAGTCCCGAAGCACTTGGAGGCAGTGACGGTTAGACAGGATTCGTCTCTCCCGGTATTGGGGGTTGACATCGCGCTGTGTCTAGGAGAGCCATTACACGAGTAGTCCCTGGCCAGGGCAAACGAGATATACTGGTAGGCTTCCAGTGTTATCTCAGGGTGTTTTGGGCTTCGCTCCGGCATGACTTGTACCGCTATTGGGGGACTGACGTTTACCGCCCCCTAGGCCCGCCATGCGATGTATCAGAAGAACAGACCGGACTGTACGGAGAATGTCACACTCAGGCTCAGTAGGAGTTCAGATGGGTTTCGCCTCGTCGGTCTTCTTGTCCGCATTACCTGGGGATCGTTACACACAGCTAGTGCCGCTTGCGGTCTGTGGTTAAACCCACTGCCAGCGTAGTGTCGAGTCTTTAGAGTCCCACACAGAAAGCTTTTCGCCTTTAGGCAAAAGAGTAGAGGTCGCATGGTTTTGCGACAGGTCGCATGGTTTTGCGACAGGTCGCATCCGTGCACTTGCGCACGTACAGTGTCCGGACAGTTTGCACTAGCGGGCTTTGGTTTAAGCCAGATCCTAGTGTACGTTTTGGGATTGGATTTATCCAGTTTGCATTCGTGTTCCTCGGAACGCGGATGCGGGTGCGTATGCACAGTTGACAGGGAGACAGAGGCAGCTGATTCTCATTAGGGTTGTTGACAGTTGACCGTTGACTATTTGACTTTTTGCTCAACCCTAATGAGAATATGATATGAGATTAACTATTATATTAATTAAGTATTATGGTGACATGGTTGTTGACTTTTGTTGACTTTGTTGACTTGTTGACTTTTGTTGACTTTGTTGACCGGTTGACTAGGCTTGACTAGTTGACCATCATGATAACCATAGCCATCATTTCATGGCAAAGACTTTTGCTTGCTTGCTCATTTGTGCAAAATGAGTGCATGAAATGATATGGTTATGGTTGCTTCAACCATCACATAACACTTGATTTGGTATAATGAGTTATGATGACTTTGGATTATGAGAGGGTGAGAGACAAAAGACTTGCTCATTCTTTCTTGCTCATTCTCTCTCTTGTTCTTGAGCTCTCTTGTTCTTGCACTCACCCTCTTCCTCTTGCTCCCTCTCTTTACTCTATGGTTCATATCTCTCATGAGTTGAGAATCAAGAACCATAGATAAAATCCCATACAAACTCTTCTCTACTCATTCTAGTTCACAAGGTTTGGCGAACCGAGTGAACTAGTTTCTTCAAAGAACGAAGAAGGAGCCAAAGGTTGGAGCTTTCAGGTGGATCTATCTTCGGCGTACGGAGACGACGGGAAGAAGCCAATCCGGACCACCATCGGAGCTTGAAGACGAAGGAGTTCAAGACAAGCAAGGTATAACCCCCTAACCGAGTAGCTAGAAACTCATAGTTAGGTTGTTAGATAGATGTTTAACCAAGATCCGGGTTTTAGGTCCATGTTACCACCTCTATAAAAATCGTTTTTTACCAAATTCCGCATTCCCGAAAGTACCGGGAGAGGTAGCATGGACTTACAGTGGTATCAGAGCCTAGTTAAACTCTATCTAACATGTTAGCAAGTAACTAGAAGATCGATCAAAGAAAAAGTCCCGAAAACGAACCCCGAAATTCGAACTTTCTGTCGATTTTTATACTGTTCAAAAGTTGATTATTTTCACACCTAAAATCGGCTCAGGGTTTTTAAAAGCCACTGTAGAAAAATCACCAAGAGTTCCCACTAAACGACCGCGGAAACGCGGCAATAGCTTGCTATTGCCGCGGTTCCGCGGCCTCCTTGGCCCCTCTCTGGTGTTTATTTGCTACAGTGTACTTGCAGGGGTATTTTGGGATTTTTGGAATATATATTTTCTGCCCAGATTTTCCAGAACGAAAATTTTATTTTTGGGGTCCCGAAAATCCGTATTTTTGATCGAACTTCTAAAAGACTTAAGCTAACGGGTTTTTCTGTAATGTGATATTTGTATTGAACGTCTACTAATCGCTATATGTCGATTAGTGGGGGTTATACAAATCTGTGATCTGTAATGTTGCTGGAATGTGTATATGAATATGTTGGATTTTCGCGGGTGAATAGCCGGGGGTTGTGAGACGAGAGTTTTCTTTTCTTTCAATTCATGTAAATTTGTAAATTGATGTAATAATTATTTGTATGGCCGCACAACCGGGTCGGGGTTGTAGCCGTCATTGTATAATTTCTTTTTACTGTTTTTGCTCCTAGGATAGACCCATGGAGGGGGTGCACAAACTACCGGGTATGCCGAAGTGTCGAGTGGCCTACTCATGGAGATGAGGGAGGTTACTACGCTTCGGGTACTTGGCGGGTAGTTTGCCGCACCCGTAGGGGTCTTGGATGGGGTATTTGGCTATTCACCGCGACCGTGTAATCTGTTTTTCATTACAGGCTCGTGCGAATTACAGATTCCTAGTATATCCAATGTATTCATCTGTGATCTGAAATGTTTATCATTGCAGTATATCTATATATGATATTATTTAGGCGTTGCTTATGTTTTACAGACGCGCTAGCCCAGCCCCCGCTCTGTCGTTAGTTAAGTAACCTAACGGGTAATGACGGGGCCCAGTGGCGAATGCGAATGGCATAAGCGTACGTCATATTTTGGTTGTTTTCTGCAATGGTAGGATTAAATGATGGGACGCATTAAAAGAACTAATGCAAGAATATCACGCATTAAAAGAACTAATGCAAGATAATAAACCAAGTTAAAGTCGTTGGAACACTTTCAAAAAAACCACTCGGTTCTTTTCAAAAACAACTTTTAAATGCGGAGCTTGAGCCACTCCTTTTAAAAGCTATCTCGTTCCATCGACTATATCAAGTTCACTACGTTCACGGTTTTGCCAAAACCATTCGTAGCTCTCCGTCGTTTCACATGAATAGTCAATAGTATTCAAGCTGTGTATGTTGGCCAAAGTCAAGGCACAGTGATTGGTAGCTATTGGGTGTTCATGTGTAGCATAGATAGATGCGTTGGTTTGGGACAGTCGTACTGCCATTTTGGCCAAATTCAAGGGTAGGTACGGATGGATCCAAATTAACCTGGATAATGACGGGTAGAACTTGACATGTGACTTATGATATTTTGGCCAAAGTCAAGGTCATAAGAGCATGGGGCAAAAATCCACATCGGGAGTTTCATAAGTACTGAAACTTGCTAGATTTGCATACCATTTGGAGTGTGATGATTCTGGTAGGATTCCTTCAGTTTCGTCACGCGATGATATTTGGATCCCGATCCTACTGTGAGTATATGCTACTCCTCGGGAAATTTCTCACTAAACGATCAATGCTATAAACCTAGTAGGTGCCTAGAAAGGTGTTAGCGGGGCTACGCCCTCAGGGAAAAGAGGTTCTTTAATTAAGGAACTTCGCGAAAGCGTTGGAAAACCTCCCTCGAAGTACCGACACCGGCCTGGCTGAACGGTTAAGCAAGTATTGTGCGGTGGGATTGATCCCGACTAATTCTTCCTTTATGGTTTGAGGAGGGATTCAAGAAACAGTGGGAGCCATCCTGTTTAGACAAACTAAAAACCACTCTAAACTTGCAAGAGCATCATGCTGAGTGTTTTTTCTTCTCTCTCCTAATTGCAGCGACCAATCGACATGACTGGACTTAAGTTACTTCTAGATAAAAATATACTGACAGGGCTAAACTACAAAGATTGGCTCAGGAATGTCAAGATGGCAATCACTTACGACAAGCTGGGGTATCTTCTTACCACCAAAGCTCCCCCTGTCCCTGGTCCCACTTCCAGCGTCGCGGATAAGGAAATCCGCAAGACTTGGGAGATTGATAGCGCGAAGGCCAAGTGCCTCGTACTTGCCTCGATGGACAACGAACATCAGAGGAGGCACGAGAATATGGACCTTGAATCCATATTTCTCCATACAAAAGAACTGTATGGAGAGCAATCTCGTATCGCAAGATACGAAGCGTCGAAAAAGCTATTTTCGGCAAAGATGGCCGTCGGATCATCAGTAGCCGAGCACGTGCTAAAGATGATCGGCTACATTGAGGAGCTCGCGGACCTAGGGACCACATTGGAGAGTGAGCTCTATATGGACATAGTTCTCCAGTCCCTTCCTTCCACTTACGCCCAGTTTATACTGAACTTCAACTTGCAAGAAAAAGAAGTTGAACTTTCAGAGCTCCTCAACATGCTGAGGAGCGCAGAGGGCACCCTACAGAAAAGTAGGGAAACATCCACTTTGTTTGTAGGAGGATCATCTTCTTCTAGGTCCAAGGCGAAAGCCAAGGGAAAGAAGAAGAAAGCCCCCGCCAAACCAAGGGGCGGTGTTAGTAAAGTGGATACGAAGGGAAAAGCTAAAGCAACAAAAAAAGCGGGGAAGCTAGTGGATAAAGAAGAATGCTTCTATTGTCATAAGAAAGGACACTGGAAGAATGATTGCAGGGCCTGGAAGGCCAGAACATAGAAATTGAAGCAGGTTGCAGCTTCAGCTTCAGGTGTGTATGTTATTGAAAACTGTCTTTCAATAAACTCTACTTCCTGGGTATTGGATACCGGATCAGGATCTCATATCTGTAATTCTTTGCAGGCGTTGAGAAACCGTAGGGTTTTGAAGGCAGGTGACATGACCCTCAGAGTTGCGAACGGAGCTAGCATGGATGCTAAAGCCGTGGGGGACTATCACCTGGGAATGTCAGATGGACATGTTTTGGTTTTGCGTAATTGCTTTTTTGTACCCAACGCAACTTGTAATATCATTTCTGTATCTTTAGTTTCTAAAGAAGGTTATGAATTTGCGTTTGTAAGCAATGTTGTAAACATTCACCTTAATCAAGTTCTGATTGGGTCAGGTACATTGAGTAATGGTATATAGGTATTGAACCAACCACAGATTTTCAATGTCCAGAATACACACAAAAGAAAGTCTCCAGAAATAAATCAGACTTTCTTGTGGCATTGTAGACTGGGTCACATCAATGAGAGAAGGTTGACGAAGTTACATACAGAAGGGTATTTGAATGCGTTCGAATATCAGTCGTATGCCACTTGTCAATCCTGTCTCAAAGGAAAGATGACAAAGACTCCGTTTACTGGACATGGAGTAAGAGCGAGCGAGCTCTTGGGACTCGTACACAGTGACGTGTGCGGTCCAATGTCTACACATGCGCGAAGCGGCCATTTTTACTTCATTACTTTTACGGATGACTTCTCAAGGTATGGTTATGTCTTCTTAATGAAACATAAGTCCGAAGCCTTTGGAAAATTCCAGGAGTATAAGAATGAAGTAGAGAAACAGACCGGCAAAAGTATTAAGATTCTAAGATCGGATCGAGGTGGAGAATACTTAAGTGCCGAGTTCCTGGACTATTTAAAAGAGAACGGAATTCTCTCTCAGCTTACTCCTCCATACACTCCGCAACATAACGGTGTATCGGAGAGACGGAACCGAACCTTATTGGATATGGTACGGTCCATGATGAGTAACGCTGAGTTACTGCGATCATTCTGGGGGTATGCGCTAGAATCAGCCGCATACCTTTTGAACCGAGTTCCCACTAAAACTGTGCCTACCACGCCATTTGAGATGTGGTGTGGGAAGAGACCCCATCTTAATCACATTAAGACATGGGGAAGTCCAGCTTTTGTCAAAAAGCAGCATGCGGACAAGCTCGAGGCACGCTCAGTACTGTGTAAGTTTGTGGGATATCCAAAGAATTCCTAAGGATATTTCTTCTACTGCGAAGAGGAACAAAAAGTCCTTGTTTCTCGTCATGCCCACTTTCTGGAACACCAGTTTTTAGAAAAGGAAATAAGTGGGAGCGCAGTAGAACTGGAAGAAATTCCAGAACCACGGACTATTACTGAAAGTTTAGTGGAACCAGAGGGTTCGAAAGAACAGGACATTCCTACGCCGCTCCGCAGGAGTAGTAGGCAGACTCATCCGCCCGAGAGATACTACGGTTTTCTCATAGACGGGGATAGAGAGGATTGCATCATAGATTATGATGAGCCTAGTAGCTTCCAGCAGGCCGTTCAGAGCGTTGACTCAGTAAAATGGCTGGATGCAATGCGGGCCGAAATGGAGTCCATGTACACCAACAAGGTATGGACATTGGACATTGCTCCAGACGGGGTAAAACCCGTAGGATGCAAGTGGATCTTCAAAAGGAAGATTGGTGTAGATGGACAGGTTGAGACCTATAAAGCTAGGCTGGTAGCAAAGGGTTTTCGTCAAAGACCTGGCTTGGACTATGACGAAACCTTTTCTCCAGTAGCCATGCTGAAATCCATTTGGATCCTTCTTGCCATTGCTGCCTTCCACGATTATGAGATTTGGCAGATGGACGTAAAGACAGCTTTTCTAAATGGAAATTTAGAGGAGTGTGTCTATATGGACCAGCCAGAGGGTTTCATTCAGAGTGGGAGCAGCGGAAAGGTGTGCAAGTTGCTTAAGTCCATCTATGGACTAAAGCAGGCATCGCGGAGTTGGAACATCTGCTTCGATGAGACGGTCAAAGAATTTGGCTTTATCAAAAATCCAGATGAACCATGTATCTATAGTAGATTTGTAGCGAGAACTGTAGTATTCCTCGTTTTATACGTGGATGACATTCTCTTAATAGGAAATGACATTCCTATGCTACAATCTGTCAAGGGGTTCTTGTCACACAGGTTCTCCATGAAAGACCTGGGTGATGCCTCATACATCCTGGGGATCCGGATCCATCGTGATAGATCCAAGAGGATATTAGGACTTTCTCAGTCCAGGTACATCGACACCATACTGAAAAGATTCAGTATGGAAGATTCCAAGCGCGGTAACCTACCGGCTTGTCACGGGATCACCCTCTCTAAAGAGATGTCTCCCAAGACTGATTTGGAGAGGGATCGCATGTCTATTATACCCTACGCTTTTGCGGTAGGCTCTATAATGTATGCGATGTTGTGTACCAGACCGGATGTAGCTTATGCACTGAGTGTGGTAAGCCGGTATCAGTCAAACCCTGGGGAGAAACACTGGATAGCGGTAAAGAACATTCTCAAGTACCTGAGAAGGACTAAGGAGATGTTCTTGGTGTATGGCGGAAAAGACCTCCAGATCGAGGCCTTTGCTGACTCCAGCTTCCAGAGTGACAAGGATGATTCCAAGTCCATGTCGGGTTTTGTCTTTACCCTCAATGGAGGGGCGGTGTGTTGGAAGAGTTCCAAACAAGAAACCGTTGCAGACTCGACGATGGAAGCGGAATACATCGCTGCATCTGATGTCGCAAAAGAAGCTGTCTGGATGAGGAAGTTCTTGAAAGAACTTCAGGTGGTTCCGTCCATTGTTGATCCAATACCTCTGTATTGCGACAACAACGGGGCTATAGCTTTAGCGAAGGAACCCAGGTCCCATCAGAGATCCAGGCACATCTTGAGGCGGTATCACCTGATCAGGGAGATCGTGGATCGCCAGGAGATCGAGGTTCGGAGAGTCGCTTCAGAAGATAACACTGTAGATCCATTCACCAAGGCCTTGCCCCAGACTCAGTTCGAGCGGCAGATCGAGATGATAGGTCTTCGATACGCCAGTACATGGCCTTAGTGCAAGTGGGAGATTGTTAGTGTATATGCCCTAGAGGCCATTACTGTATCATACTGGTTTGTATATTACTTAATGGATGCTTGGGATATTCACCTTGTATATACAATCTTGCTCAAAATAGTAGTATGCTACTTGGTTTGTTTCTACTTCAATATGTACATGTGTTTATTTTTGTATATCGCCTATACACATTAGTGGAGCCCTTAGGATCTTTGCTTGATTACCAGCGATGTGATGGCAGTCACACTAGTGGGGCTGGGTAATCTATAAGCACATCCTTATGCAGGTCCCTGATCGCAGGACTATCGAGACAGGGCATCGATACTCCGGAGTAGACCAGCGCATGCGCTTCTCATCCCAGTGTGGGACACGGTTTGTCCCACAGCCGTCAGTACGTCGTATTTGAGATAGTATGCGGGTGCTCGTTAGGTTACGGGTACACTGGACAGGACTCGTCGGGAACTGACTAGTTGGTATTATGCCTATCGTCAGTTATCAGTTCCCAGGTGACATGAGTACAGATTAGTCCGCTGACTTGACACTGTCACTTCGCCTCGAGTGTGTTCCCACTGTACTTTGATCACTACCCTACCACGGCTCAAAGGAGTCGTGCAAACAGGTAGTGGTTGGGTGCAGTCCCGAAGCACTTGGAGGCAGTGACAGTTAGACAGGATTCGTCTCTCCCGGTATTGGGGGTTGACATCGCGCTGTGTCTAGGAGAGCCATTACACGAGTAGTCCCTGGCCAGGGCAAACGAGATATACTGGTAGGCTTCCAGTGTTATCTCAGGGTGTTTTGGGTTTCGCTCCGGCACGACTTGTACCGCTATTGGGGGACTGACGTTTACCGCACCCTAGGCCCGCCATGCGATGTATCAGACGAACAGACCGGACTGTACGGAGAATGTCACACTCAGGCTCAGTAGGAGTTCAGATGGGTTTCGCCACGTCGGTCTTCTTGTCGGCATTACCTAGGGACCGTTACGCACAGCTTGTGCCGCTTGCGGTCTGTGGTTAAACCCACTGCCAGCGTAGTGTCGAGTCTTTAGAGTCCCACACAGAAAGCTTTTCGCCTTAAGGCAAAAGAGTAGAGGTCGCATGGTTTTGCGACAGGTCGCATGGTTTTGCGACAGGGTTCGGTCACATCCGTGCACTTGCGCACGTACAGTGTCCGGACAGTTTGCACTAGCGGGCTTTGGTTTAAGCCAGATCCTAGTGTACGTTTTGGGATTGGATTTATCCAGTTTGCATTCGTGTTCCTCGGAACGCGGATGCGGGTACGTATGCACAGTTGACAGGGAGACAGAGGCAGCTGATTCTCATTAGGGTTGTTGACAGTTGACCGTTGACTATTTGACTTTTTGCTCAACCCTAATGAGAATATGATATGAGATTAACTATTATATTAATTAAGTATTATGGTGACATGGTTGTTGACTTTTGTTGACTTTGTTGACTTGTTGACTTTTGTTGACTTTGTTGACCGGTTGACTAGGCTTGACTAGTTGACCATCATGATAACCATAGCCATCATTTCATGGCAAAGACTTTTGCTTGCTTGCTCATTTGTGCAAAATGAGTGCATGAAATGATATGGTTATGGTTGCTTCAACCATCACATAACACTTGATTTGGTATAATGAGTTATGATGACTTTGGATTATGAGAGGGTGAGAGACAAAAGACTTGCTCATTCTTTCTTGCTCATTCTCTCTCTTGTTCTTGAGCTCTCTTGTTCTTGCACTCATCCTCTTTCTCTTGCTCCCTCTCTTTACTCTATGGTTCACATCTCTCATGAGTTGAGAATCAAGAACCATAGATAAAATCCCATACAAACTCTTCTCTACTCATTCTAGTTCACAAGGTTTGGCAAACCGAGTGAACTAGTTTCTTCAAAGAACGAAGAAGGAGCCAAAGGTTGGAGCTTTCAGGTGGATCTATCTTCGGCGTACGGAGACGACAGGAAGAAGCCAATCCGGACCACCATCGGAGCTTGAAGACGAAGGAGTTCAAGACATGCAAGGTATAACCCCCTAACCGAGTAGCTAGAAACTCGTAGTTAGGTTGTTAGATAGATGTTTAACCAAGATCCGGGTTTTAGGTCCATGTTACCACCTCTATAAAAATCGTTTTTTACCAAATTCCGCATTCCCGAAAGTACCGGGAGAGGTAGCATGGACTTACAAAAACATGCCAAATTCAAAAATTTTAGGTGCTAAGTTAGATTAACAAGATTTTTAATTAGAATATTAGGGTTTCCTATGATGATATCATAATACTAAAGAGAAGGAAAGAGCATACAACATTTGATGACCGTGTCCTTCTCTTCTAAAACTCTGGGTTGTAGTCCACGTGACTCCACTACGCTCCACTTCAAGTTTGAACGAGCCTCCTCCATGATCTTCGTTCCAAAGTTGATCCACCCAAAGTCCCTCTAGCTCAAGCTATCTCTTCACTAATCTCTCATTGGTGAAGCAAACAACATAGTCTGGAGTGCTAATCTTAACTAGGTTGATGAAGTGGGGTTTCTAAGCTCACTAGGGTTTCAAGCTCTATGGTTCACATCACATGTGAGATTTAGAGCTTGAAGTATGACGTGAAGAAAATGGAGAATGCTAGAACTCATCTCATGAGCTCAAGAAGGAGCTAAAGAAAAATAACTCAAGTCAAGAATGAAGTGTAGAATGGCAACTCCCTTGACCTCTTATTCAAGCATGGAATAAATCGCAATAAGAAATTGCAGCCATACTTGAATAGTGAGTCAAGACTAATAAACAAATGATAAAGCCTATGCTTGCCCATTCCACAAATATCTCCGCATATTACACCTCATTTTCTATTTTCTAAAAAATAGAAAATCCATGCCATGCTTCATATAATATATATATATATATATATATATATATATATATTATGAAGAATAATTAGTGAGCTAATAATATTAGTTAATATAAAATTATATCAAATATAATATATATCAAATTATTAAATCAACACTTGATTTAATAATCCGGTTATATCACATATAACCGACTAATATTATTTATCTCCATATCACATTATCAAATCAACACTTGATTCGATAATCTTGTTATATCACATATAACCTAACTGATTACAGATAACTGCCAGATTACAATACGGTATCATATACACGTATTTAATCAGGCCCCCGCACATATCACATATGTGCCCTATTTCGTTTCACTTAAGCCAGGAAACTTCTATGTGGGACTCTAAACACTCGTCAATAAGCCAGCAGTAGATGACGATCACATCAGTCACCCACAAGCCGTTAGCAGTACTAGCTGGACGTAACGGCTATCCAGGTATTGAGCGATTAGAAGATCAACAAGCAAGCTTGTCCATACTCTCCTGAATCCTATAGGTAACACTTACCGTACAGTCCGGTCTCTTCGTCTGATATGTCGCATATCATGTCTAGGGGTGGAAATCGTCAGACCCCAGTAACGTGATAAGTCATGCTGATGGCTGACCTATAACGGTTCGAGAAACTACAAATAAGTAAATCTCAGCAACAGCCCTGGCCAAGGATTTCCAGTTATAGCCAATCGAGCATAGCGCAACATCAACCCTCAATACCGGGAGAGACGAAACCCCTCCTATCGCTTATTGCCTCCATGTGACTCGGGATTGTACCCAAAATCCACCTGTTTTCATGACTCCTTTTAGCCGTGGTAGGGAGAAAATCAAAGCACGGTAGGAGCCACATAAGACTCTATGACGATCTCGGGTATATAGACTAACCTGTACCAGTGTCACCAAAGAACTGCTATCTGACGATAGGTATACTACCAACTAGGAGTCCTCGGCGAGTCCTTTTCGGTTTACCCATTCTCCAATGAGCACCTGTGTACAGTCTTTGATGTCAAACACCAATGGCTATGGGATCAACCATCGCCCCAATACAAGGTCAAGAAACATACACACTAGTCTACTCTGAAATATCGATGCCCTGTCTCGATATACCCTCGACTAAGAACAATTAAAGGATGTTCTTGTGGACTACCCAGATCCCAGTAGTATCTGAATCATAATCCTGGTAGTCAAGCAAACACCCTAAAAGGCTTTATCAACATATAAGAGAGAGACGGTATAATAATACCAGTCTACATATTAAGATATAGGCAACTAGATTGCATACTATCATGTGGAACAAGAAAGTCCTATATATATATGTCCAAGCATCCACTATATCATACAATAATGGCCTCTAGGGCATACATATTCTTAACAATATGAATACTGAGTTAGGCATGGTGCAGGATACTGGTTATGACTCAACGGAGGATACGACCCAAGAAGTTTGTTAGATAAAATTGTTCATTTATGAACTTGGTCCCATCAAGTATCCAGAAAAATTCTTGAGGCGGGGTATCGCTCTGTTTGGGAGATTTTTAATCTCCGCGAAGTTGAGATATAGAAAGAAGAAGTTGGAACATTGTGAGGATCCACTCACTGAGGCTATCTCTTGAACACGGTTGTTTCATAAATACGGTTTGCGAAACTAATTAATAGAGAAGTTGGGTATTCAATAGCACATGAGATGTGGGTATGCGATGCCACAATAATTGACTTTAAGTGCAAGTAGGAGATTGTTGGATATAGTACCCTCAAGACAATTATTGTAATTGCAGGTAGGCGATTATGATAATTGAAAGAGTATCTATACAGGTAGAACAGTCTTACTCGAAATGATAGTATACTATCTGGTTTGTCTTTGTCATTGATGTGTATACGTTTTACTTATTATTACGTGTTACTAATCTATAATGATGAAGCCCGTAAGATTCTTGCTTGACTACCAGCATTATGATGGCGATCATATATGTGAGAGCTGGATAGACCATAAGTACATCCTTAAATGTCCCTAGTCAAGGGAGTATCGAGACTAGGCATCGATATTCCGGAGTAGACTAGTCCCAACGAGGGGTCGTGGCCAGTCTCACAAGCCATTGGTGTTGTGTTACGTAAGATAGCATACAGGTGCTCACTGGAGGTGAGTACACCGGACGGAGTTACCGAGAACTTCTAGATAGTATTATACTTATTGTTCGATAGCAATTCTCTAGTGGCATGAGTACATGTTACTCCTTTGACCTGAAATCGTCATTTGTCTCATGTGAGTTCCCACTATACTTAGATTACTATCCTACCACGGCTTAAAGGAGTCGTGCAAATAGGTTTTAGTTGGGTACAGTCCCCAACCACATGGAGGCAGTAAGCGATTGTCAGGGATTCGTCTCCCTTGGTATTAGGAGTCGATGCCGCGCTGTATTCGGTTGGCCATCACCCTAAATCCGTGGCCATGGTGGATGAGATTTACTGATAGGAGTTCAATAGTTTTCGGTTAGTGATGAGCTTGACTTTGGCATGACTTATCGGGTTATTAGGGATCTGACGTTATCCACCCCTAGACCCGGTATACGATACTCATAGACTAAAAGACCAGACTGTACAGAGATTGTCATATTCAGGCTCAGTAGGGTACAAACAGACTTGATTGTCGACCTCCCTTTCGACAGATACCTGGATAGTCATTACGTACAGTTAATGTCGTTAACGTGCTTGTGGCTTTAGATTTATCCAGTAAATCACTGCCGGCGTATTGTCGAGTCTTTAGAGTCCTACACAGAGGGTTTTTTCGGTTCAGGCGATATGATTTAGAGGTCGTATATTGATACGTGCAGGGATCCGATTAAATACGTGTACTGGTTACACGGATTTTAATCGGACGGTTGATAATACTAGTCGGTTTAGGATAAAACCGGATTATTAAATCAATTTTTGATATATATATATATATATATTCTAGTATTATTGTTTACTATTTACTTTCTCTTTTGGCTATTCGTATTTTTATACGGATATGCGTATATATATTTCGATACGTATACCGGGTTGTATTCCGTATTTATACGAAATATTTCTAGAAGGATGATACCTTATTATTGATTTTCTTTTTAGAAAATCAATTGGGAATGAGGTGGAGAGTGAGATGGTTTTGGGTATGGTTCATGGCATGTAGAGATGGATGAGCTTCAATTGTTTAAAGTAAATGTTGTGACATATTATTTTATGTTTGAAATAAAATATTGAAGCCATTCCATTCTCTCATTCATTCCATAATTAGCTCATTTGTATTATGGCTAGCGCTTATTCTCTTCTTCTTCCTTGTTCATTTGCTCTTTTGAGTTTTGTTTTAGAGTGAAAATGATAGTGGAAAAATCCTATATCCCCACACTTTATTTCTAGTAAACTTAGAGCGTCGGTTGCTTCACTGAGCGAAGCTGGAGCTTGGATCGATTTCTCTTGAGTGGATCTTCTTCGGTATGGACGGTCGCCTCTCAAACTTGTTTCCAACTGCCTATGAGGAGCTTGGAGGGGCCTTTCATGATTGGGTAGGCACGCATCAATAGTTGTAATACATAAACCTTGCATGCGTAGTTTTCTAGTTTAGTATTTGGAACGATCGCTAGGGATCAGTTTCTAATACTCCAGTAAAAATTTTGTTTTTCGATTCCACATTGGCCGCAGTTGTAGTGGGAAGGGCGCTAGAAACTTTCAAATTCCTTGATCAAATGAGAATTAGAGCATCCTCCTTTGACTATTCATATGTTGTTACTTCTCTTATGACATCGACTTTGACATATTATTAGTTGAGCGTAAGATTCGTGAAGATTATAGAAACTGTGCTGGTCAAGGAATCCTAGGTATTGAATGAAAATGAATCACAGGGCGATGTCAAAAGCTCTATCGATAAGCGCATTCGAAACCT
Organism: Agapanthus africanus; assembly: GCA_030015575.1. Taxonomy (NCBI): domain Eukaryota; kingdom Viridiplantae; phylum Streptophyta; class Magnoliopsida; order Asparagales; family Amaryllidaceae; genus Agapanthus; species Agapanthus africanus. Next base: position 695,042,561 of record CM057342.1, on the reverse strand, counting down.
TGGACCATTTTCTTTTACTCCGAGGGAAATCACCTTGGACCATGTTGAACTTTTTTAAAATGGGTACCTGTGGAGAGCTTGAAGGGTCATCTTGATGGAGGTAAAATTAAAAAGTTTTCGATTATGGCTATTTCTCTTTTGTAACCTTCGATTATGTTGCATGTTCAAAAGCTGTTTCTAACAGTTTAAGCAAAAAAGTTGCTGCCTTAGTAATTTATGATAGCTTTCAGTGCTTAAAACAAATGGGCATTTCATAACTTCGTGCTGGAACTTTGGTTGCTTTAATAATGGAACTTTCAGGCTTAAATGCCGATTGTGATTTTTCCAAGATGAAGGTATTTTTTTGTTGGTTTGAATGCTAACTACTGTAAGAGGCCTGGGTAAAACTTAGGTGTTTGGTTGCAACAAAACAAAAATGCAAAATTTCACTACTATAAATAAGGGTTGCCCCTACGGATTTATCCGTAAGGGCAACCCACTTCCCCTACGGATATATGCGTAGGGGCGAAAAAATACCCCGTAGATGCAAAGGCCGCAGGTGCAACTTGAGGCTCTGAACTTGCCCCTACGGGCAAATTCTTGCCCATACGGATTTATGTGTAGGTCCTGTAGCCCCTACGGATTAAGCCGTAGGGTATAAGATTTTATATTATTTACGGTTTTTTTAATATATTACTTGTACCTACGGACATATCCGTAGGTCCATGTACTACCCCCTACGGATATATGCGTAGGTACGTTTCCGTAAGGGCAAAATATCAGGATTCCTGATATTTGGCCCCTACGGATAACGCCGTAGGGGAGAGGCAGTGGCCCCTACGGATATGTCCGTAGGGGCATTCCCAACCCCCGGCACTGAGATCAGGGGGGAAATATCAGTTACTGCTGATATTTTGCCCCTACGGATAAAACCGTAGGGGCAACATGTGTACCTACGGATTAATCCGTAGGTACATATTGTCTGTATTTTTTTTTAAAAATGGGCTGCTTGATTTTTTCCCGCCCTGTGCACAATAATATATACATCAATCAAATCATATATTGCAGTATTCATAATCACATCTCACGCATATATATAATATACAAAAGAAACCCAAAAACTTAATATGATATAAATACAAACCAATATCAATATCATTTCAAAATGTAGTACAATGTGTATGATATAAATAAATACATGTTTCAAAAAATAAGAACCAAAAATCTACCCTAGCTCGGTCCAGCTCCACCTCTGAATAACGATAGAATAACGCGCGCCTGCTTCTCGGTCAATAAACTCTGCAATTCGTCGCGAGCGGGAGTCTGAGCGGCATGTGGAGCTGGCGATGTGGTCTGCGCAGCCGCCGTCGAGGTAGTCGCTTGCGGAGCCGCGGCTGCGGGAGTCTGAGTGGGCGGTGGAGCTACAAGAGCTGTCTGCGGAACCGCAGCCGATGTTGTGGCTTGCAGAGCCGCAGCCGAAGGAGATGCATGTGGAGGCTCGGCCGATCTACCCTGTCGCGTCTGGACATAACGTGTGTAAGAAGCGTGTAAGAACTATGTTTTATTCGAATTCGTATCATTATTAAGTTATTTCGAAACCCTGTTTGGATATCTAGTTTGGAAAAGCGTTGTTTATTTTAATTACATATGTATGTATGATTAATCTAACTTAAGTCTAAAACCAAATAAGCTCAAGCTACATACTAATTATGGATATGTTGATATGTATATAATATGAATTGATATTTTACTATAAAGTAGTATACATACCAGCATCTCCTTCAACTCCTGAACGGTGGCTCTCAAGCTATCCAGTTCCTGATGGACATGTCGGTCACTGGAGACGGAGGAAGTAACCGCCGGGGTGGAGTCCAACATCATATGGGCCCTGCTAGGGCCCAATCCCCGGCCTCTCTCCCAACCTCCGTGGTGCCCTCCATGTGCGGCGTCCAGAACTGGGGTCAGCAGCCTCGGATCGTTCTGTCCGGTAAAATCGATCCCCGAGACCTGGGCCTGCTCAACCACCCGCTCCTACACCTACATTAAGCAGTAAAGTATAAGTATAAAATTTAAACTTGAACCTTCCAAAACTAAAATTTCAAATTTGGGTAGAAAAAATATTAACACTTACGCAGTACTCCTGGGTAGCGACGTCGGGATATCGAAGCTCGCCCGTGGCGGGATCTGTCAAGGTGCCGTGGACGGCAAGATATGCGGACAGCACGCTCGGTGTACCACCTGACGCCACGGTCCGAGATGTCTGCAATATTAGAAAGTAACTCTTAATATTAGAAATATTAGAGAATAACTCTTAATATTGCAGAATATTAGAGAATAACTCTTAATTTACCGATAACTCCATGGCTCGAGTAATGTTTCTCGAGCCACCTGTGTAAGTGGGGCGACCCCTCTTCGCCGACTTTCTATTCTCCGTATTCTGAGCGGCCTGTTTCTGCACAACGCATTAACATTTAGTTTTCTAATTAAGAAACACAAAGAAATAAATTATATCATAAATAATGAATTAAATTTAAAATACATACCTGTTTGCGTTGGGAGTCGAAATAAGCGCACAATAGAGGCCATGTCTCTACGTCGACTCTCGCAAACGCCGGAGTAGATAGGAGGGCCGCTCTCTCTGCCTCGGGGGTCGCCATCCATAGGGAGTAGCAGTCGGCCTTCAGCTCATTCCTGTTGTATCGGACCTTGGCCTGCATGTTCTTCATCAGGCCATTGTACAGAGCATGAAGGTCGAGCACCCTCCCCGGGTGATCAGGGTTGGCTACAGGCTGAAAATCGTAATCCAACTGAAAATACAAAAAAAAACATTGTTATTAGATTGCAAGTGTTAATAATAAATATATTGGATAGATCAAATGAAAATATATATTAATACATACCCGAGCCTGATCAAAGAAGAGGGCGAATGAGCGCTGGTGCTGCTCGCCCCACTCAACGTGAAGTGGATAGTTCTTCACGATCCGGCTCTCGTCCTCCAAATACCGGCCGAACCTCTCGGCATGAAGACCGGTATAGCGATAGTGAAGGGTAAAAAAAAGGGGGAATGCTGCCTCCCCCTAGCTCTATCAGGCCTCAGCCTATGAGACTGATTCGGGCCTCGAGTCCCCCTCTAGGGATGGGGAGGCCCTGTGTCTGCACGAAATATCAAGACAATCAATAATAAGACAAAGTTGTATTAAGAAATCAAGGTTAAACAAAAATTCAAGTGTGATATATACCTCCGATGACTAGCGCACGAGCCTGGGCCCGGGCAGCAGCACGAGCGGGACGATAGTTCTTCCGGTGAGGAACAACCGGGGTCCCGGACCCGGACGCATCCCCTCCAACTATAAAATAAACATCGACGCTAAATTTCCATGAAATTCATATTTATTCTATAGAGCATATGTAAAATGAATAAATATTTTAAATTTATTCATACTAACTTGCAGACGATGCGGAGGATATGGAAGCGGCAGGAGTGGCCCCTGTGGAAGGTGTGGACGCACCACCTATAATTAGACAATTAAAAATAGATTATATAAGTAATTGCAAAAAGAATGTGTAGATCAATAATATAACGTTCTAAATCAATATGCATGCACTATAGGATATATAAACATACCCGCAGGTGCGGTGGTGTCACCACCTACAGCTAGACAATAATAAAAATTGCTAAGTAAGAGCAAAAGGAATGTGTGTATTTATGATATAGCATTCTAAATCAATATACATACACTATATGATATATAAACATACCCGGAGGAGCGGGGGTGGCCTCTGTCCCAGATGTGGACGCATCACCAACAACTAGACAATCAAACATTGACAATATAAGTAATTTTGACATAAACATGCATGAATATCTATAATATTACATTCAAAATGGATATGCGTGCAGTACCTGGAGGTGTGGCCAAATCAACACGGAAGGAGGCATCCGAAGGGGTCTCCGATCTTGGTGCAAGACTGGCCCTCTGAAGCTCCCTACGGAGCTCTCTGGGCGGCAGAACCGCTCTGCCTCTGCCTCTGCCGCGGCTGGAGCTCCTGCCGCCCCTCGCTGCTCCCGACATCGTCATCAAATCTAGATAAACGGTTCGTGGACGCATTAGACAATCATTAAAAGTATTGACTATATATGATCTAGAGCGTAAAATGTGAAGTAATAATATAACATTACTGATAACCTTTTTCGTTTCGTGGGCGCATCATACATATCTATTTGGATTTCATCGTCGATGTCATTTCTAACCCACGTAACTTCATGATCAGTCGAAGACAACCCGTCCTTCGAAACAGACGGTCGGAGCACTTTAAGCTTTCTCTCTTCTTCGTCCTCATCGCTGTCCTCGTATTCTGGGACATCGTAGACATCTCTGGGTTTCCATCGGCATACAACACTCTACCCCGGATGCTTCAAACACTGTGAGTAGTATACTTGGAACGCTTGGTTCGGAAAGATAAACGGATCGTCCTGACCGTAAAATCGAAGTGTGTTCACACTGGTCAATCCATATTCATCTTTCCAAGTCCCAAGACTGCTTCTCCACCTGTCCGTATCGGTTCGCGGATCGTACCAAGTACACTGGAATATATAAAAGGGTTCTGATCGTCCGGGATAGTGGATGCCGAGTATACAATTTAAGTACCTATAGTAAATCACACCGTCCGATCCTACCATCGCAATCCCACTATTCTGAGTGGTTCTAGATGTTTCTATGTCCTTAACTTCGAATTTGTATCCAAGGACACCAAATCCTTTGTAATATGCAACCTCCATACTAGGAAATTGAGCTAAACATCTTGAATCACTCTCAAATGATGCAGACAAGTTTGGATCGTGGATCTAACAAAACAAATTTTACGACAAAATACATAACGATACAAGTTTAGATTAAAACTGATAGCAATAAAATGTTATTCGAATAGCTTACATGATCTGTGACCCAATCACAAAAATTATCCTGATGGTATTTTTCCAAACGTTCTTATTTCCAATCAGGATGCCCCTCACGTACCTTGTTAAAATGAGTTCTGTTTTCGATAAGTAATTGTGACATTAATATTATGTCATTTCATACACACACAAACACAGATATAACAATTAATCCAAAAGAACTTACTCTCTAATTTGTTCAAGATATGCGCAATTAAGCAAGATAAACCGGTATATCTTGTTGATAAACATAGTGTCTACCCTCTTATATTCGGTTTTACCATATGGCCCGTCTTGAATTCTTCGTGGTCGGTTAAGCCTTGTCTCAATGTTCTCGTCCAGATAGCGGGAACAAAATGTGGTTGCTTCATCAAGAAGATAATCTTGCATGATAGAACCCTCTGGTCGATTTTTATTGCGTATATACTTCTTAAGAGTGTAGAGGTACCTAATGAGAATATGTTGAATAAATAAATACGGGCATACATGACAACAATAAATTTATAAATTGTGCGAAACGAAAAATTACACGTACCTCTCGACGGGATACATCCATCGATATTGTACTGGTCCGGCTAACTTCGCCTCAGTTGCAAGATGAACCGTCAAGTGTATTATGATATCGAAAAATGACGGTGGGAAAATACACTCAAACTTGCAAAGTATCAACGCAATAGAATTTTCTAGTTTATCCAGCGTCGCAACTTCCAGTGTTTTAGCACACAACTCCCTGAAAAAACAACATAGGTCGTTGATTACTAGACCAACCGAGTCGGGGAGAGAAGTCCTGAGGGCTAATGGAAGAAGGTGCTCCACGATAACATGGTGATCATGACTTTTCAGCCCATCGATCTTGCCCTTCACAATTTTTATTTTCTTGCAGAATGATCCTAAGAAACCTGTGGGGACTTTCAAATCATGCAACACCTGCAGGAATCTTTTCTTCTCCGGTTGTGACATCTGATAAGCGGTATTGGAAAGTACAAACTTGCCCGGTTTACCCGCTATCGGTCTAGGGTGCAATTCACTTCTTATTCCCCACTCTTGTAGATCCATCCGAGCATTCATGTTGTCTTTCGATTTCCCGTCTTTACACAGAAGCAAGTTAAGTATGTGCTCTGATACTCCCTTCTCTATATGCATGACGTCCAGACAATGACGCACTGAATTTGTAGACCAGTACGGAAGCTCGAAGAAAATGCTTAACTTGTTCCAATATTGTGGTTTGACCTGTTTCGTCGGATCCATCCCGAAGGTCACGTTATTGTAACCATCCCATTTAGCAGTCACATCCTCTCCGGATAATAGGGATGGAGGTCCAAGAAGCTCCTGATGACCATCAAAGTGAACCGTGTCTAACCTATAGGGGTGGTCTGGAGGCAGAAAACGTCGATGGCCGCAATAACAAACTTTCCTGCTAAAATTCAAAAATTTTGATGTTGTGTGTTCATGGCAATGAGGACATGCTTTGTGACCATGTACGGACCAACCTGATAGCATTCCATACGCAGGAAAGTCATTAATTGTCCACATTAAAGCCGCACGCAGTATGAAGGTTGTATTTGTGTTTGAATCATATGTCTCTACACCATCAATGAACAAAGTTTTCAGCTCCTCGATCAGAGGTCGGAGATAGACGTCGATATTGTTCCCCGGTGAGTTTGGTCCGTCGATAAGAAGAGGCATCATAAAATATGATTGGTCCATAACCAGCCAAGACGACAGATTATAAATTATCATTATAACGGGCCATGTACTGTGACTTCTAGCCATATAGTTGAATGGGCAGAAGCCATCGGTAGCCAGTCCGAGCCGGACATTGCGAGGATCGCTACTGAATAATGCGTGCTTCCTATCGAAATCCTTCCATGCCGGTGAATCTCTTGGATGGCTCATTTTTCCATTTTCACTTGGAGGAGCACGGTGATGCCAAATCATTGCCTCGGCTGTTTTCTTGCACCTGAATAGCCTCTGTAGCCTCTGTGTTATGGGAAAATATCGTGCTATCTTCACAGGTATATCAGGCTTCTTATCAGAATCTTTCGGCTTATACCTGGCCTCTCCGCATGTTGGACACTCTTTCAAATCTGAATTCTCTTTCCGGTACAACACGCAATTTTTAGGACACGCTTGAATCTTCTCGCACTTTAGACCCAAATTAGACATCATTTTCTGGGCTTCGTACCAGCTTTCGGGCACATTATTTCCTGGAGGCATAGAATCTTTCAAGAACGAAAGAAGTATTGTGAATGACTTGTTGCTCCATCCATTTAGGCACTTAATCTGGAAAAGTTGGACGAACCATGAGAGGGTGGAATACTTCGCATTCTCATAAATTGGTTTTCTAGCATCATTCATGAAATTTTCATATTTATCCGCACGCGGTCCTTGACCGGAAGGAATGTCATTTTCGGTACGAATAGATTCACCTAGGGCAGCCTCTACCATATCCTCCATTTCTTCTGATGGAAATAAATTTCCGTCTCCTGCCGTATTACCGAATTCTTCTTCTTCTCCTGCCGCATTATCGTGTTCTCCTTCTTCTTCTACTGCAGTACTGCATTCTTCTCCTTCCCCGTGAAATTTCCAAGTTGAATAAAGTCTAGTAAACCCATGTTTTACATTATGAAGCTCTGCCAATTCTACCTTCTGCCAGTACTTATTGCCACATCTATCGCACGGACAGAGAATCTTCTCTATTATGATCTTATTATGTGCGCGTGCAAATTCAAGGAAAGCAACAACTCCTGCGACAAACTTAGGTTGCATACGTTGTTTCCAATCCACATACATCCAGTCGTTAACTCTGACGTACTCATGGGCCATGTTAGACTGAATAACATATAAATTGTAGGTTATGCTGACTATATTGAGAAATATAAGAACGGGATAGTTACTGACAAAGGAGAAAATCCGTGTATATGCTTTGTGTGTGCGTTTGTCGTTGAAAAGAATAAATTATCGCACGTTATGTTAACCGATAGACGGGGACTAAGTGGCGCTTTTAGTTTCATATATGAGTATCGATGGGAATATGAAGGTTTCATATTATCATATATTGGTTTTAACCCGAACATCTCGAATCGCTCTCTAATTATGCGTTTGTATGTATGTGTTCCGGCTGTCGGGGGTAGGCTTCTATCCCATTAAGAATGTATAGAGCGAACGCCCATCACTTGTGCTTTCAACCGTTTCAAGTAAATTTCGGCAGCACCTCCCCGCTGTTCTCCGAGTACACTGTAATAGAATAGATAATCATTTCAAAGCTGTGAAACAACGTTGAAATGAACATCTAATCTATCTTTGTATATGGAGAACCAGCGGAAAGGTACCGACGAAATATCTCGAAACGGATGAAAACATAAGTGAATGAAGGCGTTTGCTTTATACATTCTTAACTTGTCCACACGGGACAAATCTATGGGTTACCATACGATTGAATTTTCTCGTCACGTAGACTATACGACAGTTGTTAGTATCGAGCTATACTGTCCGATATTTAACAACCTTCGTATAGTTCTAGGTCACGACGAGCATCGCACGTATGTTAACCGATAGACGGGGACTAAGTGGCGCTTTTAGTTTCATATATGAGTATCGATGGGAATATGAAGGTTTCATATTATCATCGAGTATCATATATTGGTTTTAACCCGAACATCTCGAGTCGCTCTCTAATTATGCGTTTGTTGTGTATTCTTGTTGTATGTGTGTGTTCCGGCTGTCGGGGGTAGGCTTCTATCCCATTAAGAATGTATAGAGCGAACGCCCATCACTTGTGCTTTCAACCGTTTCGAGTAAATTTCGGCAGCACCTCCCCGCTGTTCTCCGAGTACACTGTAATAGAATAGATAATCATTTCAAAGCTGTGAAACAACGTTGAAATGAACATCTAATCTATCTTTGTACACGGAGAACCAGCGGAAAGGTACCGACGAAATATCTCGAAACGGATGAAAACACAAGTGAATGAAGGCGTTTGCTTTATACATTCTTAACTTGTCCATACGGGACAAATCTATGGGTTACCATACGATTGAATTTTCTCGTCGCGTAGACTATACGACGGTTGTTAGTATCGAGTTATACTGTCCGATATTTAACAACCTTCGTATAGTTCTAGGTCACGACGAGCATCGCATGTATGTTAACCGATAGACGGGGACTAAGTGGCGCTTTTAGTTTCATATATGAGTATCGATGGGAATATGAAGGTTTCATATTATCATCGAGTATCATATATTGGTTTTAACCCGAACATCTCGAGTCGCTCTCTAATTATGCATTTGTTGTATATTCTTGTTGTATGTGTGTGTTCCGGCTGTCGGGGGTAGGCTTCTATCCCATTAAGAATGTATAGAGCGAACGCCCATCACTTGTGCTTTCAACCGTTTCGGGTAAATTTCGGCAGCACCTCCCCGCTGTTCTCCGAGTACACTGTAATAGAATAGATAATCATTTCAAAGCTGTGAAACAACGTTGAAATGAACATCTAATCTATCTTTGTACACGGAGAACCAGCGGAAAGGTACCGACGAAATATCTCGAAACGGATGAAAACACAAGTGAATGAAGGCGTTTGCTTTATACATTCTTAACTTGTCCACACGGGACAAATCTATGGGTTACCATACGATTGAATTTTCTCGTCGCGTAGACTATACGACGGTTGTTAGTATCGAGCTATACTGTCCGATATTTAACAACCTTCGTATAGTTCTAGGTCACGACGAGCATCGCACGTATGTTAACCGATAGACGGGGACTAAGTGGCGCTTTTAGTTTCATATATGAGTATCGATGGGAATATGAAGGTTTCATATTATCATTGAGTATCATATATTGGTTTTAACCTGAATATCTCGAGTCGCTCTCTAATTATGCGTTTGTTGTGCATTCGTGTTGTATGTGTAATATGATTTTAAACCGTTGAGATCAAGATTGATAGAACTGATCATCCTACATTGCAATAGCATTCATCAACCAAAAACTATTATTGCAATGGTATTCATCTATAACAATCAACAATTAAAACTACAAATGTAGGATACTGATATCATAAAGCGTTATACGCAACATTGATAGAACTGATAAATAAAAAAACGAAACACAAACCGTATCAAGATTTAACAACTTTGATTATGTCATATACGCGGGCCGATATTTTCATATTAGCCAATAGGCAAAAATAGATTGCGGTCTGGATATGGCATATTGGCAGATGTTACCTATATGCATACATGCATGTTGTCTCCCCATTTTTTCATAAATCAAACCAACTACATACATCAAACTAGTCCATGCCACTAATCGGAAACTCCACTATGTCTTTGAATTATTATTTTTCCAAATAGCATTGAGCTCCTATTGACATTGTCCCATCCAACAAATTTGTTGTGCTTGCCTCGACCTTCATCTAGCTTTCACATGACATACACATTATATGAGTAATATAGTTATAAATTATGGTATTTGTTGTCATCAATCCACCTAACCCTAACCCCAAGTTGCTCTCTGAAAGCACATAGAACCATCCCCCCTAGTCAAGCATAGCTTTTTCTGTGCAATTGTTCTCATTCTTAATTTCTCACATTCATTACTCTCTCATTTTCTTGTCAACAAATTTGTTGTGCCATTGTTCTCATTCTTAATTTCTCACATTCATTACTTTTTCATTTTCTTGTTTTTTTCCAACTCCCCACTGTAAGTGCACGGCGGCGCCCCGGCCGTCAATCCGACGCCGGAATGCGGAAGCGGTGAAAAACTTAAATTTGCGGACTTAGCAAACCGGCACCATCGCGCACTAAACACCCGGATCGTAACCATTAACAAGTCTAAGCTAACTAGAAGATGGGTTAGAGATATACCGACGATCCAAGTCCTCCGGTCTTCTCGTCATGGTCCCGATCTCCTGCGGAAAAGTCCCGTCTCCTCCTCGTCGCCGGAAGTGCACCACATCGCCAACTTTGTTTACGGGCTCCCACCTCAATGCCGAGGCAACTCAGGCACGAAGCCGGCTACTCGACGTGCCCAAGATTTGCTGTAGAATGTTTAGTAGAACTTGTGTCTCACTTTTGGGGTTATCGGAATCACCCTTTTGGTGGAGGAATGATACAAGGAGTATGTGGAGGAGTTTTTGGATTTTGGAACATGAAATGAACCACAAAACCCACACTACAATTTTTGGACAGCCCCCTATAGGACTTGGCCGGCCATGCATGTGAGAGGGTGAGTGAGAATGAGGGAGAGTGTGATAGAAAATGAGAGAGCCATCCAATAATGCAATGGAGAGAGAGAAAGCTATCATAAGGAAAATAATGATCACCAAGAAAAGTCCTCACTCAACAACCATACCATCTCCCATCATCAACAATCATCAAGCATGATGACTTCAAAAAGTCAAGCCATCATGAAGAGGTCAAGGTCAAGGAATGGTGCATATCATGAAAACCATCATGATACAAATAATATGCAAAGGACCCCCTTCCAAAAACTTATTTGCAACAATGCAAATAAGCCCTCCTCCACCAATCTTCGGCCAATGAACGGAACAATGGAAATCGGCCGAAACGGAAAGCAAACTGGCAACTCCAGAAAACTGGTCCCGTAATAAATTACAGGAAAACCCCGATACTGTGCATACACACCCGCATTTGTATTCCGACCGAAATACAAATGCAATGAGACAAAATCTACACTGTACTATACTAGGATCCGGCTTATACCAAAGCCGGCTAGTATAATCCGTTCGATCCTGATCTATGCAATACCGCACGTATCTGATCGAACCCTGCCATATAACCATACGGCCTATAGTACAGACTGTCCGATCCTAATCCGTGCAATACCGCACGTATCTGATCGGACCCTGCCATATCTCCATACGGCCTCTACAACCTTTCGCCCGAAAGCTGAGTAACTGAAATGTGGGGGACTCTAAAGACTCATCAACACCTCGGTTGTGGATTTAACCACTAGCACGTCAGAGGTATAAGCCAATACGTAACGGGCTACCAAGTATTGACTAAAAGGGACGTCTGTGAGTGAACTCAGCCTGACAACCCTACTGAGCCTGTCAGTGACAATATCCGTACAGTCCGGTCCGTTCGTCTATGAGTATCGCATGGCGGGCCTAGGGGGTTGGTAAAAGTCAGACCCCCAAAAGCGGTACAAGTCGTGTCGGAGTGTAGCCCAGAACACCCTGAGATACTACTGGAATACCTACCAGTAAATCTCCTTGCCTTGGCCAAGGACTTTGTGTAATGGCTCTCCTAGACACAGCACGACCTCACCCCCAATACCGGGAGAGACGAACCCCTGAAGATACGCTCACTGCCTCCATGTGGCTCGGGACTGTACCCAACTAAAACCTGTTTGCACGACTCCTTTGAGCCGTGGTAGGGTAGTAATCAAAGTACAGTGGGAACTCACACGAGACAAATGACGATCCCCAGGTCGATGAACTAACCTGCACACATGTCACCAGGGAACTGCCATCTGACGTCTGGTATATGACCAACTAGCATGTTCCCGGCGAGTCCTGTCCGGTGTACTCATAACCCAATGAGCACCTGTATACATCTTAGGTGATCCAACTGACACCAGTGGCTTGTGAGACCGGCCACCGCCCCTCGTCGGGGTCTCGACTGTATACACTAGTCTACTAATGGAGTATCGATGCCCGGTCTCGAAACTCCCACGACTAGGGACCTTTTAAGGATATGCTTGTAGACCCCCAGCTCTCACTTATATGATCGCCCTCATACTGCTGGTGGTCAAGCAAGAAACCTAGGGGCTCTATCAACGTGTAATAGCGACGTGTCAGGTCACCTAAAACAGTACACGATGATAAAGGTAAACCAGATAGCATACTATCATCTCGAGTAAGACTGTCCTACCGGGATAGGTCCTCCCTCAATCATTACAATCACGTACCTGTGACCTAATAATTGACTTTGAGGGCACTATCTCCAACAATCTCCCACTTGCACTCAAGGCTAATTATTGCGATGTCGCATACTCACAGCCCGTGTGATACCGAACATCCAACTCCTCTACTAGTCAGTCACACAAAGCTCGTTTGCGGAACTATTGCGTTCGAGGAATAGCCTCAGTGAGTGGATCCGCTTAGTTGTTTCTTTCTATGTCTCTCTATATCTCAAGTTCGCGGAGAAAGCCATCTCCCGAAAAGAGCAATACCTGTCTCAGAATATGTCTGGATGTCTGATGGGACCTAGCTCATAAATGAACTCCAAATCCAAACTTCTTAGACTGTATCGTCAACTGAACTTAATCAGTATCCTGCGCCATGCCACCCTCAGTATTGCCTTGGACCACCTGTCCAAAATACTGCCCCTCATCAGAAGGAAAACTATAACTCTGACAACCTCCTTGTCGTCCATGTCACCTTGGAAGCCCGGAATGATAACTGTCTCCTGAATGAGGCTGTCGTTATCATATCCCTAGAACATCCACTTATGTTCTAAAACTGCTTCCGACTGTTTCTCCAGGATTGGATTAATGTCAACTTATTGCATCTAGTGCAAGAACAATATCTGGTGTGGTACTTGACATCTCACGATTGACTCAATTGCCTGAGCAAGTGATCTGCCAATCATGGCCGTCCCTCTCCCCTTTAGTCTGTAAGACACCTTTGGAGAGGGTGACTCCATTACCTGCAGGTACACTACCGTGCCAGGAGTCGTCCATCCTAAATACTCTTAGAATGCTGTCAAGTACCCTGATTGGGAAACCACCCAAATCTAGATCTAAGACCATAGATCTAGTAACCAGTATGTCTGATATAGAATCCATTTCCTTTGTGGAGAAACAACTGTGTGACGACCAAGGTATAACCGATTGCAGTATAGGAGTTTCCTTTCCTACTCTGTGTATGTCATCCAAATACCAGGATATCACACCCTACTACCTTCTCAACTGATCCATCCCCTATTCTGATGAAGTCAAACCCATGACTGTCATATCAGAAATTGATGATCTATCTCCGCTACATCTGCTCTAGTCTATAAATAGACATAAGCAACCTGTCCACCAATGCTTCCGCTGCTCCCACTGACTACGACAACCCTCTGGCAGAGTCATATAGACGTGCACTTCTAAAACTAGTTTAGAACGACGCTATACTCATCCTCCCGCCGGGTCTCGCAGCCTGGAACAACAGCAATGGTAATTGTGGGTAAACAAGAACTTCCCTGTCACCGTCCTTGAGGCTACCGTAGTACCTCTCGGGTGCCTGAAGTTACCCACCTTATCTGCGGAGTGGCCAATGGAATGTCAAACCGGATTGAATCTTTAGGTTCCTTAACAAATCTTCAGTAATCGTTTGTGGTTCTGGAATCACTTCCAGTTCTACCATACTCCCACTACTGTTTTCTGAAAAAATCCATTTTTAATAAAACTGTGGCGAGTCTAGAACAATATTGCTATTGTTCATCCAGATGGTAGAAAGTCAACCCGCGTCATAGCCTGGGTCAACCCACAAACAGCCATTACAGAAACGTGCCTTGGGTTATCTAGAGTCTGGTTTTAAGCATAATCCGGACAACTCACCGTACCTTAACATCGTTAAGATATGAACTGTTCTATATCCAATATAGAAACAGAGGGACTGATTTAATTGAACCAGATTCAAATCATGCAGCTGTCCCCAGCGCATGTCAACTAAATGGAAGGAGGCCGATCAGCGTTACTCAACTTAGGAATACTTCCAATTATGAGTAACCTGAAAGAGAAGCAAGATCTCTTTATCATTACTATCAACTGAATACCATACACAAGTATCTACATCTTCGATCACTTTGAAGAATCCCGATACTTGCTACACCTGGTTCTCTACTCTATTCAAATACCTATAACTCCTCAAAACTTAGACCCTGTGTTTCTACGAAACACATGTCTAAGAACTAGAGAAGTTAAAAGTAAACAGAATATAGTATGAGGACCAACCCCTTTGTCCTGATGGACCCTGGACAACATACAATCCTTTGTATAAGTCCCTTGAGTCTGGTAACTCATTCACTGTGTGTCGTAGGTTGAAAACTGTACTTATGGTTAAGAAGAATTACACCGCTGTTTAATGCTCCTTACCTAACCATCCACTGATATAGGTAAATGTCGTAGACATAATTTCAGAAAGGTATATCTCACTCTATGAAAATAGACGTACAGATATATCAATTTGAAATTGGTGCATAACAGCGGATATTCAAAACCAAATATTTGCCGACCGGCAAACAGCCTAGGTGATTTCCTCAAATATCACTGATTACAACGAATCCCGATATAATGAGGATAATCACCCAATTCCCAATAACTTACTCCCACTCATCATCTGTAAAACCATACAGATGTGAGAATCGTACCTGGTAAATACATACCCTGGAGTAAGTATCTAATCGGGAAATCAGTTTTCCTTTAACTGTACACAGTGAAACTGAAACATTGAAATGTTTCGATGGGGTATCCTGGTATTCCTAGTAATGCCTCTTCCAGATTCACGACTGTAACCATATAGTTCCTTGCCACCTCTCCAAATCCCTTCATATGTCTTTAGTCTTTACCTTCTGTACACCCCTTTAGGCCAAATGGTTTTCTTCCTTCCCCACCGTTCGGCACCAGCCTATGGTTTGGAAGAAGACTATCCAATAAGCATAATGGGTGTACTGTCCCAATCCTAGGAACACTCGCAATGAGAGAGGGTGAAGATAAAAGACAACCGAATAAACCTTATTCCTATTTCTCCTGAACCAGAATCCATCCCCGAACTGGAACAAGTTCCATTCGAGTTCGTATATAACCATACGATGGAGTATCCAAATAAACTGTGGATCTTCGTAGTGATACGGAGTGTCCTGGAGAAATACAAAGGTGATGTGGGAGTGGTAACGAAATGTTTGGTTTGGTCGTGAATATCTGTTGCAATTTACTTTGCCCTCTTACTAATCCCTTGCTTTGTCTGAACTTAATACCTTCTGCACACCATCGTTATGCTAATTGGTTTTCTTCATTCCCTACCGGTCGGCACCAGCCTAAGGTTTGGAAGAAGACAATCCAATTTGCGTAATAGGTGTACTACCCCTAAACCAAGGAGTACTCGTAACCTGAGAGAGGGTAAAAGGAAAAGACAACTGAATAATCCTATCCGTTTTCTCCAGAACCGGAAACCATCCTCGAATAAATTCTTTCGAGTTCGTATCTAACCATACGATGGTTTTGTCCAATGGAAGTGGACGTTCGTAGTAAAACGGGGTGTCCTGGAGAAAAGGGTAAAAGTAGGAGTGGCAATGAGGTTTGCAACTCTGACAATCCAAAAGCCGGTGTTTAAGAAGGTTCGGTCAACTTGGTCACTGAGTCAAAGTCTTAGGGTCGGGTCAATGGTCGCTGCCAAAGAGAGAGAGAAAAGAAACACTCAGCGTGCACTCTAACCTAGATCAGAATGGTTACCAATTTATCTAATCTGGAATCCTCCCACTGTACCTCAAATTCTCCTCCAAACCTGAAAGAAGAATTAGTCGGGGTCACCCGAGGAGTAAACTAACTCATCAGTGGGAATCGGGATCCAACTATCATTGAATGATAACGTGACGGAATCCGCTCACGCTATCACACTCCAGAAGGTATGCGCATATCTGGCAAGTTTCAGTTCTTTTGAAACTCCCGATGTGATTTCTGCCCCATGCTCTTATGACCTTGACTTTGGCCAACATATCATAAGTCACATGTCAAGTTCTACCCGTCATTCTCTAGGTTAATTTGAATCCACCCGTACCTACCCTTGACTTTGGCCAAAATGGCAGTACGACTGTCCCAAACCAACGCATCTATCTATGCTGCATATGAATACCCAATAGCTACCAATCACTGTGCCTTGACTTTGGCCAACATACACAGCTTGAATACTATTGACCACCCATATGAAACGACGGAGGGCTACGAATGGTTTCTGGCGAAAACCTTTAACGTAATGAACTTGATATCGTTGAAGGAACGGATAGCTTTTAAAAATATAGTGACGAAAACCTTCGCTAAAGAGGTCACTCCCGGTGAAGGGATCTCGGCTCTTTCCCCGTAGAATGAGGTGCAGGATATTCCAACTGAATACCACGGTGCAAAGCAAAAGCAATCGGCTATAGTGAAGTTAATGCCCTGACGCAAACTTTTGTCCAAGGGGTCACTCCCGGTGAAGGGATCTCGGCCCTTGCCTCGTCGACTGAGGAGCAGGATATTCTAAATGAATACCGCGATGCAAAACAAAAGTGAACGTCCTTGCAATAACAGCTTTTTGAAAAGTGTTCCAACAACATCAGATTAGGTTTGTTTTAACTTGCATTGATCCGAATCAATGCAGTCCCATCAATTGATCACACCAAAAAGAACGAAAATATACTGATGTACGTATATGCCATCCGCATTCGCCACTGGGTCCCGTCATTACCCGTTAGGTTAGCTTACTAACGACAGAGCAGGGACTGGACTAGCGCGGATGCAAAACATATACGACATCTACTAATATATATACCAATATATAGTATTTCGATCAAGGCGTGAATAAAATGCAACACCACAGAAACAATACAGATATCTGGGATCCCCGGGTTTCACAGAGCCACTACTGAAACCCGACGTTCCCCTGGTCGTGTGGATAGCCTGTGCAATGAAATCCTAGATCCCTACGGGCGCGGCAAGTTACCCGCCAAAACCTGAAGCGAGGCAGCCCCCTTCAGTAACGTGAATGGACCACCCAGCACTTCACGGAATCCGGTAACTTGGGCACCCCTCCTGGGTCAACCTGTACCCCCTACGAGTGCGGCGAATAGCCCGCCAATCCTAGAGTGAAGCCCCCTCCGTCTCAATGCCATGAGATGCGGGCTTGTTGCCCTCCAGAACCCGGCTATCCGTGCACCCCTCCGCGGGGCAATCCTAGTACAGAAAGTAAAATATACATACAACGGGTACATCGACCGCAACCAGGTCGTGCCCCAAAATAATAATACAAACAGGCAGTGACGGCAGTCCACATGTCGGACGCTCGCCCCGCAATATCAAATGTACATAATACAACAAAACTGTACTAGCATTGCATCCAGGCTATCCCCCACGACCGATCCGCAACATCACAGCAAAAACAAAACATCAACGTGAAAGTCACGTTCGCAAATCCGTCTAACCGGGCTATAGCAGTTAGACCGGATTTACCGATCAAGTGACATTCACGGTCGCAGATATAATGTAAATACTGTGAAAAATGTGTTTAAAATATCCGATCGATCAAAAATTAACAAGTGGGCCCCCAATCAAAACTGTAGCACTCACAGAAAACCTGGGCCCAATTTTAATATTCCAAAACCCATATTTTAAGCCCAGAAGGCCTCTGTAAAAAATTGGTGAAGTGATCTCCACAGTGTGCGGCGGAAGGGCGGCGGGAAGGGGGTTTTCGCGGCGGTTCCGCGCTCCTACTGTGGAGTTACTTCGTCGAATTTTTACAGAGCTCTTAGATTTTCCAGTACATCAATATTTTACAACCTGAAAAATTTTTCGACACCAAAAAATTCCAACAGAAAACTGATGCTAACAAAAATGTAGTTTTGGAACATTCGATCGATCGAAACAGAAAAACACACTACACCAAGCTAGACTAAGTTAATGGCGAGGCTCTGATACCACTGTAAGTGCACGGCGGCGCCCCGGCCGTCAATCCGACGCCGGAATGCGGAAGCGGTGAAAAACTTAAATTTGCGGACTTAGCAAACCGGCACCACCGCGCACTAAACACCCGGATCGTAACCATTAACAAGTCTAAGCTAACTAGAAGATGGGTTAGAGATATACCGACGATCCAAGTCCTCCGGTCTTCTCGTCATGGTCCCGATCTCCTGCGGAAAAGTCCCGTCTCCTCCTCGTCGCCGGAAGTGCACCACATCGCCAACTTTGTTTACGGGCTCCCACCTCAATGCCGAGGCAACTCAGGCACGAAGCCGGCTACTCGACGTGCCCAAGATTTGCTGTAGAATGTTTAGTAGAACTTGTGTCTCACTTTTGGGGTTATCGGAATCACCCTTTTGGTGGAGGAATGATACAAGGAGTATGTGGAGGAGTTTTTGGATTTTGGAACATGAAATGAACCACAAAACCCACACTACAATTTTTGGACAGCCCCCTATAGGACTTGGTCGGCCATGCATGTGAGAGGGTGAGTGAGAATGAGGGAGAGTGTGATAGAAAATGAGAGAGCCATCCAATAATGCAATGGAGAGAGAGAAAGCTATCATAAGGAAAATAATGATCACCAAGAAAAGTCCTCACTCAACAACCATACCATCTCCCATCATCAACAATCATCAAGCAAGATGACTTCAAAAAGTCAAGCCATCATGAAGAGGTCAAGGTCAAGGAATGGTGCATATCATGAAAACCATCATGATACAAATAATATGCAAAGGACCCCCTTCCAAAAACTTATTTGCAACAATGCAAATAAGCCCTCCTCCACCAATCTTCGGCCAATGAACGGAACAATGGAAATCGGCCGAAACGGAAAGCAAACTGGCAACTCCAGAAAACTGGTCCCGTAATAAATTACAGGAAAACCCCGATACTATGCATACACACCCGCATTTGTATTCCGACCGAAATACAAATGCAATGAGACAAAATCTACACTGTACTATACTAGGATCCGGCTTATACCAAAGCCGGCTAGTATTATCCGTTCGATCATGATCTATGCAATACCGCACGTATCTGATCGAACCCTGCCATATAACCATACGGCCTATAGTACAGACTGTCCGATCCTGATCCGTGCAATACCGCACGTATCTGATCGGACCCTGCCATATCTCCATACGGCCTCTACAACCTTTCGCCCGAAAGCTGAGTAACTGAAATGTGGGGGACTCTAAAGACTCATCAACACCTCGGTTGTGGATTTAACCACTAGCACGTCAGAGGTATAAGCCAATACGTAACGGGCTACCAAGTATTGACTAAAAGGGACGTCTGTGAGTGAACTCAGCCTGACAACCCTACTGAGCCTGTCAGTGACAATATCCGTACAGTCCGGTCCGTTCGTCTATGAGTATCGCATGGCGGGCCTAGGGGGTTGGTAAAAGTCAGACCCCCAAAAGCGGTACAAGTCGTGTCGGAGTGTAGCCCAGAACACCCTGAGATACTACTGGAATACCTACCAGTAAATCTCCTTGCCTTGGCCAAGGACTTTGTGTAATGGCTCTCCTAGACACAGCACGACCTCACCCCCAATACCGGGAGAGACGAACCCCTGAAGATACGCTCACTGCCTCCATGTGGCTCGGGACTGTACCCAACTAAAACCTGTTTGCACGACTCCTTTGAGCCGTGGTAGGGTAGTAATCAAAGTACAGTGGGAACTCACACGAGACAAATGACGATCCCCAGGTCGATGAACTAACCTGCACACATGTCACCAGGGAACTGCCATCTGACGTCTGGTATATGACCAACTAGCATGTTCCCGGCGAGTCCTGTCCGGTGTACTCATAACCCAATGAGCACCTGTATACATCTTAGGTGATCCAACTGACACCAGTGGCTTGTGAGACCGGCCACCGCCCCTCGTCGGGGTCTCGACTGTATACACTAGTCTACTAATGGAGTATCGATGCCCGGTCTCGAAACTCCCACGACTAGGGACCTTTTAAGGATATGCTTGTAGACCCCCAGCTCTCACTTATATGATCGCCCTCATACTGCTGGTGGTCAAGCAAGAAACCTAGGGGCTCTATCAACGTGTAATAGCGACGTGTCAGGTCACCTAAAACAGTACACGATGATAAAGGTAAACCAGATAGCATACTATCATCTCGAGTAAGACTGTCCTACAGGGATAGGTCCTCCCTCAATCATTACAATCACGTACCTGTGACCTAATAATTGACTTTGAGGGCACTATCTCCAACACCCACCACTTAACCCCAACCCAGCCCCAGCCCCAGCCCCCAGCCCCAACCTAACCCTAACCCCAGCGCGGCCAGCTAAACCCCAACACCAACCCTAAGGCAAACCCTAACCCCAGCCTCACCCCAGCTGCAGCCGAACCCCAACCCTAACCCTACCCCGACCCCGACCCCGACCGCGACCGCGACCCCTGCCGAACCCCAACTCGCGTGCGCAACCCCAGACCCAGCCATGAACCCTAAGCCCAAAATAATCAAAAAAATCTTTAATTTACCTCAAGATTTACTCACCTGAACGGCTGCTGCAGGGGCTGGGGCGACGACCTGAACGGCGGTGGCGACGACCTGAACCGCGGTGGCGACGAGAACGGCGGTGGCGACGAGGAGAACGACGGTGGCGATGACGGCGTGGTGATTTGGGGATTTTTTTCGCGCGCGATCGAGAGAGAGAGAGAAAGTGAGCGTAGGCGATCGATCTGGGCTTTTGTTAAATCGATATTTACTTGCCCCTACGGATATACCCGTAGGTCCTTTGTTTGCGGCTCCGCAGAGGCAAACACCAAATTAAGAATTAATATTTTTATTCTTGGACGTCTGTGCCCGTAGGGGCAACCTTTTAGCCCTACGGATTAATCCGTAGGGCCAAGTTAAATCTGCCCCTACGGATTCCAATATCCGTAGGGGCAACCCGCTATTTTACTAGTGTTTGTTGCAAATAAAAACACCCAAAACCATTGTTTGGGTGATTTAAACTTCTGTTGTTGGATTTCCAAATCCAAACAACATTTTTGTGTGTGGTTGACAAAAATAAATGAGAAATGCAACATATGTTGCAAGATTGATTATGTGGCATATGAGAATATTATGATGGCATCTCTAATAATTGCCATGAGCACATTTTCCCAAGTTGCAACACTTGTTACAAACATTGAGTAATGTTGCAAGAATTTGACCCTTTTTTTATATATCCATTTACAAATCCGACTCAAGTTGTTGCAAGCCAAAAATAGGAAATGAAAATTTTTTGCAACAAATGTTTCATGCAACTCCATTTCCATGCTACCAAATAGCCCCTTATTGAATCTTAAAATCATATGATAGCAATACTACTTGGACGACTTTTGCTCTTTTTATTTCAATTGTTAGGTTATGGTTTTTTGTAGTTCAAAGGTATAATAAGTTCTCTCTGATACTCTCAGCCATTTTTCCAAATTAAATCTGACTTTGACAGATTGTTATGTATTTGATATATACATTTTTTAAAAAATTGAGCTTTACCTGTGACATTGCAGGTTTAACTGGCCTCATATGGTGATTTGTGTTGGCAGTAGTGATTTCAAGTCAATTATTGAATTGCAAGCATGCGATTGTGATGATTGAGCAAGCACCTATTCCAGTAGAACAGTCTTACTCGAGATGATAGTAGTTTATCTTTATCATCATGTACAACATTAGGTGGAATTACATATCACAATTACATTATAATAGAGCTCATAGGATTCTTGTTTGACTACCAGTATTATGATGGCGATCATATACGTGAGAGCTGAGTGGTCTATAAGCACATCCTTAAATGTCCCTGGTCGTGGGAATATCAAGACTGGGCATCAGTACTCCAGAGTAGACTAGTGTATGCTTATCGAGACCCCGACGAGGGTCGGTGGCCGGTCTCACAAGCCATTGGTGTCAGTTAGTCACCTAAGATAGTATACAGGTGCTCATTGGGTAATGAGTACACTGGACGGACTCGCCGGGAATATACTAGTTTGTATTATACCTATTGTCAAATAGATGTTCCCGGGTGATATGTGTATAGGTTAGTCTGTCGACCTGAGATCATCATTTGTCTCGTGTGAGTTCCTACTGTGCTTTGATTACTACGCTAACACGGCTCAAAGGACTCGTGCAAACAGGTTTTAGTTGGGTGCAATCCCGAGCCACATGGAGGCAGTGAGTGGATCTTCGGGGATTCGTCTCTCCCAGTAGTGGGGGTTGATATCATGCAGTGCATGAGTAGACATCACCAGAAATTCTTGGCCAAGGTAGTCAAGAATTACTGATCTAGGATCAGTACTTTCTCAGGTGGTGATGGGTTTCATACCGACACGAATTATCGCGTTGTTAGGGGTCTGACTTCATTCATCCCCCTCGACTCAATATGCGATATTCTTAGACGAACAGACCGGACTGTAAGGAGATTGTCACTGTCAGACTCAGTAAGGGTACGGATGAGTTTGCTCGTCGGCCTTTCTTTCTCTCAATACCTAGGTAGCCATTATGTACAGCTAGTGCCGCTGACGTGTTTGTGGTTAAATCCACTGCCAGCGTATTGACGAGTTTTTAGAGTCCCACACAGAGGGTTTTCACGGTTCAGGCAATATGATGTAGATGACGTATGTTGGTACATACAGGTGTCCGATTAAATATGTGTACAAACTGCACTGATTTTAATCGGACAGTTGATGATACTAGCGGCTTAGGACTAAGCCGGATTATTAAATCAGGTTTTGATTTAATAATTTATATGTGTATTTATATATATGTATTCTAGTATTATTGTTCACTATTCGTTTTCTCTCTTGACTATTCGTATTTTTGTACGAATACGCGTATATGTATTTCGATACGTGTATCGGGTTGCATTCTGTATTTATACGGAATAGCTTCTAGAAGATGGCCACTTCATTATTTGATTTTCATTTTAGAAAATCAATTTGGGAAATGAGGTGGAGGGTGAGTTGGCATGAGCATGTGCTTGGCATATAGAGAGGTATGGCACACATTTGTTTATTGTGAAAATTGGAGAAGATGTTTTCATTGCATGGTTGTAAATTGTTGGAGCCATATTCTTTACAAGACATCCAAGTTTTTTTTTCCTTCACTTGATGATTCTCTTCTCTCCTGAGAGACTTATCCATTTTCTTTAGTTGCTCATGCCACATGTTTCCTCATCTCCTCTTCATCTTCTTGAGTTGCTCTTTGAGCATTTGTGATGAAAGAAATTCATAGTGAGATAATCCTACACCTCCACTCTCCATTGTTAGCAAGTTTGGAGCGTCGGTTGCCTCGCTTGGCGAGGCTGAAGCTTGAGCCGTTTCCCTCGGGTGGATCATCGTAGATGGAGGAAGACCGGCAACCAAATTCGATCTGCGACCACTAGGAGTTTGGGATGATGGTTCAAGACCGAAGGACACAGATCAACTCGGTATAACTATCTAACTCCTAGTTTTATATATTGCTAGTATAGGGTTTAGGGTAGATCCGGGCATCGAGTTGTGGTAGCGCTAGTTTAGAAATTTTTTGTTCCGCATTTGGTCACGATTTGATGGCCGGGATGCTGCCGTAACCCAACATGGTATCAGAGCCAACCCTTAAACCCTTAGCTAGCTAGTTTAGACGATATAAAAGTATCAAAACCGAAACAAATCCAAAACAATACCAATATTTTTCCAGTCTCTGTCGATTTTTTCAAAGTCTTCAAAAAAAATTTAAAACAATTGCAGAAGACTACTTGAGTGACCACTAGAACACACCACAAAGGCGAGCCAAAACCGCCGGATTTGACCCTGTGAGATAGCTTAAAAAACGGGTGTGGCCGGTTTTACTTTGGAGTTTGGGCTTGAGATTTTTGGTGTTTTCTTATCTATGGAATATTGGTGCAGTGGTATTGTTTGTTTTGCCCGGTTTAGATATTTTGTTGTCTTTAGTTCAGGGGCAATTCTGGGTGTTTCAAAGTTGATATTTTAACACCGTTTAAATGTATACAGTACATACATTACTATCTGCGACCGTGAATATCATTAGAGCGGTATAACCCTTCTAACTGCTATATGTTCTTTTAGACGAGTTTGCGAACGTGACATTCACGTTGATGTTCTGTGTTGTGCTGCGATTGTGGCTGGATCGTCATGGTGGATAGATTGGGTCAATGTTCGTACAGTTTAGATTCATTTATACATTTGATATTGCGGGGCAAGCGTCCGACATGTGGACCGCCATCACTGCCGGTTTGTATATTATTTGTGTGGGGCATGACCGGGTTGAGATCGATATCACCCTTATATATATTATTTTCTTTTCTATACTAGGTGTTGGATATATGTATGCCATAGAGGCCGTTATATGATAGTGCATGTATTTATACATATATATATATATTCAGAGGAAATTCTTGCTCGACATGATAGTATGCTATCTGGTTCTTCTTTATCTGACATGTTGACTTGATCATGCTTTTATTCATTTACACATGTTGATAAAGCCCTGAGGATATTTGCTTGACTACTGTGATTATGATGAAGATCATACTAATGGGACGTCTGTAGTTTATAAGCATATCCTGAAATGTCCCTAGTCGTAAGTGTATCGAGATAGGGCATCGATATACCAGAGTAGACTAGCGTATATGATACTAGACCCATATGATGGGCGATGGATGTTCCCACATCCATTGATATTTGACATCGAGATTATATACGGGTGCTCAATGGAGAATGGGTACACTGGACGGACTCGCTGAGAACTCTTATATGGTATTATATATATCGTCGGATAGCAGTTCTCAGGTGACACTGGTACAGATTAGTCTGTAGACCCGAGATCGTCATAGAGTCTTGTGTGTTCTCCCACTGTACTTTGATTACCACCCTACCGCGGCTCTACTGAGTCGTGCAAACGGGTGGCTATTGGGTACAATCCCGAGACATATGAAGACGATGAGCGATAGGAGGGGTTTCGTCTCTCCTGGTATTGAGAGTTGATACTGTGCTGTGCTAGATTGGCTATATCAGTAAGTCCCTGGCCAGGGCTGTTGAGATTTACTGATAAGTGTTATCAGTAGTTTCTCAATCTGTTATAGACCATTCATCGACACGACTTATTGAGTTATTGGGGTCGACGTTAGAATCCCTAGACTCGATGTGCAGCATATCTGACGAAGAGACCGGACTGTACGGTAGTGTTGCCGGTTGGCCCGACGGGAGTTGTGACAGGTTCGCTTGTTTTCTTCTGATCGCTCAATACCCGCGTGGCCGTTACGTTTAGCTGACATCTTGCGGCTTGGGGGTGCTTGATACGATTATCACCCACTATCGGCGTATTGACGAGTCTTAGAGCCTCACAATGGAGTTACCTAGTCCAGGCGAAACGATGTGGTGTGCATATGAGATATGCGCGGGGACCCGATTAAATACGCGTATGTGATACCGTATATTAATCGGGCAGTTTGCTATTGTCGGGTCGTATGAGATATGACCAGTTTGCTAAATCAAGTGTTTATTTAACATTGACCATTTACATTTTCACTTTAAACCCTTTTGTCTTTTGGTGTATGCATGCATGTATGCACATGTTTACATTGATGCACATATGGATGTGCATGCATACATACATGCATACACATATGTGTCATGCTTGTTGATACACTTGATGGTGGCAATATAAGACTCACATGTTGGTAAATATATTGATATTTATTTTTGTGATTAATGGAAATGGATAATCAATCATGGTTTATTATTTTATTCTTACACTAAATCTAAGGTTAACCATGAGTTATTTTTTCATGGCCATTTTTGCTCCAAAAGAAATATCTAGATATTTATTAACTAGGGTTAAGAATGAGAAGAGGAATATATATATATATATATATATATATTCATTTCTCATTTTTATCCTAAGCTTGATCATTATCTTGAGCTTTCATATTGCTATCTTCTTCTTCCTCTCTTTCTTGCTCTCTAGGTTTTGATGGTGAGTTAAAGAGTAATCAAGTTAGGGTTTTGAAGTGAGAAAACAAACTACATCATCATTTTATACTACTCTTGCCCACTAGTTTAGAGTGTTAGCTTCAACTTCATCATCTTGATCAAGTGGAGCTTTTTACTTGGACAAAGAGGACTCCGGGTGGATCGTCGTGGACTTAGAGTATCTCAAGCAAGCTTCTTCCAACTCTCAAGTAGCCAAGGAGTCTAGCTAAGGGAGCTACAAAGGTTGTATTCTCTAAACCTAGCACCTTACTACTTGTGGATTGTGATAGTTTTAGTGTTACCCTAGCTTTTCTAGTTTAATCCTTAAGATAGTTTCTTTAGCACCCTCTAAATTTTTTTAATATGGCATGTGTGATGCTACCAAATCTTAGTAGTAGTGCTAATCAAACCCTTCATGGTATCAGAGCCTAACTAGAAGCCTAGACGATGTTACAATAATCCGAAAAAGAAAACCTCCTCAAAAATACGGTTTTAGAAGCCCTTGAAAAAGCTCTCTGGAAAATTTTTAAAAAGTGATCTAAAAATTGTTTAAACAACTGCAGAGTGGCATTTATGATAATACAAGAACACAGGTGAAATACGAGTGGGGGGGCTCGGATTTTGGCCGAGCCCTGAGCCAGGGATTCCGGCGTCGCCGGCCAATTTGGCTCCTCCCCTGCTCGTATTGCACCAGTGCTCTGTACATCATGATCTGGGGTTTCTGGTATTGTTTGAATAGTCCAAAATTGCATGTGATGTTAGTTTGGTAATGGACTCTTTGCGAAGTATTTCATATTCGTATTTTTTTAGCATTGTATTGGTAACCTAGACGACGTTAAACAGGTCGAACGATTATCAAACACTGGTATTTTTCAGGTTGAACGTACTCAATATATAATGCAGGTATTCTTATGGACTCTCTAGAAGAATGAAACCCTAACTCGAGATGTGACCACAGAACTGCGACTAAACCTTAGGGTTTGTCGTAGTTAGTGGCGCCACAAATGAGGCTTGAATTTGCCCTTCTACGGCTGGTCCATAAAGTACCGTGGCATAGTTTTTGGGTATTGTTTAACGGTGCTCAAGTGTTGAGCTTGCTGGGGAATATGGGTGTTCGCTAATTCGATCGAAGGGTTTGACATCGTCTAGCAGTATGTGATACTTATTTCTGCGACCGTAAGTGTAGTATGTATATCGCCGGTTTCATTGCTATATGTCAACGGCAATTGGGGTACGCATACTTGCTTACGTTGATGACATGCGATGTTATGTGTTGCTGTGTTATGATGTATAAGATTGTCGTGATCGAATAGCCGGGGGTTTTATGTTAGATGAGAGTTTTACTTTTCATTCATGTAAAATTCATTTGTAATGTAATATTCTTTTATTTGGGGAACTTCCGGGTTGAGGATGATGTCACCTTGTTGTATATTATTTACTTTTCCGCATTACGATAGACCCAAGGTGGAGAGCACAAGTGACCGGGTTCTAGAGTCCAGTGGGAGACTATCTCGAGGAGTCAGGATCGGGTCTCCTAACTCTAGAATTAGTAGGGCCACTTGCCGCTCTCGTAGGGGTCTTGGATGTGGGATTGGCTATTCATCACGACCGTGGAATCCGTATTTTCTATTGTTGGCTAAATACTAAATACGGACATCCTAGTATATCCTATATGATCATATCTGTGTTTCTGCTGCCTATATTCTGTGATGTGATTGCTTAATATATCTGAGATGAATGCAATATTATATATGAGATATATAGTAGACGTTACTTATATTTTACACCCGCGCTAGTCCGTCCCAGTATGCCGTTAGTTAAGTAGCCTAACGGTGCATAACGGAACATTGTGGCGAATGCGGATGGCATAAGCGTACGTTATATTTTCATTTCTTTTCTGTGATTAGCTTAAGGACTTAAATGATGGGACTATATTAATATGATTAATGTAAAGAAAATAAACCTAAAAAGATGTTGTAGAATTAGATTTGAAAACCACTCGATTTTTTTTTAAGAAAAAGCTACATTTCAAAATTGCGGAGCTTAAGACACTCCTTTTGAAAACCATTTGATTCTACGGCGATATCAAGTTTAAAGCGTTAAAGGTTTTCTTAAAAACCATCTGCAACCCTCCGTCATTTTAGGAAGTAGAGTACTTAGTATTCGTGCTACGTTTGTTGACTATAGTTAAGGCGTAGTGTACGGTAGCTAAGTGATGTCTTCCTATACTGCATATGATGCAGATTAATTAGGACATTCATATGACTTTGATGACCATAGTTAAGGGTCATGTGGATGGGTCTAATTAATCAAGAAATGATGGGTAGAACTTGACTAGTGCTTGTGATTTGTTGACCATAGTTAAGGTCATGAGTACTAGGGGTAAAAACCACATCGGGAGTTTCAAGAGTTGAGATTTGCAATGAGATTGCATACCTTCCATATGATGGTTGGATCCCAATCCCTCTGTGGGCAACAGTTGCTCCCAGGAGAGTTTTGTAGTTTACAATTAGCTAACCCATTAGGTGTCTAGAAAGGTGTTAATGAGGCTACGCCTCTGGGAAGACGAGGTTTATATTAATTAGGTCCGTGCGAAGGACGGGGAACCTCCCTCTAGTATCGACACAGGCCTGGCTGAACGGTTAGCGAAGTTGTAGACTGTAATTAATCCTAGCTAGTTTTCCTTTTAAGGTTTGAGGGGAAATTTGATAAAAGCAGTGGGAGATATCGATTAGATAAGATAATAACCAATCTGATCTTTGCAAGAGCTTTCGCTAAGTGTATTCTTCTCTCTCTCTTAATGGCAAATACCAATGACAGGACTCAAGCTTCTACTAGATAAAAATAAACTGAATGGGACCAATTATAAAGACTGGCTAAGAAACCTTAACATTGCCTTGACTTATGATAAGGTATCATATGTTTCACGGCTCCAGCCTCGCCCGTCCCAGATCCTAAATCTTCAGTTGCGGATAAGGAAGTCTGCAAGACATGGGACGCTGACTGTGTCACGGCCAAATGCCTCGCGCTTGCATCGATGGATAACACACATCAGAAGCAGTACGAGAATATGGACGTCCAAGCCATATTTCTCCATACAAAGGAGTTATATGGGGAGAAATCTCGTGTCTTATGATACGAAGCGTCATGAAAGTTGTTTCAGATGCGGATGGTCCCTGGCACATCAATAGGAGACCATGTTCTAAAGATGATAGCTTTCATAGAAAAGATTGAGGACCTTGGGTGGGCAATGTACAATGAGCAATATACTGATATTATTCTGCAGTCTCTCCCCTCCATCTTTGCTCAATTTGTAGTTAACTTCAACATACACAACATGGAGAGGGAACTACCTGAACTCCTTAATATGTTAAGGAGTGCAGAGAGCACGCTCAAGTCAGTGAAGACTCCCGCTTTGACTGTTGGGCCATCTTCCTCCTCTCACCCGAAGGCTAAAGCCAAGAGAAAGATGAAGAAGAAACCCACCAAACCTAGAGATGGAGTTAAAAAGGTTAAGGGGAATGACAAGTCCAAAGCTGGGGAATCGGGGAAAGTGGAATGTTATCACTGCCACAAAGTGGGACACTGGAAGCGCAATTGCTCTGAGTACTTGGAGCTTAAGAAGAAGAAGCATGGGGATGCTTCCGCTTCAGGTGTGTTTGTTGTAAGTCCATGCTACCTCTCCCGGTACTTTGGGGCATGCGGAATTTGGTGAAAAACAATTTTCTTAGAGGCGGTAACATGGACTCAAAACCCGGATCTTTGTTAAACTGCTAACTAACAACCTAACAAGAGTTTACCTACTCGGTTAGGGGGCTATACCTTTCTTGAACTCCTTCGTCTTCAACTCGTCCCGGAGTTCGGATCGGCCTCACCTCGTCGTCTCCTTGCGTCGCAGATGGATCCACCCGAAAGCTTCTACCTTTGGCTTATTCTTCGGACTTTGAAGAAACTAGATCACTTGGCTTGCTAGGCCTTGTGAACTAGAATGAGTAGAGAAGAGTATGTTGGGATTTTGCTCTATGGTTCTTGCTTCTCAACACTTGAGACAAGTGAACCATAGACTAAAGATAGAGAGCAAGAGGAAGAGGGTGAGAGCAAAAGCATGAGAGCTCAAAACCAAGAGAGAGAAAGGTCAAGCAAGAATGAGCCTCTCTTTTGTCTTTCACCCTCTCATAATCCAAAAGCATCATTAGCCATAATGTCAACCAAGTATTATGTAATGGTTCATATCATGACAAAGGCAATATCATTTCCATGCACTCATTTTGCAAACTACAACAAGCAAGCAAAAGTCTTTGCATGAAAATGACAACCATTGTGATGATGATGGTCAACTAGTCCAACCTAGTCAACCGATCAACAAAGTCAACAAGTCAACAAAGTCAACCCTCCAACAACCATGTCACTATAATACTTAATTAATATTATTGCTAAATATATATATATATATATATCATATTCTCATTAGGGTTGAGCAAAATGTCAATAGTCAACAGTCAACGGCAACAACCCTAATGAGAATTCTCTGCCTCTGTCTCTCCGTCAACTGTGCATACACACCCGCATCCGCGTTCCGAGGAACACGGATGCAAACTGGATAAAAACAATCCCAATACGTACACTAGGATCTGGCTTAAACCAAAGCCCGCTTGTGTAAACTGTCCGGACACTAAACGTGCACAAGTGCACGGATGTGACTGAACCCTGTCGCAAAACCATGCGACCTGTCGCAAAACCATGCGACCTCTACTCTTTTGCCTAAAGGCGAATAGCTTTCTGTGTGGGACTCTAAAGACTCGACACTACGCTGGCAGTGGGTTTAACCACAGACCACAAGCGGCACTAGCTGTGCGTAATGGTTCCCAGGTAGATGCCGACAAGAAGACTGACGAGGCGAAACCCATCTGAACTCCTACTGAGCCTGAATGTGACATTCTCCGTACAGTTCGGTCTGTTCGTCTGATACATCGCATGGCGGGCCTAGGGTGCGGTAAACGTCAGTCCCCCAATAGCGGTACAAGTCGTGTCGGAGTGAAGCCCAAAACACTCTGAGATAACACTGGAAGCCTACCAGTATATCTCGTTTGCCCTAGCCAAGGACTACTCGTGTAATGGCTCTCCTAGACACAGCGCGATGTCAACCTCCAATACCGGGAGAGACGAATCCTGTCTAACCGTCACTGCCTCCAAGTGCTTCGGGACTGCACCCAACTACCACCTGTTTGCACGACTCCTTTGAGCCGTGGTAGGGTAGTAATCAAAGTGTAGTGGGAACACACTCGAGGCGAAGTGACAGTGTCAATTCAGCGGACTAAGCTGTACTCATGTCACCTGGGAACTGATAACTGACGATAGGCATAATACCAACTAGTCAGTTCCCGACGAGTCCTGTCCAGTGTACTCGTAACCCAACGAGCACCCGCATACTATCTCAAGTACGACGTACCGACGGCTGTGGAACAGACCGTCTCCCATACTGGGATGCGAAGCGCATGCGCTAGTCTACTCCGGAGTATCGATGCCCTGTCTCGATAGTCCTGCGACCAGGGACCTGCATAAGGATGTGCTTATAGATTACCCAGCCCCACTAGTGTGACTGCCATCACAACGCTGGTAATCAAGCAAAGATCCTAAGGGCTCCACTAATGTGTATAGGCGATATACTAAAATAAACACATGTACACATTGAAGTAGAAACAAACCAAGTAGCATACTACTATTTTGAGCAAGATTGTCAATACAAGGTGAATATCCCAAGCTTCTATTAAGTAATATACATACTAGTATGATACAGTAATGGCCTCTAGGGCATATACACTAACAATCTCCCACTTGCACTAAGGCCATGTACTGGCGTATCGAAGACCTATCATCTCGATCAGCCGCTCGAACTGAGTCTGGGGTAAGGCCTTCGTGAGTGGATCAGCAGTGTTATCTTCCGTATTTACTCTCTTCACCTCGATCTCCCGGCAATCAACGATCTCCCTGATCAGGTGGTACCGCCTCAAAATATGCCTGGACTTCTGATGGGACCTGGGTTCCTTCGCTAAAGCTATAGCGCCGTTGTTGTCACAATACAGCGGTATTGGATCAACACTGGTAGGAACCACCTGAAGTTCCGTGAGGAACTTTTTCATCCAGACAGCTTCCTTTGCGGCATCGCAAGCAGCTATGTACTCCGCTTCCATAGTTGAGTCAGCAACGGTTTCCTTCTTGGAACTCTTCCAGCAAACCGCCCCTCCATTAAGGGTAAAGACATAACCCGACATGGACTTGGAGTCATCCTTATCACTCTGGAAGCTGGAGTCAGCAAAGGCCTCAATCTGGAGGTCTTTTCCTCCATACACCAAGAACATCTCCTTAGTCCTTCTCAGGTACTTGAGAATGTTCTTTACTGCTATCCAGTGTTTCTCCCCTGGGTTCGATTGATACCGGCTTACAACGCTTAATGCGTATGCTAAATCTGGTCTGGTACACAACATCGTATACATAATAGAGCCTACCGCAGATGCGTAGGGTATTGATGACATGCGAGCCCTTTCCAAATCAGTCTTGGGAGACATCTCTTTGGAGAGGGTGATTCCGTGACAAGCCGGTAGATTACCACGCTTGGAATCTTCCATACTGAATCGTTTCAGTATGGTGTCGATGTACCTTGACTGTGAAAGTCCCAACATCCTCTTAGATCTATCACGATAGATCTGGATCCCCAGAATGTAGTTGGCATCGCCCAGGTCCTTCATGGAGAACCTCTGCGACAAGAATCCTTTGACTGACTGTAGCATAGGAATATCATTTCCTATTAGGAGAATGTCATCGACGTACAAGACGAGGAATACCACATTTCTCCCTACAATCTTACTGTAAATGCATGGTTCATCTGGGTTTTTGACAAAGTCAAATTCTTTGACAGTATCATCAAAGCAGATGTTCCAACTCCGCGATGCCTGCTTGAGTCCATAGATGGACTTGAGCAATTTGCACACTTTACCGCTACTCCCACTCTGATTGAATCCCTCTGGCTGATCCATATAGACGCACTCTTCCAAACTTCTATTTAGAAAAGCCGTCTTTACGTCCATCTGCCAGATTTCATAATCGTGGAAGGCAGCAATGGTAAGAAGGATTCGAATGGATTTAAGCATGGCTACTGGAGAAAAGGTCTCGTCATAGTCCAAACCAGGTCTTTGACGAAAACCCTTTGCAAGGAGCCTAGCTTTATAGGTTTCAACCTGCCCATCTACACCAATCTTCTTTCTGAAGATCCATTTGCAGCCTACAGGTTTTACCCCTTCTGGAGCAAAGTCCAAAGTCCAAACTTTGTTGTTGTACATGGACTCCATCTCGGTCCGCATTGCATCCAGCCATTTTACCGAGTCACCGCTCTGAATGGCTTGCTGGAAGCTAGTAGGCTCACCATAATCCATGGTGCAATCCTCTCTATCCCCGTCTATGAGAAAACCGTAGTATCTCTCGGGCGGATGAGACTGCCTACTACTCTTGCGGAGTGGCGTAGGAATGTCCGGTTCCCCTGAACTTTCTGGTTCTACTAAGGTTTCAGTAATAGCTTGTGGTTCTGGAATTTCTTCCAGTTCTATTGCGCTCCCACTTATCTGATTTTCTAAAAACTCAGTTTCCAAGAAGTGGGCATGACGAGAGACAAGGACTTTTTGCTCCTCTGCGTAATAGAAAATATACCCCTTGGAGTTCTTTGGGTATCCCACAAACTTGCACTGTACTGAGCGTGCCTCGAGCTTGTCCGCATGCTGCTTTTTTACAAAAGCTGGACATCCCCATGTCTTAAAGGATTTAAGACAGGGTTTCTTCCCACTCCACATCTGATATGGTGTGGTAGGCACTGTCTTAGTAGGAACTTGGTTCAAGAGATGTGCAGCTGTTTCTAGTGCATAACCCCAGAAAGATCGCGGTAACTCAGCCTTACTCATCATGGAACGAACCATATCTAATAGGGTTCGATTCCTCCTTTCCGATACACCGTTGTGTTGTGGTGTGTATAGAGGAGTAAGTTGAGAGAGAATTCCATTCTCTTTTAAGTAGCCCAGAAACTCGGCACTCAAGTATTCTCCACCTCGATCCGATCTTAGAATCTTGATACTTTTGCCGGTTTGTTTTTCAACTTCATTCTTGTATTCTTGAAATTTCCCAAAGGCCTCGGATTTGTGCTTCATTAAGAAGACATGTCCATACCTAGAGAAATCATCTGTGAAAGTAATGAAGTATGAATAACCACTTCGCGCATGTGTAGACATTGGACCACACACGTCACTGTGTATGAGTCCCAAGAGCTCGCTCGCTCTTACTCCGTGTCCAGTGAACGGAGTCTTTGTCATCTTTCCCATGAGGCAAGATTCACAAGTGGTATAAGACTGGTACTCGAACGGATCCAAGTATCCTTCTTTATGTAACTTAGTCAACCGTGTCTCATTGATGTGACCCAGTCTACAATGCCATAAGAAAGCCTGATTTAATTCTGGAGACTTTCTTTTAAGTGTGTTCTGGACACTGAATATCTGAGCTTGATTCAATACGTATATACCGTTATTTAATGTACCTGACTCAATCAGTACTTGATTTAGGTGGATGTTTACTACATCGCTTACAAAAGCAAAATCATATCCTTCCTTAGAAAGTAAGAATACAGATATGATATTACAAGTCGCACCTGGTACATACAAACAGTTACGCAGAATCAATATCTGCCCAGTTGTCAGTCCTAGGTGATATTCCCCTACGGATACAGCATCCATGCTCATTCCGTTAGCAACCCTGAGAGTCATATCACCTTTCCTGATAACCCTACGGTTTCTCAGAGCCTGTAACAAATTACAGATGTGAGATCCTGATCCGGTATCCAATACCCAGGAAGTAGGGTTAACTGACAAACAGTTCTCTATTACAAACACACTCGAAGCCAAAGCCACAACATGCTTCGAATTCTGGCTACTGTCTTTGCAAGCCCTGCAATCTTTCTGCCATTGTTCATTCCCGTTACAATAGGAACGTCCCTCTTTTACTATATCCAGTCCTGAAACTTTTGCCCTTGCTTTTCCTTTTTCTTCCCTGGTTTCTTTCAGGGTATTAGCAGAGGGCAGGGACTGTAGAATTAAGTCAGTACTTGACCCATTCTTCAACGTGGTCTCTAGGTCCGTGAGCTTAAAATAGCTGGTCTCTGTGAGGACGTTGTCCCTTACAGATGACCCGACAGCCAACCTCGCTTGAAGCAATTCGTTCGAGGTCTCATATCTTGCGATACGAGATTGCTCTCCATATAAATCTTTGTTATGGAGGAAGATAGAAACTGAGTCCATCTTCTCGTGCTGCCCCTGGTTTGCACCATCAACTGAGGCTAACACGAGGCACTTGGCTTTCGTACAATCCTTTTCCGATGTCCTTTGGATGTAAACATCCGTGATAGGGGAAACTGGACCTGAGACGGCAGGGGTTTGATTAGTTAAGAGGTGTCCCAGCTTGTCATGGGTAATGGACATCTGGACAGACCTTTGCCAGTCATAACAGTCAGATTCAGTCATTTTATTATCTAGATGTAACCTAGGTGCGGTCACTTGGTCGCTGCAATTAAGAGAGAGAGAAGAAAACACTCAGCATGATGCTCTTGCAAGTTTAGAGTGGTTTTTAATTTGTCTAAACAGGATGGCTCCCACTGTCTCTCGAATCCATCCTCAAAACTAAAAAGGAAGAATTAGTCAGGATCAATCTCACCGTACAATTCTTGCTTAACCGTTCAGCCAGGCCAGTGTCGGTACTTCGAGGGAGGTTTTACAACGCTTTCGCGAAGTTCCTTAATTCAAGAAGCTCTTTTCCCTGGGGGCGTAGCCCCGCTAACACCTTTCTAGGAACCTACTTGGTTTATAGCATTGATCGTTAAGTGAGAAATTTCCCGAGGAGTAGCATATACTCACAGTAGGATCGGGATCCAAATATCATCGTGTGACGAAACTGAAGGAATCCTACCAGGATCATCACAATCCAAATGGTATGCAACACTAGCAAGTTTCAGTACTTTTGAAACTCCCGATGTAGATTTTTGCCCCATGCTCTTATGACCTTGACTAAGGCCAACAAATCATAAGTCACATGTCAAGTTCTACCCGTCGTTGTCCAGGTTGATTTGAACCCACCCGTATATACCCTTGACTATGGCCAACAAAGTAATACGACTGTCCCAAACCAACGCATTCTATCTATGCAACATATGAATACCCACCAGCTACCAAACACTGTGCCTTGACTAAGGCCAACAAACACAGCTTGAATACTGTTGATTATTCATATGAAACGACGGACGGCTACGGATGGTTTTGGCGAAACCTTGAACGTAGTGAACTTGATATAATCGAAGAAACGAAATAGCTTTTTAAAAGGAGTGGCTCAAGCTCCGCATTTAAAAGTTAGTTTTGAAAAGAACCGAGTGGTTTTCAAAGTATTCCAACGACTTGTACTTGGTTTATTTTCTTGCATTAGTTCTTTTAATACGTGATATTCTTGCATTAGTTCTTTTAATGCGTCCCATCATTTAATCCTACCATTGCAGAAAACAACCAAAATATGACGTACGCTTATGCCATTCGCATTCGCCACGGGGCCCCGTCATTACCCGTTAGGTTACTTAACTAACGACAGAGCGGGGGCTGGGCTAGCGCGGCTGTAAAACATAAGCAACGCCTAAATAATATCATATATAGATATATACTGCAATGATAGCCATTTTAGATCACAGATGAATACATTGGATATACTAGGAATCCACAATTCGTACGAGCCTGTAACGAAAAGCAAATTACACGGTTGCGGTGAATAGCCAATACCCCACCCAAGACCCCTACTAGTGCGGCAAACTACCCGCCAAGTACCCGAAGCGAAGCAACCTCCCTCAACTCCGTGAGTAGGCCACTCGGCACTTCGGCATACCCGGTAGTTTGTGCACCTCCTCTATGGGTCTATCCTAGGAGCAAAAACAGTAAAAAGAAATTATACAATGACGGCTACAACCCCGACCCGGTTGTGCGGCCATACAAATAATCATTACATCAATTTACAAATTTACATGAATTGAAAGAAAAGAAAACTCCCGTCTCACAACCCCCGGCTATTCACCCGCGACAATCCAATGAATTCATATACACATTCCAATAACATTACAGATCACAGATTTGTATAACCCCCACTAATCGACATATAGCGATTAGCAGACGTTCAATACAAATATCACATTACAGAAAAAACCCGTCAGCTAAAGTCTTTTAGAAGTTCGATCAAAAATACGGATTTTCAGGACCCCAAAAATAAAATTTTCGTTCTGGAAAATCTGGGCAGAAAATATATATTCCAAAAATCCCAAAATACCCCTATGAGCAAACTGCAAAGAAGAAACCCCATGACCGAGTCAACTCGGCCGCGGTTCCGCGGCGGGAGCAAGCTCCCGCCGCGGAACCGCGGCGCTTTGATCGAGTTAGGGGGTCAAATTTTTGCAGTTTCTTCAGAAAACCCTGAATCGATTTTTGGTGTATCTCAAAAAAAATTTCCAGCACTTTTAAAATCGACAGAAAGTTTAAAAAACGGGGTTCGTTTTGCGACTTTTCCTTTGATCGATCTTCTAGCTACTTTG
This sequence comes from Agapanthus africanus, assembly GCA_030015575.1. Classification (NCBI taxonomy): domain Eukaryota; kingdom Viridiplantae; phylum Streptophyta; class Magnoliopsida; order Asparagales; family Amaryllidaceae; genus Agapanthus; species Agapanthus africanus. The sequence continues at coordinate 695,004,296 of CM057342.1, read as the reverse complement.
CTAACATGTTAGATAGAGTTTAACTAGGCTCTGATACCACTGTAACTCCATGCTACCTCTCCCGGTACTTTGGGGCATGCGGAATTTGGTGAAAAACAATTTTCTTAGAGACGGTAACATGGACTCAAAACCCGGATCTTTGTTATACTGCTAACTAACAACCTAACAAGAGTTTACCTATTCGGTTAGGGGGCTATACCTTTCTTGAACTCCTTCGTCTTCAACTCGTCCCGGAGTTCGAATCGGCCTCACCTCGTCGTCTCCTTGCGTCGAAGATGGATCCACCCGAAAGCTTCTACCTTTGGCTTATTCTTCGGACTTTGAAGAAACTAGATCACTTGGCTTGCTAGGCCTTGTGAACTAGAATGAGTAGAGAAGAGTATGTTGGGATTTTGCTCTATGGTTCTTGCTTCTCAACACATGAGACAAGTGAACCATAGACTAAAGATAGAGAGCAAGAGGAAGAGGGTGAGAGCAAGAGCATGAGAGCTCAAAACCAAGAGAGAGAAAGGTCAAGCAAGAATGAGCCTCTCTTTTGTCTTTCACCCTCTCATAATCCAAAAGCATCATTAGCTATAATGTCAACCAAGTATTATGTGATGGTTCATATCATGACAAAGGCAATATCATTTCCATGCACTCATTTTGCAAACTACAACAAGCAAGAAAAAGTCATTGCATGAAAATGACAACCATTGTGATGATGATGGTCAACTAGTCCAACCTAGTCAACCGGTCAACAAGTCAACAAAGTCAACCCTCCAACAACCATGTCACTATAATACTTAATTAATATTATTGCTAAATATATATATATATATATATCATATTCTCATTAGGGTTGAGCAAAATGTCAATAGTCAACGGTCAACAACCCTAACGAGAATCCTTTGCCTCTGTCTCTCCGTCAACTGTGCATACACACCCGCATCCGCGTTCCGAGGAACACGGATGCAAACTGGATAAAACCAATCCCAATACGTACACTAGGATCTGGGTTAAACCAAAGCCCGCTAGTGTAAACTGTCCGGACACTAAACGTGCACAAGTGCACGGATGTGACTGAACCCTGTCGCAAAACCATGCGACCTCTACTCTTTTGCCTAAAGGCGAATAGCTTTCTGTGTGGGACTCTAAAGACTCGACACTACGCTGGCAGTGGGTTTAACCACAGACCGCAAGCGGCACTAGCTGTGCGTAACGGTCCCCAGGTAGATGCCGACAAGAAGACTGACGAGGCGAAACCCATCTGAACTCCTACTGAGCCTGAATGTGACATTCTCCGTACAGTCCAGTCTGTTCGTCTGATACATCGCATGGCGGGCCTAGGGGGCGGTAAACGTCATTCCCCCAATAGCGGTACAAGTCGTGTCGGAGTGAAGCCCAAAACACCCTGAGATAACACTGGAAGCCTACCAGTATATCTCGTTTGCCCTGGCCAGGGACTACTCGTGTAATGGCTCTCCTAGACACAGCGCGATGTCAACCCCCAATACCAGGAGAGACGAATCCTGTCTAACCGTCACTGCCTCCAAGTGCTTCGGGACTGCACCCAACTACCACCTGTTTGCACGACTCCTTTGAGCCGTGGTAGGGTAGTAATCAAAGTATAGTGGGAACACACTCGAGGCGAAGTGACAGTGTCAAGTCAGCGGACTAAGCTGTACTCATGTCACCTGGGAACTGATAACTGACGATAAGCATAATACCAACTAGTCAGTTCCCGACGAGTCCTGTCCAGTGTACTCGTAACCCAACGAGCACCCGCATACTATCTCAAGTACGACGTACCGACGGCTGTGGGACAGACCGTCTCCCACACTGGGATGAGAAGCGCATGCGCTAGTCTACTCCGGAGTATCGATGCCCTGTCTCGATAGTCCTGCGACCAGGGACCTGCATAAGGATGTGCTTATAGATTACCCAGCCCCACTAATGTGACTGCCATCACAACGCTGGTAATCAAGCAAAGATCCTAAGGGCTCCACTAATGTGTATAGGCGATATACTAAAATAAACACATGTACACATTGAAGTAGAAACAAACCAAGTGGCATACTACTATTTTGAGCAAGATTGTCAATACAAGGTGAATATCCCAAGCTTCCATTAAGTAATATACATACTAGTATGATACAGTAATGGCCTCTAGGGCATATACACTAACATTTGTGACAGAAAACTGTTTTTCAATAAACTCTGCTTCCTGGGTATTAGATACCGGTTCAGTTTCTCACATTTGCAATTCTATGCAGGGGCTGAGAAATAGCAAGGTTTTGAAAACAGGTGACCATACTCTCCAGGTTGGTAATGGTTCCAATGTACATACAGTTGTAGTGGGAGAGTATCACTTGGGGTTGCCGTCTGGATGTATATTGGTTTTGAACCCATATTAGTATGTACCTAGTATGCTTTGTAATATAATATCCGTTTATTTGTTAGACAATGAAGGATATAATTTTGTATTACAGAATAATGTTATGAACTTTCACCTGAATCAAATGTTGGTTGGGTATGGTACACTTAATAACGGGATATACGTCCTAAATCAACACACAGTTTTCAGCATACAACACACTAATAAAAGAAAACTTTCAGAAATAAAAGAAGCTTTTCTTTGGAACTGTAGACTTGGTCTTATTAAAAAAACAAGACTAAACAAGTTACACAAAGATGGATATTTAAACCTGTTTGAATATAAATCTTAAGCGACTTGCCAGTCTTGTATCAAGAGTAAAATGACCAAAACTCCGTTTACAGGACACGGAGAAAGAGCTACTCAGCTCTTAGCCCTCATACATAGTGATGTATGCGAGCCAATGTCTACACAGGCTAGAGGCGGTTTTTCTTACTTCATTACTTTCACTGATGATTTCTTAAGATTCGGTCATGTATTTTTATTAAAGCACAAGTCCGAAGCTTTCGAGAAATTCACTGAATATATACTTGAAGTAGAAAAACAAAACGGATTGAGTATCAAAATGCTTCGATCGGATCGAGGTGGAGAGTATCTCAGTACAGAGTTTGCAGACTTTCTAAAAGTGTTGGGATACGGCATCGCCCCGGCCGTCTTTCCGAGGCCAAATGTGGAACAAAAACTTTTTACGAACTGGCGCTAACCGCATCCGAATCCCGGATCGATCCATTAACCGTAAAATAGTAAACTGTAAAAGGGGGTTTCAAGATTATACCGATCGATTCATGTCCTTTGGTCTTTAACCTCTGTCCCTAGCTTGTTGCGGATGCACCGACGAAGCTCGCTCTCCGATCTCACTCAATCTACGGTCTCCTCCTCGCCGAACGCTGTGCCACGTCAACGAATCTTTATACGGGCTCCCACCTCTGAACCGAGGCAACTCGGACACGAAGTTTGCTAGCTGGCGTGTCCAAGGTTGTTGTAGAATAAGTATAGAACACTTTGTCTCAAGTCACCCAAACGATTGGGTGAACGGTTAATCGAAGTTGCCCTTTTGGAGGAGATGGAAAAATTCTTTGGATTGAGCTAAGGATTTTTCTTGCAATAAAAAATGAATCAATCATTACCCACAAAAAAAATGGGGGCTTCCCAATTTGTAGTGGCCGGCCAAAATGAAGAGGAGGGAGGTGAGTGCAAGGCAAAAGAGTGGGGTGATCATATGCAAATATCTATGAACAAATATCCTAGCATTTCCAAAAGCCAATAACGCAAAACCATGAGTCAAACCAATCTAGAAGACTCATGTTGCTTCCAGAGGCTGCTGGAGAACCAGCCACCGCGAAAAAGCCCTTGCCATTTTCAAAAGACACATTTGTAAATAAACCCCTCAAGCAAAAATTCAGCCAAAGAACAAAGGAAGAAAAATGGCTAAAATAGAATGCAAGGTGGCAACTTCAAAAAGCGATCCCGTAAAAAAATTATAGGATAACTCCGCAACTGTATATACATACCCGCATTTGTATTACGACCGAATACAAATGCAATGAGACAAAATCTACACAGTATAATACTAGGATCCGGCTTAAACCAAAGCCCGCTAGTATTATCCGTCCGAACCATGACACGTAGACAAGTGCACGCGTATGTTCGAACCCTGCCATAAAACCATATGGCCTCTACACCGTTTTGCCCGAACTGGAAAACATTCTGTGTGGGACTCTAAAGACTCGTCAATACTCTGGCAGTGGGTTTAACAGCAAGCCGTCAGTGGTACTAGCTGTACGTAATGGCTGCCCATGTACTGAGTGAAAGGGAGTCCGATGAGCGAACTCATCCTGGAACCCTACTGAGCCTATGTGTGACAATATCCGTACAGTCCGGTCCGTTCGTCTATGAGTATCGCATATCGGGCCTAAGGAGTTGGTAAACGTCAGACCCCCAAAAGCGGTATAAGTCGTGTCGGAGTGCAGCCCAAAACACCTGAGATACTACTGGAATACCTACCAGTAAATCTCGCTTACCATGGCCATGGATTTTGTGTAATGGCTCTCCTAGACACAGCACGATCTCACTCCCAACGTAGGGAGAGACGAATCCCCTGTCGATCAGCTCACTGCCTCCATGTGGCTCGGGACTGTACCCAACTAAAACCTGTTTGTATGACTCCTTTGAGCCGTGGTAGGGTAATAATCAAAGCACAGTGGGAACTTACACGAGACAAATGACGATCTCAGGTCGATAGACTGATTTGTACACACGTCACCTGGGAATTGCTATCTGACGACAGGTTTCAAAAACCAGCTAGCATATTCCTGGCGAGTCCTGTCCGGTATACTCATAACCCAATGAGCACCTGTATACATCTTAGGTGAACCAAATGACACCAATGGCTTATGAGACCGGCCATCGCCCCTCGTCGGGGTCTCGACTGTATACACTAGTCTACTCCGGAGTATCGATGCCCTATCTCGAAACTCCCGCGACTGGGGACCACTTTTAAGGATGTGCTTATAGACTACCCAACTCTTACGTATATGATCGCCATCATACTGCTGGTAGTAAAGCAAGAATCCTATGGGCTCTATCAACGTGTAATAGTGATATATATCGTGTCACCTAAATCAGTACACGATGATAAAGGTAAACCAGATAGTTTACTATCATCTCGAGTAAGACTGTCCTACCGGTATAGGTCCTCCCTCAATTATTGCAATCACGTACCTGCGATCCAATAATTGACTTTGTGGGCACTATATCCAACAATCTCCCACTTGCACTTAAGGCTAATTATTGCGATGTCGCATACTCACAGCCCGTGTGATACCGAACATCTAACTCCTCTACTAATCAGTCTCCCAAAGCTTGTTTGTAAAACTATTGTGTTCGAGAAATAGTCTCAGTGAGTGGATCCGCTCTGATGTTTCTTTCTATGTCTCTCTACTTCTCATGTTCACGGAGAAAGCCATCTTCCGAAATGAGCAATACCTGTCTTAGAATATGTCTAGATATCTGATGGGACCTAGTTCACGAATGAACTCCAAATCCAAACTTCTTAGACTGTATCGTCAACTGAACTTAATCAGTATCCGGCGCCATACCTCCCTCAGTATCCGCTTGGACCACCTGTCCAAATTACTGCCTCTCGTCAGAGGGAAAACTATAACTCTGACGGTCACTCTGTCATCCAGATCACCTTGGAAGCCCGGAATGATAACCATCTCCCAAAGGAGGATACCGTTATCAAATCCATAGAACATCCACTTATGTTCTAAAACTGCCTCCGAACATTCCTCCAGGATTGGATTAATATCAATTTATTACATCTGGTGCAGAAACAACATCTGGTATGGTACTTGACATCTCATGATCAACTCAATTGCCTAAGCAAGTGATCTTTCAATCATCCACATCCCTCTCCCCTTTAGTCTGTAAGACACCTTTAGAGAGGGTGACTCCATCACCTGCTGGTATACCACCATGCCAGGAGTCGTCAATTCTAAATACTTTTAGAATGCAGTCTAAGTACCCAGATTGGGAAACTACCCAAATCTAGATCTAAAACCATAGATCTAGTAACCAGAATGTCTGATATAACATCCACATCCTATGTGGAGAAAACACTGTGTGACAACCACAGTATAACCGATCGTAGTATAGGAATTTTACTTCCTACTATGTGTATGTTATCCAAATACCAGGACATCACACCCTACTACTTTCTTAACAGATCCATCCTCTAATCTGATGAAGTCAAAGCCCATGACTGTCACATCAAAAATAGATGATCTATCTCCGCTATATCTGCTTTAGTTTATAAATAGACATAAACTACTTGTCCACTATGCTTCCGCTGCTCCCACTGATTACGACAACTCTTTGGCAGAATAATATACACGTGCACTTCTAAAACTAGTTTAGAACGACGCTATACTTATACTCCTGCCGGGTCTCATAGTCTGGAACAGCAGTAATGGCAAATCTGGGTAAACAAAAACCTCTCTGTCACCGTCTTTGAGGCTACCGGAGTACCTCTCGGGTGTCTGAGGTTACCCACCATACCTGCGGAGTGGCTAATGGAATGTCAAACCTGATTGAATCTTTAGGTCCTATTAAATTTTCCGTAATCGTTTGCGGTTTTGGAATCTCTTCCAGTTCTACCATACTCCCACTACTGTTTTTCTGAAAAAATCCATTTTACTAAAACGGTGGCGAGTCAAGAACAATATCACCATTGATCTTCCAGATGGTAGAAAGTCAACCCTCGTCAAAGCCAAGGTCAACCCACAAACAGCCATTACAGAAACGTGCCTTGAGTTATCCAGAGTCTGGTTTTAAGCATAAGCCGGACAACTCCATATACCATAACATCGTTAAGATATGATCCATTCTATATACCTTTATAGAAACAGAGGCACTAATTTAATTGGAACCAGATTCAAATCATGCAGCTGTCTCCAGTGCATGTCAACTAAATGGAGAGAGGCCAGTCAGCATTACTCAATTTAGGAGTGAATCCAATTATGAGTAACCTGAAAGAGAAGCAATTTCTCTAAAACATTACTATCAACTGAATACCATACACAAGTATCTACATCTTCGATCAGCTTGAAGAATCCCGATATTTGCAACACCCGGTTCTCTACTTTATTCTTATACCTATAACTTCTCAAATTTGGACCTTGTATTTCTACGAAACACATGTCTAAAACTAGAGAAGTCACAGGTAAACAGAATATAGTACGAGGACCAACCCCTTTGTCCTAATGGACACTAGACAACATACAATACTTTGTATAAGTCCCCTGAGTTAAATAACTCAAACCCTGTGCGTCGTAGGTTGAAAACTGTACCCAGGCGATTTCCTCAAATATCACCAATTACAACGAATTCTGATACAATGAGGATGATCACCAAATTCCCAATAACTTACTCCCACTCATCATCTGTAAAACCATACAGATGTGAGAATCATACCTGGTAAATACATACCCTGGAGCAAGGAGTAATTGGGAAATCAGTTTTCTATTAACAATACATAGTGAAACTGAAACATGAATATGTTTCGAAGGGGTATCCGGGTATTCCTAGTAATGCATCTTCCATTATCCAGATTCATGACTATAACCGTGTATTTCCTTGCCATCTCTCCAAATCTCTTTATTTGTCTTTAGTCATTACCTTCTGTACACCATCGTTAGGCTTAATGGTTTTCTTCCTTCCATACCGTTCGTCACCAGCCTATGGTTTGGAAGAAGACTATCCAATAAGCATAATAGGTGTACTCTCCTAATCCTAGGAGTACTCGCAACCTGAGAGAAGGTGATGATAAAAGACAACTGAATAAACCTTATTCTATTTCTCCTGAACCAGAATCCATCTCCGAAATGGAACAAGTTCCATCGAGTTCGTATATAACCATACAATAGATTATCCAAATAACTGTGGATCTTCGTAGTGATACGGGGTGTTCTAGAGAAATACAAAGGTGAAGTAGGAGTGGTGATGAAATACTTGGTTTGGTCGTGAATAGCAATCGTATTTTACTTTGCCCTCTTTCTAATCCCTTTATTTGTCTTTACTTATTACCTTCTGTATACCACCGTTAGGCTAATTGGTTTTCTTCATTCCCTACCTTTTGGTACCTGCCTATGGGTTGGAGAAGACTATCCAATAAGCGTAATAGGGGTACTCTCCTAATCCTAGGCTGCCTTTGGTTTGGAAGAAGACTATCCAATAAGCGTAATAGGTGTACTCTCCTAATCCTAGGAGCTCTCACAATCTGAGAGAAGGTAAAAGAGAAAAGACAACTGAATAGTCCTATTCAATCTCTCTAGAACCAGAATCTATCCTCGAATCTGGAACAAGTTCCTTCGAGTTCGTATATAATCATACGATAGATTTATCCAATGGAAGTGGACGTTCGTACTAATATGAGGTGTTCTGGAGAAATGCAAAGGGTAAAAGAAGGAGTAGCAACGATGTATGCAACTCAGACAATCCAAAAGCCAGTGTTTTAAGAAGGTTTGGTTAACTTGGTTACTGAGTCATAGTCTAGGGTCGGGTCATAGTCGCAGCCAAAGAGAGAGATAAAAGAAACACTCTGCGTGCACTCTAACCTAGATCAAAATGGTTATCACATTATCTAATCAGGAAACCTCCCACTGTATCCTCAAATTCTCCTCTAAACCTGAAAGAAGAATTAGTCGGGATCACCCGAGGAGTAAACTAACTCATCAGTGGGAATCGGGATCCAACTATCATTGCATGGTAACGTGACGGAATCCACTCACGTTATCACACTCCTGAAGGTATGCGCATGCCTGGCAAGTTTCAGTTTCTTTAGAAACCCCCGATGTGATTTTTACCCCTAGGACCCAAGTGACCTTGACGAATAATCAACAAATCAAAAGGTCCTAGTCATGTTCAACCCGTCATTATCTTGATTGCGTTAAACCCACCCGCACGACCCTTGACGAATAATCAACAAAGTCGTACGACCGTCCTAACCAATCCACATATCCATTCAACAGAAAGCATTACAGAGCTACCGCACACTACGTCTCGGCGAATAGAAACGACAAACGTAGCGCGAATACTAAGCAATACTAATCTGAAATGATGGAGGGCTACGAATGGTTTTTGGTGAAAAACCTTTTACCGTAATGAACTTGATATCGTTGAAGGAACTGGATAACCTTTTATAAATATATATAGTGACGAAAACCTTTGCTAAAGAGGTCACTCCCGGTGAAGGGATCTCGGCTCTTTCCCCGTAGAATGAGGTGCAGGATATTCCAACTGAATACTACTGTGCAAAGCAAAAGTAATCGGCTATAGTGAAGTTATTGCCCTGACGCAAACTTCTGTCCAAGGGGTCACTCCCGGTGAAAGGATCTCGGCCCTTGCCTCGTCGAATGAGGTGCAGGATATTCTAACTGAATACCACTGTGCATAACAAAAGAGAACGTCCTTGCAATAACAGCTTTTTGAAAATTTGTTCCAACAACATATGTATAGGTCTGTTTTCTTTGCATTGATCCGAATCAACGCAGTCCCATCAATTAATCACACCAATAAAGAACGAAAATAAAATGTACGTATATGCCATCCGCATTTGCCACTGGGTCCCGTCATCAGCCGTTAGGTTACTTAACTAACGACAGAGCGGGGACTGGACTAGCGTGGGTGTAAAACAATACAACATCTACTAGTATATATCAATATACAATAATCACTCCAGGCGTGATAAAATGCAACATTACAAAAAAGTAATAAGCATCACAAAACAATACAGATATACTGGGATCCCCGGGTTTCATAGAGCCACAAATGAAACCCGACGTTCTCCTGGTCGTGTGGATAGCCTGTGCAATGAAAACCTATACCCCCTACGAGTGTGGCGAATAGCCCGCCAATCCTAGAGTGAGGTCCCCTCCCTCTCAAAGCCATAAGATGCGGACCCGTTGCCCTCCAGAACCCGGTTATCCATGCACTCCACCATGGGGTAATCCTAGTACAGAAAAGAAAATATATACAATGGGTACATCGACCTCATCCCGGTCGTGCCCCAAAAGAATATACAAACAGGCAGTGACGGCAGTCCACATGTCGGACGCTCGCCCCGTGATATCAAATGTACAAATGTCAAAACTGCACTACCATTGCACAGGAGCTATCCACCACGACAAATCTGCAACATCACAGCACAACACAGAACATCAACGTGAATGTCACGTTCGCAAAACTCGTCTAAAAGAACTATAGCAATTAGACAAGTTTTACCGATCGAATGACATCCACGGTCACAGATAGAAATGTAAAGCACTGCGAAACATAAACAACGTTAGAAAATATCGACTCCGAAATAACCCCCGAATAGCCCAAACAACCTGATAAAACTATATCCAAATTAGGCCAATTAAACAACACCACAGGATCAAATTCCGAGAGACCAGAGCACACCCAGAACACAAACACCAGAGGCCAAGACTGGACCGGCCTCGCCGGAAAATGGAAAGAGGTGGCCGGCCAAAATCCGGTGCCAAAGGTCCGTGTTTGGGGTGTGTTCATATGGTCTCCCCGATAGGCTTCTGCAAATGTTTAAATAATTTTTCTGGGACTTTGAAAAACAATAGAGAACAGAAATCCAGTGGCATCGTTTGGGTTTGTTCCGGTTTTGATACTTTAACATTGTCTAAATCAACTAGTTAACGGTTAATAGTTTGGTTCTGATACCATGTTAGGATACGGCAGTGCCCCGGCCGTCTTTCCGAGGCCAAATGCGGAACAAAAACTTTTTACGAACTGGCGCTAACCGCATCCGAATCCCGGATCGTTCCATTAACCGTAAACTAGTAAACTGTAAAAGGGGGTTTTGAGATTATACCGATCGATCCATGTCCTTCGGTCTTTAACCTCTGTCCCTAGCTTGTTGCGGATGCACCGACGAAGCTCGCTCTCCGATCTCGCTCGATCTACGGTCTCCTCCTCGCCGAAAGCTGCGCTACATCAACGAATCTTTATACGGGCTCCCACCTCTGAACCGAGGCAACTCGGACACGAAGTTTGTTAGCCGACGTGTCCAAAGCTATTGTAGAATAAGTGTAGAATACTTTATCTCAAGTCACCCAAGCGATTGGGTGAACGGTTAATCGAAGTTGCCCTTTTGGAGGAGATGGATAAATGCTTTGGAATGAGCTAAGGATTTTTCTTGCAATAAAAAATGAATCAATCATTACCCACAAAAAAATGGGGGCTTCCCAATTTATAGTGGCCGGCCAAAATGAAGAGGAGGGAGGTGAGTGCAAGACAAAAGAGTGGGGTGATCATATGCAAATATCTATAAACAAATATCCTAGCATTTCCAAAAGCCAATAATGCAAAACCATGAGTCAAACCAATCTAGAAGACTCATTTTGCTTCTAGAGGCTGCTGGAGAACCAGCCACCACGAAAAAGGCCTTGCCATTTTCAAAAGACACATTTGCAAGTAAACCCCTCAAGCAAAAATTCAGCCAAAGAACAAAGGAAGAAAAATGGCTAAAATGGAATGCAAGCTGGCAACTTCAAAAAGTGATCCCGTAAAAAAATTACAGGATAACTCCGCAACTGTATATACATACCCGCATTTGTATTACGACCGAATACAAATGCAATGAGACAAAATCTATACAGTATAATACTAGGATCCGGCTTAAACCCAAGCCCCCTAGTGTTATCCGTCCGAACCATGACACGTACACAAGTGCACGCGTATGTTCGAACCCTGCCATAAAACCATACAGCCTCTACAATGTTTTGCCCGAACTGGGAAACTTTCTGTGGGGGGACTCTAAAGACTCGTCAATACTCTGGCAGTGGGTTTAACCACAAGCCGTCAGTGGTACTAGCTGTACGTAACGGCTGCCCATGTACTGAGTGAAAGGGAGTCCGATGAGCGAACTCATCTTGGAACCCTACTGAGCCTATGTGTGACAATATCCGTACAGTCCGGTCCGTTCGTCTATGAGTATCGCATATCGAGCCTAAGGAGCTGGTAAACGTCAGACCCCTAAAAGCGGTATAAGTCGTGTCGGAGTGCGGCCCAAAACACCTGCGATACTACTGGAATACCTACTAGTAAATCTCGCTTACCATGGCCATGGATTTTGTGTAATGGCTCTCCTAGACACAGCACGATCTCACTCCAAACGTAAGGAGAGACGAATCCCCTGCCGATCCGCTCACTGCCTCCATGTGGCTTGGGACTGTACCAACTAACACCTGTTTGCACGACTCCTTTGAGCCGTGGTAGGGTAATAATCAAAGCACAGTGGGAACTCACATGTGACAAATGATGTTCTCAGGTCGATAGACTAACCTGTACACATGTCACCTGGGAATTGCTATCTGATGACAGGTTTCAAAAACCAGCTAGCATATTCCTGGCGAGTCCTGTCCGGTATACTCATAACCCAATGAGCACCTGTATTCATCTTAGGTGAACCAACTGACACCAATGGCTTGTGAGACCTGCCATCGCCCCTCGTCGGGGTCTCTACTGTATACGCTAGTCTACTCTGGAGTATCGATGCCCTATCTCGAAACTCCCGCGACTAAGGACCACTTTTAAGGATGTACCTATAGACTACCCAACTCTCACGTATATGATCTCCGTCATACTTCTGGTAGTCAAGCAAGAATCCTATGGGCTCAATCAACGTGCAATAGTGATATATATCATGTCACCTAAATCAGTACGCGATGATAAAGATAAACCAGATAGCTTACTATCATCTCGAGTAAGACCGTCCTACCGGTATAGGTCCTCCCTCAATCATTGCAATCACATACCTACGATCCAATAATTGACTTTGAGGGCACTATATCCAACAAAAAGAGAATAGGATTCTCTCTCAGCTCACTCCTCCTTATACACCACAGCACAACGGTGTGTCAGAACGACGGAATCGAACCCTATTAGATATGGTTCGTTCCATGATGAGTGATGTTGAGTTACCCGTCTCATTTTGGGGGCATGCATTGGAGACTGCAGCGTTTCTACTGAACAGGGTCCCAACCAAAACCGTGTCTACCACGCCATATGAGATATGGCATGGGAAGAGACCATCTCTTAAACGAATTAAGATTTGGGGTTGTCCGGCCTATGTTAAAAAGAAAAATCCGGACAAACTCTAAACACGGTCAGTCATGTGTAATTTTGTAGGATATCCAAATAATTCATATGGATATCTATTCTACCACAAGGATGAACAAAAAGTGTTTGTTTCTCAGTATGCCACATTTTTAGAAAAAGAATTTTTTACAAATGATACAGATAGCAGTGTGGTAGATCTAGAAGAGGTTCTAGAAACACAAACTACAAATGACGACTTGGTTGAACCGGCTGTTGCAGCAGAAACTAATGAAACTCAGCCACTCCGTAGATCTGGTAGGACTTCTCATCCACTGGAGAGGTACTACAGTTTCCTCATTGACGGTGATAGAGAAGATTGCATCATGGAGGATGATGATCCTACCAGCTTTCAGCAAGCTATCACGAGTGGAGACTCTGTGAAGTGGCTGGATGCCATGAGATCTGAAATGGAGTCTATGTACACTAACAAAGTATGGACTTTGGACATTGTACCCCCTGGGGTAAAACCCGTAGGGTGCAAATGGATCTTTAAAAGAAAGATTGGTGTAGATGGGCTGGTAGAGACCTATAAGGCGAGACTTGTGGCGAAGGGTTTTCGTCAAAGACCAGGTCTAGACTATGACGAAACTTTTTCTCCCGTAGCCATGCTTAAATCCATTCAGATCCTACTTGCTATTGCTGCTTACTACGACTATGAAATCTAGCAGATGAACATTAAAACTGCATTTCTAAATCGTGATTTAGAAGAATGCATTTATATAGATCAGCCAGAGGGCTTCATTGACAGTGGGAGCAGCGGCAAAGAATTTAGATTGCTTAAATCCATTTATGGATTAAAACAGGTATCACGGAGCTGGAACATCTGTTTTGATGATGTTATCAAAGAGTTTGATTCATAAAAAATCCAGATGAACCTTGTGTTTATAACAAGGCTGTAGGAAGAGCTGTCACATTCCTCGTATTGTACGTGGATGATATTCTTCTGATAGGAAATGATATTCCTATGCTACAGTCGGTCAAATATTTCATATCACTAAGGTTCTCCATGAAGGATCTGGGTGATGCCACATACATTCTGGGCATTCGGATCTATAGGGATAGATCCAAGAGGTTATTGGGATTGTCCCAAACCAGATATATTAACACCATCCTAAAAAGGTTTAGTATGAAAGACTCCAAGCGCGGTGCCTTACCCGCTTGCCATGGGGTCACTCTCTCTGAGGACTTTTGCCCAAAGACCAATGAAGAGAGAGCTCGCATGAGCATTATACCCTATGCTTCAGCCGTAAGATCTATAATGTATGCGATGTTATGTACACGCCTAGATGTAGCTTATGCACTTAGTGTAGTAAGCAGGTATCAATCCAACCTAGGGGAGAATCACTGGATAGCTGTGAAGAACATTCTTAAGTACTTGCGAAGGACTAAAGAATTGTTCTTGGTGTATGGTAACGGAGATCTCCAAATGGAGGCCTCTACTGATTCGAGCTTCCAGAGTGATAAGGACGACAGCAAATCTATCTCTGGGTTTGTATTTACCCTCAATGGAGGGGCGGTAAGTTGGAAGAGTTCCAAACAGTATATCGTTGCAGACTCTACGATGGAAGCTGAGTACATTGCTGCAAATGATGCCGCCAAAGAAGCGGTCTGGATGAGAAAGTTTGTCTCGGAGCTAGGAGTAGTTCCAACCATTATTGATCCAATACCATTATATTGTGATAATAATGGGGCTATGGCGTTAGCCAAGGAGCCCAGGTCCCATCAGCGGTCCAGACACATCCTGTGGCGTTTTCATTTGATCCGGGAGATTGTAAATCGCCGCGAGATCGAGATTAGGAGAGTAGACACAAAGAATAACGCCGCGGATCCATTCACCAAGGCCCTCCCTCAACCGCAGCATGAGCGACTTTTTGAGATGTTGGGTATGAGATACGCCAATAACTTGCCTTAGTGCAAGTGGGAGATTGTTGGATATATGTATGCCCTAGAGGCCATTATATGATAGTGGATGTATTTATACATGTATATATATTCAGAGGACATTCTTACTCGACATGATAGTATGCTATTTCGTTCTTCTTTATCTGACATGTTGACTTGATCATGCTTTTATTCATTTACACATGTTGATAAAGCCCTGAGGATATTTGTTTGACTACTGTGATTATGATGGAGATCATACTAGTGGGACGTCTATAATTTATAAGCATATCCTAAAATGTCCCTAGTCGTAGGTGTATCGAGATGGGGCATCGATATACCAGAGTAGACTAGCCTATATGATACTAGACCCATATGATGGGTGATAGATGTTCCCACATCCATTGATGTTTGACATCGAGATCATATACGGGTGCTCAGTAGAGACTGGGTACACTGGACGGACTCGCCGGGAACTCCTATATAGTATTGTTCCCGCCAAAAAAAAAATTTCTGCGCAAAAGAGCCCAAGGTATCAAATGGCAGCGATACGTTTAAGAAAATGCGAACCAGTATTTTCCGGGATGCATTTTGATAGACTCCTGAATGAGAAACAGCTAAATTCTGATGGTATCGAAAGCGACCTGAAAAATCCTTCGATTTGCTTTATTATAGGCCTCATAATTCATTCGGGATCAAAAGTTATGAGGCATCACGTGCCCACACGTGACCGGGCATCACGTGCAGACACGTGACCATTTACAGGCAAAGCCTTGAAGCACTAAATAAAATAAATAATTGGAAATAATTAATCAGTGGGGTCACATGTCAACACGTGATAGGCTTTTAAACCCACAGAAAAGAATTAAAGGTATAATAAAATAACAAGGAAAAACCCTGTCACGACCCGAAGGTACGGAACGTGACCGGCACTTAAATTACGAAGCGTCTAGAGGAGAAACGTAATCTAAGTAAGCCGAAGCCCAGAAATCTAAACCATATAAAAGAATAAGTAAAGGAAAACATATAGGAAAACCTGTACATCGAAACCTGTAAGAAAAATTTAGCACAACGGGGGTGAGTTGCCAACTCGTAAGTAGAAGACATCTGCGAGAAGAAATCGAATGCACAACGCTGTCCTAGGTCATAATAATATACCAATATATCACTAGTCATCTAGTAATGGCCGGGTAATAAACTACGCGTAAGTGCAAATGCTCCATGCTCGTGTCAGTGCCTCAAATAGTAATATGTCATGTGAATGGGTATGCATGCACCATGAATGTAAAACAATCAACCCTGAAATCTGAATATATATGTATAAGAGGTCTTTAACATTCATCATAGTAAAATT
This sequence comes from Agapanthus africanus, assembly GCA_030015575.1. Lineage (NCBI taxonomy): Eukaryota > Viridiplantae > Streptophyta > Magnoliopsida > Asparagales > Amaryllidaceae > Agapanthus > Agapanthus africanus. Next base: position 694,987,971 of record CM057342.1, on the reverse strand, counting down.
TGTATAGAAATCTGAAACATCATCGATGAAATCCATGGAAATCCGTGTCAAGCATCAACACAAAACATGTAAATCTCAAGTTTCAATACCTCATAGTCTTAATATCTCGGGTTCCGTCAGTCCGGATCGGCCCATATCATCAAATCTCACGACAACGGTCGGTATCCTCCGGATATCCGCCACGCCAGACATCACCGGTAGGTAGTCTTCCCCTGCCAGGCTCATCGTCTACAACTCGATCTTCTTGCCCCGGGGTACCATACCGGGCCCACCATATATCCGAGACGGTTCATCCACTCCTCGAATCGGGTCTCAAAATCCAACAGAAAACATAAAATCTCATGGTGGATGACACATACATCACGAGAAAACCGCAACTTATATTTTAAAAAGAGAGGGAGAGAGAGAGAAGTTTTTTATATATATTCTTGCGGTTTTCCCCAAAGTCCAGAAATCTCATAGAAATCCAAAATCCCAAAATCATGAGTAAGTAAATAATAAGTATCGGCATAAGCCCCACAATACTGCATGATAACATGAAAATGTGAATGCATGAAATGTCTAAGTAATAAATGCAATATCTAGACTAACACCTGAGAGTAATCACAATATTATATTGATCTAGCCTTTAGCTGATTCTACCAATAAAAGATAATATGTTCTAAAGTGTACGTGACATAGCAATTACCGATGATGACGTGTGTGAGCCGGCAAATAAGTGTACGTGGAATATGCGCATCATCGGTAATGATGCTGGTGTTCTAACAGGCAGACTTTCATACTGACTAAAGAAACATATGTATGAACATGCAACTTGATGATTACGATCTGAATGTAAAGATGAATGTTTATTAACCACTCATTTGTAATATACATGTCTAACTACAACTAAATGACTCGAGCCTAAACTAGTATCTATCTAACCCCCTAAGATACTAAACTAAAGAAACTAGTCGATCAGAAATAAGAATCCACCTAGGGTCTGAGTCCATATCTCTAATAGTCGGCGATCCAGCCTCAATAGCGTCACGTACGTAGTAAGATTTCCTCGAATCAAGAGTGCGGATCAATCATCACATCTATGCCTCATACGGTAAAATCCATCGTACGGCATCCCAATATCGGGGTACGGGTCAAGTATCACCTACGTACATCATCATTCGTATAATATCATTATCAAATAATGTCATGATCAAAGGTACTGTACTGTAATCGCATACATCCCAATATCATCAATTATATATCATTTTCTGCATACATATACATCGTCAATTGGTCCTCAGAAATATCATGTCATATATATCATATAGTAATCAGGCCACATATATATCATATCGTAATCAAGTCGCACATATATCATATCGTAATCAAGTCACACATATATCATATCGTGATTCAGTCACAGGTTACAGTCCAGTTTCTATTCTAAAGTTTCGTATATCTCAATATCATCATCACCTATTATCGTTTATGTATACATATCCATTTTCTCATTTTCCAACGATCTGCTAACATCATAATACGACTGTCTAGCCAAGAGATCACGGCATCAAGCTCAGTTATATCGTCCCATCCCCATGTATCATATAACATCCTTATATCACATATACATGTTGTGTGTGTGTGTGTGTGTGTATAAATACCTACACACATTCCTATATATACACACATACACATATACACCAAGTCAAGTTTCTGTGTGTGCGTGTGTCTACCTACGAATCCCCTCCAAGACATTCATCCTCTGGTAAAGTTTTTCTAAATCAGTCTAGTCCAACCTAAAGTCTTTAATAGGGTCCTACTTGCCAAGAATCTAAGGTCACGTCCGACTTCCTAATGACAATAAGTAATATTCCTATTCTACATTTACGGGGGTGCTAAACGCCATCCACCCGACTTCCCCCGTAGATATACATCTACTTACCTGGTCCTTGTCTGCCGAAGACGATGTCGCCCTCCTCTTCTTTCTCGTCCAAAGTCCATGTGAGGGGTACCTATATGCAAACATTTATAATATCGTAAACCAGATCACGGACAAAACCAAAACGACGCACGAAACGCGCATATGTTAAAACCTATGACCCGCTCATGTAAAAGAACCAAATATCGCTCGATATCGGCGTACAAACGCCGATTGATCGAGGTAAAACACCAATAAACAACTCGTAGTTTCAAAACTCATTATTTATAATATAAAACATGGTTTAAATCATCGAAACTTTAAAATCAATCAAATCGTCCGATTTCGTAAAAACCTAGAAAACGTCAATTTACCGTTTTACTTCAAAACTTGATGTTTAAATGAAACTATTGGTCATGATATTCATTAAAAACATAACTAGATTATAGAAACCATTACTATATTTTTATCACACTAATTTGTCTTAAATTGAAATTTCTAGTTTGCAATATTAGCCAAATTTAACACTTTTTAAACCAAAATTCACAATTCCAGTACTAAACTTGATTTTGCATATTTTAAAGTGTTAAACCACTCCATGAAACCTTAAGGATGTGCTAAAACCCTAACTAGATTTTTAATCCTACATTTTAAATGAATTTCAAAAACCTAGTTTAATTAAAATAGCAATTTTCTGAAAATTTGAAAGTGAAAGCTAGCAAATTGTAACTAGATTATATTTCGCACTCAAATAACATGCTAATCTCCTCATTAACACCATAATCTAATAATAAAAACCATAATTAGAATTTTTCACACCAATATATATAATTTATCAAAATCTAGTTTGCAAAATTGTTTAATTTAAACAATTTTGAAACAACAATTTACAATACATCAACCATACTAGATTTTCCATTTCTAAAAATGTTAAACTATTTATTATAACCCCAATTAATTAATAAAAACCCTAACTTGATTTTAGAAATCCTTTCTTGAATTTTAAACTTGCAAATAGAAACAATTAAGAAAATCTAAATAAACTAGATTAAAGCATTTAACAACAATTAATCATTGGAATAAAAATTATACCTCCACAACATGAGATCCAAACATGAGAATATGCCTCCAAAATAATGGTTTCCAACTCCAAAATCCATGCTAAATAGGTCAAACGAAAATGGTAGAGATTGAATATTGATTTCGAGGTTTATTTTTGGAATTTTTGTTGAATTTTTGATGATTTTTGAAGGAAAATGAGCTTGGAAAAATTGGGGGGGGGGGCTGCCATGGTGAGGCCGGCCACATGCAAGGGAAGAAAGAGAGAAAGAAAAATATGAGGAAAGTTGTGTAGAAAGTTCTCCAAAATGACACTTCTTTAATGTCTTTTCACATTTTTCTTTATTTAATAATTTCTCTTTTCAAAAAATTGATCCTAGAAAAATCTAGAACCATGAAAATCGTTGAGAAAGAATTTTGCATAAACACACTTGATTCTAATATGGCATAGCTCATTTTATAAAATTAACCCATTTCAAATTTGTAATTTACACTAATTTAATGTATAATTAAAGCTTATGTTAATATTAAAAATAGTTAATTTAGGAAAAATATTTAATTAAACTAAAAATTTATAAGTGACTAAATAAACACCATTTACTAATAATTACATGATTAAAATAGGTCTTTTTAAATTTATGATGAAAAATAATTATGGTAAGGTTTTACGGAAAATACGATTTATTTTATCGAAAATCAGAAAATTCACTTAAAGAATTTTATTTATTTAATTATTTATTTATTTATTCTTAAAACGTTACAAACCCTAATGGGGCATCACGTGCCAACACGTGACCAAGGGTAACGTGCTGACACGTGATAATTCCTAAGTTCTTTAACACAACAGAATTAAATTATGGTCAAATGCTTAATCAGTGAGTCACGTGCCAACACATGATGGGTTCCTAAAGATCTATAAAATAATAGAATTAAATTCTAAATAAAGGAAATCAAAGACCATAACTGGGAAAATATTTCTTTAATTCTTTCCAAACAAAAAATATGGTGCTCTGTAAATTAGAGCACCATTGGATTAAAAATCCAATGGTGATTAAAAATCACCAATTTATGGAAATATTTTAGACAAGGAAAGATTTCCCTAAATTTCACCAAAAAACAAACAGAATATCTTTTGAATTAAAAATCCAATGGTGAATAAAATTCATTGAGAGATCTAAAAGATCATATTAGTTATGAAAAACAAACAAAATCTTTTAATAAGAGATTTACTAAACAAATTGATTATTTTCCTTCTCCTATAAATAGAAGCCAAGAGGAGAAGAAAGATAGAAAATTTTGGGGATATAGAATTTTGGGATCTTGAAATTTTCTAAAGGGCAAATAGCAGAGAGAAATGAAAGGAGAATTTAATTCTCAAAAAAAGAAAACCCTAGGTGAGAAAGGGGAAAAGGATCAAAATTTCAAAAAGAGAATTTAATTCTCAATCTAAGAGTTTAACTCTTCTACAAAAAGAACTTAGTTCTTCCTCTGGTTGAAGATCTGCAGAAGCAAATCTCCCCATAAGTTGAGAATTTAATTCTCATCGGGTTGAGATTCTGCAATGCAGGTCCAAGACTTAGAGTGAGAATTGAGTTTAGAGAATTTAATTCTCCCAAATTCACAGGAATTTAATTCCTCCAAGATAAATCTAGGGTTTAACCCTATATGAGAATTTAATTCTCTCAAACTCACAGGAATTTAATTCCTTCAAGATAAAATTAGGGTTTAACCCTATATGAGAATTTAATTCTCTTAAACTTATAGGAATTTAATTCCTCCAAGACAGAACTAGGGTTTAACCCTATATAAAAACTTAATTCTTTCACATACATGGGAATTTAATTCTCTTAAACTTATAGGAATTTAATTCCTCCAAGACAGAACTAGGGTTTAACCCTATATAAAAACTTAATTCTTTCACATACATGGGAATTTAATTCCTCAAAAACTTAATTAGGGTTTAACCCTACAGAGAATTTAATTCTTAAAAAATAAAGAGACTTCAAAGATCTCCATGCATGCAAAAGACTAAGGTCACGTGTCCCCACGTGATCCCTGAAAAGATCTCCCAAAATGAGAAGGAATTAGCCCTGAGGCAATGCCTCACGTGCTCCCACGTGACCTCCAAAACAACAAGAATAAAAGCAAAGGCAGATTCTAACTTGGGCGCTCTCACGTGTTACCACGTGACCCCTTGATAAATGCTTTAATAATCAGCGCACAAATCTCCATCACGTGCCCACACGTGATGACCAGAGAATCAAAAGTGTTTAACACTTATTCGCAGAACAAAGTTAAGGAGATCTGGCCCCACCTTTGGGTGCCCTCACGTGTCCCGACGTGATTCCTTCCTCTTTAGTGTTTAACACTAATTCGAGAGTTTAATTTCTAGGGTTTAACACTGTTGTCTTCTAGTGTTTAACACTAATTTGAGGGTTTTATTTCCAGTGTTTAACACTGTTGTTCTCTAGTGTTTAACACTATTTTTAGCCAAATTGGCTAATTTTCCAGAGGCAAAAGCCTCCCCTCCAACTAAATCTCAAAATTGAGTAAAATTTAGAGCTGTCATGTTTAATGCTCAGTCAAAGATGAAAATGTATTAGAGCCTTCAAACTCTGGTTTAGCATTGCTAAATAATGTGGGCTTGAACCTAGACAAATGTTTAATGTTCCAACAAAGAGACAATATTTCTAATCTAATTGGACCTAGCCCAAACTGGCCATAAGTCATCAATTCAGATTTAACTGAGCCAATATGCTCATAATTTAATAAATTGATCTTAGTTCCAAATTGGACTACAGATCCCCAATCAACCTTGGTTCAAGGGTACATCTCTTCACTCCTTTGATATTTGTCGTTGTAATCCCTTAACGTCTTCAAAGAGGTGACGGGTCCCGACAACCACACATTTCACAGACTATGATATCTCTAAACTACGGACTGTGGGGTCCTTAAACTCATGGACCATGATGTCCTTAACCTCGACCGTGATGTCTTTAAACTAACATTGGACTGTGGGGTCCTTAAACCCATAGACTATGATGTCCTTAATCTCGACCGTGATATCTTTAAACTAACCTCGGACTGTGGGGTCCCTTTAAACCCACGGACTATGATGTCCTTAACCTCGGACTGTGGGGTCTCGGACTGTGGGGTCCCTTTAAACCCATGGACTATGATGTCCTTAACCTCGGACTGTGGGGTCCCTTTAAACCCACGGACTTGTAAGTCCACGTTGCCCACCCCGGTGCTTGCGGGGAGGCGGAAACGGTATAAAAATCGGATTTTTAGCACTCAAGGCAACATGGACTAACTAAAGGCGGGATCTTTTCTAAACAAAACTAGCTACCAAGCTAAAAAGAGTTAGCTACTCGGAAAAGAGGTTATACCTAGGGCTTTGTGTCCTTCTCTCCTTGCTCCTTGTAGTGAACGGAAGTGATCTCCTTGTCGTCTTCTCTCGTCGAAGAAGGATCCACCCGAGAGTCTCAACCTTTGGCTCTAACTTCAAACTAGAAGTAACTAAGATGCTAGAACCTTAGATGAGAGTAGAGATTATTTTAGAGTGGTTTTACTCAAGTTTATGTGTTTCTCAACTCATGAGAGGGGAGAGCTTGAGGATGAGGAAGAGCAAGAGAGAGAAAGCATATGATAGAATGAAATGGTTTTTACAACCATAACAAAATATATGTGATTTTTCAAATAATAATATTAATCAAAAATGAAAAGGTGATGGTTAGTTTGAAGAGACCATTATCATATCACAATAAATGATTTTGCAAAGATCAAAGAGCATCTAAAAAGTAATGATGATGGTCAATGTTTCAAACCTAGTCAACTAGTCAACCATGGTCAACAACTCAACAAGCCCAACCATGACACAATTTCACTTAATTAATATTATTAATTGATAAATCACAATATCATTAGGGTTTGGAAAAAGACGACTGTCAACTGTGCATACACACCCGTTCCAAAACCCTAATGAAAAACCCCTTCCTCCGCCTCAATCAACTGTGCATACACACCCGCATTCATGTTCCAATGAACACGAACACGAAGAGATAAAACCAATCTCAAATCATATACTAGGATCCGGCTTAAACCAAAGCCCGCTAGTACAAGCTGTCCGGACATCAAACGTGCACAAGTGCGCGGATGTGAACGAACCCTGTCGCAAAACCATGCGACCTCTACTCATTTTGCCAAAAGGCGAATAACTCTCTGTGTGGGACTCTAAAGACTCGACACTACGCTGGCAGTGGGTTTAACCACAGACCGCAAGCGGCACTAGCTGTACGTAACGGTCCCCAGGTAGATGCCGATAAGAAGACTGACAAGGTGAACCCATCTGAACTCCTACTGAGCCTGTATGTGACAGTCTCCTTACAGTCCGGTCTGTTCGTCTGATACATCGCATGGCGGGCCTAGGGGGCGGTAAACGTCAGTCTCCTAATAGCGGTACAAGTCGTGTCGGAGTGTTGCCCAGAACACTCTGAGATAACACTGGAAACCTACCAGTATATCTCGCTTGCCCTGGACAGGGACTACTCGTGTAATGTCTCTCCTAGACACAGCGCGATGTCAACCCCCAATACCGGGAGAGACGAATCCTGTCTAACCGTCACTGCCTCCAAGTTCTTCGGGACTGCACCCAACTACTACCTGTTTGCACGACTCCTTTGAGCCGTGGTAGGGTAATAATTAAAGTACAGTGGGAACACACTCGAGGCGAAGTAACAGTGTCAAGTCAGCGGACTAAGCTGTACTCATGTCACCTGGGAACTGATAACTGACGATAGGTATAATACCAACCAACAGTTCCCGACGAGTCCTATCCAGTGTACTCGTAACCTAACGAGCACCCGCATACTATCTCAAGTACGACGTACTGACGGCTGTGGGACAGACCGTCTCCCACGCTGGGATGAGAAGCGCATACGCTAGTCTACTCCGGAGTATCGATGCCCTGTCTCGATAGTCCAACGACTAGGGACCTGTATAAGGATGTGCTTATGGATTACCCAGCCCCCACGAGTGTGAGCGCCATCACAACGCTGGTAATCAAGCAAAGATCCTAAGGGCTCTACTAATATGTATATAAGCGATATGTTAAAAGAAACACATGCACATATTAAAGCAGAGACAAACCAAGTAGCATACTACCATTTCGAGCAAGATTGTATATACAACTGTGAATATCCCAAGCTTCCATCAAGTAATATACATACTAGTATGATAAAGTAATAGCCTCTAGGGCATATGCACTAACAATCTCCCACTTGCACTAAGGCCATGTACTGGCGTATCGAAGACCTATCATCTCGATCAGCCGCTCGAACTGAGTCTGGGGTAAGGCCTTTATGAATGGATCTGCAGTGCTATCTTCTGAAGCAACCTTCCGAACCTCGATCTCCTGGCGATCCACGATCTCCCTGATCAGGTGATACCGCCTTAAGATGTCTCTGGATTTCTGATGGGACCTGGGTTCCTTCGCTAAAGCTATAGCCCCGTTGTTGTCGCAATACAGAGGTATTGGGTCAACAATGGACGGAACCACCTAAAGTTCTTTCAAGAACTTTCTCATCCAGACAGCAACTTTTGCGGCATCAGATGCAGCGATGTATTCCGCTTCCATAGTCGAGTCAGCAACGGTTTCCTGTTTGGAGCTCTTCCAACACACCGCCCCTCCATTGGGGGTAAAGACAAAACCCGACATGGACTTGGAATCATCCTTGTCACTCTGGAAGCTGGAGTCAGCAAAGGCCTCAATCTGGAGGTCTTTTCCGCCATACACCAAGAACATCTCCTTAGTCCTTCTCAGGTACTTGAGAATGTTCTTTACTGCTATCCAATGTTTCTCCCCAGGGTTTGACTGATATCTGCTTACCACACTCAGTGCATAAGCCACATCTGGTCTGGTACACAACATCGCATACATTATAGAGCCTACCGCAGAAGCGTAGGGTATACTAGATATGCGATCCCTCTCCAAATCAGTCTTGGGAGACATCTCTTTGGAGAGGGTGATCCCATGACAAGCCGGTAGATTACCGCGCTTGGAATCTTCCATACTGAATCTTTTCAGTATGCCGTCGATGTACCTGGACTGTGAGAGTCCTAAAATCCTCTTGGATCTGTCACGGTAGATCCGGATCCCCAGAATGTATGAGGCATCACCCAGGTCTTTCATGGAGAACCTGTGTGACAAGAACCCCTTGACAGATTGTAGCATAGGAATGTCATTTCCTATTAAGAGAATGTCATCCACGTATAAAACGAGGAATACTACAGTTCTCGCTACAAATTTACAATAGATGCATGGTTCATCTGGATTTTTGATAAAGCCAAATTCCTTGACCGTCTCATCAAAACAGATGTTCCAACTCCGCGATGCCTGCTTTAGTCCATAAATGGACTTAAGCAAGTTGCACACCTTTCCGCTGCTCCCACTCTGAATGAAACCCTCTGGCTGGTCCATATAGACACACTCCTCTAAATGTCTATTTAGAAAAGCGGTTTTTACATCCATCTGCCAAATCTCATAATCGTGGAAGGCAGCAATGGCAAGAAGGATCCGAATGGATTTCAGCATAGCTACTGGAGAAAAGGTTTCGTCATAGTCCAAACCAGATCGCTGACGAAAACCCTTTGCAACCAGTCTAGCTTTATAGGTCTCAACCTGTCCATCTACACCAATCTTCCTTTTGAAGATCCACTTGCATCCTACGGGTTTTACCCCATCTGGAGAAATGTCCAACATCCATACTTTGTTGGTGTACATGGACTCCATTTCGGTCCGCATTGCATCCAGCCATTTTACCGAGTCAACGCTCTGAATGGCTTGCTGGAAGCTAGTAGGCTCATCAGAATCTATGATGCAATCCTCTCTATCCCCGTCTATAAGAAAACCGTAGTATCTCTCGAAGGATGAGACTGCCTACTACTCCTGCGGAGTGGCGTGGGAATGTCCTGATCTTTCGAACCCTCTAGTTCTACTAAGCTTTCAGTAATAGCTCGTGGTTCTGGAATTTCTTCCAGTTCTATTGCGCTCCCACTTATTTCTTTTTCTAAGAACTGGTGTTCTAGAAAGTGGGCATGGCGAGAAACAAAAACCTTTTGTTCCTCTTCGCAATAGAAGAAATATCCCTTGGAGTTCTTTGGATATCCCACAAACTTGCACTGTGCTGAGCGTGCCTCGAGCTTGTCCGCATGCTGCTTTTTTACAAAAGCTGGACATCCCCATGTCTTAATGTGATTAAGATAGGGTCTCTTCCCACACCACATTTGATATGGTGTAGTAGGCACAGTCTTAGTTGGAACTCGGTTCAAAAGGTATGCAGCTGATTCTAGCGCATATCCCCAGAACGATCGTGGCAACTCAGCGTTACTCATCATGGACCGTACCATATCCAATAGGGTTCGGTTCTGTCTCTCCGATACACAGTTATGTTGCGGAGTGTATGGAGGAGTAAGCTGAGAGAGAATTCCATTCTCTTTTAAGTAATCCAGGAACTCGGCACTCAAGTATTCTCTACCTCGATCATATCTTAGTGTCTTGATACTTTTACCTTTTTGTTTTTGTACTTCATTCTTGTATTCCTGGAATTTTTCAAAAGCCTCGGATTTATGTTTCATTAAGAAGACATAACCGTACCTTGAAAAGTCATCCGTAAAAGTAATGAAGTAAGAATAACCGCTTCGTGCATGCGTAGATATTGGACCGCACGCGTCGCTGTGTACGAGTCCTAAGAGCGAGCTCGCTCTTACTCCGTGTCCAGTGAACGGAGTCTTTGTCATCTTTCCTTTGAGACAGGATCGACAAGTTGCATACGATTGATATTCGAACGGATCCAAATATCCTTCTGCATGTAACTTAGTCAACCTTCTCTCATTGATATGACCCAGTCTACAATGCCATAAGAAAGTTTTATTGATTTCTGGAGACTTTCTTTTGTGTGTATTCTGGACATTGAAAATCTGTGGTTGGTTCAATACGTATATACCGTTGTTTAATGTACCTGACCCAATCAAAACTTGATTAAGGTGAATGTTCACCACATTACTTACAAATGCAAATTCATAACCTTCTTTAGATAATAAAGATACAGAAATGATATTACAGGTTGCATTTGGTACAAAATAACAACTACGCAAAACCAAAAAGTGTCCATCTGACAATCCCAGGTGACAGTCCCCCACGGCCTCAGCATCCATGCTAGCTCCGTTTGCAACTCTGAGGGTCATGTCACCTGTCTTCAAAACTCTACGCTTTCTCAACGCCTGCAAAGAATTACAGATATGAGATCCTGATCCGGTATCCAATACCCAGGATGTAGAGTTTATTGATAGACAGTTTTCAATAACATACACACCTGAAGCTGAAGCCGCAACTTGCTTCAGATCCTGGGTTCTGGCCTTCCAAGCCTTGCAATCCTGTTTCCAGTGTCCACTTTTGACAGTAAAAGCACTCTTCTTTCCCCACAAGCTTCCCCGCTACCTTTGTTGCTTTTGCCTTTCCTTTTCCCTTCGTATCCACTTTACTGACACCGCCTCTTGGTTTGGCGAGGGCTTTCTTCTTCTTGCCCTTGGCTTTCGCCCTGGACCTAGAAGAGGAAGATCCTCCTACAAACAAAGTGGATGTCTCCCTACCTTTCTGTAGGGTGCCCTCTGCACACCTCAGCATGTTGAGGAGCTCTGAAAGTTCAACTTTCTTTTCTTGTAAGTTGAAGTTCAGGATGAACTGGGCGTAAGTGGAAGGAAGGGACTGGAGAATCAAGTCCGTATAGAGCTCATTCTCCAACGTGGTCCCAAGTTCCGCGAGCTCCTCTATGTAGCCAATCATCTTAAGCACGTGTTCCGCTACCGATGATCCGACGGCCAACCTTGCTGAAAATAACTTCTTCGACACTTCGTATCTGGCGATACGAGACTGCTCTCCATACAGTTCTTTTATATGAAGAAATATGGACTCTAGGTCCATATTCTCGTGCCTCCTCTGATGTTCGTTGTCCATCGAGGCAAGTACGAGGCATTTGGCCTTCGCGCAATCTATTTCCCAGGTCTTACGGATTTCCCTATCCGCGACACTGGTTTTGGGACCTGGGACAGGGGGAGCTTTGGTGGTAAGGAGATACCCCAACTTGTCGTAAGTGATTGCCATCTTGACATTCCTGAGCCAATCTTTGTAGTTTGGCCCTGTCAGTATGTTTTTATCTAGTAATAACTTAAGTCCGGTCATGTTGAATGGTCGCTGCAATTAGGAGAGAGAAAAGAAACACTTTAGCATGATGCTCTTGCAAGTTTAGAGTGGTTTTTAGTTTGTCTAAACAGGATGGCTCCCACTGTCTCTCGAATCCCTTCTCAAACCGTAAAGAAAGAATTAGTCGGGATCAATCTCACCGTACAATACTTGCTTAACCGTTCAGCCAGGCCAGTGTCGGTACTTCGAGGGAGGTTTTCCAACGCTTTCGCGAAGTTCCTTAATTAAGTAACCTCTTTTCCCTGTGGGCGTAGCCCCGCTAACACCTTTCTAGACACCTACTAGGTTTATAGCATTGATCGTTAAGTGAGAACTTTCCCGAGGAGTAGCATATACTCATAGTAGGATCGGGATCCAAATATCACCACGTGATAAAACCGAAGGAATCCTACCAGAATTATCACACTCCAAATGGTATGCAGCGCTAGCAAGTTTCAGTACTTATGAAACTCCCGATGTGGATTTTTGCCCCATGCTCTTATGACCTTGACTTTGGCCAAAATATCATAAGTCACATGTCAAGTTCTACCCATCATTCTCCTGGTTAATTTGGACCCACCCGTACCTACCCTTGACTTTGGCCAAAATGGCAGCACGACTGTCCCAAACCAACGCATCTATCTATGCTGCACATGAATACCCAATAGCTACCAATCACTATGCCTTGACTTTGGCCAAAATACATAGCTTGAATACTTTTTGACCATTCATGTAGAATGACGGAGGGCTACGAATGGTTTTGGCGAAACCGTGAATGTAGTGAGCTTGATATAATCGATGGAACGAGATAGCTTTTAAAATGAGTGGTTCAAGCTCCGCGTTTAAAAGTTTAGTTTTGAAAAGAACCGAGTGGTTTTCAAAGAGTTCCAATCGACTTTTACTTGGTTTATTTTCTTGCATTAGTTCTTTTAATGCGTCCCATTATTTAATCCTACCATTGCAGAAAACAACCAAAATATGACGTACGCTTATGCCATTCGCATTCGCCACGGGGCCCCGTCATCACCCGTTAGGTTACTTAACTAACGACAGAGCGGGGGCTGGGCTAGCGCGGCTGTAAAAGATAAGCAACGCCTAAATAGTTATTATATATAAATATATATAGCAATGATAGACATTACAGATCACAGATGAATACATTGGATATACTAGGAACCCGCAATCCGTTCGAGCCTGCAACGAAAAGCGGATTACACGGTCGCGGTGAATAGCCAATACCCCACCCAAGACCCTTACGGGTGCGGCAAACTACCCGCCAAGTACCCGAAGCGAAGCAACCTCCCTCAACACCGTGAGTAGGCCACTCGGCACTTCGAGATACCCGGTAGTTTGTGCACCCCCTCCATGGGTCTATCCTAGGAGCAAAAACAGTAAAAAGAATTATACAATGACGGCTACAACCCCGACCTGGTTGTGCGGCCATACAAATAATATTACATCAATTTATATATTACATGAATTGAAAGAAAAGAAAACTCCCGTCTCACAAAACCCCCGGCTATTCACCCGCGACAGTCCAACGCATTCATACACACATACCATCAACAAACACAGATCACAGATATGTATAACCCCCACTAATCGACGTATAGCGATTAGCAGACGTTCAATACATATAAACATCACAGATATAACCCATTAGTCAAAGTGTAGTGAAATTTGATCAAAAAATACGGATTTATAGGCCCCCAAAAACAAATTTCTTTTCTGGAAAACCTGGGCACAAATAAACCATCTTAAAAATCCCAAAACCACAACATAAGAACACTGCACCAAACTCGGTCATGAACCGAGTCAAAACGGTCGCGGTTCCGCGGCAATAGGCATGCTTTTGCCGCGAAACCGCCGCGCTTTGAAGGGTTCACTCGACCGTTTTTGGTGGGCTTCTTCACAAAACCCTGAGCCGATTTTTGAAGTATGATTTTTTATTTTTTGACCAGAAAAAATTTCAACAGAAAGGGTTTTGTGTTTTTAGTTTTGCGATTTTTTTTTCGATTGAACTTCCATACACTTTACTACCTAACTAGTTTATGTTTAGTTAGGCTCTAATACCACTGTAAGTCCACGTTGCCCACCCCGGTGCTTGCGGGGAGGCGGAAACGGTATAAAAATCGGATTTTTAGCACTCAAGGCAACATGGACTAACTAAAGGCGGGATCTTTTCTAAACAAAACTAGCTACCAAACTAAAGAGAGTTAGCGACTCGGAAAAGAGGTTTTACCTAGGGCTTTGTGTCCTTCTCTCCTTGCTCCTTGTAGTGAACGAAAGTGATCTCCTTGTCGTCTTCTCTCGTCGAAGAAGGATCCACCCGAGAGTCTCAACCTTTGGATTCAACTTCAAACTAGAAGTAACTAAGATGCTAGAAGTGCTAATCCTAGAACCTTAGATGAGAGTAGAGATTATTTTAGAGTGGTTTTACTCAAGCTCATGTGTTTCTCAACTCATGAGAGGGGAGAGCTTGAGGATGAGGAAGAGCAAGAGAGAGAAAGCATATGATAGAATGAAATGGTTTTTACAACCATAACAAAATATATGTGATTTTTCAAATAATAATATTAATCAAAAATGAAAAGGTGATAGTTAGTTTGAAGAGACCATTATCATATCATAATAAATGATTTTGCAAAGATCAAAGAGCATCTAAAAAGTAATGATGAAGGTCAATGTTTCAAACCTAGTCAACTAGTCAACCATGGTCAACAAGTCAACAAGCCCAACCATGACACAATTTCACTTAATTAATATTATTAATTGATAAATCACAATATCATTAGGGTTTGGAAAAAGACGACTGTCAACTGTGCATACACACCCGTTCCAAAACCCTAATGAAAAACCTCTTCCTCCGCCTCAATCAACTGTGCATACACACCCGCATTCATGTTCCAATGAACACGAACACAAAGAGATAAAACCAATCTCAAATCATATACTAGGATCCGGCTTAAACCAAAGCCCACTAGTACAAGCTGTCCGGACATCAAACGTGCACAAGTGCGCGGATGTGAACGAACCCTGTCGCAAAACCATGCGACCTCTACTCATTTTGCCAAAAGGCGAATAACTCTCTGTGTGGGACTCTAAAGACTCGACACTACGCTGGCAGTGGGTTTAACCACAGACTGCAAGCGGCACTAGCTGTACGTAACGGTCCCCAGGTAAATGCCGATAAGAAGACAGACGAGGTGAATCCATCTGAACTCCTACTGAGCCTGTATGTGACAGTCTCCGTACAGTCCGGTCTGTTCGTCTGATACATCGTATGGCGGGCCTAGGGGGCGGTAATCGTCAGTCCCCTAATAGCGGTACAAGTCGTGTCGGAGTGTAGCCCAGAACACCCTGAGATAACACTGGAAACCTACCAGTATATCTCGCTTGCCCTGGCCAGGGACTACTCGTGTAATGGCTCTCCTAGACACAGCGCGATGTCAACCCCCAATACCGGGAGAGACGAATCCTGTCTAACCGTCACTGCCTCCAAGTGCTTCGGGACTGCACCCAACTACTACCTGTTTGCACGACTCCTTTGAACCGTGGTAGGGTAGTAATCAAAGTACAGTGGGAACACACTCGAGGCGAAGTGACAGTGTCAAGTCAGCGGACTAAGCTGTACTCATGTCACCTGGGAATTGATAACCGACGACAGGTATAATACCAACCAACAGTTCCCGACGAGTCCTGTCCAGTGTACTCGTAACCTAACGAGCACCCGCATACTATCTCAAGTACGACGTACTTACGGCTATGGGACAGACCGTCTCCCACGCTGGGATGAGAAGCGCATACTCTAGTCTACTCCGGAGTATCGATACCCTGTCTCGATAGTCCAACGACTAGGGACCTGTATAAGGATGTGCTTATGGATTACCCAGCCCCCACGAGTGTGAGCGCCATCACAACGCTGGTAATCAAGCAAAGATCCTAAGGGCTCTACTAATATGTATATAAGCGATATGCTAAAAGAAACACATGCACATATTAAAGCAGAGACAAACCAAGTAGCATACTACCATTTTGAGCAAGATTCTCAATACAAGGTGAATATCCCAAGCTTCTATTAAGTAATATACATACTAGTATGATACAGTAATGGCCTCTAGGGCATATACACTAACAGGACTATGATGTCCTTAACCTTGGACCACCATGTCCTTAAACTGGTAATTGACCGCAAAGTCCCTAAACTAAAACAATAAAGCCAAAATGCTCTTTTGTTGGATCTAAATGATCATGTTAAGTAGATCTTAGTCTAAAATTAGACTAACGTATCCTTAATAAATGGTTAAGTTGGCCTTAGTCTAAAATTAGACTAACGTGTTCATAGCAAACCGTTAAGTTGATCTTCGTCTAAAATTAGACTAACGTATCCTTAACTAACGTTTAAGTTGATCTTAATATTAAATGAAACTAACATATCCTTAAACCCAACCCCAAACCCAAATCTAAGAAAATACGGATTTGGACTAATCCACGCCCTACGGGCGACAACATAAATTAGTCTCCGTATACAATCCACGGGCAACCACAAACAAAAAAAACACCCACGACACGAAGTGACCATCTGGAGAAGGAGAAAGTTGTTACCGCGATACGGTAGCGTAATTAACTGCAGGGGCTTGCGCCTACAGGGAAGAACGTCCCCACAATCAAAAACCACTCAAACGAGGAGGAATCTGACGAAATCTGTTACATCGGCCGCATCCGTGTAAACCTTCGATACATGGTGCCATAAATCAACTTGGCATCTTCGGAGAGGTAGACGGATAGCACCAATTAGCATCTGCCCTGAAATTCAGGCAAGACGGACCTAGGCGGTCGTGTCTCCGTGTTTCGGAGGGGAACAGATTCTGGCACGCCCGGTGGGACCTTTTCCTCTTTCCACTCCATACTTCATGTGTCGTGTTCGCGAACGAATCGCAGTTTGCTATGGTTGCCTGTGGATTCGAGGAACTAAGATTTGGTATCTTGCTCCATGCAGAAAAGACAGAAGATCAATGGTTTCAAAATGCACAAACTGCAACAACGGCAATAACTCTCACTCCGTCCCCGCTGGAGGAGTGACCTACGGGCCTCAGGCGGCCTCCTTTTTCAAGATGCCAGTAGAACAGGTGACCCAGGCCACCACTGGGCTATTCTTCGGGACCATGCTCCCACCGATGAGCTTCAGTGCTCCTGTGCCATCGCAAGAAGCTCCGAAAAAGTCGATCTTTGATCGGCTTGCAACTGTTGCGGCCCCTCTCAACGGGTTGCCCAAGTCCACTGCCTCAGTTTTCAACATACTGGGCCGAAGCTCCAACGGGTCTGTGAAGAAGCCCACAATTCCAGAAGGGGTTATCCCGAAGGGGATAGCCATTCCTACTCCTGAAATCACCAAGGCGACTTCTCCGGCTAAAGGGTCGGTCTTCACAAGACTGGCCGTTTCAGCTCTCAGTCCAGGTGAAGTAACCAAGGCCGTTTCCCCTGCACGAAAATCGGCCTTTTCAAGATTGGCCATTCCCACTCAGCGAGCATCCGTCTTTGACAGGCTGGTGCCAACAGCAGACTCTCATCAGAATAGGGGGCATGGAAACTGATCCAACAGCGGAGGTGATCCCGGCCGCACGACATTCTCGACGTCACCACTGGCGCCGAGTGAGGAAAGCTGGGGGCAATTCCCCTTCTGGACTGACTCCGCCGGCTCTAATGGTGGAAGTTGATACTGCTGTTCCAACCAGGAACAGCTTTGAACTACTTAACAGGGTGCACAGGAATTCGCCAACTACTGTGCTAAAAAAGTATCCTCCGCCCGTTGAAAAGATCACCAAGGTGAAGCTGGAGCAGCCCCCTCAGCGGCTGTCCTATAAAATTTATAAAGTTTGGCGACAGGTCCAAAACTCCATGATTGATCAAGACTATCCCCGCCAATAGAAAAAGATGAAAGCGCGGCGAGAAGAGGATAATCCTGTCAGGCCACAAAAGGTGTCGTCTACCTAGGTGCCCGTTGCAACGGCCCCCTCAGCTTCGACCGCCCACAAAAGAAGGAGGTTGGAGAAGATACCTGCATCTTTGGCAAATCGCAAAGACACTGAATCTAAATGTCCCAAGTATGGGGGCATGGTGGTGCACACTGTCTATAAGGCATCCGGAAAAGAGGATAGCCGTATCACCACAGGTCATCGACCGCTTACGCGATCTGTAACAAAGGCCCAGGAGCAACAACAGAAGCTCCAAGAAATGTTGACGCAGATGGCCGTACTCACAGGGCCAAAAGAATGCCCGGAAACATCATCAGAGCAACGCCAGGAACAAGAAACTGATGCTGAATTCCTCCGTAGAATACTCGAAAAGAAGGACAAAGAGGCCGCGGAACAAGCGGCCAATATAAAACGAATGGCGCTTCTCTTCCAAGACATGGTCGGGGTGATGATACAGCCGGATCCTCCAGCTGAAGCTGTTAGTTGTATGTATGCCCTAGAGGCCAGTATTGTACAGATGATGTATATTATATTGGATGCTTGGACATATATAGAGATGACTTTCTTGCTCGATATGATAGTATGCTATCTGGTTGCTCTTTATCTTAACATGTATACTAGTCTCTTTATAGTGTCTTATAGTTACATGTTGGTAAAGCCCTTAGGATGTGTACTTGACTACCTGGACTATGATGCAGATCATACTAGTGGGGACATGGTAGTCCATAAGTACATCCTTCAAGGTCCCTAGTCGTGGGTGTATCGAGACGGGGCATCGATATACCAGTGTAGACTAGCGTATACGCTTCTCGACCCATGTGATGGGCGATGGATGATCCCATATCCATTGGTGTTTGACATCAGAGATGGTATACGGGTGCTCAGTGGAGACTGGGTACACTGGACGGACTCGCCGAGAACTCCCAGATGGTATTATACCTCACGTCAGATGGCAGTTCTCAGGTGACACTTGTACAGGTTAGTCTGTAGACCCGAGATCGTCATAGAGTCTTGTGTGATTCCCACTGTGCTTTGATCTCCACCTTACCACGTCCATGAGGGCGTGCAAAACGCTGGTCTTTGGGTACAGTCCCGAGTCACATGGAGGCAATGAGCGATAGGAGGGGTTTCGTCTCTCCCGGTATTGGGAGTTGATGTTGCGCTGTGCTCGATTGGCCGTAGCAGGGAAGTCCCTGGCCAGGGCTGATCAGAGATTTGCTGGTAAGTGTTACCAGTAGTTTCTCGACCCGTTGCGAACCTCACATCGGCACGACTTATCGGGTTATTGGGGTCTGACGTTTACCACCCCTAGACTTGATATGCGACATATCAGACAAAGAGACCGGACTGTACGGTTAAGTGTTACTGGTCGGATTCGCAGGAGTGTGAGCGGGCTAGCTCGTCGATCTTCTGATCGCTCAATACCCGGGTGGCCGTTACGTTTAGCAGACCGCTTGCGGCTTGTGGGTGCTTGATATGATCATCATCTGCTACCGGCGTATTGACGAGTCTTTAGAGTCCTACACAGAGGTTTCCTGGCTCAAGCGAAATGAAATAGGAGCGCATATGAGATATGTGCGGGACCGAGAATGATGCGTGTATATGATACCGTATTTGATTCTCGCGATTAATGTTTCGATTGGTTGTATGAGATATGACCTAGTTATCCAATCATTGATTCGATAAATCGATGCATTGAATACTAGTCGGTTATGTGCGACATGACCGGATCATTGAATCAAGTGTTGATTTAATGATTTAATGTATAATTATATATTTGATATATTACTTTGCATTAACTAGTATAGGTTCACTTTAAACGGATTTTCTCACTTGATTTGCACATTGTATATGTGATATGCTTTTGTTCACATATTTGTATCATGTTTGATGATGGATACTCATTTGGTTAAGAGTAAAGGATTAAACCTAGGTTAAGTAAGTAATTAGGGTTTTTATTATCCATTCTTTTCATTTATTTATTTTAGAAAAAGAATGGCATATGAATACAAAATGGTTGCTTTCTTTCTTGAACCTTTGTGAAGCTTCATGAAGCTTTGACCCAAGTGACCAATTTGTCTTCATGCTTAACCCTAACCACTCTTTTAACCTTGGTCAATTCTCTACACCTAACCATGGTTCCCATTATGATAAGTATTGTTTTATTATTCATATTTACAAGACTTATCATAATTCTAGCTTCATCTTCTTCTTCACTTCAAAAAGGAAAAGCTTGATGCCATCAATGGAAACTTCATTTCTAGAGTGAGAAATCCAAATCTAAAGTGAACCCACCTCCTATTTCTTCATCCTCTACCTCTTTCCAAGTGGTTTTGGGTGTTTTCTTCACAAGTTTCACAACTTGGTGAAGTCGGAGCTTGAACTTATGCAACCTCGACGTAGATCGTCTTTGACACGAAGCCGACGACCTTGCTCGCCCATTTTTCCAATGAAGCCGACGAATGAGTCTAGGATTCATGATGGACAGCGAGAGCACACCCACGTGGAGCTAAGGAAGTGGGGAACCGGATCTACAAAAGTTGTAGCATCTAACTTTTAGTTAAGTAGTTAACTAGATTCTCTTTTCGCCTAAACATCTAGTCAACGATCCGTGTTAGGGTTTCTCGGCACCAATAATTTTTGAAATTGGCATGGTTGATGCCTTGTGAGACTTCATTAGGATGCCTAGGAACCCTACAGTGGTATCAGAGCCTAGCCAGAGCCTTAGGAGAAGTCTAGACGGAGTTTGAAGTCCGAACGAACCCGAAACCCTAATTCCAAGGTGCTCTCTGGAAATTTTCTGAAATTTTGGTTTTTTGTCAATTAAAAATATGCAGAAAATTATGCAGGGTCTTATATGAAATACTGTGAAATACGAGGGCGTGATTCAACTTTTCCACCGCGGAACCGCGGCATGAGCTATGCATGCGCGGCGGTTCCGCGGCCGTACTGTCCCCTTGTCTGGTGATTTTTTCACAGTAATTCATGAATTCAGATATTATATTTTCTGGGTATTTTTATTGTGACTCTACAGAAGAGTATTTTGGGGTTGCTTTGGGGATTCAATGTTTCGATCGGATTATCAAATTTCGTCTTTGTGTTTTTCCGGATAATTTTTAGAATATGTTAAAAAGTTTGACCGGATATAAATACCCAATTTTTCCCCTGTCGGGAAATTTACAAGTGTTGGATTTTTCCGTAGTTTAACGACGTTCTAAGTAGTGCAAGTAACGCGATGGACCCTCTAGAAGACAACAAACCTTAACTCGATTATGTGACCGTCTTGAACTGCCCTTTGAACCTTCGGGTTTGGGGAAGTACGGCGTGCCACATGTGAGGTGTTGGCTTGACCCTTCTACGGCTGGACCGTTGGTACTGAGGCACGAACTGAATGTTGTTAGACTTATTTCATGTGTTGAGCTGTATCGGGAAAACTTGGGTATTCGAATGTTC
Source organism: Agapanthus africanus (assembly GCA_030015575.1). Taxonomy (NCBI): domain Eukaryota; kingdom Viridiplantae; phylum Streptophyta; class Magnoliopsida; order Asparagales; family Amaryllidaceae; genus Agapanthus; species Agapanthus africanus. The sequence continues at coordinate 694,966,346 of CM057342.1, read as the reverse complement.
GATCGGAAAGTTTAACATTTTCTGTTTATCTGGAATGTGATACAATAATTGGAATTCACAAACAGTTATGAGATAACTGAATGAATGTTATAAATCTAGCAGTTTAGTCCCATATGATATTGAAAAGAGTTTTCGATAATGAGACTAAAATGCGGGATTTATATCTATTAGGCATGTGATGTCTAAGTATTTCATTTGATTAGGCATGCGATGTCTAAAGAGGTTGCGGATTCCAACTGTTGTAGTTTTACACTTTCTTTTCTGTGACCGTAAGTGTAGTATGTTCATATCGCCGGTTTCGTTGCTATACGTCAACGACAATTGGGGTATGCATACTTACTTACGTTGATGACATGTGATGTTATGTGTTGCTGGATATGTTATATTGGATCGTCGTGTTTGAATAGCCGGGGGTTTTTATGTGAGATGAGTGTTTTTTCATTTTCATTCATGTAAAAACTTGTATGTAATATTCTTTTATTTGGGGCACTTCCAGGTTGCGGAAGTTGTCACCTTTTGTATATTATTTACTTTTCCGCATTAGGATAGACCCAAGGAGGGGAGCACAAGTAACCGGGTTCTGGGGTCCAGTGGGAGACCAACTCGAGGAGTCGAGTCCGGGCCTCCTAACCCTAGAATTGGTAGGGTTGCTTGCCGCTCTCGTAGGGGTCTAGGGGTGTGGGATTGGCTATTCATCACGACCGTGGAATTCGTGTTTTATACTGGCTCGTATTGAAAACACGGATGCCCTAGTATATCCAATGTTTCATATGTTTCTTCTGCTGCGATATCTGTGATGCGATCATGTGATGTTCTATGATAAATACTGTATATAGTATATATGATATATTATATAGGCGTTACTTATGTTTTGCATCCGCACTAGCCCTGCCCCGCTCTGCCGTTAGTTACCTAACCTAACGGTGCACGAGGGGACATCGAGGCGAATGCGGATGGCATAAGTGTACGTCGTATTTATCTGTGATGTTTAGGTATTTAAATGATGGGACTTCATTAATGAGATTAATGAAAGAAAATAAACCTAAGATGTTGTAGAATCAAATTTTAAATAAAACAGGTAGCTACAGTTCTTGCTTTGCACAGCGGTATATATGATATACCCTGCACCTTATTCGATGAGGAAAGGACTGAGATCCCTTCACCGGGAGTGACTCCTTTAGCAGTAACTGGCAGATGCTACACACTCGGTTTGGCTTTGATTGCTTTTAAGAGTTTTTGCTTTGCACAGTGATATATATGATATATCCCGCACCTCATTCGACGAGGAAAGGGCCGACGATCCCTTCACCGGGAGTGACCCCTTTAGCAGAACTGGAAAAGCCTCAAAATCACTCCATTTCAAAACTTCATTTGATTCTACAACGATATCAAGTTCATTACGCTCATGGTTTTATGAAAACCTACGTAGCCCTCCGTCATTTCAGGTAAGTTACATATAGTATTCGTGCTACATTTGTTGGCTTTCGTCAAGGTGTAGTGTGCGGTAGCTATGTGCTGTTTATCTGCTGCATATGATGCGACTGGATTAGGGTAGTTGTACGGCTTTGTTGGCTTTTGTCAAGGGTCGTGCGGGTGGGTTTAATTCAGTCAAGAAATGTACGGGGTGAACTTGACTAGCGGGCTGTGGTTTGTTGGCTTTCGTCAAGGTCATAGCACGCTAGGGGCAAAAGCATTATCGGGAATTTCAAGTGTTGAAATTTGCAATGAGATTGCATACCTTCTATGAGATAGTTGGATCCCGATACCCACTGCGAGTAAGAGTTACTCCTGGGAGAGTTTTACACATTACAATTAGCCGATCAAGTAGGTGTCTAGAAAGGTGTTAACGAGGTTACGCCTCTGGGAAAATGAGGTTTACAGTAATTAGGTTCGTGCGAAAGTACGGGGGACCTCCCTCAAAGTACCGACACTGGCCTGGCTGAAAGATTGGCGAACTTGTAGTGTGTAATTAATCCCGGCTAATCTTTCCTTTTAGGGTTTGGAGGAAGATTTGATAAAAAGCAGTGGGAGCCATCCTGATTAGATAAGATAATAACCAATCTGATCTTGCACGAGCATACGCTAAAGTGTTTTCTTCTCTCTCTCTCCAGGTAGCGACCATTTCATGCCCTAATGAAGATAATAATATGGATGAATTGACCGAACCCGCATGTTATACTGTGCTGGGGAACGTTGGTTCCGTTCTTTCCTATAAGAGTTATAAGAATGAACAGGATATAGGGGAATACCAGGATTCCCATGCCACCCGAATGAAGAAAGTACATGTTGATGCATTTTCTTCGGGTGTGTTCGTTACAGAGAACTGTTTCTCCATTTGCTCTACATCCTGGGTATTAGATACCGGGTCAGGATCCCATATATGTAATCAGTTACATGGGCTAAGGAAAGGTAGAGAACTTGGAGAAGGTGATAAAGACATTAGAGTTGGAAATGGTGCAATTGTTGCAGCTAAGACTGTCGGAGAATATCACCTTGTATTACCAACTGGAAATACATTGGTTCTGAACGAATGCTATTACATGCCGAACCTGATATGCAACATTATATCGGTTTCTTTGCTGAGTAAAGAGGGATATAATTTTGTATTACAGGACAATGTTATGAACATTTTCCGTAACCAAAAGTTGGTTGGATCAGGCACGTTGTGCAATGGCATTTATGTTCTAAACCAATCAACAGTTCTGAGCATAACAAACACACACAAGAGGAAGAGTTCAGAACTGAACGAATCCTTCTTTTGGCATTGTAGACTGGGTCACATCAATGCGACACGACTGGCTAAGTTGCATAAGGATGGATATTTGAAACCATTCGAATTTTCATCTTATGACACTTGCCAGTCATGTCTCAAAGGCAAGATGACCAAAACTCCGTTTACGGGACACGGAGAAAGAGTTACCGAACTCTTGGGACTAATACATAGTGATGTATGTGGTCCCATGTCTACACATGCCAGGGATGGTTCTTCGTACTTCATTACATTCACTGACGATCTCTCAAGATACGGACATGTGTAGTTAATAAGACACAAGTCTGAAGCTTTTGAGAAATTTAGAGAATATAAACAAGAAGTCGAAAACCAAACCGGAAAAAGTATTAAAATCCTTCGATCTGATCGAGGAGGTGAATACTTGAGCAATGAATTCCTGGACTTCCTAAAAGAGAATGGGATTCTCTCTCAGCTGACTCCTCCATATACACCACAGCACAACGGTGTATCAGAACGGAGAAACCGTACCTTATTAGATATGTTGCGCTCTATGATGAGCACAGCTGAGTTACCTATTTCCTTCTGGGGGTATGCGCTTGAGACAGCCATACATCTATTGAATATGGTCCCCACCAAATCTGTGCCTACCACTCCATATGAGATATGGAAAGGGAAGAGACCATGTCTTAACTATGTTAAGATATGGGGTTGTCCAGCCTATGTCAAACGACAAAATCCGGACAAACTCGAGGCACGGTCTGTTCTATGCAAATTTGTAGGATATCCCAAGAATTCTCAAGGGTATATCTTCTACCACCCTGAGGAACAAAGAGTGTTTTTTTCTCGGCATGCCACCTTTTTAGAAAAGGAATTTCATGAAAAAGAGATTAGTGGTCATGAGGTAGAACTGGAAGAAGTTCCAGCTGCAGAAGCTACAACAGAAGATCTTGTGGAACCAGAGGATTCCGTAGTTCCCGATGAACCCCAGCCACTCCGCCGATCTAGTAGGGTTCCTCGCCAACCTGAGAGATACTACGGTTTTCTCATGGACTGTGGGAGCGAGGATTGCATCATGGAGGATGATGACCCAACTAGCTTCGAGCAGGCCATCACGAGTGGGGACTCAGTGAAATGGCTGGATGCTATGCGGTCCGAGATGGAATCCATGTACACCAACAAAGTATGGACTTTGGACGTTGCTCCTGAAGGGGTAAAACCCATTGGGAGCAAGTGGATCTTCAAGAAGAAACTTGGTGTAGATGGGAAAGTGGAGACTTTCAAAGCTAGACTTGTAGCAAAGGGTTTTCGTCAAAGACCAGGTGTGGACTATGACGAGACCTTTTCTCCAGTGGCTATGCTTAAATCCATCCGGATAATGCTTGCCATCGCTGCTTATCATGATTACGAAATCTGGCAAATGGATGTTAAGACCGCCTTTCTAAACGGTGATTTAGAAGAGTGCGTGTACATGACTCAGCCAGAGGGCTTCGTAGACAGTGGGAGCAGCGGCAAGGTGTGCAAGCTGCTTAAATCCATTTATGGATTAAAGAAAGCATCGCGGAGTTGGAACATCTGCTTTGACGTCGTTATCAAAGAGTTTGATTTCGTCAAAAATCCATATGAACCTTGTATCTACAAGAAGGTGGCAGAGAGTAAGGTTGTCTTCCTCGTATTGTACGTGGACGACATACTCTTGATAGGAAATGATATTCCTATGCTGCAAGCGGTCAAGCTCTTCTTATCACAAAGATTCTCAATGAAAGATCTTGGTGATGCCTCCTGCATATTGGGAATTAGGATCTATAGAGATAGATCCAAACGGATTTTGGGATTGTCCCAATCCAGGTACATTGACACCATACTAAAGAGGTTTAGTATGGAAGAGTCCAAGCGTAGGAACTTCTCCACGATCTCTGGAGTCACTCTCTCCAAAGAGATGTCTCCCAAGACTAATTTAGAGAGAGCTCGCATGCAAGGGATACCCTATGCTTCGGCAGTAGGCTCTATCATGTATGCGATGCTATGTACCAGACCCGATGTAGCATACTCACTAAGTGTAGTGAGCAGGTATCAAGCTGATCCTGGAGAGAGTCACTGGATAGCTGTGAAGAGCATTCTCAAGTACTTGCGAAGGACTAGAGATATGTTCTTGGTGTATGGTAACGGAGAGCTCCAAGTGGAGTCCTTTACCGATTCGAGCTTCCAGAGTGATAAGGACGACTCTAAGTCGCAGTCGGGTTTTGTCTTTACCCTTTACGGAGGGGCGGTTAGCTGGAAGAGTTCCAAGCAGGAAACCGTGGCAGACTCGACGATGGAGGCTGAATACATCGCTGCCAACGATGCTGCCAAAGAGGCTGTCTGGATCAAGAAGTTCATTACTGAACTTGGTGTGGTTCCATCCATTGAGCATCCAATACCTTTGTATTGCGATAACAATGGAGCAGTGGCTTTGGCCAAGGAACCCAGGTCCCATCAGCGATCCAGGCATATTCTGAGGCGGTATCACCTGATCCGGGAGATAGTTGATCGCCGGGAGATCGAGGTCAGGAGGGTTGACACGAAGAACAACACGGCGGATCCACTCACGAAGGCCATTCCCCAGATACAGTTTGAGAGACTCTTCGGGATGCTCGGTATGCGATACTACAGCAGCTGGCCCTAGTGCAAGTGGGAGATTGTTAGTTGTATGTATGCCCTAGAAGCCAGTATTGTACAGATGATGTATATTATATTGGATGCTTGGACATATATAGAGATGACTTTCTTGCTCGATATGATAGTATGCTATCTGGTTGCTCTTTATCTTAACATGTATACTAGTCTCTTTATAGTGTCTTATAGTTACATGTTGGTAAAGCCCTTAGGATGTGTACTTGACTACCTGGACTATGATGCAGATCATACTAGTGGGGACATGGTAGTCCATAAGTACATCCTTCAAGGTCCCTAGTCGTGGGTGTATCGAGACGGGGCATCGATATACCAGTGTAGACTAGCGTATACGCTTCTCGACCCATGTGATGGGCGATGGATGATCCCATATCCATTGGTGTTTGACATCAGAGATGGTATACGGGTGCTCAGTGGAGACTGGGTACACTGGACGGACTCGCCGAGAACTCCCAGATGGTATTATACCTCACGTCAGATGGCAGTTCTCAGGTGACACTTGTACAGGTTAGTCTGTAGACCCGAGATCGTCATAGAGTCTTGTGTGATTCCCACTGTGCTTTGATCTCCACCTTACCACGTCCATGAGGGCGTGCAAAACGCTGGTCTTTGGGTACAGTCCCGAGTCACATGGAGGCAATGAGCGATAGGAGGGGTTTCGTCTCTCCCGGTATTGGGAGTTGATGTTGCGCTGTGCTCGATTGGCCGTAGCAGGGAAGTCCCTGGCCAGGGCTGATCAGAGATTTGCTGGTAAGTGTTACCAGTAGTTTCTCGACCCGTTGCGAATCTCACATCGGCACGACTTATCGGGTTATTGGGGTCTGACGTTTACCACCCCTAGACTTGATATGCGACATATCAGACGAAGAGACCGGACTGTACGGTTAAGTGTTACTGGTCGGATTCACAGGAGTGTGAGCGGGCTAGCTCGTCGATCTTCTGATCGCTCAATACCCGGGTGGCCGTTACGTTTAGCAGACCGCTTGCGGCTTGTGGGTGCTTGATATGATCATCATCTGCTACCGGCGTATTGACGAGTCTTTAGAGTCCTACACAGAGGTTTCCTGGCTCAAGCGAAACGAAATAGGAGCGCATATGAGATATGTGCGGGATCGAGAATGATGCGTGTATATGGTACCGTATTTGATTCTCGCGATTAATGTTTCGATTGGTTGTATGAGATATGACCTAGTTATCGAATCATTGATTCGATAAATCGATGCATTGAATACTAGTCGGTTATGTGCGACATGGCCGGATCATTGAATCAAGTGTTGATTTAATGATTTAATATATAATTATATATTTGATATATTACTTTGCATTAACTAGTATAGGTTCACTTTAAACGGATTTTCTCACTTGATTTGCACATTGTATATGTGATATGCTTTTGTGCACATATTTGTATCATGTTTGATGATGCATACTCATTTGGTTAAGTGTAAAGGATTAAACCTAGGTTAAGTAAGTAATTAGGGATTTTATTATCCATTCTTTTCATTTATTTATTTTAGAAAAAGAATGGCATATGAATACAAAATGGTTGCTTTCTTTCTTGAACCTTTGTGAAGCTTCATGAAGCTTTGACCCAAGTGACCAATTTGTCTTCATGCTTAACCCTAACCACTCTTTTAACCTTGGTCAATTCTCTACACCTAACCATGGTTCCCATTATGATAATTATTGTTTTATTATTCATATTTACAAGACTTATCATAATTCTAGCTTCATCTTCTTCTTCACTTCAAAAAGGAAAAGCTTGATGCCATCAATGGAAACTTCATTTCTAGAGTGAGAAATCCAAATCTAAAGTGAACCCATCTCCTATTTCTTCATCCTCTACCTCTTGCCAAGTGGTTTTGGGTGTTTTCTTCACAAGTTTCACAACTTGGTGAAGTCGGAGCTTGAACTTGTGCAACCTCGACGTAGATCGTCTTTGACACGAAGCCGACGACCTTGCTCGCCCGTTTTTCCAATGAAGCCGACGAATGAGTCTAGGATTCGTGATGGACAGCGAGAGCACACCCACGAGGAGCTAAGGAAGTGGGGAACCGGATCTACAAAGGTTGTAGCATCTAACTTTTAGTTAAGTAGTTAACTAGATTCTCTTTTCGCCTAAACATCTAGTCAACGATCCGTGTTAGGGTTTCTCGGCACCAATAATTTTTGAAATTGGCATGGTTGATGCCTTGTGAGACTTCATTAGGATGCCTAGGAACCCTACAGAAGATCCACCGATTATCCTCAAAGACGACCGAGGGGAGACGTCAAACCCTCTGCCGGCTTATTCAGCAGCCAAAGAGGAGACCATCTCAAAAGCCGCCATGGATGATTACATTGCTCAGCAGATACAAGTTCATCGGGCGAATGAAGCGGCTGGGCAAATTGTTAAGACTGGACGACCCTATCCGGATTGGTACGACTAAATAAAGTACCCACCGGGATACACGATCCCCAAATTCCACGTATATAAGGGGACGGGGAATCCACACCAGCATATTGCTTAATTCAGGGCTCTGTGCGGTAATACTGGAGGTGACGATAAGCTACTGCTTCGCCAATTCGTTGGCAGCTTGTCGGAGATAGCATTCGAGTGGTATTCTGAACTCCTGAATGACTCTGTCAAAACATTTGCAGAGATGGAGCTGCTATTCACCCAGCGTTTCGCGAGTGCTAGTGAACGCACCCCAATAACGGCATTGATCAACGCCAGGGTGAAGCCAGGAGAAACATGGGTCCAGTACACGATACGGTGGCGAAATCTATGGTCGAAGTGCGAACAGCGCATCGAAGAGGCGCCTGCAGTAGGCATGTTCGTAGGAACTCTCGATCCACAGGCAACCATATCCTAATTCATGATGTTCTTCAAGCCGACCACCTTCCAGGCCTTGATTGACAAGCTGGCCCAAATGGACCAGATGGGCCATAGGCCTTCCTCTTCAAAGACGGAGCCTTGGAATGAAAAGGGTAAAGGGAAAGCAACCTTCGTTGCCAACGCTCGACAACAACCGAGTGGCCCGAGACGGGTTTTTCGCCAAAGCAACAAGCGGCAGTCCCTCGATGAGAAGTTGAGACGTCCTTACTCATTTCCCCAGGATAAAACAAAGAAACTGTTTGAGCTGGCAGTGCGCAATGGGCTCATTACTCAACCGGAGTCGAGACACCCACTGCATCTGAACGACGTCAATGATCCTAATTACTGCCCCTACCACCGAGTATTGGGCCATCCGATCGAAGACTGCTACGTCTTCAAAAATTGGGTTGAAGACCAGTATCAACAGGGCAAGTTCGCGCTGTCCGAAAACTGGAAGGTAAATCCGCCACAACCACACACTCCAAAAAAGATGGACATGCCGGGGGCATCGTGCTCATTTATAAAAGAAGCTCCATGGGAAGTTGTTCTTTCAAAAAAAACTAAAAAAAAGCTGAAACATCTTCAATCATGTCTGGCGATCAGGTAGAAAATCCCGCAAGAGCCGGAGATCATCGACGGGATGCTGAAACCATGCCCAACATCGGGAATTAATAGCAATGGACAAAGCACCCAAGAACAGCCGTCACAGTCTTCGAAGAAAAAGAAGAAGACCAAAAAACCCGCGCTGTCTAACGACAAGCGCATGGATCTGCAAAAGCATATTGACGCGCTGAAAGAATACAACCAGAGGGCGCGAACCCCAGTCACGCTTCAAGAGTTCCTCAGTCACATCCTTGAAAATGAAGATAACGACAATGATGAGGGAGACGACTTGTCAGAAGAATCCGAAGATTATGTGGCAAGTTGCCACATGATCGCTCATTTGTCGTTAAGTAACAAAGAAGCTTACTCGGCGTTAGGAGATAACGTAGAGGAGCTGGGGGCAGGAGCAGTGCCAAAACCCTTGGATTATGTGACAAGGTCTATCAAGGAGAAACCTACTTGTTCATAAAGCATCCGGCGAAACTTCACCTCAAAGCTACAGCGGACCGAAACGTCCCTAAACTAACAATGGACCGCAATGTCCTAAAACTTGCAACTGACCGAGACGTCTATAAACTACTATGGGCCGCAGCATCCCAAGGCTGACGTGGTAAAAAGAAAAGAAAAAAAGGGTATGTTCACAAGCAAAATGGGCACGGATGAAAACCCGAAAGGACGCCGTGAGTAAAAACAGCAGGACTACCGGCGATGTTTGTAAAAATCCGAAAGGGCGCAGACTCATAAAAATAAAAAATAAAAAATAAAAAAACAAAAAAAACGGTATGTCCACAAGCAAAATGGGCACGGATGAAAACCAGAGAGGGCGCCGTGAGTAAAAACAGCAGGACTACCGGCGAGTTTTGTGAAAACCCGAAAGGGCGTAATCTCGTTATAAGACACTTGCAAGGTCCTCTCGACCCTGTAAGGAGAAACCACCTGCGTGAGATCCTTACGACTCACAAAGGAGAAATATACTTAGGAATCCTCACGATTCTTAAGGAGAAACTACGCTTACGAGATCCTCACGACTCGTAAGGAGAATTCCCTTTTAAGACCTTCACGGCTCATAGGGTTCAAAAGCCTTAAGCTACAGGGATCTGAAGCTGTTCTTATGCCATCACAACCGCCAATGCTTCCCTACAAGCGGTTCAATATTGACCCTTATATACAATCCACGGGCATGAATGAACATTTCCCTAACAGAGTCCCACCAGCGACTAGGGATATGCTCACACGGTGAACAAACACTTGTAGGTCCTCTCGACTTATAAGGAGAAAACACTCTTGTAAGATCCTTACGACTTATAAGAGAACACGCATTTAGAAATCCTCACGATTCCTTAGGAGAAAATGCACCTACGAGATCCTCATGACTCGTAGGGAGAAATACCTTTATGATACTCTTACGTCTCGTAAAGTCAAAAAGTCGTAGTCAACAAGATCCTAACCCTGTTTGCTAAGCCACCTTTGTTCGAACCGACAAAGGCAAATGATGATTCGCTCCTGGCAATATCCCAGTTATAGCAATACCGATGCCTAAATCGGTATCAAATTCCATGTCTTTTCATGGCAAATGATGATTCGCTCCTGGCAATATTCCAGTCGTAGCGATACTGATGCTGAGATTAGCACCAGATTCCAAGTTCCACACTCGCAATAAAAAATCAGCGAGTCAAAAATGAATATGAAATAGCCGAAATGATGGGGCAACTTGCATAGAAATCAGCAAGTAAAAATGTATGCATACAAAAACAGCCGAAATGATTGGGCAACTCGAAATAAAAAGCAGCAAGTAAAAAAAATAACCGAAATGATTGGGCACCGCGAAAAATAGCCGAAATGATTGGGCAACCGCGACTTTCGCGATATAAAAAAGCTGAAATGATAGAGCATCGCGGAAAGAATTAAAAAAAATGAAAGAATGAAACTTTTTGCCCTGCAGGCAAGGTCAAATTGACTCCTGTATACAATCCATGGGCACAAACAAGAAGGGAACCATATCGTCCCACCAGGCTTCATCGAAGCGAAGCCAAATCTCGACGGTTCATAGACAACCTAAAGACAATCTCGACATTCGTCGCATAATCGGATGCAGACGTTACACCAATAAACGGAGCCACGACAGAGTCCCTAGTTCCAAGTCTCGACGGCTATATCTACAGCTTGGAGACCCACGACAGCGTTCCTCCTCATTCCAGCAGGATTCGGACGCGACATCACCAATCGGAGCCATGGCAAAGTCCCTAGTTCCAAGTCTCAACGGCCACATCTACATCCTGGAGACCAACAACGGCGTTCCTCCTCATTCCAGCAGGATTCGGATGCAACGTTAATAAAGCGGAGCCATGGCAAAGTCCCTAGTTCCAAGACTCTACGGTCCACAGACAACCTAGAGTCAACCAATGACTTCCCCGCCGGATCAACGCTCCGTCTCGGAAACAAGTCAACCAACCCCAGGGAAATCAGCGTCCTTGGCAAAAACCTCGATTAAGGAAAATCAGCTTCCTTGACGAGAGCATCTCGATTCGCGTCGACCCGCAGAGAAATCAGCGTCTTTGCAGGAATACCTCGATTCGTCTCAACCCCAGGGAAATCAGTGTCCTTGGCAACCTCCTCGATTCAGGGAAATCAGCATCCTTGACGAGATCATATCGATTTGCGTCGACTCACAGAGAAATCAGCGTCTTTACAGGAATACATCGATTCGTCTCAACCCCAGGGAAATCAGTGTCCTTGGCAACCTCCTCGATTCAGGGAAATCAGCGTTCTTGACGAGAGCATCTCGATTCGCATCGACCTGCAGAGAAATCAGCGTCTTTGCAGGAATACCTCGATTCATCTCAACCCCAGGGAAATCAGTGTCCTTGGCAACCTCCTTGATTCAGGGATATCAGCGTCCTTGACGAGAGCATCTCGATTTACGTCGACCCGCAGAGAAATCATCGTCTTTGCAGGAGTACCTCGATTCGTCTCAACCCCGAGGAAATCAGCGTCCTTAGCGAAAACTTCGATTCAGGGAAATCAGCTTCCTTGACGAGAGCATCTCGATTCGCGTCGACCCACAGAGAAATCAGTGTCTTTGCATGAATACCTCGATTCGTCTTAACCCCAGGGAAATCAGTGTCCTTGGCAACCTCCTCGATTTAGGGAAATCAGCATCCTTGACGAGAGCATCTCGATTTGCGTTGACCCGTAGAGAAATCAGCGTCTTTGCAGGAATACCTCGATTCGTCTCAACCCGAGGGAAATCAGTGTCCTTGGCAACCTCCTCGATTCAGGGAAATCAGTGTCCTTGACGAGAGCATCTTGATTCGCGTCGACCCGCAGAGAAATCAGCGTCTTTGCAAGAGTACCTCGATTCGTCTCAACCCCAGGGAAATCAGTGTCCTTGGCAAAAACCTCGATTCAGGAAAATCATCGTCCTTAACGAGAGCAACTTGATTCGCGTCGACCCGCAGAGAAATCAGTGTCTTTGCAGGAATACCTCAATTCGTTTCGACTCCAGGGAAATCAGTGTCCTTAGCAAAACCTCGATTCAGGGAAATCAGCGTCCTTGATGAGAGCATCTCGATTCGCGTTGACCCGCAAGGAAATCAGTGTTTTTTGCAGGAATATCTCAATTCGTTTCAACTCCAGGGAAATCAGTGTCCTTGGCAAATACCTCGATTCAGGGAAATCAACGTCCTTGACGAGAACATCTCGATTCGCGTCGACCCGCAGAGAAATCAGCGTCTTTGCAGGAATACCTCGATTCGTTTCGACTCCAGGGAAATCAGTGTCCTTGGCAAATACCCCGATTCAGGGAAATCAGCATCCTTGATGATAACATCTCGATTCGCGTCGACCCGCAGAGAAATCAGTGTCTTTGCAGGAATATACAACGTCAACAAAGCGGACCTGCCGCAAAGTTCCCAATTCCATAACTCAGCGGTGCACAGACAAACCAAAGTCAACCCTCGACCTCCCTGTTGACGCAATGCTTTGACTCGGGAGTAGGTTAACTCATCAATCACTTACGAGCCCTCTCGACTTGTAAGGAAGAAAATTCTCTTATGAGATCCTTACGACTCTCAAGAGAAAACATACTTAGTAATTCTCACGATTCCTAAGGAGAAAATACACCTACGAGATCCTCTCGACTCGTAGGGATAAAAAAATCTTTATGAGACCCTCACGGCTTATAAAGTTGAAAAGTCTTAGGCAGTAGATCTGAATCTGTTTCCTAAGCCATCGCTTCTTATCTCGATTCAGGGAAATCAGCGTCCTTGACGAGAACATCTCGATTCGTTTCGACCCGTAAGGAAATCAGTGTCTTTGCGAGAATCTCTCGATTCGTCTCGACTTGCGAGGAAATTAGTGTCCCTACACATAAAGAAAAATTCTCTTGTGAGATCCTTACGATTCTCAGGAGAAAACGCACTTAGGAGTCCTTACGACTCCTAAGGAGAAAAGACACCTACGAGATCCTCACGACTCGTAGGGAGAAAAGCCTTTGTGAGACCCTCATGGCTCATAAAGTTAGAAAGTCTTAGGCAACAGATCCTAACCCTGTTTCCTAAGCCATCGCTACCTTATAAAGAGTTCAAGATGAACTGTTATCTACCATCTATGGGCTACACTTGCCAAAGCGACATGCCACTTAAATGGAGAAGTTACTCATAAGCATATAAATTACTTCATGCCAGAGTAAGACATAAAGAAATGGAAGGGTGCGGCTCATGGGGCTGAGAGTTTGGAACTATATCTCTTAAGAGTCGAGATTTGAGTCAACGATAAATGACGACGCTTGTGTCCGCACGTTATCTTCTCAGATCAAGATTCTGAAAGTTATATACCAACCCAAAGCCGGTCATACGCTATGAATTACTCTGCACTACTTCACCCACGTATATACTTACGTGGGCAAAGTAGTGGGGGGCATTTTTTCTCCCTAAAAAAAAATTTTCTGCGCAAAATAGCCCAAGGTATCAAATGTCAGCGATACGTTTAAGGAAATGCGAACCAGTATTTTCCGGGCTGCATTTTGATAGACTCCCGAATGAGAAACAGCTAAATTCTAATGGTATCGAAAGCGTCTCAAAAAGGCCTTTGATTTGATATATTATGGGCTTCATAATTCATCCGGGATCAAAAGTCATGAGCAAATATACTATGCACGTGTAATCTAAGGAAGAAAATGCGAACCAGTATCTTCCGGGCTGCATTTTGATAAATTCCCGAATGACAAACAGCTAAATTCTGATGGTATCAAAAGTGTCTCGAAAAATCCTTCGATTTGATATAATATGGGCGTCATAATTCATTCGGGATCAAAAGTTATGAGGCATCACATGCCCATACGTGACCGGGCATCACGTGCAGACACGTGACCATTTACAGGCAAAGCCTTGAAGCACTGAATAAAATAAATAATTGGAAATAATTAATTAGTGGGGTCACGTGTCAACACGTGATGGACCTTTAAACCCACTGAAAAGAATTAAAGGTAAAATAAAATAACAAGGAAAAATCCCAATGAGGCATCACGTGCCAACACGTGACCAAGGGTCACGTGCTGACACGTGATAATTCCTGAGTTCTATAACACAACAGAATTAAATTCTGGTCAAATGCTTAATCAGGGGGTCACGTGCTAACACGTGATGGGTTCCTAAAGATCTATGAAATAATAGAATTAAATTCTAATTAAGGGAAATCAAAGACCCTAACTGGGAAAATATTTCTTTAAATCTTTCCGAACAAAAAATATGGTACTCTGTAAATTAGAGCACCATTGGATTAAAAATCCAATGGTGATTAAAAATCATCAATTTATGGAAAGATTTTAGACAAGGAAAGATTTCCCTAAATTTCACCAAAAAACAAACAGAATATCTTTTGGATTAAAAATTCAATGGCGAATAAAATTCACTGAGAGATCTAAAAGATCATATTAGTTATGAAAAACAAACAAAATCTTTCAATAAGAGATTTACTAAACAAATTGATTCCTTTCTTTTTCCTATAAATAGGAGCCAAGAGGAGAAGAAAGATAGAAAATTTTGGGGATATAGAATTTTGGGATCTTGAAATTTTCTAAAGGGCAAATAGCAGAGAAAAAAGAAAAGAGAATTTAATTCTCAAGGAAAGAAAACCCTAGGTGAGAAAGGGGAAAAGGATCAAAATTTCAAAAAGAAATTTTAATTCTCAATCTAAGAGTTTAACTCTTATGCAAAAAGAACTTAGTTCTTCCTCTGGTTGAAGATCAGCAGAAGCAAATCTCCCCATAGGTTGAGAATTTAATTCTCATCGGGTTGAGATTCTGCAATGCAGATCCAAGACTTAGAGGGAGAATTGAATTTAGAGAATTTAATTCTCCCAAATTCACAGGAATTTAATTCCTCCAAGATAAAACTAGGGTATAACCCTATATGAGAATTTAATTCTCTCAAACTCACAGGAATTTAATTCCTTCAAGGGTTTAACCCTATATGAGAATTTAATTCTCTCAAACTCACAGGAATTTAATTCCTCCAAAATAAAATTAGGGTTTAACCCTATATGAGAATTTAATTCTATTAAAGTTATATGAATTTAATTCCTCCAAGACAGAACTAGGGTTTAACCCTATATAAAAACTTAATTCTTTCACATACATGGGAATTTAATTCCTCTAAAACGTAATTAGGGTTTAACCCTACAGAGAATTTAATTCTTAAAAAATAAAGAGACTTGAAAGATCTCCATGCATGCAAAAGACTAAGGTCACGTGTCCCCACGTGACCCCTGAAAAGATCCCCCAAAATGAGAAAGAATTAGCCCTGAGGCAATGCCTCACGTGCTCCCACGTGACCTCCAAAACAACGAGAATAAAAGCAAAGGCAGATTCTAACTTGGCCGCTCTCACGTGTTACCACGTGACCCCTTGATAAATGCTTTAATAATCAGCGCACAAATCTCCATCACGTGCCAACACGTGATGACCAGAGAATCAAAAGTGTTTAACACTTATTCGCAGAACAAAGTTAAGGAGATCTGGCCCCACCTTTGGGTGCCCTCACGTGCCCCGCATGATTCCTTCCTCTTTAGTGTTTAACACTAATTCGAGAGTTTTATTTCCAGTGTTTAACACTTTTGTCTTCTAGTGTTTAACACTAATTTGAGGGTTTTATTTCCAGTGTTTAACACTGTTGTTCTCTAGTGTTTAACACTGTTGTTCTCTAGTCTTTAACACTATTTTTAGCCAAATTGGCTAATTTTCCAGAGGCAAAAGCCTCCCCTCCAACTAAATCTCAAAATTGAGTAAAATTCAGAGCTATCATGTTTAATGCTCAGTCAAAGATGAAAATGTATTAGAGCCTTCAAACTCTGGCTTAGCATTGCTAAATAATGTGAGCTTGAACCTAGACAAATGTTTAATGTTCCAACAAAGAGCCAATATTTCTAATCTAATTGGACCTAGTCCAAACTGGCCATAAGTCCTCAATTCAGATTTAACTGAGCCAATGTGCTCATAATCTAATAAATTGATTTTAGTTCCAAATTGGACTACAGATCCCCAATCAATCTTGGTTCAAGGGTACATCTCTTCACTCTTTTGATATTTGTCGTTGTAATCCCTCAACGTCTTCAAAGAGGTGACGGGTCCCGACAACCACACATTTCACAGAGTATGACGTCTCTAAACTACGGACTGTGGGGTCCTTAAACTCATGGACTATAATGTCCTTAACCTCGACCTTGATGTCTTTAAACTAACATTGGACTGTGGGGCCTTCAACCCATGGACTATGATGTCTTTAACCTCGACCGTGATGTCTTTAAACTAACCTCGGACTGTGGGGTCCCTTTAAACCCACGGAGTATGATGTCCTTAACCTCGGACTGTGGGGTCCCTTTAAACCCACGGACTATGATGTCCTTAACCTCGGACTGTGGGGTCCCTTTAAACACATGGACTATGATGTCCTTAACCTCGGACTGTGGGGTCCCTTTAAACCCACGGACTATGATGTCCTTAACCTCGGACTGTGGGGTCCCTTTAAACCCACGGACTATGATGTCCTTAACCTTGGACCACCATGCCCTTAAACTGGTAATTGACCGCAAAGTCCCTGAACTAAAACAATAGAGCCAAAATGATCTTTTTTTGGATCTAAATGATCCTGTTAAGTAGATCTTAGTCTAAAATTAGACTTACGTATCCTTAACAAATGGTTAAGTTGACCTTAGTCTAAAATTAGACTAACGTGTCCTTAGCAAACCGTTAAGTTGATCTTAGTCTAAAATTAGACTAACGTATCCTTAACTAACGTTTAAGTTGATCTTAGTCTTAAATGAGACTAACATATCCTTAAACCCAACCCCAAACCCAAATCTAAGAAAATACGGATTTGGACTAATCCACGCCCTACGGTCGACATCATAAATTAGTCTCCGTATACAATCCACGGGCAACCACAAACAAAACAAATACCCACGACACGAAGTGACCATCTGGAGAAGGGGAAAGTTGTTACCGCGATGCAGTAGCGTAATTAACTGCAGGGGCTTGCGCCTGCAGGGAAGAACGTCCCCACAATCAAAACCCCCTTAAACGAGGGGAAATCTGACGAAGTCTGCTACATCGGCCGCATCCGTTTAAACCTTCGATACATGGTGCCATAAATCAACTTGGCATCTTCGGAGAGGTGGACGGATAGCACCAATTAGCATCTGCCCCGAAATTCAGGCAAGACGGACCTACGCGGTCGCGTCTCCGCGTTTCGAAGGGGAACAGGTATTATATCTATCGTCGGATAGCAGTTCTCAGGTGACACTGGTACAGGTTAGTCTATAGACCCGAGATCGTCATAAAGTCTTGTGTGTTCTGCCACTGTACTTTGATTACCACCCTGCCACGGCTCTACTGAGTCATGCAAACAGGTGGTTTTTGGGTACATTCCCGAGACATATGAAGACAATGAGCGATAGGAGGGGTTTTGTCTCTCCCGGTATTGGGAGTTGATGCGGTGCTATGCTAGATTGGCTATATCAGTAAGTCCCTGGCCAGAGCTGTTGAGATTTACTGATAAGTGTTATCAGTAGTTTCTCGATCTGTTATAGACCATTCATCGGCATGACTTATTGAGTTATTGGGGTCGATGTTACCATCCCTAGACTCGATATGCAGCATATCTGATGAAGAGTCCGGACTGTACGGTAGTGTTGCTGGTTGGCTCGACGGGAGTTGTGACAGGTTCGCTTGTTTTCTTCTGATCACTCAATACCCGGGTGGCCGTTACGTTTAGCTGACCTCTTGCGGCTTGGGGGTGCTTAATATGATCATCACCCACTGCCGGCGTATTGACGAGTCTTAGAGTCCCACAATGGAGTTACCTAGCCCAGGCGAAACGAAGTGGTGTGCATATGAGATATGCGCGGGGACCCGATTAAATGCGCGTATGTGATACTGTATATTAATCAGGCGGTTTGCTATTGGTCGGGTCGTATGAGATATGACCGGTTTGCTAAATCAAGTGTTTATTTAACATTGACCATTAGCATTTTCACTTTAAACCTTTTTGTCTTTTGGTGTATGCATGCATGTATGCACATGTTTATATTGATGCACATATGGATATGCATGCACACATACATGCATACACATGTGTGTCATGGTTGTTGATACACTTGATGGTGGCAATATAAGACTGACATGTTAGTAAATATATTGGTATTTATTTTTGTGATTAATGGAAATGGATAATCACTCATGGTTGATTATTTTATTCTAACACTAAACCTGAGGTTAACCATGAGTTATATTTCCATGGCCATTTTTGCTCCAAAAGAAATATCTAGATATTTATTAACTAGGGTTAAGAATGAGAAGAGGAATATATATATTTTCATTTCTCATTTTTATCCTAAGCATGATCATTATCTTGAGCTCTCATATTGCCATCTTCTTCTTCCTCTCTCTTGCTCTCTAGATTTTGATAGTGAGTGAAAGAGTAATCAAGTTAGGGTTTTGAAGTGAGAAAACAAACCACATCATCATTCTAGACTACTCTTTCCCACTAGTTTAGAGTGTTAGCTTCAACTTCATCATCTTGATCAAGTAGAGCATTGAGCTTGGACAAATAGGACTCCGGGTGGATCGTCGTGGACTTGGAAGATCTCAAGAAAGCTTCTTCCAACTCTCAAGTAGCCAAGGAGTCTAGCTAAGGGAGCTACAAAGGTTGTATTCTCTAAACCTAGCACCTTACTACTTGTTGATTGTGATAGTTTTAGTGTTACCCTAGCTTTTCTAGTTTGATCCTTAGGATAGTTTCTTTAGCACCCTCTAAATTTTTTTAATATGGCATGTGTGATGCTACCAAACCCTAGTAGTGGTGCTAAGGAAACCCTTCACTAGGAATCCCCCGCGGTGGAGTGCATGAATAGTCGGGTTCTAGAGGGCAATGGTTCCGCATCTCATGGAGTTGAGACGGAAGGGACCTTACTCTAGAATTGGCGGGCTATTCGCCGCACTAGTAGGGTGTATAGGTTGACCCACGGAGGGGTGCTCACGTTACCAGATTCCTTGAAGTGCTGGGTGACCCATTCACATTGTTGATTAGGGTTGCCTCGCTTCTGGGATTAGAGGGTAACTTGCCGCACTCGTAGGGGTCTAGGTTTTCATTGCACAGGCTATCCACACGACAGGGAACGTCGGGTCTCATTTGCGGCTCAAGTGAAACCCGAGGCTCCAAGATTATCCACCACTCTGTGTTGGTTGGCTGAGATTCTGTGATGTTTCTTTATATCATGCATGGGACGATTATTATATATATTTATATATATACTAATAGATGTTGTATATATTTTGCACCCGTGCTAGTCCAGCCCCCGCTCTGTCGTTAGTTAAGTAACCTAACAGGTGATGATGGGGCCCAGTGGAGAATGCGGATGGCATATACGTACATTATATTTTCGTTCTTTTCATGGTATGATATGTTAATTGATGGGACTGCATTGATTCTGATCAATGCAAGGATAAAACAAACATATATATGATGTTGTCGGAACCAAGTTTTTAAAAACTGACATTACAGACGTTCTATTCTGCTTTGCACAGTGATATTCGATTGGGAATATCCTGCACCTCATTCAACGAGGCAAAGGCCGAGATCCCTTCATCGGGAGTGACCTCTTGGGCAGAAGTTTGCGTCAACATAATAACTTTACTATAGTCAATTCTTTTACTTTGCATCGTGGTATTCAGTTTGGAATATCCTACGAGGAAAGAGCCGAGATCCTTTCACAGGGAGTGACCTCTTTAGCAAAAGTTTGCGTCACTATATATTTGTAAAACCACTTGGATTCCTTCAACGATATCAATTTCATTACGTTAAAGTTTTTTCGCCAAAAACCAGTCGTAGCCCTCCGTAATTTCATATTGGTATTGCTTAGTATTCGTGCTACGTATGTTGGCTGTATCAAGGCGTAGTATGCGGTAGCTCTGTAATACTTTTCTATCGCGTGGATATATGGATTGGTTAGGACAGTCGTGCGGTCATGTTGACTATGTCAAGGACTCGTACGGTTGGGTTTAATGCAATCAAGATAATGACGGGTTGAACTTGACTAGGACCCTTTGATATGTTGACTGTGTCAAGGTCACTTAGGTCCTTGGGGTAAAAATCACATCGAGAGTTTCAAACATACAGGAAACTTTCCAGGTATGCGCATACCTTCTGGTGTGTGGTGACTTGAGTGGTTTCTTTCAAGTTATCATGCGATGATAGTTAGATCCCGATTCGCACTGATGAGTAGGATTACTCCTCGGGTGATTTTAGACGATCCCGACTAATTCTCCTTTTGGGTTTGGAGGAGAATTCGAGGATACCATGAGAAATATCCTGATTAGATAGAGTGATTAACCATTCTGATATAGGATAGAGTGCTCGCTGAGTGTTTCTTTTCTCTCTCTCTCTCTCTCTCTCTCTCTTTGGCAGCGACCATGGCCCGACCCTAAACTAAAACTCATGAACCAAGTTAACCAAACCTTCTTAAAACTCTTTGGTTTTTGGAATGTCACGGTGTCGCATATATCATTGCCATTTCTATATCACCTTTGCGTTTCTCCATAACACCCCATATCACTACGAAGATTCACATCTATTGGATAATCCATCGTATAGTTACATACAAACTCGAAGGAACTTATTCCAGATTCGAGGATGGATTCTGGTTCTGGAGAGATTGAATAGAATTATTCGGTTGTCTTTTCCCCTTACCTTCTCTCAGGTTGCGAGAGCTCCTAAGATTAGGAAGTACATCTATTGCGCTTATTGGATAGTCTTCTTCCAAACTATAGACAGGTGCCGAAAGGTGGGGAAGGAAGAAAACCAATTAGCCTAAGTGTGGTGTACAGAAGGTAATAAGTAAAGACATATAAAGGGATTAGAATAAGGGCAAAGGAAATTGCGACTACTATCATTCACGACGAAACCGCGTATACCCCAGCCACTCCTAGTTCACCTTTTCTTTTCTCCGGAACATTCCGTATCTTTACGAAGATCCACATTTATTGCATATGCTATCGTATAGTTACATATGAACCGAAGGAACTTGTTCCAGATTCGAGGATGGTTTCCGGTTCAGGAGAAATAGAATATGATTATTCAGTTGTCTTTTCCCTTTACCTTCTCTCAGGTTGCGAGGGCTCCTGATATAAGAAGAGTACACCTATTACGCTTATTGGATAATCTTCTTCCAAGCCTTTGGCTGGTGCCGAAGGGTAAGGAAGGAAGAAAACCAATTAGCCTAAAAGTAGTGTACATAAGGTAATAAGTAAAGATATAATAAAGGAATTAGAGTGAAGGAATGGAACTATACGGTTACAGTCATGAATCTGGATAGTGGAACAGTCATTACTAGGAATACCAGGTTACCCCTTCGAAACATTTTCATGTTTCAATTTCACTGTACGATGTTAAGTGAAAAATGTTTCCCAATTAGATTCTAACTCCAGGGATGTATTTACCAGATTCGTTTCTCACATCTATATAGTGTTATAGATGGTGAGTGGGAGTGAGATATTTGGAATTGTGTGATTAGATCCTCTCTATATCGGAATTCTTTGTAATTGGCGATATTTGAGGAAATCACCTAGGTTTTGCCTGACGGCAAATATTTGGTTTTGAATATCCGTTGTTATGCACCAATTTCAAACTGATATGTCTGTACATTTATTTTATAAAGTGAGATATAACTTTTTGATATTATGTCTATGACATTTACCTATATCAGTTGGTGATTAGGTAAGGTGCATTCAACAGCGGTGTAATTCTTCTTAACCATAGCTCAGTTTTCAACCTACGACGCACAGAGTTTGAGTTGTTGAACTCAGAGGATTTGTACAAAGTATTGTATGTTGTCCAGTGTCCATTAGGACAAAGGGGTTGGTACCCGTATTGTATTCTTTTTACTTATGACTTCTCCAGTTCTAGACAAGTATTTCGTTGAAATACAAAGTCCAGATATTGAGAAGATATAGGTATAAGAATAAAGTAGAGAACCATTTGTTGGAAATATCAGGATTCTTTGAGGTAGTCGAAGATGTAGATATTTGTGCTAGGTGTTCCGTTGATAGTAATGGTTTTGAGAACTTGCTTCACTTTCATGTTACTCATATATGGATGCACTCCTAGTTGAGTAATACTGATTGGCCTCCTTCCATTTAGTTGATATGCAGTGGAGACAGCTGCATGTTTTTTAATCTGGTTCCAATTAAATTAGTGTCTTTGTTTCTATATGGTATATAGAATCAATTTATATCCTAACGATGTTAAGATATAGGGAGTTGTCCGGCTGATGCTTGAAACCAGAATTCGGATAAACTCAAGCCAAGTTTTAGTAATGGCAGTTTGTGGGTTATCCTGGGCTATGACGAGGGTTAACTTTCTACCATCTGGAAGATCAATGATTATATTGTTCTTGACTCACCACCAGTTTTAATAAAATGGATTCTTTTCAGAAAACATTAGTGGGAGTATGGTAGAACTGGAAGTGATTCCAGAACATCAAACGATTACTGAAAATATAATGGAACCTAAAAATTCAATTGGTTTCGACATTCCATTAGCCACTCCGCAGATTTGGTAGGTAACCTCAGGCACCCGAGAGGTACTTCGGTCTTCACAGAGAAGGTGACAAGGAGGTTCTTGTTTACCCAGACGTTCTATTGCTGCTGTTCTAGACTATAAGACCCAGCAGGAGGATGAGTATAACGTCTTTCTAAACTAGCTTTAGAAGTGTACGTGTATATGACTCTGCCAGAGAGTTGTTGTAGTCAGTGAGAGCAGCAGAAGCATAGTGGATAAGTAGCTTGTGTCTATTTATAGACTAAAGCAGATATAGCGGAGATAGATCATCTATTTTTGATGTGATAGTCATAGGTCTTGACTTCATCAGAATAGGAGATGGATCTGGTAAGGAGGTAGTAGAGAGTGATGTCCAGGTATTTGAATGACATGCACTTGATAGAGTGAGATCTTTCTATGCTACGATCGGTTATACTATGGTTGTCACAAGGTGGTTTCTCCACAAAGGATATAGATATAATATCAGGGATTCTAGTGACTAGATCGATGGTTTTAAATCTAGATTTGCGAAGTGTCCCAATTTGGATACTTTGACATTATTTTAAAGATGTTTTAGAATGGAAGACTCTTGGCGAGATGGGAGTACCCGCAGGTGATGGAGTCACCCTCTCTAAAGAATGTCTTACAGACTGATGGGGAGAGGGATTTGCATGATTGGCATATCACTTGCTTAGGCAATTGAGTCAATCATGAGATGTCAAGTACACCACCAGATATTGTTTTTGCACTAGCTGCAATAAACATATATTAATCCAATTCTGGAGAAACATTGGGAAGCAGTTATGAACATAAGTGGATGTTCTTTGTATATGGTAACGGCAGCTTCCTTCGGGAGGTGGTTATCATTTAAGGCTTCGAAGGTGACCTGGATAAAAGAGTGACTGTCAGAGTTATAGTTTTCCCACTTCTGAGGGGCAGTATGTTGGATGGATGGTCTAAGGGGATACTGAGGCAGGCATGGCGCAGGATACTGATTAAATTCTGTGGATGATACAGTCTAAGAAGTTTTTTGGATTTGGAGTTCATTTGTGAACTGGGACCCATCAGATATCCAAACAAAATCTAAGACAGGTATTGCTCATTTTGGGAGATAGATTTCTCCGTGAAGTTAAGATATAGAGAGATACAGAAAGAAACATTGGAGCGGATCTACTCATTTAGGCTATTTCTCAAACACAATAGTTTCGCAAACAAGCTTTGCAAGACTGATTAGTAGAGGAGTTGGGTGTTCGGTATCATACGGGCTGTGAGTATGTGACACCGCAATAATTAGCCTTAAGTGCAAGTGGGAGATTGTTGGCTATAGTGCCCTCAAGTCAATTATTAAATCGCAGGCACGCGATTGTGATGATTGACAGAGGATCTATTCTAGTAGGATAGTCTTAATCGAGATGATAGTATGCTATCTGGTTTATCTTTATCATTATGTACAACATTAGGTGGAATTACATATCACTATTACATGTTGATAGAGCTCATAGCATTCTTGCTTGACTACCGGCATTATGATGGCGATCATATATGTGGGAGCTGGGTAGTCTATAAGCACATCCTTAAATGTCCCTAGTCATGAGAGTATCGAGACAGGGCATCAGTATTCCAGAGTAGACTAGTGCATGCTTATCGAGACCCCGACAAGGGGCGGTGGCCGGTCTCACAAGCCATTAGTGTCAGTTAGTCACATAAAATAGTATACAGGTGCTCATTGGGTAATGAGTGCACTGGACGGACTCGCTGAGAATATGCTAGTTGGTATTATATCTATTTACAGATAGCAGTTCCCAGGTGACATGTGTACAGGTTAGTCTGTCGACCTGAGATCGTCATTTGTCTCGTGTGAGTTCCCACTGTGCTTTGATTACTACCCTACCACTGCTCAAAGGAGTCATGCAAACAGGTTTTAGTTGGATACAGTCCCGAGCCACATGGTGGCAGTGAGTGGATCGTCGGGGATTCGTCTCTCCCGGTATTGGGGGTTGATGTCGCACAGTGTACTGATGGCCATCACCAGAAATCCTTGGCCAAGATAGTCGAGAATTACTGATCTAGGATCAGTAGTTTCTCAGGTAGTGATTGGTTTCATACCGACACGAATTATCGCGTTATTAGGGGTCTGACTTCATCCACCCTCTAGACTCGATATGCGATACTCTTAGACAAACAGACCGGACTGTATGGAGATTATCACTGTCAGGCTCAGTAGGGGTATAGATGAGTTTGCTCGTCGGCCTTCCTTTCGCTCAATACCTGGATAGCCATTATGTACAGGTAGTGCCGCTGACGTGCTTGTGGTTAAACCCACTGCCAGCGTATTGACTAGCCTTTAGAATCCCACATAGCGAGTTTTCACGGTTCAGGCGATATGGTGTAGATGACGTATGTTGGTACATACAGGTGTCCGATTAAATATGTGTACAGGCTGCACAGATTTTAATCGGACAGTTGATGATACTAGCGGCTTAGGACTAAGCCGAATTATTAAATCAGGTTTTGATTTAATAATTTATATATTATTTATATATATGTATTCTAGTATTATTGTTCACTATTCATTTTCACTCTTGGCTATTCGTGTTTTTGTACGAATACACGTATATGTATTTTGATACGTGTACCGGGTTGCATTCCGTATTTATACGGAATAGCTTCTAGAAGATGGCCACCTCATTATTTGATTTTAATTTTAGAAAATCAATTTGGGGAATGAGGTGGAGGGTGAGTTGGCATGAGCATGGGCTTGGCATATAGAGAGGCATGGCACACATTTTTTTATTGTGAAAATTGGAGAAGATATTTTCTTTGCATGGTTGTAAATAGTTGGAGCCATATTCTTTACATGACATCCAAGTTTTATTCCTTCACTTAATGATTCTCTTCTCTCTTGAGAGACTGATTGTCAGAGATTTTCTGTGTTTAAATTTACGGCAATCAAGACGGTGTCGCTTGGTAGCTAGCCGGTTGAGAACGGGTCGATCCATAGGGAGAAGGAATCCTTTTCTTTATGTTCTAACGAGTTAAATCCAATTAAGTTGGTTTTTGTTTTAAGATCTATGAATGAGAATAAGTTGATAAAAAGCTTGCTAGGGTTAGGATTAAGTTAGATCGAAATAGGGATCTTCTCACTTCTTTCAATGCCTTAGTTGTGAATAACGGTATTAAGGTAATCGGCAACAACGGGGATTAGCACGACTGGGAAGAAACTTAGTTTCTTCCTTTTGGTTCTTGTCCGTCCGTTCTTGGCTCTTAGCCCTAACCTCCGGTTAATTCAACCACAACCGGTCTAACTAGGGAATCACCGCTATCATGTAGGATAGGGTGCCGTAGTGAGCGGATTATGGTTGAATTAAAGGGAGTCCGTATTTAAAATTATTTGGGTAAAGAAAGGAGTGAGAGAGATTTCCTTCTCTCAAACCTTCCCTCTGCTACCCTAACAAGTGAGGAATTACTCACTCATTAGAGAGATAACAATAAAATTCATTATAAGGAAAAATGCAGATAAATTTCTATTACTGGATTAACAATACAAAATTGCAGGTACGATAAAAAGAATGCGAGATAAATAAAAAGCTTATTTTATTGATGTCCTCTCAAAAACACATTACAATCGAATTTAAATTTAGATCTAGAAATTAAAAAGAGGAATAAAAAATAAAGAGAGGCATCCTCCAAAGAGGCACCGTGAAAGAGGCACACCTAATTTGGCTTTGAGCTCTCCTATTTATAGATAGTAAACCTTAGGTTTACATTCTGATCCAATCATTAATTTACAAAACTACCCCAAGAGAGCCGAATCAAAGCACCGACACTGCCACCGACACGTGCATAACACGGCCGTGGTTCCGCGGCAGAAGTGCCTGTTTGGCCGCGGTTCCATGGCCGTTTGGTGGAATCATGGACCATTTCTTCAGGGTTTTTTCATGTTGCTTTTATCTTCTGTTTTCTTCACTTGGTTTCTCAGAAGCTCTTCAGTTCTCTTCCAGATATTCAACAGTGGACTTTTGCTTTGAGCTCCGCATTTGAAGTCTTGGATCTTGTGCTGCCCTTGTGCTTTGTGCATTGAAATACTCAATAACTTTCTATTTGTTCCTTGAACTGGTAGGCGGTATTATACGGATAGTGTGCGGAAACCCGTATTTCTCTGTTTGTTGGTTGTAGTCCCAAATTTATATCGACTTTTCATGAATTTCACTGTAACGAGCCGAGAACCTGTAACCTGCAACCATTTAGCAGACATGGATCAAAAGTACCTACTTATATGCAATGTGATTAAGAATGGGCGATATAAAAATTCAAAAATCTGATATGAACAAATATCCCCCAAACTTATCTTTTGCTCGTCCCGAGCAAAACCAATTTTATTCTCAAAAATTCCTAACCTCACTTTCGCAGGGAACACGATTACACCGAGCCCGTGCAACAAGCCGTTAAACCTCTAGGTGTCCCTAGTAAGAGTAGTGTTGTCTCCTGAAGGTTTTCAGCGGATACTACCCATAAAATCCAATCAATTTGGTCGTTGACTCTAATTCTTCAATTCAGTATTCTAGCGAGGAAGTCTATTATCTTCAACTTAGAAATCATCAACCCGTATTTTTCACACTTGCTTTTCATTTAACTTAAGAACATATACGTTTTGCAAGTTTATAAAACTTTCAGCATCTCCTAAGATTTCCTTCTAAGGTGCAATCTTAACTCAGGAATTTTTATCATCTCTACTGAAGATATAAGCCATATCTTTTATTTCTATCTCTTCTCCAAACTCCAATTATATACCCCTACGTGTGTGTAATTATCACCCCTACACTTGGAAATTCAATTCAAGCTATCATACTCTTGTCCATCTTCCAAAATACTTTTAGTTGGTGAATTTTAGATGAAATTGCTCACACATTTTTCATGCGACCGTTAATACTTCTTGAGGTACTAAACGACCGATTACAAAATGTGCTTGCATATTTAGGCGTAATTCCTCGTCTTGCAATACCTAAGGCTTAACAGTGACTCCCAAACCAGTTGGTCTAAGGCACTAGGTGATAAATCACCCTCGCTATATTTTTTATTTATGCTACCTTAAGCAATTACAACACCAGTGTTCAATTTTTTATCTTTTTATTCACCACTTATACTTTTATTTTATTTTCTTTCATACTAAGGATTTTAGACAAGAGCATTTCAAGGTATCCTCTACTATCCCAAGTTTCAAGATGTGTGTAAGTGCGTTAGTAGGGTGTATATTTTCAGAATTTGGACATAAGGTTCAGAATTATTTTTTCAGAATTATACTTCAAATAGAGCTTTCAATACTCTTCCCTTATTTCGATTTAGCCCAAGAACTGAACTCAAAATTTGCCTAATTCTAAATAAACTATAAGGATGTATATTTTCTATAAGTAAACTTTAAGAAAGGTTATTTTTAGGGTTTTTAATTTACTAAGTTTAGGATCTAGTTCCTAACTAGTCAACCGCCAATTTTCAAATTTTTTTAATTTTTTATTTTTATGGGTTTTAAAATAAGTATGCAAATGCAAAATATACACATGAATGCGAAGGAAGAAAATATTTTCGAAACTTTCATCGATGGTCCGATTGAACATTTCAATGTCAATAAGTGTCGCGCCAGAATTCAACACACTTGATTTTTCAAAAATTACGGAGGAAGGAGACTCGTAAGGCTCATCTACCTTATTCTCAAAAGAGTCTAAATCAAGTTGTTTTTCTAGAATTATCGAACTCAAAATATCAGATTGTGATTCATTAACACTCACTATCATTAAAGGAAAATTAGAAGAAGAACCAGAGAAAGTGGGGGAAAGAAGTTGAATACGAACCTGAGAGTGGAGATGGAGTGTATAAATTAGCATAATTTGTAATGAACGATGTGTAAAAAGCGATTGTGCTAATCTATCAACCCACTGAGAAATGAGGTCAAATCCCTCAAGATTCGTGAGAAAACATGGGTACGTGAACTTGGTAAAACAGACATTGAAAATGAAAGTGTAACGGTTTCTTGCAAGGTCGGAATGAGGATGGAGGAAAGTGATTGAGGAAGGGTATCGATTAAAAATTCAGGAAGGTATGCGCAGTCAATGAAAGGGATAGAATGAATTGGAAAATCCGACTCCTCAAGTAAAACTGCTTCATCCTCAATAATTTCCTCAATACTCTCCTCAAAATTTAGCTTATCCATCGAATTCTCATCAAAATCAAGACGCATATGAAATTCGGGAGAAACATTTAATGTCTCAGGATGATGAATTGGAAAGAAAAACTCATCCAAAACTGATGGTTCATCGTCCAAAATATTCCCTGCGTCAATATCTTTGATCAAGTGAAAATCAAGTTTCTCAGACACCTTATCAAAAGCATGGGTATCAATCAATTCATGTTCTAAAGTGGAGGTGTAGAGGTCAAAAGGATTGGGTGTGGGTTCACTCGAAAGGGACCCTTCACAATCAGGTAAATCAAACACTACAAAATTGCACAACTCATTAAACGTTTTATCTTCAATGGTGAATCATTTGGAACACTTGATAGACATTCAAAACCGGAGTTGTGGGATTCAATTGGGGATGGGTAGGTTTGATTTGGAAGGGTGTACAGCTCACTCTCACTACTCAAATTCTCAATTTGTCCAACCGCCTCATCATACATTGGGAAATGTGGAGCTAATTGGAAACTAGCTACCGGGTTACTAGGTTGTATGAGGGCGGCCATGGACGCATTCAAATCCATCATCTGTTGTCATTACGCTGCCCTAAAGTCTTCCAACGCCTGTTCCAAACTAGACAAGGGTTGTGAAGGAGTTTCAGTAAAAGATTCAAAGCTGTTTGGATACTGGAAACTCCCAAATGGCTGTGTAGAAGCAATGTCTAGGGAAGGTGCGAAAGTCAGGTAGGACTGGTCGGAATTGAATGGTTGGACAGGAGTAGGATCAACATTTGGATAAGAAGATGAATAGAATTGTTGATCCAAAGAATTCGCAGTAGTGAAAGGAGTGAAAGATCGGTTACGAGATTGTTCAATATGTTCAGCAATAGACATAGGTTTTGGGGTTACAACTGGACTCTCAAAAGGGGTATCAGTATGAGAAGGGGTGAATGTTTGAAACGGTTGAAACGAAGTGGATTGCTGAGTCAAATTGTTTGTCCTAGACGCGTCTATTCGATCTTTCAAAGAAATTTTGGGCATGGAGGGGTCGTTCGAAATTCAACCAAAACAAGAACCATAGGAAGTAATGTCTGGTTGTGGGTACTAAAGTTCGACAAGAGTTTTGCGAGGTGGGGTACTCATGATGTAATGAGAGAAAGGAGAAGAAAAGGAATGTGTTTTTTTTTTAAAAATTATTTTTATAAAAAAAATTGTTTGTTTTTGGAGTTTTGAAATTTTTGAAAGTGTTTTTTGTAGAAAGAGTTTTTGCAAGAGTGTGTAAGGGCTTACGGAAAAATTTCAAACAAT
The DNA here is from genome assembly GCA_030015575.1 of Agapanthus africanus. Taxonomy (NCBI): domain Eukaryota; kingdom Viridiplantae; phylum Streptophyta; class Magnoliopsida; order Asparagales; family Amaryllidaceae; genus Agapanthus; species Agapanthus africanus. The sequence goes on along the minus strand of CM057342.1, from coordinate 694,935,922 downwards.
CACAGTTAAAACATGCACAATCATACCTAGAGCTATGGTCCTCAAAGTCCACTAGACTGCTCTTAACTGTTCCAAAATGACAAGTTGTGAGATATCCCTCGAATCGCCTCTTCCCCGCCAATTGTGGCCAGGTAAGCACAAATGAAGAAAGGAGGGCTCCTCTCACGAATCACCGTGAGACGGGCCTTTTAAATTTACCTTTCTCACTTATCTAGCCTAGGCACCACAAAGTCAAGTTTAGATAAACGATTGAATGCCTACAACCTTTCTCTGTCCTAATGAGCACGACAGTCCTTAGTTGGCTTAGTCTAGGTATTTTTTAATTTAGCTCAAGGGTGATGCATATGTTTCTAGTGATTTTTGGGATCTTAGGAAGGGTAATGAAATCCCCACCTAATCTGAGTTGGTGTTATAGCCCCTTAAATTCCGTATTAATTATGCAAAGCAGGAACAACCAAAAATCTAAAACACTTTAAAAAAAAAATTAATTTTGGCTGCGGCGCAAAGAATCCTGCACAAAGTCAGTTTATTGGAAAAGGGAAGAGAATTTGCGTAAAGAATGCTGCAGAAAAATTTGTCAATGGAGTTTAGAGGAGAGGAGAGGAGAAAAGATACTCACAGAGATTTTGATTTGCTGACATCACCCTTTGACCACGGTTCCGCGGTCAAACTGTCAATTCTGCCGCGGTTCAGACGTTTAACTGCGTCAAATTTGTTCCCTGTGCATAGTTTGTTTTCCTCTTTATGTTTAGGTCCCCTGTATATTGATTTGTTCACTAAATTTGCTCCAGATCTGAAACAGAGTTTGCTCCAAGCCTGCACACTTGCACAAAAACCTTTCAAAAATAACAAGATGATTTTTATTTATTTATTTATTTTTTCTAAATTTTCAATTTTTTAAATTTTTAAATTTTTTTTAATTAATTAACCTGAAATTACACAAAGAAAGAGACTACCGTCTCCCCGGCAATGACGCTATTTGATTGTCAGAGATTTTCTGTGTTTAAATTTACCGCAATCAAGACGGTGTCGCTTGGTAGCTAGCCGGCTGAGAACGGGTCGATCCACAGGGAGAAGGAATCCTTTTCTTTATGTTCTAACGAGTTAAGCCCAATTAAGTTGGATTTTGTTTTAAAATCTATGAATGAGAATAAGTTGATAAAAAGCTTGCTAAGGTTAGGATTAAGTTAGTTCGAAATAGGGATCTTCTCACTTCTTCCAATGCCTTAGTTGTGAATAAAGGTGTTAGGGTAATCGGCAACAACGGGGATTAGCACGACTGGGAAGAAACTTAGTTTCTTCCTTTTGGTCCGTGTCCGTCCGTTCTTAGCTCTTAGCCCTAACCTCCGTTTAATTCAACCACAACCGGTCTAACTAGGGAATCACCACTATCATGTAGGATAGGATGCCGTAGTGAGCGGATTATGGTTGAATTACAGGGAGTCCGTATTTAAAATTATTTAGGCAAAGAAAGGAGTGAGAGAGATTTCCTTCTCTCAAACCTTCCCTCTCCTACCCTAACAAGTGAGGAATTACTCACTCATTAGAGAGATAACAATAAAATTCATTATAAGGAAAAATGCAGATAAATTTCTATTACTGGATTAACAATAAAAAATTGCAGGTACGATAAAATGAATGCGAGATAAATAAAAAGCTTACTTTATTGATGTCCTCTCAAAAACGCATTACAATCGAATTTAAATTTAGATCTAGAAATTAAAAAGAGGGATAAAAAATAAAGAGAGGCATCCTCCAAAGAGACACCCTGAAAGAGGTACACCTAATTTGGCTTTGAGCTCTCCTATTTATAGATAGGAAAACCCTAGGTTTACATTCTGATCCAATCACTAATTTACAAAACTATCTCAAGAAAGCCGATCAAAGCACCGACAATGCTACCGACACGTGCATAACACGGCCGCGGTTCCGCGGCAGAAGTGCTTGGTTGGCCATGGTTCCACGGCCGTTTGGTGGAATCATGGGCCCATTTCTTCAGGGTTTCTTCATGCTGCTTTTATCTTCTGTTTTCTTCACTTGGTTTCTCAGAAGCTCTTCAATTCTCTTCCAGATATTCAACAGTGGACTTTTGCCTTGAGCTCCGCGTTTGAAGTCTTAGATCTTGTGCTGCCCTTGTGCTTTGTGCATTGAAATGCTCAATAATTTTCCATTTGATCCTTGAACTGGTAGGCGGCATTATACGTATAGTGTGCGGAAACCCGTATTTCTCTGTTTGTTGGTCGTAGTCCCACATTTGTAGTGACTTTTCATGAATTTCACTGTAACGAGCTGAGAACCTGTAACCTGCAACTATTTAGCAGATATGGATCAAATGTACCTGCTTATATGCAATGTGATTAAGAATGGGCGATATAAAAATGCAAAAATCTGATATGAACAGAGACTTAGCCATTTTCTTTAGTTGCTCATGCCACATATTTCCTCACCTCCTCTTCATCTTCTTGAGTTGCTCTTTTGAGCATTTGTGATGAGAAAAATTCATAGTGAGATAATCCTACACGTCCACTCTCCATTGTTAGCAACCTTGGAACGTCGGTTGCCTTACTTGGTAAGGCTGAAGCTTGCGCCGTTTCCCTCGGGTGGATCATCGTAGATGGAGGAAGACCGGCAACCAAATTCGATCTGCGACCATTAGGAGCTTGGGATGATGGTTCAAGACTGAATGACACGTATCAACTCGGTATTACCATCTAACTCCTAGTTTTACATATTGCTAGTATAGGCTTTAGGGTAGATCCGGGTATCGGGTTGTGGTAGCGCCAGTTTTGAAATTTTTTATTCCGCATTTGGTCATGGTTTGATGGCCGAGGCGCTGCCGTAACCCAACAATTTGCACGTCTTCTGCACGCTCTTTCGCGCTCAAGCCTTGTAGCAGATTAGTTATGAACCAATGATGGAGGTCGGAATCTCCCTCAGATATTGTCCTCCGTTGATTTTGCTGCTAGCGGGCTGAGCGGTTGAGATTCGGTGTGAAGATTGAGTGCATGAGTTTTAATGGGTTATCAGTTGTTGCTGACACCAAGCTACCTGCAAGGGGTCTCGGGATGGAAACAAACGTACGACCCTCCGACAATCAAGTAAGTACCGATGAGTAATTGGGCAGAGTAGGGATGTCTTGGGAATGAGTTTGACGTGCCTGAGTTGTCTAGAGGAGAAGTTTATATAAGGGTCACATTGGAGTGATCCGATGCAAGATTCTCGTCATCTGTTACGTTCCTGTGTTACGTTCGTGTTGATGGCAGGATACACCCATTAATGGCGAGATACGCTTGCATAGGATGCGGGACATTGAGCGGCGGAAATCTTGTTGTGGCGAGATACACGGAGCTGTTACGGGGGCACTTGGGCTCTGTGTTCTCGGCTGGAAAGAGAAGCTGGGGAAGCTCACCTCGGTGAATTCCCAAAGTCGAGCGATGAGGCCGAAGAAGCTTAGCTCGATGACTACTCGGAGATGAGCGATGAGGCTGAGGAACCTTGGCTGTAGGATGGCTCGAAGGAGAGCTGTTGGCTGGCTGCCAGGCGACGAGGGAATGTACTCATTGGAGGCTCTCCAAAGGTCGGATGATACCTCGGAGATAAGGCGCCGAGGAATGTCCCTAATGTATCGTACTTACTCCATCTCTGTAGCCTCCAGTAATCTGGCGGGCTTACATGGACGACACGTCACCTGCTACGTGTCGTAATCTGGAGAATTCCCACTTACGATCATCATCATTAGTCCCCAACTCTCGTTCCGACCTATTCATAGGTCGGGTGTAGAGCGGTCTGCTCGGTCTTCAATGTTCATCTTGGAGCCGAGGATTCATTGTTGGGGTTATTTGGGAACGACGTGGTGCTTGGCGGCTGTGCCTCTTCGATTCCTGGGTCCACTTGGCGGTTCATGAAGCGCTTTAATTTCTGCGTGTATCCTCGATGACGTCAGCGGATCGACGAAATGGTGGCACCATAAATAGGACGTCGCTTCGCTTGCTCAGGCCATTGATCTTCAATCCACGTGGCCGCAATAGAGTGGTGGACCGCGAGGTGTATATGTTGGTTGGATCCGCGTGAGGGATGAAGCGTCTAATGATTAGTTGCTATGTGGCGTCCATGTGGCCGTCAGATGTGATGCTTTGTTGCGGCGGGAACGAATTTGGGCCGCTGGATGGTTTATACCGAGTGTATAAATAGGGGACGCTTTTCTTTGGTAGACGTTTTGCTTTAGCTGTCTCCTGCCATCTGAACATTGCCCGGCGCACCATCGTTTAGGTCGGACCCTCAGCCCAAAACACTTCTTTGGCCAATCTTTCCTTGAATCAGGTTAGATGTCTTCTTCCGAAGTTTCCATTGATGTAGTTGGGGTTGAGTCGAGCGATGAGGCTTCAGCTTCTGAAGCTGAGTCTAGTGGGTCGTCTTCTTCCTCCTCGGTTTCCGATAGCCGAGGAAGTTCTTCTTCCTCTTCATCTTCTTCCTCTGCGCCGGGCTCGCCCCCAAGGGGTGGCGATGCCCTTGTACTTCATCGTCGGGTGGCGAAGAGGCCCCCCAAGGTGCGCATCGAAAATACTCATGATGCACCCTCGACGTTGAATCTTCCGGATGAGCTTTCCGATATCCGTGCTCGCTTCTATATCCCCCTGGCTATTCACTTCGTCTGGCTAAGAAGGGAGAGCGGGCAGACCAGGTATAGGGCAATGAAATTGCCATGTACCTGGAATCGTTCCGAGCAGGGATGCGTCTGCCCTTTTCATCAAATATTTATGCCTAAAAGTATGTCTTAACACCTCTACAAGTTTTCTATGAACATCAAGTATGCGATTTGAAAAATTCTAGAGGGCTAAGTATACTAAACAAGATCATACTAGAGTTTTAGAGTTTCAAAGATTAGCAAACTAAGTTCTAAACTAAGTGAAGAGGTGCTACAACCTTTGTAGCCAAGTCCTTCACTTCAATAACTCCTTGTAGTAGTCCCTTGAACTCCTTCCAGAGCTCTACTTAAAGAAAGGAACAAGCTAGCTAGTTTTCTTCGTCGTCGAAGATGATCCACCATAAAACTTCTCACACTCAAGCTCACACTTTACTAATCAAAGTATTAGTGAAGTTAACAACCTAAACTAGTTTGCTAAAATAGTATAGGTTGATAAAGTAGGGATTTTGCTCACTAAATTTCTTCTTGCATGAATAGTATAGCAAGTGAAGAAAAAAAAGAGAAGAAGAAGAAGATGAACTTGGAGATAAGATTCAACCTTGAGGATAAGATGAGAATAAGAATTAATAAACTTGTATGAATAAAACAAAGAAAACTAATGATTCATGGCTTCTCAAACCTTCTCCATGATTCATGAATTAATGACTCATTGTTTCTTTTGTAAATTCATATAAGTAAATCGTTTTCTTCTCATTTTTTCTCTAATGTGATTCTCATACATCCATATTCCATATATCATCAACCATGATACAATTTGTATATATCAAATATATAAAGAGAAGAAAAGAATAAAGTGGGCATTATATTAGTTTATATATATATATATATATATCAAATTATTAAATCAACACTTGATTCAATAATTCGGTTATGCCATATAAAACCCGGCTAATATTAAATAACGCTAGATTAGAATACGGTATCATATACTCGTATTTAATCAAGCTCCCGCACATATCTCCATACATGCCCTACTTCGTTTCGCTTAAGCTAGGAAACCTCTATGTGAGACTCTAAAGACTCGTCAATACGCTAGCAGTAGGTAACAATCACATCAAATACCCACAATCCGTCAGCGGTACTAGCTGGACGTAACGGCTACTCAGGTATTGAACGAATAGAAAATCAACAAGCATACTTTTTCAAACTCCCGTAGATCCTATAAGCAACACTTACCGTACAGTCCGGCCTCTTTGTCTGATATGTCGCATATCGAGTCTGGGGTGGAATTGTCAGACCCCAATTACTCGATAAGTCATGCCGATGTGTAGCCTATAACCAATCAAGAAACTACTGATAACACTTATCAGTAAATCTCATCAGCCCTGGCCAGGGACTTGCTGTTATAGCCAATCGAGTATAGCACAACATCAACTCCCAATATCGGGAGAGACAAAACCCCTCCTATCATTCACTGCCTCCATGTGATTCGGGACTATACACAAAAACTACCTGTTTGCATGACTCGGTAGAGCCTTAGTAGGGTGGAAATCAAAGCACAGTAGGAACCACACAAGAAACTATGAAGATCTTGGGTCTACAGACTAACCTGTATAAGTGTCACCAGAGAACTGCTATCTGACAATAGGTATGGTACCATCTAGAAGTTCTCGACGAGTCATGTTCAGTGTACTCATTCTCCATTGAGCACATGTGTACAATTTTTTATGTCAAACACTAATGGCTGTAAGGTCAACCATCGCTCTATACAGGGTCAAGAAACGTACACACTAGAATATTCTGGAATATCGATGCCTTATCTCGATACTCTCTCGACTAGGAACTGTTAAGGATATGCTTGTGGACTACTCAAGCCCCAGTTGTATGATCTACATTATAGTCCTAGTAGTCAAGCCAACATCCTAAGGGCTTTATCAATATGTATGAAAGAGACGGTAAACTAAAACTAGTACACATGTTAAGATAAAGAGCAACCAGATAGCACACTATCATGTTGAGCAAAAAGTCCTCTCTATATATATGTCTAAGTATCCACTATAATATACAATAATGGCCTCTAGGACATACGTATTCCTAACAAACTCCCACTTGCACTAAGGCTAGTTGTTGTAGTATCGCATACCCAACATCCCAAAAAGTCTCTCGAACTGTGTCTAGGGGAGGGCCTTCGTGAGTGGATCCACCGTATTGTCCTTCGTGTCTACTCTCCTGACCTCAATCTCACGGCGATCAACTATCTCCCGAATCAGGTGATACCACCTCAGAATATGTCTGGATCGCTGATAGGACCGAGGTTCCTTGGACAAAGCCATAGCTCCATTGTTATCACAATACAAAGGTATTGGATCTACAATGGATGGAACCACACTAAGTTCAATAATGAACTTCTTCATCTAGACAGTTTCTTTAGCAGCATCATTAGAAGCGATGTATTCAGCCTTCATCGTCGAGTCTGCAATGGTATCTTGCTTGGAACTCTTCCAACATACCGCTCTTCCATTGAGGGTGAAGACAAAGCTCGAGACAGACTTGCTGTCATGCTTATCACTCTGGAAGCTCGAATCGGTAAAGGACTCTACTTGGAGTTCTCTGTTACCACACCAAGAACATATATTTAGTTCTTCGCAAGTACTTAAGAATGTTCTTTACACCTGTCCAGTGCTTCTTCCTTGGGTCTGATTGATACCTACTTACCACAGTAAGTGCGTAAGCCACATCCAATCTGGTACACAACATCGTGTACATGATAGACCCAACTGCTTAAGTATAAGATATCATGTTCATGTGAGCCCTCTCCAAATCTAGCTTGAGAGACATCACTTTGGAGAGAGTGATCCCTGAACAAGCAGGTAAATTACCACGCTAGGAATCTTCAATACTAAACTTTTTTAGTATGGTGTATATGTTAGTGTATATGCCCTAGAGGCCATTACTGTATCATACTAGTTTGTATATTACTTAATGGAAGCTTGGGATATTCACAGTTGTATATACAATCTTGCTCGAAATGGTAGTATGCTACTTGATTTGTCTCTGCTTTAATATGTGCATGTGTTTCTTTTAGCATATCGCTGATATACATATTAGTAGAGCTCTTAGGATCTTTGCTTGATTACCAGCATTGTGATGGCGCTCACACTCGTGGGAGCTGGGTGATCTATAAGCACATCCTTATACAGGTCCCTGGTCGTTGGACTATCGAGACAGGGCATCGATACTCCGGAGTAGACTAGCGTATGCGCTTCTCATCCCAGCGTGGGAGACGGTCTGTCCCACAGCCGTCAGTACGTCGTACTTGAGATAGTATGCGGGTGCTCGTTAGGTTACGAGTACACTGGACAGGACTCATCGGGAACTGTTGGTTGGTATTATACCTATCGTCAGTTATCAGTTCCCAGGTGACATGAGTACAGCTTAGTCCGCTGACTTGACACTGTTACTTCGCCTCGAGTGTGTTCCCACTGCACTTTGATTACTACCCTACCACGGCTCAAAGGAGTCGTGCAAACAGGTAGTTTTTGGGTGCAGTCCCGAAGCACTTGGAGGCAGTGACGGTTAGACAGGATTTGTCTCTCCCGGTATTGGGGGTTGACATCGCGCTGTGTCCAGGAGAGCCATTACACGAGTAGTCCCTGGCCAGGGCAAGCGAGATATACAGGTAGGTTTCCAGTGTTATCTCAGGGTGTTCTGGGCTTCACTCCGACACGACTTGTACCGCTATTAGGGGACTGACGTTCACCGCCCTCCTAGGCCCGCCATGCGATGTATCAGACGAACAGACCGGACTGTACGGAGATTGTCACATACAGGCTCAGTAGGAGTTCAGATGGGGTTCACCTCGTCAGTCTTCTTATCGACATCTACCTGGGGACCGTTACGTACAGCTAGTGCCGCTTGCGGTCTGTGGTAAAACCCACTGCCAGCGTAGTGTCGAGTCTTTAGAGTCCCACACAGAGAGCTATTCGCCTTTAGGCAAAATGAGTAGAGGTCGCATGGTTTTGCGACAGGGTTCGTTCACATTCGCGCACTTGTGCACGTTTGCTGTCCGGACAGTTTATACTAGCGGGCTTTGGTTTAAGCCGGATCCTAGTATATGATTTGGGATTGGTTTTTCTCATTGTATTCGTGTTCCTCGGATCACGAATGCGGGTGCGTATGCACAGTTGCTTGAGATTGAGGGAGAGGACCTTGATTAGGGTTAATGGCTATTGTCATTTTATTAACCCTAATAATTATGTGTGTATTATAGTTAATTGATAATTAGTTTAATAATTGTGCATGGTTATGGTTGTTGACCATTTGACCTCCTTGACTTGTTGACCTAGGTTGACACTTTGACCATCATCATTTCTTTTGGAAGATGCTTTTTGATCCTTGCAAATTGAAATGATAATGGTCATGTCATGATTAGCCATGACAATTATCTAGCTAATTATTTAATTAAAATAATATACACATATTAGTGAGAATGGTTCACATTATTCTCATTCTATCATTTCATTTCTCTCTCTTGTTCTTCCTCTCCCTCAAGCTCTATCCCTCTCATGTGTTGAGAAACACTTGAGCTTGAGAAAAACCCTCTCTTGATCATCTTTACTCTCATCTAAGGTTCAAGGACTAGCACTTATTGCACCCTAGTTACTTCTAGCTTGGAGTTGAAGCCAAAGGTTGAGGCTTTCGGGTGGATCTTTCTTTGACGGGAGAAGACGACAAGGTGACCTCCTTCCACTACTCCAAGGAGCAAGGAGAGAAGGACATAAAGACCAAAGGTATAACCTTTCTAGCACTTAGCTAGTTTCTAGTTAGCTTTAGCAAGTTTTTGTTTAGCAAAGATCCTTTAAAGTCTAGTCCATGTTGCCTAAGCTCATAAAAATCCGATTTTTATTCCGTTTTTCCGCCTCCCCGAAAGTACCGGGGTGGGCAACGTGGACTTACAGTGGTATCAAAGCCTAACTAAACATAAACTAGCTAGGTAGTGAAGTGTAACGAAGTTCGAAACCGGAAAATCCAAAAACCGAGTTTTCAAAAACCCTAGTTTCTGTTAAAAAAATTTCTGGTCAAAACAAAATTTGTTATACACCAAAAATCGTCTCAGGGTTTTCTAAAGGCAACCACCAAACCTGGTCCAGTGATTCGTCTAAACCGCCGCGTTTCCGCGGCAATAGCAACCTATTGCCGCGGAACCGCCGCCGTTTGGACTCTTCACTGAGTCGGGTTTGGTGCAGTTTTCTTACGGCTTAGTTTTAGGATTTTTAAGATGGTTTATATGTGCCCAGATTTTCCAGAATAGAAATTTATTTTTGGGGGCCTATAAATCCGTATTTTTTCTGAACTTCACTACACTTTGACTATGAGGGTTATATCTGTGATGTTTGCATGTATTGAACGTCGGCTAATCGTTATATGTCGATTAGTCGGGGTTATACATATCTGTGATCTGTGATTGATGATTGGTATGTGTATATGAATGGGTTGGATTGTCGCGGATGAATAGCCGGGGTGGATGTGAGATGAGTGCTGCTTTTTCTTCATTCATTGTAATATGTTAATTGATGTAATATTATTATTTGTATGGCCGCGCAACCAGGTCGGGGTTGTAGCCGTCATTGTATAATTCTTTTTACTGTTTTTGCTCCTAGGATAGACCCATGGAGGGGGTGTACAAACTACCGGGTATCTCGAAGTGCCGAGTGGCCTACTCACGGTGGTGAGGGAGGTTGCTTCGCTTCGGGTACTTGGCGGGTAGTTTGCCGCACCCGTAGGGGTCTTGGGTGGGGTATTGGCTATTCACCACGACCGTGTAATCCGCTTTTCGTTGCAGGCTCGAACGGATTGCGGATTCCTAGTATATCCAATGTATTCATCTGTGATCTGTAATGTCTATCATTGCTATATATTTATATATGATAACTATTTAGGCGTTGCTTATGTTTTACAGCCGCGCTAGCCCAGCCCCCGCTCTGTCGTTAGTTAAGTAACCTAACGGGTGATGACGGGGCCCCGTGGCGAATGCGAATGGCATAAGCGTACGTCATATTTTGGTTGTTTTCTGCAATGGTAGGATTAAATGATGGGACGCATTAAAAGAACTAATGCAAGAAAATAAACCAAGTAAAAATCGATTGGAACACTTTGAAAACCACTCGGTTCTTTTCAAAACTAAACTTTTAAACGCGGAGCTTGAACCACTCCTTTTAAAAGCTATCTCGTTCCATCGATTATATCAAGTTCACTACGTTCACGGTTTCGCCAAAACCCTTCATAGCCCTCCGTCGTTTCGTATGGATATTCAATAGTATTCAAGCTATGTTTGTTGACCTTCGTCAAGGCATAGTGATTGGTAGCTGTTGGGTGTTCATATGTAGCATAGATAGATGCGTTGGTTTGGGACAGTCGTACTACCTTGTTGACCTTCGTCAAGGGTATGTACGGGTGGGTTCAAATTAACCTGGATAATGACGGGTAGAACTTGACATGTGACTTATGATTTGTTGACCTTCGTCAAGGTCATAAGAGCATGGGGCAAAAATCCACATCGGGAGTTTCATAAGTACTGAAACTTGCTAGCGCTGCATACCATTTGGAGTGTGATGATTCTGGTAGGATTCCTTCGGTTTTATCACGCAATGATATTTGGATCCCGATCCTACTGTGAGTATATGCTACTCCTCGGGAAAACTCTCACTTAATGATCAATGCAATAAACCTAGTAGGTGTCTAGAAAGGTGTTAGCGGGGCTACGCCCACAGGGAAAAGAGGTTACTTAATTAAGGAACTTCGCGAAAGCGTTGGAAAAGCTCCCTCGAAGTACCGACACTGGCCTGGCTGAACGGTTAAGCAAGTATTGTATGGTGAGATTGATCCTGACTAATCCTTTCTTTATGGTTTGAGAAGGGATTCGAGAGACAGTGGGAGCCATCCTGTTTAGATAAATTAAAAACCAATCTAAACTTGCAAGAGCATCATGCTAAGTGTTTTCTTCTCTCTCTCTTAATTGCAGTGACCCAGTGACCGCACCTAGGTTACATCTAGATAATAAGATGACTGAATCTGACTGTTATAACTGGCAAAGGTCTGTCCAGATGTCCATTGCCCAGGACAAGCTGGGACACCTCTTGACTGATCCAACCCCTGCCGTCTCAGGTCCAGTTTTCCCTGTCACGGATATTGATATTCATAGGACATCGGAAGAAGACTGTGCGAAAGCCAAGTGCCTCGTGTTAGTCTCAGTTGATGGTATATACCAGAGGCAGCACGAGAAGATGGACTCAGCATCTATCTTCCTCCATAACAAAGTTTTATATGGAGAGCAATCTCGTATCGCAAGATATGAGACCACGAATGAATTGCTTCCAGCGAGGTTGGCTATCGGGTCATCTGTAGGGGACAACGTCCTTACAGAGACCAGCTCTTTTGAGCTCTCGGACCTGAAGACCACGTTGAAGAACGGGTCAGATGCTGACTCAGTTCAACAGTCTCTACCTACTACCCTAAAGGAAACTAGGGAAGTAGAAAGAAAGGGAAGGGCAGAAGTTTCAGGAACAGATGTAGTAAAAGAAGGATGTTCCTATTGTTACGGGAATGAACATGGACAGAAGGATTGCAGGGCTTGTAAAGCCAGTAGCCAGAATTCGAAGCATGTTGTGGCTTCGGCTTCGGGTGTGTTTGTGATTGAGAACTGTATGTCAGTTAACCCTACTTCCTGGGTATTGGATACCGGATCAGGATCTCATATCTGTAATTCGTTACAGGCTTTGAGAAACCGTAGGGTTATCAGGAAAGGTGATATGACTCTCAGGGTTGCTAACGGAATGAGCATGTATGCTAAATCCGTAGGGGAATATCATCTAGGACTGACAACTGGGCAGATATTGATTCTGCGTAACTGTTTTTATGTACCAGGTGCGACTTGTAATATCATATCTGTATCCTTAATTTCTAAGGAAGGATATGATTTTACTTTTGTAAGCGATGTAGTTAACATCCACCTAAACCAAGTTCTGATTGGGTCAGGTACATTACAAAACGGGATATACGTATTGAATCAAGCTCAGATCTTCAGTGTTCAGAACACACTTAAAAGAAAGTCTCCGGAAACAAATCAGGCTTTCTTATGGCATTGTAGACTGGGTCATATTAATGAGACACGGTTAACAAAGTTACATAAAGAGGGATACTTGAATCCGTTTGAGTATCAGTCTTATGCCACTTGTGAATCTTGTCTCATGGGAAAGATGACAAAGACTCCGTTCAGTGGACACGGAGAAAGTGCGAGCGAGCTCTTGGGACTCATACACAGTGATGTGTGTGGTCCAATGTCTACACATGCACGAAGTGGTTATTCATACTTCATTACTTTCACAGATGATTTCTCTAGGTATGGGCATGTCTTCTTGATGAAGCACAAATCCGAGGCCTTTGAGAAATTTCAAGAATACAAGAATGAAGTTGAAAAACAAACAGGCAAAAGTATCAAGACACTGAGATCTGATCGAGGTGGTGAATACTTGAGTGCCGAGTTTCTGGGCTACTTAAAAGAGAATGGAATTCTCTCTCAGCTTACTCCTCCATACACACCACAACACAACGGTGTATCGGAAAGGCGGAATCGAACCCTATTGGATATGGTTCGTTCCATGATGAGTAAGGCTGAGTTGCCACGATCCTTCTGGGGTTATGCGCTAGAAACAGCTGCATATCTCTTGAACAAGGCTCCAACCAAGACTGTGCCTACCACCCCATATCAGATGTGGAGTGGGAAGAAACCCTGTCTCAAGTACCTTAAGACATGGGGATGTCCAGCTTTTGTAAAAAAGCAGCATGCGGACAAGCTCGACGCACGTTCAGTACTGTGTAAGTTTGTGGGATACCCAAAGAACTCCAGGGGGTATCTTTTCTATTCCGCAGAGAAACAAAAGGTTTTTGTTTCTCAGCATGCCCACTTCTTGGAAACTGAATTTTTAGAAAATCAGATAAGTGGGAGCGCTATAGAACTGGAAGAAATTCCAAAACCACAAGCTATTACTGAAAGCTTGGAAGAACCAGAAGTCTCAAGAGAACCGGACATCCCAGCGCCACTCCGCAGGAGTAGTAGGCAGTCTCATCCGCCCGAGAGATACTACGGTTTTCTCATAGACGGGGATAGAGAGGATTGCACCATGGATTATGGTGAGCCTACTAGCTTCCAGCAAGCCATCTAGAGCGGCGACTCGGTAAAATGGCTGGATGCAATGCAGACCGAAATGGAGTCCATGTACACCAACAAAGTATGGACGTTGGACATTGCTCCAGATGGGGTAAAACCCGTAGGATGCAAGTGGATCTTCAAAAGGAAGATTGGTGTAGATGGACAGGTTGAGACCTATAAAGCTAGACTGGTAGCAAAGGGTTTTCGTCAACGACCTGGTTTGGACTATGACGAAACCTTTTCTCCAGTAGCTATGCTGAAATTCATTCGGATCCTTCTTGCCATTGCTGCCTTCCACGATTATAAGATTTGGCAGATGGACGTAAAGACAGCTTTTCTAAATGGACATTTAGAGAAGTGTGTCTATATGGATCAGCCAGAGGGTTTCATTCAGAGTGGGAGTAGCGGAAAGGTGTGCAAGTTGCATAAGTCCATTTATGGACATAAGCAGGCATCGCGGAGTTGGAACGTCTGCTTTGATGATACTGTCAAAGAATTCGACTTTATCAAAAATCCAGATGAACCATGCATTTACAGTAAGATTGTAGGGAGAACTGTAGTTTTCCTCGTCTTGTACGTGGATGACATTCTCCTAATAGGAAATGATATTCCTATGCTACAGTCAGTCAAAGGATTCTTGTCGCAGAGGTTCTCCATGAAAGACCTGGGCGATGCCAACTACATTCTGGGGATCCAGATCTATCGTGATAGATCTAAGAGGATGTTGGGACTTTCACAGTCAAGGTACATCGACACCATACTCAAAAAATTCAGTATGGAAGATTCCAAGCACGGTAATCTACCGGCTTGTCACAGGATCACCCTCTCCAAAGAGATGTCTCCCAAGACTGATTTGGAGAGGGATCGCATGTCTATTATACCCTACGCTTCTGCGGTAGGCTCTATAATGTATGCGATGTTGTGTACCAGACCAGATATAGCATACGCATTGAGCGTTGTAAGCCGGTATCAGTCAAACCCAGGGGAGAAACACTGGATAGCGGTAAAGAACATTCTCAAGTACCTGAGAAGGACTAAGAAGATGTTCTTGGTGTATGGCGGAAAAGACCTCTAGCTCGAGGCCTTTGCTGACTCCAGCTTCCAGAGTGACAAGGATGACTCCAAGTCCATGTCGGGTTATGTCTTTACCCTCAATGGAGGGGCGGTTTGCTGGAAGAGTTCCAAGCAGGAGACCGTTGCTGACTCAACTATGGAAGCGGAGTACATAGCTGCTTGCGATGCCGCAAAGGAAGCTGTCTGGATGAAGAAGTTCCTCACGGAGCTTCAGGTGGTTCCTACCATTGTTGATCCAAAACCGCTGTATTGCGACAACAACGGAGCTATAACTTTAGCGAAGGAACCTAGGTCCCATCAGAAGTCCAGGCATATTTTGAGGCGGTACCACCTGATCAGGGAGATCATAGATCGCCAGGAGATCGAGGTGAAGAGAGTAAATACGGAGAACAACACTGCAGATCCACTCACGAAGGCCCTATCCCAGTCTCAGTTCGAGTGGCTGATCGAGATGATAGGTCTTCGATACGCCAGTACATGGCCTTAGTGCAAGTGGGAGATTGTTAGTGTATATGCCCTAGAGGCCATTACTGTATCATACTAGTTTGTATATTACTTAATGGAAGCTTGGGATATTCATAGTTGTATATACAATCTTGCTCGAAATGGTAGTATGCTACTTGGTTTGTCTCTGCTTTAATATGTGCATGTGTTTCTTTTAGCATATCGCTGATATACATATTAGTAGAGCCCTTAGGATCTTTGCTTGATTACCAGCGTTGTGATGGCGCTCACAATCGTGGGAGCTGGGTGATCTATAAGCACATCCTTATACAGGTCCCTGGTCGTTGGACTATCGAGACAGGGCATCGATACTCCGGAGTAGACTAGCGTATGCGCTTCTCATCCCAGCGTGGGAGACGGTCTGTCCCACAGCCGTCAGTACGTCGTACTTTAGATAGTATGCGGGTGCTCGTTAGGTTACGAGTATACTGGACAGGACTCGTCGGGAACTGTTGGTTGGTATTATACCTATCGTCAGTTATCAGTTCCCAGGTGACATGAGTACAGCTTAGTCCGCTGACTTGACACTGTCGCTTCGCCTCGAGTGTGTTCCCACTGCACTTTGATTACTACCCTACCACGGCTCAAAGGAGTCGTGCAAACAGGTAGTTTTTGGGTGCAGTCCCGAAGCACTTGGAGGCAGTGACGGTTAGACAGGATTCGTCTCTCCCGGTATTGGGGGTTGACATCGCGCTGTGTCCAGGAGAGCCATTACACGAGTAGTCCCTGGCCAGGGCAAGCGAGATATACTGGTAGGTTTCCAGTGTTATCTCAGGGTGTTCTGGGCTTCACTCCGACACGACTTGTACCGCTATTAGGGGACTGACGTTCACCGCCCCCCTAGGCCTGCCATGTTATGTATCAGACGAACAGACCGGACTGTACGGAGATTGTCACATACAGGCTCAGTAGGAGTTCAGATGGGGTTCACCTCGTCAGTCTTCTTATCGACATCTACCTGGGGACCGTTACGTACAGCTAGTGCCGCTTGCGGTCTGTGGTTAAACCCACTGCCAGCGTAGTGTCGAGTCTTTAGAGTCCCACACAGAGAGCTATTCGCCTTTAGGCAAAATGAGTAGAGGTCGCATGGTTTTGCGACAGGGTTCGTTCACATTCGCGCACTTGTGCACATTTGCTGTCCGGACAGTTTATACTAGCGGGCTTTGGTTTAAGCCGGATCCTAGTATATGATTTGGGATTGGTTTTTCTCAT
This sequence comes from Agapanthus africanus, assembly GCA_030015575.1. Lineage (NCBI taxonomy): Eukaryota > Viridiplantae > Streptophyta > Magnoliopsida > Asparagales > Amaryllidaceae > Agapanthus > Agapanthus africanus. Next base: position 694,919,279 of record CM057342.1, on the reverse strand, counting down.
TGTATTCGTGTTCCTCGGATCACGAATGCGGGTGCGTATGCACAGTTGCTTGAGATTGAGGGAGAGGACCTTAATTAGGGTTAATGGCTATTGTCATTTTATTAACCCTAATGATTATGTGTGTATTATAGTTAATTGATAATTAGTTTAATAATTGTGCATGGTTATAGTTGTTGACCATTTGACCTTCTTGACTTGTTGACCTAGGTTGACACTTTGACCATCATCATTTCTTTTGGAAGATGCTTTTTGATCCTTGCAAATTGAAATGATAATGGTCATGTCATGATTAGCCATGACAATTATCTAGCTAATTATTTAATTAAAATAATATACACATATTAGTGAGAATGGTTCACATTATTCTCATTCTATCATTTCATTTCTCTCTCTTGTTCTTCCTCTCCCTCAAGCTCTCTCCCTCTCATGTGTTGAGAAACACTTGAGCTTGAGAAAAACCCTCTCTTGATCATCTTTACTCTCATCTAGGGTTCAAGGACTAGCACTTCTTGCACCCTAGTTACTTCTAGCTTGGAGTTGAAGCCAAAGGTTGAGACTTTCGGGTGGATCTTTCTTTGACGGGAGAAGACGACAAGGTGACCTCCTTCCACTACTCCAAGGAGCAAGGAGAGAAGGACATAAAGACCAAAGGTATAACCTTTCTAGCACTTAGCTAGTTTCTAGTTAGCTTTAGCAAGTTTTTGTTTAGCAAAGATCCTTTAAAGTCTAGTCCATGTTGCCTAAGCTCATAAAAATCCGATTTTTATTCCGTTTTTCCGCCTCCCCAAAAGTACCGGGGTGGGCAACGTGGACTTACAGTATATGTATCTGGCTTGGGATAATCCCAACATCCTTTTAGATCTATACCTATAGATCTTTATCCCCAGGATATATGAAGCATCACCTAGATCTTTCATGGAGAACTTTTGTGATAGGAAGAGTTTGACCGAGTGCAGCATAGGAACATCATTTCCTCTCAAGAGTATGTCATCCATATACTGTAGGGTTCCTAGGCACACACATGAGGTTCGACAACAGGTCAACCATGCCAAATTCAAAAATTTATGTGCCGAGAAACCCTATGCAAGATCGTTAACTAGAGGATAGGCGAAAACAAAACAAGTTAACAACTTAACTACAAGTGAAAGGGGCTACAACATTTGTAGATCCGGTCCTCCACTTCTTTAGCTCCGTGATGACGTCCCTCCGCTGCGATCATCGGGATCCCGGACTCTAGCGATGGTTTCGTCGGAGAAATGATCGGGCTATGCCGAAGATGATCTACGTCGAGGCAACTCAAACTCAAGCTCCATCTTCACTAAGTCATGAAACTTGTGAAGAAAACACCCTATACAACATGGCAAGTGGTAGAGGATTAAGAAATAGGAAGTGGGTTCACTTTGGATTTGGATTTCTCACTTGATTTCATCACTTGAAATTTTTCAAGAAAGGTTTTTTCACTTGAAGAAGAAGATGAAGAAAAATGAATTATCCTTGAAAAATAATAAATCAAGTGAATACTTATCATAATGCAACCATGGGTGAAGTAACACATGTAGACAATAAACTAGGGTTTAGGTGTAATGGTTAGGTTAAGGCATAAAACAAAATGGCTAAACTTTTCAAAGCTTCATGAAGCTTCAAGTAAAAACCAAAGAAAGACACCATTTTATTTCTTGCCAAAAATAAATGCATAAAATAAATAAATAAGTTAAAACCCTAACCATTAACCTAAACATGGTTTAAAGCATACACATCCAAGTTTGCATGTATCATCAAACATGATACAAACTAGTGCACAAACATATATCATATATACAATGTGCACAATCAAGTGAGAAAATCAATCTTAAGTGAACAAATACTAGTTAATGTAAAGTAATATATCAAATATATAATTATACATTAAATCATTAAATCAACACTTGATTTAATGATCCGGTCATATTGCATATAACCGACTAATATCAAGTGTATCAATATATCGAATCAACATTTGATTCGGTAACCCGGATATATCTTATATAACCGTCCGATGATACAAATCGCGAGAATAGAATTCAGTATCACATACTGATATTATTCTCGGTCCTGCACATATCTCATATGCGCTCCTATTTCGTTTCGCTTGAGCCAGAAAACCTCTGTGTAGGACTCTAAAGACTCGTCAATACGCCGGCAGTAGGTGATGATCATATCAAACACCCACAAGCCGCAAACGGTCTGCTAAACGTAACGGCCACCCGGGTATTGAGCGATCAGATGATCAACGAGCAAACCCGCTCACACTCCTGTGAATCCAACCAGTAACACTTACCGTACAGTCCGGTCTGTTCGTCTGATATGTCGCATATCTCGCCTAGGGGTGGTGAACGTCAGACCCCAGTAGCTTGATAATTCATATCGATATGTGGTCTATAACAGTTCGAGATACTACTGATAACACTTACCAGTAAATCTCAGCAACCCTGGCCAGGGATTTCCGGTTATAGCCAATCGAACACAGCGCAATATCAACTCCCTATACCGGGAGAGACGAATCCCCTCCTATCGCTCATTGCCTCCATGTGATTCGGGACTGTACCCAAAAACCACCGTTTTGCACGCCCTCTTGGACGTGGTAAGGTGGAAATCAAAGCACAGAGGGAATCATACAAGACTCTATGACGATCTCGGGTCTACAGACTAACCTGTACCAGTGTTACCAGAGAACTGCCATCTGACGTAAGGTATAATACCATCTGGGAGTTCTCGGCGAGTCCGTCCAGTGTACCCAGTCACTACTGAGCACCCGTATATCATCTCTGATGTCAAACACCAATGGATATGGGATCATCCATTGCACATCACATGGGTCAAGAAGATATACGCTAGTCTACTCTGGAATATCGATGCCCCATCTCGATATTCCCACGACTAGGAACATTGAAGGATGTACTCATGGACCACCCAGGCCATACTAGTATGATCTACATCATAGTCCTGGAAGTCGAGTACACATCCTAAGGGCTTTATCAACATGTAACAGAGAGACAGAAAGTATGCATGTTAAGATAAAGAGTAACCAGATAACGTACTATCATGTCGAGCAAGAAAGTCCTACCTATATATGTCCCAGCATCCACTACAATATACATCCTATGTACAGTAATGGCTTCTAGGGCATACATATAACTAACAATCTCCCACTTGCACTAGGGCCATCTGTAGCAGTAGTTGTAGTATCTCATACTCAACAATCCCATAAAAGTCTCTCTCTGGGAAAAGGCCTTTGTGAGTGGATCCTCCGTGTTGTCCTCTGAGTCTACTCTCCTAACCTCAATCACCCTGGAGATCAACTATCTCCATGATCAGGTGATGCTGCCTCAGAATATGTCTGGGTCACTGATGGGACTAGGGTTCCTGGGCCAAAGCCACATCTCCATTGTCACACAATGGTATTAACCTAGTTCATCTCATGAACTAATATACACCCAAACTTCCTCTTTGGTAGTATCTTTGATAGCGATGTCACCAGCCTTTATCGTCTAGTGTGCCACGGTATCTAGCTTGGAACTCTTCCAACATACCGTCCCTCTACTGAGGGTAAAGACAATGCCTGTGACTGATAATCAGTCATCCTTATCACCCTGGAACCTTTCCAGTGATTCTCCACAGGATCCATTGATACCATCTTACTATACCTAGTGAGAATCCTAACATCCATTTAGATCTATCTTATAGATCCAAAACCCAGGATTTAGGAGGTATCGCTTTGATCCTGTATGGAGAATCCTTGTGATAAGCGGAGATTGACCGAGCGTAGCATAGGAAACTCCTTTCCTATCAAGAGTATGTCATCCACGTACTCTACGAGGATCACTACCATACTCTCTACTACCTTTTTGTATATACAAGGTTCATCTACCATTTTGATGATGTCAAACTCTTTGACTAACACATCAAAACAGACATTCCAACTCTGCGATGCCTGCTTTATCATATAAAACATCTTGCACACGTTTCCGCTGCTCCCACTGTCTACTAAGCCCTCTGGCTGTGTACCTATAGACGTTCTCTTCTAAATCAGTATTTAGAAGAATAGTCATGACACCCAACCACCAGATATCGTAGTCATGGTATGTAGCAATGTTAAGTAGGATCCGGATGGACTTAAGCATAGTAACTGGAAAAGGTTTCATCATTATCCACGCCTGGTCGATGACGAAAACCTTTAACAAGTCTAGCTTTGAAAGTCTCAACTTTTCCATCTACACCAAGTAATCTTCTCAAGATATACTTGCTCCTGATGGGAATTTAACCCTTCAGATAAAGCAACCAAAGTCCATACTTTGTTGGTGTACATGGATTCCATCTCAGACCGCTAAGCATCCAGCCATTCTTACAGAGTCCCCACTCTTGATGGCCAGCTCGAAACTAGTTGGGTCATCATCCCATGATGCATTCCTCGCTCCCACTGTCATCGAGAAACCGAAGTATCTCTCAGGCAGGTGAGGAACCCTGCTAGATCGGCGGAGAGGCTGAGGTTTGTCGGGGACTATTAAATCCTTTGGTTCTGTCAAATCATTAGCTGTAGTTTGTAAAGCTGGAACCTTTCCAGTTCTACAGAACTGACCTTGCCTCGATGTTGTCCGGATTTTTCTTTTGACATAGGCTGGACAATCCCAAATCTTAACTTAATTAAGAGATAGGCTCTTCCCATACCATATCTTATATGGAGTGGTAGGCACTGATTTGATTCGAATCCAATTCAATAGGTATGCAGCTTCTCAAGTGCATAACCCCTTAAAAGAAACAGATAACTCAACAGTACTCATCATAGAGCGCACCATATCATATAGGGTGTGATTGCTCTACCCCGATACACCATTGTGCTGTGGTGTATTCGGAGGAGTAATGCTGAGAAAGAATCTCATTCTCCTTTAGAATAGTCCAAGAATTCCATGCACAAGTATTCTCCTCCCTGATCTCATCATAGGACATAATACTTATACCCGGTTTTTGGTTCTCTACTTCTAACTTATATTCTGTGAATATCTCAAAAGTTTCGGACTTATGTTTCAACAGGAACATATGACTGAATCTTGAGAGATCATCAGAGAATGTAATGAAGTACAAAGAACCCGTCTTGGCATGTGTAGACCGGGGACCTTACATACATCATCATGTATCAATCCCTAGAGTTTGCTAACTCTTTCTCTGTTTCTAATAAACAGAGCTATGGTCATCTAATCTTTGTGACATGACTGGCAAGTTTCACAAGATGTAAATTCAAACTGATTTAAATATGCATCTAAAATGTAACTTAGCTAGTCGGGTCGCATTGATATGACCTAGTCTACAATGCCTCAAGAAGAATTCGTTCATTTCTGAACTCTTCCTCTCGTGTGTGTTCTGTATACTAAGAACTGTAGTTTGATTTAGAACGTCAATGCTTTTAGATAACGTGCCTGAACCGATCAACTTTTGAAATGTTCAAAACAATGTTCAACAATACAAAATTATATCCTTCTTTAATAAATAAAGAGATTGATATGATTTTGTATATCAGGTTCGGTATCTAATAGCATTTGTTCAGAATCAATGTATTGATAATACAGGGTGACAGTGACCAACAGACTTGGCTGCAACACTTGCACCGTTTTCTGTCTCATGAAACTTATCACCTGTTCTCAGTTCTCTACCTTTCTGTAGCCCATGTAACGGATTACATTTACGGGATCCTGATCCGGTATCTAATACCTAGGACGTAGAGGACACTGAGAAACAGTTCTTTATAATGAACACACCCGAAGGAGATGCATCATATGCACTTTCTTCGTTTGGGCGGTATGGGAATCCTGGTATTCCCCTATTTCCTGCTCTGTCTTATAACAATTATAAATTGGAGCGGGACCAACGTTCCCCAGCTCAGTATAACAAGCGGGTTCGGTCAATACATCCATATTATTATCTTGATTAAGGCGTGATATGGTTACTACCTGAAGAGAGAGTGAAGAAAACACTCTGCGTGCGCTCTTGCAAGATTAGATTGGTTATTTATTTTATCTAATCAGGATGGCTCCTACTGTTTTTATCAAATCTTCCTTCAAACCCTAAAAGGAAAGACTAGCCGGGATTAATTACACTCTACAAGTTCGCCAATCTTTCAGCCAGGCCAGTGCCGGTACATTGAGGGAGGTTCCCCGTGCTTTCGCACGGACCTAATTAAAATAAACCTCGTTTTCCCAGGGGCGTAACCCCGTTGACACCTTTCTAGACACCTACTTGATCGGCTAAATTGTAAAGTGCAAAACTCTCCCAGGAGTAACAATTACTCGCAGTGGGCATCGGGATCCAACTATTATATAGAAGGTATGCAATCTCATTGCAAATTTCAACACTTGAAATTCCCGATAATTTTGCCCCTAACATGTTATGACCTTGACGAAAGCCAACAAACCATAGCCCGCTAGTCAAGTTCAACCGGTATATTTCTTGATTGAATTAAACCCACCCGCACGACCCTTGACGAAAGCCAACAAAGCCGTACGACTACCCTAATCCAATCGCATCGTATGCAGCAGATAAGCAGCATATAGCTACCGCACACTACACCTTGACGAAAGCCAACAAATGTAGCACGAATACTATATACAACTTATCTGAAATGATGGAGGGCTACGACAGGTTTTTCTGAAAACCTATTGTGTAATGAACTTGATATCGTTGTAGAATCAAATGATTTTAAAATGGAGTGTTTTTTAGGCTTTTCTAGTTTTGATAAAGGGGTCACTCCCGGTGAAGGGATTGTCGGCCCTTTCCTCGTCGAATGAGGTGCAGGATATATCATATATACCACTATGCAAAGCAAGAACTATAGAAGCAATCAAAAGACAAACCGAGTGTTGTAGCATCTGCCAGTTATTGCTAAAGGGGTCACTCCCGGTGAAAGGATCTCGGCCCTTTCCTCATCGAATAAGGTGCAGGATGTTCTACAAGGAACACCGCGATGCAAAGCAAGAACTGTAGCTACCTGTTTTTGAAAATTCGATTCCACAATATCTTTTAGGTTTCTTCTCTTTCATTAATCATATTAATGAAGTCCCATCATTTAAGTCAACCTAAACATTACAAAATATAACGTACGCTTATGCCATCCGCATTCGCCTCGATGTCCCGTCTGCACCGTTAGGTTAGGTAACTAACGCCAGAGCGAGGCAGGGCTAGCGCGGGTGTAAAACATAAGCAACGTCTATATAATATATCATATATACTATATACTATATCTATCTGAACAAATCACATGATCACATCACAGATAACACAGCAGAAAATATCATATGAAATATTGGATATACTAGGACGTCCGTGTTTTATTTTGAGCCTGTATAAAACACGGATTCCACGGTCGTGATGAATAGCCAATCCCACACCCCTAGACCCATACGAGAGCGGCAAGTAACCCTACCAATTCTAGGGTTAGGAGACCCGGACTCGACTCCTCGAGATGGTCTCCCACTGGACCCTAGAACCCGGTTACTTATGCTCCCCTCCTTGGGTCTATCCTAATGCGGAAAAGTAAATAATATACAAATGGTGACATCAACCTCAACCCGGAAGTGCCCTAATAAAAGAATATTACATACATGTTTTTACATGAATAAAAAAGAAAAACACTCATCTCACATAAAAAACCCCGGCTATTCAAACACGACGATCCAATATAACATATCCAGCAACACATAACATCACATGTCATCAACGTAAGTAAGTATGCATACACCGATTGTCGTCGACGTATAGCAACGAAAACGGTGATACTACTACATACTACACTTACGGTCACAGAAAAGAAAGTGTAAAACTACAATAGTTGGAATCCGCAACCTCTTTAGACATCGCATGCCTAATCAAATGAATTCCTCAGACATCGCATGCCTAACAATTACAAACCCCGCATTTTATTCTCGTTATCGAAAACTCTTTTCAATATCAAGTCGGGCAATTCAAAAGGATTCCCGACATTCTGATCGAATGCTCGTCGCAAACTTTAGTAGACGGCCGCACCCCCGATACCGTCGACGAAGTGCACTAAGGCGGAACACCGCTACCGCGAGCACCCGAACGGATGCTTTCAGCGATGGGATTTTCCTACAGTCACTTGGTCGGGGCTATGGGGTGTGGCTATCTATTAAGTTTACCGGCGAGTATCCGCGTACGCTACGTGATTGCGACGGAATTTTGATCTCATCAAAATTCCGTGGCAACCGATCATTTGAGACTAAACTGCTATGTTTATAACATTCAAAACAGTTATCACATAACTATTTGTGGATTCCAAATATTGTATCACATTCCGGATAAATAGAAAATGTTAAATTTTCCAATCGAACAATCAAACACCCAAGTTTTCCCGAAACAGCTCAACACTTGAAATAAGTTCAAAAACATCAATTTCATGACAGTACCAATGGTCCAGCCGTAGAAGGGTCAAGCCAACGCCTCACATGTGGCACGCCGTACTGCCCCAAACCCTAAGGTTCAAAGGGCAGTTCAAGACGGTCACATAATCGAGTTAAGGTTTGTTGTCTTCTAGAGGGTCCATCGCGTTACTTGCACTACTTAGACGTCTTTAAACTACGGAAAAATCCAACATTTGGAAATTTCCCGGCAGGGGAAAAATTGGGTATTTATATCCGGTCGAACTTTTTAACAAGTTCTAAAATTACCCGGACAAACTAAACAAAGTTAAATTATCCGATCGAATCAACGAGTCCCCAATACAACCCTAGAAAACTCAACACTTGAATATAAATTAAAAATACCCAGAAAACATATTACTCACATAGGGACATTACTGTGCAAACAGTGAATCAAGAAGCCACATTTTAGCCGCGGAACCGTCGCACTACCTAGGGTAAGGCCGCGGTTCCGCGGCGCATTGGATGAATTGGGGTCACGTGCTGCACAGTAATGCTTAGAAAACCCTGCTAATTTTTCTGCATATTTTTAATTCACAAAATTCAACAGTTTTGAAAAATGTACAGAGAGGGGTGTAATTTAGGGTTTCGGGGTTCGATCGGGTTTCTAACATCGTCTACACATCGCCTAAAGCTCTAGCTAGGCTCTGATACAACTGTATGGTTTCTAGGCACACTCATGAGGTTCTACAATAGGTCAACCATGCCAAATTCAAAAATTTATGTGCCGAGAAACCCTATGCAAGATCGTTAACTAGAGGATAGGCGAAAACAAAACAAGTTAACAACTTAACTACAAGTGAAAGGGGCTACAACCTTTGTAGATCTGATCCTCCACTTCTTTAGCTCCGTGATGACGTCCCTCCACTGCGATCATCAGGATCCCGGACTCTAGTGATGGTTTCGTCGGAGAAATGATCGGGCTAGGTCGTTGACTTCGATGCCGAAGATGATCTACGTCGAGGCAACTCAAACTCAAGCTCCACCTTCACTAAGTCATGAAACTTGTGAAGAAAACACCCTATACAACATGGCAAGTGGTAGAGGATGAAGAAATAGGAAGTGGGTTCACTTTGGATTTGGATTTCTCACTTGATTTCATCACATGAAATTTTTCAAGAAAGGTTTTTTCACTTGAAGAAGAAGATGAAGAAGAAGAAAGAAAAATGAATTATCCTTGAAAAATAATAAATCAAGTGAATACTTATCATAATGCAACCATGGGTGAAGTAACACATGTAGAGAATAAACTAGGGTTTAGGTGTAATTGTTAGGTTAAGGCATAAAACAAAATGGCTAGATTTTTCAAAGCTTCATGAAGCTTCAAGTAAAAACCAAAGAAAGCCACCATTTTATTTCTTGCCAAAAATAAATGAATAAAATAAATAAATAAGTTAAAACCCTAACCATTAACCTAAACATGGTTTAAAGCATACACACCCAAGTTTGCATGTATCATCAAACATTATACAAACTAGTGCACAAACATATATCATATATACAATTTGCACAATCAAGTGAGAAAATCAATCTTAAGTGAACAAATATTAGTTAATGTAAAGTAATATATCAAATATATAATTATACATTAAATCGTTAAATCAACACTTGATTTAATGATCCGGTCATATTGCATATAACCGACTAATATCAAGTGTATCAATATATTGAATCAACATTTGATTCGGTAACCCGGCTATATCTTATATAACCGTCCGATGATTCAAATCGCGAGAATAGAATTCAGTATCACATACTGATATTATTCTCGGTCCCACACATATCTCATATGCACTCCTATTTCGTTTCGCTTGAGCCAGGAAACCTCTGTGTAGGACTCTAAAGACTCGTCAATACGCCGGCAGTAGGTGATGATCATATCAAACACCCACAAGCCGCAAGCAGTCTGCTAAACGTAACGGCCACTCGGGTATTGAGCGATCAGAAGATCAACGAGCAAGCCCGCTCACACTCCTGTGAATCCAACCAGTAACACTTACCATACAGTCCGGTCTGTTCGTCTGATATGTCGCATATCTCGCCTAGGGGTGGTGAACGTCAGACCCCAGTAGCTTCATAAGTTGTGTCGATATGTGGTCTATAACAGTTCGAGATACTACTGATAACACTTACCAGTAAATCTCAGCAACCCTGGCCAGGGATTTCCGGTTATAGCCAATCGAACACAGCGCAACATCAACTCCCTATACCGGGAGAAACGAATCCCCTCCTATCGCTCATTGCCTCCATGTGATTCGGGACTGTACCCAAAAACCACCGTTTTGCACGCCCACTTGGACGTGGTAAGGTGGAAATCAAAGCACAGTGGGAATCACACAAGACTCTATGATGATCTCGGGTCTACAGACTAACCTGTACCAGTGTCACCAGAGAACTGCCATCTGACGTAAGGTATAATACCATCTGGGAGTTCTCGGCGAGTCCGTCCAGTGTACCCAGTCTCCACTGAGCACCCGTATATCATCTCTGATGTCAAACACCAATGGATATGGGATCATCCATCGCCCATCACATGGGTCGAGAAGATATACGCTAGTCTACTCTGGAATATCGATGCCCCGTCTTGATATTCCCACGACTAGGAACATTAAAGGATGTACTCATGGACCACCCAGGCCCCACTAGTATGATCTACATCATAGTCCTGGAAGTCGAGTACACATCCTAAGGGCTTTATCAACATGTAACAGAGAGACAGAAAGTATGCATGTTAAGATAAAGAGTAACCAGATAGCGTACTATCATGTCGAGCAAGAAATCCTACCTATATATGTCCCAGCATCCACTACAATAAACATCCTATGTACAGTAATGGTCTCTAGGGCATACATATAACTAAAATATACAATACGAGGAACACGACCTTACTCTCTACTACCTTTTTATATATACATGATTCATTTACATTTTTGATGAAGTTAAACTCTTTGACTGCTACATAAAAACAGATGTTCCAACTCTGTGATGCCTGCTTTAATCCGTAAATTGATTTAAGCAACTTGCATACCTTTCCGCTGTTCCCACTGTCTATGAAGCCCTCTGGCTGTGTCATATACATGCTCTCTTCTAAATCACCATTTAGAAAAATGGACTTGGCATCCATCTTCCAGATTTCATAGTTATAGTATGCAGCAATGGCAAGTAGGATCCTGATGGATTTAAGCATAGCCACTACAGAAAAGGTTTCGTCATAGTCGACACCTGGTCATTGACGAAAACCTTATGCTACAAGTCTAGCTTTGAAGGTCTCAACCTTTCCATCTACACCAATCTTCTTCTTGAAGATCCATTTGCTCCCAATAGGTTTTACGCCTTCAAGAGCAACCTCCAAAGTCCATACTTTGTTGGTGTACATAGGTTCCATCTCAGATCGTATAGCATCCAGCCATTTCACAGAGTCCCTACTTGTGATGGCCTGCTCGAAACTAGTTAGATCATCATCTTTCATGATACAATCTTCGCTCCCACCGTCTATGAGGAAACCGTAGTATCTCTCAGATGAGTGAGAAACCCTACTAGATCTACGGAGTGGCTGAGGTTCGTCGAGGGCTTTTAAATCCTCCGGTTCTACCAAATCATCAGTTGCGGTTTGTGTTTCTAAAAATTCTTCCAGCTCTACCATGCTCCCACTAATTTTTTTGCAAGAAATTCCTTTTCTAAAATGGTGGCATGTTGAGCAACAAACACCTTGTTTCTCGGTGTGGTAGAAGATATGCCCTCACGAATGTTTGGGATATCCAACAAACTAACATAAAACAGTCATTGCCTCGAGTTTGTCTGGATTTTTCTTTTTAACATAAGTCGGACAACCCCATATCTTAATGAAATTAAGACATGGTCTCTTCCCCTCCCATATCTCATATGGAGTGGTAGGCGCAGACTTGGTAAGAACCCTATTCAATATATAAGCAGCTGTTTCAAGCACAAATCCAAAGAAGGAAATAGGTAACTCAACAATACTCATCATAGAGCGCACCATATCTAATAGGGTGCGATTCCTCCGCTCCGATACGCCATTGTGTTTTGGTGTATACGGAGGAGTAAGCTGAGAGAGAATCCCGTTCTCTTTTAGATAATCTCTGAATTTCGTGCTTAAGTATTTGCCTCCTCAATCTGATCGAAGGATTTTGATACTTTTACCTGTCTGGTTCTCTACTTCACTCTTATATTCCTTGAATTTCTCAAAAGTTTCAGATTTGTATTTCAACAGGAACACATGTCCAAATCTTGAGAGATCATCTGTGAATTTAATGAAGTATAAGGAACTATTCCTGACATGTGTAGATATAGGACCGCATACTTCACTATATATCAGTCCCAAGAGTTCAGTAGCTCTTGCTCCGTGTCCCGTAAACGGAGTTTTGGTCATCTTTCCTTTGAGACATGACCGACAAATTTCATAAGATGTAAATTTGAACGGATTCAAATATCCATCTTTAAGCAATTTAGCTAATCTGGTCGCATTGATATGATTAAGTCTACAGTGCCACAAGAAGGTTTCGTTCATTTCTGAACTTTTCCTCTTGTGAGTGATTTGTATATTTAGAACTGTATTTTGATTTAGAACATATAAACTATTACACGGCGTACCAAATCCAATCAACACTTGATTTAGAAAATGTTCATAACATTTTTCTCTAATGCAAAGTTATATCCTTCTTTATCTAAAAAAAGAACGAATATTATATTGCACATCATCGATAGAATGAAATAACAGTCATTAAAAATCAATGTATTACCAATTGGTAATACTAGGTGATATTCGCCGACAGGTTCGGCAGCAACAATTGCTCTATTCCCAACTCTGAGAGACATATCACCTTTTCCCGGTTCTATGCTTTTCTTTAACCTTTGTAACATATTACAAATGTGGGATCTTGATCCAGTTTCTAATACTCAGGACGTAGAGCAGACTGAGAAACAGTTCTCAATAACTAACACACATGAAGAAGAAGATTTTTCTTTTGCACCTTCCTGAGCGAATCGAAGCTATTCCCAGTTGGAACAACAGCGTCAATTTCCACCATCAGAGCTGGTGGGTTAAGTCCAGAGGAGGATTTGCCCCCAGCTCTTCTCACTTGGCGCCAGTGGCGACGTCGAGCATGTCTTGCAGACAGGACCACCTCTATCATGGGGGCGGCTCCGTCATGGCCCCGGCTTTGGTGAGAGGCTGATGTTGGTGCCAGCCTGTCAAAAACTGACGTCCACTGAGAGGGAAGGACTAATCTATTGAAGGCCGACTTTCTGGTAGAGTGAGCACATCGAACGACATCACCCGTAGTTGGAATTGGAACGGCCAATCTTGCGAAGACCGATCCTTTGGTAGGAGAAACCCTTTTGACGACTTCTCCCCCCGGAGCTGGAACGGCTATCCGTTTCGGGATAACCCTTTCAGGTATCGCGAGCCTTTTTGCGGGCCTACTTGAGCTTTTGCTCAGCCTGTTGAAGACTGAGGTGTCAGACTTAGATGACCCGTTGAGAGGGGCCGTAGTGGTTGCAAGTCGATCAAAGACCGACTTCTTGGGAGCTTCATGTGGCGGCACTGGGGTACTGAAGCTTGCTGACGGGAGCATGGTCCCGAAGAACAATCCAGTGGTGGCTTAAGTAACCTGCTCCATTGGAATTGCAAAGATGGAGGTCGCATAGAGCCCATAAGTCACTCCTCCATTTGGGATGGAGCGAGAGTTGTTGTTGCAGTTTGTGCAGCTGGAAGCCATCTATTTCTCTTCTCTTCTGCATAGGAGAAAGACACCAAATCTTAGTATCTCGAATCCAGGGGCAACCATAGCAAACTGCGATTTTGTTCGTGAACACGACACACGACGTGTGGAGTGGAAATATGAAAAGGTCCAACCGGGCGTGCCAGAATCTGTTTGCCGCCGAAAAGGAGACGGATCCAGGATGGATCGCCTTGCCCGAATTTGGGGGCAGATGCTATTTGGTTTTATCCGTCCACCTCTCCGAAGATGAAGTTGATTTATGACACCGTATATCGGAGGTTTGAATGGATGCGGCCATTGTAATAGACTTCGTCAGATTCCCCCTCGTTTGCGAGGGGTTTTTGACAATGGGGACGCTCTTCTCTGTGGGCGTAATCCCCTGCAGTTAATTACGTTATCGCATTGCGATAGCCACTTTCTCCTGCTCCAAATGTTCAATTCGTGTCCTGTGTATTTTTTTTATTTTTGGTTGCCCGTGGATTGTATATGGAGACTAATTTATGTTGTCGCTCGTAGGACGTAGATTAGTACAAATCCGTATATCTTAGATTTGGGTTTGTTTTATTTAAGGGTCGCTAATCTAGTTTGAGATTAAGATCAACGTAAATGTTTGTTATGGATACGTTAGTCCAATTTAAGACTATGATCTACTTAACAGGTTTTAGGATCATTCAGATCCAACAAAAGAGCATGTGGGCTCTATTGTTTTAGTTTAAGGACGTTACGGTCTGTTGTTAGTTTAAAGACGTTACGGTCCATAGATCACCATTTTTGAGATGAGGGTTTAGTTTAAGAACATTTCGGTCCGTAGTAGTTTGAGAACGTTACGGTCCGTAGATCACCATTTTTGAGGTGAGGGTTTAGTTTAAGGACGTTTCGGTCCGTAGTAGTTTGAGGACGTTACGGTCCGTAGATTACCATTTTTGATGTGAGGGTTTAGTTTAAGGATGTTTCGGTCCGTACTAGTTTTAGGACGTTACGGTCCGTAGATCACCATTTTTGAGGTTAGGGTTTAGTTTACGGATGTTTCGGTCCGTAGCAGTTTGAGGACGTTACGGTCCGTAGATCACCATTTTTTAGGTGAGGGTTTAGTTTAAGGTCGTTTTGGTCCGTAGTTCGTCTTGCGTGCACGTTTATTTGTTACGTAATGGGATGTACGGCGATGATGTGGGATACACCCATTTGGGGTGTGGTTTGGTTTGAGGTGTGCACGTCATCTTGGAAAGTGCACCAAAAAACATTTGGTTTTCGGGACCCGCCACCTCTCTGAAGACGTTAAAGAATTACAACGACATGTATCAAAGGTGTGGAGAGATGTACCCTTGAACCAATTCCCGTATTTGAGGAAAAAGATCATGGTGAACCATTTAAGAATCATTAGTTATTTTTGGGAGACTAAGATTAACTTAGCAGATAGGGGATGAACATCATTTTGGATATCATCAGTTGAAGGGTCATGAGTCATGTTTGGGAAGCAATGAGCCCTTGGGCTCAGTTGATCTGAATTAGGTACCTAGCCAACTTGGGCTTGGTCCACTCAATTTTCTTTTTATTTGAAAGAAGTGCTATGCACTTGTGAGAGCTCAGTCCCTCTTTTCTATGCAAACAGTGCTGAGCACTTGTGTAAATTCCGACGCTCACACATTGCCCAATAAGTGTTAAACATTTTACCCCTTTTTGGCTCTTTATAGAGTGCTAGACACTTTTTATGGCGTCCATGTATGAAGCACGTGAGGTGCTAGGTGCTAGGTGTTGGCAATAGTGCCCTCAAGGCAATTATCATAGTCGCGGACTTGTGATAATGATGATTGAGTGAGGACCTATACAGATAAAATAGTCTTACTCAAAATGATAGTATGCTATCTGGTTTGTGTACATGATTGATAGAGCCCATAGGATTCTTGCTTGACTGTCAGCATTATAATGGCGATCATATATGTGGGAGCTGGGGTCTATAAGCACATCCTTAAATGTCCCTAGTCATAGGAGTATCGAGACCGGGCATCGATACTCCAGTGTAGACTAGTGTATACTGATCGAGACCCCGACGAGGGGCAGTGGCCAGGTCTCACAAGCCATTGGTGTTAGTTTGTTCACCTAAGATAGTATACAGGTGCTCATTGGGTTATGAGTACACTGGAAGGACTCGCCGGGAACCTGCTAGTTGGTATTATACCTATTGTCAGATAGCAGTTCCCAGGTGACATGTGTACAGGTTAGTCTGTCGACCTGAGATCGTCATTTGTCTCGTGTGAGTTCCTACTGTGCTTTGATTACTACCCTACCATGGCTCAAAGGAGTCGTGCAAACAGGTTTTAGTTGGGTATAGTCCCGAGCCACATGGAGGCAGTGATCGGATCGTCGGGGATTCGTCTCTCCCGGTATTGGGGGTTGATGTCGCGTTGTGTACGGATAGCCATCACCAAAAATCCGTGGCCACGGTGGAGGAGAATTATCGATCCAGGATCGATAGTTTCTCAGGTGGTGATGGGGTTTCATACCGACACTAAATGTCGCGTTGTTAGGGGTCTGACTTTATCCACCCCCTTAGACTCGATATATGATACTCTTAGACGAACAGACCGGACTGTACGGATATTGTCATTGTCAGGCTCAGTAGGGGTTCTGCATGAGTTTGCTCGTCGGCCTCCCTTTTGCTCAATACCTGGGTAGCCGTTACGTACAGCTAGTGCCGCTGACGTGCTTGTGGTTAAACACACTGCCAGCGTATTGACGAGTCTTTAGAGTCCCACACAGAGGGTTTCCATGGTTCTGGCGAAGTGATGTAGTAGCCGTATTGGATACGTGCAGGGTTCCGATCGATTGATGTACATTGTACTCGGACTTTCGATTGGACAGTTGATAATACTAGCCTGCTCGGGTTTGAGCCGGATTATTAAATCAGGTATTGATTTAATAATTTACGTATATGTATTCGGTACGTATATTCTAGTATTATATTCTTTGTGTTATTCTATCTCTTTGGGTATTCGTATTTCGGTACGAATGCAGATATATTTACAGTAGAATGTAATCCGTATTTTTTATCGGATAACATTCTAGAAGGTGCCACCTCATTTCTTGATTTGACCATTTACATAAAATGGTTAATGAGGTAGATATTTGTAAATGGAGGTATGGTGAGAACCATACTTGAAATAGTGCACACAAATGAATTGTTAATTCATTTGTGTCTACTATTTAAGTATGGGAGGATTTTAAAATTGGAAAAATTATTTTTACAAAACCTATCATGCTATTTTCTCTTTCCTAAAAGAGCTCATTTTTGGAAGCATGATAGTTTTTCTTCACTTGGATTTTCTTCTTGAGCTCCTCCCTCACCATTTGCTTCACCTCCTCTAGATTTCCATGGATGCTATCACCTTCTTTGTTTTGAGATAGCTAACACTAAAGATACTACACACTACATCCTAGGCTCTCTAGGGTAGTATCCTAGAGACCCTAGTTGCTCCATATGCATCGTGTTGAGGAGCTAGAGCCGGAGCTACATCTCTCGGGTGGATCATCGGAGATGAAGGAAGACCGGCAACCAAACCACATCAAGGAACCACTAGGAGCTTGGAATGAAGACCGAAGGACATGGATCAACTCGGTATAAGGACTCTAACTCTTGGTTTAGATTGCTAGTTTAGGGTTTAAGGTCGATCCGGGATTCGGGTTGCGGTAGCGCCGCTTTAGAAAATTTTTGTTCCGCATTTTGGCCGCGTTTCGATGGCCAGGGCACTGTCGGAACCCTTCATAGTATCAGAGCCACCCTTTTAACCCCACTAGCTTGTTTAAACGTACTTAATAGATCGATAGACGGAAATTTACGAAATCACGATTCCATTTTCACAGTTTCTACCGATTTTCAAAAGTGTTCAAAAAATATTTTCCAGTGGCTTAAAAATCCTTGCAGGCGATTTTAAGGGTACAGAAAAAATTTGAGCTTCTGATTCTTCTAACGCGCCGCGGAACCGCCGCACTTACCCCCTATTGGCAATGGATCCGCGGCCATTTAGTGGCGACGGGCTTCAAAAAACTTCCTGTAGCCCCCTGACTTGGAATTGTGATTTTTGTAATATCTTGTTTTGGTCCGGGTTTCTGTGAAGTGTTGGTTTTGCTATTGGGGCCAATTTGGAACATAGTCGATCGATATTTTAAGTGTGCGTTTAACAGTACATATATTTCTATATGCGACCGTGAATGTCATTTGATCGGTAAACCCGTCTAACTGCTATATGTTTTTTTAGACGGTTTGCGAACGTGACATTCACGTTGATGTTCTGTGTTGTGCTGTGATGTTGGTTGGATCGTCGTGGTGGATAGCTATAGTGCAATGTTAATACAGTTTATTTTCATTTGTACATTTGATATTGCGGGGCGAGCGTTCGACATGTGGATGTTCCCCTCCGAAAGACGGCGCGACGAGGACGCCTTGCCTGAGATTCGGGGCAGATGCTAATTGGTGCTATTCGTCCACCTCTCCGAAGATGCCAAGTTGATTTATGGCACCGTGTATCGAAGGTTTAAACGGATGCGTCCGTTGTAGCAGACTTTGTCAGATTCCCCCTCGCTCGAGGGGTTTTTGATTGTGGGGACGCTCTTCCCTGCAGGCGCAAGCCCATGCAGTTAATTACGCTACCGCATCGCAGTAACAACTTTCACCTTCTCCAGATGGTCACTTCGTGTCGTGTGTGTTTGTTTTGTGTTTGGTTGCCCGTTGATTGTATACGGAGACTAAGTTATGTTGTCGCCCATAGGGCGTGGACTAGTCCAAATCCGTATCTTTCTTAGATTTGGGTTTGGGGGGGTTTGTGTTTAAGAATACGTTGGCCTCATTTGAGACTAAGATCGACTTAAATGTTAGTTAAGAATACGTTAGTCTAATTTTAGACTAAGATTGACTTAACGGGATCGTATAGATCCGACAAGAGAGCAATTGGGGGCCATATTGTTTAGTTTAATGACATTGCGGTCGATAAGTAGTTTAAGGACATTGCGGTCTAATGTTAGTTTTAAGACGTTGCGGTCAAGGTTAAGGACGTCATAGTCCGTGGATTTAAGGACTCCACAGTTCGGCGTTAGTTTTAAGACATCACGGTCAAGGTTAAGGACATCATAGTCCGCTGTTAGTTTTAAGACATCCTGGTCAAGGTTAAGGACGTCATAGTCCATGAGTTTAAGGACCCCACAGTCCGTGAAATGTATGGTTGTTGGGACCCGTCACCTCTCTGAAGACGTTGAAGGATTACAGCGACAAATATCAGAGGAGCGAAGAGATGTACCCTTGAACCAAGGTAGATTAAGTGATCTGTAGTCCAGTTTGGAACCAAGACCAATTAATTATATTATGAGCCCATTGGCCCAGTTAAGTCTGGCTTGAGGACTTATGGCCAACTTGGGCTACTTCCAACTGAGTTTGACCCTTTATTAGACTATTTGATATTTGTCTGGTTTTAGTCCACATTGTTTTCATCTTTAATTTTCTCAATTTTGAGATTCAATTGAAGGAGAGGCTTTGCCTCTAGAAAATTAGCCAATTAGGCTAAAGCTAGTGTTAAACACTAAAAACCAACAGTGTTGAACACTGGAGATAAGATTATCAGATTAGTGTTAAACACTAGAAATTGTGATTCTCAAGTTAGTGTTAAACACTAACAAATAACAGTGTTAAACACTGGCAACCAAATTATCAGTTTAGTGTTAAACATTAACAGAGAGAGGGGACCACATGGGAGCACATGATGGCCTCAGAAAGTGGGGCCGGATCCCCTTCATTTTATTCTGCAGATAAGTGTTCAACATTTTTTTAATTCTCATAGTCATCACGTGTGGGCACGTGATGGGGGCTCATGCTCTGGTTTATTAGAATACTCATTAAGGGTCACATGGTGACACGTGAGGGCGTCCCAGAGCTTCTTTTCTGTGGATCTTTACAAGGGTCGCGCGGAGGCACGTGACCCTGGTTCTTTTCTGTTTAAAGATCTGTTTGTCTTTTTAAGAATTAAATTCTTAATAGGGTTAAACCCTAGCAATAATTGTATAGGAATTAAATTCCTATTTTCTTTTGAAGAATTATATTCTTAAGTAGGGTTAAACCCTTATTTTCTTTCTGTAGGAATTAGATTCTGATATGTGTAAAGAATCAAGTTCTGATATAGGGTGAAACCCTAATTTCATTTTAAGGAGAATTAAATTCCTGTGAGTTTGGGAGAATTAAATTCTCAATTAGGGTAAAACCCTAGTTCTGTCCATTTTGAAGGAATTAAATTCCTATAATTTTGGAGAATTGAATTCTCATATAGGGTTAAACCCTAATTTTATCCTGGAGGAATTAAATTCCTATAACTTTGTGAGAATTAAATTCTCAGAACTCAATTCCTCCTCTATGTTTTAGATCTGCATGGCAGGATCTCGACCCAATGAGAATTAAATTCTCAACCTATGGGGGGATGTGCACTTTGTAGATCTTCACCAGAGAAAGAACTAAGTTCTTTTTATAGAAGAGTTAAACTCTGAGAATTAAATTCTCTTTTTGAAGCCTTTTTCTCTTTCATTTCTTACCTAAGGTTTTTCTTTGTAGAGAATCAAATTCTTCCTTTTTTTCTCTCTGAATTTTCAAGATTCCAAGACTCTATCTCTCTCTCTTTTTATAACTGTCTCCCTTGGCTCCTATTTATAGGAGAAGGAACAGAATCAATCTGTAGTAAATCTTTCATTGAAAGATTTGATTTATTTTCATCATTAATCTGGGCTTTTAAATTATTAAGTGAATTTTATTCACCGTTGGATTTTAAATCCAAAAATATTCTTTTTGTTATTTCGGTGAGATTTAAGGGGAATCTTTCCATATCCATGATTTTTCCATAAATTGGTGATATTTAATCACCTTCGGATTCTTAATCCAACGGTTTTACATAATTCTTCTCCATTTTGGAAAGATTTAAATGATCTTATTCAGAATTTAATTCTGTTGAATAGCAGGACTTTTAAAGCCAGTCACGTGTTGCCGTCACGTGTGAGCACGTGACCCCTGGTCACGTGCAAGCACATGACACCTGGTCACGTGGAAGCACATGACCCCTGGTCACGTGAACACGTGACCGCCTGAAGGGACTCCTCTTCTGCGCTCTGTTCTCTACCGCTGCTCTAACCATCACGTGCCAACACGTGACCACTGGTCACGCGTGAGCACGTGATACTTCCTCTGACGCTCTTTCCTGATTTTTAATCAGGGAACAAATGCCCCCATAGCGTTGTTCTCATGTGTCAGCACGTGAGTGCAACACTGTCACTTTTGTGACCGTTGGATCCATTTAGGGACTCGGGGAAATGAAGCGTTTCCATCACATTCTATAAATATAGGGGTCTCTTCAGAAGCGCCTCCACTCTTGCTTTTCTTCTTCCTTGCAACTTTTCTTCTTGAGAATTTAATTCTTGTTTCCAGAGCTTAGTTCTCTGCCTCAAAAATTCCCAGAGTTTAACTCTGTTTAAGTAAGACTCATCTCTTCAGGTAATGTCTCCGGATGATCGAAGAACTTTCATACATAAAACTCTCTGGATTTTAAATCCACACCAAGGGTTTTCCCCTTTAATCAAGAACCCATTTTTAAGTTCTTTTGAAACAGAAAACCACTCAATCTTTAATCCACAGACCTTTTAGGGTTTTCTCTGATCTTCAGGGGGCTAATGGTGGCGGTTGTCTTTTCCATGGACTTAAATCCCGTCTCAAAAGCTTCGGCTCTGAAAAAAATGCCTCTGGGAATTTAATTCCCCCCCTTTTTTAACAAGGAATTTAATTCCTATGAAGAACTCAATTCTTCCAAGGGGATTTCTTGGGGTCTTTCTGCCCTGAGTTGTCTTCTGCGCAACCAAGAAGAAGAAGAAGTTTACAGTGTTGCTTTCTGGGAATTTAATTCCCTTGATTCTGTTTGATTTGTCACAGAGTCTCAGATGGATTTTTTTGGGGGGAATGTGTAGAGCCATTTGAAATCCACTGTTTATTTAATGAGAATCTTCCCTTTGTCTCATTATAATTGCTTGGCCTCATTATTAACGAGCCGCCATCTTGATTCTGTGGGACCCATGTGTTTTGTAGCCCATGGTCCCATAAAAAAGGAGTCTGCTGTCGCTTTCTTCAACTATCTTTATATGCATATATATATTTATACTCATATATATATATATATATATATATATATATATATATATATATTGCTCGCTTCGCTTTTAACAGTTTTCCTTTATTTTATTTCAGGTACAATGGCTTCCGTTCCGTACTTTCCTTTCACTCGCTCGGAGGCCGCTTTTCCTCAGTCACCATCTGATGAGGAAGCGATGGCGATGATCAGGGCTCATGACCCGAACTGCACCAACTTACTTTTGTGGGGGACCTGGTACAGCCATATCATCCGGGGTCGCCGGAGTTTCCTCTGCGAAGTGCCGACAGAGCCCACCTTTCCGTTCTTGCCGATGGATCCTCCGAGGACGGTCTTCGCTGTGGAGATGCCAAATTGGACTCCAACGGGGCGGCTCGAGCCTTCGACAACTAGTATCCCAAACCATCTGATCCCAGCTATAGACATTCTGGGACGACGTATTTGCCATGGTGAGGCCCAACCATGGGGACAAATCTATAAGATAGGGCTCACCCCTCGACACCCCACGGGCTACCTTCTCTGGGCTCGCTACATCCTTTCTGCCCATCGTGCACAGTTGCAGAAGGTCGGGCTTTACCAGGCGATATACGCATTGCTCTTTCACTACCAATCTCCGCACATCTGGTGGGTTAAGGCGTTCTTGAACCAGTGGAATCTCCCCACCAACACTTTTATTCTAGGGGACCGTGAGGTTTCGATCTCTCTGGAAGAATTTTATGAAATCTCAGGATTGCCAATCAGGGGTGCACTGTATGAGGAGTTCCTGCCTCCTGACGATTATGTCTTTGAACCCGAGCCCGCACCGCTTGACGGATTGTCTGCTGAGAACGCCGTCCGCCACAAGCGTCCCAGCTTGATCAAGGCGCTAGGTATCTTTGACCGATTGTTCACCGAATCTGAGGAGCAGGGAGTTACTTTTAAGAGCTTCATTGCCTGCTTCCTTCGCGAGGACGTCCTGTCGAAGACAGCTCCGAAGTTCGCAAACATCAAAGACCCCTTTGGATTTGCTCCGAAGAAGCTGCCAACCACTGAATCGGATCTACCATAGTACTACATCCCCATTATGTCGCCGATGTCTTTTGAATCCATTGCAGCTCCTGGCATGGATGAGGAGACGTTCTTCGTGGGGTTTGTCAGTGTCTGGTTCAGCTGGTCTGTCATCCCCATGCATCGCCGCTTTATGAGAGCCTCGGTTATCTACCCGGCTCATTGTATCGCTGAGGGGACGCGGTTGGCCATCGGCATCCCGGCGCTGGCGCATCTGTATCACGGGTTAGGCGCTGCGGCTAATACCTCGACTCCTGGCATGAATGTAATAAACTTTTCTCTCCATTATTTCACGTCTTGGATCGAGATGCATGTGTTAGGGGCTTTTGCTATACATCAGAGGCCCGCATTTTATGATGCTTACACCTTTCCGTGACTTATGCTATTGGTGGATGCTTCTGCCCCTGACCCGACTCAATTTAGGGCTATTCGGGCATTGATTTCTCCTTATGCTACTGCTGGCGGGTTGGTATTCACTGATCGGGTCTTATCTTCTCGCTCGGGTCCAGCTCAGCAACTTTGGGACCAGTCAAAAGACAATGCGCCTTCTTTGAGGCCCCGGGAGGCCGCGCATTTGTATGCAATCAGGCCAGGCTATCTGGTATTTCGCCAGGATAGTGCGGCCCTTTTCATGCGGTACAACCCGCATCGCTTCGCCCAGCAGCTTGGATACGACCAGGGCGTCCCTTTCGAGGCTTTCAAAGTCGCGCCGATCCCTTCGCCCGAAGCCGTTCGAGATGCCGCCCATCATTTTGTGAGGCTGAGAACCGACTCCTAGTTCATGATCCCCGATGTCGATTACATGCCCCGATGCGTGGGATCGTTTACAGGATGGTATCTCCATCGGGTCAACCCGATTATGTAGGGTTCCTAGGCACACTCAAGAGGTCTCACAAGGCATCAACCATGCCAATTTCAAATTTTACGGTGCCGAGAAACCCTAGACTACGGATCGTTAACTAGAAATTTAGGCGAAAAGGAAACTAGTTAACAACTTAACTAAATGGTAACGGAAATACAACCTTTGTAGATCCGGTGCTCCACCTCCATAGCTCCGTGATGATGTCTCCTCGCTGCGATCATCGGATCCCGGACTCTAGTGTCGGCTTCATCGGAGAATGGACGGGCTAGGTCATCGACTACGACGCCGAAGATGATCTACGTCGAGGCATCACTAGATCAAGCTCCACCTTCACCAAGCCATGAAAACTTGTGAAGGAAACACACTCTACTACTTGGCAAGAGGTAGAGGATGAAGAAATAGGAAGTGGGTTCACTTTAGAATTGGATTTCTCACTTGATTTCTTCACTTGCCATTGATGAGGCAAGCTTTCTTCATGTGAAGAAGAAGAAGAAGATGAAGATAATAATATGATAAGTTAATTAGAATAGAAAAGAAAAAGAATACTTATCATAACATTAACTATAGTTAGGTGTAGAGAATTGACTAAGGTTAAAAGAATGGTTAGGGTTAAGCTTGAAGACAAAATGGTCATATGGTCAAAGCTTCATGAAGCTTCATCAAGCTTCATGAAAGAAAGAAAGAAAGAATGAAACCATTTTGTTTTCTTTTGTCATTTCATTTTAATCCAAGATAAAAAGATAAATGAATGGACAAATAAATAGAAACCTTAACCATTCACTTAACCTAGGTTTAATTCTTTACACAAACCAATTTTACATGCATCATCAAACATGATACAATCAAGTGCACAAAAGTATATCACATATACAACTTGTGCAATGCAAGTGAGAAAATCCATTTAAAATGAACCAATACTAGTTAATGCAAAGTAATATATCATATATATAATTATGCATTAAATCATTAAATCAACACTTGATTTAACGATCCGGTCATATCGCATATGACCGACTAATATTCAATGTATCGGCTTATCGAATCAATCGTTGATTCGATAACTAGGTTATATCACATACAACCATTCGATACATTCATCGCGAGAATGGAATACGGTATCACATACACGCATTATTCTCGGTCCCGCACATATCTCATATGCTCTCCTATTTCGTTTCGCTTGAGCCAGGAAACCTCTGTATAGGACTCTAAAGACTCGTCAATACGTCGGCAGCAGGTGATGATCATATCAAACACCCACAAGCCGCAAGCGGTCTGCTAAACGTAACGGCCACCCGGGTATTGAGCGATCAGAAGATCGACGAGCAAGCCCGCTCACACTCCTGTGAATCCAACCAGTAACACTTACCGTACAGTCCGGTCTCGTCGTCTGATATGTCGCATATCTCGCCTAGGGGTGGTAAACGTCAGACCCCAATAGCTCGATAAGTCGTGTCGATATGAGGTCTATAACAGTTCGAGAAACTACTGGTAACACTTACCAGTAAATCTCAGCAACCCTGGCCAGGGATTTCCGGTTATAGCCAATTGAACACAGCGCAACATCAACTCCCTATACCGGGAGAGACGAATCCCCTCCTATCGCTCATTGCCTCCATGTGATTCGGGACTGTACCCAAAAACCACCGTTTTGCACGCCCTCTTGGACGTGGTAAGGTGGAAATCAAAGCACAGTGGGAACCACACAAGACTCTATGACGATCTCGGGTCAACAGACAACTCTGTACCAGTGTCACCAGAGAACTGCCATCTGACGTAAGGTATAATACCATCTGGGAGTTCTCGGCGAGTCCGTCCAGTGTACCCAGTCTCCACTGAGCACCCGTATATCATCTCTGATGTCAAACACCAATGGATATGGGATCATCCATCGCCCATCTATATGGGTCGAGAAGGTATACGCTAGTCTACTCTGGTATATCGATGCCCCGTCTCGATATACCCACGACTAGGGACTGTAAAGGATGTACTTATGGACTACCATGTCCCCACTAGTATGATCCGCATCATAGTCCAGGTAGTCAAGTACACATCCTAAAGGCTTTACCAACATGTAACAGAGAGACAATCAGTGTACACGTTAAGGTAAAGATCAACCAGATAGCATACTATCATGTCGAGCAAGAAAGTCCTCCCTATATATGTCCAAGCATCCACTACAATATACATCAAATGTATAGTAATGGCCTCTAGGGCATACATATAACTAACAATCTCCCACTTGCACTAGGGCCATCTGATAGCAGTGGTTGTAGTATCTCATACTCAACCATCCCATAAAAGTCTCTCTCTGGGAAAAGGCCTTTGTGAGTGGATCCGCCGTGTTGTCCTCTGAGTCTACTCTCCTAACCTTGATCCCCTAGGAGATCAACCATCTACATGATCAGGTGATACTGCCTTAGAATATGTCTGGATCACTGATGGGTCGGACGTTCCTTGGCATAAGCTACAACTCCATTGTCACACAATGGGAGGAACTAAGTTCATCTCATGAACCACTATACACCCCCAAACAGCATCTTTGGTAGCATCTTAAGTAGCGATGTATCCTGCCTTTATCGTCTAGTATGCCACGGTATTTAGCTTGGAACCCTTCCAACATACCGTCCCTTTACTGAGGGTAAAGACAATGCCTGCGACTGACATTCAGTCGTCTTTATCACCCTGGAACCATTCCAGTGATTCTCCCCAGGGTCGATTGATACCGTCTCACTACAACTAGTGAGAATCCTAACATCCATTTAGATCTATCTCATAGATCCAAAACCCAGAATTTAGGAGGTATCACTTTGATCCTATATGGGGAATCATTGTGATAAGCGGAGATTGACCGAGCGTAGCATAGGAAACTCCTTTCTTATCAAGAGTATGTCATCCACGTACTCTACGAGGATCGTCACTATACTCCCTACTCCCTTTTTGTTTATACAAGGTTCATCTACCATTTTGATGATGTCAAACTCTTTGACTAACACATCAAAACAGATGTTCCAACTCCGCGATACCTGCTTTATCCTATAAAGCATCTTGTACACATTTCCGCTGCTCCCACTGTCTACGAAGCCCTCTGGCTGTGTACTTATAAATGCTCTCTTCCAAAACATTATTTAGAAAAGCAGTCATGACACCCAACCGCCAGATATCGTAGTCATGGTATGTAGCCGTGGCAAGTAGGATCTGGATGGACTTAAGCTTAGCTACTTAGAAAAGGTTTTATCATCATCCATACGTGGTCAATGATGTAGACCTTTAATAAGTCTAGCTTTGAAAGTCTCAACTTTTCCATCTACACCAAGTAATCTTCTCAAGATATACTTACTCCTGATAGGGATTTAACCCTTCAGATAAAGCAACTAAAGTCCATACTTTGTTGGTGTATAAGGATTCCATCTCAGATCACTAAGCATCCAGCCATTCTTACAGAGTCCCACTCCTGATGGCCAGCACGAAACTAGTTGGGTCATCATCTCATGATGTAATCCTCGCTCCCACTGTCATAGAGAAACCGAAATATTTCTCAGGTGGGTGAGGAACCCTACTAGATCGGCGGAGAGGCTGAGGTTCGTTGGAATATACTGAATCCTTTGGTTCTACCAAATCATCTGCTGTTGTTTGTATAGCTGGAACCTTTCCAGTTGTACATAACAGACCTTGCCTCGAGCTTGTCCGGATTATGCTTTTAGACATAGCCCGGACAACCCCAAATCTTAACTAGCTTAAGACATGGGCTCTTCCCTTTCCATATCACATATGAAGCGGTAGGCAACTGATTTGATTTGAACCCTATTCAATAGGTATGCAGCTTCTCAAGTGCATAACTCCCAAAAAGGAAGTAGGTAACTCAGTAATACTCATCATAGAGCACACCTTATCATATAGGGTGTGATTGCTCCGCCCCGATATACCATCGTGCTATGGTGTATACGGAGGAGTAATGCTGAGAGAGAATCTCATTCTCCTTTAGAATAGTCCAGGAATTCCGTGCTCAAGTATTCTCCTCCTTGATCTCATTAAAGGACATAATACTTATACCCGTATTGGTTCTCTACTTCTAACTTATATTCTGTGAATATCTCAAAAGGTTCGGACTTGTGTTTCAACAGGAACATATGTCTGAATCTCGAGAGATCATCAGAGAATGTAACGAAGTACAAAGAACCAGTCCTGGCATATGTAGACAGGGGACCTTACATACATCAACATGTATTATCCCAAGAGTTTGCTAACTCTTTCTCTGTTTCCATTAAACAGAGCTATGGTCATCTTATCTTTGTGACATGACTGGCGAGTTTCACAAGATGTAAATTCAAACTAATTTAAATATGCATCTTTATGTAACTCTAGCTAGTCGGGTCACATTGATCTGACCTAGTCTACAATACCTCAAGAAGGAATCGTTCAATTTTGAACTCTTCCTCTTGTGTGTGATCCGTATACTAAGAACTGTAGTTTGATTTAGAACATCAATGCTTTTAGATAACGTGCCTGAACCGATCAACTTTTGATATAGGAAATGTTCAAAACATTATCCAACAATACAAAATTATATCATTTCTTTACTAATAAAGAGACTGATATGATTTTGTCTATCACGTTCGGTATCTAATAACATTCGTTCAGAATCAATGTATAGGTAATACAGGGTGACAGTGACCAACAGACTTGGCTGCAAAACTTGCCCCGTTTTCTGCCTCATGAAACTTATCATCCGTTTCTCAGTTCTCTACCTTTCTGTAGCCCTATGTAACATATTACATATCTGGAATCCTGATCCGGTATCAAATACCCAGGACGTAGAGAATAGAGAAACAGTTCTGTATAAAGAACACACCCGAAGATGATGCAACAGCATGCACTCTCTTCGTTTCGGTGGCACGGGAATTCTGGTATTCCCCAATTTCCTGCTCTGTCTTATAACAATTATAAGGTGGAGCGGGACCAACGTTCCCCAGCTCAGTATAACAAGCGGGTTCGGTCAATATTCCGTATTATTATCTTGATTAAGGCGTGATATGATCGCTACCTGGAGAGAGAGAGAAGAAAACACTCAGCGTGCGCTCTTTCAAGAATAGATTGGTTATTGTTTTATCTAATCAGGATGGCTCCCACTGCTTTTTATCAAATCTTCCTTCAAACCTTAAAAGGAAAGACTAGCCGGGATTAATTACACACTACAAGTTCACCAATCTTTCAGCCAGGCCAGTGTCGGTACTTTGAGGGAGGTCCCCCGTGCTATCGCATGAACCTAATTAATGTAAACCTCGTTTTTCCAGAGGCGTAACCCCGTTGACACCTTTCTAGACACCTACTTGATCGGCTAATTGTAATGTGTAAAACTCTCCCAGGAGTAACTCTTACTCGCAGTGGGTATCGGGATCCAACTATCTCATAGAAGGTATCAATCTCATTGCAAATTTCAACACTTGAAATTCCCGATAATATTTTGCCCCTAGCGTCCTATGACCTTGACAGAGGTCAACAAACCATAGGCTGCTAGTCAAGTTCAACCCGTCATTTCCTGATTGAAGTAAACCCACCCGCACGACCCTTGACAGAGGTCAACAAGGTCGCACGACTACCCTAAATCAATCACATCATATGCTTATACAGATAAGCACTAATCAGCTACCACACACTACGCCTTGACAGAGGTCAACAAACGTAGCACGAATACTAACCAGTACATATCTGAAATGACGGAGGGCTACGACAGGTTTTTAAGAAAACCTATTGCGTAATGAACTTGATATCGTTGTAGAATCAAATGGTTTTTTAAAATGGAGTGCTTTTGAGGCCTTTCTAGTTTTGCTAAAGGGGTCACTCCCGGTGAAGGGATCGTCGGCCCTTTCCTCGTCGAATGAGGTGCGGGATATATCATATATATCACTGTGCAAAGCAAAAACTCTTAAAAGCAATCAAAAGACAAACCGAGTGTATATCATTTGCCAGTTATTGCTAAAGGAGTCACTCCCGGTGAAGGGATCTCGGTCCTTTCCTCATCGAATAAGGTGCAGGATATATCACATATACCGCTGTGCAAAGCAAGAACTGTAGCTACCTGTTTTAATTTTGAAATTCAATTCTACAACATCTTAGGTTTCTTTTATTTCATTAATCACATTAATGAAGTCCCATCATTTAAGTACCTAAACATCACAGATAAATACGACGTACACTTATGCCATCCGCATTCGCCTCGATGTCCCCTCATGCACTGTTAGGTTAGGTAACTAACGGCAGAGCGGGACAGGGCTAGCGCGGGTGTAAAACATAAGTAACGTCTATATAATATATCATATATATTATATACTGTATCCATCACAGAACATATCATAAGATCACATCACAGATATCGCAGCAGAAGAATCATATGAAATATTGGATATACTAGGACGTCCGTGTTTTCAATACGAGCCAGTATAAAACACGGATTCCACGGTCGTGATGAATAGCCAAACCCACACCCCTAGACCCCTACGAGAGCGGCAAGCAACCCTACCAATTCTAGGATTAGGAGACCCGGACTCGACTCCTCGAGTTGGTCTCCCAGTGGACTCCAGAACCCGGTTACTTGTGCCCTCCTCCTTGGGTCTATCCTAGTGCGGAAAAGTAAATAATATACAAAGGGTGACATCTTCCGCAACCTGGAAGTGCCCCAAATAAAAGAATATTACATACAAGTTTTTACATGAATGAAAATGAAAAACACTCATCTCACATAAAAACCCCCCGGCTATTCAAACACGACGATCCAATATAACATATCCAGCAACACATAACATCACATGTCATCAACGTAAGTAAATATGCGCATCCCAATTGTCGTTGACATATAGCAACGAAACCGGCGATATCACATATTACACTTACGGTCACAGAAAAGAAAGTGTAAAACTACAACAGTTGGAATCTGCAACCTGCATAGACATCGCATGCCTAATCACATGAAATACTTAGACATCGCATGCCTAACAATTATAAACCCCGCATTTTAGTCTCATTATCGAAAACTCTTTTCAATATCAAGTCGGGAAATTCAGCAAGATTCCCGACATCCTGATCGAATGCTCGTCGCAAACTTTAGTAGGCGGCCGCACCCCCGATACCGTCGACGAAGTGCACCAAGGCGGAACACCGCTGCCGCGAGCACCCGAACGGATGCTTTCGGCAACGGGGTTCTCCTACAGTCACTTGGTCGGGGCTATGGAGTGAGGCTGTCTATTAAGTTTACCCGGCGAGTATCCGCGTACGCTACGTGATTGCGACGGACTTTTGATCACATCAAAATTCCGTGGCAACCGATCAAGTGAGACTAAACTGCTATGTTTATAACATTCATTCAGTTATCTCATAACTATTTGTGAATTCCAATTATTGTATCACATTCCGGATAAATAGAAAATGCTAAACTTTTCGATCGAACAATCGAACACCCAAGTTTTCCCGAAACAGATCAACACATGAAATAAGTTTAAAAAACATTCACTTCGTGCCTCAGTAGCAACGGTCCAGCCGTAGAAGGGTCAAGCCAACGCCTCACATGTGGTACGCCGTACTGCCCCAAACCCGAAGGTTCAAAGGGCAGTTCAAGACGGTCACATAATCGAGTTAAGGTTTGTTGTCTTCTAGAGGGTCCATCGTGTTACTTCCACTACTTAGAACGTCTTTAAACCACGGAAAAATCCAACACTTGGAAATTTTCCGGCAGAGGAAAAATTGGGTATTTATATCCGGTCGAACTTTTTAACATATTCTAAAATTATCCGGAAAAGCACACAGACAAAATTAGACGATCCGATCGAAACGCCGAGTCCCTAATACAACCCAGAAAATTCAACTCTTGAATTCAAATTAAAAATTCCCAGGAAAACCAGCACTAAAAACTAGGAGTTACTGTGAAAACATAATGGATTGATTGGACTATCTTGCCGCGGAACCGCCGCAATAGGCATGCTATTGCCGCGGTTCCGCCGTGTTTCTATCGACTTAGGTGCTCGAATTTCACAGTAATTCTTAGAAATACCTGCTGATTTTTCTGCATATTTTTAATTCTCAAAAATCCACAAATTTCAAAAAAGTACAGAGAGCATGTTTTGAATTAGGGTTTCGGCTCGATCGGACTTCTAACTCCGTCTACGCGTCGCCTAAGGCTCTAGCTAGGCTCTGATACCACTGTAGGGTTTCTAGGCACACTCAAGAGGTCTCACAAGGCATCAACCATGCCAATTTCAAATTTTACGGTGCCGAGAAACCCTAGACTACGGATCGTTAACTAGAAATTTAGGCGAAAAGGAAACTAGTTAACAACTTAACTAAATGGTAACGGAAATACAACCTTTGTAGATCCAGTGCTCCACCTCCATAGCTCCGTGATGATGTCTCCTCACTGCGATCATCGGATCCCGGACTCTAGTGTCGGCTTCATCGGAGAATGGACGGGCTAGGTCATCGACTACGACGCCGAAGATGATCTACGTCGAGGCATCACTAGATCAAGCTCCACCTTCACCAAGCCATGAAAACTTGTGAAGGAAACACACTCTACTACTTGGCAAGAAGTAGAGGATGAAGAAATAGGAAGTGGGTTCACTTTAGAATTGGATTTCTCACTTGATTTCTTCACTTGCCATTGATGAGGCAAGCTTTCTTCATGTGAAGAAGAAGAAGAAGATGAAGATAATAATATGATAAGTTAATTAGAATAGAAAAGAAAAAGAATACTTATCATAACATTAACTATAGTTAGGTGTAGAGAATTGACTAAGGTTAAAAGAATAGTTAGGGTTAAGCTTGAAGACAAAATGGTCATATGGTCAAAGCTTCATGAAGCTTCATCAAGCTTCATGAAAGAAAGAAAGAAAGAATGAAACCATTTTGTTTTCTTTTGTCATTTCATTTTAATCCAAGATAAAAAGATAAATGAATGGACAAATAAATAGAAACCTTAACCATTCACTTAACCTAGGTTTAATTCTTTACACAAACCAATTTTACATGCATCATCAAACATGATACAATCAAGTGCACAAAAGTATATCACATATACAACTTGTGCAATGCAAGTGAGAAAATCCATTTAAAATGAACCAATACTAGTTAATGCAAAGTAATATATCATATATATAATTATGCATTAAATCATTAAATCAACACTTGATTTAACGATCCGGTCATATCGCATATGACCGACTAATATTCAATGTATCGGCTTATCGAATCAATCGTTGATTCGATAACTAGGTTATATCACATACAACCATTCGATACATTCATCGCGAGAATGGAATACGGTATCACATACACGCATTATTCTCGGTCCCGCACATATCTCATATGCGCTCCTATTTCGTTTCTCTTGAGCCAGGAAACCTCTGTGTAGGACTCTAAAGACTCGTCAATACGCCGGCAGCAGGTGATGATCATATCAAACACCCACAAGCCGCAAGCGGTCTGCTAAACGTAACGGCCACCCGGGTATTGAGCGATCAGAAGATCGACGAGCAAGCCCGCTCACACTCCTGTGAATCCAACCAGTAACACTTACCGTACAGTCCGGTCTCGTCGTCTGATATGTCGCATATCTCGCCTAGGGGTGGTAAACGTCAGACCCCAATAGCTCGATAAGTCATGTCGATATGAGGTCTATAACAGTTCGAGAAACTACTGGTAACACTTACCAGTAAATCTCAGCAACCCTGGCCAGTGATTTCCGGTTATAGCCAATCGAACACAGCGCAACATCAACTCCCTATACCGGGAGAGACGAATCCCCTCCTATCGCTCATTGCCTCCATGTGATTCGGGACTGTACCCAAAAACCACCGTTTTGCACGCCCTCTTGGACGTGGTAAGGTGGAAATCAAAGCACAGTGGAACCACACAAGACTCTATGACGATTTCGGGTCAACAGACTACTCTGTACCAGTGTCACCAGAGAACTGCCATCTGACGTAAGGTATAATACCATCTGGGAGTTCTCGGCGAGTCCATCCAGTATACCCAGTCTCCACTGAGCACCCGTATATCATCTCTGATGTCAAACACCAATGGATATGGGATCATCCATCGCCCATCTATATGGGTCGAGAAGGTATACGCTAGTCTACTCTGGTATATCGATGCCCCGTCTCGATATACCCACGACTAGGGACTGTGAAGGATGTACTTATGGACTACCATGTCCCTACTAGTATGATCCGCATCATAGTCCAGGTAGTCAAGTACACATCCTAAGGGCTTTACCAACATGTAACAGAGAGACAATCAGTGTACACGTTAAGGTAAAGATCAACCAGATAGCATACTATCATGTCGAGCAAGAAAGTCCTCCCTATATATGTCCAAGCATCCACTACAATATACATCAAATGTATAGTAATGGCCTCTAGGGCATACATATAACTAACAGATTATTCTTGAGGAAAGAAGGGTACTCCTTGGCCATGGTGCCCCTACTCGGGTTCCGGTCACAGGAGCTACGCTGCGACCGCGCGCGCCGGTCCATTTTCCCTTGAGGGATACCGGTGTTGCGCTCATTCCGGGAAAGTCGGGGGTAGATCTTACCCCAACAGCCGGTATGCCATTGGGCACCCGGTCGCGGGGTAAACGGGCTCCGGTAGCGGCACCACTACCCGCGGCAGCACCACCATCCATGGCATCGACAATGGCGGTGTCATCCTCGGTTGTGGCACCAAGCGAGGGTGATAGGGACGAGGCTGTTGAAGGTGACGTGGGCCGGCGCCGCACTCAGGCTCCACGGGGAAAGAAACGGTCATCTTCGGCGGCCGGTTCTGGATCTAAGAGGCGGAGGAGGGTGGCCACCAACTTACTCGGCTCTTTAGTAAAGTGTGAGCCCATTCTTGAGGATGAACCGTTGCCCCTGCAGGAATCAGATGCTGGACTACTTTTTCCGGGTTCGGCCTCCGAGGAAGCTGCACAGTTGGTTGAGGCTATAAGACGTTCCAAAGATGAAACTCAGAACTTCAGGGTTCCGAAGAAGCCCTATCCTGCAGTAATCTTTTATGAAGACCCTTCGTGGATCCGGCGGCGATTCATTGGCCCTTTGGAGGAATGGGGAGAACGGGCCCTGAAGCAGGCTATTTCGGAGGATGCCGCGGATGCACTTTCCTTATGGACCGGTGGCCACGAGTCCACCCTCGAACCCCGGCGAGCACGCCTCCTTGAGAAGGAGCATCAGCTTGAAGAAGCCATATTGAAGGCTTCATTACGCATTGGTATGTTTTTATACTTCTTTGTAGCATTTCAGATTGTTTATACCTGTATGTATGTATCCTTATTCTTGTGTGAATTGTGCAGAGTCTTCGGCGATGGGGGAGGTTTCTACGGGCTTGTTGAGGATAAAGCCTGTTGACGCCCCCAATGAAGCTTTGCTCGATGTGGAGGGGATTGACGATGCTGCGCTTCTCCCGATAGAGCCTCCTGTGGCGGTTGTTGATCTTGGAGCACTTGCTCCTTTGGGGGAGGCACCTTTGGTGGTCGCCGTCCCACCGGCTCTTCCTGAAGGCGGCCCCGAGGCTGGGATGGAGGTAGTCAGGACCATCCTCCCTTCGTTGGAACCCGCGGCCACGGCGGAGGCCGCTGAAGCTGCTATCCCCCCGGCTCAGAATGGGAGGAGTGTCGAAGGTAACCTTCTACATTTTAAATTAGCAATCTTCCTGTTATCTGAACTCTTTTGTTTTTTCAGAATTGCGCGGACTAGAGGCTTCTATTGTCGATCTGTCTCCTCGGCAATCCTTTCAGCGTCTGCTGGAGATGGCCGCTCCGCAGGCGATATCTCCTCAACGCATTGTCCACTCATCTGGGCAAGGTTAGCGTCGTTCTCCATTTTTTATTATAGCATCGTTGTTATTTTGCGGAATGACATTGATGTCTTTTACAGTTTTGGAGGCCGATGACGAGGTCGAGGTCGTTGAAGGGCCAGGGGAATCTTTAGCTCCTACGTGCATGACCGTAGGTAAGTGACGTTTCAATGTGGGGCCACTTATTCCTTTGCTTAAGAGTTTCATTGACACATTTTTTTAAACAGCCCTGCCAGCTCCCACAGCGCTGGAATCGCGTATCGCCATGCCGCCCGGCCCTTACGCTCTGCGAGCTTCAGAACGCTTGGCCCAATTAAGCCCTGTCTCCCTATCATCTTTGATCGAGGAGCTCCGTGCTGGCAGCGTAATCACAGCTGAAGCATTTGCTGCTGAAGCTAATGGTTCTCTCCCTTTTCTTGCTACATACCATAACGAAGAAGTGGTGTGAGTCTGGGTGGAGTTCTGTCGGCAAGTAGAGGCATGCTTGCAGGCACTTGAGTGTTCCCGCCTTTCTTCGGAGGCCGTGGCTGCAAAGGCGGACTTGCGGGGGCTGATAAAGCGATGCGCGACAAACATGGTATCATGCGAGAAGAGGCTCAGCCGCAAATTCTCAAAGAGGGAGCTGGCCTCTGAGGCGCTGAATAAGCTCCAAGCCAAACTTACCGCCAAGGCCAACAAAGCGTTTGAACTTTGGCAAGTACTCCAGGAGTATATCAAAGAGATGGTGGCCATTGATAAAGCTGCCGTGTTCACTCGCGAAAGGGTTGAGGCTCACAAGGCCACCGAAAAAGAGCTCGAAGGACGGCTTGCCTCGTATCAGGCCCAGTAGGCTCAGGCGGAGGCCCGTCTTCTGGCGATACTGAATCATGAAGTCGTAACCCAGCAAAAGAAGGATGAGCTAGTAAAATTGCTAAATCGCCCACCGGCTTGAAGACTTGTATCTTTTCCTTTCTTTTTGTACATACTCCGAATGAGAGTATATTCTTTTTGTTTTTTCATGAATTGTACTTTGTATCCATTTTGGTTTATGAATAAAGACATATTTTTTTCTTCTCAATGGTGTGTCTCTTCTACTTGAATGTGTTCTGCGGGTAATCTATCTTGATCTCTTTGCAGGACAATGATGGCTTAGGATTCAGGGTTAAAATCTGCCTCCTAAGACTTTTGAGCTTTATGAGCCGTAAGGGTCTCATAAAGAGTTTTTCTCCCTGCAGGTCGAGAGGATCCCGTAGGTGTAAGTTCTCCTTAAGAATCATGAGGATTCTTAAGCGGGTTTTCCCTTGGGAGTCGTAAGGATCTCACAAGAGAGTTTTCTTCCCTACAGGTCGTGAGGACCCGCAAGTGCTGGGTGCGGTCGCCCTTATCCTAATTTCACGGGGTCAGAGGTTGCTTTGGGATGTTTTCCAGGGTACCGTAGTTTAAAGACATCACGGTCAAGGTTAAGGACATCATAGTCCGTGGGTTTAAGTACTCCACAGTCCAATGTTAGTTTTAAGACATCACGGTCAAGGTTAAGGATATCATAGTCTGTGGATTTAAGGACTCCACAGTCCAATATTAGTTTTAAGACATCACGGTCAAGGTTAAGGACATCATAGTCCGTGGATTTAAGGACTCCACATTCCGATGTTAGTTTTAAGACATCACGGTCAAGGTTAAGGACATCACAGTCCGTGGATTTAAGGACTCCACAATCCAACGTTAGTTTTAAGACATCAAGGTCAGGGTTAAGGACATCATAGTCCGTGGATTTAAGGACTCTACAGTCTACGAAATGTGTGGTTACCGGGACCTGTCACCTCTTTGAAGACGTTGAGGAATTACAACGCCAAATATCAAAGGAATGGCGAGATGTACCCTTGAACCAAGGTAAAATCAGTCAAGAATTATCATGGTTGATCGTTAGTTTTAAGACATTGCGGTCGAGGTTAAGGACATCATAGTCTGTGGATTTTAAGGACTCCACAGTCCAATGTTTGCTCTGGATGCTTCACATGGGTTCACTGCCGTGCTCTGCGAGGACCAGGCTCCGCTCTGGACGTTTTCCGCGGGATCAAAGAATGACGTTATCCGCGTTCCACGTGACCAGGAATTTTGCTCTGGATGCTTCCCACGGGTTCACTGTCATGTTCGGCGAGGACCAGGCTCCGCTCTGGATGCTTCACACGGGTTCACTGCCGTGCTCTGCGAGGACCAAGATCCGCTCTGGACGTTTTCCACGGGGTCAAAGAGTGACGTTATCCGCGTTCCACATGACCAGGAATTTTGCTCTGGATGCTTCCCACGGGTTCACTGCCATGTTCGGCGAGGACCAGGCTCCGCTCTGGATGCTTCACACGGGTTCACTGTCATGCTCTGCGAGGACCAGGATCCGCTCTGGACGTTTTCTACGGGGTCAAAGAGTGACGTTATCCGCGTTCCACGTGACCAGGAATTTTGCTCTGGATGCTTCCCACGGGTTCACTGCCGTGTTCAGCGAGGACCAGGCTCCGCTCTGGACGTTTTCCACGGGGTCAAAGAGTGACGTTATCCGCGTTCCACATGACCAAGAATTTTGCTCTGGATGCTTCCCACGGGTTCACTGCCGTGTTCGGCGAGGACCAGGCTCCGCTCTGGACGATTTCCACGGGGTCAAAGAGTGACGTTATCCGCGTTCCACGTGACCAGGAATTTTGCGCTAGATGCTTCACACGGGTTCACTGCCGTGTTCGGTGAGGACTAGGATCCGCTCTGGACATTTTCCACGGGGTCAAAGAGTGACGTTATCCGCGTTCCACGTGACCAGGAATTTTGTGCTAGATGCTTCACACGGGTTCACTGCCGTGTTCGGCGAGGACTAGGCTCCGCTCTGGACGTTTTCTACGGGGTCAAAGAGTGACGTTATCCGCGTTCCACGTGACCAGGAATTTTGACTTTGTCTGTATTTCACGAAGTCGGAATTTGACTCTCGGTCAGCTGTACGCCGCCGAGTCATGGAACTGGGAGTTGCCGCTGTTCTGCTTTGCTTAATGTTGTGTCTGCTGTAATGAGACGAATGTTGAGACAATCTCTAGGTTATTTGTGGCACGTCGAGACTTGGTCTCTTCTGATGAAACCTGGGGAGGAAGGGTGTGGCTCCTTCTTTGTTTGCGCCCCTAGATTGTATACAGGGATTGATGTAACATCACCTGTAGGGCATAAATTTCATTTTTATTTTATTTCTTTTCCCGTGATGCTCTATCATTTCAGATTTTATATCGCGAAGGTCGCGATTGCCCCATCATTTCGGCTATTTTTCGCGGTGCCCAATCATTTCGGCTATTTATTTCATTTTTACTCGCTGCTTTTTATTGCGAGTTGCCCAATCATTTCGGCTATTTCATGCATACATTTTTACTTGCTCCTTTTTATTGCAAGTTGCCCCATCATTTCGGCTATTTCATATGCATTTTTAGCTCGCCGATTTTTATCGTGAGTGTAGAGCTTGGAATCTGGTGCCAGTCTTAGCATCAGCATCGCTACAACTGGAATATTGCCAGGAACGAATCATCATTTGCCATGAAAGGACTTGGAATTTGATACCGGTTTATGCATCAGCATCGCTACAACTGGGATATTGCCAGGAGCGAATCATCATTTGCCTCTGTCGACGTTGAACAAGCGTGGCTTAGTAAATAGGGTTAGGGTCCTGTCGACTAAGGCTTTTGACTTCATGAGCCGTAAGGGTCTCACAAAGGTATTTCTCCCTATAAGTCGTGAGGATCTCGTAGGTGTGTTTTCTCCTTGGGAATCGTGAGGATTCCTAAGTGCGTGTTCCCCTGTAAGTCGTAAGGATCTTACAAAAGGATTTTCCCCTTATAAGTCGAGAGGACTCATAAGGGTTGTTCACCGTGCGAACATATCTCCAGTCACGGATGGGACTCGGTTAGGGAAATGTTTATTCGCGCCCGTGGATTGTATACAAGGGTCAGTATGAGCCGCTTGTAGGGCAATATCAAAGGTTGTGTGGGGGTTGCTTAAGAACAGGTTCAGGTCTCTGTAACTTAAGACTTTCAAATCTTATGATCCGTGAGGGTCTCATAAGAGAGTTCTCCTTACGAGTCGTGAGGATCTCGCAAGTGTAATTTCTCCTTAGGAATCGAGAGGATTCCTAAGTGTGTTGCTCCTTTGTGAGTCGTAAGGATCTCACGCAGGTGGTTTTTCCTTACAAGGTCGAGAGGATCCTGTAAGCGTCTTTTAATGAGGTTGCGCCCTTTCGGGTTTCCACAAACACTCGTCGGTAGCCCTGCTGTTTTTACTCACGGAGCCCCTTTCGGGTTTTCATCCGTGCCCATTTTGCTTATGGACATACCGTCTTTTATTTATATTCTTTTTATTTTTCTAACGAGGTTGCGCCCTTTCAGGTTTTCACAAACACTCGCCGGTAGCCCTGCTGTTTTTACTCACGGAGCCCTCTCGGGTTTTCATCCATGCCCATTTTGCTTATGGACAGACCGTTTTTATTTATTTTTTTTATTCCCTTTTTTTTGTATTGGTTTTGGGATGCTGGAATCCGTCGTAGTTTATCGACATCTCGGTCAACAACTAGTTTTAGGACATAGTGGTCCATCGTTAGTTTAAGGACATTTCGGTCCGTTGTTAGTTTAAGGACATTTCGGTCCGCTGTTAGTTGAGAGACGTTTCGGTCCGTTGTTAGTTTAAAAACGTTTTGGTCCGCTGTTGCAGAAGGCCGGTCACTACTTATAGAGTTCGGGCTTAAGAAGATAGCGAGCGGATATAGTCGTCGTCATCTATCATTGACCTAGGCTTTAACTCATTAAGCATAGTATTTCTTTAGGAAGCGATCGTTTATTGGTCTGAAAGGCCTTTCACCGTGCATATCCATGAGTAGATAGGCTCCACCCTGGTAGACCTTGTCTATGATATACGGGCCTTCATAGTTCGGTTCGAATTTTCCCCGCTTGACGCGATTGGGGATCATAGGTCTTTTGACCACTAGCATGAGTTTGCCTTGGCGGAATGTCCTTGGCCTGGTCAATCTTTCATATGAGCGCGTCATCTTTGCTTTATAAGCCTCCAGATTTTGTTGCGCTATGAGCTGGGTTTCATCAAGAGCATCAAGCTCCTCAAGCCGAAGGTGAGCATTTTCTTCGTCGGTCAGCTCGTAGTGGACTGCCACCCGTAGAGAGGGTAACTCTATCTCGAGGGGAAGTACTGCTTCTGTACCGAATACCAACGCGTACGGCGTTGTGTTCGTGGCCGTCTTGAACGTGGTTCGATACGCCCAGAGAGCTTCTTGCAATCTCTCGTGCCAGTCTTTCTTGTTTCGAGACACCATCTTCTTTACGATCTTCATTAAGGTCTTGTTGAAAG
Source organism: Agapanthus africanus (assembly GCA_030015575.1). Classification (NCBI taxonomy): domain Eukaryota; kingdom Viridiplantae; phylum Streptophyta; class Magnoliopsida; order Asparagales; family Amaryllidaceae; genus Agapanthus; species Agapanthus africanus. Next base: position 694,877,813 of record CM057342.1, on the reverse strand, counting down.
CCTCAGGTAGACCGTTACCTCGGGGATTATAAACTGAGGAGTATCTCCAGTCTATGTTGTGCTGTTGTGCGAAGCGGCTGATTTTATGGCTTCGGTAGGCTGGCCCGTTATCGGATATGATCCGTCGCGGAGTCCCAAACCGATAAATGACGTGCGTCTTGAAGAAATGGAGGATATTCTCCGTCTTCATTTCCCTTAGCGGTACTGTTTCTGCCTATTTGGAAAAGTAGTCAGTCGTCACCAAGATGAAACGATGTACTCTGGACAATGCTGGTTCGATGGGGCCGATTATGTCGGTTCCCCACATTTCGAACGGCCAGCTAGCCACTGTCGGATGCAACGGATTCGGATGCTGATGGATAAAGTCCCCATGGATCTGGCACGAGTGGCATTGCTTTGCATACTCGAGGCAGTCTTGGATCATCGTGGGCCAATAGTAGCGCATCCGTTTAATCTTCAACTTCATCTTCGGGCCTGCTTGGTGAGAACTGCAGAGTCCGTCGTGAACTTCCTGAATGACTCCTTTCGCCTCTTCGGGTCCCAGACATCTCAACCACAGAGAATCAAATGATCTCCTGTACAGAGTATCACTGACGAAAGCGAAAGACAGAGCTCGTTTCATAAGCTGATGTCTTGAGGACGCATCTTCAGGTGTTCGACGAGATTTGAAGTAGTCTATAAAAACTTCTCTCCAATCCTCGGCCTTATCCTGATATTTTATTTGTAGAGTCATTCGCTCGGTCGCTCCCTTTTCTTCGGACGACTCCGGAGATACTTCTGCCGGAGCAAGGACCCGACGGCTTTGCACAACGATCCTCACGGCATCGAGGTTCTCGTCGGCCAGTTCTTTAGCGAGCTTGGCTAATGCATCCGCTTTGCTATTTTCTGCACGCGGTATGCTTTCCAAGGTGTAGGAGGAAATTTGAGTCAGCAGTCGCTGTACTCTCTTGCCATACTTCACCAGCTCTGGCTTACACGTCTGGTAGTCGCCGTTTACTTGACTAACGACTAGTTGGGAGTCTCCATATATGAGGAGGTTTTCAAATCCCATGTCGATGGCGATCTCAAGGCCTGCTATCAAAGATTCGTATTCAGCTTCATTGTTCGTCCTCGGCTCTGTCAAGGAGAAGGCGAAGCGCATTATCCCTCCTTGTAGGGTCACGAAGATAAGGCCTACCCCTGATTTGATTATAGGGGTGCTTTGTTTGCGCTTCTTTATGGAAGACGCTCCATCAAAATAGAGTTCCCAATGGGTATTACTACCGTCGATCGCATCAAACGCATGTTCGTCTGGCAGCTCACAATTCAGAGGGGAATCGGCCGGTATCAGATGCTCAGCGAGGAAGTCGGCGATGGCCTGGCCTTTCACTGCCTTAAGAGGCTGATAGGTTATCGAAAACTCCATTAAGAGCAAGGCCCATTTAGCGAGCCGACCTGTCAGTATAGCCTTTGACATCAAATATTTGAGAGGGTCTACCTTCGAAATGAGACGGACTTCATGCGCCAACGCATAGTGCCTGAGCTTTGTTATCGTGAAGATCAACGCCAGGCAGTGTTTTTCGATGGGGGAATAGTTGCTTTCTGCCCCCAGGAGAACTCGACTTAAGTAATAGAGAGCTCTTTCTTTCCCTTGGTCGTTCTCTTGTACCCATAATGCGCCTAAGGAATCTTCGAGGGCGGTTGTATAAAGAATGAGAAGCTTTCCTTTGACCGGAGCGGCTAGCACGGGCGGGTTCTGTAGATACTGCTTGATCTCGTCCAGCGCGCCTTGGCATTTGTGATCCCAGACGAACGGGGTTCCCTTCTTCATCAGATGACTATAAGGACGGCACTTGCCAGAGAGATTGGCTATAAATCGCCGGATATACGCGAGCTTCCCTTCGAGAGACCGCAATTGTTTGAGAGTCCTTGGCGGGGACATTTCCGTGATCGTCTTGATTTTTTACGGATCTATCTCGATACCTCAGTGCCGAACAATGAATCCTAGGAATTTGCCTGAAGAAATCCCGAACACGCATTTGAGAGGGTTCATCTTCAAGTTGTATTGCCGAAGTCATTGAAACACGATCTTCAAATGCTCGAGATGTTCCTCGTACGATTTGCTTTTCACCACGAGGTCGTCGATATAACATTCAACGACTTCATGTATGAAGTCTTCGAAGATCTTCGTCATGGCCCTCTGATAGGTAGCACCAGTGTTCTTTAGACCGAAGGGCATCACTTTGTAGCAGAATATCCCCAGCGGGGTCCGGAAAGCAGTATGCTTCTGGTCTTCAGGGTGCATCTTTATCTGATTATATCCCGATGAGCCGTCCATGAAGGAGAAAACCTCGTGAGTGGACGTGTTATCTATCATCAGCTCGGTGACCGGTATTGGGAAATCGTCCTTCGGGCAGGCTTTATTGAGATCCCGGAAGTCCACACATATGCGCACTGTCCCATTCTTCTTTATTACCGGGACGATGTTGGTGATCTAATCAGGGTACTGAACCTCTTGGATGAAGCCAGAGTCGATTAGTTTCTTGACTTCGGCATTGATGCTCATTTCAAGCTCAAGCCGCATTCTTCTCGGCGCCTGTTTGACTGACTTGACGTCCGGAGATATGTCCAGTTTGTGTACAACAATCTCTGGATCTAATCCGGGCATTTCGGAATAATTCCATGCGAAGCAGTCTCTATGCTGCATAAGCACGTCTTTTAGTGCAGCCACCTTTTCTTCAGACAGCAGCTCGCTGACGAATGTCGGCCGCGGGTCGCTTGTCGTCCCCAGCTCAATTTTCTTGAGCTCATCTGCAGTGGTATGTATTCCATCTTCCAGCTCTTTCGGTGCCGGCGGAAACTCTGCAATCATCTCGTCATTATTATTTTCGAAGCACCCTGGAAGGTCATCCATATCCTCAGGCTCTTCTTTGATATTGTTATCATATGACAAGTACAAGTACACTTCCAAGATCGATGTTGATCTGGTTCTATCCTCGCTGTATGCGCGGCTTTTCGTTCATGCTTTTGTGGCGGACTTATCCTCCAGCTGCTGGATAGAGCAAACCTACCTTGCTAATACTGATCTTTGACCCAGTTCTTGAAGGTGAAGCAGTCTTCGAGAGGGTGTCCTATTGCTCGGTGATAAGAGCAATAGCCCGGATGAGAGACCTCATTAGCTTGCTCAGGGTGTTTGGACTCTGGAAGTGTAATCATTTAATGTTTTAAAGCGAGATCAAGTATCTTCTTTGTCTTGTCTTGAGGGAAAGAATATACTCGACTCATCTTCTTCATGAGGGACAAATCCGGACCGCCCAATTCCCGATTATGTGACTTTCCGGTCCCGCTTTGTCGTTGTCGAATGCCTTTTCCGCTCCTTGCCTTATTTCTGCCTCTGCGTCGGGCCTTTTGCACAGCAGGTTGACAGGGAGGAGTATTTTTTATCTTTCGCAGCCTGTTGAAGAAGGCGTTGCGTCCTGGCTTTCTCGTAGATGGCCATTTCGCGATTACGTTCGTCTCGAGCTTTTTGACCCGCTTTCCTGATAAGCTTGTCCATTCGTTCTTCAAATGACGGACTTGGCATTTCGATGGCAGGATCTAATTTTGGTATGGGGTCGGCGTTTTCTGACAGGGCGTCCTTTTCTTCATCGAAGTTATATATGACGTAGCTACCATGGACTCATTCCCGTTTCCCGGATTTCACATATCCAAGCCCGAACGTTTCCATTCTCCCGTTGGGCAACTTGCGCTGAGTCCCAGGGACATCCCAAATCCTGTTGTAGAACCGAGCTTGTCGAATAGTCTGTTTTAAAGGTACCCCTTGGCGTTTCAATAGCCTTTTTAGTCCGTTCGTGTAGTATCTGGGCAAACGGATGGGTTGGAGCCTGTCAAGCATAGAATCCGCGTCGTGCCAGATTTCTTTCTCCACTCTTGTTTCCGTGGACCGATAGAATAGGATCACCCTTTCACCTTTTCGCCGGGGAGGGACGTAAAATATCTGCAGGTCTTGCACATTGTAAGCTTCAAGTGCGTACAGATCTTTGTAGTGCTTCCGTGGAATTATGGTAATTTGCAAATTCTGATCATCACTAGGGAATGCTTGTATTGACGGCCGATTGGAGAACACGGCATTAACCTCATCTTCCGAGTCGCTTCCGAAGATCAATACAGGGGCGGACGGTCCCGGGTTGTTGCGTCGAGACGGCCCAGCGTAGACTATCTCTTCTTCTTCTTCGGTATCACTCCCGAAAATAGGAATGGTGGCGACGGCTTTGTTCTCCGGTTTGCGACACCTCTCTGTATCCTCGAAATCTGGCAAAAAGTATTTTGCATCTTCGTACTTGCGGACCTCGTTCACGGAGAATGGGTTCAGCACTCCTGTTACGGTATACTCGAGACCATCCTTGAAATACTTCATACACTGATGTTGCGTAGAAGGGATGATATTGTACTCGTGTAACCAAGGACGACCGAGTAAGGCATTATAGCAGGTTTTGGCGTCAATGACGTGAAACTTAATATCTGTGACGAGTAGTCCGAAGCGTAATGTTAGTATTAAAAATCCGAGAGTCCGTGATGACTGAGAATCGAAACCGGAGATGGTAATTTTATCACGAACGAGGTGTTGAACCCTCATGCAGATTTCCTTCAACACCCGAACATTAAGGAGATTGACGGAGGACCCATTATCAACCAGGATTTTGCCTATCTTGATGTCGTGGCAGTATTTAGAGACATATAAGGGACGGTTTTGGTCGCATGTCCCAAGGAGAAGGTCTTCATCACTGAACGTGACATCGGCAGTGTGCACCTCTTCTAGTTCATCCTTCATCCTTTCTTCGGCGAGGAAGGCTTGGAATTGCTCGGGCTCTTGCAGCACCCTGATTAACGAATCTCTTGCTTCTTTTGATAATAAGAGGGTGTCGAGAATGCTGAACTGAGAGGGTAGCTTCCTCAGGTGCGCTAGGATGTTGTAATCCATTTTACTCTTCTTGGGCGGGTCCTTGGCCGTCAGCTCTTTCATGACTTGGTCATCTAAAGTGATATCCTTAGCGACCTTTTCTTTTCCCTTATCTTTTCTAGTTGCGGGCCCGAGATTCTTTTCTGGTAGAGTGCGATTGCGCAGCTGAATGTTTTCGTAGGCCGCTGGTTCTTCCTCCTTCCCTAAGATGAATTCTTAAGAGAGGGCCAAGAGCCATTTCTTCGTCAGAGTCACTCCCAAAGGTGAGAACCTGTGATCCTCTGGCGTTGACCGTGCGACAGCTGCCGGTAGTTCTTTTGTGCTCCTCGGTCGTACTTCTCTGCTCCCGACGAGTTTTGCGTTTCATCTGTTTAAAATGTTGCCGGTGAGCAACATATCCCTTCCGCCATCTTTTAAAAGTGTTACACTCCTCGGTGGGGTGTGATATTTTTCGATGATATGAGCAGTAATTAGGATGCATCTCTGCTCCACCGAGAGTGTTTTCTTCCGAGGGCGGTAGCTTCATTCTCATTGATATGGCTTTAGCAAACCTTTTCCCCGTCTTGAATCTGTTTTTATCCGCATCGGATGTCTTTTGATTTGGCGAGAGTGCTTCGACTCTTTCGTCTAGTCGCCGGCGTTTGGCTCCTTCCGATATGGCCATCTCACGCTTTTGATCGGCTTTACTTTTCAGACGAATCTCATTCAGAAAGGCGTCGATCATCTCGTCTGACGGCCACACAGATTCCGGCTTAGGCTCTGCCCCCAGTTTTTCTATGCAGGGCGCTTCTTCACTGTCTAGCGATGAATGAGAAATCACATGGCAACTTGCTACGTAATCCTCAGATCCATCTGACGAGTCTTCCCCATCGTTTTCGTCCTCAAGGACGTGGCTGAGGAACTCTTGAAGCGTGATGGAGGTCCGCGCTTTCTGATTATATTCTTCCAGCGCGTCGATCTGTATCTGCAAGTCCGTGCGCTTGTCATCAGGCTTCACGGACTTTTTGGATATCTTCTTCTTTTTCGCAGATTTCGACAGCTGGATGTGAATGCTGGGGATATCACCACCGGTCTTTGGAGTTGGGCGCGGCTTTAGCATCCCTTCGATGACTTGAAGTTCAAGCGGGTCATTCCATCTGACCGCCGGGCATGCATGAAGATCATTCAGCATCCTCTTGGTTTTGGATGAAAGCACAACCTCCCATGGGGCTTCTTCAACGAAAGAACAATTTGCCCCCGGTGTGTCCGTCTTCTTTGGAGTGTGCGGTTGTGGCGGGTTTACCTTCCACTTCTCGGACAACGCAAACTTGCTTTGTAGGTATTGATCCTCGATTCATCCCTTAAAGACGAAGCAGTCCTCGATCGGGTGACTTACCGTTTGATGGTAAGGGCGGTAATTGGGGTTATTCACCTCGTTGGGTTGTGGCGGTCACCTTAGATTCGGCAAGTTAATAAGCCTGTTACGCACAGCCAGCTCAAATAGCCTCTTCGTCTTGTCCCGTGGGAACGAGTAAGGACGCTTCATTTTTTCATTGTAATAGCGTCGTCTCTCCTCCAGTTAATGGGTTAGCTTTGGGGCACTGGGTTGCTGTTGAGCGTTCGCAACGAAGGTCGCCTTCCCTTTATCCTTGTCGTTCCGAGGTTCCGGTTTCGGGGGAGATGGCCTGTGACCCATCTGGTCCATCTGGGCCAGCTTGTCGATCAGAGCCTGGAACATGGTCGGTTTAAAGAACATCATGAACTGTGAAATAGTTGCATGAGGGTCTAGAGTGCCACGAACATGCCCACTGCTGGTGCTTCTTCGATGCGCTGCTCGCACTTCGACCACAGGTTTCGCTATCGGATTGCATATTGGACCCAAGTTTCACCCGACTTCACTCTTGCATTGATCAAAGCCGTTATTGGAGTACGCTCGCTGGCGCTTGCGAAACGTTGGGTAAACAACAACTCCATTTCAGAAAATGTCTTGACGGAGTCGTTCGGAAGCTCGAAGTACCATTCGAACGCCGTCTCCGACAAGCTGCCGCGAATTGGCGGAGCAGGAGCTTATCGTCGCCGCCGGTGTTACCACAAAGAGCCCTGAACTGGGCAACATGTTGATGGGGATTGCCAGTCCCCTTGTAGACATGAAATTTCGGGATCGTATAGCCCGGCGGGTATTTGATCTGATCGTACCAGCTCGGATATGGTCGTCCTGTTTTGACGACTTGGCCAGCTTCCTCAGTTGCCTAGTGGACTCATATTTGCTGAGCAATGTAGTCATCCAGGGCAGCTTTGGAAATTGTTTCCACTTTGGCTGCTGAAAGAGCTGGTGGAGGATTCGACATTTCTCCTCTGTCATCTTCAAGGATAATCGGAGGATCTTCAGCAGGAGGATCTTGCTGGATCATCATACCCACCATATCCTGGAACAGAAGGGCCATTCGTTGTATATTAGCTGCTTGTTCCGCCGCCTCTTTATCCTTCTTTTCTAGTATTGTCCGAAGGAACTCGGCATCGGTTTCTTGATCCTGGCGTTGATCCGGGGATGCTTAGGGACTTTCTTTTGGCCCAGTGAGTGCGGCCATCGCAGTCATCATTTCTTGGAGCTTCTGCTGCTGCTCCTGAGCTTTAGTCACCGATCGCGTAAGCGATCTATGACCTGTGGATATGCGGCTGTCCTCTTTCCCGTACGCCATGTAGACGGTGTGCACCACAATGCCTCCGGACTTAGGGCGTTTAGGCTTACTGTCTTTGACATTTGCCGCAGGCGTGGGGATTTTCTACGGCCTTCTCCTCTTGTGGGCAGTTGACGTTGAGGGGGTCGTTGATGCGGGCACCCAGGTGGTTGTCGTCCTTTGCGGTTCGATCAGGCGGTTCTTTTCTTCCTGAACTTTCACCCTCTTTTGCCGGTGAGAGTGATCTGGAATGATTACTGAGTCCTGAACTCGTCGCCAGACCTTGTAGATTTTGGAGGACAGCCGTTGAGATGGCTGCTCTGGCTTTTCTGGTTTTTCTTCCACGACGGGCTTTACCGGTAGAGGAGATATTTTGAGAACCGCAGTTGGCGAATTTCTGCGTACCCTGTTTAACAGCTCAAAGCTGTTCCCGGTTGGAACAGCAGCCTCAATTTCCACTGTTGGAGCTGGTGGGGTTAGCCCGGAGGGGGAGTTGCCCCCATTCTTCCTTATCCGGCGCCAGTGACGACGTCGGGCGTGACGAGTTGTCGGTATTGGTTCAGTGACGGGAGTGTCTTGCCCCCTGTTCAGGTGAGGGGCTGTTGCCGGTGTCAGCCTCTTGAAGACTGACGCCCGTTGAGAAGTTGTGTCCAACCGGTCAAAAACGGATTTCTGAGCGAGAGCAGGAGCAGGCGCAGTCAGTCTTGCAAAGACCGACCCTCTGGGAGGAGAAGTCGTCTTGACGACTTCAGGGGCAGCTACCTTCTTTGGGGTGGCTGCCTCAGGTATTATGGGCCTCTTGGCGGGCCCATCAGAGTTCAGGCTCAGTCTGGTGAAGACCGAGGCATTGGAATTGGATGACCCGTTGAGAGGGGCCGTGGTAGTAGCAAGTCGATCGAAGGCCGACTTCTTTGAAGCTTCCGGTATGGGCACTGGGATGTTAACGTTCACCGGCGGGAGCATGGTCCCAAAGAACAGACCGGTGGTAGCTTGAGTTACTTGTTCTACTGGCATAGCAAAGATGGAGGCCGCTCGAGGCCCGTAAGCCACACCTCCAGGTGAGGCGGAGCGTTGGTTGCAGTTGCACTTAGAGCAGTTTGAGCCGTTGGACGCCATTGTTGTTTGATTTCTGCGCCAAGTAAGAGACCAAATCTTTGTAACTTGAAACCCGAGGGCAACCATTAACAAACCACGATTCGTTCACGAATATGACACACGAAGTGTGGAGTGGAAAGAGGAAAAGGTCCCATCGGGCGTGCCAGAATCTGTTCCCCTCCGAAAGATGGCGCGACGAGGACGTCTTGCCTGAGATTCGGGGCAGATGCTAATTGGTGCTATCCGTCCACCTCTCCGAAGATGACAAGTTGATTTATGGCACCGTGTATCGAAGGTTTAAACGGATGAGTCCGATATAGCAGACTTCGTCAGATTCCCCCTCGCTCGAGGGGTTTTTGATTGTGGGGACGCTCTTCCCTGCAGGCGCAAGCCCCTGCAGTTAATTACGCTACCGCATCGCGGTAACAACTTTCTCCTTCTCCAGATGGTCACTTCGTGTCGTGTGTGTTTGTTTTGTGTTTGGTTGCCCGTGGATTGTATACGGAGACTAAGTTATGTTCGCCCGTAGGGCGTGGACTAGTCTAAATCCGTATCTTTCTTAGATTTGGGTTTGGGGGGTTTTGTGTTTAAGGATACGTTGGCCTCATTTGACACTAAGATCTACTTAAACGTTAGTTAAGGATACGTTAGTCTAATTTTAGACTAAGATCGACTTAACGGGATCGTTTAGATCCGACAAGAGAGCAATTGGGGGCCCTATTGTTAAGTTTAATGACATTGCGGTTGATAAGTAGTTTAAGGACATTGCGGTCCAATATTAGTTTTAAGACGTTGCGGTCAAGGTTAAGGACGTCATAGTCCGTGGATTTAAGGACTCCACAGTCCGGCGTTAGTTTTAAGACATCACGGTCAAGGTTAAGGACATCATAGTCCGTTGTTAGTTTTAAGACATCCCGGTCAAGGTTAAGGACGTCATAGTCCATGAGTTTAAGGACCCCACAGTCCGTGAAATGTATGGTTGTTGGGACCCGTCACCTCTCTTAAGACGTTGAAGGATTACAACGACAAATATCAGAGGAGCGAAGAGATGTACACTTGAACTAAGGTAGATTAAGTGATCTGTAGTCCAGTTTAGAACCAAGACCAATTAATTATATTATGAGCCTATTGGCCCAGTTAAGTCTGGATTGAGGACTTATGGCCAACTTGGGCTAAGTCCAACTGAGTTTGACCCTTTATTGGACTATTTGATATTTGTCTGGTTTTAGTCCACATTGTTTTCATCTTTAATTTCCTCAATTTTGAGATTCAATTGAAGGAGAGGCTTTGCCTCTAGAAAATTAGCCAATTAGGCTAAAGCTAGTGTTAAACACTAAAGACCAACAGTGTTGAACACTGGAGATAAGATTATCAGATTAGTGTTAAACACTAGAAATTGTGATTCTCAAGTTAGTGTTAAACACTAACAAATAACAGTGTTAAACACTGGCAACCAAATTATCAGTTTAGTGTTAAACATTAACAGAGATGGGGGATCACATGGGAGCACATGATGGCCTCAGAAAGTGGGGCCGGATCCCCTTCATTTTGTTCTGCAGATAAGTGTTCAACACTTTTTTAATTCTCACAGTCATCACGTGTAGGCACGTGATGGGGGCTCATGCTCTGGTTTATTAGAATACTCATTAGGGGTCACATGGTGACACGTAAGGGCGCCCCAGAGCTTCTTTTCTGTGGATCTTTACAAGGGTCACGTGGAGGCACGTGACCCTGGTACTTTTCTGTTTAAAGATCTGTTTGTCTTTTTAAGAATTAAATTCTTCATAGGGTTAAACCCTAGCAATAATTTTAGAGGAATTAAATTCCTGTTTTCTTTTGAAGATTTATATTCTTAAGTAGGGTTAAACCCTTATTTTCTTTCTGTGGGAATTAGATTCTCATATGTGTAAAGAATCAAGTTCTGATATAGGGTGAAACCCTAATTTCATTTTAAGGAGAATTAAATTCCTGTGAGTTTGAAAGAATTAAATTCTCAATTAGGATAAAACCCTAGTTCTGCCCATTTTGAAGGAATTAAATTCCTATAATTTTGGAGAATTGAATTCTCATATAGGGTTAAACTCTAATTTTATCCTGGAGGAATTAAATTCCTATAACTTTGTGAGAATTAAATTCTCAGAACTCAATTCCTCCTCTATATTTTAGATCTGCATGGCAGGAGCTCGACCCAATGAGAATTAAATTCTCAACCTATGGGGGGATGTGCACTTTGCAGATCTTCACCAGAGAAAGAACTAAGTTCTTTTTATAGAAGAGTTAAACTCTGAGAATTAAATTCTCTTTTTGAAACCTTTTTTCCCTTTCTTTTCTTACCTAAGGTTTTTCTTTGTAGAGAATCAAATTCTTCCTTCTTTTCTCTCTGAATTTTCAAGATTCCAAGGCTCTATCTCTCTCTCTTTTTATAACTCTCTCCCTTGGCTCCTATTTATAGGAGAAGGAACAGAATCAATCTGTTTAGTAAATATTTCATTGAAAGATTTGATTTATTTTTATCATTAATCTGGGCTTTTAGATTATTAGGTGAATTTTATTCACCGTTGGATTTTAAATCCAAAGATATTCTTTTTGTTATTTCGGTGAGATTTAGGGGGAATCTTTCCATGTCCAAGATTTTTCCATAAATTGGTGATATTTAATCACCTTCGGATTCTTAATCCAACGGTTTTACATAATTCTTCTCCATTTTGGAAAGATTTAAATGATCTTATTCAGAATTTAATTCTGTTGAACAGTAGGGCTTTTAAAGCCAGTCACGTGTTGCCACGTGACCCCTGGTCACGTGCGAGCACGTGACCCCGGGTCACGTGAACACGTGACCCCCTGAAGGGACTCCTCTCCTACGCTCTGTTCTCTGCCGCTGCTCTAACCATCACGTGCCAACACGTGACCACTGGTCACGCGTGAGCACGTGATGCTTCCTCTGACGCTCTTTCCTGATTTTTAATCAGGGAACAGTGGACTGCCGTCACTGCCAGTTTGTATATTATTCTTTTAGGGCACGACCGGGATGAGGTCGATGTCACCCTTGTATATTATTTTATTTTCTGTACTAGGATTACCCCGCGGTGGGGTGCACGAATAGCCAGATTCTAGAGGGCAATGGGTCCGCATCTCATGGCGTTGGGACGGAGGGGACCTTATTCTAGAATTGGTGGGCTATTCGTGTTAGTTGTATGTATGCCCTAGAGGCCAGTATTGTACAAATGATGTATATTATATTGGATGCTTGGACATATATAGAGATGACTTTCTTGCTCGATATGATAGTATGCTATCTGGTTGCTCTTTATCTTAACATGTATACTAGTCTCTTTAAACTGTCTTATAGTTACATGTTGATAAAGCCCTTAGGATGTGTACTTGACTACCTGGACTATGATGCAGATCATACTAGTGAGGACATGGTAGTCCATAGGTACATCCTTCAAGGTCCCTAGTCGTGGGTGTATCGAGACGGGGCATCGATATACCAGTGTAGACTAGCGTATACGCCTCTCGACCCATGAGATGGGCGATGGATGATCCCATATCCATTGGTGTTTGACATCAGAGATGGTATACGGGTGCTCAGTGGAGACTGGGTACACTGGACGGACTCGCCGAGAACTCCCAGATGGTATTATACCTCACGTCAGATGGCAGTTCTCAGGTGACACTTGTACTGGTTAGTCTGTAGACCCGAGATCGTCATAGAGTCTTGTGTGATTCCCACTGTGCTTTGATCTCCACCTTACCATGTCCATGAGGGCGTGCAAAACGGTGGTCTTTGGGTACAGTCCCGAGTCACATGGAGGCAATGAACGATAGGAGGGGTTTCGTCTCTCCCGGTATTGGGGGTTGATATTGCGCTGTGCTCGATTGGCTGTAACAGGGAAGTCCCTGGCCAGGGCTGATCAGAGATTTGCTGGTAAGTGTTACCAGTAGTTTCTCGACCCGTTATGAGCCTCACATCGGCACGACTTCTCGGTTACTGGGGTCTGACGTTTACCACCCCTAGACTTGATATGCGACATATCAGACGAACAGACCGGACTGTACGGTAAGTGTTACTGGTTGGATTCACAGGAGTGTGAGCGGGCTAGCTCGTCGATCTTCTGATCGCTCAATACCCGGATGGCCGTTACGTTTAGCAGACCGCTTGCGGCTTGTGGGTGCTTGATATGATCATCATCTGCTACCGGCGTATTGACGAGTCTTTAGAGTCCTACACAGAGGTTTCCTGGCTCAAGCGAAATGAAATAGGGGCGTATATGAGATATGTGCGGGACCGAAAATGATGCGTGTATGTGATACCGCATTTCATTCTCGCGATGAATGTTTCGATTGGTTGTATGTGATATAACCTAGTTATCGAATCAAAGATTGATTAGATAAGTCGATACATTGGATACTAGTCGGTTATGTGCGACATGACCGGATCATTGAATCAAGTGTTGATTTAATGATTTAATGTATAATTATATATTTGATATATTACTTTGCATCAACTAGTATTGGTTCACTTTAAAGGGATTTTCTCACTTGTAGTGCACATTGTATATGTGATATATTTTTTGTGTGCACTTGATTGTATCATGTTTGATGTTGCAAGCTAACTTGTGTTTTGTGTAAAGATTAAACCATGGTTGTGTAATGGTTAGGGTTTTCTTTTTCATTTATTTATTTATTGATTTTGGAAAAGATTATGAAGAAAATGGTGGCATTATTTGGATTTAGTTGAAGCTTCATGAAGGTTTGACTTTGTTACCATTTTGTCTTCATACTTAACCCTAACCATTCTAACTAACCATGATCTATTCTCTACACCTTACCATAGTTAGTATATGATAAATATTCACATTTATTTTCTATTTTACACAATACTTATCATATCTTTTCTTCTTCTTCATCATCTTCATCAAGAAGGAAAGCTTGTCTTCATCAATGGCATCTTGAGCAAAAGTGTGAGAAATCCAATTCTAAAGTGAACCCACCTCCTATTTCTTCACCCTCTACCTCTTGCCAAGTAGTATAGGGTGTTTTCTTCAAAAGTTATACAACTTGGTGAAGTTGGAGCTTGATCTTGTGTAACCTCGACGTAGATCATCTTCGGCATCGTAGCCGACGACTTGTCCGCTCATTTCTCCGATGAAGCCGATGCTAGAGTCCGAGATCCGACTAGGACAGCGAGAGGACGTCTACGTGGAGCTAAAGAAGTGGAGAACCGGATCTACAAAGGTTGTAGCTTCTCACTTTTAGTTAAGATGTTAACTAGCTTAACTTTTCGCCTAAAATTCTAGTTAACGATCCGTATTAGGGTTTCTCGGCACTCGTAAAATTTGAAATTGGCATGGTTGATGCCTTGTGAGACTTCATTAGCATGCCTAGGAACCCTACAGTGGTATCAGAGACTGGCTAGAGCCTTAGGCGATACTTAGACGATGTTTGAAACCCGATCGAAACCGAAACCCTAAAACCAAATCGCTCTCTGGACTTTTTCTAAAAACTGGGTTTTTTTCGTATTAAAAATGCTTAAAAAATTCATCAGGAAGTTATAAGAATTACGGTGCAAAATTGGACAAATGATGCCTCCAACATGCGGCGGAACCGCGGCAGAAGCCTAGCTTCTGCGGCGGTTCCGCGGCGACATGATGATGTCAGCCCTCCAAATTTGCACAGTAATTCCTATTTTACAGTGCTGAGTTTTATGGGAATTTTTAATATTTATTCAAGAGTTGAATTTTCTGGGGTGTTTTGGGAGTTCGCTGATTCGATCGGATTATCAGACTTTGTCTATGTGGCTTTCCGGATATTTTTGGAATATGTTAAAAAGTTCGACCGGATGTAAATACCCAATATTTCCCCTGCCGGAAAATATCCAAGTGTTGGATTTTTCTGTGGTTTAAGGACGTTCTGAGTAGTGCAAGTAACGCGATGGTCCCTCTAGAAGACAACAAACCTTAACTCGATTATGTGACCGTCTTGAACTGCCCTTTGAACCTTCGGGTTTGGGGCAGTACGGCGTGCCACATGTGAGGCGTTGGCTTGACCCTTCTACGGCTGGACCGTTGGTACTGAGGCATGAAATGAATGTCTTTGAACCTATTTCATGTGTTGAACGGTTCCGGGAAAACTTGGGTGTTCGAATGTTCGATCGGAAAGTTTAATATTTTCTATTTATCCGGAATGGGATACAATAATTGGAATTCACAAACAGTTATGAGATAACTGAATGAATGTTATAAATCTAGCGGTTTAGTCTCACTAGATATTGAAAAGAGTTTTCGGTAATGAGACTAAAATGCAGGGTTTATAATTGTTAGGCATGTGATGTCTAAGTATTTCATTTGATTAGGCATGCGATGTCTAAAGAGGTTGCGGATTCCAATTGTTGTAGTTTTACACTTTCTTTTCTGTGACCGTAAGTGTAATATGTGATATTGCCGATTGTCATTGCTATATATCGACGACAATCGGTGTATGCATACTTACTTACGTTGATGACATGTGATGTTATGTGTTGCTGGATATGTTATATTGGATTGTCGTGTTCGAATAGCCGGGGGGTTTTTATGTGCGATGAGTGTTTTTCATTTTCATTCATGTAAAAAACTTGTATGTAATATTCTTTTATTTGGGGCACTTCCAGGTTGCGGAAGTTGTCACCTTTTGTATATTATTTACATTTCCGCATTAGGATAGACCCAAGGAGGGGAGCATAAGTAACCGGGTTCTAGGGTCCAGTGGGAGACCATCTCGAGGAGTCGAGTCCGGGTCTCCTAAACCTAGAATTGGTAGGGTTGCTTGCCGCTCTCGTAGGGGTCTAGGGGTGTGGGATTGGCTATTCATCACGACCGTGGAATCCGTGTTTTATACTGGCTCGTATTGAAAACACGGACGTCCTAGTATATCCAATGTTTCATATGTATTTTCTGCTGCGATATCTGTGATGTGATCATGTGATGTTCTGTGATAGATACAGTATATAGTATATATGATATATTATATAGTCGTTACTTATGTTTTGCATCCACACTAGCCCTGCCCTGCTCTGTCGTTAGTTACCTAACCTAACGGTGCACGAGGGGACACCCAGGCGAATGCGGATGGCATAAGTGTACGTCGTATTTATCTGTGATGTTTAGGTGACTTAAATGATGGGACTTCATTAATGTGATTAATGAATGAAAAGAAACCTAAGATGTTGTAGAATCAAATTTTAAACAAAATAGGTAGCTACAGTTCTTGCTTTGCATAGCGGTATATATGATATACCCTGCACCTTATTCTATGAGGAAAGGACCGAGATCCCTTCACCGGGAGTGACTCCTTTAGCAATAACTGGCAGATGCTACATACTCGGTCTGCTTTTGATTGCTTCTATAGTTTCTGCTTTGCACAGTGATATATATGATATATCCCGCACCTCATTCGACGAGGAAAGGGCCGACGATCCCTTCACCGGGAGTGACCCCTTTAGCAAAACTAGAAAAAGCCTCAAAAACATTCCATTTCAAAATCATTCGATTCTACAACGATATCAAGTTCATTACGCAATAGGTTTTCAGAAAAACCTGTCGTAGCCCTCCGTCATTTCAGATAAGAACTGTTTAGTATTCGTGCTGCGTTTGTTGGCCTTTGTCAAGGCGTAGTGTGCGGTAGCTGAATAGTGTTTATCTGCTTGTGCATGTGATGCAGATTGTTTCAGGGTAGTCGTACGACCTTGTTGGCCTTTGTCAAGGGCCGTGCGGGTGGGTTTGATTCAATCAAGAAATGACGGGTTGAACTTGACTAGCAGCCTATGATTTGTTGGCCTTTGTCAAGGTCATAGGACGCTAGGAGCAAAATATTATCGGGAATTTCAAGTGTTGAAATTTGCAATGAGATTGCATACCTTCTATGAGATAGTTGGATCCCGATACCCACTGCGAGTAAGAGTTACTCCTGGGAGAGTTTTTACACATTATAATTAGCCGATCAAGTAGGTGTCTAGAAAGGTGTCAACGGGGTTACGCCTCTGGGAAAACGAGGTTTACATTAATTAGGTTCGTGCGAAAGCACAGGGGACCTCCCTCAAAGTACCGACACTGGCCTGGCTAAAAGATTGGCGAACTTGTAGTGTGTAATTAATCCCGACTAGTCTTTTCTTTTAGGGTTTGAAGGAAGATTTGATAAAAACAGTGGGAGCCATCCTGATTAGATAAGATAATAACCAATCTGATCTTGCAAGAGCATACGCTAAAGTGTTTTCTTCTCTCTCTCTCTCCAGGTAGCGACCATGTCATGCCCTAATAAAGATAATAATATGGATGTATTGACTGAACCCGCATGTTATACTGTGCTGGGGAACGTTGGTTCCGTTCTTTCCTATAAGAGTTATAGGACTGAACAGGATATAGGGGAATACCAGGATTCCCATGCCACCCGAATGAAGAAAGTACATGATGATGCATTTTCTTCGGGTGTGTTCGTTACAGAGAACTGTTTCTCCATTTGCTCTACGTCCTGGGTATTAGATACCGGGTCAGGATCCCATATATGTAATCAGTTACATGGGCTTAGGAAAGGTAGAGAACTTGGAGAAGGTGATAAAGACATTAGAGTTGGAAATGGTGCAATTATTGCAGCTAAGACTGTCGGGGAATATCACCTTGTATTACCAACCGGTAATACATTGGTTCTGAACGAATGCTATTACATGCCGAACCTGATATGCAACATTATATCGGTTTCTTTATTGAGTAAAGAGGGATATAATTTTGTATTACAGGATAATGTTATGAAGATTTTCCGTAACCAAAAGTTGGTTGGATCAGGCACGTTGTGCAATGGCATTTATGTTCTAAATCAATCAACAGTTCTGAGCATAACAAACACACACAAGAGGAAGAGTTCTGAACTGAACGAATCCTTCTTGTGGCATTGTAGACTGGGTCACATCAATGCGACACGACTAGCAAAGTTGCATAAGGATGGATATTTAAATCCGTTTGAATTTTTATCTTATGACACTTGCCAGTCATATCTCAAAGGCAAGATGACCAAAACTCCATTTACGGGACACGGAGAAAGAGTTACTGAACTCTTGGGACTGATACATAGTGATGTATGCGGTCCCATGTCTACACATACCAGGGATGGTTCTTCGTACTTCATTACATTCACTGACGATCTCTCTAGATTCGGATATGTGTTCCTGATGAAACAGAAATCAGAAGATTTTGAGAAATTTAGAGAATATAAACAAGAAGTCGAGAACCAAACCGGAAAAAGTATTAAAATCCTTCGATCTGATCGAGGAGGTGAATACTTGAGCAATGAATTCCTGGACTTCCTAATAGAGAATGGGATTCTCTCTCAGCTGACTCCTCCATATACACAACAACACAACGGTGTATCAGAACGGAGGAACCGCACCCTATTAGATATGGTGTGCTCTATGATGAGCACAGCAGAGTTACCTATTTCCTTCTGGGGGTATGCGCTGGAAACAGCAGCATACCTATTGAATCAAGTTCCAACTAAATCTGTACCTACCACACCATATGAGATATGGAGTGGAAAGAGACCATGTCTTAAACGAGTTAAGATATGGGGTTGCCCGGCCTATATCAAAAGGCAAAATCCGGAAAAACTCGAGGCACGGTCAGTTCTATGCAAGTTTGTGGGATATCCCAAACATTCACATGGATATCTTTTCTACCATGCAGAGGAACAAAAAGTGTTTGTTTCTCGACATGCCACCTTTTTAGAAAAGGAATTCCTTGAAAAAGAAATTAGTGGCAAAGTGGTAGAGCTGGAAGAAGTTCCAGATACACAAACCGTAACTGAAGATTTAGTGGAACCAGAAGATTCAGTAGCTTCCAATGAACCTCAGCCTCTCCGCCGATCTAGTAGGGTTCCTCGCCAACCTGAGAGATACTACGGTTTTCTCATGGATGGTGGGAGCGAGGATTGCATCATGGAGGATGATGACCCAACTAGCTTCGAGCAGGCCATCACGAGTAGGGACTCGGTGAAATGGCTGGATGCTATGCGGTCCGAGATGGAATCCATGTACACCAACAAAGTATGGACTTTGGAAGTTGCTCCTGAAGGGGTAAAACCCATTGGGAGCAAATGGATCTTCAAGAAAAAACTTGGTGTAGATGGGAAAGTGGAGACTTTCAAAGCTAGACTTGTTGCAAAGGGTTTTCGTCAAAGACCAGGTGTGGACTATGACGAAACCTTTTCTCCAGTGGCTATGCTTAAATCCATCCGGATCATGCTTGCCATCGCTGCATATCATGATTACGAAATCTGGCAAATGGATGTTAAGACCGCCTTTCTAAATGGTGATTTAGAAGAGAGCGTGTACATGACTCAGCCAGAGGGCTTCGTAGACAGTGGGAGCAGCGGGAAGGTGTGCAAGCTGCTTAAATCCATTTATGGATTAAAGCAAGCATCGCGGAGTTGGAACATCTGCTTTGACGTCGTTATCAAAGAGTTTGATTTCGTCAAAAACCCAGATGAACCTTGTATTTACAAGAAGGTGGCAGAGAGTAAGGTTGTCTTCCTCGTATTGTACGTGGACGACATACTCTTGATAGGAAATGATATTCCTATGCTGCAATCAGTCAAGCTCTTCTTATCACAAAGATTCTCAATGAAAGATCTTGGTGATGCCTCCTGCATATTGGGAATCAGGATCTATAGAGATAGATCCAAACGGATATTGGGATTGTCCCAATCCAAGTACATTGATACCATACTAAAGAGGTTTAGTATGGAAGAATCCAAGAGTGGGAACTTGCCCACGATCTCTGGAGTCACTCTCTCCAAAGAGATGTCTCCCAAGACTGATTTGGAGAGAGCTCGCATGCAAGGGATACCCTATGCTTCGGTTGTAGGCTCTATCATGTACGCGATGCTATGTACCAGACCCGATGTTGCATACTCACTATGTGTAGTGAGCAGGTATCAAGCTGATCCTGGAGAGAGTCACTGGACAGCTGTGAAGAGCATTCTCAAGTACTTGCGAAGGACTAAAGAGATGCTCTTGGTGTATGGTAACGGAGAACTCCAAGTGGAGTCCTTTACCGATTCGAGCTTCCAGAGTGATAAGGACGACTCTAAGTCGCAGTCGGGATTTGTCTTTACCCTTTACGGAGGGGCGGTTAGCTGGAAGAGTTCCAAGCAGGAAACCGTGGCAGACTCGATGATGGAGGCTGAATACATCGCTGCCAATGATGCTGCTAAAGAGGCTGTCTGGATCAAGAAGTTAATTACTGAACTTGGAGTGGTTCCACTCATAGCGCAAGCCCCTGCAGTTAATTACGCTACCGCATCGCGGTAACAACTTTCTCCTTCTCCAGATGGTCACTTCGTGTCGTGTGTGTTTGTTTTGTGTTTGGTTGCCCGTGGATTGTATACGGAGACTAAGTTATGTTCGCCCGTAGGGCGTGGACTAGTCTAAATCCGTATCTTTCTTAGATTTGGGTTTGGGGGGTTTTGTGTTTAAGGATACGTTGGCCTCATTTGACACTAAGATCGACTTAAACGTTAGTTAAGGATACGTTAGTCTAATTTTAGACTAAGATCGACTTAACGGGATCGTTTAGATCCGACAAGAGAGCAATTGGGGGCCCTATTGTTTAGTTTAATGACATTGCGGTTGATAAGTAGTTTAAGGACATTGCGGTCCAATATTAGTTTTAAGACGTTGCGGTCAAGGTTAAGGACGTCATAGTCCGTGGATTTAAGAACTCCACAGTCCGGCGTTAGTTTTAAGACATCACGGTCAAGGTTAAGGACAGCATAGTCCGTTGTTAGTTTTAAGACATCCCGGTTAAGGTTAAGGACATCATAGTCCATGAGTTTAAGGACCCCACAGTCCGTGAAATGTATGGTTGTTGGGACCCGTCACCTCTCTTAAGACGTTGAAGGATTACAACGACAAATATCAGAGGAGCGAAGAGATGTACACTTGAACTAAGGTAGATTAAGTGATCTGTAGTCCAGTTTGGAACCAAGACCAATTAATTATATTATGAGCCTATTGGCCCAGTTAAGTCTGGATTGAGGACTTATGGCCAACTTGGGCTAAGTCCAACTGAGTTTGACCCTTTATTGGACTATTTGATATTTGTCTGATTTTAGTCCACATTGTTTTCATCTTTAATTTCCTCAATTTTGAGATTCAATTGAAGGAGAGGCTTTGCCTCTAGAAAATTAGCCAATTAGGCTAAAGCTAGTGTTAAACACTAAAGACCAACAGTGTTGAACACTAGAGATAAGATTATCAAATTAGTGTTAAACACTAGAAATTGTGATTCTCAAGTTAGTGTTAAACACTAACAAATAACAGTGTTAAACACTGGCAACCAAATTATCAGTTTAGTGTTAAACATTAACAGAGATGGGGGATCACATGGGAGCACATGATGGCCTCAGAAAGTGGGGCCGGATCCCCTTCATTTTGTTCTGCAGATAAGTGTTCAACACTTTTTTAATTCTCACAGTCATCACGTGTGGGCACGTGATGGGGGCTCATGCTCTGGTTTATTAGAATACTCATTAGGGGTCACGTGGTGACACGTGAGGGCGCCCCAGAGCTTCTTTTCTGTGGATCTTTACAAGGGTCACGTGGAGGCACGTGACCCTGGTTATTTTCTGTTTAAAGATCTGTTTGTCTTTTTAAGAATTAAATTCTTCATAGGGTTAAACCCTAGCAATAATTTTAGAGGAATTAAATTCCTGTTTTCTTTTGAAGATTTATATTCTTAAGTAGGGTTAAACCCTTATTTTCTTTCTGTGGGAATTAGATTCTCATATGTGTAAAGAATCAAGTTCTGATATAGGGTGAAACCCTAATTTCATTTTAAGGAGAATTAAATTCCTGTGAGTTTGAAAGAATTAAATTCTCAATTAGGATAAAACCCTAGTTCTGTCCATTTTGAAGGAATTAAATTCCTATAATTTTGGAGAATTGAATTCTCATATAGGGTTAAACTGTAATTTTATCCTGGAGGAATTAAATTCCTATAACTTTGTGAGAATTAAATTCTCAGAACTCAATTCCTCCTCTATATTTTAGATCTGCATGGCAGGAGCTCGACCCAATGAGAATTAAATTCTCAACCTATGGGGGGATGTGCACTTTGCAGATCTTCACCAGAGAAAGAACTAAGTTCTTTTTATAGAAGAGTTAAACTCTGAGAATTAAATTCTCTTTTTGAAACCTTTTTTCCCTTTCTTTTCTTACCTAAGGTTTTTCTTTGTAGAGAATCAAATTCTTCCTTCTTTTCTCTCTGAATTTTCAAGATTCCAAGGCTCTATCTCTCTCTCTTTTTATAACTCTCTCCCTTGGCTCCTATTTATAGGAGAAGGAACAGAATCAATCTATTTAGTAAATCTTTCATTGAAAGATTTGATTTATTTTTATCATTAATCTGGGCTTTTAGATTATTAGGTGAATTTTATTCACCGTTGGATTTTAAATCCAAAGATATTCTTTTTGTTATTTCGGTGAGATTTAGGGGGAATCTTTCCATGTCCAAGATTTTTCCATAAATTGGTGATATTTAATCACCTTCAGATTCTTAATCCAACGGTTTTACATAATTCTTCTCCATTTTGGAAAGATTTAAATGATCTTATTCAGAATTTAATTCTGTTGAACAGTAGGGCTTTTAAAGCCAGTCACGTGTTGCCACGTGACCCCTGGTCACGTGCGAGCACGTGACCCCGGGTCACGTGAACACGTGACCCCCTGAAGGGACTCCTCTCCTACGCTCTGTTCTCTGCCGCTGATCTAACCATCACGTGCCAACACGTGACCACTGGTCACGCGTGAGCACGTGATGCTTCCTCTGACGCTCTTTCCTGATTTTTAATCAGGGAACAGTGGACTGCCGTCACTGCCAGTTTGTATATTATTCTTTTAGGGCACGACCGGGATGAGGTCGATGTCACCCTTGTATATTATTTTATTTTCTGTACTAGGATTACCCCGCGGTGGGGTGCACGAATAGCCAGATTCTAGAGGGCAACGGGTCCGCATCTCATGGCGTTGGGACGGAGGGGACCTTACTCTAGAATTGGTGGGCTATTCGTGTTAGTTGTATGTATGCCCTAGAGGCCAGTATTGTACAGATGATGTATATTATATTGGATGCTTGGACATATATAGAGATGACTTTCTTGCTCGATATGATAGTATGCTATCTGGTTGCTCTTTATCTTAACATGTATACTAGTCTCTTTAAACTGTCTTATAGTTACATGTTGATAAAGCCCTTAGGATGTGTACTTGACTACCTGGACTATGATGCAGATCATACTAGTGGGGACATGGTAGTCCATAGGTACATCCTTCAAGGTCCCTAGTCGTGGGTGTATCGAGACGGGGCATCGATATACCAGTGTAGACTAGCGTATACGCCTCTCGACCCATGAGATGGGCGATGGATGATCCCATATCCATTGGTGTTTGACATCAGAGATGGTATACGGATGCTCAGTGGAGACTGGGTACACTGGACGGACTCGCCGAGAACTCCCAGATGGTATTATACCTCACGTCAGATGGCAGTTCTCAGGTGACACTTGTACTGGTTAGTCTGTAGACCCGAGATCGTCATAGAGTCTTGTGTGATTCCCACTGTGCTTTGATCTCCACCTTACCACGTCCATGAGGGCGTGCAAAACGGTGGTCTTTGGG
The DNA here is from genome assembly GCA_030015575.1 of Agapanthus africanus. Lineage (NCBI taxonomy): Eukaryota > Viridiplantae > Streptophyta > Magnoliopsida > Asparagales > Amaryllidaceae > Agapanthus > Agapanthus africanus. The sequence continues at coordinate 694,854,421 of CM057342.1, read as the reverse complement.
TACAGTCCTGAGTCACATGGAGGCAATGAACGATAGGAGGGGTTTCGTCTCTCCCGGTATTGGGGGTTGATATTGCGCTGTGCTCGATTGGCTGTAACAGGGAAGTCCCTGGCCAGGGCTGATCAGAGATTTGCTGGTAAGTGTTACCAGTAGTTTCTCGACCCGTTATGAGCCTCACATCGGCACGACTTCTCGGTTACTGGGGTCTGACGTTTACCACCCCTAGACTTGATATGCGACATATCAGACGAACAGACCGGACTGTACGGTAAGTGTTACTGGTTGGATTCACAGGAGTGTGAGCGGGCTAGCTCGTCGATCTTCTGATCGCTCAATACCCGGATGGCCGTTACGTTTAGCAGACCGCTTGCGGCTTGTGGGTGCTTGATATGATCATCATCTGCTACCGACGTATTGACGAGTCTTTAGAGTCCTACACAGAGGTTTCCTGGCTCAAGCGAAATGAAATAGGGGCGCATATGAGATATGTGCGGGACCGAAAATGATGCGTGTATGTGATACCGTATTTCATTCTCGCGATGAATGTTTCGATTGGTTGTATGTGATATAACCTAGTTATCGAATCAAAGATTGATTCGATAAGTCGATACATTGGATACTAGTCGGTTATGTGCGACATGACCGGATCATTGAATCAAGTGTTGATTTAATGATTTAATGTATAATTATATATTTGATATATTACTTTGCATCAACTAGTATTGGTTCACTTTAAAGGGATTTTCTCACTTGTAGTGCACATTGTATATGTGATATATTTTTTGTGTGCACTTGATTGTATCATGTTTGATGTTGCAAGCTAACTTGTGTTTTGTGTAAAGATTAAACCATGGTTGTGTAATGGTTAGGGTTTTCTTTTTCATTTATTTATTTATTGATTTTGGAAAAGATTATGAAGAAAATGGTGGCATTATTTGGATTTAGTTGAAGCTTCATGAAGGTTTGACTTTGTTACCATTTTGTCTTCATACTTAACCCTAACCATTCCAACTAACCATGATCTATTCTCTACACCTTACCATAGTTAGTATATGATAAGTATTCACATTTATTTTCTATTTTACACAATACTTATCATATCTTTTCTTCTTCTTCATCATCTTCATCAAGAAGGAAAGCTTGTCTTCATCAATGGCATCTTGAGCAAAAGTGTGAGAAATCCAATTCTAAAGTGAACCCACCTCCTATTTCTTCACCCTCTACCTCTTGCCAAGTAGTATAGGGTGTTTTCTTCACAAGTTTCACAACTTGGTGAAGTTGGAGCTTGATCTTGTGTAACCTCGACGTAGATCATCTTCGGCATCGTAACCGACGACTTGTCCGCTCATTTCTCCGATGAAGCCGATGCTAGAGTCCGAGATCCGACTAGGACAGCGGAGAGGACGTCTACGTGGAGCTAAGGAAGTGGAGAACCGGATCTACAAAGGTTGTAGCTTCTCACTTTTAGTTAAGATGTTAACTAGCTTAACTTTTCGCCTAAAATTCTAGTTAACGATCCGTATTAGGGTTTCTCGGCACTCGTAAAATTTGAAATTGGCATGGTTGATGCCTTGTGAGACTTCATTAGCGTGCCTAGGAACCCTACAATTCGCCGCACTCGTAGGGGGTATAGGTAACCCAGGAGGGGTGCTCAAGTTACCGGATTCCGTGAAGTGATGGGTGGTCCATTCATGTTGCTGAAGGGGGCTGCCTAACTTCTGGTTTTGGCGGGTAACTTGCCACGCTCGTAGGGTTCTAGGTTTCATTGCACATGCTATCCACATGACAGGGAACGTCGGGTCTCACTTGCGGCTCAAGTGAAAGCCGGGGCTTCAGATTATCCACCATTCTGTGTTGCTTCTGTGTTGTTTCTGTGATGTTGCTTTATATCATGCCTGGGACGAATGTTATATATATATATATATATATATATATATATATATATATATATATATATATATATATATATATTTATATCTACTAGTAAATGTTGTATATGTTTTGCACCCGCGCTAGTCCAGTCCCCGCTCTGTCGTTAGTTAAGTAACCTAACAAGTGATGATGGGACCCAGTGGCGAATGCGGATGGCATATACGTACATTTTATTTTTGTTCTTTTCTGGTGTGATTAATTGATAGGACTGCATAGATTCTTATCTATGCAAGGATATAACAACCTATATATGATGTTGTAGGACACCAAGTTTTTAAAAACTGACATTACAGACGTTCTTTTTTGCTTTTGCACCGTAGTATTCATTTTGGATATCCTGCACCTCATTCGACAAGGCAAGGGCCGAGATCCCTTCATCGGGAGTGACCCCTTGAGTAAAAGTTTGCGTCAACGTAATCACTTCAATAGTCGATTACTTTTGCTTTGCATCGTGATATTCAGTTTGGGATATCCTGCACGCCATTCGACGGGGAAAGAGCCGAGATCTCTTCACCGGGAGTGACCTCTTTAGCAAACGTTTTCGCCACTATATATTTATAAAACCACTTGGATTCCTTCAACGATATCAAGTTCATTACGTTAAAGAGGTTTTTCGCCAAAAACCAGCCGTAGCCCTCCATCATTTCAGATTAGTATTGCTTAGTATTCGTGCTACGTTTGTCGTTGCTATTCGCCGAAGCGTAGTGTGCGGTAGCTCTGTAATGCTTTTCTGTCGCATGGATATGTGGATTGGTTAGGGCAGTCGTACGACTTTGTTGATTAGTCGTCAAGGGTCATGCGGGTGGGTTTAATGCAATCAAGATAATGACGGGTTGAACTTGACTAGGATCTTTTGATTTGTTGATTATTCGTCAAGGTCACTTAGGTCATAGGGGTTAAAAACACATATCGGGAGTTTCAAACATACAGGAAACTTGCCAGGCTTGCGCATACCTTCTGGAGTGTGGTGACTTGAGTGGCTTCTATCAAATTATCATGCGATGATAGTTGGATCCCGATTCCCACTGATGAGTAGGATTACTCCTCGGATGACTCCGACTAATTCTCCTTTTAGGTTTGGAGGAGAATTCGAGGATACAGTGGGAGCCATCCAGATTAGATAAAATGATTAACCATTCTGATCTAGGTTAGAGTGCACGCTGAGTGTTTCTTTTCTCTCTCTCTCTCTGGCCGCGACTATGACCCGACCCTAAACTAAAACTCATGAACCAAATTAACCAAACCTTCTTAAAACACTTTGGCTTTTGGAATGTCACGGTGTCGCATACATCATTGCCACTTCTATATCACCTTTGCATTTCTCCAGAACACCCCGTATTACTACAAACATCCACTTCCATTGGATAAATCCATCGTATAGTTACATACGAACTCGAAGGAACTTTTTCGAGGATGGATTCTGGTTCTGGAGAGATTGAATAGGATTATTCGGTTGTCTTTTCTCTTTACCTTCTCTCAAGTTGTGAGGGCTCCTAAGATTAGGAGAGGGTACACCTATTGAGCTTATTGGATAGTCTTCTTCCAAACCATAGGCAGGTGCTGAACGGATAGGGAAGGAAGAAAACCAACAAGCCTAACTGTGGTGTACAGAAGGTAATAAGTAAATACATATAAAAGGATTAGAATAATGGCAAAAGGAAATTGCGATCACCATCATTCACGACAAAGACCGTGTAATACCCCTGCCACTCCTACATCCACTTTGCTTTTCTCTAGAACACTCCGTATCACTACGGATATCCACTTCCATTGGATATGCTATCGTATAGTTACATACGAACTCGAAGGAATTCGTTCCAGATTCGGGGATGGTTTCCGGTTCAAGAGAAATTGGATAGGATTATTCAGATGTCTTTTCTCTTTACCTTCTCTCAGGTTGCGAGGGCTCCTAGGATTAGGAGAGTAAACCTATTACGCTTATTGATAGTCTTCTTCCAAACCTTAAGCTGGTGCCGAAGGATAGGGAATGAAGAAAACCAATTAGCATAAAGGAGGTGTACAGAAGGTAATAAGTAAAGACATAATAAAGGGATTGCAGTGAGGGCAAGTAAGTATATGGTTACTGTCATGATTCAGGATAATGGAAGTGGCGTTACTAGGAATACCAGTTAACCCTTTTAAAACATTTTCATGTTTCAGTCTGACTGTGCGATGTTAATTGAAAACTGTTTTCCCAATTGGAATCTAACTCCAGGGTATGTATTTACCAGATCAGTTTCTCACATCTGTATGATATTATAGATGGTGAGTGGGAGTAAGCTATTAGGAATTGGGGTGATTAGATCCTCTTTATATCGGAATTCGTTGTAATTGGTGATATTTGAGGAAATCATCTGGATTTTGCCGGATGGCAAATATTTGGTTTTGAATATCCGTTGTTATGCACCAATTTCAAACTGATATATCTGTACATTTATTTATAAAGTGAGATATAAATTTTTTATATTATGTCTGTGACATTTACCTATATCAGCTGGTGATTAGGTAAGGTGCATTCAATAGCGGTGTAATTCTTCTTAACCATACTACAGTTTTTCAACCTACGACGCACAGGGTTTGAGTTGTTGAACTCAGGGGACTTGTACAAAGTATTGTATGTTGTCCAGTGTCCATTAGGACAAAGGGGGTTGCTACTCGTACTATATTCTGTTTACCTGTGACTTCTCCAGTTCTGGAAAAGTATTTTGTTAAAAATGCAAAATTCCAGATATTGAGAAGTTATAGGTATAAGAATAAAGTAGAGAACCATTTATTGTAAGTATCAGGATTCTTCGAGGAAGTCGAAGATGTAGATACTTGTGTTTGGTATTCCGTTGATAGTAATGGCTTTCAGAACTTGCTTCTCTTTCGGGTTACTCATATATGGATGCACTCCTAGATGAGTAATGCTGATTGTCTCTCTTTCCATTTGGATGATATGCACTGGAGACTGCTGCATAATTTTGAATCTGGTTCCAAATTAGATTAGTGCTTTTGTTTCTATATTAGATTTATATAGAATCAATTTATATCTTAACGATGTTAAGGTATAGGGAGTTGTCCGGCTGATGCTTAAAACCAGAATCCGGATAAACTCTAGGCACGTTTCAGTAATGGTTGTTTGTGGGTTATCCCGGGCTTTGACGAGGGTTAACTTTCTACCATCAGGAAGATCAATATTTACATATGTTCTTGACTGGCCACAGTTTTAGTAAAATGGATTTTTTTTTCAGAAAACACAAGTGGGAGTATGGTAGAACTGGAAGTAATTCCAGAACCACAAACGATCACCGAAGATTTAAATAGAACCTAAGGATTCAATTAGTTTCGACATTCCATTAGCCACTCCGCAAATTTGGTGGGTAACCTCAGGCACCCGAGAGGTACTTTGGTCTTCTCAGAGACGGTGACAGGGGAGGTTCTTGTTTACCCAGACTTGTCATTGCTGTTGTTCTAGACTATAAGACCCGACAGGAGGATGAGTATAGCGTCGTTCTAAACTAGTTTTAGAAATGTACGTATATATATGATTTTGCCAGAGGGTTGTTGTAGTCGGTGGGAAGCAGCGGAAGCATAGTAGACAAGTTGCTTATGTCTATTTATAGACTAAAGCAGGTATAGCAGAAATAGATCATCTATTTTTGATGTGACAGTCATAGGTCTTGATTTCATCAGAATGGGGAGATGGATCTGGTAAGAAGGTATAGAGAGTGATGTCCAGGTATTGGGATGACATGCACTTGATAGGAAGAGATATTCCTATACTACGATCGGTTGTACTATGGTTGTCACAAAGTTGTTTCTCCACAAAGGATATAGATATAATATCAGGTTTTCTGGTTACTAGATCTATGGTTTTAGATCTAGATTTAGGAAGTATCCTAATCTGGGTACTTTGACATTAAATGGACGACTCCTGGCATGGTGGTCTACCTGCAGGTGATGGAGTCAACCTCTCTAAATGTGTCTTACAGACTAAAGGGGAAAGGAATCTGCATGATTAGCATATCGCTTGCTTAGGCAATTGAGTTAATCATGAAATGTCAAGTACCACACCAGATGTTGTTTTTGCACAAGCTGCAATAAACATATCCAATCCTGGAGAAACATTAGGAAGCAGTTAATGAACATAAACGGATATTCTAAGGATATGGTAACGGCAGCCTCCTTCAGGAGACGGTTATCATTTCAAGCTTCCATGGTGACCTGCATGACAGAGTGACTGTCAGAGTTATAGTTTTTCCCTCTTTTTGAGGGACAGTGTGTTGGACAGGTGGTTCCAAGCAGATACTGAGGAAAGGCATGGCGCAAGATACTGATTAAATTCAGTGGATGATACAGTCTAAGAAGTTTGCTCGATTTGGAGTTCATTTATGAATCAGTTATCCTGAAAAATTCTAAGACAGGTATTGCTCATTTTGGAGATAGTTTTCTCCGTGAAGTTGAGATTATGAGAGATACAGAAAGAAACATTGGAGCGGATCACTCACTGAGGCTATTTCTCGAACGCAATCATTTTCGCAAACGGGCTTTGCGAAACTGATTAGTAGAGAAGTTGGGTGTTCGGTATCACACGGGCTGTGAGTATGCGACATCACAATAATTGGCCTAAAGTGCAAGTGGGAGATTGTTGGCTATAGTGCCTTCAAGGCAATTATCATAGTCGCGGACTTGTGATTATGATGATTGAGTGAGGACCTATACCGATAAAACAGTCTTACTCAAGATGATAGTATGCTATCTGGTTTGTCTTTATCATCATGTACATGTTGATAGAGCCCATAGGATTCTTGCTTGACTGCCATCATTATGATGGCGATCGTATATGTGGGAGCTAGGGTCTATAAATACATCCCTAAATGTCCCTATTCGTAGGAGTATCGAGACCGGGCATCGATACTCCAGTGTAGACTAGTGTATACTGATCGAGACCCCAACGAGGAGCGGTGGCCAGGTCTCACAAGCCATTGGTGTTAGTTTGTTCACCTAAGATAGTATACAGGTGCTCATTGGGTTATGAGTACACTGGACGGACTCGCCGGGAACCTGCTAGTTGGTATTATACCTATTGTCAGATAGCAGTTCCCAGGTGACATGTGTACAGGTTAGTCTGTTGACCTGAGATCGTCATTTGTCTCGTGTGAGTTCCCACTGTGCTTTGATTACTACCCTACCACGGCACAAAGGAGTCGTGCAAACAGATTATAGTTGGGTACAGTCCCGAGCCACATGGAGGCAGTGATCGGATCGTCGGGGATTCATCTCTCCTGGTATTGGGGGTTGATGTCGCGTTGTGTACGGATGGCCATCACCAAAATTCCGTGGCCACGGTGGACGAGAATTATCGATCCAGGATCGATAGTTTCTCAGGTGGTGATAGGGTTTCATACCGACACTAAATGTCGCGTTGTTAGGGGTCTGACTTTATCCACCCCCTTAGACTCGATATGCGATACTCTTAGACGAACAGACCGGACTGTACGGATAATGTCACTGTCAGGCTCAGTAGGGATTCTACATGAGTTTGCTCGTTGGCCTCCCTTTCGCTCAATACCTGGGTAGCCGTTACGTACAGCTAGTGCCGCTGACGTGCTTGTGGTTAAACCCACTGCCAGCGTATTGACGAGTCTTTAAAGTCCCACACAGAGGGTTTCAATGATGTAGTAGCCGTATTGGATACGTGCAGGGTTCCGATCGATTGATGTACATTGTACTCGGACTTTCGATTGGACAGTTAATAATACTAGCCGGCTCGAGTTTGAGCCGGATTATTAAATCAGGTATTGATTTAATAATTTACGTATATGTATTCGGTACGTATATTCCAGTATTATATTCTTTATGTTATTCTATCTCTTTGGGTATTCGTATTTCGGTACGAATGCAGATATATTTACAGTAGAATGTAATCCGTATTTTTTATCAGATAACATTCTAGAAGGTGCCACCTCATTTCTTGATTTGACCATTTACATAAAATGGTTAATGAGGTGGATATTTGGAAATGGAGGTTTGGTGAGAACCATACTTGAAATAGTGCACACAAATGAATTGTTAATTCATTTGTGTCCACTATTCAAGTATGGGAGGATTTTAAAATTGGAAAAATTGTTTTTACAAAACCTATTATGCTATTTTCTCTTTCCTAAGAGAGCTCATTTTTGGAAGCATGATAGTTTTTCTTCACTTGGATTTTCTTCTTGAGCTCCTCCCTCACCATTTGCTTCACCTCCTCTAGATTTCCATGGATGCTATCACCTTCTTTGTTTTGAGATAGCTAACACTAAAGATACTACACACTACATCCTAGGCTCTCTAGGGTAGCATCCTAAAGACCCTAGTTGCTCCATATGCATCGTGTTGAGGAGCTAGAGCCGGAGCTACATCCCTCGGATGGATCATCGGAGATGAAGGAAGACCGGCAACCAAACCACATCAAGGAACCACTAGGAGCTTAGAATGAAGACCGAAGGACACGGATCAACTCGGTATAACGATTCTAACTCTTGCTTTAGATTTTTAGTTTAGGGTTTAAGGTCGATCCGGGAATCAGGTAGAGGTAGCGCCGGTTTAGAAAATTTTTGTTCCGCATTTTGGCCGCGTTTGGATGGTCGGGGCGCTGCCAGAACCCTTCACTAGGTGCCGCTTGATGAGTGTTAAGCACCTTTTGTGTTCTGTGGCGCCCACGTGAGTCACGTGAGACGCAGGGCGCTGAGCGCTGGGCGTAGCTCATCGAGTGCTAAACGCTCTTCTATCTTATAATGCCCACGTGAGAAGCACGTGGTGCGTAGGGCGATGAGCTCCAACCACTAAGTTCTAAGCACATCTTATTGAGTAGCGCCCACATGAGGGATACGTGAGGCACCGGGCGCTGAGCGTTCCTTGTATATTTTGTTTTGAGGAGTTTAATTTTCTGATTCTTTTCTGTTTCTTTGATCTCCAAAAACAAGTTCGTCCCGATGAGAATTAAATTCTCACTTGTGGGAGACTTGTCTTGTCCAGAGAAAGAACTAAGATCTTTGATAAGGGTTAAACCCTTAGATATGCCAACGAGATGTTTTGATCTCTTTTTATTTATCGAGAATTTTCTGAGAAGGGAGATCTTCTTCTTTCTTCCTTTTTGAAGCTTTCTGCTTTGTTCTATTTTTCAAAGCTTATAGGGGGGTTCCTCCCCTTAGACTTGAAGTCTTGGGTCCTTTTTATAGTAGAGGCAAGTCTGTTGATTAGTTGAAGAAATCTCTCATTGATAGATTCTAATTGATTTTGGGGATTTTACCCACTGTTGGATCTTTGATCCAAGGACTTCTATTTTACAGAAGGTATTTTTTTTGTTTTTAACAAGATTAGGAAAATATTTTCCCATACATAATTCATTCTGTAGATAGGTGATTTTCTAATCACCATTGGATTTTTAATCTAACGATACTCTGTTTTACATAAAGTAATCTTTCTTATTTAGAAATATTTGAGGCATATTTCCTCAACAGAATTTAATTCTGCATTCTGATGATTTATCATCTCCGTTGGATCTTTGATCCAACGGCTCAGGGAGTAGAATTTGATTCTACTAGGCGTCGGCGCTCATGTGTTGTGCACATGCGGCGCCAATAAGAGTTTTTAACTCTGGCGCTAGTGCCTTCATGGAAGGCACGTGAGGCGCTTGGGCACTAGGCGCTGCCTCATAGAGCTTTGCTCTTTTATTATGGGAAACACTAACACACCTGAAGAAGATGCATCAGAATGCTCTTTCTTCATTAAGGTTGTGTGGAAATCCTTGCATTCCCTTATCCCTTACCCAGACTTATGATAGTTGTCATAAGATAAAGCAGTACCAATGTTCCCCAGCCGAGTATAATAAGCGGGTTCGGTCAATACATCCATGTTATTATCTTGATTAAGGCGTGACATGGTTACTTTAGCGTCCGCTCTTGCAAGATTATATTGGTTATTATCTTATCTAATCAGGATGGATCCTACTGTTTTTATCAAATCTTCCTTCAAACCTTAAAAGGTAAAATTAGCCAGGATTAATTACACCTTACAAGTTCGCTAATCGATCAGCAAGGCTGGTGTTGGTACTCCGAGGGAGTCTCCTCATGCTTTCGTATGGAACTAATTAAATAACCTCGTTTCCAAGTGGTATAACCCCATTAACACCTTTTTAGACACTTACTGGATTAGCTAATTGTAAAGTGGAAAACTCTTCCAGAAGTAACGCTTACTCGCAGTGGGTATCGGGATCCAACTATCACATAGAAAATATGCAATCTCATTACAAATTTCAACACTTGAAATTCCCGATAATGGTTTTTACCCCTAATAAAACCTATGACCTTGACGGAGGTCAACAAAGCATAGGCCGCCAATCAAATTCAAGTCGTCATTTCTTGATCGATTCGAATCCACCCACACAAACCCAAGACGGATGTCAACAAGGCCGTGTGACTGTCTCTACCAATCGCGTCTATGTACTGCAGATAAGTATTACCCAGCTACCATACACTGTGCCTTGATGGAGGTCAACAAACATAGCACGAATACTAAACACTACAATCTAAAATAACAGAGGGTTACGACTGGTTTTGAAGAAAACCATTAACGTAATGAACCTGATATTGGTGTAGAATCTAGTGATTTAAAAAGGAGTGGTTTAAGCTCCGCTTTAAAATCAAGTAGTTTTCAAAATAAACCAAGTGGGTTTTAGCATATACTAGTTTTTGCTAAAGAGGTCATTCCCGATGAAAGGATCTAGGCTCTTTCCACATCGAATAAGGTGCCGGATATTCATAATGGAATACCACTATGCAAAGCAAGAACTAGAGCTGCCTTTTTAAAAAAGTGATTCTATAATATCTTTTAGGATTCTTTTATTTTCATTAATCTTATTAATGAAGTCCCATCGACTATGTTTTCTAAACATCACAGAAGAAACGACAATAAAACACACATATATATGGCATCCGCATTCACTACAGGGACCCGGGTCTTCACCGTAAGGTTACTTAACTTACGGTAAGGCGAGGTCAGGATCACCGCATTGTCGCAGGGACGCATGTAGCCATTGGGATTGCTGGGTTGGCTCATCTAAATCCCGGCTTGAGCTTAGCGGCAGATACTACTCAGCCAGGGGTAAACCCTGTACATCTTCTGTTGCACTACTTCAGGTCATGGGCCGAGATGCACGTGCTAGGTGCTTTCGGTGTTCACAAATGACCCCGCTTCTATGACTGCTATAACTTTCCCTGTGTCATGTATCTGGTTGATGCTTCTGCGTCAGATGCGTCGCAGCGAGAGGCTCGGCAACTGGTCCTTCGCCCACGCATAGTTGGGGATAGTATGACTTTTTTCGATAGAGTCTTGACTATCGGAAAGGAATCTACTAAGGTGGTGCAACCGTTTCGTGACATTTTCAAAGACGGGGCTTCCATGTTGAGGGCTCGGGAAATTTTGCTCCTATATTCTATCAAGCCGGGATTCCTGGTGTTTAGACAGAATGCCTCGGTGTTGTTCATAAGGTACAACCCACACCGTTTTGCTCAACAGCTAGGTTATAATCAAGGTGTTCCTCCCGAGGCATTCTTAGTCGACCCGGCTGCTACGGAGGAGGGTATTCGCAGCGCGCTGCACCATTTTATGCGACTAAATACAGGGTCCCGTTTTCTCGTTAGCGAGCTGAGCTATGTGCCAAAAGCTTTGAATGCTTATGCGGCGTGGTACCAGCATACGACGAGTGCTGTTATCAGGGAGGAAAGGCGGCTATTACTCGATCACAAAGATATCGTCCCAGCCGGTAATCCAACGGTCTCTTTAAAGCGACATACCGCCGTTCGTCCCTCTTTAAGAGAAGTTACTACGGTTGTGGTCCCGTGAGCCTTCCCTGAGAATCCTCAACTGAGTGTTCCCGTAACTGTGGTAGCCATGGCGTCCCCAGAATATGGCATTGGTTCGGAGATTTGGACCCGCCGCCCGAAAATTCCTGTCAAGCGAAAGCTCTTATCGTCGGTTGTTGGTGTCCGTTCGCAGAAAAAGAAGAAGTCTTTATTCTTTGCCGACGTCGTATTCGGAAAGGAGCCCCATGCTCCCTACAGTAAGGGTTGTGCGAATATGGCACCAATGAAGGTTTGTTCGACACGCCTACGACCGATATTGATCTATAGGCTGCCCTCACAGCTTCCGAGCGACTGGCTCGCGAGGAAGCGACATTGATATCGATTACAGAGTCAGGTATACTTCATTTACATTCTTATGCACCCATCCATTCTCCCCTTATTATGTTGTTATTAACGCTCTCTTCTTCAATAGGTATTTCTGCCGAAGAGGCTCTCGCAGCTTCCCTCATGACATTCGAGGAGGAAAAGAGGCTCCGCGCTTCTTTGGGCCTTGGTAAAATTCGCTTCATTACACCTTTAAACTTTTTATTCATGGTCTGACCCTTCTCTTCCCTTTATTGCACGAACTACCACAACCCAAGCCATTTCAAGTGTAGTGACAATCCCTAGTGATAACGCAGCAAAGCTTCCAGAACCACCGATCACAGTCGCGGCCATTCCGAAGCCACCACAGGAGGCGTTGCTGAAGCAGCCGATGATGGACGTTGTAGCGGCTCTGGAACCAGAGCTTAGCTCGGATGATGACGTCCCCCTGTCGGAAGTCTTAAAGAGGTCGGTTCTCACAATTCAAGCTGAAAGGAAGCGAAGAAAGCATGCGGAGAGGGAGCGCGATGCCGTCTTGGCCGTGGGTGCAGGTTCCGGCAATGTTCCGCCTGCTGCCATTCCTTCAACGGATGTTCCTTCTGCCCTGTCTACTGCCTATTGATAGGTTACGCATGCAACTCGGGAGGAAACTAAAAAGTTACTTCAAGGTAACGTGATGCCTAGTCTCTTATTAGAACTTGGTCCTTGAATTCTGACATACGCAATTTCTTTTAAGCAGGATCGAGTCCCGACGATGGTATGGCCGGTGAAACACCAATGACTACAGAGCCTGAACTGGACACTCTTTCTCGGGAATCTGGGACTGTCCAGACTGCTGCTCTTTCTCCTTCTGGCTCCTTGGTATCGGCGGGTGTTGCAAGCATTAAGAAGGCCCTCGTCGAGTCAGGGGATGAAGCTATGGGTACAGAATCTATTCCCCCGAGGGAGAATGAGGAAACCGTTACATTTGGTGACGCTTCCGGCATGCTTTCGGTATCTGACCTATCAGGTACTCCTTGGGTTGTTATCTCTGAGTTTTTAACCCTGTTAATCCCTTCTAATGATATTTCATTTGTGTTGAGCATAGGCGCGGTAGTCCCTGAAGCTGTGCCGGCTGGAGAAGTGCTGCCGGCCGCCACTTTGACAGTCGTGGTCCCTTTGCTTTCTTCTGTGCCTCCTCAAATCTTAGAAGGTATGGGTTTCTCACTTATTTGCTTCGCTGTGGATACAATCCTCCTTGTATTGACTGTATATTGCCGCGACTCTGCAGGAGTACTTTTCGACCATTTATACCAGGTGTTAAACCCGTATTTTTCCTTTCAGTCGGAAATCGCTCCACCTTCTGGTATTGGTCAGTATATTCTTCACCTAGTGTTTCTCTTTTTTTTTATGAGTAGACTTATTATTGCTAAGCCTTCCTTATATTGACCACAGTATCACGGGTCGGAGGAGGAAGCGAAAGAATAACCATGCATCCGGTACTCCTTGTTCTTCCACTTGCAATAGCCGGTACGATAGATTCTATCTCTCGGGTGTTTTCTTTGTCTTTCAAGTTGAAATTTGACCGTAATTCATTTTGCAATGATTACACCGGCTCTGGATCCTTTTGAGTCTCGCATTCCTATGCCCATAGGGCCCATTGCTAAACGTACATCCTCCGGGGGCGCAGCGAATAGCCGGCGAACGTTAAGCGAGTTTATCGAAGATCTCGATGCCAAGGCCCTCACTTCTGCTACGGATTTTTCCGACGAAGTCAATCCAATGCTGGCGACACTCGTGACCTTCCATAATGAAGATCTCGTTGGTTCTTGGGTTGATTATTGCAGGAAGATCTAGGCATGCCTGCACGAGATTGAGCTTAATCGTCTCCCTCCTGAGGTATTGGCCTCGAACTCTCAGCGGACTGCGTTGGTCGAGCAGAGCATCTCTTTCATTCGATATTTCAAACAAGAGGCGGCCCTGAGGCGAAAGGAATATAAGGCAGCTTTCGGAGAATCCGTCTAATTGCGTGCCCAGGTTGAAGCGAATGCTGCGCAACTGAAAACTATTTTCGACAACCTTCAATAATGTATTTCGGATGGGTTGACACTAAGGCAGAAGCTTGACTTCACCGAGCGGGTCACGCAGGACTGCGAAGCTGCCAAGCAAGAAATCGATGAAAAACTTTCATCCTGTTTGCAGCAACGAACTCAAATCGAAGCGGAGTTGGCCACCGTAGCTGAACACGAGAAGGAGCTGAAGGGAGCGCGCAAACGATTCGTCAGTTTATTGAAGACGCCTCCTCCTTAATAAGTGTCATTGTACCCCTTTCATTGTACTTATTGTATTCTTCTGATTAATGAATAACATGTATTCGTTTTGATCCCTGAATGTATCCTGTATTCTCTTAAATTCATGAATAAAAGAAATATTTTATTTCATACTGGAATTTCTTTTTTCTTCGATGTCTTGCTCTGGTGTGAAGTAGTTTATATACTCATTTTGGAGTTTGTAGTTTATTCACTCATCCCGAAATCTCTAGTTTATGAACTCATTCTGGAGCTTGTAGTTTATTCACTCATCCCAGAGTCTCTAGTTTATGAACTCATTTCGGAGTTTGTTTAGTTTACCTCCCTTGGCTTGTAGGCAAACATGTCCTAACATTACAGTTAACCCCTGCTCTTTACGATAGAGGCCCGTTAGCGTCTGTGGTACTAGGGTTTTTGTCCGTCGTACTGTCAAGTTGGCTGATGTGTTCCCCGATATACAGACTTTATGCTGCTGTTCGAGTAGCCCCGCTACTGTCGTGTCTCTGATCCCTTCGGGGGCTGGACAAGACATCTTCTGTAATCTCCTTAGGTCAAATTACCGTCGGAAGAGCAAACGTTAGGAATTTTTCATGACGCTTTTTTTTTTAGATTAGGCTCAATTTGGGAGCCCCGATGAGTCATAACCACTCCGCGCTGGTGTGGGATGATCTCCGATAGTCTTTCGGGTTTTATTTGAGTTGCCGTCAAAACCCTGAAGCTAGGAATTTGGACTTCTCTTCTTTTGTCGACATTGCGTCTGTTGTAGTGAAACGAATGTCGAGGTGATCTCTACGTTGTTTGTGAACTGTCGAGACTTGGAACTAAAGATTTAGCCATGGCTCCTCTTGTTTTGACCCTGGGGTCATTTGTTGACATCACGTCTGTATCCTGCTGGAGTGAGAAGAAACGCCGTTGTTGACACTATGTCTGCTGTAATGAGACGAGTGTCAAAGGGGTCTCTAGGTTTTTTTTTATGAACCGTCGAGACTTGGAACTAAGGACTTAGCCATGAATCCGCTTTTTTGACCCTAAGGTCGTTTGTTTACGTCGCGTCTGCATCCTGTTGCAGTGAGAAGAAACGCCGTTGTTGACACCATGTCTGCTGTAACGAGACGAGTGTCGAAGTGGTCTCTAGGTTGATGGTGAACCGTCGAGACTTAGAACTAGGGACTTAGCCATAGCTCTGCTTGTTTTGACCCTGGGGTCGTTTGTTGATGTCGTGTCTGCATCATGTTGGAGTGAGAAGAAACGCCGTTGTTGACACTATGTCTACTGTAATGAGACGAGTGTCGAAGTGGTCTCTAGGTTGTTGGTGAACCGTCGAGACTTGGAACTAGGGACTTAGCCATGGCTCCGCTTTGTTTTGACCCTGGGGTTATTTGTTGACGTCACATCCGCATCCTGCTGAAATGAGAAGGGACGCCGAGCTGATCTTCCGACGGTAGATGTTGCCATCGAGATCTGGCTCTCCCTTTAATGGAGCCTCTTGGAAGAACATGGTTCCCCTTTTCATTTGTGCCCGTGGATTGTATACAGGGATCGGTATGGACTCACCTGCATGGTAAGAGTTTCATCATTTTTTTATTTCTTTCCGTAATGCTCTATCATTTTAGCTTTTTATATCGCGAAAGTCGCGATTACCCAACCATTTCGGTTTTTCATCGCGGTGCCCAATCATTTTGGCTATTTTTCTTTTTACTCGCTGCTTTTTATTGCGAGTTGCCCAAACATTTCGGCTGTTTTTTATATGCATACATTTTGCACGCTGATTTTTATTGTAAGTTGCCCCATCATTTCGGCTATTTCATATGCATTTTTGGCTCACTGATTTTTGTTGCGAGTATGGAACTTGAGATCTTATACCAATCTTAGCATCAGCATCGCTGCGAATGGAATATGGCCAGGAGCGAATCATCATTTTCCTTGAGAGGACTTAGAATTTGCTACCAATTTAGGTATCAGTATCGCTTCCACCGGGATGTTGCTAGGAGCGAATCATCATTTGCCTTTGCTGGTTTGAACAAAGGTGGCTTAGCAAACAGGGTTAAGGCCCCATTGACTAAGACTTTTGACTTTATGAGCCGTAGGGGTCTCATAAAGGGTTTTCTCCCTACGAGTCATAAGGATCTCGTAGGTGCATTTTCTCCTTAGGGATCGTGAAGATCCCTAAGTGTGTGTTCACTTATAAGTCATAAGGATCTCATAAGAGTATTTTCTCCTTACAAGTCGAGAGGACCTATAAGTGTTGTTCACTATATGAGGACATTTCTCGTCGTTGGTGGAACTAGTGGAGGGAACGTTTATTTGTGCTCGTGGATTGTATACAAGGGCCGATATTGGACCGCCTGCAGGGCAACATGGGGGATATGACGGCTTAAGAACAGGTTCAGATCCCTGTAGCTTAAGGCTTTTGAATATTATGAGCCGTGAGGGTCTCATAAGGGGAATTCTCCTTACGAATCGTGAGGATCCCGTAAGTGTAATTTCTCCTTAGGAATCATAAGGATTCCTAAGTGTGTTGCTCCTTTTGTGAATCGTAAGGATCTCACGCAGTTATTTTCTCCTCACAAGGTCGAGAGGACCTTACAAGTGCACATGAAATTTTTTTTACGAGTTTGCGCCCTATTCGGGCTTTCACAAGCTCGCCGGCAGTCCTGCTGTTTTTACTCATGGCGCCCTTTCGGGTTTTCATCCGTGTCCGTTTTGCTTATGGACATACCGTTTTTTTAACGAGATTGCACCCTTCCGGGTTTTCACAAACTCGTTAGCAATCCTGCTGTTTTTACTCATGGAGCCCTTTCGGGTTTTCATCCATGCCCATTTCACTCATGGATATACCCTTTTTTTTACGGCGACTCCACTGAGGAATAACTTTGCCGCTCACCTCTTGAGTTGCAATCTATGCTACCAAGACTTCGATTGCAATATGGATCTCAAGAATTTGTATCGCCGTATCAGGGGTAATGCGCTAGTTTAGGGACGTTCCGGTCTAGTGTTTAGTTTAGGGACGTTCCGGTTGAGTGTTTACTTTAGGGACATCTCGGTCCATTGCTGCCATTTTGGAGGCAACGTTTAGTTTAAGGACATTTTGGTCCATTGTTAGTTTAAGGATGTCTTGGTCCATTGCTGGCATTTTGGAGGTAACGTTTTTCCGAATACCACTTAGAGCTATTTACAACACGGCAGCCATGGAATCGTTCCTGTTTCTTGGACCGAATGTATCCAAGCCCAATCGTCTCCATTCTCTCGTTGGGCATCTTTTGTTGGGTTCCAGGGATGTCTCAAATCCTGTTGTAGAACTGGGCTTGTCGAGCGGTCTGTTTGAAGGGTACGCCTTGGCATCTTAATAGCTTTTTCAATCCCTCTACGTAGTATCTGGGCAAATGGATTGGTTGAAGCCTGTCAAACGCAAGATCGGTACCATGCCAGACTTCTTTCTCCACTTTAGCCTCCGTGGATTGATAGAAAAGGATCGCCTTTTCATCTCTTCGCCTGGGAGGGACGTAGAAAGTCTCTGGCTCTTGCACGCCGTATGTAGCGAGCGCATCAAGTTCCGTGTAATGCCGCTGCGGAACCATGGCAATTTGCAAACTCTGATCATCTCCAGTGAAGGTCTGCATTGACAGTCGGACAGAGAACACTGCGTTGGCCTCATCCTCAGAGTCACTGACGAAGACAAAAATAGGGGTAGATGGTCCAGGCCTATTGCCTTGGGACTGCCCTGAGTAGACTATCTCTTCATCCTCTTCGGTATCCCTCCCGAAGATCGGGATATTGGCGACGACTTTTTGTTTATTCTCCGGCTTATGACATATTTCCGTGTCTTCGAAGTCTGGTAGGAAGTACTTTAGGTCTTCATATTTTTGGAATTCATTTACAGAGAATGTATTTAGCTCCCCTATCACGGTGTACTCGAGACCATCTTTGAAATAATTCATACACAGATGTTGTGTAGAAGGGATGGCGTTGTACTCGTGTAACCAAGGCCTTCCGAGCAGAGCGTAATGTCAGTATTATAAACCCAAGTGTCCGTGATGACTGGGAGTCGAACCCGGAGATAGTAATTTTATCTTGAGCCAGGTGCCGAACGTTCATGCAAATCTCTTTCAGCACCCTTATGTTAAGAAGGTTGGCGGATGACCCATTGTCAATCAGGATCTTCCCTATCTTGATTTCGTGGCAGTACCCGGTGACATATAGAGGACGGTTGTGCTCGCACGTTCCGAGGAGGAGGTCTTCATCGCCGAATGTAATATCAGCTGTATGAACCTCTGCCAGCTTGTCCTTCATATTTTCTTCTGCAAGGAAAGCTTGGAACTGATCGGGCTCTTGTAATTCCTTGATCAGAGAATCTCTTGCTTCTTTGGACAGGAAGAGAGCATCCAGTATGCTCAGTTGTGAGAGTATCTTCCTCAAATGTGCCAGGACGTTGTAATCCACCTTGTTCTTCCTAGGCGGGTCCTTGGCTGCGAGCTCTTTGACAGCTTCATCATCGAGGGCAATTTCTTCCGGGACTTTTTCCTTCCCCTTGTCTCTTTTGTTCAAACCTTTGTTTGTAAGCCCAAGGTTCTTTTCAGGTAACATACAGTTATGGAGTTGAATGTTCTCGCAGTTCTTCTCCTCTACTTCTTTTTCTAGAGCTGAATTCTTTGAAGAGAGGGTCGAGGGTTATTTCTTCCTCAGAATCGCTCCCGAATGTAAGAACTTGAGATTTCCCTTTTGTCGGACTGGTATCAACCATATGACAATTGCCAGCCATTCCTTCACGCTCGTCTGTCGTGCTCCTTTGCCGTCGATGGGTTTTGCTCTTCATCCACTTGAAGTGTTGCCAGTGAGCGACGTATCCTTGCCATCACTTCTTGAAGGCATTGCACTCTTCGGTAGAGTGCATGACCCTCTGATGGTATAAGCAGTAGTTCGGATGTATATCCGCTTTGTCGAGGCACGTACTCCCGGGAGTGTTTTTCATGAGAGGGGGAAGCTTCATTCTCATTATCAAGGCTTTAGCGAACCGCTTCTCTGCTTTGATCCTGCTCTTGCTTGTAGCAGGTGTGCTTTGGATTGGGTGGAGTACATTACGACTCATCCTTACCACAGCTTCTTCATCCTAACGCCGACACTTGGACTTTTCGTATATGGCCGTTTCACGTTCTCGGTTGGCTTTGCTCTTTTGAAGGGCTTCGTTTAGTAGCCTGTCAATCAGGTCGTCTGACGGTTCTAGGGGTTTTAGAACTGATCCTGCCCTCGGTTTCTCTGTGTTGCTTTCCGACAGCGATGGAGTTTCTTCGTCTTTTAATGACGAATGAGAGACCATGTGGCAACTTTCTACATAATCCTCGGGTTCTTTTGACGAGTCGTTTCCCTCATCATTGTCACTGACTCCGTTCTCAAGGATATGGTTGAGAAACTCTTCAAGGATGGCCGGGGTCCGCGCCTTCTGGTTGTATTCTTCCAGCACATCAATATACTTCTGTAGGTCCGTGCGCTTGTCGTCATGCTCGAAAGGCTGCACAGACTTCTTGGTCTTCTTCTTTTTGTTTAAAGACTTTGAAGGTTTGACCTAGGTGTTTTGCCCATCATTAGCATTTTTCGGTGTGGGTAACGGTTTCATCATCCCTTCAATAATCTCGGGCTCCAGCGGGCTTTTCCACCTGATCGCCGGACCTGCTTGAAGATCCTTTAGCATTCTTTTAGTTTTAGCTGAAAGGATAACTTCCCACGGAGCTTCTTTTACAAACGAGCATGATTCCCCCGACGTGTCCACCTTTTTAGGACCGTGCTTCTGTGGCGGGTTCACCCTCCAGTTTTCGGACAGCGCAAACTTGCCTTGTTGGTACTTGTCCTCGACCCAGATTTTGAAGATGTAGCAATCCTCAATTGGGTGGCCCACTAATCTATGGTAAGAGCAGTAGTTGGGACTGTTGACGTCACCAGGTTGCAGTAGACGTCTCGGATCCGGCAGAGTGATAAGTCTGTTGCGCACTGCCAGTTCGAACAGTCTCCTCGTTTTATCCCAGGGAAACGAGTAAGGACATCCTAGCTTCTTTTCAAGGGATTGGCATGGGCGTGTGTTGCTTTGGCGAGCAACCGGTTTCGGGTCACTCGGTTGTTATTGCGTGTTGGAAACGAAGGCCGCTTTCCCTTTACCCTTTGCATTCCGAGGGACTATTTTTTAAGAGGAGGGTCCGCAACCCATCTGGTTCATTTGGGCCAGCTTATCGATCAGTGCCTGGAAGGTGGTCAGTTTGAAGAACACCATGAACTGGGATATAGTTGCTTGAGGATCAAGAGTCCCTATGAACATGCCCACGGCAGGAGCTTCTTCGACGCATTGTTCGTATTTTGACCATAAGTTCCGCCACAGAATTGCGTATTGAACCCAGGTTTCTCCTGGCTTCACCCTGGCATTAATTAACGCCGTGATCGGGGTGCACTCGCTTGCGCTAGTGAACTGCTGCGTGAATAGTAGCTCCATCTCAATGAATATTTTGACGAAGTCATTTGGGAGCTCTGAGTACCATTCGAATGCTGTTTCCAACAGGCTGCCAACGAACTGGTGAAGCAGTAATTTGTCGCCGCCTCCAGTATTGCCGTATAAAGCTCTGAACTGAGCGACGTGCTGATGAGGATTGCATGTCCCCTTATATACGTGGAATTTGAGGATCGTATATCCCAGCGGGTACTTGATTTGATCGTACCAGCCTGGGTAAGGTCTCCAGTTCTAACGACTTGGCCAGCCGCTTCACTTGCCTAATAAGCTCGTATTTGCTGAGCTATGTAGTCATCGAGGGCAGCCTTGGAGATCGTTTCTTCTTTGTCTGTTGAGAAAGCCGGAAGAGGGTTTGATGTTTTCCCTCTATCGTCCTCGATGATTATCGGATGGTCTTCAGCTGAAGGGTCTGGCTGGATCATCATCCCAACCATGTCTTTGAACAGAAGCGTCATCTGCTTTATATTAGCAACCTGTTCCGCGGCCGCCTTATTCTTCTTTTCGAGCACCCTTCGCAAAAATTCTGTATCAGTCTCCTGCTCCTGGCGTTGTTCAGACGTCGATTCCGGGCTTTCTTTCTACCCAGTGAGTGCGGCCATTTTCGTCAGCATCTCCTAGAGCTTTTGTTGTTGCTCCTGAGCTTTTGTCAACGACCAAGTGAGTGGTCGATGACCTACAGAAGCATGTCTTTCCTCTTTCCCGGAAGCCGTGTACACCGTGTGCACGATCATACCCCCAGACTTGGGGCATTTGGGTCTAGTGCCTTTCGAATTCGCCGCAGACAGTGCGGTTTTCTCTAGCCTTCTCCTTTTATGGGAGGTCAAAGTTGAAGGGGCCGTTGTAACAGGCACCTGTGTGGAAGATACCTTCCGTAGTATGGCGGAGGAATGGTCCTCCTCCTGCCGAGCCTTCTTTTTCTCTAGTCGACGAGAGTAATTTTTTTCAATTACAGAGTCTTGGACTTTCCGCCAGACCCTGTAGATTTTGGAGGACAGCCGCTGTAACGTTTTGAAAAACGTTTAGGTGAAAATTCGGATAATCGGTAAAATAACTGGTGTTTTCCGTAAAAGCCAAGATATAATTATTTTTCAATATAGACTTAAATATACCTATTCTAATTATGTAATTTCTAGTATTTGATATTTAATGAGTCACTTATAAATTTCTAGTTTACTAAAATATTTCCCGTAATTAATTATTTTAAATATTATTGTAAGCCTTCATTAATACATTTAATTAGTGATAATTACAAATTGGAATGGGTTAATACAAGTTTTGTACAGCATGTCACATTAAACCAAAGTGTAACATGTGGTTTTTGAAATGAAAAGAAGTTGTCAAGATGGTTTTAGAAAATATAAAAGAAAAAGGCTTAAATTGTGAAATAAATTAAAGTAATTGAGGTATGGGGGTATTTCCTTCACTTGGAACTTTCTACACACTCACCCACACTTATACACCCCCATTTTCCTCACATGTGGCCGACCCCCTCCCCATTTTCAGCAACCCCTCACCAAAATTTTCCCCCACTTCAATTGATAAAAGAAAAAGAAATTATTAAAGAAGGAAACATGGTTATATAAAAGAGGTATGGTCTTTTGTTGACTTAGGAATTTTTTCAACACACCTTACTCTCTCTCCCCTCTCCCATTCAGTCGAGCCCACCCTCTTTTCCTGCAACAATAACAGCCCCCTTTCTCATCTCATTTCTCTTCAAAAAAAACTCATCAAATTTGCCTCAAAAATCAACACAAAACCTCAGAAATCCCAAATCCAACCTTTACCCATTATTTCTTTGCCCAATCTAGAATGAATCAAGGAGCAAGATGGTTTTTTGGGAGGCTAGTTTGCAAGTGGGATCTACAAATTGTTAGGTATAAAATATTAACCCTTTGGTCATGAGTTGGTAAATTCCTCCAATTTAAGTTATTTTGATGTTTAGATAGGGTTTTAAATTCAAGTTTGAAATCTCTAGTGAAGGGTTGAAATCAAGTTAGGGTTTTCATCATTTGTTCATGGTTTAATTGTGTAGTTAACATCTAGTGGGCATGCAAAACCTAATCTAGTTGCTAAATTGCTAATTGCTACATTTAATTTGTCTTAAATTAAGCTATGTTGCAAACTAGATTTTAGGATTAATGAAATTATGTGAGATTAAAATCTAGTTAATGTTTATGTGACCTAATTAAGATATTTAGTGAATATTGTGGCCACTAGTTTTGCTAAAACATCAAGTTTTGAACTAAAATGGGAATTGATGCTTACTAGGTTTTGGGTTAAATCGATTTTATTTAAGTTTGAGATTTTGGTGAATTATAACCTATTTCATTTAATATTTGATGTGTCATGGACGTGCAATTGGTGCGATTAGGTTTTTGGTTTGGTAGTTGCCACGTATTGCGACCCTAGTTGTGGTCTGTGGCGTGGTCGCGAGAGCGTTTTGTGCACCAAGTGCGTGCGCGTCCAGTTAGGACGCGTGGTTGACTTGTATCGGTTGTGTCCGCGACTAATTATATAATTATTCTCTTTTTACTTGTGTACGTTTCTAGGATCGGATGCAGAGGCGTCGGATGTGGCGCGGAGATGGCAGAGCTGGAATCGGATCAGATTAGCCGAGGCGTCCAGGTGAGTAGATATATATCTACGGGGAAAGTCGGGTGGATGGCGTATAGCACCCCCGCAGTTTCGTAGTGTAATATACGAATACGTTATATTATGTGTGTGTGTGTGTGTGTGTGTGTGTGTTGCGATACGTGGATGATTATCAAGATGGGCTTTAGGTGTTCGCAGGTTAAATTTAGTGTAATTGTAAGATAGTGCTTAGTGTAATTTCTTAGTCGTGAAACCCTAGAATAAGGTATACACACACACATGCACACATGGGTTATGTTTTGGTGTATATGATATATGAATATATATATATATACACACACGCATGATGAGGATAGTATATGATTCTCGGAGATGATTCGATGTGATTGGGCATGATGCCGTGAGATCGGTGATGTGATTTGGGTCGCGTTATGAGATACGACATATTATATTAGCGGATTGATGGGCGATGTGTTTTCATACACATGCGGATATATGTTGATGGTATCGGTATGTACTAGACTTAGATCAGTACCCTAGTTCATAATATTATGATGATGATACCATATGGATAA
Source organism: Agapanthus africanus (assembly GCA_030015575.1). Taxonomy (NCBI): domain Eukaryota; kingdom Viridiplantae; phylum Streptophyta; class Magnoliopsida; order Asparagales; family Amaryllidaceae; genus Agapanthus; species Agapanthus africanus. The sequence goes on along the minus strand of CM057342.1, from coordinate 694,830,351 downwards.
TGTGTTATATGTGATATTCGATCCGTACCCCGATTTTAGGATGCCGTATGAGGGATTTACCGTACGAGATACAAAAATTATGATAAATCTGTACTCTTGATTTTAGGATGTTGTATTGTATAGTTTATCGTACGTGACGCTATTGAGGCGGGATCACCGACTACTATATATATCGACTCGGACTTAGATGGTTTTCCTTATCCTTTTGATTAGTCTCTTAACTTTGTCCTGTAGTTTACTTAGTAGATGTTAGACTGGGCTCAATTCATTCTTATTTCTAAAACTAACAAATCGTGAGTATTTTAAAGACAGGCCAAAAGATATTACGGATATTTCGAAGGACGTACCTTTTCTTAAAAACACCGTAGCCCCTATTTTCTAAACACCACGATTCGTGTTATTTCAAATGCCAAAACTGTATGACTCGTATATATAATGTATATTCTTATATGTTGCGTTTACTGTTCATTTTCCGTATATTCTTGCTATTCGCATCGCATTGCATGCTTAATTGTGTTTTCATTAATTATTATGAACCCATGCTGTTAGGACACCAACTCCATTACCGATGATGCGTATGTCTACGAACACTTGCTTGCCGGCTCACACACATCATCATCGGTAATTGCCATGACACATACACTTTAGAAGTATTACTTCATTGACATGACTTGCTAGCTGATAGTTCCAATATGTTATTGCTTTTATATGCTAGTTTAATTATTGCATTCCTTGCTTGATATCCGATGCATTCACATATTCATTGTCATGCAATCTTATGGGGCTATATGCTGGTAATTCACTGTTATTTACTCTTGAGATTAGGATTTGGGATTTCCATGAGATTTCTGGATTTGGAGAAACCGCAAAAATTTATAAACTTATTATCATTTTAAAGATAGAAAATGGTGGTTTTCTCATGATATGATATTTGTGATGTCCACCATGAGTTTTCTCGGTTCTCGAGTGGTATCATACACTCGATTCGAGGTAGGGGGAGGGACCGTCTGTGGGTGCATGGTGGACCCGGTGCGGTACCCCAGGGAAAGAAGATCGTATAGAAAGGTGTTAAGCCCGGCAGGGGAGCATTACCGACCGGTGACTTTATGGAGACTCGACGGATATCCGGAGGATACCGTTCGGAGTTATAGGCCGATCCTAATCATGCGGAGCCCGAGATATTGAGATTTGATGATATGGGCCAGTCTGGATTGCCGGAGCCCGAGATATTGAGATATTGAGATATATATTTTGTGTCGATGCTTGACACGGATTCTCTGTTGATTTCATTGATGATACTTCGATTTTTATACAGAAATCTCACTAAGATATGAAAACAGTTTTCTCATTCAGTTGCATTCTATTTTCATGCATTCATACATCATATATGTATTATGTTACTACCTGAGGCACTGGCACGAGCAATTGGTTTTACACTTATGTATAGATGTTTACCCTTTCCATTATATAGATGCTTCAGGTTATATATTGAGGATATATTATTGTATGACCTAAGATAGAGTCATACATGCGATTTCTTTTCAGTGATGTTTTCTACTCACGAGTTAGCAACTCAACCCCGTTGTGCCACAGTGTCTTGCAGGTTTTGCCGTACAGGTTTCATTGCGGCTTGCTGGCACACTGCTTCCTTTCGGGTGATTGCTTGGTAGGTGGGTCCACTTGCATCGTGACCACCATTGTACTTTATTTTCATTCTGTTGTATCTAGTAACTCCATCAACCAGACTTGTATATTTGATAGACTTAAAAGACAAGTGTATATTCTTTCGACCTTAGAGTCGCGCTTGTATTATTATGGTTTTCTGGTGGATATTGGTTTTCTTCTGAGTTTTGATCCTCACCCTTCGGCGTTGTATATTATACTGCTTGCGTGGTTGTGTCCGCGAGTTGGCGAAGAGCTAGCTCCCGCTTGGGGATGCCTTTATTCATTATGTATATTATTCATGTTTATACCCGTTTGGGGCCAGTATTTACAAAGGAGACTCTACCGAAATTTTCGGGAAAATATGATGTTGCTTTTAAATGTATAATGCCATTTATTTTATTTAAACCACTTGCTTTAAACAAGTTTTCCTTCACTTCTTATTTAAAATGGTTTAGATTTCTGGGCTTTCTGGTTTCTTGAATTAGGTGGGGTCCTATAGACTTCACATGATTCAAGTGCTAGTCACGTGCTATTTCGGTTCGTGACAGCCGCTAAGGGGGCTTCTCCGGCTTCACCTGTGTCATGTTTTTAGCAGGCAGAGGAGACTTCTTCAATACAGTGGTTGGAGAGTTCTTTCGCACCCTCCTGAGCGGATCGAAGCCGTTCCCAGTTGGAACAGCAACGTCAATTTCCACCATTGGAGCTGGTGGGGTAAGTCCAGAGGGGAGTTTCCCCCAACTCTTCTCACTCTGTGCAAGTGGCGACATCGAGCATGTCTTGCAGATGGGACCACCTCTATCGTGGGAGCGGTTCCGTCATGCCTCTGGCTTTGATGAAAGGCTGCTATTGGTGCCAGCCTGTTGAAGACTGACATCCGCTGAGAGGGAACGACTAATCTTTCGAAGACCGACTTTCTGGTAAAGTGAGCACTTCGAACGACTTCACCCGTAGTAGGAGTTGGAACGACAAATCTTATGAATACCAAACCTTTGGTAGGAGAAACCCTTTTGGCGACTTCTCCCGTCGGAGCTGGAACGGCTATCCAATTCGGGATAACCCCTTCAGGTATCGCGAGCCTCTTTGCGGGCCACTTGAACTTTTTCTTAGCATGTTGAAGACTGAAGTGGCAGACTTGGATGACCCGTTGAGAGGGGCCGTAATGTTTGCAAGTCGATCAAAGACCAACTTCTTTGGAGCTTCCTGTGGCGGCACGGGGGCACTGAAGCTTGCTGGCGGGAGCATGGGCCCGAAGAACAATCCAGTGGTAGCCTGAGTCACCTGCTCTATTGGAATTGCAAAGATGGAGGTCGCATGGGGCCCATAAGTCACTCCTCCATTTGGGGTGGATCGAGAGTTGTTGTTGCAGTTTGTGCAGCTGGAAGCCATCGATTTCTCTTCTCTTCTGCATAGGAGCAAGACTCCAAATCTTAATATCTCGAATCCAGTGGAAACCATAGCAAACCGTGATTTTGTTCGCGAACACGACACACGAAGTGTGGAGTGAAAAGAGAAAAAGGTCTTACCGGATGTGCCAGAATCTGTTCGCCGCCAAAAACCGGAGACGGATCTGGGATGGATCGTCTTTGTTGGGTTACCTACAATGGCATCAAGGTTTCGGGAGGCATCGTCCATACCAAGTTAAAAAAAATTCCATTATAGATAACCCTAAACAAGAATCGATAACTAGAGAATCAAACAAAACTAACATGTTAACAACTTAACATCTAAGAGTTAGGGATTACAACCTTTGTAGTCCGTTCCTTAGCTTCATAAGCTCCGAGTTGAGGTCCCTTCACTACGATCATCAAGAACCCGGACTCTAGAGAGGCTCCATGAGGTGAATGAGGTATCTTGCTTGAATTCTTCACTTTCTAAGATGATCTACCTTGAAAAAACACTAACCCAAGCTCACACTTCTCTAATGATGTATTAGTGAAGTGAACACCCTAATCTAAGTGGCTAGAATAGATGAGGATGATGAAGTAGGAATTTTGCTCTCTTTATATTTCTTTTTCTCTCAAACATTCATCACAAAAATAAAAGCTAGAAAGCTTTTGTGAGAGGAAGAAGAAGATGATCAAGTGTTGTGATGAATGAAATGAATTATTGTTGTGGTTAGAATTGCAACCTAGGGTTAAGCATGTCATGCTTAACCCTTGTAGAGACTAAACCATAGGTTAGGGTTGGGGTTGGGTTAATAAATATCAAGTAAATATCAAGAAGGTTTGACAAAGTCAACAAAAGAAAATATCTCCTCAATTTGGTATAAACCCAAAACAAAACATTAACCCTAATCCAAACCCTAGCATGGTTTAATCTCAAAACCCTAGTTACATTTGTAACACTAACATGTTACAATATTATATATCACATATATAATATATTATGTAACAAAAGAAAATAATACAATTAACATATATCACATATATATCAATGTATTACCAAGTGAGAAAAAGAATCATTTAAGTGAGCTTATATTAGTTAATGTAATGTAATATATCACATATATAATTATATATTAAATTATCGAATCAACACTTGATCAGATAATCCGGCTATATTACATATAACCGACTAATATAACATGTATCATTTTATCGAATCAACACTTGATCCGATATCCCGGCTATATCACATATACCCGGCCGATATCACATATCGCGAGAATAGAATACGGTATCTCATTCGTATTAATCTCGGTCTCGCACATATGACATATGTGCTCCTACTCCGTTTTGCCTGAGCCAGGAAACCTCTGTGTAGGACTCTAAAGAATCGTCAATGCGCCGGCAGTAAGTGATGATCATATCAAACACCCACAAGCTGCAAGCGGTCAGCTAAACGTAACAGCCATCCGGGTATTGAGCGATCAGAAGATCAACAACCAACCCTGTACATACTCCTGTGAATCCAATCAGTAACACTACCGTACAGTCCGGTCACTTCGTCTGATATGTCGTATATCCAGTCTAGGGGTGGTAAACATCAGACCCCAGTAACCGATAAGTCGTGTAGATGTAAGGCTCATAACGGGTCGAGAAACTACCGATAACACTTATCAGTATATCTCCATATCAGCCCTGACCAGGGAGTTCCAGTTATAACCAATCGAACACGGCGCAACATCAACTCCCAATACCGGGAGAGACGAAACTCCTCCTATCGCTCATTGCCTCCATGTGATTCGGGACTGTACCCAAAAGCCACCATTTTGCACGTTCTCATGAACGTGGTAAGGTGGAAATCAAAGCACGGTGGGAATCACACAAGACTCTATGACGATCTCAGGTCTACAGACTAACCTGTACCAGTGTCACCAGAGAGCTGCTACCTGACGATAGGTAAAATACCATCTAGGAGTTCTCGGCGAGTCCGTTCAGTGTACCCAGTCTCCACTGAGCACCCGTATACCTTCTCTAATGTCAAACACCAATGGATATGTGATCATCCATCGCCCATCATATGGGCCGAGAAGCGTATACGCTAGTCTATTCTGGAGTATCGATGCCCTGTCTCGATACTCCCTTGACTAGGAACAGTTATAGGATGTACTCTTGGACTACCCTGACCCCAATAGTATGATCTGCATCATAGTCCCAGTAACCGAGTACATATCCTAAGGGCTTTATCAACATGTGAGAGCAAGACAGTAAACCAATACAAATCAACATGTTAAGACAATGTGAAACCAAACAGCATACTATCATGTTGAGCAAGAAAGTCCTCCCTATATACATCCAAGCATCCACTATAATATACATCATATGTACAACAATGGCCACTACGGTATATATATAACTAACAGCCTTGCCTGAATTTGGGGGCAGATACTATTTGGTTTTATCCGTTCACCTCTCCAAAGATGCCAAGTTGATTTATGACACCGTATATCGGATGTTTGGACGGATGCGGCCGTTGTAGTAGACTTCGTCAGATTCCCCCTCGTTTGCGTGGGGTTTTTGATTGTGGGGACGCTCTTCCCTACAGGCGCAATCCCCTGCAGTTAATTACGCTATCGCATCGCGATAACCACTTTCTCCTGCTCCAGATGTTCACTTCGTGTCGTATGTGTTTGTTTTATTTTTGGTTGCCCGTGGATTGTATATGGAGACTAATTTGTGTTGTCGCCCATAGGGCATAGATTAGTCAAAAACCGTATATCTTAGATTTGGGTTTGTTTTATTTAAGGATCGTTAATCTAGTTTGAGATTAAGATCAACTTAAATGTTTGCTAAGGATACGTTAGTCCAATTTAAGACTAAGATCTACTTAACAGGGTTTAAGGATCATTCAGATCCAACAAAAGAGCGTGTGGGCTCTATTGTTTTAGTTTAAGGACGTTACGGTCCGTTGTTAGTTTAAGGACGCTACGGTCTATTAATCACCATTTTTGAGGTAAGGGTTTAGTTTACCGATGTTTCAGTCCGTAGTAGTTTGAGGATGTTACGGTCCGTAGATCACCATTTTTGATGTGAGGGTTTAGTTTAAGGACGTTTCGGTCCCTAGTAGTTTGAGGACATTACGGTCCGTAGATCACCATTTTTGATGTGAGGCTTTAGTTTAAGGACGTTTCGGTCCATAGTAGTTTCAGGACGTTACGGTCCATTGATCACCATTTTTGAGGTAAGGGTTTTGTTTAAGAACGTTTCGGTCCATAGCAGTTTAAGGACGTTACGGTCCGTAGTAGTTTGAGGACGTTACGGTCCGTAGATCACCATTTTTGAGGTGAGGGTTTAGTTTAAGGACGTTTTGGTCTGTAGTAGTTTGAGGACGTTACGGTCCGTAGATCACCATTTTTTAGGTGAGGGTTTAGTTTAAGGATGTTTTGGTCCGTAGTTCGTCTTGCGTACACGTGTATTTGTTACGTGATGGGATGTACGGCGATGATGTGGGATACACCCATTTGGGGTGTGGTTTGGTTTGAGGTGTGCACGTCAGCTTAGAAAGTGCACCAAAAAGCATTTGGTTTTCGGGACCCGCCACCTCTCTGAAGATGTTGAAGAATTACAATGACATGTTTCAGTGGAGAGATGTACCCTTGAACCAATTCCCGTATTGAGGAAAAAGATCATGGTGGACCATCTGAAAATCATTAGTTATTTTTGGGTGACTAAGATTAACTTAGGAGATGGGGGATGAACATCATTTTGGATATCATCAGTTGAAGGGTCATGAGTCATGTTTGGGAAGCAGTGATCCCATGGGCTCAGTTGTTCTGAATTAGGGACCTAGCCAACTTGGGCTTGATCCACTCATTTTTCTTTTTATTTGAAATAAGTGCTAAGCACTTGTGAGGGCTCAGTCCCTCTTTTCTGTGCAAACAGTGCTGAGCACTTGTGTAAATTCTGACGCTCATACATTACCCAATAAGTGTTAAACAATTTACCCCTTTTGGCTCTTTATAGAGTGCTAAACACTTTTTATGGCGCCCACGTGCGAAGCACGTGAGGCGCTAGGCACTAGGTACCGCTTGATGAGTGTCGAGCACTTTTTATGTTCTGTGGCACCCACGTGAGTCACGTGAGACGCTGGACGCTGAACGCTAGGCATAGCTCACTGAGTGCTAAACGCTCCTCTATCTTATAGCACCCACGTGAGAGGCACGTGGGGCGCTGGGTGCTGAGCGTCAACCACTGAGTGCTAAGCACTTCTAATTGAGTAGCGCCCACGTGAAGGACACGTGAGGCGCCGGGCGCTTAGCGTTCCTTGTATATTTTTTTCTGAGGAGTTCAATTTTCTGATTATTTTCTGGATCTTTAATCTCCAAGAACAAGTTCATCCCGATGAGAAATTCTCACTTATGGGAGACTTGTCTTATGGATCTCAGATCCAGAGAAAGAATTAAGCTCTTTGATAAGAGTTAAACCCTTAGATATGCCAACGAGATATTTTGATCTCTGTTCTTTTTATTTACCTAAAATTTTCTGAGAAGAGATATCTCCTTTCTTCCTTTTTGAGGCTTTCTGCTTTGTTCTTTTTTTCAAAACTTATGGGGGGTTCCTCCCCTTAGACTTGAAGTCTTGGGTCCTTTTTATAGTAGAGGCAAGTCTGTTGATTAGTTAAAGAAATCTCTCATTGAGAGATTCTAATTGACTTTGGCGATTTTACCCACCGTTGGATCTTTGATCCAAGGACTTCTATTTTATAGAAGGTATTTTTCTTGTTTTTTAACAAGATTAGGGAAATATTTTCCCATACAGAATTCATTCTGTAGATAAGTGATTTTCTAATCACCATTGGATTTTTAATCCAACGGTACTCTGTTTTACAGAGAGTAATATTTCTTATTTAGAAAGATTTGAGGCATATTTACTCAACAGAATTTAATTCTGCATTCTGATGATTTATCATCTCCGTTGGATCTTTGATCCAATAGCTCAGAGAGTAGAATTTGATTCTACGAAGCGCCGGCGCTCATGTGCTGTGCACGTGCGGCGTCAATAAGAGTTTTTAACTCTGGCGCCAGCGCTCTCGTGGAAGGCACATGAGGCGCTTGGGCGCTAGGTGTTGCCTCATAGAGCTTTGCTCTTTTATTAGGGGAAACACTAACACACCTGAAGAAAATGTATCAGAATGCTCTTTCTTCATTAAGGTTGCGTAGAAATCCTTGCATTCCCTTATCCCTTATCCAGACTTATAACAGTTGTCATAAGATAGAGCAGTATCAATGTTCCCCAACCGAGTATAATAAGCGGGTTCGGTTAATACATCCATATTATTATCTTGATTAAGGCGTGACATGGTCGCTACCTGGAGAGAGATAGAAGAAAACACTTTAGCATGTGCTCTTACAAGATTAGATTGGTTATTATCTTATCTAATCATGATGGCTCCCACTGTTTTTATCAAATCTTCCTTCAAAGCTTAAAAGGTAAGATTAGCCGGGATTAATTACACTCTACAAGTTCGCTAATCGGTCAGTAAGGCTGGTGTTGGTACTCCGAGGGAGTCTCCTCGTGCTTTCGTACAGAACTAATTAAATAAGCTCGTTTTCGCAGTGGTTTAACCCCGTTAACACCTTTCTAGACACTTACTGGATTAGCTAATTGTAAAGTGGAAAACTCTCACAGGAGTAACGCTTACTCGCAGTGGGTATCGGGATCCAACTATCACATAGAAGGCATGCAATCTCATTACGAATTTCAACACTTGAAATTCCCGATAATGGTTTTTACCCTTAACGATTATGACCTTGACGGAGGTCAATAAACTATAGGCCGCCAGTCAATTTCAAGCCGTCATTTCTTGATCTATTCGAACCCACCCACACAAACCCATGACGAAGGTCAACAAGGCTGTGTGACTGTCCCTACCGATCGCATCTATATGCTGCAGATAAGTATTACCCAGCTACCGTATACTGTGCTTTGATGGAAGTCAACAAACACAGCACGAATACTAAACACTACATATCTAAAATAACAGAGGGTTACGGCTGGTTTTGAAGGAGACCTTTAACGTAATGAACATGATATCGTTGTAGAATCTAGTGATTTAAAAAGGAGTGGTTTAAGCTCCGCTTTAAAATCGAGTAGATTTCAAAACAAACTGAGTGGGTTTTAGCATATACTAGTTTTTACTAAAGAGGTCATTCCCGATGAAGGGATCTAGGCTCTTTCCACATCAAATAAGGTACTGGATATTCATAATGGAATACCACTATACAAAGCAAGAACTAGAGCTGTCTTTTTAAAAAAGTGATTCTACAACATTTTTAGGTTTCTTTTCTTTTCATTAATCTTATTAATGAAGTCCCATTAACTATGTTTCCTAAACTTCACAGAAGAAACGAAAATAAAACACACATATATACCATCCGCATTCACCACAGGGACCCGGGTCTTCACCGTAAGGTTACTTAACTTACGGTAAGGCAAGGTCAGGACTAGCGCGGATGCAAAACATATATAGTGTCTAATAGTATATCATATATATAAATATCATTCGTCTCACAGAGTTATATGATTACATCACATGACAGCACAACAAAAGCAGGTAAATGAAATATAGGATGTACTAGGAGGTATTTGTTTTAGATTAAGCCAGTAACGAAAAACACGGATTCCACGGTCGTGATGAATAGCCAAGCCCGCACCCCTAAACCCCTATGAGAGCGGCAAGCAACCCTGCTAATTCTATAGTTAGGCAACCGGTCTCGACTCCTCGAGATGGCCTTCCACTGGACTCTAAAACCCGGTTTTTTATGCTCTCTGCCTTGGGTCTATCCTAATGCGGAAAAGTAAATAATATATGTTACACCCTAGTTCATTTATACCAGTTCTATTTCGAGTATTTTTTTAATTATGGTATTTTCCTGATTTATTGTGTTTTGGGTGCGAATAGTGTATTTGACATCTGTATTTGCATCCGACCCGACCCGCTTGCTGGAAACCCGTCTTGATTCCTGTTTATGATTTATCCCGGTTTAGTATGTGGATCCGTGCACTTTCATATTTTTTTATTTACTGCATACTGGAATTTTATCTGGCATCTGCATATTTTTCAATATAACATATAAAGTCAAGTAAAATATTTTTAAAATATATACCATTGCCTGCATTATACCCCTAACCCTGTCGTAGCATCCGCGCATCTTGTTCTCGTCCCGTTCAGTGAAACGGACTCGTTTGGATGGTTACGTGCACGTGCGTGCATCCGTTCTTGGGGATATATTTTTTCGTGACCCGGATACCCTGTTTTGATGTTGGTCAACACGTATATTTTTCGTATTTTAAAACTAGATTTTTAGACCCGGCTCGGACGTGTTTTGGACTATTTTTGTATTAGCCAAAATATCAAATATTTTAACTAATATTATAATTAATATTTCTAACTGACTACGTCTAAAAATTTTATAAACTAAAAATATTTTTTTTAAGATTTTAAATCAAATCTTTTCCTCGCAGAACTCTCCCTCTCTCTCCCTCTCTCTCTCTCTCCTCTCACGATTTCTCTCTCTCTTCTTTAACCACGAATCCAATCACCACTTTTCCCCTACAGTCACCTTCCTTCTTTCCCCTTTTCTTTAAATTGCCGCCTCCAAGAGAACCCAGCAACCCTAACCCTAGCCTTCACCCTTGCCTCACCCTGACGCCCTCACTGTCGTCGACCTCTCCTCCTCTCCTCGACCACCTCACCACCTTCTTCTCTTCCATTTTCCTGAGCTCCCAAACCCCTGAAGTGAACCCAAGAACCCACAACTCCGACCTCGCCTGCACCCATGTCGCCCCTCGCCGCCGATCTTCTTCGTCGGCCTCATCACCACCACCATCACCTTCCCTCCTCCTCACCAACACCCCCAAGCCAACCCCGAGTTCCTCCCCTGCACAGAACCCGACCCCTACAGCTGCCCGCAACCCTTGCTGCCGTGGCCGTGAAGAACCATCTCCGGTGACCCACGACCTCGTTATCTCCCTCTCGTCTTCCTCTCTGAACCCAGTACACCAAACCAATCCCTTCTCTTCTCTGTTCTTCTCTTCTTTTTCTTGATCTGGTTTTCCGGCGACCGCCGGAGCCGTGCTCGCCGCTGCCGATCCGGGAAACCCTGTGGATGTTCCTAGCCAGCGTGGTTACCTTCTTGCCTTGCATGGATCTGTCCCGTGTGCCATGTGTGCATTGCGACGTTTACCCAACGTCGGACGCAGCGTGCGCACCCCGTCGTATGATCCGTTCAGGAAAGTACATCTTGCTACATGCTATGTATCTTATTTTGCATCCATATGAATAAAAATATCACATGTTGATTGCACTGTGCACCCATATTAATGTTTTACTGTTTTCGGATACCCGTATGCATCCATATCATTTATTATATATGTAGCTGCATCTATAGATCGTATTATTTCATGTTATTGTTGTATTAACACCCCATGCTTTATAATGTGCATCCTACATATTCATGGAACTGTAGTTGTAACCCCTGATAGATGTTTGTGCATCCATGTTTTATTGTGTATCCATACCATTAATTCTATATATCTAGTTGCATGCCATGTCATATTAATTCATATTACTGTTACATTAGTACCCCATGCTTGATAATGTGCATCCTACATAGTCATGATGTAACCCCTGATAGATATTTGTGCATCCATACTTTTACCGTACATCCGTACTTTTACCCTGATTCGATACTTGCTATATTTTACTGTTGGGCATCCATTTGATGCATGTGCACTACCTGACATGACCTGATACACCACTACTTGACCTGTTACCTGATCCTATTCCTAATGCCGACAATCCTGAATTGTCGTCCTGACGTACGTATCATGTTGTCTACATAGACAAACCTGTACCTGCTTGATCCTGTGTTAGCATTAGCTCTAGATTATCAATACCTGACTTGAACACATAACCTTGGGGGTATAGGGAAATCAAAAGTGTAACTGAAGTGTAGCTTAAAATAGTATTACTTGATCCGTGGTCCCGGAGGATAACAGGACAGAATCATTTGTGATTCTTACTTGATCCGTGGTCCCGGGGGATAACGGGACAGAGTCATTCGTGACTCCCACTACCCGATCCATGGTCCCGGGGGATAACGAGACATATTCTTTGAGTTACATGGAGGAGTATACTAATTGATTTCAACAAACTTTAGAATAGATAACCCAGTAGCACAGTTTAGATTTATCACTGCAGGTCGCATATACTGACACTTTTCATTGTTCTATATCCGTGTTTACTTATTATATTCGTGTTGCCATTCATGCATGCATATCTCGTTACATCCTAGTTTCTTATTATTATTGATAATATGACGCACTGACGTCTGGGTTTTGCATGGCCCAGATCCTCTATCTTTGTCGCAGGCCGACCAAGAGTACTTCAGCCAACAAGCCGAGCAGTGAGCATCCTGTTAGTATTTTAGTTTAGTTTTCTTTCAGCATTTTCATTTCCCGATGTGAGCCCGTATTTGGGACATACTTCCAGATTGTTATTGTTTATTGGATTTATTGCTTCCGCATATTATTTCTTGACTCGTTTATTCTGGCATATGGACATGTACTAGATAGTTTATTTATTTTTCATGTTCTATCTTCTAGACAGCCGTAATGTGACTGTGGAGGGATGTTTCCTAGCCACAGGTAGCATGGTTGGCTCTGTCACGTGCCGATCTTAGTGCACTCTGGGAAGCAGGGCGTGACAGGGTTTGTTTGGTATCAGAGACATAGGATTTATGTTATCGGGTTTGATTCTTTTGTAGTTGATTGAACCCAATACACGAATCAGAAAACCTGTAATTAGGAACATGTCCTGCCACATTGTTATCGTGATTCTTGAATCATATCTTTCTCTTGACCCCTGTCTTGACGATATGCAAACAACTTTGCATCTCGACTTGAAACTTTTGGTTCCCAATTGTTTCTCTCTATTCTGATACTATTTGGGCGACTTGAACAGAGTTATATGATTGTAATTATGAACTGCAGCATGGTTACAATGCGGTACTCTATTTAAGTAATTTGGAGTCCTGGTCTTGATTCACTTCCTTGTTTTATGGTCATTGCTTACCAGTTTATGTTTTATCGCAAGTTTTGAATCTTTTTTATCATACTGATCCTCTTCGGTGTCTTGGTTTCAGATCATGGCAGATAGAGAACTACGATCGTACCATAGGCGTGTTGATGATGCCGCATTTCTTAGAGTAATTCGTGTTATGCTGGAGAACCAGAAGCGGCAAACCGAGATAAATCAGCGGTAAGACGAAGCTTTTCAGGAAGGTTTGCGGACCGTCCAGCAGTCCGTAAACAATGTTGTGGCCAAACCAGTACAGCGTGTGGGTACCGTGGAGGATTTTAGGAGACTTGGTCCGTCCACTTTCACTGGTTTGGAAGAGCCGTTTCCAGCGGAGCAGTGGCTAGTCGATACGGAGAATCTACTCGTTGCAGCACAGATTCCGGAAGACCAGAGAGTGGATGTGGTACGCATCCAATTGGTGGACTATGCCCGTGAATGGTAGCTTGTGGAAGAGACCCGTTTGCCCAAGCCGATCAATTGGGCAACTTTCTCGCAGAGTTTCTTGGAGAAGTTCTTTTCGCAGACTGCATGGAAAGAAATGGAGGAAAAGTTTATCAATTTGAAGCAGAATGGCGGATCCGTGGATGCGCATGCGGCTGAGTGGACACGGCTCAGTCGATTCACGGGACCTTTAGTTGCCAACGATGCTGATAGGGCACGAAGGTTCATGCGCAGTTTGGAAATGGAAATCCAGAGGCAAATTATATCTCTGAGATTGACCACTTTCTCGCAAGTTCTTAAAGCAGCCAGAAAGCAACAAAACTTATCAGTGAGGACAAGAGGTGCACAGCAGCAGGCAGTAGTAGTGCGGAAGCCGGCATTTACGCCAAACCAAGCGCCTATACGCAGAGGAATTCCAGTGAACCGACGTAGCGTAGTACCGATGAAGAAGCCCGTCGTACCCGAGCAGAAGGGAAGGATGTTTTGTGAATTCTGCCATCTACCTGGACACCTGCAGAAGGATTGTCGAAGGAAGCTTGGACTTTGTTTGGTTTGCGGATCAGCTTATCATACTGTCAGTGTTTGCCCGTCGAAACTACGGTTGAAGGAGGATGCTCAGAAACCACCGCGAGGCGGATTCAGGGGCAGAAGTAGATAACTCAGGGACCTAATCAAGCTCGAGCCTTTACTCTGACTGCCGAAGAGGCCAAAACTTCAGATGAAGTTGTTTCAGGTATCCTACTTGTTCATGATTTTCCCGCATTAGCACTATTCGATTCTGGTGCATCCCATTGTTTTATGTCGTCCAAGTTTATTGTTGCACATTCGATTTATTGCACGACCCTGCCTAGTTGTTGGGAAAAACACACTGGAAAAGGGAAGATCATATCTAGTAGTGAGTGTAAGGATTGTTCTGTTGTTATCTGCTGATGAGAGTTATTTGCAGATTTCTTGGTGATCGATACCGGCAGTTATGATGTTGTCTTGGGAATGGACTTTCTTGGCACTTTCTAAGCTCACATTGATTGTAGGGCAAAGAAAGTGATTTTCTAGATTCCCGGACATCCGGAGTTTGTATTTTCTGGAGGTAGCAGTTCTGTCGGGCCAGTCAAGTTTAAGGCTAGGCCGATAAACAGTCTTCTTTCGTCGATGGAAGTTGATAAGGAGGAAGCGCCAGCTGTAGTTCGAGAGTTCATGGACGTGTTCGAGAACATCTCGGTTTTACCGCTAAAATGAGATGTGGAGTTCACGATCGACCTTGTTCCTGGTGCAGCGCCAATCTCAAAGACGTACTATCCGATGGCACCAGTGGAGTTGGAAGAAGTCAAGAAGCAGGTTACTGAATTGCTAGAGAAGGGTTGGATTCGCAGCAGCAATTCACCTTTGGGGAGCTCCAGTTCTTCTAGTTAAGAAGAAAGATGGCACACGGAGGATATGCATCGACTATCGAGAATTGAACCGGGTGACTATTAAGAACACGTACCCGATCCCTCGCATCGGCAAATTATTCGAGTAACTCAGTGGCGCGAGGGTATTCTCGAAATTGGATTTGTGATCCGGATATCATCAAGTTCGAGTTAAATCAGAGGATATCTGCAAGACTGCGTTCCGAACTTGATATGGACATTACGAGTATTTAGTGATACCATTCGGGGTCACGAATGCACCGGCAATATTTATGGACTTGATGAACCGAATCTTTTCACCGTTCTTGGACCAGTTTATAGTGGTGTTCATCGATGATATTTTGGTCTACTCGAGGAGCCTAGAAGATCATGCAGAACACTTGAAGATCGCACTGCAGACATTGAAGCATGGAAGATGGTATGCAAAGTTGAGCAAGTATGAGTTCTGGCTTGAAGAAGTGAAGTTTTTGGGGCACGTCGTATCCGGAGTTAGAATCGCCGTTGATCCCGAGAAGATTGCAGCAATTCAAGATTGGCCGATTCCGAAGAACGTAGCAGAGATCAGAAGTTTTCTGGGACTTGCCGGATATTATATAAGGTTCATGGAGAATTTTGCTCGCTTAGCTGAGCCTTTGACCAAGCTTACGTAGAAGGAGGTACTGTTCGTATGGACGGATAGTTGTGCGTCGGCTTTTGAGACGTTGAAGCAAAGATTGATAACCGCTCCTATTTTTACCGTACCAGACGGTTCCGGAGGATTGGAGATTCACAGCGACGCATCTGAGAAAGGTTTGGGATGTGTTTTGATGCAGCATGGGAAGGTTATAGCCTACGCATCGAGACAGTTGAAGACCCATGAGAAGAATTACCCAACTCATGATTTGGAGCTTGCAGCAGTGATTTTCGCTTTGAAGATTTGGAGACACTACTTACTGGGTGAAAAGGTCGAAGTATTCACCGATCACAAAAGCCTAAAGTATGTGTTCACGCAGAAAGAGATCAACATGAGGAAGCGTAGATGGTTAGAGCTAATGGCTGACTATGATCTTGATCTTAAGTACCATCCGGGGAAAGTTAATGTAGTGCTGGATGCGCTTAGTCGGTTGCCAGCAATTCGGATGTTGACTGCACAGAAAGAGCTTATCGAGAATTTTCGGAGATTCGAGTTGGAGATCATGCTACCGCATTCTTCGGGACAGTTGATGCGACTGCAAGTACAGTCGTCGTTGATCGAGAGTATTAAAGAAGCGCAGTCATAAGACCTAAGATTGCAGAAGTTTCAAGAACAAGTTGAAGCGAGACTTCGAACGGACTTGTTGATTCATAAAGATGGTTCGTTGCTTTATGGTAGCCATTTGTGTGTGCCGAAAGGAGAAATTCGTGAAGAAGTGATGAAGGAGACACACAGTTCCGCATATTCTGTACATCCAGGAGGCACGAAGATGTATCGTGATCTACTATAGCATTTCTGATGGGAAGGCATGAAAAGGGAGATTGCTCGCTTTGTAGCTAAGTGCTTAGTGTGTCAACAAGTTAAGACTGAACATCAAAGTGTAGCTGGTTTATTGCAACCACTTCCGATTCCCCAATGGAAATGGGAACATATAACCATGGATTTCGTGACAGCTTTACCGCGGAGTCCAAAGGGCAATAATGCAGTTTGGGTGATTGTTGATCGATTGACTAAGACAGCTCATTTAATACCGTTTCGAGTTGGTCAGTCAACGAAAGCGTTAGCAGAACGGTACATGCAGGATATTGTGAGATTTCATGGAGTACCGGTGAGTATCGTTTCCGACCGTGATACCCGATTCTTATCGCACTTCTGGAGGAGTTTACAGAAAAGTTTGGGGATGCGATTAAAGTTTAGCACCGCTTATCATCCCCAGACAGATGGCCAGTCGGAGAGAACGATCCAAACTCTTGAAGACATATTGAGAGCTTGCATGTTAGACTTCAAGGGTTCATAGGAGGATCATCTGCACTTGGTGGAGTTTTCTTATAATAACAGCTTTCAGGCGACTATTCAGATGGCTCCATTCGAAGCATTGTATGGTCGCAAGTGTCGCTCACCCGTTTTTAGGACGATGTTGGAGAACGAAGATTGTTGGGACCGAGTTTGATCGTGCACCCAGTAGAGAGGGTTAATACTATCCGGAATCACATGAAGGCAGCGCAGGATCGACAGAAGAGTTGGGCCGACATATCGAGAAGACCTTTAGAGTTCGCTGTTGCTGATCTGGTATTCTTGAAGATATCACCGACTAGAGGAGTGATTCTTTTTGGGAGTCGAGGCAAGCTAAGTCCTCGATTCGTGGGCCTTTTGAGATTATGGAGCGTATTGGAGAAGTGGCTTATCGATTGCCTTTACCACCATCTTTGGCGAATTTTCATGACGTGTTTCACGTATCTCAACTCCGTAAGTATGTTCGAAAAAAACACACGTGCTAAATCTTTCGGAGCTGACTGTAAGGGAGGATTTGACCTTTGAGGAACAACCGATGTCGATTGTTGATCGAAGAGAAAAGGTCCTCAAGAACAAGGTTATCCCTCTCTTACTTGTTTCATGGGGGAATCGCTTGCACGTAGAATCAACTTGGGAACGAGAAGACGAGTTTCGACAGATGTTTCCATACCTATTCTTGTAGATCTATGTTTGTTTATCTTTTCTTGTTCCTGGAATTTCGAGGACGAAATTCTTTTTTGTAGTTGGGTATAATTTAACACCCTAGTTCATTTATACCAGTTCTATTTCGAGTATTTCTTTAATTATGGTATTTTCCTGATTTATTGTGTTTTTGGTGCGAATAGTGTATTTGACATCTATATTTGCATCCGACCCGACCCGCTTGCTGGAAACCCATCTTGATTCCTGTTTATGATTTATCCCGGCTTGTTATATGGATCCGTGCACTTTCATATTTTTTTTATTTATTTACTGCATACTGGCATTTTATCTGGCATCTGCATATTTTTCAATATAACATATAAAGTCAGGTAAAATATTTTAAAAATATATAGCTTGGCCTGCATGATACCCCTAACCCTATCGTAGCATCCGCGCATCTTGTTCTCGTCCCGTTCAGTGAAACGGACTCGTTTGGATGGCTACGTGCACGTGCGTGCATCCGTTCTTGGGGGTATATTTTTTCGTGACCAGGATACCCTATTTTGATATTGGTCGGCACGTATATTTTCCATATTTTAAAACTAGATTTTTAGACCCGACCCGTGCGAGTTTTGGACTATTTTTGTATTAGCCAAAATATCAAATATTTTAACTAATATTATAATTAATATTTCTAACTGAATATACTACGTTTAAAATTTTTATAAACTAAAAATATTTTTTTTAAAGATGTTAAATCAAATCTTTTCCTCACAGAACTCCCTCTCTCTCTCCCCCCCCCCCCTCTCTCGTCTCGCGATTTCTCTCTCTTCTTTAACCACGAATCCCGTCACCACTTTCCCCTTACAGTCACCTTCCTTCTTTCCCCTCTTCTTTAAATTGTCGCCTCCACGAGAAGCCAGCAACCCTAACCCTAGCCTTCATCCTTGCCTCACCTTGATGCCCTCACCGTCGTCGACCTCTCCTCCTCTCCTCAACCACCTCACCACCTTCTTCTCTTCCTTTTTCCCAAGCTCCCAAACCCCTGAAGTGAACCCAAGAACCCACAACTCCGACCTCTCCTGCACCCACGTCGCCCCTTGCCGCCGATCTTCTTCATCGGCCTCATCACCACCACCATCACCTTCCCTCCTCCTCACCAACACCCCCAAGCCAACCCCGAGTTCCTCCCCTGCACAGAACCTGACCCCTACAGCTGCCCGCAACCCTTGCTGCCGTGGCCATGAAGCACCATCTCAGGTGACCCATGACTTCGTCATCTCCCTCTCATCTTCCTCTCTGAACCCAGTACACCAAACCAATCCCCTCTCTTCTCTGTTCTTCTCTTCTTTCTTCTTCTTCTTCTTTCTTTCTCTTTTCCTTTTCTTGATCTGGTTTTTCGGTGATCGCCGGAGCCGTGCTCGCCGCTGCCGATCCGGAAGACCCTGTGGACGTTCCCAGCCAGCGTGGTTACTATCTTGCCTTGCCTGGATCTGTCCCATGTGCTGTGTGTGCGTTGCGACATTTACCCGACGTCGGACGCAGCGTGTGCACCCCGTCGTGTGATCCGTTCAGGCAAGTTCATCTTACTACATGCTATGTATCTTATTTTGCATCCATATGAATAAAAATATCACATGTTGATTGCACTGTGCACCCATATTAATGTTTTACTGTTTTCGGATACCCGTATGCATCCATATCATTTATTATATATGTAGCTGCATCTATAGATCGTATTATTTCATGTTATTGTTGTATTAACACCCCTATGCTTGATAATGTGCATCCTACAAAGTCATGGAACTGTAGTTGTAACCCCTGATAGATGTTTGTGCATCCATGTTTTATTGTATATCCATACCATTAATTCTATATATCTAGTTGCATGCCATGTCATATTAATTTATTACTGTTATTACCTCATGCTTGATAATGTGCATCCTACATAGTCATGATGTAACCCCTGATAGATATTTGTGCATCCATACTTTTACCGTACATCCGTACTTTTACCCTGATTTGAAACTTGCTACATTTTACTGTTGGGCATCCATTTGATGCATGTGCACTACCTGACATGACCTGATACACCACTACTTGACATGTTACCTGATCCTGTTCCTAATGCCGACAATCCTGACATGTCGTCCTGACGGACGTATCCTGTTGTCTACATAGAAAAACATGTACCTGCTTGATCATGTGTTAGCATTAGCTCCAGATTGTCAATACCTGATTTGAATACATAACCTTTGGGGTATGGGGAAATCAAAAGTATAACTGAAGTGTAGCTTAAAAGAGTATTACTTGATCCATGATCCCGGAGGATAACGGGACAGAATCATTCGTGATTCTTACTTGATCCGTGGTCCCGGGGGATAACGGGACAGAGTCATTCGTGACTCCCACTACCTGATCCGTGGTCCCGGGGGATAACGGGACATATTCTTTGAGTTACATGGAGGAGTACACTATTTGATTTCGACAAATTTTAGAATAGATAACCCAGTAGCACAGTTTAGATTTATCACTGCACGTCACATATACTGACACTCTTCACTATTCTATATCCGTGTTTACTTATTACATTCATGTTGCCATTCATGCCTGCATATCTCATTACATCCTGATTGCTTATTATTATTGATAATATGACGCACTGACGTCTGGGTTTGGCATGACCCAGATCCTCTATCTTTGTCGCAGACCTACCAGGAGTACTTCAGCCGACAGGACGAGTAATGAGGATCCTGTTAGTATTTTATTTTAGTTTTCTTTCAGCATTTTCATTTCCTGATGTGAGCCCGTATTTGGGACGAACTTTCCAGATTGCTATTTTTTATTGGATTTATTGCTTCCGCATGTTATTTCTTGACTCGTTTATTCTGGCATATGGACATGTACTAGATAGTTTATTTATTTTTCATGTTCTTGATATCTTCTAGACAGCCGTAATGTCACTGTGGAGGGATATTTCCTAGCCACAGGTAGCATGGTTGACTCTGTCACGTGCCGATCTTAGCGCACTCTGGGAAGTGGGGCGTGATAATATACATCAAATGAAGACAACAACCTCAACCCGGAAGTGTCCTAATAAAAGAATATTACATACAATTATTTACATGAATGGAAATTGAAAAACTCTCATCTCACATAAAATCCTCGGCTATTCTATCATGACGATCCAGTATAACATATCGATATAGCAACACAATAATATCACATATCATCAACGTAAGTAAATATGTATATCCCTAATGTCGTTGTCGTATAGCAACGAAATCGGGGATACTGCCAAATATTACACTTACGGTCGCAGAAAAGAAATGAAAACTACAATAATTAGAATCCGCATCTAATAAACATCATAAACCCGGATTATCACATATTCTGAATTTCATACCTAATGCTATAAACCTTACATTTAATCATCGAATTGAAAACCCTTTTCAAAGATTAAGACGGGTAATTCAACAAGATTCCCGATGAATGATTCGACAGCTCGTCGGGAATGTTAGTGGATGGCCGCACCCCCCAAGGCTTTTGACGAAGTGGTCTTGGACATGACACCATGGCCGCAAGAACCCAAGTGGATGCTCTTGGCCATGAAGTTCTCCTATGGTCACTTTGTCGAGGCAATGGGGTATGGCTCTCCACTAGTATCTCCTGGTGAGTTTTCGCGTACGATACGAGATTACGAAGAAGTTTTGATCCAAATCTAAACTCCGTAGCAATCCATCATTGACACTAAAATGTGAGATTTACAAATCGATAACTAGTTTTTGCAAAACTATTTAATGTGGATTCTAACCATTGTATCACATAACCAAAACAATTTAGACGATGTTAACATTTCGATCGACATTCTAATCAACAATAATTCACAGATATCTCAACCACTTGAGTCTCAACTAAAATACACAGAAAGTCCAAATTCCAAAGATGAAGAAACTCAAGAAATCTGGAGTATTAAAGCCACAATTAGGCGGCGGTTCCATGGCCAATTCTAGGCTTTAGGAGCTCCGTTTTTTTGTGGCTCCATAGAAAAGCCTGCATGATTTTCAAAGAATTTTTAATTTGAAAAATCACGAAGTTTGAAAAATGGACAAAAACTAGCAAAAGTCGGGTTTAAAACGTTAATCGAACACTTTAATTTCTTCTAAACTACTCCTAAATTTCTAGTTTGGCTTTGATACAATGAAAGTATGTATTAGCACCTCTACAAGTTTTCTATGAACATCAAGTATGCAATTTTAAAAATTCTAGAGGGCTATGTATACTAAACAAAATCATACAAGAGTTTTAGGGTTTCAAAGATTAGCAAACTAAGTTCTAAACTAAGTGAAGAGGTGCTACAACCTTTGTAGCCAAGTCTTTCACTTCAATAGCTCCTTGTATTAGTCTCTTGATCTCCTTCTAGGGCTCCACTTAAAGAAAGGAACAAGCTTGCTAGTTTTCTTCGTCGTCGAAAATTATCCACCTTAAAACTTCTCACACTCAAGCCCACACTTCACTAATCAAAGTATTAGTGAAGTTAACAACCTAAACTAGTTTTCTAAACTAGTGTAGGTTGATGAAGTAAGGATTTTGCTCACGAAAAGTGTCATACTCCATTGCTTCTGTATTTTCCCAAGCCAACTAGCGCCGAACTCGTGGAGAATCCTCCTCAAGTTTCTGGTCCGGTTGAAAATTGATCGGATCCCCTTCGACTTAAGTCTTCTTCTTTCCTTTCTTTGTTACAAAAATCACCCCGACACCGGCAAGGATGAACCGAGCTGGGTGTATCTCTCTTTTAAAAAATGTAAGGGTAGGACGGCAGGGTCAGGGATAGTGGCCGTCCCTTTTTCTATCCATGAGTGGAAGGAGAAGTTTGTTTTCGTCGGTCCTCCAGAGGGAAAGGACTGGCCGATGCCCGCTAAAGGGAATAGGGCGGATTACCTACGAGTCAAGCAGTTTAACGCCCCAAAAGCCGTTGTAGTGTCGCAATAGGAGCCGATCCAGCTGGCCAATGTCCGACTTTTCGAGCAGGCTTTGAGCTGGGCAGGACTCAGTCCCGCATGCTTCGAGCGTAAGTTAGGCTTTTGCCGATTAATTTAGGCTTGACATGATATTTCCATTCCTGTTGATGACCTTTTTCTTCCGTTTTCTTCTACAGAGCCAATAGATCATTCGAAGATCATGGCTGCCAAGGCGCAGAGGAGGAAGGGCGGCGGCGCTAGCTCGTCCAAACCCATACCTGGTGTGGTCCCCCGGCAAGCCCTTTCCGCCAAGGTCTCCATAGCTCCTCCCATCCCAGAGGAACGCCGTAGCGGAGGGCAGAAGTATGCCCTGGATCCGGCATCCTGGGCCAGGACAAAAGTGCCTTTCTCTTCCGAGTCTCCGCTCAAGACACAGAAGAGAGTGGTCTCCCGGCCACCCTCGGCCAGGATACAAGTGTAAGAGGGTGACTTTTGCTTCGAGATGCCTTTGGGGCTCTCTGTGGCCAATAGCTTGCTGGTGGATATGAAGAGTGCGGCGGGGGACATGATTCCCCGAGGCACCATGAAGGCCCAAGTGGCGGCGATAGCGCAGGAGGCCATTCAAGTTGGTAATTTTCTAAAAATTCCCATGTGTTTTCCCTCTGTTTAGCTTCTAAAAATGGTTTATATTTTTCCGCAGGTCCTCCAGTGTTGCGCCCTTCTTGCCACTATGGAGGCAGAGGAGGTGGCACCGGCGATAAAAAAAAGGCCAGAGAGTCTTCCTTGCGTGAGGAAGAACTCCTTGCCAAGCTGAAAGAAGCGGAGGACAAGGCGGCCTCCTTGGACTTGAGGTTGGTCGTGGAGGGCCTGACGATCACAAAGCTAAAGGAGTCTCACCGGCTCCTAACCGAATCCAACCGGGCTATTCAGGCTAAGATGGTGGAGGTCAACAGGCTCTATGACGCTATGAAGAAGCAGAGAGACTGATTCAAGAGGGATGCCCGGGCGGCCCACGAAGTGGCGAAGCATGCCGAGGGCAGGGCAAAAAAAGGCATGGAGGAGTACAAGGCTTCCGACCAGTTCTATGTCGACCTTACTGACTCTGCGGCCGTCGGGAGGCACAACGCCCTCAACGCTGTCAAAGAAGCTATGTCTGGGTTCGACGACCAGGAGCTTCATGCAAGGTATCCCCTTACCGAGGAAGTGCCCTAGGGTGGCAGCACCGAGCCTTCAGGAGGAGGTGAGGCCCCAGGCGGAAGAGCAGAGCTTGCATTCGTAATCGATGCTCCCGGGGGAAGCGCCGAATAAGGGATCCCGGCCGCGAAGGCGGTTTGAAGCCATTGTCTGCCTCGTTCACTATTTTCCCCTCCTTTTTTTATTTCTGTAGCCTTCGGGCATTTTGTAAAGCTGAGGAGCTTATAATACCTTGTATATATATTTGAAATATCAATAAAGTATTTTTATCTCGTCTTTGATGTGTCTGGCTATAATACTTCGTTCCTATTTATTTACAAGTGTGGGTAGATCGGTGTCCCTCCTCCCCCCGGAGTCGAGGTGGTGTGGGATAAGCGAACACCAAATATGAACACAAGTACAAACAGATCGGTGTCCCTTCTCCCCATGGAGTTGAGATGACATGGGACAAGAGAACAATAATTATTAACTCCAAGCACAAATAGATCGGTGTCCCTTTTTCCCCGGAGTCAAGGTAACGTAGAACACCAAATATTAACTCCAAGCACAAATAGATTGGTGTCCCTCCTCCCCCCGGAGTCGAGGTGACGTGGGACAAGCGAACACCAAATATTAACTCCAAGTACAAATAGATCGGTGTCCCTCAGATCTGAGTGTGGCTGGGTTCAGGTCCACAGCGCAGCCGGGCAGGAAGCTGCCGGCTGCGGATGGGCCGAACAGGAAAGTAACGACTCTGAAATCACTGTACAGAATTTTCTTGTTATTGTATAGAAAAGAGTATTACAGCCTGTGTAAGAGTTAAAAGTTATTTTGGTTAATAAAAGCAAGAAAAAATCCGTAGCTCACTGGTAAAGCCTCTACACTGCTGTGACATAGCCCGTGTGTTCGATTCCCATCAGACATAATTATTTTTTTCTGATTTTTCTTTTTAATTTTTGGAAGCCCAAGAGTTGCACTTGCAATACACGGGAAAATGAAAAGTTTCAGAAAATCAAACAGGCGCAATGAGGTGTACACACCCAAAAACCCACGTGGCACAAATCTCGAAGCGATTGCCTCAAATCCAACCGCTCGTTTCATGGAAATGGCCAGCGTCGACAGTCGATTTAGGCCCATTTGCCTCCGTGCTTTGCACACATACCCCTTCGACTCTCCTTAACTCCCCTACACTGTTTGATTTTCCTGCAATCAAACAGAGACCCTTCAATTCAACATTTAACACCATTTTAATGCTTTTTAATCCAAAATTTTAATTCGCAAACCCTAATTCTCAACTATAAATACCACCCCATGCCTTAGATCTTCACCATTCTGAAATTCCAGCAAAAATTCTCTCAAAAAGTTCCTAAGTGCAAGTGGGGTCAAGTGGAGTTAGCAACCAAGCTCCTTCCGTCGAAGATCGAAGTCGTTTCCGGAACTCCCGCGACGCCACGAAGCCCCCTCTCTTCTTCCTTATCCTTTTCTCGATATTACCAAAACGCAAGTCCCCTTCATCTCTTATTCTTTTCATCTCAATTTATCTTCTAAAAAGATATCGGTAAAGTGGAATTACTCCCGATACTTTTCTTCTTAAACTTGAAACTCCATTTTCCTTTATACTTTGGTCAAACTAATGTTACCACCCTACTTGTAACTTTAATTACAAACGTTTAACTTCAAGTTTAACCAAAATTCTCACGTGAAACAAACATAAACAAACTTTTTCATTAAAATACCTCGAACTTTATTATCACATCCTTTTGATATTGATTAAATACCTTTAGGAAAACTTCATGGGGTAATGACCTACTCCACAGGTACACCTTGGTTTCAAAACACGATGTCTATATATATATATATAGTTGGTTCAAAGAATAACTTTTACAATAAAATACCGCATCTTTTCAAAAACGGGTTTCTTTTAAAGCGGTATTTTATAACCCATGGCAAATACGACTCTACAACTCTCGTCAAGAGACCCGCTAATGGATGGTATGGATTATCGTACATCCTTAGGATAGTACAGCGAGATGAAGAACTCATTACGGAGTATTCAATCTCGAAAGAAAATAAAATACGGTTTTTTAAGAAGTACGACTTTTCTAAATAAAAATATTTTTTAAAAATTATAAATTTGTATTTTAAATATATTATGAAACTATATTTTCTAAAATGAAATATTAAACTTTTAATAAAATATCATCAAGTTACCAAAAAGAGGTAATTTTCAATAAAATACCATAAACTTTTAAAAACTAAGTTTTTATCATTAAAATACCCCAATAATTAAAATCCATGTTCATGAAAACCTAAATAATACAAATCACCCTTGAGATTTATTTTTAAACTAAAATATTTTTCATAAAACCCCCTCAAGATATGCAAAATAATATTTTAAGGACTCTAGTTTAAAATAGGTTTAAGCGGGATCAATTCTCTTCAGCCCCAGGGAGTCGGAGAAAGTGAGTGCTTGCCTATTCAGGTTAGACAACTTAACCGAGTTATCAATGGAAATTTTTTTGGAAAAAGACACAAATCCTACCATTCATGTGCAGCAGTTGCCGATTACTCCCGAACCTAAGAAAGTCAAGAGTTAAATCCATTCACAAGTGTCTGACTAAATCTGAGTCCAAACTCAAACCAGAATCCAAAATCAAACACGAACTTGAATAATCGATTCTGAACCTGAATACTCGAATTCAAATATCAAACTCAAACTTTTATACTTGACTCGACTTAACCGATCCATGGTTATAACGTGACATGACTACTTGAACACATGATTACATCCTGAACATGAACCTGTATATTTTATATCCATGGATTCGGCCAAGACCTATAATCTTAATCCATACAATACAATACGTGGGGATAAAGAGGTAGATTGGTACAGAACGTATATCGTGGCACGAGAGGTCACTTTAAAAAACACTGACATGAATTCACGTGCCGTTGTCCCGTGGGTTATGACGGGGCCTTATACTACATGCTACCATAATCCACGGGGTAAGATCGACTCCTCTCGTATAAATAAATACCTTCTTTATCAAACTACAAACAACCATGTTAGAACAACTATCTTATACCTATGAATAATCATATACAACTTTACATGTTCATTTCACATTACATACTATCTTCTCTTCCTTCTTTTAGGACTTACCGAGTGCTAGTTCCCTGATGACATTCCTCTTTATTTTCTTTCATTGGAATGTTTGTCAGGAGGACCGGACTCTGAGGAGATAGAGCCGAGCCCGGAGGACTTGGACCAGCTTGCTGCACAGCCAGATTACTAACTCTTTCCAGCCTGTACTTACTTTCTATATGCCATTGTTTAGACATTTTCTTTTATTATTGTATCTT
Organism: Agapanthus africanus; assembly: GCA_030015575.1. Classification (NCBI taxonomy): domain Eukaryota; kingdom Viridiplantae; phylum Streptophyta; class Magnoliopsida; order Asparagales; family Amaryllidaceae; genus Agapanthus; species Agapanthus africanus. Next base: position 694,803,211 of record CM057342.1, on the reverse strand, counting down.
TTATTTCAGACAGTTGTATGTAAAGTTGAATGTAAATAAAGTTGTTGTTTCATTTTATTACTCTTGTCATCCTTGTTCATTGTTATATTGCTTAATTACGCTTAACGTATTTATTTTCATAGTAAATATGTTGCGGGCTTGCCACGTCACCGATTCCGTATACTAGGAAGCGGGGCGTGATAAGAAAGCTACTCGGCCGCCTCGTGGTGAGGGCTTTGGATCCACAGCGTAGCCGGACAAGAAGCTGCCCGCTGCAGATGGGCCGAGCAGGAAGCTACTCGGTTGCCTCATGGTGAGGGCTTTGGATCTACAGCGTAGCCGGACAGGAAGCTGCCCACTGCGGATGGGCCGAGCAGGAAGCTACTCGGTTGCCTCGTGGTGAGGGCTTTCGATCCACAGTGTAACCAGGAAGGAAGCTGCCCACTGCGGATGGGCTGAGCAGGAAGCTGCTCGGTTGCCTCGTAGTGAGAGCTTTGGATCCACAGCGTAGCCGGGCAGGAAGCCACCCACTGTGGATGGCCGAGCATGAAGCTACTCGTTTACCTCGTAGTCAGGGCTTTAGATCCACAGCATAGCCAGGCAGGAAGCTGCCCGCTATGGATGGGCCTAGCAAGAAGCTACTCGATTGCCTCGTGGTGAGGGATTAACGTAGAAACTAGTAATCTCATTATTTGAAAGAGTACAAGTTCATCTATACAATTTATGCTTTTCGGCATTATACGGCCGTCGAAAGTCACGTCCCCAGTAATCCTGGAGGCGGCAAGCTCCGCCGAGAGGTGTCTTAGTCTTGAGGAAGGGACCGTCCCACTTCAGGGAGAACTTGTGCAGCTTCCCTGGGTCTTTGAACTCGTTTTGACGCAAGACTAAGTCTTCTGCCTTGAAAGCTCGATGTTTAACCTGGACGTTGTAATATCGGGCAGTCTGTTGCTGATATGCGGCCATTCTTATTTATGCACGATCTCTCTTTTCCAATAAGATTTCTAGGTTGCTTCGAAGTGCCAAGATATTGGTCTCGTCGTCGAAATGTTCAACTCGGTTGCTGGGAAGGCCGATTTCTGCTAGGACCATTGCTTCAGTGCCGTAATAGAAGCTAAACAGGGTTTCCCTCGTGGGTGTTTTTCTCGATGTTCGCAATGCCCATAACACCCATGGTAGTTTCTCGACCCAGCCGCCTTGTCTTCCTTCCAGGCAGGCTCTAAGGCCCCAGATGACACTTCTGTTTGCTACCTCGTGTAATGACCCCAAAATCTTTATACATTTGTATTATCCCTCTTCAATAATATACTGTATTTATTTGTACTTGGTATTTTCCTTTTTCTATTAAATTTATTATTATTTTATTCCTCAATCTATTATGTATTTTTTTTCTAGGTACAAATTCTTTTTCTTATATTTAAGTTTTTAACTTCTCATTCTTATTTTTCCTTTCATAAAGATTTAACCCAAATCCATTATTCTTATTCTCTACAGCCCATCTAAAAAGCCCATTTTCTTTTTAAGCAACATCATATATTTAATTCTAATTAAATATATGCATGAATAACCTTATAGCTCATTGGTTAAGTCCTTGCATTGTTATTCCATAAGTCACATGTTCAAATCCCCATTCTTGCAATTATTTTTTATCATTTTTTATTCTTCTCATAACCTACAAATGAGACCTTTCATTTCCAAAATGAATGGTGACCTTTCATTTCTCTTTTAATTCTCATGTTGAATGCATATATTATTATACATAATTCACCATTACACCATCTTTATTTTCCTCCTCTATCTTTTCCTTCCTCACATTTTTCTATCTCTCACTTCTTCCTCTTCACCTAGAGTCCAAGAAGAAGAACATGAAGAAGTCTTCAAGAAGGTCTCGCTACTAACGTGAGGCTATCGGCGGATAGACAAGCCCGGTGACAATACCGGCTTGTGCATGTAAGTCCCTTCTCTCTCTCCCCCTCCCTCCATCTCTTTATTCTTCTCTTTTCATATCTCGTGAACCCGTTTTTATCCATATCGTAATCCTTAAGAGAAAAATAAACATAAACATATACATATATATAAGTCTAGATACATATGGTTATATATGGTTTAATAATATCTTATTACCTATTGTTCAAATTAAAGTGTTTTCAATTCTTTGTTCATGACTATAAATGTTTATTATGAGTAGTGAGAACATAGATTTCATGCCACAATATATTTACGATATCTCATGGAATCGGTTTGGTTATTAAAAGAAAAGATGAAGCTTGCGTGAAAATTCTAGTTAATCTTTTTGCCGATTTTAGTATACATATCAATACCTTTAGTTTTAAAATAATTTTTATAAATTAATTTTTAACTCTGAAAATTTCAGGAAATTTACATATGATAGAATATATTATTTTGTACACGCTGTAAAAATTTTAGATCGATCCGCGTAACGGTTTAGGAATTACATCGTATTTATTCACTGATCGTAAAACAGAAAACTGCAGCTATCGGTCAAGTTCTAGGACTTATAACTTGGTATACCGGTATCCAAATTGAGCAAACTTAGGTGTTTTTGATATCTACATCGAATGATCTAGATTTTCTTAGTTTTATAGTTTTACTGAAAACCCATCTAAGATAAAGAAAACTGCGTTACAATATTAAGTGACGGATCTGGACAGAATCTGTTCCGATTCGCACACTGTTTTTAAATTGGACATAACTCGAACACCCGATGTCCGTTTGTGACAAAATTTAGATGTGTAGATGAACCATTGATAGAACTATAATTTTCTGTATATTATATTACTTAGGAATGCATGAAACAATCTGATATAGGCTTTGCAATAGAATATATAGTTGCTGTCCAGAAATCTGAATTTCTGTTTTAAACGCTGATATTAAAATGATTATAACTAGAGCTTCGGAAATCCAAATCATATGAATCTTGGTGTTTTGAATAAGTATATCGAAATACCTACAATTTTCTAATAATCTTCGTAACCTGAAACCCGATGAAAATTAATTCAAACTGCGTTTTAAAAATATGTGACGGTGCCGAATAGATTCTGATCTGTTTTGCGCGACGATACGAAAACATATATATCTCTCAAACCGGTAGTCGTATTTAGGTAAAACTGGAACTCACACATGAAAAACATTTAGAGCCATATTTCTGTTTATATTTCGCATTCGTTCAACTTGATTAATTAGTCGTACATAATATTTCTTTACAGCATTGTTTATGGTAGTTACTCGAATAATATACTTGACTCATTTCATGCTATTCGAACATGTATACATATTTATCTTGATCATTAAATTGGTGTATGTACTTAAAGACGATAATTAAATACTTGAGTTATATTTTGAAAACTATACAAAAATATTTTTACATAAAACCCCCTCAAGTTTATAAATTACCCTAAGGACCCTAACAATTATAAGACCACGATTCATAATTCTGATTGTCTGACTCGGGTTTGAGTCTGATTAATTTGACTTGAATCTGATTCAAGTCAACCTATAATCTACAAGATTCCAATTCAAAATGAACACATGAATCCATGAATACAATTATCAATTTATACAATTTGGCTGAACCGAACCATGGATATATTCCTTTTACATGATTCTCAGTATTCCATTTACATGACTCTACGGTTACAACCGTTTCCTGATATCATGGTTTCGGTCAGTCAGTCAATCAATCTACAATTACTACAATTTACAAGATAACAATACAAATAAGACTTCGCGGGGTTTAAGGGGTAGATTGGTACGGAAGGTGTTAAAGGTGGCACGAGGTGGTCAGATTTAATACACCTAACATGAATCCAGTTGCTGTTGTACCGTGGCATAAACGGTTCCTTGTACTATACGTGCCCTTAGTCTCTGGCATATAGAGACTCCTCTCGTATACACTGGCATCCTTCTGTACCAAGCTACAAAACTTGAATATGTTTCAAGTAAATCTATATTCTTTTATATTCCAACTCAAGATGAATACATGAATTCCAGAATCCAGTTAACAATCTACTTGACTGAACCGAACCATGGATATTCCTTTTACATGATTCCCAGTATTCCATTTACATGACTCTACGGTTATAACCGTTTCCTGATATCATGGTTTCGGTCAGTCAATCAAGTCAATCAAGCAATCATTACAAGTTTACAAGATAACAATACAAATATGACATCGCGGAGTTTAAAGGGGTAGATTGGTACGGAAGATGTTAAAAGTGGAATGAGGTGGTCAGATTAAGACACCTAACCTATATTCAGTTACTGTTGTACCGTGGCATAAACGGTTCCTTGCACTATACGTGCCCTTAGTCTCTGGCATATAGAGACTCCCCTCGTATACACTGGCATCTTTCTGTACCAAGCTACAAACAACATCGTTAAACAATATTCCACAATTTACTACAATACAATACTTTAGAAAATACTATACTCTGTCACTCTTATTCTTCATTCTTCTTTGGGACTTACCGAGCGACCTGTTCGCTGACGACATTCTATTTCTCTCTTCTTGGAATGTCGTCAGGTGCGTTGGACCAAGTTGAGACCGAGCCTACAAGTAAAGATTTGGAGAAATTCCAGGAAGACCCAGAGCTCTAGACTTTGTACTTGTTCTTTCCAGTATTTCCTTTAATTAGTATGCCACTGTTTAGGCATTGCTTTTTCATTCCAGTTGTATTTTCATTTCATGCATTGTACAAAGAATGTTATTAATAAATAAAGTTGCTGTTCTTTTTATACTCTTATCTCTTGTGTATTTATTTTATATTGCTTAGCTACGCTTAGCGTATGTACTTTTGAGTACATGCGTAGCGGGCCTCGTCGCGTCCCCTTCGCCGTACACTGGGAAGCGGGGCGTGACACCTCGGCTTGCCCGTTGCATTGGGGATGCGTGACTGCGGAAAACTTCATCAATATGTGATAGTCACTGCAGAATTCTCTGACTATGTCATTTTCAAAGTTGGTTCCGTGGTCGATGACGATGCATCTCGGGATTCTAAATCGGGCAATTATATTATTTTGCAGGAACTTCACCGTAGAGGTGGCATCCGGTTTTCTAATCGGCATAATATCTACCTACTTCGTAAAGTAGTCTATGGCGACAAGAATGTATTTGTGTTCTCCCGTGCCAGTGGGGAGTTAGCCGGCCATATCTATCCCCCACCGCGTGAATGGCCAAGGGAAATTTAGTGTTGTCAACTCGGTAGCGGATAGCCGAGGAATGCTGCCAAAGAGTTGGCAGGTCTTGCACCTTCTGACCAGCTTTTCTGCGTCTTGGTGTATAGTCGGCCAGCAATACCCCTGCAACATTTTCTTTTGAACTAGACTACGGGCCCCTTGATGTGCTCTTCCGACTCCTTCATGTATCTCTTGGAGAACGTAATCTACTTCGTCAGGATCAACGCATCGGAGTAAAGGTTGGGTGTATGACTTTTTGTACAGATTTCCTTTGCTCCATACGAAGTGGCGAGCTTTCATGCGGAGCCAGCATGTCTTAATCCGATCTTCGGGGAGTACCTCATCATTGAGGAACTCTACTATAGGTTTTCTCCAATCCCGGATATCCTCTTGAGTAGTGTAGATCCGGTGTGCCACCTATCTATCTTCGATGTTGAGTCATGGCAGGACTTCGAAGAGGATGTTTCTCTAGTGATTGGCTGAATAAGAAGAGGCGAGTTTTCTTAGCGCGTCAGCCTCGGCATTCATGCTCCTGAGAATCTGTTCTACTTAGAACTCGTCGAAATTTCTCCGAAGTTTTTTTACCTCCGCTGGGTATTTCATCATCAGGGGCGCCCGGGCTTCAAAACGTCTAGTCACTTAACCAACGACCAGCGCGGAGTCGCCGCAGATACTGATTGTCTTTAGCCCTATCCCGGAAGCAATTCGTAGCCCAGCCAATAAGGCTTCGTATTCTGTGGTGTTTTTCGACGCCTTGAAGCCAAGCATCAGAGAGTACTCTATCTCTGCTTCATACGGACCACGGATGACCAACCCATCCCCACTTTCTTCCTCTGTGGAGGAGCCATCCATATAGAGTACCCAGTCCGGACTGGGCCGAGCGTCTCCTTGACTAAGGTTCGTGGGTCAGGGCCTCTCGCCGACCCTCCTTCCTTATTGGGAATGGTGCATTCGACCACGAAATCGGTTAGGTCCTGTACGTTGATAGGTTGCCTTGGTCGATACCGGATATTGAATTAGGACAACTCCCATCTCCATTTCTTTAAGCAGTTCGATGATTCGGGGGAACCAAGGATATTCCTCAAGGGTTGTTCGGTGAGAACAATGATCATGTGAGCCTGGAAATAGTGATGGAGCTTCCTGGAGGTGACGACGAGCGCCAGGACTATTTTTTCTATGGCCGGGTATCTGGTCTCTGCTTCCTTGAAGACGTGGCTAACGTAGTAAACTAGTCTTTGTATTTCTTCGGATTCTCTGATGAGTATGGAGCCGGCAGCCTGGTCGGAGACGGAAAAATACAATAACAACTCGTCCCCCTCAATTGGTCTGGTAAGAAGTGGGGGGGTCGCCAGATGTGCCTTGAGCCACTCGAAAGCGACTTGGCACTCCTCAGACCACTCGAACCCGGGAATTTTCCTTTAAGCTTTGAAGAAACGCAGGCACTTTTCTCCAAATCTGGACATGAAGTGACTCAAAGCGGCCACCCTGCCTGTGAGCCGCATGATATCAGCATTGCTCTTGGGCATTTCCATGTCAATGATGGCTCTAGTCTTCTCCGGGTTTGCTTCGATTCCCCGGTGGGTGAGTATGAATCCAAGGAATTTCCCACCCGTGACGCCGAACGCACACTTGGCTGGATTCAGTTTCATTTTGTACTTTCGGAAGACATCGAATGTTTCGATGAGGTCTGTAGTGTATTCGGCTGACAGGGTGGATTTCACGAGCATGTCATAGACATAAACTTCCATATTTCTCCCAATTTGTGGTTTGAACAGCTTGTTGACCAGCCGCTGGTATGTTGCCCCCGTATTTTTGAGGCCGAAGGGCATTACTCTGTAGCAGTAGACTCCTCGATCGGTGGTGAACACGGTCAGCTCTTCATCGGCCAGATTCATCCGGATTTGATTATAACCGGAGAAGGTATCCAAGAAGCTCAGCAGCTCATGAACGGCCGAGCTGTCGACTAACTGATCTATCTGAGAGAGTGGATAGTTTTCTTTGGGACAGGATTTGTATAGATCGGTAAAATCGACCCACATACACCATTTCTTGTTTGTCTTCTTGACCATGACCACGTTACTAGCTAAGCCGAGTAATCCAGGTTTCTGATGAAGTCGGCCGCGAGCAGTCGGTCCACCTCCTCCTCTATTGCTTTCTTATTTACTGGCACGAAACTTCTTTTCTTTTGTTGGACTGGCTGGGCTTTCAAGTCGACCCCGAGCTTGTGTGTAACAACCTTAAATTTTCTGTACAAAATTTTTGTAAAGTACAGAAAGGAGTACCTCATCCTGAGCATAAGTTATAAATTTGATTTGTTTTTAAACAGCAAGAAAGCACTTGTAGCTCATTAGTAAAGCCTTGCACTGCTGTGACATATCCCCTGTGTTCAAATCCCCTCAGCCACATATTATTTTTGCTGATTTTTCTTTTAAACTTTTAGAAGCTCAAAAGTTTGTACGTGCACTATACGTAAAATGAAAAGTCTCATAAATCAAACATGTGCACTGAGCTATATGAAGCGACTAGGACACGTGGCAGCAATCCCACACCCCATCTCACCAAGATCGCCGACGAGGATTGCTTGGGGGCCGACGCCGCCTGTGAAAACCGTAGCAAATGATACACATCTTTTAACCCTAACACCCTTTGGCCTACCCCACTAATCCTAGTCTGTTTGTTTTCCCTGCACATTTCCAAAGAATTAAAATGAGGCATTAACCCAAAATGTTAATGCATTTTAATTACACTCTTCAATACATTAAACCATAATTTCTCCTATAAATACCATCCTACACCTTAACCCTCCTCATTAAGAAATCCTTTGCTAAAACTCTCTAAATTTTCCAAGTCCAAGAAGTTATACAAGTGGAGTTAGCTTAAGATCAAGTTCCTGCGACGACTCGGGACAAATCCGGCGACCCCACGGCTCCACGACGCTTGCAAACTCATCCTCTACCTCCCTTCTCTCTCCCCAATCCGTAAGTCCCCTCTCCTCTCTTCTCATTCTATTAAAAAGACATCTCTTTTCAAAATTCGTCGAAAGTGGAGTTAATCCAACTTCCGATTCTAATTTTCATTAAAACTCAACATTTCTTAACCACAAATTAACCCACTTTTTATATCTTGTTTAACGACCCTAGAACAACCTTTAGAACAAGTTCCAATTTAAAATATAATGTTATACAATTTTTATTTCACTTTTACGGTTAAATACCACAAACTTTCTACTCGACATTACTTCATTATATTACTTATATTACCTTTAGAAAACTCACAAGATAATGATCTACCTTATCACAACACTCATCTTGACATAGCACGATGGCTTTTGGAACAATACAATTTTACATTTAAATTCCATAAACTATCAAAACCGTATTTCTTTTAATTGTTTTAATCAAATTCTATACGATTATATCCTTACAACCCATTTTGGGGAATCCGATTCGGTTGGTGCAGGTTATCGCATATCCATCGGACTAGTAGAGCGAGATACAGACCTCCTCAGGGAGCATACGATCTCGATGGAATTTTTCTTACAATTTCTAAGAAAACGTGATTTCTATTAATAAATAAATTCTATTTTTAATAATTATATATATATATTACCAAAATATCTATTTTAAATATATAATATATTCCATATTTTTTAAATCAAAAAAAATAATCACAAAAGTTTATGAAAATACCATCAAGAATCCATACAAGTCAATTTACATGAAAATACCATATACTATTCAATTTAGGTTTATATCCACTAAAATATCGCATATTATAAAAATTACATCTATGAAAACCCTAAAGACGATAAATAAATACTTGAGATTTATTTTTAAAATATATCAAAGATATTTTTCATAAAACCCCCTCAAGTTATATTAAATTACAATAAGAACCCTAGTAAATATAGGTTTAAGCGGAACCACTTCTTTTGAGCCTCAGGAAGCCGGAGAATTTGGGTGCTTGCCTATTTAAGGTAGATAACTAAAACGGAGTTATCAATACGGTAATTGGTTTGGAAAAAAGTCACAAATCCTGTCGTCCATATACAGCAGTTAGCGATAACTCCAAAACTAATTCAGGACTTCAAATTCTGTTTAAGTGTCTGACTCAGTCAGAGTCTCAGTCTAATCTGAAATCAATCCATCCTTGAATACAATTCAAGTATAATTCCAATACAACATGAATCCGTTTATACCAGAATACAATCTATATCAGCATGAACATGATTTGACCAAACCATGAATATACATTTGACTTGTCAACATGACTATCCGTTTGTATCCCTATCTGTTTACATGAACTATTGATATTATGGTTTCGGCAAGTATTGCATCTATTAAACAACACAATACACATCAATACAATATACATTACGGGGATAAAGGGGTAGACTGATACGGAATGTGTTAAAAGTGGCATGAGATGGTCATTAAAAGACGTAACTATACATCCATTATCGTTGTCTCGTGGGTTTTGACGGATCCTTATACTACGGGTTACCTTAGTCCACGGGATAGTTGGACTCCTCTCGTATATATTGATATATTCTGTACCAAGGTACAAACAACTACGTTAGCATAACAAAGATAATCTTATATTTTTCACATGTTCTATTCTTTGTCTATTCTTCTCAATCTCTCTTTGGGACTTACCGAGCGATTGTTCCCTGACGACATTCCTATTTCTCTTCTTTCTTTGGAATGTCGTCAGGAGGACCCGACACTGAGGAGTTCGAGACCAGCCAAGAGCACTTGAAGCAGACCACTGAGCAGCACGACCATTAAGCTTTACTTGTACTCAATTTTTTTTCAATTCATGCCATTATTTAGGCATTGCTTTCCAGTCTTGTATTTACTTTCCAGCATTGTATTGTAAAAAATGTTTAATAAATAAAAGTTGTTATTCATTTACATCTCTTGTCTTACTTGTGTACTTTACTATATTGCTTATTTACGCTTAGCATGTTTACTTTTGAGTAAATACGTCGCGGACCCAGTCACGTCTCCTAACCCGTACACTGGGAAGCAGGGCATAACAGGTTTTGTTGGTGGCCCATGCAGGTCAGTTCTGCATGGAACCCTACCATGCAGGTCAATTCTTCATGGAAACCTAAGCAATATATATCACAAGAATTAAAAGACTCAGCAACTAAACATTCTTTATATTTCCTATTCTTTGAATCTATCCTAACCCTATTTTTCTTTCAAAGTTATGGATTCACCGAACAATACCAGCACCAACGTGAATGAAAACACACCATCACCTCTTCCACTTATGCATACCGTTGTAGCTCCGATCAACTAGCAGACGGTACTGCTCAAGGAAATCAAGAGCCTCCCTGAAGGACAGCAGCAGTAGACTGCTATCCTAATGAACCGTCCAGAAGCGAAACCACCCGAAGTGAAGCAGTTCCGGGCACTGCACCCTAAGAATTTTTCTGGGAAAGAGAGCCCTTTGGAAGCTGAGAAATGAGCTAAGTCCATTGAAGATGATCTGGCAACAGCACAAGTGCCAGACATTGCTTGGATAAGGGTTGCGAAGCTGCAACTCACAGACAACGCCTGAGTATGGTGGAAGGCGGAAGAAACCCGTCTTGCCTAACCTATCGAATGGAAGACTTTTCACGACATGTTCGATGCGAAGTACTTTCATGAGATTGCCCGATTCGACATAGAGCAGCGATTCATCCACATACAACAAGGCTCTATGTAGAGCAAATCAGTGAATGAGTATGATATTGAGTTCACCATGTTGAGCAGATAAGATATGTCTTAATATTTGATTTTCTTATATCACATACTACACAGCTAACATAAGACCATAACAGGTTTGTGGCACACCTCATTCCAACTGCTGAGATTAGGGCCAGACGATTTCAGCAAGGGTTGGACCCGGAAATCCAAGTTGCCTTAGCTACAGGGGATTTCCCAACCCACGACCTAGCTCTGAAATCTATCCGTCGATACGAGGCAGTATTAAAGAAGGAAGGCAGACCTCACTCTGCCGGTGTGAAACGCCCTGCCACCAAGATGGCAGGAGGGGCCTCTTCAAGGCCATCTTTTATGCCCAGGAGACCGAAAGTAATATTTAACCGGCCATGTCCAGACTATTGCTACTACAGCAAGAGGGATGGACACCTGTTGAAGGACTGCAGGCACGCAAAAGGCTTGTGCTTAGTTTATGGCGCATCCACTCATGGTATTGGAACATGTCCTTACAGATGCAGCCCAGTTCCAACACACATCAACTATCCGCAGCGGCCAGCTATTCAGACACATGCACCTCTTCTTACTCTCCCTGCTCCTCCTCCTCATGGACCTCCTGCACAGCCTCCACGCCAATTCCATCAAGCATTGAGGAACATGCCTCGAGGGCAGAGGAACATGCCCCAAGGACAGAGGAATGTGCCTCCAGCTAGGAGGAACGTACCCAGGCGTCAGGCTTACATATTAGCGGCCATAGAAGCCGAGGCTAGAGACCAAGATTGTAAGTCTGCGGTAGCGTCTCGGCCATCTTTCCGAGGCCAAATGCGGAACAAAAACTTTTTACGAAACTGGCGCTAACGCAAACTTGAAATTCGGATCGTTCTATTAACCGTAAACTAGTAAACTATAATATAGGGTTTAGAGATTATACCGATCGATCTGTGTCCTTCGGTCTTTAATCTCTTCCCTATGATGTTGCGGTTGCGCTGACGAACTTCGCTCCCCGATCTCGCTCGATCTACGGTCTCCTCCTCGCCGAAAACTGTGCCACATCATCGAATCTTTATACAGGCTCCCGCCTCTGAACCGAGGCAATTCGGACACGAAGTTTGCTAGCCGACGTGTTCAAGGTTGTTGTAGAATAAGTGTAGAACATTTTGTCTCGAGAGTTAATCGAAATTACCTCTAGGAGTTGTGATGGAATGAGAATGAGCTTTAGGATTTTCTTTGCAAAATGAAATGAATCACAAAAATTTCCTCACACACAAAAATGATTTTTGGGATGCCCCAGAGAAATACTCGGCCAAAGATGGGAGGTGGTAAGTGTAAGCAAAGAGAATGGTGATCATCTGAAAAAATCACAACACTAAATATCTTAAGCAAATCCAAAAAGCAATAATGCATAGGATGACTCATTCAAGCAAGAATGTGCAAGAAGGTGCAGGAGGTTGCTGGAGAAAGCCCACCACAAAAAAGCCCATTCCATTTACAAAATGCACTTTTGCAAATAAACCCCCTTCATAACAACAATTTCAGCCAAGAAGGAAAAAAGAAAAATGGCCGAAATGGAATGCAAACTAGCAACTTCAAAAGGCGATCCCGTAATAAATTACACGATAACCCCGCAATTGTATATACATACCCGCATTTGTATTCCAACCGAATACAAATGCAATAAGACAAAATCAACACAGTATAATACTAGGATCCGGCTTAAACCAAAACCCGCTAGTATTATCTGTCTGAACCATGACACGTACACAAGTGCACGCGTATGTTTGAACCTGCCATAAAACCATACGGCCTCTACAACATTTCGCCCGAACTGGGAAACTTTCTGTGGGGAACTCTAAAGACTCGTCAATACTCTGGCAATAGATTTAACCACAAGCCGTCAGTGGTACTAGCTGTACGTAACGACTGCCCATGTACTGAGTGAAAGGGAGTCCGATGAGCGAACTCATCCTGGAACCCTACTAAGCCTATGTGTGACAATATCGGTACAGTCTGGTCCTTTCGTCTATGAGTATCGCATATCGGGCCTAGGGAACTGGTAAACGTCAGATCCCCAAAAGCGGTATAAGTCGTGTCGGAGTGTAGCCCAAAACACCCTGAGATACTACTGGAATACCTACCAGTAAATCTCACTTTTCATGGCCATGGACTTTGTGTAATGGCTATCCTAAACACAGTGCGATCTCACCCCCAATGTTGGGAGAGACGAATCCCCTGCCGATCTGCTCACTACCTCCATGTGGCTCGGGACTGTACCTAACTAAAACCTGTTTGCACGACTCCTTTGAGCCGTGGTAGGGTAATAATCAAAGCACAGTGGAAACTCACACGAGACAAATGACGATCTCAGGTCGATAGACTAACCTGTACACATGTCACCTGGGAATTGCTATCTGACGACAGGTTTTAATAACCAGCTAGCATGTTCCCGGCGAGTCCTATCCGGTGTACTCATAACCCAATGAGCACCTGTATATATCTTAGGTGAACCAACTGTCACCAATGGCTTGTGAGACCGGCCACCGCCCCTCGTCGGGGTCTCGACTGTATACACTAGTCTACTCTGGAGTATCGATGCCATGTCTCGAAACTCCCACGACTAGAGACCACTTTTAAGGATGTGCTTATAAACTACCCAACTTTCACGTATATGATCGCCATCATACTATTGGTAGTCAAGCAAGAATCCTATGGGCTCTATCAACGTGCAATAGTGATATATCATGTCACCTAAAGCAATACACGTTTGATAAAGATAAACCAGATAGCATACTATTATCTAGAGTAAGACTGTCCTACCGGTATAGGTCCTCTCTCGATCATTGCAATCACGTGCCTGCGATCCAATAATTGACTTTGAGGGCACTATATCCAACAAAGATAACACTGGTAATTCCCTCCAATATTTTCAAACCCTTGCATCATCTCGTTACTTTTCATGCACTACCAGTATTTGTTTTACCACCACTGTCATCAAACTTTTCTTTAATCTGCTATAACTTCTTTCTATAAATTTCGAGGGTGAAATTTTTATAAAGAGGGTAGAATGTAATAACCTTAAATTTTCTGTACAAATTTTTTGTAAAGTACAGAAAGGAGTACCTCATCCTGAGCACAAATTATAAATTTGATTTATTTTTAAACAGCAAGAAAGCACTTATAGGTTATTGGTAAAGTCTTACACTGCTGAGACATAGCCCCGTGTTCAAATCCCCTCAGCCATATATTATTTTTGTTGATTTTTCTTTTAAACTTCTAGAAGCTCAAAAGTTTGTATGTGCACTACACGTAAAATGAAAAGTCTCATAAATCAAATATGTGCACTGAGCTATATGAAGCGACTAGGACACGTGGCAGCAATCCCACACCCTATCTCACCAAGATGGTCGACGAGGATTGCTTGGGTGCCGGCGCCGCCGGTGGAAACCGTAGCAAATGCTACAAATCTTTTAACCCTGACACCTTTTGGCCTACCCCACTAACCCTAGTCTGTTTGTTTTTCCTGCACATTTCCAAAGAATTAAAATGAGGCATTAATCCAAAATGTTAATGTATTTTAATTCCATTCTTCAATACCCTAAACTCTAATTTCTCCTATAAATACCACTCTTCACCCTAACCCTCCTCATTCAGAAATCATTTGCCAAAACTCTCTAAATTTTCCAAGTCCAAGAAGCTGTACAAGTGGAGTTAGCTCAAGGTCAAGTTCCGGTGACGACTCGGGACAAATCCGGTGACCCCGCGGCTCCACGACGCTTGCAAACTCATCCTCTACCTCCCTTCTCTCTCCTCAATCCATAAGTCCCCTCTCCCCTCTTCTCATTCTATTAAAAAGACTTCTCTTTTCAAAACTCGTCGAAAGCGGAGTTAATCCAATTTTCGATTCTAATTTTCATTAAAACTCAACATTTCTTAACCATAAATTAACCCTCTTTTTATATCTTGTTTAACAACCTTTAGAACAAATTCCAATTCAAAATATGATGTTATACAATTTTTATTTCACTTTTACGGTTAAATACCACAAACTTTCTATTTGACATTACTTCATCATATTACTTATATTACCTTTAGAAAACTCACGATATAATAACCTATCTCATCACAACACTCATCTTGACATAACACGATGGCTTTTAGAATAATATTTTGTGAGACAATACAATTTTACATTTAAATACCATAAACTATCAAAGCCGTATTTCTTTTAATTGTTTTAATCAAATTCCATACGATTATGTCCTTACAAACTATTTTGGAGAATCCGATTTGGTTGGTGTGGGTTATCACACATCTATCGGACTAGTAGAGCGAGATACATACCTCCTCACGGAGCATACGATCTCGATGGAATTTTTATTACAATTTTTAAGAAAACATGATTTCTATTAATAAATAAATTCTATTTTTAATAATTATATATATATAAATATTACCAAAATATCTATTTTAAATATATAACATATTCCATATTTTCTAAATCAAAAGAAACGAATCACAAAAGTTCATGAAAATACCGTCAAGAATCCATACAAGTCAATTTACATGAAAATGCTGTCAAGAATCCATACAAGTCAATTTACATGAAAATATGATATACTATTCAATTTAGGTTTATATCCACTAGAATATCGCATCTTATAAAAATTACATCTATGAAAACCCTAAAGACGATAAATAAATACTTGATCTTTATTTTAAAAATATATCAAAGCTATTTTTCATAAAACCCTCTCAAGTTATATTAAATTACAATAAGAACCCTAGTAAATATAGGTTTAAGCGGGACCAATTCTCTTGAGCCTTAGGGAGCCGGAGAATTTGGGCGCTTGCCTATTTAAGGTAGATAACTAAAATGGAGTTATCAATACGGTAATTGGCTTGGAAAAAAGTCACAAATCCTGCCGTCTATGTGTAGCAGTTACCGATAACTCCAAAACTAATTCAGGACTTCAAATTCTATTTAAGTGTCTGACTCAGTCAGAGTCTCAGTCTAATCTGAAATCAATCCATCCTTGAATACAATTCAAGTATAACTCTAATTCAATATGAATCCGTTTATACCAGAATACAATCTATATCAACATGAATATGATTTGACCGAACCATGGATATACATTTGACTTTTCAACATGACTATCCGTATATATCCTTATCCGTTTACATGAACTACCGATATCATAGTTTCGGCAAGTATTACATTTATTAAACAATACAATACACATCAATACAATATACATTACGGGGATAAAGGGGTAGACCGGTACGGAATGTGTTAAAAGTGGCACGAGATAGTCACTTTAATACACTTAACCTGAACATTCGTTGCCGTTGTCTCATGAGTTTTGACGGGGCCTTGTGATCCGTATACCATAATCCATGGGGTAAGCCGAACTCCTCCCGCATACACTGGCATATTCTGTACCAAGTTACAAACAACCGCGTTAACATAACTATCAAAATTTATACCAGATATATTCTCTTTACTTGCTCATTCTATTTCTATTTCTCTTTGGAACTTGCCAATCGATTGTTCGCTGACGACATTCCTTTTCTTTTTCTTTTTGGAATGTTGTCAGGGGATCTGATTCTTTGGAGATCGACCCAGCACAGACGACTAGGAGCAGTTCTCAGAAGACCTAGAGCTCTAATCACTTGTATATACTTTACTTTCAGTTCATGCCACTGTTTAGGTATTGCTTTTCAATCTTGTATTTACATTTCCAGTTGTATTGTAAAGAATGTTTAATAAATAAAAAGTTGTTGTTCATTTGCATCTCATGTATTACTTGTGTACTTTACTATATTGCTTATTTACGTTTAGCATGTTTACTTCTAAGTAAATACATTGCGGGCCCAGTCACGTTTCTTTACCCGTACACTGGGAAGCGGGGCGTGACATTATGGGAGATCACCTTGGGATCAATCCCGGGCATGTCCGTAGGAGTCTAAGCGAACACGTCGGAGTTGCTCCAAAGGAACTGGATCAGGCTGTCCCGAGCATCCCCTGTCAAGAGTGAGCCGATCTGGATAGTTCAGCTATCGTCTCCCTCCTTGAGAGGAACCTCTGACAAAGCCTCCACCGGGAACTGCAAATCTCATTTTTGTCATCGCGCGTGTCCAGAGATTCCCGAGGATCGCAAATATCTTCAAAAATGCCAACTTCTTTCTCCTCAGGGAACATCGAGGCAAGATAGACCCTAGCGGTTTACTAGTCTCCGTAGGCTCGACCTATCCCTCCATTGTCCAAAGGAAACTTGAGCGCGAGGTGATATGTCGAGATCTATGCCTGGAAGGCGTTTAGGGTGGGGCAACCCGAAAGGATATTATAGGACGAAGAGATCCTGGCAACGAGGAAATTCACTGATATGGTTCGCGTTTTTCCTGCTTCCCCAATGTTGAGAGGGAGGGCGATCAATCCCTCGACCAAGATGGAATGATTTGTAAATCCGGAGAGGACGTGGGAAGTCGGTTGGAGGTCGGACGGGTTTAATCCCATACGCTGAAAACAGTCGTAAAACAGGATATCCGTCAAGTTACCCGTATCAACTAGGATTCTCCGGACTTTGTTTCGGTTTACCTAGGCTAGATCATAAGGGGATCATTATGCGGGAGTGATATGCTGTGAAGGTCCTCATCGGTGAAGGTGATTGGATCGCCCTTCTTTCACTTCTTGTAGGGGATCACTTAAAGACATGACCAGCCAAGAACGGTAGGTGTCCTCGTTGCTCGAGCCAACAGAGATAACCATGATCCGCCAGACCGTCAATTATCCGGAAGGAGGTTGGTTCGCTTGCTCCCGATCTACCTACCGTTTGTCTCGTAGGTACTTTACCAGGTGACCGAAGCGGATCAGCTCTTCGATGTAGTCGCGGAGTTGTTTGTAGTTCTCGGTCGGGTGCCCCAGTGATCAATGGAAGGCGCAGTATGGGCCGCGGAGTTGCTTGCCCGGCCTCTGAGTCGTTGGCGGGAGTTTGAAAAATCTATTGCCCTTAAGCTCCTCTAGCAGCTCGGCGTGGGAGATGTTCAGGGGAGTGTACTCCTGAAACCTCGGAGAATAAGGTTTCAGACGGTTGGCTTTTTTCTTCTCTTCCATGTCTCGTTTCTTTCAGTCCGTCCGGTCACCGTGGGGTAGGTTGGAGTTTACGTACTTCCGATTCGAGTTGGATTTCTCGCTCGGTCCAGACTTTCACCTCAGCCATGGTCTTAGGCTGTGCTACTGCGAAAGAGCGGTGCCACTCTTTATGCCTAAGACCCGCCCTCAAGACGGTGATAACCATTTTGTCACGGTGCTCGGGGACTTCCAGAAGAGCGTTGTAAAAGTGAGTGATGTAACCCTTGAAAAATTCCCTGTCTTCACTCTTGATGGTAAACAGGTAGTCGACCGTCCTTTTCTTTCATCGGTTACTGATGAAGTGACTGAGGAACTGAGTCACCAGCTCGTCAAAAGTCAAGATCGAGCGTGGCGCAAGGCCACGGAACCAATCTCAGCTGGCCCGGATGAGGGAGGTGGGGAAGGCTCGGCACTGAGCCGCGTCTGAGTTGTCTTGGAAGCTCATCCTGCCGTAAACGCATCCAAGTGGTCCTTCGGATCAGATTTCCCGTCGAAGAGGGTTACCTTGGGTGGTTTGTTCCGAGACGAGACCCGCTCGCCTACTAACTGCTCTGTGAAGAGCCTCGTGAGCGAATCTGCGGAGTACTTTGCCGCTCTGCCGGCCGAACGGGTAGCATGCCGCATGTCTTCAATTTTCTTTTCAAGGGCCTCGATTCTCTGATGGTACCCCGAGAAATCTCCGTAATCGGAGCGCCTGTTGTCTCTGCTTTGTGCTTGCGCGATGGAGTGGTTTCGGTTCTGCTCTATCACATTCCTCAGGTCCTCGGGGGGAACCCTTTGTGATCGGTCCCGAGGTAAGCCATGTGCGTGGCCTCGATAGGTATGGAGACGTTGGTCTCTCCTGGAATTAGGCGACCTGACCGACGTCTCCTCAAGAGGCAAGAGAGCGCGGCGGGCGTTGAAGCGATAACCTGGTCTCTCTTGAGATCTCAGTGTCGAACTATCCGGCGTCCAACGAGTCATGAAATCATTCCTCGTATGGGGGTCATGACTACTGGAATCGGCACGTCGATGTTCGGTGATATCGAGATGGACGTGAGCGAGGTCTAAGGCCTGAAGCCGCCCCTCCGTCGCCCCACGCACGCCGTCATTCCGGGGAGTGGGGACAGCGGTTTGGCAGGCATGGATGGCCGTTTGAACACGAGCGAGCGCGTCCATTATCGTCGTGAGCTTGTCGATCCATACAGATAAGGCGTCGGCGATATTGGGAGGTGGAGTAGAACCGCCCCCACCTCCATTGTGAAGGACAGAACGGCTCATTCTAGGATCGTTGCGGTTATCGCTGGCCATTGAATCGAAGCCGGAAGATCAACTTTTGGGGTAGAAAAGTTTTTCATTCTCACAGACGGCGCCAACTGATGGAGGTCGGAATCTCCCTTGGGTATTGTCCTCCGTTGATTTTGCTGCCAGTGGGCTGAGCAGTTAAGTTTCGGTATGAGGATTGAGTGTGTAGGTCTCAATAGGTTATCGGTTGTTGCTGACACCGAGTTACTTGCAAGGGAAGTCCCAGAATGGGAAACCACCGTAATACCCTCCGACAATCAAGTAAGTACCGAGGAGTAATTGGGTAGAGTAGCGGTGTTTTGGGAATGAGTTTGACATACCTGAGTCGTATGGAGGAGGGGTTTATATAGGGGTCGCATTGAAGCGAGCCGATGCGAGATTCTCGCCGTCTGTTACGCCCCTGCGTCACGTTCGCGTTGATTGCAGAATATGACCATTAATGGAGAGATATTCTAGCGTGGGATGAGAGACGTGAAGCGGCGGAGATCTCGTCGTGGCGAGATACACGGAGCCGTTACGGGGACGCTTGGGCTCCATGCTCTCGGCTGGATAGGGAAGCTGAGGAAGCTCAGCTCGGTGAGTCGAGCGATGAGGCCGAGGAAGCTCAGCTCGGTGACTGCTCGGAGACGAGCGATGAGGCCGAGGAAGCTCAGCTCGGTGACTGCTCGGAGACGAGCGATGAGGATGGCTTGGAGGCGAGCTGTTGGCTGGTTGTCAGGCAACTATGGAATGTACTCATGGGAGGCCCCGAAAGGTCGGATGATATCTCGGAGATGAGGCACCGACGAATGTCCCCAATACATCATACTTACTCCATCTCCGTAGCCTCCAAGAATCTGACGGGTTTACATGAACGACACGTCACTTGCTACGTGTCGTAATCTGGGGAATTCCCACTTACGATCATCATCAACCAATGAACTGAATACAGACTTCCCTAGACCTTGTTTGTTGCCTTCTCTGCTCTCAGATTGAAATGCCAGATGTATAGCTGTTGCAAGCAATTTGTTCTTTTTCTTCTTTTTTTATTTTCCATTATCATATTTTCCATGTTAACGACCCGTAACAACAATCTGATCTGAGATGCGCCAAAGCATATGATTTCAAGATTTATTCGATGTAACATGAACGTCGAACTTGTTTTGTATTTCATGTTTTCTCAGATAAGCAAGTCCTTTGTAATGAAAGAATTCAAAACCAATATCTCAGAAATTGTAGCCTGTAGATGTCAACTTCGGCAGTGAGCATTGGCTTTGATAAATCATAATGTCATGCTCCTTTTAATTTTTTTTTGAATGCTTGTGAGAATCTACTCAAAATTTCCGCATTATATTTGTTCTGAACATATGGACTAAATGCAACATTGCAAATGCTACAAATTTGATAACTTTGATTATGGATGTAAACATAAGGATTTCATGAATGAATTTAGCATAATCTGATTACCCTTCAGGTTGTTTAAAATTGAACAGGCTAATACTATTGCATAAGGAATAAATTAATCCAATAGTATCAACTTAATAAATTGCTTCAGTGCTTCATTTACAGTACGCATGACATCCTTCACACCAAGCTGCACGTCACAAAAAATGATTCCAAAAATCCCTTCATATGCTTCAACTCCTGATAGTTGTTCTCTTTTTACAAGTTGTCAAAGTCCCCTTCAACAAAATAAAGCACTTCAACATCTATTGAGAATTCAGAATAAAAAGAAGGTCAAGAAAAGAGCCAATGGAAAGGCCAAGGCCGTTCCGTTTATAGAAAAAACTGGAACAAGCTCCATCTCTACGGAAAAAAAAACCCATCAAGCTAATAGAATCAAGTTACTATGTCCGATTTTTGGGTAAACAACTAGTTCGAAGAAAACCACAAGGGCGAAACATGAAAACAACATCATCGGTCATTTTTGAGTCGTTAGACATGGACACCATCTTGAACCAAAAAAAAAAAAAAGGGTTTGTACAAGATGTCAGATCAATTCATCTTTCAATATTAAACAAGAAAAGAGGCGAGACGTTACGTTACGGAAGAAGAGTGGGAAAGGCTTTCCAGGTCTAGATTTGAACTCTGGATGAAACTGGACTCCAACATAATATGGTCCACTGGGCAGCACAAGGATCTGCATCAAACATTAGCATTAACATAGATTAAATAAACAACTGCACATTGAAAAATATTCATAGAAAGCCCGTTGAAAAGGTGCAATGTGATTTAGATAATACCTCCATTTGATTTCAGCTTTCATCTTTACCAACAAACAAAAGTCCAGCACTTTCAAGTTTCGTTACCATATCAGGATTTACCTGCAAATATATTTTAACATGTAAAATTGATTTTATGACCCGCATTATCCTACCGGCATGAGCTAGGAACATAATGGGGACGGCCTCATATCTATGTCGATGGCGTTCATCTACGTAATTGAGAGCACCATACCTAAAAGAAGTTCAAGTTTTCATCAATCATGGAAAATGTTAAGAAATCAAGATTAAATACCAGAAGTTCAATGTTTAAATCATATGAAATATATAAGCTCTTTTCAGAATATCTTTAAAATTCTATACTGATAAAAAAAATTGTTTTAAATTTACTTAAATCTTTTCCTATAGCGTGTAACATATATGTACTTGCATCGTATGTGCAAGAAATACTAGTATACAGTGTAATCGGCAGCGATAAAGTTAGATTCAGATATTTATAACAAAAATAAACAAAAAAAATAAAAGCCTTCTTATCTTAAGTAGATTCCATTCCGCTTCATGAGCATCAGGTGCCTAGACAAATCAAAAACTTTTCAATTCCTCAATGTAAATGCCAAAAAGGAAAAAAAGAGAAAAGAAAAAGGGAAAAAAGAGCACTAAAATGATCAATTATTCAATACTTTGGCAAGCCTCTGTTTTGGCAGCGTCTTCAAGGTCAGAAGCGGCAACCCAGTCCACTAAGAGTTTTTTTACAGCACGCAAGAGAAGCATGAAGATGGGCCTTAAAAAAGTTCATATAAGCTGGTAGTTGTAAAGGGCGTCTCGTATCTGCGCAACCAAAGAAGGGAGCGATGAGCTTCAGAAGCGTCTGTCAATAAAGACGCTAGACTTCAGAGCACGCTCAGACGTCTGCTAAGATGATCGTCAAATGTCTGGCCGGGCTATGGCCAGATGCGGCCAAAGAGTCAGATGTCTGCCCCAATAGGGACAGACGTCTGGCAGCGCTCTAGCTTTTTGCCAGAGCGCTGCCAGACGTCTGCCTAGAGATAACCGCGAATTTCAGAACATAAATTACCTCGAAAATTCAGTTATTTGATGGCAGTTTTGTAATTTCTGTGATATTATTATAATTTAAATTGTATGAGATATATATAGGATCTTAGGATTAAAATTTAAAGTGTCGGAGATCTTCATCATAAGGTTTAAGAGATCAAAACGAAGGCTATTAAAGATAGATAGTTTTTTTTATCATAAAGTTCTAGGGAGTCGTCGACTCCATAAGGGATCAAGACTTTCAAAGGAGAACTTAGAGAGAGAGAGGAAGATCTAGTTGGAGATCTTAAGGAGAGTGTTTTGTAATTCTCTGTAAGATTTCTTTTTCTTTCTAAAGTTCTAATAAAGATTCTTTCCGTTATTCTATTAATCTCTTGTGTTATTTATTATCACGATGCATCTAGTTTCTTTTGTTATTCGTCTATAAAGGGATCTAGATTTATAAATCCGTAAGGTTTTTCGCTGCATCGATTGATCTGTTGTTTCAACAATTGGTATCAGAGCTACGTTCTGTATTTTTGCGATTTAAGTTTACGGTAGGTGACGACATCCGTGTCCGCTTCCTATCTTCTCAGATCGTGATTATATTGATAGTGGTTCGTAAGGATCCGAGAGAAAGGTATTTTCTTTGAAATTAAGAATGAAAGATAATAAAGTAAATAACATAAAATTTGATGTGAAGAAATTTAATAGGAAACAAAACTTCTCGATATGGCAAAGAAGGGTGAAGGCACTTCTAGTTAAAGGGCTATTTAAGATGTTTGGCAGTAGTAAACCTACCGACATGACAAATGTTGCATGGTCAGAAATCAGAAGGCACAATGCATGATAGAACTTTGTTTGACGGATTATGTGATGTATAATATTATGTATAATGTTATGAAGGAGACTTCTGCGGCAAGTTTGTGGTTGAAGATAGAGAGCTTGTACATGACAAAGTCGTTGTTAAACAAGCTGCATTTAAAGAAGCAATTTTATGGATTATGCATAAAGGAAGGGACTCTTATTCACGACCGCCTAAACAGCTTCAATAAGATGATAAGCGATCTTTTATTCCTTGAAGTAAAATTAGATGAGGAGGACCAAGCACTATTGCTCCTATCTTCGCTTCCAAATTTGTATGAACACTTGGTGACAACGATCCTTTATGGGAAGGTGACTCTTGAGATGGAGGTTACAGCGACACTTCTCAATAATGAGATTATGAAGAAATCAAATCTATCGGAGGAGTCATCGAGGTTATTTTCCGGTGAAAGGGGAAGGTTGAAGAATCAAAAGGGGGCAAGAGCATAAGGGGGAAATCCGAATCAAAACGGGGGCAAGAGCATAAGCAGTCCGTACTTCTTTTGCAAACAGACAGGGCATCTGGACAAGAGAGCGGTCTGTACTTTTTTTGCAAACAGACAGGGCATCTAAATAAGCAATGCCAAAAGTATAAGCAGTGACTGAAGAAGAAGGGTAAAGGTGCCAGTACAAAGGATTCGGATCAAGTCAGTGTTACGACCGAAGCAGAAGAAGATCCTTGTGACGTACTGGCTGTATATATACTGGGGTGCATATTCTGATGATTGGATTCTTAATTCCGGATGTTCATACCATATGTGCCCGAAGAAGGAGCTATTCGACGCCTACAAAGAGTTCAATGGCAGTATTGTTCTCATGGGGAACAATATGTCATGCAAAGCCATTGGCATAGGAAACATCAAAATCTATATGTTTGATGAGGTGGTACGAACGCTTATGAACGAGCGACGCATTCCGAAACTAAAGAAAAATCTGATTTCTTTTGGAGCATTGAATGGGGCAGGATGCAAGTTCGTTGGTCAAGATAGAGTGCTAAAGATGTCAAGGGTGCCCTAGTGATCATGAAGGGACAAAACGACTGAAGAATTTGTATCGTCTAGAAGGCAGCATGGTGACTGATGGTGCGACCATAGCTATAGAGGAACATGTGGATGATATCGCAAAGCTGTGGAATATGCGTCTAGGCCACATGAGTGAGAGGGGACTTCGTGAGTTGCACAGAAGGAAGTTTATAAAAGGTAATACCTCGTACAAGTTAGATTTCTGCATATTTTGTGCAATGGGGAAGCAGCATAAGGTCGGCTTCAAACAAGTCGTGCATAAGACCGAGGGACTTCTCGATTACATTCACTCAGACGTATGGGGGCCATCACCGGTAGTATCAAAGGGAGGTGCCGTATAATATGTCACCTTTATTGAAGATTTCTCATAGAAGGTATGGGACTACTTTCTCAAACACAAATCAGATGCGTTTGCCAGTTTTAAGTAATGGAAAGCTGCCGTGGAGAAGGAAAAGGGGCGACCTGTGAAATATTTGTGAACAAATAATGGAAGTGAATACACCTCGAAGGAATTTCAGGATTATTGTAATGAACATGGCATACAGAGCTAAAGGACTGTTCCAAGACTACCAGAGCAGAATGGGATAGCGGAGCGCATGAAAAAGACACTATCATGAACAAGACACTATTAGAATATCCTCTTGCTATTCTTTATCAAATGATTTGTTTCTAGTTATTCTCTCCCAGAATCTACATGGTTAGCTTGGCATTAGTATTCCTCCACATCATATATTCACAGAACTTTCAGAAATCTTATCAATGTAGGGGTGGACACGTCATGTTCTTACATATTTTCCATAATCTCGTCGATATGCTACTCAAGTTAATTGTAGGCTTTTCTAAACATGACCAGGATCCGATACTCTATTCGGATTATGCAGCGGAAAAAAATCTTGCGGCCTACATATATATAAGATAAGGGAAACATATATTGATGTGAAAAGGGGATACGGTTTCTGATTCTTCGAACTCCTGATCGTCATCTTCTCAATAGTCGGTGGATCTGACCACGTGTGTTAATGCGGGAGAGATGTGCATCCACAAAAGCAAGATAGCAAACCACGCCATGAAAGAGACCATGTAGAAACCCCTGATTTCTATGGTAGCTAGAAACCCTAGTTTCTATTTATTCAATGGCTTGTTCTCATCCATCATAAACCCATAATATATATAGGCCAAGCAAAAACCAATGGATGGCTATGATCACTCAAAGCCTGAATCCTAGCCCTGGGTTCAGCTTCGAGCCAAACCATGTGACCCACACCAATTGGTGCAGGCTCCATGCGCCGAGCAACGCTCGGTGGCTCGGTACGGGTCGATTCCCCAACCCCGGTCTGACCTATTCACTTGGCTGGGCGGAATTGGGTCGGGTCAGGCCGAAAGGCCAACATTAATCATTCCATGATCACATGTTTTTTGTCCACCCTTTACATTTGTGGTTCTTTCTGAGCTCAGCCGGTTATCTGGCTGTGCTCTAAGAAACATAACTGGAAATGTAACTATGATCAAAGTTTGTTCTTGTTTTCATCTCTCTTTTCCCTATAGAAATGTAATTAAATAATACCGTCTAGGAAAGTGTTTTGGACTTTATGTTTTAACCTTCTTCCGTGTCACACTGACACATGAAAAGAATCAAATTTCCAGACAGCAATTGACTTACGGTCTTTTAGCATTATTTTGAAGATTCACGTTGTTATTGCAATATTAGCTTACATCTGAAAGTAGATGCTAGCATCTCTACTAGGATTTTATGGAAAGCAAGTATGCAATTTAAAAAATTCTAGAGGGTTAAGTCTACATACAAGGATCAGACTAAAGGTTTAAGACTAATAACGAAACAAAATAAGAATTAATCTAAGTGTTGGAAGAACTATAACCTTTGCAGTGAAGTCCTTCACTTCTAAAACTCCATGTGGTAGTCCCTTGAACTCTTCTATAAGCTCCACTTGAAGACTTGATCAAGATTTCTTGAAGTCTTCTAAGTCAAAGATGGCCCACCTTGAGGAAACTCTAACACAAGCTCTTACTTCAGTAATCAACAACTTACAGTGAAAAGAACAACCTAAACTAATTTTCTAGTTTAGTTTAGATTGAAAAAGTAGGATTTTTGCTCACTTAACTTTCTTTTCTTTTTCTTCTCTCTTTCTTAAAAATAAATCAAGAGAGGAAAGGAAGAAGATGACGATAGAGATGAGAATGGGTTGGAGTTGAGATAAGAGAAAGTGATAAACTTATATTAACATAAGGAAAAGAAGAAATGAGTCATGCATACTACAACCTTCTAAAAAATGGCTCATTCTTTCTTTTTACAAATTCACATAAGAAATCATTATTCTCTTATCTTTTAATCCAATGTAATTCTCATATACACAATTATTGTGTATAATCGACCATTACAAATATATGTGTGTGTGTGTGTATTATTTATATCATATACAAATAATATATAAAGAGAAGAAAATATAAAGTGAGCATAATATTAGTTTATATATATATATATATATATATATATCATATATCATATATAAATATATATCAAATTATTAAATCAAAACTTGATTTAATAATCAAGTTATATCATATATAATCCGGCTAATATTAAATAACGTTAGATTAAAATATGGTATCATATACCCGTATTTTATCAAGCTCCCGCACATATCTCTATGCATGCCCTACTTCGTTTCGTTTGTGCTAGAAAAGCTCTATGTGGGACTTTAAAGGCTCGCCAATACGCTGGCAGCAGGTAATGATCATATCAAACATCTACATGCACGTCAACAGTACTAGCTGCACGTAACGGCAAACCAGGTATTGAACGAATAGAAAATCAACAAGTAAACTTGTCAAAACTCTCTGTAGAGCCTATTAGCGATACTTACCATACAGTTCGGTCTCTTCGTCTAATATATTGCATATTGAGTCTGGGGGTGGTTTCGTCAGACTCCATTAACCCGATAAGTCATGCCGATGTGTGACCTATAACCAATTGAGAAACTGCTGATAACACTTATCAGTAAATCTCATCAGCTCTGGCTAGAGACATGCGGTTATAGCCAATCGAGTTTAGCATAACATCAACTTTCAATACCGAGAGAGACGAAACCCCTCCTATCGCTCACTGCCTCTATGTAACTCGGGACTATATCCAACTACCACCTGTTTGCACGACTCAGTAGAGCCGTGGTGGAGAGGTAATCAAAGCACGGTGGGAACCACACAAGTCACTATGACGATCTCGGATCTACAGACTAACATGTACTAGTGTTATCAGAGAACTGTTATCTGACGATAGGTATGGTACCATCTACGAGTTCTCAACGAGTCCGTTCGGTGTGCTCATTCTCCAATGATCACCTGTATACAATTTTTGATGTCAAACACCAGTAGTTGGGGGATCAACCATCGCCCTATATAGGGTTAAAAAACGTATACATTACTAAAATAAGGGGTTGCCCCTACGTATTTATCCGTAGGTGCAAAGCACTGCCCCTACGGATATATCCGTAGGAGCAAACAAAACCCGCAGGTGCAAGTCTTCACCCTGAACATGCCCCTACGGAGTAATAATTGCTCCTACGCTTTTATCCATAGGGACATGTATCCCTACGGATTACTCCATAGGGACTGATAAATATTTTAATTTATTGGTTTATAAAATAAAATAATTGCCCCTACGGATGTATCCGTAGGGTCTGATAGTTGCCCTACGAATAAATCCGTAGGTCCAGATAAATGCCCCTGTTCCCTCATAGGAACTGAATAAAATATGAATAAAACAACAAGGAAAACCCCCAAAATGGAGTATCACGTGCCCACACGTGATCGGGCCTCACGTGACCTTTTATGGGCAAAGTCTATAGGCGCTGAAATAAACTTAATCAGTGGGGTCACGTGCCAACACGTGATGGGTTCCTAAGCCCTCTGAACTAATAGAATTAAATTCCAATTAAATACTTAATCAGTGGGGTCACGTGCCAACACATGATGGGTTCCTGAACCCTCTGAACCAATAGAATTAAATTCTAATTAAAATGAATCAAAAGCCCTAATTGGAAAAAATATTTCCCTAGATCTTTCCAAACAAAAAAGTTTGCACTATGTAAAGTGGAGCACCGTTGGATTAAAAATCCAATGGTGATTAAAAAATCACCAATTTATAGAAAGATTCTGTACAAGGAAATATTTTCCTAAAATTTGCCAGGAACAACAAATAAAATATCTTATGGATTAAAAATCCAGTGGTGAATAAAATTCACCGAGTGATCTAAAAGATCATGTTGGTTATAAAATCAATCAAAATCTCTCAATGAGAGATGGGCTGAATAAACTAATTCTTTTCTTTCTCCTATAAATAGGAGCCAAGAAGAAAAGAGAGAGGAGAGAATAAAAGAGAGAGAAATAGAGAAGAAGATCTCTTCAAAGAAGAAAGAAACTCTAGGTAAGAGAAAGAAGGAGATCATTCTATAAACTCCCACAAAACAAAAGAGAATTTAATTCTCAAACCAAGAGTTTAACTCTTCTAAATAAGAGCTCAGTTCTTTCTCTGGTTGAAGATCTGCAGAAGCAGATCTCCCCATAAGTTGAGAATTTAATTCTCATCGGGGAGATTCTGCCATGCAAATCCAAAACTTAGAGGGAGAATTGGGTTTAAAGAATTTAATTCTTTCAAACACAGAGGAATTTAATTCCTCTAAATAAAATTAGGGTTTAACCCTATAAAAGAATTTAATTCTTAAATAAGGGATTTAACTCTTCATACACGTAAAAGAGTTCAGTACCCAACATGATTACGTGTGTCCATGTGAGCCCCCCTCAATGATCAAAAGAGAATGAATAAGTTTAGGTCACGTGCTCCCACGTGACCCTTGAATGAGCTTCCCAAAATAAAGAAGGGAGTAAAGCTGAGGCATTTCACTTTCTGGCGTCTCACGTGCTCTCACGTGACCCTTGAATAAGCTTCTCCAAATAAAAATAGAGTAAAGCAGAGGCATTTCATTTTCTGGCATCTCACGTGCTCCCACGTGACCCTTGAACAAGCTTCTCAAAATAAAAAAGGAGTAAAGCGAAAGCAGTTTCACTTTTTGGGCGTCTCACGTGTTCCCACGTGACCCCTAGAAATTATCAAACACTCATAAAAAAAGAGAATTCTACCCAAAAGCAATGCCCGCCTAAAGGATGCCTCACGTGTATCCACGTAACCCTTGACAAACACCTTTTTAAAGAGAAAATGGGGTAAAACTGAAGGATTAATATCCAACGCATGGGTACCCTCACGTGTCCACACATGAGGATCATAAAGATCAAGTTTTTAATGCTTATATGCATATTCTGGGAGTAAAATAGAAGAAGTAAGGCCCAATCTTCAGGTGCCTCACGTGACCCCACGTGAGCGCTTCATTCTTAGTGTTTAACAATACTTTAAGCGCCTCACGTGGGAATACGTGAGCGCTGAGTATACTCTAGTGTTTAATACTATATTCAAACCAATCTTAGCCCAAATTAGCTAAGTTGCCCAGAGGCAAGACCTCCCCTTCAACTGAATACCAACTATACTCTTGTCTTCCAAAATTGATCATCTCATATGGCATTCAAGGTAATTCCCAGAGCCTTTCAACCAACATTGGTTCAAGGGTACATCTCTTCATACCTCTGATATATGTCATTGTAATCCTTCAACGTCTTCAGAGAGGTGACGGGTCCCGACAACCAGACATTCCACGGACTGTGGGGTCCTTAAACCTATGGACTATGATGTCCTTAAAACTTTACAGACTATGATGTCTCTAAACTACCATGGACTGTGAGGTCCTTAAACTCATAGACTATGATGTCTTTAAACTTTATAGACTATGACGTCTTTAAACTGTCACGGACTATGATGTCCTTAAACTTATGGACCACAATGTCCCTAAACTAAAACAATAGAGTTCAAATGCTCTTTTGTTGGATCTAAGTGATCCTGTTAAGTAGATCTTAGTCTAAAATTAGACTAACGTATCCTTAACAAACGTTTAAGTTGATCTTAGTCTCAAATGAGATTATTGATCCTTAAACCCAAACCAAAATCCAAATCTAAAAAAATACGGATTTGGACTAATCCACGCCCTACGGGCGACAACATAAATTAGTCTCCGTATAGAATCCACGGGCACCCAAAAATAAAACAAACGCACACGACATGAAATGACCATCTGGAGAAGGAGAAAGTGGTTACCGCGATGCGGTAGCGTAATTAACTGCAAGGGCTTGCGCCTGCAGGGAAGAGCGTCCCCGCAATCAAAAACCCCTCAAACGAGGGGAAATCTGACGAAGTCTGCTACAACGGCCGCATCCGTCTAAACCTCCGATATACGGTGCCATAAATCAACTTGGCATCTTCGGAGAGGTGGACGAATAAATCCAAATAGCATCTGCCCCCAAATTCAGGCAAGACGTTTGTCTTCCCGGTCTTTCGGCGGAGAACGGATTCTGGCATGCCCGGTGGGACCTTTTCCTCTTTCCACTCCAAACTTCGTGTGTCTTGCTCGCGAACGAATCGCGGTTTGATATGGTTGCCCTTGGATTCGAGGTACTAAGATTTGGTGTCTTGCTCCGTGCAGAGAAAATGGCTTCCAACTGCACAAACTGCAACAATTGCAACAACTCCCACTCTGTCCTCGCGGGAGGAGCGACTTACGGGCCTCAGGCAGCCTCCGTTTTCAAGATGCCAGTGGAACAGGTGACGCAAGCCACCACTGGTCTATTCTTTGGGACGATGCTTCCACCCATGAGCTTCAATGCCCCAATGCCATTGCAAGAAGCTCCGAAGAAGTCAGTCTTTGATCGGCTTATGACTACCATGGCCCCTCTCAATGGGTCGTCCAAGTCCAGCACCTCAGTCTTTGATATGCTAAGCCAAAACTCCAATGGGCCCGTGAAGAAGCCCGCGATACCTGAAGGGGTTATCCCGAAATGGATAGCCATCCTGCTCCAGTGAAAGAAGTCGTCAAAGCGGCTTCTCCTGCTAAAAGATCAGTCTTTGCAAGACTGGTTGCACTAACTCCCATTCCGGGCGAAGTCACCAAGGCTGCTACCCCTGTCCGAAAGTCTGCCTTCGACAGGTTGGCCATCCCGTCTCAGCGGACGTCGGTTTTCGACAGGCTAGCGACGACAACAGCCCCTTATCAGAACAGAGGACATGAAGAAGCCACCCCAATAGCTGAGCCAGTACCGTCTGCTCGACAAGCACGACGTCGCCACTGGCGTCGAGTGAGGAAAGCTGGGGGCAGTTCCCTTTCTGGATTTACTCCGCCAGCTCTGACGATGGAAGTTGATGCTTCTATTCCAACTGGGAACAACTTTGAACTACTTAGGAGGGTGCGCAAAAATTCTCCGATCACCGTGCTAAAAAGATCTCCTCCACCTATGGAGAACGTTATAAAGGCGAAGCCAGAGCAGCCCCCTTAGTAGCCGTCCTCTAAAATCCATAGGGTCTGGTGACAGGTCTAAAACTCGGTGATCAATCAAGACTACTCCCGCCGACCGAAAAAGATAAAAGTTCGGCAAGAGAAGGACCACCCTGTCATACCACAGAAGGGGTCGTTTACTTGGGTGCCCGCTGCAACGGCCCCCTCAACTTCGACCGCCCACAAAAGGAGAAGGCCAGAGAAAATTCCCGCGTCTGCGACGAATCTAAAGGGTGCTGAACCTAAACGCCCTAAGTCTGGGGGCATGGTGGTGCACACTGTTTATATGGCATCCGGAAAAGAGGAAAGCCATGCTTCTACGGGTTACCGACCGCTCATCCGATCCGTAACAAAGGCCCAGGAGCAACAACAGAAGCTCCAGGAAATGTTAACACAGATGGCCGCACTCATTGGGCCAAAAGAAAGCCTAGAGACATCATCAGAGCAGCGTCATGAACAAGAAACCGATGCTGAGTTCCTCCGCAGAATCCTCGAAAAGAAAGACAGAGAGGCCGCGGAACAAGCGGACAACATAAAACGAATGGCGCTTTTATTCCAAGATATGGTCGGGATGATGATACAGCCGGATTCTCCAGCTGAAGACGCTCCGATTGTCCTTGAAGACGACAGAGGGAAGACATCGAACCCTCTTTCGGCTCTATCAATGGCCAAAGAGGAGACGATCTCCAAAGCCGCCCTGGATGACTATATCGCTCAACAGATACGAGCTCATCTGGCGAGCGAAGCAGCCGGCCAAATTGTTAAAACTGGATGACCCTATCCGGGTTGGTACGATCAAATAAAGTACCCGCCATGATATACGATCCCTAAATTCCACGTATATAAGGGGACGGGAAATCCACACCAACACGTGGCTCAATTCAAGGCTCTGTGCGGCAACACTGGAGGTGACGATAAGCTACTGCTTCGCCAATTCATCGGCAGCTTGGCGGAGACGGCGTTCAAATGGTATTCAGAGCTTCCCAACGATTCCGTCAAAACTTTTACGGAGATGGGGCTGCTATTCACCCAGCGTTTCACAAGCGCTAGCGAACGCACCCTAATCACGACATTGATCAATGCCAGGGTGAAGCCTGGAGAAACATGGGTTCAGTACGCGATACAATGGCGGAACCTAAGGTCGAAGTGCGAACAGCGCATAGAAGAGGCTCCTGCAGTAGGCATGTTTGTGGGAACCCTCGATCCGCATGCGAACATATCCCAATTTATGATATTCTTCAAGCCGACCACATTCTAGGCCTTAATCGACAAGCTGGCTCAAGTAGATCAAATGGGCCACAGGCCTTCCTCTTCGAAGTCGGAACTGCGGAGTGAAAAGGGGAAGGGGAAAGCGACCTTCATCGCCAATGCTCAGCAGCAGCCCAGTGGTCCAAAACCAATCAATCGCCAAGACGATAGACAACGATTCTTTAACGAGAAGCTGAAGCTCCCTTATTCATTTCCCCGGGATAAAACGAGGAGACTGTTCGACCTGGCGGTGCACAACAGGCTCATCACCTAACTGGATCCAAAACGCCCATTACAGCCCGGTGATGGCAACAATCCCAATTATTGCCCCTATCACCAAGTGGTAGGCCATCCAATCGAAGATTATTTCGTCTTCAAAGGCTGGATTGAGGACCAGTACCATCAAGGCAAATTCACGCTATCCGAAAATTGGAAGGTAAGCCCTCCCCAACCCGCGCTCTTAAAAAGGTGGACAAACCGAGGGTATCGTGCTCATTTGTAGAAGAAGCTCCATGGGAGATCGTTATTTCAGCCAAAAACGAAAAGAATGCTGAAAGATCTCCAAACATGCCCGGCGATTAGGTGGAAGAGCCCGCTGGAGCCCGAGATTATTGAGGGGATAATGAAGCCGCGCCCAACGCTGAAAGTTGGTGAAAGTGGACAAAATATTCAAGTCAAGCCTCCAAAGTCTTTAAAGAAAAAGAAGAAGGACAAGAAGCTCATCCAACCCGAAGACAGCCGTGCAGGTCTGCAGAAATACATCGATACACTGGAAGAATATAACCAGAAGGCTCGGACTCCACTCACGTTGGATGAATTCTTTAAGCATGTTCTTGAAAATAAAGCCGATGACGCTGATGAAGGAGACAATTCTTCAGAAGAGCCCGAGGATTACGTGGCAAGCTGCCACGTGATCTCCCACTCATTAATAAATGACGAAGAAGCTTCTGATGCAGAGAAACTGGGGGCAGATCCCGAACTAGAACTCGTAGAACCGTCAGATGAGATGATTGACCTATTCCTGAATGAGGCGCTTCAGAAAAGCAAATCTGACCGAGAGCGTGAAACAACCATATATGGAAGGGCCAAATGTTGGCGTCATGTTGAAGAAACTCCGGTATTGAGAAGTCATAGAGTACCTCGACCGGATAGAAGTACTTCTGCCGCCAGCAAAAGCAAGTTTAAGACAAGGAAGCAGTTCGCCAAAGCCCTGGTGGTGGGAATGAAGTTGCCGCCTTTCAAAGAAGACACTTCAGAAAATATGTTCCTTGGCGAACTAGATGCACATCCAAACTACTGCTTATACCATCGGAAGATCACACACCCTACTAAGGAATGCATGGCCTTTTAAAATTGGTGGCAGGGATATTTTGCTCATCGACAGCATTTCAAGCGAATGAAGCACAAAACTCGTCGTGAGCAGAGAAGCACGACAGATGAGCGCAGAAGAACTGCCGGCGACTGTCATATGGTTAATTCCGGGGGATCATAAGTTCTTACCTTCAGGAGCGATTCTGATGAAGAAATAGCCCTCGGCCCTCTCTTTAAAGAACCCACCTCCGAAATAGAAGAGATGAAGACCTGCGAGAACATTCAGCTGCGCAATCGCACGTTACCCGAGAAGAATCTCGGACCCACAAACAAGGGGCCGAATAAAAAAGATAAAGGCAAGGAAAAAGTCCCTGAAGAGATCACCCTCGATGAGCGAGTCGGCGAAGAGCTCGCAACCAAGGACCTGCCCAAGAAAAACAAGGTGGATTACAACGTTCTGGCACACCTGAGGAAGATACCCTCGCAGCTAAGCATTCTCGATGCCCTTCTGCTATCTAAAGAGGCTAGAGATTATTTGATCAAGGCACTACAAAAGCCCGAGCAGTTCCAAGCTTTCCTTGCCGAAGAAAAGATGAAGGACGGGCTGGAAGAAGTGCACGCGGCTGATATCACTTTCGGCGATGAAGATCTTCTCCTCGGAACGTGCGAGCACAACCGTCCCTTATATCTCACCAGATAATACCATGACATCAAGATAGGGAAGATCTTGGTCGATAATGGGTCCTCTGTCAACCTCCTAAATGTGAGGATGTTAAAAGAAATCTGCATGAGCCTTCAACACCTCGCTCGGGATAAAATCACTATCTCCGGGTTCGACTCTCAGTCATCACGGACGCTCGGGTCTGTGATACTGACATTACGCTTTGGGCTGTTCATCACTGACATCAAATTTCATGTCATTGACGCCAAGACTTGCTACAACGCTTTGCTTGGCAGGCCTATGTCATTGACGCTAAGACTTGCTACAACGTTTTGTTTGGCAGGCCTTGGTTACACGAGTATAATATCATCCCTTCTACACAACGTCATTGTATGAAATATTTCAAAGATGGGCTTGAATACACTGTAACGGGGGAGCTAAACCCATTCTCCGTGAATGAAGTCCACAAATATGAGGACGCAAAGTACTTTCTGCCAGACTTTAAAGACACGGAAAGATTCCATAAAATGGAGAATAATCAAAGAGCTATCACCACTATTCCGGTCTTCGGGAGCGATACCGAGGAGGAAGAAGAGATAGTCTATTCGGGGCCGCCCCAATACAACAAGCCGGGACCGTCTACTCCTATTCTGGTCTTTGGCAGTGACTCTGAAGACGAGGTCAACACAGTGTTCTCGGTCCGCCCATCGATGCAGGCCTTCACCGGAGATGATCAGAGTTTGCAAATCACCGTGGTCCCGAGAAAGCATTACAAAGAACTCGACACACTCGATACCAATAGTGTACAATATCTGCAGACGTTCTACGTCCCTCCCAGACGGAAAGATGAAAAGGCGATCCTCTTTTATCGATCCGCGGAAAACAAAGCGGAGAAAGAATTCTGGCATGGTGCCGATTCTACACTTGACAGGCTCCAGCCCATCCATCTGCCCAGATACTACACGGAAGGATTGAAAAGGTTGTTGAGGCGCTAAGGCGTACCCTTTAAACAGACTGCTCGATAAGCTCGGTTCTACAACAGAATCTGGAATATCCCCGGAACTCAGCGAAAATTGCCCCATGGGAGAATGGAAACGATCGGGCTTGGATATGTTCAACCCAAGAAACGGGAGCGATTCCATGGCTGCTACATTATACATGACTTTGATGAAGAAGGAGATGCTCTGTTAGAAGACGCTAACCCTGAACCAAAATGAGGTCCCGTCATGAAAGTGCAAATTCTGTCGTTCGAAGAACAGATGGACAAGCTAATAAGGGAAGTGAGTCAAAAGGTCCGGGATGACCATAGCCGCGAAATGGCCATTTATGAGAAAGCCAGGACGCAGCGCCTCCTTCAGCAGGCTGCAGAGAATGACGATGCTCTTCATTGCCAGCCCATCATACAAAAGACCCGACGCAGAGGTAGAAACAAGCTAAAGAACGGGAAAAAATGTTCGACAGCGGCAAAGCGGGTCCAAAAACCACGCGATCAAGAATTGAGCAGCCGGGATCCGTCTCTTATAAAGAAGATGGGTCGAGTATATTCTTTTCCCCAAGACAAGACAAGGAAGATATTCGATCTTGTCATGAAACATCAAATGATTATGCTCCCAGAGTCCAAACACCCCGAACAAGCAAATGAGGTTCATCACCCAGAATATTGCTCCTATCACCGAGCGATAGGACATCCTCTTGAAGACTGCTTCACCTTTAAAAACTGGGTCGAGGACCAATATCAACTCAGCAAGTTCGCTCTATCCGATAGTTGGAGGGTAACCTCACCACAAATACATGTGCCAAAAGCAACGAATGCAGTGAGAGTAGAGCCGGATCAACATCGGTCTTTGAAACGATCTCGTACCTGCTATGTGATAACGCTGTCAGAAGAAGGAGTATACGAGGATATGGCTGACCTCCCCTGGTGCTTCGAAAACAATGATGATGAGTTAATCTCAGAATTTCCACCGGCGCCAAAAGAGTTGGAAGATGGAATACATACTACTACGGACAACCTAAGGAAAATCAACTTGGGGATGACAAACAACCCGAGGCCTTCGTTCGTCAGTGAACTGCTGTCCGAAGAACAGGTAGCTATGCTAAAAGACATGCTTATGCGGTATAAAGACTGCTTCGCATGGAACTATTCCAAGATGCCGGGATTAGACCCAGAAATAGCCGTGCATAAATTGGCAATATCGCCAGACGTCAAACCAGTCAAACAGGCGCCAAGAAGAATGCGACTCGAGCTTGAGATCAGTATCAACGCTGAAGTCAAGAAGCTAATCGACTCCGGCTTCATCCAAGAAGTTCAATACCCTGATTAGATCGCCAAAATCGTCCCAGTGATGAAGAAGAATAGGACGGTGCGCATCTGCGTGGACTTTTGGGACCTCAACAAAGCTTGTCCGAAAGATGACTTTCCCGTACCGGTTACTGAGCTGATGATAGACAACACGTCCACTCATGAAGTTTTCTCCTTCATGGATGGCTCATCAGGGTACAATCAAATAAAGATGCATCTCGAAGACCAGAAGCATACCGCTTTCCGGACCCCTTTGGGCATATTCTGCTACAAAGTGATTCCTTTCGGTCTGAAGAACGCTGGCGCCACCTATCAGAGGGCCATGTCGAAGATTTTCGATGATCTCATACACGAAATCGTCGAGTGCTATATTGACGACCTCGTGATAAAAAGCAAATCGCACGAGGAGCATTGGGAGCATTTGAAGATAGTGTTCCAACGTCTTCAGAAATACAACCTGAAGATGAACCCTCTCAAATGCGCGTTCGGATTTTTCTCAGGAAAGTTCCTAGGATTCATCGTACGACACCGGGGCATCGAAATAGACCCGTAAAATATCAAGTCGATCATGGAAATGCCTCCGCCAAGAACTCTCAAGCAACTGCGATCTCTCCAAGGGAAGCTTACGTATATTCGGCGGTTCATAGCAAATCTATCCGGCAAATCCAGCCCCTACAGCCATTTAATGAAGAAGGGGACCCCTTTTGTCTGGGATCGCAAATGTCAAAGCGCACTGGACGAAATCAAGCAATACTTGCAGAATCCGCCAGTACTGACCGCTCCAGTCAAGGGAAAGCCTCTCATCCTGTACACAACAGCCCTTGAAGGTTCTTTAGGCGCGCTATGGGCACAAGAAAACGACCAAGGGAAAGAGAGAGCCCTCTACTATTTGAGTCGAGTTCTCCTGGGGTCAGAAAACAACTACTCCCCCATCGAAAAACACTGCTTGGCGTTAATCTTCGCGATAACGAAACTCAGACACTACGCATTGGCGCATGAGGTCCACCTCATATCAAAAGTGGATCCTCTCAAATATTTGATGTCAAGAGCCATACTAACAAGGCGGCTCGCTAAATGGGCCTTCCTCTTGATGGAGTTCTCGATAACTTATCGTCCCCTCAAGGCAGTGAAAGGCCAGGCCATCACCGACTTCCTCGCTGAGCATCCGATACCTGCCGATTCACCCCTAAATTGCGAACTGCCAGATGAGCACGTGTTTGACACGATCGACGGGGGGAGAAGAGAGAATGATACCCGATAGGAACTCTATTTCAACGGAGCATCTTCCATGAAGAAGCGAAAGCATAACTCCCCTATAATCAAATCGGGGGTAGGCCTCATCTTCGTGACTCCACAAAAAAGGATAATGCGCTTTGCCTTCTCCTTAACAGAGCTGAGGACGAACAATGAAGCCGAATATGAAGCTTTGATAGCAGGTCTTGAGATCGCTGTCGACATGGGAATCGAAAACCTCCACATATACGGAGACTCCCAGTTGGTCGTTAGTCAAGTAAATGGCGACTATTAAACGTGCAAACCAGAGTTGGTAAAGTACGGTGAGAGAGTGCAACAATTACTGACTCAAATCCCTTCCTACGCCCTAGAAAGCATACCGCGAGCGGAGAATAGCAAAGCAGATGCGTTAGCCAAACTCGCTAAATAACTGGCTGACAAAAACCTCGATGACGTAAGGATCGTGGTACAAAGCCGTCGGATTCTTGCACTGGCAGAAATATCTCAGGATTCGTTCGAAGAAAAGGGAGCGACCAAGCAAATAGACCAACAAATAAAAGACCAGGAAAAGGCTAAGGATTGGAGGGAAGTCTTTATAGACTACTTTAAATCCCGTCAAACACCTGAAGACGCATCCTCAAGACATCAGCTCATGAAACGAGCTCTATCTTTCGCCTTCGTCAACGATACTCTGTATAAGAGATCGTTCGACTCTCTATGGTTGAGATGCTTGGAACCAGAAGAAGCAAGGAGAGTCGTCCAAGAAACTCATGACGAACTTTGCGGTTCTCATCAAGCCGGGCCAAAGATGAAGTTGAAGATCAAAAGAATGGGCTACTAGTGGCCCATGATGATTCAGGACTGCTTTGAATATGCGAAGCAATGCCATTCGTGCCAAATTCATGGAGACTTTATCCACCAGCATCCAAACCCGCTACACCCAACAGTGGCTAGCTGGCCGTTCGAAATGTAGGGAACCGACATAATTGGGCCCATAGAACCAACATCGTCTAGAGGACATCGGTTCATATTGGCGACAACCGATTACTTCTCTAAGTGGGCAGAAGAAGTACCGCTAAGAGAAGTGAAGACAGAGAATATCCTTCATTTCTTCAAGACACACGTCATCTATCGGTTCAGCACTCCACGACGGATTATCTCTGATAACGGGCCAGCCTACAGAAGTCACAAAATCAGTCGCTTTGCACAGCAGCATAATATAGACTGGAGATACTCTTCGGTCTATAATCCCTGAGCTAATGGTCTAGCTGGGGCTTTCAACAAGACTTTGGCGAAGATCATAAAGAAGACGGTGTCCCAAAATAAGAAGGACTGGCATGAAGCACTCTGGGCGTATTAGATCACATTCAAAACGGCCATGAATACAACGTCGTATGCATTGGTATTCGGCACTTAAGCAGTACTCCCATTGAGATAGGGCTACCCTCCCTACGAGTGGCGGTTCATTATGAGCTGACAGACGAAGAGAATGCTCATCTCCGGCTTGAGGAGCTTGATGCCCTCGATGAAACTCGTCTCATGGCGCAACAAAACCTAGAAGCTTACAAAGCAAAGATGACGCGCTCATACGAAAGATTGACTAGACCGAGAACATTTCGCCAAGGCGAACTCGTGCTGGTGGTCAAGAGACCTATGATCCCCATTCATGCCAAACGGGGGAAATTTGAGCCGAATTATGAGGGCTCGTACATCATAGACAAGATATACCAAGGAGGGGCCTATCTACTCGTAAACATGCATGGCGAAAGACCCTTCAGGCCAATAAACGGCCGGTTCTTAAAAAAATACTACGCCTGACGAGTCACGGCCTAGGTCAACGATAGATGACGACGCCTATGTCCGCTCGCTATCTTCCCAAGCCCAAACTCTATAAGTAGTATCTGACGAAACCTCGCCTCGAAAACGTGCGACGGACCGTAATGTCCTTAAACTAACCACGGACCGTAATGTTCTTAAACTAGCAATGGACCGAAACGTCCTAAAACTAACGACTGACCGAAACGTCTGTAAACTACTACGAACCGCAACATCCAAAAGCTGACGCAAAAAAAAGGGTACGTCCACAAGCAAAATGGGCACGGGTGAAAACCCGAAATGGCTCCTGATTGAATACAAATTCTCGGTGTGTAGTTTTAGAAAATGTATAGAAATCACAACCAAAAAAATTTTTGACCGCAGTCAATAACGGTGTCATATATAGCGCGTTAGCGAGTGCGGATCGTCCACAGGGAAAGTGAGATCCGTTCGAATTTGAATTAGATGAATTGAAAATTAAAGAAAAGAAAAGAAAAGACAATTCAATTCAAGATTTATAAAATTGAAGTTCAAGAATTATCAAAATCTAGATCTAATAACAAGAAAACATTAAAATCAAGAATCAAGAATTGATGATATCCAATCCAATAATCAAGAATCGAAGTGAGGCTCATAGGAATCGATCGAATCTATAGACGTGATGAAAACTATTGATTACATTTTCTTATCCATTAATGATTTGTTGCTAGATCGATGACGATCAATAAGAATTAGGGATTTCTTGCGGAAACTAGGGTTTCGTCATCTATCCCTTATCCTTTCGTTGATTTCATTCACATTCTAGCCTCTAGTAAATTCAAGAATCGATCGTGGATCCCTAATTAAGAGCGAACACAATCAAGAAAGCATCGCTCGAAACTAGGTCGTCGATTCTTCAATTTACAAGAGTTTACAAAACTCATAGGACTTAAGAATCGTTTCAAGATTTGTAACATCATCATCTATTGATTGTATCGATTCCTCCACGAGCGGAGTTTTACTCAAACATCATAATAAGAAACACAATCAAGAATTGAGATCGAATCATGATGCAAGAATGTAAAGAAAGCAAGATATAGAAACTTCACCTTTATTTATCAACAATTTAGTTACAATTCTCTCAAGATCTACAAGAGGAAAGAACTTGATCGTTGATTTCGGCTTCGCTCATCTCCTTGAGTCGCAAATCTCCTTGGATCGCTTGCTCAGATGAAGTCCGGCTTCGCTTTCTAAAGGATCGAAGGCTTCATGCTTGATTTGGTACTCGAAGTTCTTGATTTTTGGCTTTGGAATTTGAATTGGGGATTAGGGTTTGGAGATACAAGTTGTGTCACTCAAGTTGTGGGAGAGATGGTTATTGAACAACCTTTTGAAGTGAAGCCTAGGGTCCTTTTTATAGGCTTAAGAATGATTAGCTTCCTTAAGAAGCTTGGATTAGGTTAGCTTCCCTTTTAAGCTAGTTAGTTAGGTAGAAGCCTCTAGAACTAGTTAGTTAGGGTTTAGCTTCCACCTTAAGTTAGGAGGTTAGGGAGAAGGTTCTAGGCTTTTAAGGTAGTTAAGGTGAAGCTTGCTTTGGAAGCTAGAAAGTGTATAGCTTTGAACCCAAGGCTTGCTGATCTGGCAGAATGTTCAGGAGTGTTCTGGAAACTGCAGTGGCTTGCTGAGGTGTAGACACTGATACAAGAGTTCTGATGTGAAACAGACGTGATGACGTGACATACCCACCGCGGATCAGCGGCGCAAGCTGGCTCCTACCGCGGATCCGCGGTCCAATAGGAGCCTGAGGGCTTGAAACTTCATGTATTTTCTTCCTCTGTCTTCAGGTGTACTTTCTGATATGTTGATTCCCTGAATTCCTTCTAGATCATTTCTAGATTTCAAATTCTTGAGTAGGCGTATATTTTTAACAGCACTGTTATACAAATTTGACCTTTCTCCTGGAATTTCCTGCACAGACTTCGAAACAAGTGTTGCACAATACAAGGATGATGCGATACCATGATAAACAGTCAATTTCCCTAAAAATGCCGGTTTTAGAGTATAACACATGTAATCTGGTATTTTAGGGATGTTTTGCTAATATGTGTAATATGCAAACTGAACACCTCTAGATGAATGCAAAAGATAGGGAAATTGACGTGTTAAAAATGCAATATTTTCGACTGATCAAATTCCCCCAAACTTATTTTCGGTCGTCTCGAGCGAATTGTTTTATTAAAAAGAGAAGGAGAAAATAACGAAAGAGAAAAACTAACTAGCACACTTTCATAGGCAACACGATTGCACTGAGCACGTGCAACAAGCCTTTAAACCTCTAGGTGTCCCTAGTAGGAGGAGTGTTGTCTCCTGAGGGTTTTCAGCGGATTGCACCCACAAAATCCAATAATAAAAGGAAGATCACGAATATTACATTTAAAGAAAAGAATTGTAAAAGAAAAGCCTTGAAAATTAGGGTTTCCAACTAAGCTAGCTTTTCAGTTGTCATGAGCCCTATCTTAATAGTCATGAAAAGATGTCAGAAATCATATAACCCCTCAATAAAACATCGTCTTATTCTTCATTCCTATCTTTCTTCCAAACATCGATCATATAACACTACGTGTGTGTAAAGACATCCCTACACCCGGAGAATTCAATTCAAGCTATCATACTCTTGCCCATCAGCCTCAGTACTTTTTTAATTAATGAATATTTAGATGAATTTGCTCACATACTTTCATGCGACCATTAATACTTCTTGAGATACTAACCGACCGATTACTCATGTGCTTGCTTATTTGGTGTATTTTCCTCGTCTTGCACCACCTAAGGCTTAGCAGTGACTCCCAGACCAGTTGGCCTTAGGGCACTAGGTGAAGAGGCACCCTCGCTATATTTTTTTATTGCTGCCTTGGCGATAACAAAACCAGTTTCCATTTTTCTCACCATTTTATATTTTCTTCATTCATTTTTTTTTAATTTCCTTCATACATTGGATTTAAGACAAGAGCATTTCAAGGTATCCTCTATTATCTCGGGCTTCAAGACGTGTGTAAGTGCGAATAGTAGGGTGTCCACATTCAAAATGTTCGGCATCCAGAATAAGAATTATTTTTCAAACTTATTTTTATCCTCAGATTAGTGACTTCTTTCATCTTACTAACTCTTGGGATAACGGCTCATAACTACTTATTAGTAGTTCGTATAAGAAAACTTCTAATTTTCTTGGTTTTCTTAAATTTTTCTAATCTTTTGGATGTAATTTTTCACTATCTAATCTTTTATTATCTTATTTATGTACAAAAAATATTAAATATTAAATATTTTTATATTCTGAAAATTTTTAAATTTTTATGGGTTTTGAAATTTTTTTAATTTTTAAAGGTTTTCAAAAATGTTTTGTGCTTATGCAAATGATATGCAAATGATGCAAAAAATAAGCACAAACCTCCCCCAAACTTGTTTTCAACAGTGTCCTCACTGTTGCCGACCGCTATACCTACCAAAACTTGTAAGCCTGGGAGGAATTTATTAGTGGGGGCAAAATATTTAAGTGAAAATCCTCCCCCAAACTTATTCTTTTCACTCACCTCCATTCAAAAGATGATGCAGTAATTTACATGACATGGAGGTGAGACGGAGGAATTCTAATCAAGATAAAATGGCTCCTGTAAGAACAGGAGCTCCTCCCTAGGGTCAGTGGAAAAATACGGCTTTAATTTATGTCCATTCACTTTGAAAAATATGCCGTTTTTAACCTTTTCTACCTCTACTGCCCCGTGCGGGTATACAGACCGCACAATAAAAGGTCCCTTAAGCTTACCCGCGTGAAGGTGTAGTCGTGAATCATAAAGAAGGACTTGTTGACCAGGTGTAAACGTTTTCCTCAAAATGTTTTTATCGTGAAATACCTTAGTCCTATTCTTTACAATTACAGCGT
Source organism: Agapanthus africanus (assembly GCA_030015575.1). Taxonomy (NCBI): domain Eukaryota; kingdom Viridiplantae; phylum Streptophyta; class Magnoliopsida; order Asparagales; family Amaryllidaceae; genus Agapanthus; species Agapanthus africanus. The sequence continues at coordinate 694,758,862 of CM057342.1, read as the reverse complement.
TATCATAAGCTTCATCGCGGAGTTCGCTTAGCTCATTTAATTGCAGCTTCCGAAAGTTGCAGGCTTGGTTTAAGTCAAAGTTGATTTCCTTAATAGCCCACAATGCTTTATGCTCAATCTCGACTGGCAAGTGACAAGCCTTCCCAAACACTAACCTATATGGAGACATCCCTAGATCGGTTTTATATGCAGTTCGGAATGCCCAAAGAGCATCCGTCAGTTTGGTCGACCAATCTTTTCTATTCTTCGCAACAATTTTCTCCAGGATTTGTTTGATCTGTCTATTTGAAATCTCAGCCTGCCCGCTCGTTTGGGAATGATAGGGTGTAGAAAGTCTGTGGTTGATTGCGTATTTTCGCATCAAAGTCTCGAAGGACTTGTTGTAGAAATGTGTCCCATTATCGCTAATGATAGCGCATGGGTGTCCAAATCGCGAAAAGATGTTTTCTTTTAAGAACTTAATGACAACCTTCTTGTCATTAGTGTGACATGGAATGGCTTCAATCCACTTTGAGACGTAATCAACCGCAAGCAGTATGTACAAATTCCCAAAGGGGTTGGGAAAGGGACCCATAAAGTCAATACCCCAAACATCGAAAATTTCAACCACTAAGATGGGTTGTTGGGGCATCTCATTTCTCCGGGAAATCCTACCCGTGTGTTGACACTGTGTACAGGTTTTGCAATAATCAAATGCGTCCTTGAATAAGGTCGGCCAATAAAAACCGCATTGCAAAACTTTCTCCGTCGTATTTTTAGGACCGAAGTGACCCCCACATGCCTGATCATGACTAAAAGATAGAATACTCTTGAACTCCTCATTCGGGACACACCGGCGAATGATCTGGTCAGGACAATACTTAAACAGATATGGTTCATCCCAGTAAAAGTGTTTTACTTGGGATAGAAAACGATATTTGTCCTGTTTTGACCAATCGCTGGGTATTAGTCCCGTGGCAAGATAGTTCACAATATCCCTGAACCAAGGTTCCTCGGATACGTTCAAGAGTTGTTCGTCTGGGAAAGAATCATTGATCGGCAGGGTCACAGGGGAAGAAGAGATACGTGAAATATGGTCGGCTACAACATTTTCACATCCTCTCTTATCTTTGATAACAAGATCAAATTCTTGTAATAGAAGGATCCAACGTATTAGCCTACCTTTAGTATCTTTCTTCGCCAAAAGATGTTTCAAGGCGGAATGGTCAGTGTACACAACTATTGGTGAGCCAATCAAGTAAGGCCAGAATTTTTCTAATGCAAATACAACCGCCAAAAGTTCTTTTTCGGTAGTTGTATAGTTAATTTGAGCATCATTCAGGGTCTTACTTGCGTAATAGATCACGTGTGGCATCTTTTCAATTTGCTGTCCTAAGACTGCACCAACTGCAAAATCTGATGCATCATACATAAGCTCAAAGGGGTAGTCCCAATCTGGAGACGATAAAACGGGGGCTGTAGTGAGAGAGTGTTTGAGTGAGTCGAATGCTGCCTCACAATCCGAGTCAAAGTGGAAGGTCGTATTCTTGGCCAAAAGAAGAGTTAAAGGTCTAGCAATTTTGCTAAAATCCTTAATGAATCTCCTATAAAAGCCCGCATGGCCAAGAAATGATCGGATATCCTTGACGCTTTTGGGATGAGGAAGGTTTTGAATGACATCTATCTTAGCTCGGTCAACCTCAATGCCTTTTCGTGAAATAACATGTCCAAGCACAATTCCCTCTTGGACCATGAAATGGCATTTTTCCCAATTCAGGGTTAAGTTCTTCTCTTTGCAACGAGTAAGAACTGCGTCAAGATTCGATAGGCATTCAGAAAAAGAGTCTCCAAAAATCGAGAAATCGTCCATAAAAATCTCCAAAAAATTCTCGACCATGTCAGAGAATATCCCCATCATACACCGCTGAAAGGTAGCGGGAGCATTGCATAACCCAAAGGGCATGCGTCTATAAGCAAAGGTACCAAAAGGACAAGTAAAAGTGGTTTTATCTTGATTCTTTTTGGCTATGGGGACCTGATTATAGCCAGAGTATCCGTCCATAAAGCAATAATACTCACGTCCAGCTAAGCATTCCAGCATCTGATCAATGAAAGGTAGAGGAAAGTGGTCTTTCCTCGTGGCGGCATTGAGTTTTCTGTAATCAATACATACACGCCACCCAGTTTGGGCGCGTGTCTGAATCAACTCATTTGCCTCATTGGTAATAACAGTGATGCCAGATTTCTTAGGGACAACATGAATTGGACTCACCCATTGACTATCAGAGATTGGGTATATAATACCATTATCAAGGCATTTGACGATCTCTTTCATCACCGCATCCTTCATGACGGGGTTCAACCGTCTCTGTGGTTCTCGGGTTGGTCTGGCATCATCCATCACATGTATATGATGTTCTACAATCAAGGGACTAATCCCTTTGATGTCCGCCATGGTCCAACCAAACGCCTCCCTATTAGATCTCAATACCGATAAAAGTGCATTCTCTTGCTCTGATGCTAGAGAAGCGGATATGATAACCGGTAAAGACTCATTCTTACCTAAATATGCATATTTAAGATGAGAAGGTAAAATTTTGAGATCTAATGCTGGCGGAGAAATAATAGAAGGTGGGATCATTGAGTGATTTTCGGAGTCACAAAGAAGCTCATAGCCTGTGAAAGATACAGACCCGGGTGGTGATAAGTCAGGAGTGTCGGACTCAAGTGTGGGAAAGGTGTCCTCACTAAGGTCATGTGCAAGATCAAACAGTGATGTGGTAGTGTCGTCGAGATCTATAAAGCAAAGTTCATCAACTCCGCAACTTTCGGGAGCAATCTCGTGGACAGAGCACACATCAAGAATATGAGCAGAGGGTTCTGATGGCTGACTTTTAATTTTGTAGATGTTCAGTTCAATTGTCATATTTCCAAAGGATAAGTTCATTGAACCGTTTCTACAGTTAATGACCGCATTGGAAGTGGCAAGGAATGGTCGACCCAAAATCACCGGAATTTGGCTCCGGAGGTTCGCTACAGGTTGTGTATCGAGAACAATGAAGTCCACAGGGAATACAAATTCCCCGACCTTTATCAACACATCTTCTAGTTCACCTCTAGGTTTGGTGATTGAACGGTCTGCCATTTGGAGAGTGCAGTGAGCTGGTTTCAGCTCTCCAATCCCTAGCTGCTCGTATTCAGAGTATGGAAGTAGGTTAACACTTGCGCCAAGGTCTAAAAGAGCATGATTTATGTTTTTACCCCCAATAGAAATCGATATCGTAGGACATCCTGGGTCCTTACGTTTCTTTGGTAGCTGTGGGATAAAAGCAGTGCTAATATTATTAGACATGAAGATCTTTTTGGGCACTTGAGTCTTCCTCTTCTTAGTGCATAAGTCTTTAATAATTTTCGCATAAGCGTGGACTTGTTGAATCGCATCTAGGAGAGGGATGTTGATGTTAACCTGTTTGAACATTTCCATAATTTTCTCCATATGTGGACTCGATTTGTTACCCCTTAACCGATTCGGGTAAGGAGCTTTAGCAATAAGCGCTGGGTCCATCATAGGAGAAGGAAGTGGGGGTAGACGTGATCCCAAAAGAGGAGTGGGGATCGTCTGTGGAGAGCTAGAAGAGGTTTGCTGAGGTGTCGAGCCTAGTGGGAAACGGAGAATAGGCTCGTGAGAAGGCGGTGGGGGTAGAAGAACAAGGATCAGAAGTAGAAGTGTGTGTGTGAGGAAAGGTCTCAGCCAGGGTGTTATTGATAGGATTTTCAATATCATCAATTTCTTCCCCAACATGGTTATTCAGCACTCTTCCTGATCTCAACGTTGTGATGGCATTTACATTGTAATGCCCAGGATTCGGTAGGGGTTGAGACGGAAGTTTCCCTTTTTCTCTCGCACTCATTTCGGCTTTAAGTCGTGCAATTTCAGCTTCCATCGATCTGATACCCTCAGCTTGGGACGCTGAGTTTTTCTTTATCTCACTGACGGAAGATCTAACCTCAGCCGACACCTCTATGAAATTTGACAAGAGTGATTTCATGGTTTGAGTGTATTGAGAGAATTCGTCAGAACAGGTCATAGGATTAGATGGTGCAGGAGTGTAGACCTGGTTTTGAAAATTTTGTGACTGGTAGGGGTGCTGAGTGAGTTGAAGTGGTTGCTGTTGTGGTGGAAGAACCCTTTGGAAATTATTTTGGTTTGGAACCGTGTTTTGGTTGTGTTGTTGGTTCCAAGCAAAGTTAGGGTGATTCCTCCAATCCTGATTATACGTGGAAGAATATGGATCGTTTCTAAGTCTTTGAAATGCGGCATTGGTATGCTCTTGACCTTGAAACGGAGAATTCAATGGACATTCTTCTGTGAGATGTGATGGATCAGAACAGCATCCACATACAGTTTTGGGGAGCGATATCGGATTTAGGGAGGCTGCTAAAAATTTGTGTTCCATAGCCTCGAGCTTCTTTTGCATTACTGCCATTTCAGCTCGAACACCTATGGACACATCAATTTGGTGTACGCCACCCCTAGACGATGACTGGTTTCCACTCTCCCACTGTAAGCATTTTTCAGCGAACTCTTCTAAAAATTTCCAAGCTTCCCCATCATCCTTGGTCATAAAGGTGCCTTGACACATGTTTTCAAGGTTTTGTTTAGTGGTAGGGTTAATGCCCTCATATATGATTCGGCAAAGATCCCATCTCGGGATGCCGTGATGTGGACATTGAACCAAAAGATCCTTGAAGTGTTTAAAGCATTTCGAGAATGGTTCAGTCGGAAGCTGGGTGAATTAATTTAGTTCGCTACGGATTCGAGCTGTCTTTTGCATAGGGTAGAATTTCTTAAGGAATGCCGCAACGAATTCTTCCCAATTCGTAATGGAATGTGCGGTGGTGTTATATAGCCACTTCTCGGCTATATCGCACAAGGTAAATGGAAGAAGACGTAGACGCATAGCATCCACTGAAAGTTGTGACGTACCCATCATTGCGCATACATTTTCAAATTTGGTGATAAAGACGTATGCGTCCTCAGACTCGAGACCGTGGAATTTGGGTAGAAGGTTGATGTATTGGGGTTTAATCTCAAAATTATCCACGTTGGCTGGTGGAATGGATAAGCAGGTCGAAAGAGGACCTCGAATAGGATAGCACCTCTCTTGGAGAGAGATGCGGGGTGGATTCTGCGCACCTACGGACGGCGGCAGATTAGTGGTATAGAAATTTGATGGAGAAGGATCCATCGGTGTGGGTGTGGTAGTGGGTAAAGAAGAAGTAAATGTAGAAATACCGACTTCGGAGTCGATCGGGGGGACGCGGACTAAACGGGCACTAGAATCCCGTGTCCAGCCTATTTTGCACTAAAAAGGGTTAGTACAAGTGGCAGCGTGACTTATAATTAGGGGAAATGATGAATGCGGTGTTTGTTTTGAAAAAGATACGGATTTTTGAAAAAATGATGCGATCACAACAAATGCAACAAGCAAAACCCTAATTCTATTGGTCGCCTAGGTCAAAGCTCTAGACCGCTCCTAACTGCCAAAAGACAAGTCGCAGGATAAATCCTCCACTGCCTCTTTGTCTCTCCTGTGGCCAGGTAAGTGCCAGGTAAGTGGGAGGTTCTCCACTACGTAAGTAGTGGGCCTAATTAAGTAACCACTAGCCTTCGACACACTTGCCTTAGACACCACAAAAGAAACGCGGATAAGCAATAAATTACCCACGTCCTTCTTCTGTCCTAAGTGAGCGCGACGGTCCTTAGAGTCATCTCTAGATATTTTTTAGTTAATGAGGGTAATGCGGATGCAAGTTTGTGATTTTCGGGGTTTAGGAAGGGTAATGAACTCCCCACCTAATCTGGATTTGGTCTTTGCCCCTTAATTTCCGTATTAATATGCAAACAACAAAAAACCAAAAACACGCACAATTTTTATTTTGCTTTTGCGGCGCTGCGATTTTTGCAAAGAAGCCTGCAGAAAATTGTTAATTGGAGCAGATGAGGGAAGAGATAAGAAAGTAAGAAGTTTACAGAGAAATTTTGGTGCAGGGATGACGTCAGAACGCGGCGGATCCGCCGCAGATGCAAGCTTATGCCGCAGAATCGCGGTGCCTTCAGGGGATCACTGCACAGAAATTTTACAGAGAGCTCCTGTTAACTCCCTGAGTCCTCTGGAATATTCTGAAAAAAATTTCACTTGCTCCACAGCTTCCAGATTTCCTCGCAATCAAATCACAAAAACACGTTTAGAGTTTGCACAAATTTTGATCTCAAAATTATAATGGAATAAATCTTTCAATTCTAATTTCAAATAAAGAACGAATTAGCGCACGATCCTCGGCAACGGCGCCATTTGATTGAATAACGAATTCTCAGTGTGTAGTTATAGAAAATGTATAGAAATCACAACCAAAGAAATTTTTGACCGCAATCAATAACTGTGTCGTATGTAGCGCGTTAGCGAGTGCGGATCGTTCGAATTTGAATTAGATGAATTGAAAATTAAAGAAAAGAAAAGAAAAGATAATTCAATTCAAGATTTATAAAATTGAAGTTCAAGAATTATCAAAATCTAGATCTAATAACAAGAAAATATTAAAATCAAGAATCAAGAATTAATGATATCCAATCCAATAATCAAGAATCGAAATGAGGCTCGTAGGAATCGATTGAATTTATAGACGTGATGAAAACTATTGATTACGTTTTCTTATCCATTAATGATTTGTTGCTAGATCGATGACGATCAATAAGAATTAGGGATTTCTTACGGAAACTAGGGTTTCATCATCTATCCCTTGTCCTTTCGTTGATTTCATTCACATTCTAGCCTCTAGTAAATTCAAGAATCGATCGTGGATCCCTAATTAAGACCGAACACAATCAAGAAAGCATCGCTCGAAATTAGGTCGTCGATTCTTCAATTTACAAGAGTTTACAAAACTCATAGAACTTAAGAATCGTTTCAAGATTTGTAACATCATCATCTATTGATTGTCTCGATTCCTCCACGAGCGGAGTTTTACTCAAACATCATAATAAGAAACACAATCAAGAATTGAGATCGAATCATGATGTAAGAATATAAAGAAAGCAAGATATAGAAACTTCATCTTTATTTATCAACAATTTAGTTACAATTCTCTCAAGATCTACAAGAGGAAAGAACTTGATCGTTGATTTCGGCTTCGCTCGTCTCCCTGAGTCACGGATCTCCTTGGATCACTTGCTCCGATGAAGTCCGGCGTCGCTTTCTAAAGGATCGAAGGCTTCATGTTTGATTTGGTACTCGAAGTTCTTGATTTTTGGCTTTGGAATTTGAATTGGGGATTAGGGTTTGGAGATACAAGTTGTGTCACTCAACTTGTGGGAGAGATGGTTATTGAACAACCTTTTGAAGTGAAGCCTAGGGTCCTTTTTATAGGCTTAAGAATGATTAGCTTCCTTAAGAAGCTTGGATTATGTTAGCTTCCCTTGTAAGCTAGTTAGTTAGGTAGAAGCCTCTAGAACTAGTTAGTTAGGGTTTAGCTTCCACCTTAAGTTAGGAGGTTAGGGAGAAGGTTCTAGGCTTTTAAGGTAGTTATGGTGAAGCTTGCTTTGGAAGCTTGAAAGTGTTTAGCTTTGAACCCAAGGCTTGCTGATCTGGCAGAATGTTCAAGAGTGTTCTGGAAATTGCAGTGGCTTGCTGAGGTGTAGACACTGATACAAGAGTTCTGATGTAAAACAGACGTGATGACGTGACATACCCACCGCGGATCCGCGGCGCAAGCTGGCTCCTGCCGCGAATCCGCGGTCCAATAGGAGCCTGAGGGCTTGAAACTTCATGTATTTTCTTCCTCTGTCTTTAGGTGTACTTTCTGATATGTTGATTCCCTGAATTCCTTCTAGATCATTGCCAGATTTCAAATCTTTGAGTTGGCGTATTTTTTTAACAGCACTGTTATACAAATTTGACCTTTCTCCTGGAATTTCATGCACAGACTTCGAAACAAGTGTTGCGCAATACAAGGATGATGCGATGCCATGATAAACAGTCAATTTCCCTAAAATGCCGTTTTAGAGTATAACACATGTAATCTAGTATTTTAGGGATGTTTTGCTAATATGTGTAATATGCAAACCGAACACCTCTAGATGAATGCAAAAGATAGGGAAATTGACGTGTTAAAAATGCAATATTTTCGACTGATCAGCTCCGTGAGTAAAAACAGCAGGGCTACCGGCGAGTCTGTGAAAACCCGAAAGGGCGCAATCTCGTTAAAAGACACTTGCAAGGTCCTCTCGACCTTGTAAGGAGGAAACTACCTGCGTGAGATCCTTACGACTCACAAAGGAGCAACACGCTTAGGTATCCCTACGATTCCTAAGGAGAAATTACACTTACGAGATCCTCACGACTCGTAAGGAGAACCCTCTTATGAGACTCTCACGGCTTATAAGATTCAAAAGCCTTAAGCTACAGGGATCTGAACCTGTTCTTAAGCCATCACCTTTCCCAGATTGCCCTACAAGCGGTTCAATACTGACCCTTGTATACAATCCACGGGCACAAATAATCATTTCCTTCCCGAGTCCCACCAACGACGAGGAATGCCCTCATTTGATGAACAAACACTTGTAGGTCCTCTCGATTTACAAGGAGAAAACACTCTTGAAAGATCCTTACGACTTACAAGAGAACATACACTTAGGAATCCTCACGATTCCTAAGGAGCACCTACGAGATCCTCACAACTTGTAGGGAGAAACACCTTTATGAGACCCTTACGGCTCATGAAGTCAAAAGCCTTAGTCGACAAGATCTTAACCCTTTTTGCTAAGCCACCTTTGTTCGAACCGACGAAGGCAGATGATGATTCACTCTTGGCAATATCCCAGTTGTAGCGATATTGATGCCTAAATCGGTATCAAATTCCAAGTCCTTTCATGGCAAATAATGATTCGCTCCTGGAAACATTTCAGTGGTAGAGATGCTGATGCCTAGATTGGTATCGGATCCCGAGTTCCATACTCGCGGCAAAAATTAGCAAGCTATAAATGCATATGAAATAGCCAAAATGATAGGGCAACTTGTAACAAAAATCAGCAAGTAAAATATATGCATAAAAAATAGCCCAAATGATCGGGCAACTCGTAATAAAAAGCAGCGAGTAAAAAGAAAAATAGCCGAAATGATTGGGCAATCGCGACTTTCGCGATACAAAAAGCTGAAATGATAGAGTATCGCGGAAAGAAAATAAAAAATAATAATAATACATATAACATGAAACTTTTTCCCTACAGGTGAGATCACATCGATCCCTGTATACAATCCAGGGGTACAAACAAAAAGGGAACCATATCATCCCACCAGGCTCCATCAGAAAGAGAACCAAGTCTCGACGGCCACATCTACAGCCTAGAGACCCACAACAATGTTCCTCCTCCTCAGTGAAAGTTTAGTGATCAAGAAGACCCTCATTAAATAAGCGTTGGGATTCCAAACAAATTCTTGAGAAGACAAGTTCTGTTAAGCTACCAACAAAATTCAAATCTGTGCGAATGAGAGGAAAACCCTATGAAAAGATTATCAAGAACACCAGGGAATAAAATTCCCGAAGGGTCCCATTGTTCTTTCAGAGCTAAGCTCTTCGCCAGAGGAATTAAATTCCTTTACGTAATGGAATTAAATTCCAAGAATCCATAAAAATACATGAGAAACAAAATCCCATGAACCCTCAAAATCAGAGGGAAATGTTCGAGATATGGAAGTTACTAATCAAAGATCACATCTTTGGATCCCTAGGCGAATGGGTCTTTGAAGAGAGCAAAGCTCTCATAATGGATTTAAAATCCAAAGGCTTTCTTAAAGAAGGAATGTTTTATGATGTACAAAGCGTTACCTGAAAAAAGGTTTCTTTAGATAGAGTTAAACTTTAAATTTGTTGAACAGAGAACTAAGCTCTGAGGAAGAGAATTAAATTCTCAAAGCAAAAACGAGGAAGGAAGAAGCTGAAGGAACGGAGGCGCTGCTGAAGAGACCCTTGCATTTATAAGACATGATAGGAAACGGTTCATCTTCCCCGTTCCCTAGGCAAATCCAACGGCCACAAAGGTGACAGCGTTGCACTCACGTGCAAACACATGAGAACAACGCTGTGGGGGCATTTGTTCCCTCATAGGAACTGAATAAAATACGAATAAAGCAGCAAGGAAAACCCCCAAAATGGAGCATCACGTGCCCACACGAGATCGGGCCTCACGTGAGGACACGCGACCTTTTATGGGCAAAGTCTATAGGCGCTGAAATAAACTTAATCAGTGGGGTCAAGTGCCAACACGTGATGGGTTTCTGAGCCCTCTGAACTAATAGAATTAAATTCCAATTAAATACTTAATCAGTAGGGTCACGTGCCAACACGTGATGGGTTCTTGAACCCTCTGAACTAATAGAATTAAATTCTAATTAAAAGGAATCAAAAGCCCTAATTGGAAAAAATATTTCCCTAGATCTTTCCAAACAAAAAAGATTTCACTCTGTAAAGTGGAGCACCGTTAGATTAAAAATCCAATGGTGATTAAAAAATCACCAATTTATAAAAAGATTCTGTACAAGGAAATATTTTCCTAAAATTTGCCGGGAACAGTAAATAAAATATCTTATGGATTAAAAATCCAATGGTGAATAAAATTCACCGAGTGATCTACGGATCATGTTGGTTATAAAATCAATCAAAATCTCTCAATGAGTGATGGGCTGAACAAACTGATTCTTTTCTTTCTCCTATAAATAGGAGCCAAGAAGAAAAGAGAGAGGAGAGAATAGAAGAGAGAGAAATAGAGAAGAAGATCTCCTCAGAGATGAAAGAAACTCTAGGTAAGAGAAGGAAGGAGATCATTCTATAAGTTTCCACAAAACAAAAGAGAATTTAATTCTCAAACCAAGAGTTTAACTCTTCTAAATAAGAACTCAGTTCTTCCTCTGGTTGAAGATCTGCAGAAGCAGATCTGCCCATAAGTTGAGAATTTAATTCTCATCGGGGAGATTCTGCCATGCAGATCCAAAACTTAGAGGGAGAATTGGGTTTAAAGAATTTAATTCTTTCAAACACAGAGGAATTTAATTCCTCTAAATAAAATTAGGGTTTAACCCTATAAAAGAATTTAATTCTTAAACAAGGTATTTAACTCTTCATGCACGTAAAAGAGATCAGTACCCAACATGATTACGTGTGTCCACGTGAGCCCCCCTCAATGATCAAAAGAGAATGAATAAGTTTAGGTCACGTGCTCCCACGTGACCCTTGAATAAGCTTTCCAAAATAAAAAGGGAGTAAAGCCGAGGCATTTCACTTTCTGGCGTCTCACATGCTCCCACGTGACCCTTGAATAAGCTTCTCAAAATAAAAAGGGAGTAAAGCAGAGGCATTTCATTTTCTGGTGTCTCACGTGCTCCCACGTGACCCTTAAACAAGCTTCTCAAAATAAAAAGGGAGTAAAGCAAAGGCAGTTTCACTTTTTGGGCGTCTCACGTGTTCCCACGTGACCCCTAGCAATTATCAAACAATCATAAAAAAGTGGATTCTACCCAAAGGCAATGCCCGCCTAAAAGATACCTCACGTGTCTCCATGTGACCCTTGACAAACACCTTTTTAAAGAGAAAATGGGGTAAAACTGAAGGATTAATATCCAACGCATGGGTACCCTCACGTGTCCACACGTGAGGATCATAAAGATCAAGTTTTTAATCCTTATATGCATATTCTGGGAGTAAAATAGAAGAAGTAAGGCCCAATCTTCAGGTGCCTCACGTGACCCCACGTGAGCGCTTCATTCGTAGTGTTTAACACTACTTTAAGCGCCTCACGTGGGAACATGTGAGCGCTGAGTATACTCTAGTGTTTAACACTATATTCAAACCAATCTTAGCCCAAATTAGCTAAGTTGCCCAGAGGCAAGACCTCCCCTTCAACTAAACCCCAACTATACTCTTGTCTTCCAAAATTGATCGTCTCATATGGCATTCAAAGTAATTCCCAGAGCCTTTCAACCAACATTGGTTCAAGGGTACATCTCTTCATACCTCTGATATATGTCGTTGTAATCCTTCAACGTCTTCAGAGAGGTGACGGGTCCCGACAACCAGACATTCCACGGACTGTGGGGTCCGTAAACTCATGGAATATGATGTCCTTAAAACTTTACAGACTATGATGTCTCTAAATTACCATGGACTGTGAGGTCCTTAAGCTCATAGACTATGATGTCTTTAAACTTTATAGACTATGACGTCTTTAAACTGTCACGGACTATGATTTCCTTAAACTTATGGACCGCAATGTCGCTAAACTAAAACAATAGAGTTCAAATGCTCTTTTGTTGGATCTAAATGATCCTGTTAAGTAGATCTTAGTCTAAAATTAGACTAACGTATCCTTAACAATCATTTAAGTTGATCTTAGTTTCAAATGAGATTAACGATCCTTCAACCCAAACCAAAACCCAAATCTAAGAAAATACGGATTTGGACTAATTCACGTCCTACGGGCGACAACATAAATTAGTCTTCATATACAATCTACGGGCAACCAAAAATAAAACAAACACACACGACACGAAGTGACTATCTGGAGAAGGAGAAAGTGGTTACCGCGATGCGGTAGCGTAATTAACTGCAGGGGCTTGCGCCTGCAGGGAAGAGCGTCCCCACAATCAAAAACCCGTCAAACGTGGGGGAATCTGACAAAGTCTGCTACAACGGCCGCATCCGTCTAAACCTCCAATATACGGTGCCATAAATCAACTTGACATCTTCGGAGAGGTGGACGGATAAATCCAAATAGTATCTGCCCCCAAATTCAGGCAAGACGTTTGTCTTCCCGGTCTTTCGGTGGAGAACAGCCCCTACGGATAAATTCGTAAGGGAAAGTTTTACCGAGTCCATAGGGTCAAATTATCAGGTATCCTGATATTTTATCCCTACGGCGAACTATGTAGGGGAGAACTGTATACCTACGGATTAAGCCGTAGGTGCAACAGATGGCCCTACGGATTAATCCGTAGGGACATAATACCAGGGGTTTTTTTATATAAAAAATGGCATCCTGTTTTTTCCCCGCCCTGTGCACAATAATATGTACATAATATAACCAAATACAAAAATATTCATAATCAACATCTTACGCATAATATATAAAACAAATAGACAAACAGAATACGATATCAAACTAAATCATCGTGAACAAGCAAACAACCACCAATATCGTCCAAAATTTATACAATATGTATCATATAAGTATATACATCCTCAAAAATACAAATAAAGCTACCCTAGCTCGGTCCAGCTCCTCCACCTCTGATAATCGCCGTAATCTAGCGCATCTGCTCCTACGTATAGCCCCGAGTCGTCAAAAACTCGACTAATGAAGGAGCGGACTGTGTGGGAGTCTGAGCGGGCTGTGGAGCTGCAGGAGCGGTCTGCACAATCACAGCCGAGGTAGTGGCTTGCGGAGCCGCAGCCGAAGGAGATGCATGTAGAGCTGCAGCCGAAGAAACCTGTCGCACCTGTTAAATTTTGTGTGTAATAAACGAGTAAGAACGGTGTATTAGATTTTAGTCGAGTTCGTATCATTATCAGGTTATTGCGAAACCCCAATCTAAGAATACTTAGAGACTTAGGCCTCGTTTGGGTATCTAGTTTGGAAAGCCGTAGTTTATTTTAATTAAATAGTTTTATGTAAGTATGATTAATCAAAGCTAAGTCTACAACCAAATAAGTTCAAGCTACTAATATTGCATATGTTACTATCTATAATATGATATAATATTTTACTATTAAGTAGTATACGTACCATCTCCTTCAACTCCTCGACGGTGGTCCTCAAGACGGCAAAATCATGCTCTAGACGTCGCTCACGGGTGTAGGGGAAGTAACCGCCGGAGTGGAGTCCAATCTCATATGGGCCCTGCTAGGACCTAGTCCCCGGCCTCTCTCCTAACCTACGCGGTGCCCTTCGTATGCGGCGTCTAGGAGTGGGGTCAGCAGCATCAGATCGGTATATCCAGTAAAATCGATCCTCGATACCTCCGTCTACTCCACCACCCGCTCTCACACCCACATTAACCATTAAAATATAAGTATATCATTTAAATTTGAACTTTTGAAAACAAAAATTTCAAACTTGTTGGAATAAATATTAACACTTATGCAATACTCCTGGGTAGCGGTGTCGGGGAATCGAAGCTCGCCCGGGGCTTGATCTGTCGAGGTGCCGTGAACGACAAGATACGTGGTCAGCACGCTCGGTGTACCATCCTGCGCCAGGGTCTGAGCTTTCTGCAATTCACAAAAAAATTACATATATTATAAAATAACTCTTAATATTACATTATATCAAAATAGATCTATTGTAATTTACCGATGCCTCCATGGCATGCGTAATGTTCCTCGAGCCACCTGTATAAGTGGGGCGACCCCTCTTTGCCGACTCCTATTCTCTTTATTTTGATCGGCATGTTTCTGCACAACACATTCAGATTTAGTTTTCTAATTAAGCAACACAAAAAAATAAATTATATACTAAATAATGAATTACATTTAAATTACAAACATGTTTGCGCCGAGAGTCGAAGTATTGGCACAAGAGAGGCCATATATCTACGTCGACTCTCGCAAAGGCCGGAGTATGTAGGAGAGCCGCTCTCTCTGCCTCGGGGGTCACCATCCACAGGGAATAACAGTCGATCCTCAGCTCGTTCCTATTGTATCAGACCTTTGATTGCATGTTCTTCATCAGGCCATTGTACAGAGCGTGAAGATCGAGCACTCTCTCAGGGTGATCAGGGTCGGGTACAGGCTGAAAGTCGTAATCCAACTGCAAATACAAAAAACACTGTATTTAAATTGCAAGTGTTAAATAATAATAAATATATTTGATAACTCAAATGAAAATATACATTAATACCCGAGCCTGATCTCAGAAGAGGGCAAATGAGCGCCGGTGCTGATTGCCCCACTCAACATGAAGTGGATACTTCTTCACGAGGCGGCTCTCATCCCCCATATACCAGCCGAATCTCTCGGCATAATCGCCAGTATAGTGATAATTGGGGGTAAAGAACAGGGGGAATGCTGCTTCCACCTAGCTCTGTCGGGCCTCAGCCTGTGGGACTGATTCGGCCCTCGAGTCCCTCTCTCGGGATGGAGCTGCCCTGCATCTATAAGAAATATCAAGACAATCAATATTAAGACAAAGTGGTATGAAGAAATCTAAGGTTTAACGAAAATTAAAGTGCGATATATACCTATGGCGACAGCAGCAGAGCCTGGGCCCGGGCAGCAGCACGAGCAGGACGATAGTTCCTTCGGTGAGGAACAGCCGGTGACCCGGATGTGGACGCATCCCCTCCAACTAGAAAATAAACACTGACGATAAAATTACATGAAGTTCGTGTTTATTCTTAGAGCATATGTAAAATGAATAAATATTTTATATTTATTCATACTAACCTGCAGACTGAGCGGAGGGTACGGAAGTGGCGGGAGTGGCCCCTGTGCCAGATGTGGACGCACCACCTATAATTAGACAATTAAAAATATATTATATAAGTAATTGCAAAAAAAAATGTGTAGATCAATAATATAACATTCTAAATCAATATGCATGCACTATAGGATATATAAACATACCCGTAGGTGCGGTGGTGGCTTCTGCCCGAGATGAGGAGGCACCACCTACAGCTAGACAATAAAAAATGATTATCTAAGTAAGAGAAAAAAGAATGTGTGTATTTATGATATAACATTCTAAATCAATATGCACGAACTATAGGATATATAAATATACCTGGAGGTGCGGGAGTGGCCTCTGTCTCTGATGTAGACGCACCACCAACAGCTAGACAATCAAACATCGACTATATAAGCAATTTTGAAAAAAATATGCGTATATATCTATAATATTACATTCAAAATGAATATGCGTGCAATATACCTGGAGGTGTGGCAAAGTCCACACGGAAGGAGTCATCCGAACGGGTCTCTGATCGAGGTGCAAGACCGGCCCTCTAAAGCTCCCTACGCAGCTCTCCGGGCGGTAGAACCGCCCTGCTTCTGCCTCTGCCGTGGCTAGTGCTCTTGCCACCCCTCGCTGCTCCGATCGTCGTCATCAAATCTAGACAAGAGTACAATTATTACATATACATGCAATATATGTATAGATCGTAAAAATGTGAAGTAATAATATAATATTACTGATAACCTTTTTTTGTTTCGTTGACGCGTTAGACATATCTGCTTGGATTTCATCCACGATATCATTTCTAACCCATGTAACTTCATGATCAGCCGAAGACAACCCGTCTTTTGAAAGAGACGGTCGGAGCACTCTAAGTCCTCTCTCTTCTTTGTCCTCATCGCTGTCCTCCATACGATCCTCGAATTTTAGGACATCGTTAACATTCCTGAGTTTCCAACGACATACGACACTCCATTCCGGATGCTTCAAGCACTGTGAGTAGTATACATGGAACGCTTGGTCCGGAAAGATAAATGGATCGTCCTGACTATAAAATCAAAATGTGTTCACACTAGTCAATCGATATTCATCTTTCCAAGTCTCAAGATTGTTTCTCCACTTATCCGTATTGGTTCGTGTATCGTACCAAGTACATTGAAATATATAAAACTTCTGATCGTCCGGGATATTGGATGCCAAGTATGCAATTTAAGTATCCATAATAAATCATACCATCCAATCTTACCGTTGCAATCCCACTATTCTGAGTGGTTCGAGATGTTTCCATGTCCTTAACTTCAAATTTGTAACCAAGGACACTGAATCCTTTATAATATGCAACCTCCATACTAGGAAACTGAGCTAAACATCTTGAATCACTTTCTAATGATGCAGACAAGTTCAGATCGTGGATCTGACAAAACAAATTTTACGATA
The DNA here is from genome assembly GCA_030015575.1 of Agapanthus africanus. Classification (NCBI taxonomy): domain Eukaryota; kingdom Viridiplantae; phylum Streptophyta; class Magnoliopsida; order Asparagales; family Amaryllidaceae; genus Agapanthus; species Agapanthus africanus. The sequence goes on along the minus strand of CM057342.1, from coordinate 694,741,947 downwards.
AATAAATAATGATATATGTTTAGATTAATACCGGTAGCAATAACATATTATTCGAACTTACATGATCTGCAACCCAATCGCAAAAATTATCCTGATGATATTTTTCCAATCGTTCATCATTCCAATCAGGATGCCCCTCATGTATCTCATTAAAATGATTTCTTTTCTCATTAATAAATTATGACATTATTATTATATCGTTTCATACACACACAAACATAAATATAACAATTAATCCCAAAAAATTATGCTCTAATTTATTCAAGACATGCGATATTGAGGAGGATAAACCGATATATCTTGTTAATAAACATAATGTCTACCCTCTTATAATCAGCTTTACCATACGGCCCGTCCTGAGTTCTCTGAGGCCGGTTAAGCTTCGTCTCAATGTTCTCGTCCAGATATCGGGAACAAAATGTGGTTGCTTCATCTAGAAGATAACTTTGCATGATAGAACCCTCTGGTCGATTTCTGTTGCGTATATACTTTTTTAGAATGTAAAGGTACCTAAACAAAAATATGTTAAATAAATAAATACGGGCATAAAGGACAACAATAATTTTCAAAATTGCGTGAAACAAAAAATCCCACATACCTTTCGACGGGATACATCAATCGATATTGTACCGGTCCGGCTAACTTAGCCTCAGTTGCAAGATAAACCATTAGGTGTATTATGATATCGAAGAATGACGGTGGGAAAATACGCTCAAGCTTGCAAAGTATCAATGAAATAGAATTTTCTTGATTCTCCAGCATTATAACATCAACGGTTTTAGCACACAATTCTCTAAAAAAGCAACAAAGGCCATTGATTACTAGACCAACCGATTCGGGAAGGGAAGTCCTAAGGGCTAATGGAAGAAAGTACTCCATAATAACATGGTGATCATGACTTTTCAGCCCATCGATCTTGCCTTTCACAAATTTTATCTTCTTGCTAAATGATCCTGAGAAGCCTGTAAGAACTTTCAAATCATGCAACACCTACAGGAAACTTTTCTTCTCCGGTTGTGATATATGATACGCGGCATTGGGAAGTACAAACATGCCCGGTTTACCCGTGATCGGTTTAGAATGCAATTCACTTCTAATTTCCCAGTCCTGAAGATCTATCCGAGTATGGAGGTTGTCTTTCAATTTTCCGTCTTTACAAATAAGCAAGTTGAGTACGTGCTCGGATACTCCCTTCTCTATATACATAACGTCCAAACAATGACGCACTAAATTTTTTGACCAGTACGGAAGCTCGAAGAAAATGCTTAACTTGTTCCAGTAGGGTTGTTTCACCTGTTTGCTGGATCTATCCCGAAGGTCACATTATTGTAACCATCCCACTGAGCAATCATGTCCTCTCCGGACAATGAGGCTGGAGGCCCAAGAAACTCCTGATGACCTGTTCACATCATAATATTGTATTATTATATTCCCCATTCTTATTCGTTTAATAAATAAACAGGTGCTTTTGACGCATGTCTGCTACATGTTACAGGTTACAGGTTCTTAGACAGGAAACAGTGAAAACGATGTAAAGACGATGAAAATATGGACTTTTGACCAGCAAATAGGAGGATCTTAGTCAAGCCTACATCGAAATACAGTGCACAATTAACAAGGCAACTCAAGGTCCAAAAATACAAAGCGGACGGTTAAAAATCCATTGCAAATTGTTCACTGAAGATCTGGAACTAATGTAGAAGTCCAATTTGTAAAAGAACCAAAGAACCAGAAGCCAAAAAGGACCAAGAACAAAACCCTAAAATTTTAGCATGTGAGCCAACTAAAGGGCCGCGGAACCGCGGCCCAAACCCACCATTGCCGCGGTTCCGAGGCCAGAAGAAGACAAAAGGAAAATATTTTTTTACCAAAAGTTTGTGGCGGCGTTGACTGGTCTTTTTAAGGCTATTTTTGTAATTGTAGACATGCGAATCAAATGTAACCTAGGGTTTCCTATTCTTTATAAATAGGAACTCTAATCATTGTAATTCTTATGCCTTCTTTTAATAATAAATTCCAGAATTCTTTTGGAGAGCGTCGGTGCCTCTCTTCAATTCATCTATTCCGATCTGACAACCCTGCGTAAATGGTTGGAGAGATCCATCTGTAAAGTAAGTAGATTTATTTATTTTCTTGCCCTAGATAATTTCAATTCCTGCCCTAAATTAAATTTATTTTCCTGTCCTAGTTTAGATTTTATTTATCTGCCCTAGTTATAACTTTCAATTAATTGCCCTAGGTAGAATAATTAGGTTTTTAGATTTAATAACCAATCCGAACACCCTTCGGAATTAACTCGTTAGTTGGCTCACATGCTGAAATTTTCCGAACACCCTTCGGAATTAACACGGTTCCGCGGCCCTTTAGTTGGCTCACATGCTGAAATTTTATGGTTTTGTTCTTGGTCCTTTTTGGCTTCTGGTTCTTTGGTTCTTTTACAAATTGGACTTCTACATTAGTTCCAGATCTTCAGTGAATAATTTGCAATGGATTTTTAACCGTCCTCTTTGTATTTTTGGACCTTGAGTTGCCTTGTTAATTGTGCACTGCCTTTCGATGTAGGCTTGACTAAGATCCTCCCATTTGTTGGTCAAAAGTCCATATTTTCATCGTCTTTACATCGTTTTCACTGTTTCCTGTCCAAGAACCTGTAACCTGTAACATATAGAAGACATGCGTCAAAAGCACCTGTTTATTTATTAAACGAATAAGAATAGGGAATATAATAATACAATATTATAATATGAACATGACCATCAAAGTGAGCAGCGTCTAACCTGTAGGGATGGTCTAGTGGCAGGAAACGCCGATGACCGCAATAACAAACATTCCTGCTAAAATTTAAGAATTTCGATGTTGTATATTGATGGCAATAAGGGCATGCTTTGTGGCCATGTACAGACCAACCTGATAGCATTCCATATGCAGGAAAGTCATTAATTGTCCACATTAAAGCCGCACGTAGTGTGAAGGTTGTATCTGTGTTTGCATCATAAATCTCTACACCATCAATGAATAAAGATTTTAACTCATCAATCAGAGGTCGGAGATAGACGTCGATATTGTTTCCTGGTGAGTTTGGTCCGTCGATAAGAAGAGGCATCATAAAGTAGGATTGATCTACAGCCAACTAAGACGACAGATTATAAACTATTATTACAACGGGCCATGTGTTGTGGCTTCCAGCCATATAGTTGAATAGACGAAGCCATCACCAGCGAATCCCAGCCTGACATTGCGAGGATCACTACTAAATATTTCATGCCTCCTATCGAAATCCTTCCATGCCGGTGAATCTCTTAGATGACTCATTTTTTCATCTTCACTTGGAAGTGCACGGTGATGCCAAATGATTGTCTCGGTTGTTTTCTTGCACCTGAATAGCCTCTGTGTTATGGGAAAGTATCGTGTTATCTTGACAGGTATATCGGACTTCTTATCAGAATCTTTTGTCTTATACCTGGCATCTCCGCATGTTGGACACTCTTTCAGATCCAAATTCTCTTTCCGGTACAACACGCAATTTTTGGGACATGCTTGAATCTTCTCACACTTCAGACCCAAATAAGACATCATCTTCCGGGCTCCGTACCAGCTGCCGGGCACGTTATTTCCCGGGGGTATAGAATCTTTGAAAAAATTCAGAAGTATCGTGAATGACTTGTTGCTCCATCCATTTAAACACTTAATGTGGAAAAGTTTGACGAACCATGATAGGGTAGAATACTTTGCATTCTCATAAATTGGTTTTCTTGCATCATTCATGAACTTTTCATACTTATCCGCACGCGGTCCTTGACCGGAAGGAATGTCATTTTCGGTACGAATACTATCACCTAGGGCAGTCTCTACCATATCCTCCATTTCTTCTCCTGGAAAGAAATTACCGTTTTCTTCTTCTGCCGCATTACCGTCTTCTCCTTCTTCTTCTGCCGCATTACTTTCTTCTTCTTTTTCTTCCCCGTGATATAACCAAGTTTTATATAGTCTAGTAAAACCATGTTTAACGATAAGAAGCTCTATGAATTCTACCTTCTGCCAGTACTTATTTCCACATCTATCGCATGGACAAAGAATCTTCTCTAACACGATCTTATTATATGCGCGTGCAAATTCAATGAAAGTAACAACTCCTGCGACAAACTTAGGTTGCATACGTTGTTGCCAATCCACGTACATTTAGTCCTTAACTCTGATGTACTCATGGGCCATGTTAGACTGTATAACATATAAATTGTAAGTTATGATGACTATATTGAGAAATCTAAGAACGAGATGGTTACTGACAAAGAAGAAAATCCGTATATACAAGTTTGTTGTTGAAATAATTAAATTATCGATAAACAAAGTTATATTTGAAGATACCCAAGTATGGGTTGTATTCTGTGTATCTGTATTTCAATTTATAACTTCGTTTAAGTTTAAGGTTGTTAGTGTGTATGTGCTTTGTGTAGGGTTGAAAAGAATAAATCATAATTTTTTTGAAGAACTAAGTTCTTTATATAGGGTTAAACCCTAATTTTTGGAGGAATTAAATTCCCATATGTTCCTGTTATTTCTTTTTGTTCGTTTGAAGCACTCACATGAGAAACACGTGAGGCTTCAAAATAGTGCTAAACACTAACGAGTCACCAAGCTATTCTTGTGTTTTCTTAGAGATATGATCTCCTGTTAATGACATTTTTAGTCATTGATGATCATCAAGATTTCGGTTTTGAGGATCTTGGATCATCATCATTTTTTTGAAGAACTAAGTTCTTTATATAGGGTTAAACCCAAATTTTTGGAGGAATTAAATTCCTATATGTCCAGGTTATTTCTTTTTAACTTAGTTCTTTTACCCTAAGTTTTGAATCTGCAGAACAAAATCTTCCCGATGAGAATTAAATTCTCAACTTGTGTGGAGATTTGCGTCTGCAAATCTCGACCAGAGGAAGAACTAAGTTCTTATATGAAAGGTTAAGTTTACGGTAAAATTGTACTTTTACGTTATCATCGAGTATCCTACTGAATGAACTAGTGCACCCTAAATCCTAACCCTAATTTTTGGAGGAATTAAATTCCCATATGTCCCTGTTATTTCTTTTTAACTTAGTTATTTTCCTCTAAGTTTTGAATCTGCAGAACAAAATCTCCCCGATGAGAATTAAATTCTCAACTTGTGGGGAGATTCGCTTCTGCAAATCTCAATCAGGGAAAGAACTAAGTTCTTATATGAAGCGTTAAGTTTACGGTAAAGTTGTGCGTTTACGTTATCATCAAGTATCTTACTGAAGGAACTAGTGCACCCTAAACCCTAACCTTAATTTTTGGAGAAATTAAATTCCCATGTGTCCCTATTATTTCTTTTTAACGTAGTTCTTTTCCCTTAAGTTTTGAATCTGCAGAACAAAATTTCTCTGATGAGAATTAAATTCTCAACTTGTGAGGAGATTTGCTTCTACAAATCTCAACCAGAGGAAGAACTAAGTTTTATATGAAGAGTTAAGTTTACGGTAAAATTGTACGTTTACGTTTTCATCGAATATTCTAATGAAGGAACTAGTGCACCCTAAACCCTAACCATAATTTTTAGAGGAATTAAATTTCCATATGTCCCTATTATTTCTTTTTAACGTAGTTCTTTTCCCCTAAGTTTTGAATCTGCAGAACAAAATCTCCCCGATAAGAATTAAATTCTCAACTTGTGGGGAGATTTGCTTATGCAAATCTCAACCAAAAGAAGAACTAAGTTCTTATATGAAGGGTTAAGTTTACGGTAAAATTGTGCGTTTACGTTATCATCGAGTATCCTACTGAAGGAACTAGTGCATCCTAAACCCTGACCCTAATTAACCTAAATTATCCCTAATCAACCCAAAATGAAACCTTATTCATTATCCTAACTCAAATTATCTCTAATTAACCCAAAATTAACCTAAATTAATCTAATTAATCCAAATTAACCCAAATTACCCTAATTAACCCAAATTAACCCTAATCATCACCCTAACCCAATAAACCCTAATCAACCCAAAATTAACCCAAATAAACCTTAATCAACACCCTAACCCAAATACACTCTATTTTACCTAATTTACCCTAGCCCAAACCCTAACCCTAATCATCACCCAAACCCCAACGCAAATTAACTCTACCCCAAACCAAAATTAACCCTAACCCTAATCATCACTAACCCAATTTTACCTAATTAACCCTAACTAACCCTAACCCTACCTAATTAACCCGCATCCTAACTCTATCCCTAACCCCAAACCGAACCCTAACCCTAACCTACATAATTAACCATAACCATAACCCTAACCCCTAACCCCTAACCGAACCCTAACCCTAACCCTAACCTCAAACCTCACCCTAACCCTAACTTACCTAATTAACCATAACACTAACCCTCACCCTAACCCTAATTAACCCTCAATTAACCCGGAACTAATCCTAACCCTAACCCTAACCCTAAAATCAACAATAACACAAATTAAGAATAATTAATACTTCAAAATGGAAATTAACTTGCCTCACTTGTAGTTTTTCCGGCGGATGGAGCTCGACGAGGTGGAGGAGGCCGGGGATGGAGCTCGATGAGGTGGCGGCGGCAAGATGGCGACGAGCGGGAAATTTTGAGACTGTGGCGAGACTGAGGTGGAGGAGCTCGATGAGGTGGTGGCGGAGACTGAGCTGACGAGATGACGCGAAGTTTTAGCGACGAGAAGTCCGGCGGGTGACGAGACTGAGGGGACGACGCACGCGCGGGGAAGTTGGTGGGAAAAATTGGGGGAGATGGGGAAATTTCAGAGGCTTTTTTTTATAAATTACCCTTCTTTGCCCCTACGGATTAATCCGTAGGGCATTCTTTTGTGACTCCGTAGGGCCAAATAAAAGATTACATTTAAATATTTTTAAATTAATCCGTAGGGCACCGTAGGGGTAACTGGATGGCTCTACGGATTAATCCGTAGGGGAAGTAAAAAGATGCCCCTACGGATTACTGTAGTCGTAGGGGCAAACCCTTATTGTAGTAGAGATACATTAGTCTACTCTAGAATATCGATATCATGTCTTAATACTCTCTTGACTAAAAATATTTAAGGATGTGCTCGTGGACTACTCAGACCCCAATAGTATGATATTCATCATATTCCCAGTAGTCAGGCAAACGTCCTAAGGGCTTTATCAATACGTATCAATGAAATAGTAAACTAAAACAAATGCACATGTTAAGATAAAGTGAAACCGGCTAGTGTGTGTGTATATATATATCCAAGTATCCGCTATACAATAATGGCCTCTAGAGCATACATATCACTAACATCATATTATGAGAAAGACACAGCCAATCCAACACATTTAATAGGCTATCTGCTATCAATGAGATCGATAATATTTATCGGAATGCCTTTTGTTTTCTTAAAAACTTGAGTTTCTATATTTCCCTTCATCAAGCTTTATATTGAACATTTTACCAATATATTCCAAATGTGCTTCAGCCAATGCTGATAAATGATTAAATTGGATCTTTGAAGACTACACTACTACAAATAAGGGTTGTCCCTACGGATATCGAAATCCGTAAGGACAGATTTATGTTGGCCCTACGGATTAAGCCGTAGGGCTATAAGGTTGCCCCTACGGTCCAAGACGTTCAAGAGTAAAAATATTAAATCTTAATTTTGTGTTTGCCCCTACAGAGCCGCAAACCAAGGATCTACGGACAAATCCGTAGGGGCAACTAAATAGCGATTTAATTAAAAAGGCACAGATCGCCTATGCTGATTATCTCTTTCTCTCTCTCTCGATCGCGCGCGAACCAAAATCCCCAAATCATTCCCTCCGTTCTCGTCGTCGCCACCGCCGTTCTCGTCGTCGCCACCGCCATTCTCGTCGTCGCCACCGCCGTTCTCGTCACCATTCTTCCTCGTCGCTGTTTTCGTCGTCGCCTCCGTTTCGTCGTCGCCACCGATCGATCGTCTCCTCCATCGCACAGGTTAGTAAATCTTCAACTAAACAAATTTTTGATTATTTAGGGCTAGGGTTCATGGCTGGGGCTGGGGTTGCGGTTGGAGTTGGGGTTCGGCAGGGGTTGCGGTTGGGGTTGGGGTTGGGGTTAGGGTTGGGGTTAGGGTTCGGTTGGGGCTGGGGCTGGGGCTGGGGTTAGGGTTAGGGTTAGGGTTGGGGTTGGGGTTGGGGTTTAGCTGGGGCTGGGGCTGGGGCTGGGGCCGGGGTTAAGGTTAGGTTGGGGCTGGGCTGGGGCTGGGGCTGGGTCTGGGGTTAGAGTTAGGTTGGGGTTGGGGTTTGCTGAATTTGGCAAACCTGAGAGGAATTTCCAGCAATTTTAGCCTAATTTGATTACTAAAATTATTGTTGATCGAGAAAATCTTGGGTCCTCCTAATCAAACATTGTTTGTTACTATATGTCAACGAGTACTGATAAAAGAAAAAACCGATTTCAAGTGGAAATTAGGTATGTACAATGTTCTAATATAATTTGTATTTCTTGCCATCATCAAACATATAAAAGTACTAATATGAAATGGAAAATAAATAAATAAATAATCAAAGCTTTGGCATGTATGTAAAATCCTTTGTTACTTTTTCTTGGTTGCCCAACTTTGAAAATTCTATCTATTAAATTAGACATACTCTAAAAAGAATGATATTGCAAGAATTTGACTTGGTGGAGACTTGCATCATTAATAGAAATATGAAAGTGTAAGGACGTTCTTTACCTTCGATAGGGTTCGGTTGGGGTGGGGCTGGGGCTAGCTAGGGCTTGGGCTTCATCACCTGATATAGCGAAATACAAAGCGTACTTCAGTACACCCGACCTCATTGAGTTTCCTATTGAAGTTCCCGGTCAAACGGCATATGCATATTTTTATTCGCCATGAAATCCCAATTATCAAGCTACCGAGGACGAAAAGCCACCTTTGTTAGTCGAGAGTCATGGTAATAGACTTGTCATTATAGATCATAGTCAATTGTTTTTCCTATCATTTTCTTGATCCAGATGCTAATCAACTTGTTAATTAGTTACTGTTTTTATGACGTATTTGTCTATATTTGTTGACAGTGGTCTTTCTTTTGGATGAACATGTTTTTTTGATGCATGTTTCAGTCATGTGAATTCATATGTTGCGTATAACGCTTTATGATATCAGTATCCTACATTTGTAGTTTTAATTGTTGATTGTTATAGATGAATGCCATTGCAATAATAGTTTTTGGTTGATGAATGCCATTGCAATGTAGGATGATCAGTTCTATCAATCTTGATCTCAATGGTTTAAAATCATGTTACACATACAACAAGAATACACACAAACGCATCATTAGAGAGTGATTCGAGATGTTCAAGTTAAAACCAATATATGATACTCGATGATAATATGAAACCTTCATATTCTCATCGATACTCATATATGAAACTAAAAGCGCCATTTAGTCCCCGTCTATCGGTTAACATACGTGCGATGCTCGTCGTGACATAGAACTATACGAAGGTTGTTAAATATCGGACGGTATAGCTCGATACTAACAACCGTCGTATAGTCTACGCGACGAGAAAATTCAATCGTATGGTAACCCATAGATTTGTCCCGTGTGGACAAGTTAAGAATGTATAAAGCAAACGCCTTCATTCACTTGTGTTTTCATCCGTTTCGAGATATTTCGTCGGTACCTTTCCGCTGGTTCTCCGTGTACAAAGATAGATTAGATGTTCATTTCAACGTTGTTTCATAGCTTTGAAATGATTATCTATTCTATTACAGTGTACTCGGAGAACAGCGGGGAGGTGCTGCCGAAATTTACTCGAAACGGTTGAAAGCACAAGTGATGGGTGTTCGCTCTATACATTCTTAATGAGATAGAAGCCTACCCCCGACAGCCGGAACACACACATACAATAAGAATACACAACAAACGCATAATTAGAGAGTGATTCGAGATGTTCAAGTTAAAACCAATATATGATAATATGAAACCTTCATATTCTCATCGATACTCATATATGAAACTAAAAGCGCCACTTAGTCCCCGTCTATCGGTTAACATACGTGCGATGCTCGTCGTGACATAGAACTATACGAAGGTTGTTAAATATCGGACAGTATAGCTCGATACTAACAACCGTCGTATAGTCTACGCGACGAGAAAATTCAATCGTATGGTAACCCATAGATTTATCCCGTGTGAACAAGTTAAGAATGTATAAAGAAAACGCCTTCATTCACTTGTGTTTTCATCCGTTTCGAGATATTTCGTCGGTACATTTCCGCTGGTTCTCCGTGTATAAGGATAGATTAGATGTTCATTTCAACGTTGTTTCACAGTTTTGAAATGATTATCTATTCTATTACAGTGTACTCGGAGAACAGCGGGGAGGTGCTGCCGAAATTTACTCGAAACGGTTGAAAGTACAAGTGATGGATGTTCGCTCTATACATTCTTAATGGGATAGAAGCCTATCCCCGACAGCCGGAACACACACATACAACAAGAATACACAACAAACGCATAATTAGAGAGTGATTCGAGATGTTCAAGTTAAAACCAATATATGATAATATGAAACCTTCATATTCTCATCGATACTCATATATGAAACTAAAAGCGCCACTTAGTCCCCGGCTATCGGTTAACATACGTGCGATACTCGTCGTGACATAGAACTATACGAAGCTTGTTAAATATCGGACAGTATAGCTCGATACTAACAACCGTCGTATAGTCTACGCGACGAGAAAATTCAATCGTATGGTAACCCATAGATTTGTCCCGTGTGGACAAGTTAAGAATGTATAAAGCAAACGCCTTCATTCACTTGTGTTTTCATCCGTTTCGAGATATTTCGTCGGTACCTTTCCGCTGGTTCTCCGTGTACAAAGATAGATTAGATGTTCATTTCAACGTTGTTTCACAGCTTTAAAATGATTATCTATTCTATTACGGTGTACTCGGAGAACAGCGAGGAGGTGCTGCCGAAATTTACTCGAAACGGTTGAAAGCACAAGTGATGGGTGTTCGCTCTATACATTCTTAATGGGATAGAAGCCTACCCCCGACAGCCGGAACACACACATAAAAATTCGAAGTTAAGGAAATAGAAACATCTAGAACCACTCAGAATAGTGGGATTGCGACGGTAGGATCGGACGGTGTGATTTATTATGGGTACTTAAATTGTATACTCGGCATCCACTATCCCGGACGATCAGAACCCTTTTATATATTCCAGTGTACTTGGTACGATACGCGAACCGATACGGACAGGTGGAGAAGCAATCTTGAGACTTGGAAAGATGAATATGGATTGACCAGTGTGAACACACTTCGATTTTACGGTCAGGAAGATCCGTTTATCTTTCCGAACCAAGCGTTCCAAGTATACTACTCACAGTGTTTGAAGCATCCGGGATGGAGTGTTGTATGCCGATGGAAACCCAGAGATGTCTACGATGTCCCAGAATTCGAGGACAGCGATGAGGACGAAGAAGAGAGAAGGCTTAAAGTGCTCCGACCGTATGTTTCGAAGGACGGGTTGTCTTCGACCGATCATGAAGTTACGTGGGTTAGAAATGACATCGACGATGAAATCCAAGTAGATATGTATAATGCGCCCACGAAACGAAAAAGGTTATCAGTAATGTTATATTATTACTTCACATTTTACGCTCTATACATATATAGTCAATACTTTTAATGATTTTCTAATGCGTCCACGAATCGTTTATCTAGATTTGATGACGATGTCGGGAGCAGCGAGGGGCGGCAGGAGCTCCAGCCGCGGCAGAGACAGAGGCAGAGCGGTTCTGCCGTCCGAAGAGCTCCGTAGGGAGCTTCAGAGGGCCGGTCTTGCACCCAGATCGGAGACCCCTTCGGATGCCTCCTTCCGTGTGCATTTTGCCACACCTCCAGGTATACTGCACGCATATCCATTTTGAATGTAATATTACAGATATTCATGCCTGTTTATGTCAAAATTACTTATATTGTCAATGTTTGATTGTCTAGTTGTTAGTGATGCGTCCACATCTGGGACAGAGGCCACTCTCGCTCCTCCAGGTATGTTTATATATCATATAATGCATGTATATTGATTTAGAATGCTATATCATAAATACACACATTCCTTTTGCTCTTACTTAGCAATTTTTATTATTGTCTAGCTGTAGGTGGTGACACCACCGCACCTGCGGGTATGTTTATATATCCTATAGTGCATGCATATTGATTTAGAACGTTATATTATTGATCTACACATTTTTTTTGCAATTACTTATATAATCTATTTTTAATTGTCTAATTATAGGTGATGCGTCCACATCTTCCGCAGGGGCCACTCCTGCCGCTTCCATACCCTCCGCATCGTCTGCAGGTTAGTAGGAATAAATATAAAATATTTATTTATTTTACATATGCTTTATAGAATAAATATGAACTTCATGGAAATTTAGCGTCAATGTTTATTTTCTAGTTGGAGGGGATGCGTCCGCATCCGGGACCCCGATTGTTCCTCACCGGAGGAACTATCGTCCCGCTCGTGCTACTGCCCGGGCCCAGGCTCGTGCGATAGTCACCGGAGGTATATATCACACTTCAATTTTCGTTTAACCTTGATTTCTTAATACAAATTTGTCTTAATATTGATTGTCTTGATATTTCGTGCAGACGCAGGGCCTCCCCATCCCCAGAGGGGGACTCGAGGCCCGAATCAGTCCCCTAGGCTGAGGCCTGACAGAGCTAGGGGAGGCAGCATTCCCCCTCTTTTTTACCCTTGACTATCGCTATATCGGTCCTCATGCCGAGAGGTTCGGCCGGTATATGGGGGACGAGAGCCGGCTCGTGAAAAACTATCCACTTCACGTTGAGTGGGGCGAGCAGCACCAGCGCTCATTCGCCCTCTTCTTTGATCAGGCTCGGGTACGTATTAATATATATTTTCATTTGATCTATCCAATATATTTATTATTAACACTTGCAATCTAATAACAATGTTTTTTTTTGTATTTTCAGTTGGATTACGATTTTCAGCCTGTAGCCGACCCTGATCACCCGGGGAGGGTGCTCGACCTTCATGCTCTGTACAATGGCCTGATGAAGAACATGCAGGCCAAGGTCCGATACAACAGGAATGAGCTGAAGGCCGACTGCTACTCCCTGTGGATGGCGACCCCCGAGGCAGAGAGAGCGGCCCTCCTATCTACTCCGGCGTTTGCGAGAGTCGACGTAGAGACATGGCCTCTATTGTGCGAATATTTCGACTCCCAACGCAAACAGGTATGTATTTTAAATGCAATTCATTGTTTAGGATATAATTTATTTTTTTGTGTTCCTTAATTAGAAAACTAAATGTTAATGCGTTGTGCAGAAACAGGCCGCTCAGAATACAGAGAACAGGAAGTCGGCGAAGAGGGGTCGCCCTACTTACACAGGTGGCTCGAGAAATATTACTCGAGCCATGGAGTTATCGGTAAATTACAATAGACCGACCTTTCTAATATTTCTAATATTAAGAGTTATTTTCTAATATTTATAATATTAAGAGTTATTTTCTAATATTGCAGACAGCTCGGACCGTGGCGCCAGGTGGTACACCGAGCGTGTTGTCCGCATATCTTGCCGTCCACGGCACCTCGACAGATCCCGCTACGGACGAGCTTCGATATCCCGACGTCGCTACCTAGGAGTATTGTGTAAGTGTTAATATTTATTCTACCCATATTTGAAATTTTAGTTTTGGAAGATTCAAGTTTAAATTTTATACTTATACTTTACTGCTTAATGTGGGTGTAGGAGCGGGTGGTTGAGCAGGCCGAGGCCTCGGGGATCGATTTTACCGGACATAGCGATCTGAGGCTGCTGACCCCAGTTCTGGACACCGCACACGGAGGGCATCACGGAGGTTGGGAGAGAAACCGGGGACTGGGCCCTAGCAGGGCCCATATGAGGTTGGACTCCACCCCGGCGGTTACTTCCTCCGTCTCCAGTGAGCGACGTGTCCAGCAGGAACTGGAGAGCTTGAGGGCCACCGTTCAGGAGTTGAAGGAGATGCTGGTATGTATACTATTTTATAGTAAAATATCATGTCATATTATAGATATCAACATGTCCATAATTAGTACGTAGCTTGAGCTTATTTGGTTTTAGACTTAGGTTTGATTAATCATACATACATATGTAATTAAAATAAACAACGGTTTTCCAAACTAGATATCCAAATGGGGTTTCGAAATAACTTGATAATGATACGAATTCGAATAATACACAGTTCTTACACGCTTCTTACACACGTTAGGTCCAGACGCGACAGGGTACATCGGCCGAGCCTCCACATGCAGCTCCTATAGCTCCACCGTCTGCTCAGACTCCCGCAGCCGCGGCTCCGCAAGCGACTACCTCGACGGCGGCTGCGCAGACCACATCGCCAGCTCCATAGGCCGCTCAGACTCCCGCACGCGCCGAATTGCATGGTTTATTGACCGAGGAGCAGGCGCGCTTGATTCTATCGTTTATCAGAGGTGGAGCTGGACCGAGCTAGGGTAGCTTTTTTATTCTTATTTTTTGAAACATGTATTTATTTATATCATATATATTGTACTACATTTTGAAACGATATTGATATTGATATTGGTTTATATTTATATCATATTCAGTTTTTGGGTTTCTTTTGTATATTATATGCGTGAGATGTGATTATGAATACTGCGATATATGTTGTGTGATGATTAATTTTATATTTTATTGATATATATATTATTGTGCACAGGGCGAGAAAAAATCAGGCAGCCCTTTTTATAAAAAAAACAGATAATGTGTACCTACGGATTAAACCGTAGGGGCCAAATATCAGCAGTAACTGATATTTCCCCCCTGATCTCAGTACCGGGGGGTTGGGAGTGCCCCTACGGGTTGGGAGTGCCCCTACGGATATATCCGTAGGGGCACACAAAGACCCCTACGGCGTTATCCGTAGGGGCAAAATATCAGGATTTCTGATATTTTGCCCCGACGGATAAATACCTACGCAGATATCCGTAGGGGATATAACTTGGCCCTACGGATATGGCCGTAGGGGCAATTAATATATTTAAAAAAACCGTAAATAAAATAACTTTTTTACCCTACGGCCTACGCCGTAGGTGAAACTGGCCCTACACAGAACTCCGTAGGGGCAAGCTTTTTTCCGTAGGGGCAAGTTCAGGGCTTCAACTTGCACCTACGGCGTTTGCACCTACAGGTTATTTTTTCGTCCCTACGGATATGTCCGTAGGGACAGTGGTTTGCCCCTACGGTTAAATCCGTAGGGGCAACCCTTATTTGTAGTAGTGCTAGTTATATCAATTATATACTAAGTAAAACTTGATGTCTCTCATCTCATTTAAATACTATAAAGACTTAGCACTTCACAATTTTAATCACAATTACAACATTTCGACATTCCTATTTAGGAACACTTTCACATATTCAAAAGTCCCCCACAATATATATATATATATATAGTGACAGAGAGGCCCCAGGAGGCTTTTTCTGTCGGGTGGTGTCAAAAACTATACCCTCCGACATTTTATTTGACAATCGGAAACGTCCATCTTGACCGTCATCATCAAATATGTTGATATACCAAATTTCATTTGATCTAACACTTTTCATCGTTGATTTAGCGGGTGCAAAATTAACGGTTTACCAACAATAGAATTTTTTACATTGCTAAATCAACGGTGTGTGTGTGTATGGGAGTGATTTATTGTAAACCGGTCTGCGTTTTTTAAAAGTGGGAACTTCCGATCTACGACATATTTTAACGATCGGATCCGTTCAGGTTGATCGCCATACACCCTTAAATGTATGTGCATGAAAATTTTAAGGATTTAAAGATCTTTAACCTATGCATCGGATGAAATTTATATTGCATAATAAAAAAACGTTCATTTTTGCACCATCGATACATAGGTTAAAGGTCTTTAAATCCTTTGATTTTTCATACGCATACATTTTAGGGTATGGCGATAAACTTGAACGGATCGGATCGTTAAAATATGTCGTAGATCGGGAGTTCCCGTTTTTAAAAAATGCGGACATGTCTGCAATGGATTACTCCTATATATATATGCTTCTATCGGTAGGATTTGCAAACAAATTCTACCAACTTTTTAACCATTGGATTTACTTTGAAATATATGCAAACGGTTATGAAGAAAATTTCTCATTTATTCAAACATTACTATAATTGTTTGCATACATCTGAACATGGATCCACAGGTTAGAAAGTTGGTAGGATTTGTTTCTAATTCCTACCGATAGTATCTTAATCGATATATATATATATATATATATATAGGGAGACGATCCATTGAGGCGGTGCTTATTTTGTGAAATGAGGTCATCTCCTTAAATTCCCAAACCATCTTGTTTTTCTCCGATCCGACCGGTTATCGTGATCTACATGTCATGGATAGCTTATGTTTTAAAATTTACGAGATTTGGAGACCTTTAGCATATCGATCAAGTGATCACATTTTTCAAGTAATGAAAAGCCTTTAATTTTTTATCCATCTAATCGATGTGCTAGAGGTTTTTCAAAACTCATGATTTTTGATACGTAATCTATCCATGACATAGAAATCACAATAAGCGGTCGGATCGGTGAAAAACGCGACAGTTTGGAAGTTTGAGGAGGCCACATTCATATATATATATATATATATATATATATATATATATATTGTCAGTCCTTACGAAGGCTTCTTGTAAATTGTCATTATCCTAGAATCCTTGCTGCATATAAATATGGATGGACACATGTTTCTTCGAGACTACAATACAACATATTCTGAGTTGCATGGACTAATCTTTGTTTCCATGTAATACCGAAAAAATTATGGAATAATTGTTTCCAAACTAGAAAAGAGAAACTAGCACATGTTTTAGTGTTGTGCAATGCCATAACCATGCATTTCTTAAAATCTCATAACAGATTTATTACATCCTTTTTATAATTCAAATCTATATGGATTTCTGCAAGTTTGTTGAAGATAATATAGCAGGAACTTGAGATAGAGAATACGAGGCAACCTGTTAAACATACTTGTGCTATCTTTTTTCGATTTGATTGAGGTGAAATAAACTTGATAATGTTTTTTCTCCCTTTTACACCACCGATTTTAGTAACAAGAAATATGCAAAACGTTTATGTTTTACATATGAACTCAATATTTAAATAAATAAAAGCTTTGCTTCATTGAATTCGACACAAAAAATCTAAGCAAGCATCATATCATTTGTATTTTTACTTTTCGATTTGCGAAAATATAACTTTATGTTATTACGTATATATTTAACCAATATAAATATATACATATATCCCAACGAGTCATGTCCCAAGTTTTTAGAAAATTACGAATCCACGAATCCAACTCATGCCGTGTCCCGTATTATATCCGAATCTGTGTTGC
Organism: Agapanthus africanus; assembly: GCA_030015575.1. Lineage (NCBI taxonomy): Eukaryota > Viridiplantae > Streptophyta > Magnoliopsida > Asparagales > Amaryllidaceae > Agapanthus > Agapanthus africanus. The sequence continues at coordinate 694,724,497 of CM057342.1, read as the reverse complement.
TTAGGTGTTGGTTGCATGAAATGATCTTGTAACATCCTTGTCACAATTCTCATGATGTTATCAACTCTTCTATCCTTTAGTAATGCGGCTCTTGATTTGGTCATCTTTACTGTTATTTTCTTTCTGTTATCGATTTATTTTGTGACATTAGCTTAGAAGAAGCACCGTCCTCTCTTTTTGGGATTTTTTTCCCGTCTTTTGGGGGTGGGGGTGGGGATGGGGGTGGGATGTTCACATTTATATGATGATCAACCCATCCCTTCCGATATCTTGCTTGGTATATCCTATACCTTCCTTTCAAGTTTCCTTGTATTAAATTATACCCACACTTGCCATACTTTAGCAGTGCCCAAATTTTGTGACAGAGCCGCCTGCAACACCAAAATGTATTCGGCTGAGCATTACATTGGTCCCAAGTGAAAATTGTCACGGTCAAGAAGTCACATGTTACGACTGTCCAAAGGGTGATTGCAGAGTCTGCCAAGCTTCCTCCAAATTCAAAGAAGTTAAGACAACATCTCATCACTAATATTGCACATATCATTATTCGACGGGATTACATCGCAGGACCAGGTTATTCTTTATGCCCTTCACACTTGGCTCAAATACTACACCACATGAACATTTATAGGTTCGACATCGATCTTTACTTCATACACACACACATATATACTAGCATTGTCTTGTAATATTCATGTATACATTCTCCTGCCACCAGATCCTGACTCCCTTTGGCAGTTGAAGTAGACCGCAGCAACTGGAGACCCGAGATTGTAATTTTCCTTGAACTCTCTGGAGTTGAAGTTCTGGCGCAAATTGGGAGCATATACAGTCCGGCGGCCAAGCTGCTGGAACAGGATAAAGACGAAACGGTGAATTCCTGCTGTTGGCCTTGGACTTTCATAACACATTATCTCTTGCCCTGATACCAAATACATATTCATATATAGGCATGTATATGTGCTTGTTGCTGAATGAATAGATGAGTTGCATGTTTATACTCACCAAAACTTGCTCCTGTACTCCCCGGAATGTCTGTGATCAACCTGATACATGGTGTATTGAGCTTAAAAATAGAGCCTTCATTTACTCAAACGTAAAGACAAAACATGACTTGGTTTCATGAAATGCTCTGACAAAGAGCATCAAGCATATGAAGTGAACCCTACAAACTGAAAGAACTGTCAGACTTACCAGTGCAAATATTCCCTTAGATGTGGATTGCTTGGACTTGGGGCATCAGGGTCCACCATCACCTGCAGCATATGTTTAAACTTTTTTTTAGAAGGAATAGAGATTTCTATACCTTGTATGTAGCCTGTAAAAGTGAAGCTTCCATTATCGAACAACATTAAGCATTAGATTGAAACTGAAATAATGTAATATACCAATATGATAGTTCTTGGTAGGTGCAAGCATGCAGTAAACTAAATATCTACAATGTTTGTGATACGCCGATATATGATTCAGATCAATTCAATTCAGGAAACAACAATCCATGGCGTTAAAGATAATGTGGCAGTGATAGTTCACTTCAGGAAACATCTAAGGGTCCCTTCCACATTGCTTGTTTCGTCGCGGTATTATTGTAGTTCAAATGCAGCAGCATGCGGATGTAATTGTTGGTAGTGTAGTTTTCGCCGCACAGCTTGTTTTTGCATTACAAAACCTTGTAAATTAAATATTTGATTCTATCCTAACATTTCTTTTCGTTCTAAGGGTGGACCTGTGCCGGACCCACCTCCTTCCATTAATAAATAAGATCGGTCTTTTCCTTTTTTATGCTGATTGTATGTTTTGAACTTGTAACTCTTTTTACTATGATTATCATGACGTCATACCTCCTCTCTTCACCCTATCTTATTCTGACCTAACATTAAATTCATAAAAGTTTTATAGCATTCATGCATATTCTCTTGCAAACCAACTTGCATGCTTTTTTGGTCTCATGTTGTGCTTTAAATATGCCCCATCTCCCCCTTACATGCAAAGCCTATACTTTCAACAAAACAAGCAACGACAAAACCATGCACATTCATCGCAAAAGAAGTTGCATGCACCAAGTTCTCCTGCTGAGAAACAAACAACACCAGATTAAACCAGTAGTATCAAACATAAGACGTGACCAAAGGTCTTTATATTCTTACAAGGGTGTAGAAGGTTCTAAAGTCATTGCCTCCGATCTCAACCGTAGGAGGGTGAGCAACCTGTGATGGTTTAAATTCACGGCCATTAGCGACCTCCCTTGAGGAGTAGATTACCCTTAGAGGAACGCTTCTTGTAAATGGGTCCAACACGTCACCAACTACCCTACCAACAATCAAAGGGTCGGTTTCTCTATCCATGAAAATGCAATTGCACTTTACGATTCGAAGTGAAGAATTAAATTGAATCTCAAATGTGTGTTTACTTGGATGTTGTATATGGTTTGGATTGTGCAGAGTGAGTTCAGTAATGTCTATATATACTCATACGATCGGTGAGTTTGCTCAGCTGATATCTTTATCAGAATCCACTTTATTTTCCCATTTTTTCGTAGTTACCGTGTTTTGGTTTTCTGTCACTACTTTTAATCAAAGTGGGTATCACTGTTTTCTGCCTTTCTCATTGTCTGGTTGAGTTTAGCCTTATTATCATACGGCTTATGGCGAATCATGTTGCAAAGGCGTACATCAATCCATGTTTCCAAATGAGGTTTAGTCCTGTCATGTAACACAAATTCTTTTGCCTACACTTATGTTTTCATTCAAATACCACATCGGATTGTGACAATTGATATAATCTCATGATTAGTCAGGCGGGTCTATACTTGAACTTGATGCTAACAAAAGAAGGCCTCGGCTCCGTGGTGGGTCCGAAGAAGTAAAGGGGTATCGTTTAAAACTTAAAGTTGATAGCTTAGTGTTCATGCATTTGCTATAAATGGAAATGTAAACGCTCCCCAATCACTAAAGAATAATTTTACTTCATTTTGAGCCTCAAGATAATGTGGAGAGGACCTTTAATGTGTAGCCTTGCAATGGTGATTCTGTTGGATATAATGCTCTCAAGACAATTATTATAATTGCAGGTAAACGATTGTGATAATTGAGGGAGAACTTATATAGGTAAATTAGTCTTACTCAAAATGATAGTATGCTATCTGATTTGTCTTTATTATTGATGTGTATACGTTTTACTTGTTATTACGTGTCGCTAATACATAATGATGAAGCATGTAGGATTTTTGCTTGACTACCAGTATTATGATGACGATCATATATATGAGAGCTGGGTAGTCCATAAGCACATCCTTAAATGTCCCTAATCGAGAGAGTGTCGAGACTGGTCATCGATATTCCGGAGTAGACTAGTGTAAACGTTTCTAGACCCCGACGAGGGACGGTCGGTCTCACAAGCTATTGGTGTTGTGCTCACTGAAGGTGAGTACACCAGATGGACTTGCCGAGAACTTCTAAACGGTATTATACCAATCGTCCGATAACGATTCTTTAGTGGCAAGAGTATAGCTTACTCCTTTGACCTGAGATCATCATTTGTCTCTTGTGTGTTCCCGCTGTACTTAGATTACTACTCTACCACGATTCAAAGGAGTCGTGCAAACAAGTTTTAGTTGGGTATAGTTCCGATCCATATGGAGGCAGTGAGCGTTTATCAGGAATTCGTCTCTCCTGGTATTAGGAGTCGATATCACGCTGTATTCGGTTGGTCATTATCCTAAACCCGTGGCCACGGTGGATGAGATTTACTGATAGGAGTTTGGTAGTTTCTCGGTTGGTGATGAGGTTGACTCCAGCACGGCTTATCGGGTTATAGGGGTCTGATATTATCCACCCTCTAAACCCGGTATGCGATACACATAGACGAAGAGACCGGACTGTACGGAGATTGTCACATTCAGGCTCAGTAGGGTACGGACGGACTTGAATGTCGACCTCCCTTTCGGCAGATACCCGGGTAGCCGTTACATACAGCTAGTGCCGCTGACGTGGTTGTGGTTTTTGTTTTGTCCAGTAAATCACTGCCAGCGTATTGCCGAGTATTTAGAGTTCCACACAGAGAGTTTTCCCCGGTTCAGGCGATATGATATAGAGCCGTATATTGATATGTGCATGGGTCCGATTAAATATGTGTAATGGATACACGGATTTTAATCGGACGATTGATAATACTAGCCGACTTAGGATTAAGCCAGATTATTAAATCAAGTTTTGATTTAATAATATATATATTCTAGTGTTATTGTTCACTATTCTTTTTCTCTCTCTTGGCTATTCGTATTTTTATACGGATATGCGTATATATATTTCGATAAGTATATCGGATTGTATTCCGTATTTATACGGAATCCTCTAGAAGGAGAACACCTCATTATTAATTTTCTTTTTAGAAAATCAATTGGAAATGAGATGGAGAGTGGTATGGTTTTGGGTATGGTTGATGGCACGTAGAGAGGGACGAGCTTCAATTGTTTAAGGTAAAATGTTGTGACATTTTTTTATGGTTCAAATAAAATACTGAAGCCATTCCATTCTTTCATTCATTACATACTAGCTAATTTTTATTATGGCTAACTTTCATCCAATTCGTCCTCCTTCATTTACTCTCTTGAGTTTTGTTTCAGAGTGAAAATGATAGTGGAAAAATCGTAAATCCCCACACTTCATTTTTAGCAAGCTTCAAGCGTCGGTTGCTTCACTAGATGAAATTGGAGCTTGGATCAGTTTCTTTCGGGTGGATCATCTTCGGTAAGAACGGTCGTCTCTCAAGTTTGTTCCCGACCGCCTACGAGGATGTTGGAGGGATCTTCCACGATTGGGTGGACACGCATCAAAGGTTGTAATACCTAAACCTTGTATGCATAGTTTTCTAATTTAGTGTTTGGAACGATCGCTAGGAATCAGTTTCTAGTGTTTCCTGTAAAAAAAAAATTCGATTCCGCATTGACCGCAGTTGTAACGGCAAGGGCATTAGGAACTTTCAATGATATCAGAGCCATCTAAACACTAGAACTAGTTGTAGACAATGTTATAGTTTCGACGCCGAAAGTTTTCCCGAATCGAGTTTTGAATTCCAAGTTTCTGTCCATATCTGAAAACACACCTGAATTTTTTTTGAGTATGTCAGTTGACTTGTTTTGAGGTATGAAAACATGGCGCAAAACCCGAGGACCTAACTCCAAAATATGGCCGCTTATTTATTCTTTTTGGCCGCTTTTTATGCCCCAAAATTTGAATTAGGTCCCTCGGTTTTTGTGGTGGCTTGAAAATCGGGAAACTTGATTTTTGGTATATTTCTTTTTGCCCCATATTTCAGTTAAGGCTATCTTTGTTTTTGGGCAAGTTCGGGAAACTTTTCGGTCGAAACTAATACATCGTTTATGATCCGTATTTTTTGTTTGTGTTAAACGTAGTCTAATTGCTATATGTTCGATTAGACCTAGTTGCACACTTGCTTGTGTTGCTTATTGTTATATGTGTGTGTGTGTGTGTGTGAAAGTTTAGCTGGATTGTCGTGACAGATAGCCCCACGTGTAGCCCCACGTGTGATTGCTTGTACAATTTTTATTTATATTGTTGACCTTTTTTCGAGACGTGCTCCAACTTGTGGCCACCGTTTTCGTGTTTTGTATATTTTTTTATTGGAATTCGACTATGATGCGGTCGATATTACCATTGTATATATTTATTTTATGTACTAGGATCGACTCGCGGAGGAGTGCCTAAGTTACCGGATTCTCGAATGCGATGGGTGACCAACTCTTGGTGTTGAGAACGGGTTACCCAGTTTCTAGAATTGGCAGATGGATTTCCGCACTCGTAGGGGTCTATAATCGATATTGTACGGGTTATCTACATGACTGGGGAACGTGTCATCTCATTTGCGGCTCAGATGAGAAGCGGGGCTCCTAATTTATCCGCTATTCCATATTGTTTGCTGCATATCTGTGATGTTATTACTTGCCTTTGATATATATATATATATATATATATATATATATATATATATATATATATATATATTAGATGTTTCTGTATATTTTGCACCCGCGCTAGCCTTGTCCTCGTCCTGCCGTAAATTAAGTAACCTTACGGTGAAGATCCTGGAACCCATGGCGAATGCGGATGGCATATAAAAATATGCTATTTTGGTTGTTTCTGGTGTGGCTTAAAAACTTAAAATGATGGGATCGCATTATATGTTTAATGCAAGAAAAGTAAACGTAAATGATATTGTCGGAACCATTTTTTAAAAACTACTCGGTTTTATTCAAAACTGCAGTCATATTTTTTTTCTTTACATAGAGGTATTCGGTTAGGAATATCCTGCATCTCATTTTATGAGGAAAGAGCCTTGATCCATTAACGGGAAGTTCGCTCTTAAGCAAAATTTTATTTTACTAGTTTTAAAATAAAATCACTCATTTTCAAAACACTCGAGTTCCTTCAACGATATCAAGTTTTTTACATTAAACGTTTTTCGCCAAAATCTAGTCGTAGCACTCTGTCATTTCAGATTAGTATTACTTAGTATTCGTGCTACGTTTGTCGTGCTCTGTCGAGTCGTAGTGTTCGGTAGCAATGCAGTGTTTTTCTGTTGCATAGATATGTGAATTAGTTAGGACAGCCGTGCGGCTTTGTTGTGTGTAAAGAGCTCGTGCGGGTGGGTTTAATGCAATCAAGATAATGACGGGTTGAACTTGATTAGGACCTTTTGATTTGTTGACCGTGTCAAGTTCACTTGGGTCCTAGAGGTAAAAACCATATCAGGAGTTTCAAATATAAGAGAAACTTTCCAAGTTTGCACATATCTTCTGAAGTGGTAATTTTGGTCGGCTTCCGTCAAAATTATCGCACGATGATAGTTGGGTCTCGATTCCTACTGATGAGTAGGTATTATTTCTCGGGAGATTTCAACTTCGCAATTAGCTAACCTATTAGGTGTCTAGAAAGTGTTAATGAGGTTACGCCTCTGCATAAACGGGGTTATTAAATTGGGTCCGTGCGAGAGTATGGGAAACCTCACTTTAAGTACCAACACCGACCTGACTGGACGGTTAGTGAACTTGTAAGGTGTACATGATCCCAACTAGTTCTTCTTTTAGGATTTGAAGGAGAATTCGAGGATACAGTGAGAGCCATTCTGATTAGATAAAGTGATTAACCAATATAATCTTGATAGAGTACACGCTGAGTATTTCTTCTCTCTCTGGCAGTGATCCATGACTTATCTTAAACTAAAACTCGTAAACCAAATTGATCGAACCTTCTTACACAATTTGGTTTTGGATTGTGATGATTCACGACAAAGTTCCATATATCCCTGCTACTCCTACTTTTTCTTTGCTTTTCTCCAGAATACTCTGTATCACTATGATGATCCATATTGCTTGGAAAGGCCATCGTATAGTTACATACGAACTCGAGAAAGATACTTCAGTCGAGAATGACCACGGGTTCTGGAGAAATTGAATAGAATTATTCGGTTGTCTCTTCCCTTCACCTTCTCTCTAGTTGAGAGCTCCTTGTACTAGGGAAGTACATATGTTACGCTTGTTGGGTAGTCTTCTTTCAAATCTTAGGCTGGTGCTGAAAGGTAGGGAAGGAAGAAAACCAACTAGTCTAAGTATGATTTACAGAAGGTGAGATGTAGAGACATATAAAGGGTTGGAGTGGCAAAGGAAATTGCGATTACTGTCGTAAATCTGGATAGTGGAAGAGGCATTATTAAGAATGCCCGGCCAACCCCATACAACATTTATGTTTTAGTTTTTCTGTATACTTATAATTGAAAACTGTTTTTCCAATTAATTCTGACTCTAGAGTATGTATATACCAGATTAGTGTCTCACATTTATAGGGTATTACAGATGCTGAGAAGGAGTAGAATATTTGAAAATGGGTGATTTGATCATTAATATCGAAATTCGTAGTAATTGGTGATATTGGATTAAATCGTCCGGTTTTGCTTAACGACAAATATTTAGTTTTGAATAACCGTTATACACCAATTTTTAAAATTGAATATCTGTATCTTTATTTTATAAAATGAGATATAAATTTTGAAAATTATGTTCCAAATATTTACCTTTATCAGTTGAGCATAAGGTAAGGTATATTGAATAACGGAATTTGAGTTAGTAAACTCCTTAGGGCTAATACATGAAAATGTATATTGCCGAGTGTCTTTCAGGATAAGGGGTTGGTACTCTTACTTCATTCAGGTAACCTATAAGTTCTCTGGTCTTAGACACGCAATCGTTGAAATGTAAGGCCCAAAGATTTTGAGAAGTTTATATGTATAAGATTGAAGTAGAGAACTATTCATTGGAAGTATCAGGATTTTTTCAAAGTGATCGAAGATATAAATACTTATGCTAGTTATTCCATCGTAGTAATATTGAGAATTTGATTTTCTCACAAGTTACTCATTCATGGGTATGCTCCTTGGTGAGTAATGCTGTATGGCCTTTTTCCATTTGTGGTATGTTTGGAAACAGCTGTATAACATTTGAATATGGTTCCATCTAAATTTGTAAATTTGTGCCTTTGATTCTATATGGACATAGAATGGTTGCATATCTTGAGATTGTTAAGATATAGAGTTATCCGGTTTCTGTTTAAAAGCAGAATCCAGAAAAACTCAAGATACGCTTCGGTAATGGCAGTTTGTGGATTATCCCAAATATTTGCTAGGGTTGTGCTTCTACCAGTTTCAAGATCAATAGTTGTATTATTCTTGACTCGCCGCCTTTTTATAAAAGGATTTTTTTTGCAAAAGAAACTAGTAGGAGTGGCAGAACTAGAAGTGATTTCAGAACCACAAACGGTTACTGAAAATTTAGTAGAACCTGAAGATTTAATTGGACTCGAAAAACATTAGCCATTCCGCAGATTTAGTAGGTGGCCTCAGCTATTTGAGAGATACTTCGATTTTTGTTGGATATAATGCTCTCAAGGCAATTATTATGATTGCAGGTAGACGATTATGATAATTGAGAGAGGACCTATACAGGTAGGACAGTCTTACTCGAAATGATAATATTCTATCTGGTTTGCCTTCATCATTGATGAAGCCCATACTATTCTTGCTTGACTACCAGTATTATGATGGTGATCATATACGTGGGAGCTGGGTTATCCATAAGCACATCCTTAAATGTCCCTAGTTGTCGGAGTATCGAGACCAGGCATCGATATTCCGGCGTAGACTAGTGTATATGTTTCTAGACCCCGACGAGGGACGGTGGTGTAGGGTTACTAGGCACTCTAACAAGGGTTAAGAAGGGATCAACCATGCCCGATTAAAATTTTAGCCGTGCCTAACAACCCTAAACAAGATCTTTGCTAGATAATTAGGGTTACACATGCTAGTAAATAACATTTACAACTAAGTGAATACGAAATACAACCTTTGTAGATCGGTTCTTCACTTCTAAAGCTCCTTAACGTGTTCCCTTCGCTGCGATCATTGTTCTCCCGGGATCTTGCATGGCTTCACGAGGCGAAAGAAGCGTCCTTACTTGAAGTCTTCGAGGCCGAAGATGATCTACGTCGAGAGAATACCAACTCAAGCTACTACTTCACTAACTAGAGAATTAGTGAAGCAAACACCCTAAACTAAAGTGCTAGTCTAGTAGAGGATGGAGAAATAGAAAGTGGGTTCACTTTAGAATTTATTTTCTCACAATGTTTCTCACTTTGGATCAAACCCTAGAGAGTTTTTTAGCTCAAGGAAGAAGATGAAGAAATAAAGAGAGAAAGATAATGATCAAGTGAGAAAGCTAACCATGGTGAGTGAGTATCATTTACTAACTCATGTAGAGACATAACCATGGCTAATCCAAAATGGTTAGGTTAATAAAAATCTAAAGTAAAACAAAGTTAGTGGACTTTGTCAAAGCATCCACAAGCTTCTACAAGCTTCATGCTTATGACAAATGCTCCACTAATTTGTAATTACCTTAAATAAATATAAACCACTATTTAAAATAGAATGGTGTATGTCTTGCACACCCATGAATGATGTATCAACAACCATAATACAAAAAGAAAACACATTTTAATATATATCACATATATATTAAAGTTGTGCACATGTGAGAAAAATCCTTAAGTGAACAAATGTTAGTTAATGTAAATTAGTATATCATATATACAATTATACACTAAATTATTAAATCAACACTTGACTTAATAATCCGGTTATATCTCATATAACCGACTAACATCCAATGTATCGACTTATCGAATCAACACTTGATTCGATAACCCGGCTATATCACATATAACCGACCGATACAAAAATTCGCGAGAATAGAATACGGTATCACATACACGCACTATTCTAGGTCCCGCACATATCACATATGCGCTCCTATTTCGTTTTGCCTGAGCCAGTAAAACCTCTATGTAGGACTCTAAAGACTCGTCAATACGCCGGCAGTAGGTGATGATCACATCAAGCACCCACAAGCCGTCAGCGGTAATAGCTGGACGTAACGGCTATCCGGGTATTGAACGATCAGAAGATCAGCAAGCAAGCCCGCTCCAACTCCTGTAAAAGACTAACGGTAACACTTCCCGTACAGTCCGGTCTCCTCGTCTGATATGTCGCATATCAAGTCTAGGGGTGGTAAACGTCAGACCCCAATAATCGATAATTCGTGCCGATGTGAGGCTCATAAAGGGTCGAGAAACTACTGGTAACACTTACCAGTAAATCTCTAAATCAGCCCTGGCCAGGGACTTCCCTGTTATGGCCAATCGAGCACAGCGCAACATCAACCCCCAATACCGGGAGAGACGAAACCCCTCCTATCGCTCATTACCTCCATGTGACTCGGGACTGTACCCAAAAACCACCGTTTTATAAGCCCTCTTGGACGTGGTAAGGTGGAAATCAAAGCACAGTGGGAATCACACAAGACTCTATGACGATCTCGGGTCTACAGACTAACCTGCACAAGTGTCACCAGAGAACTGCCATCTGACGTGAGGTATAATACCATCTGGGAGTTCTCGGCGAGTCCGTCCAGTGTACCCAGTCTCCACCGAGCACCCGTATACCATCTCTGATGTCAAACACCAATGGATATGGGATCATCCATCGTCCATCTCATGGGTCGAGAAACGTATACGCTAGTCTACTCTGGTATACCGATGCCCTGTCTCGATACACCCACGACTAGAAACATTAAAGGATGAACTTATGGACTACCATGGCCCCACTAGTATGATCTGCATCATAGTCCTGGTAGTCAAGTACACATCCTAAAGGCTTTACCAACATGTAACTATAAGACAGTATCAAGAGACAAGTATACATGTTAAGATAAAGAGCAACCAGATAGCATACTGTCATATCGAGCAAGAAAGTCCTCTCTATATATGTCCAAGCATCCAATATAATATACATCATCTGTATAATACTGGCCTCTAGGGCATACATACAACTAACAATCTCCCACTTGCACTAGGGCCAGCTGCTGTAGTATCGCATACCAAGCATCCCGAAGAGTCTCTCAAACTGTATCTGGGGAATGGCCGTCGTGAGTGGATCCGCAGTGTTGTTCTTCGTGTCAACCCTCCTGACCTCGATCTCCCGGCGATCAACTATCTCCCGGATCAGGTGATACCGCCTCAGAATATGCCTGGATCGCTGATGGGACCTGAGTTCCTTGGCCAAAGCCACCACTCCATTTTTATCGCAATACAAAGGTATTGGATGCTCAATGGATGGAACCACTCCAAGTTCAGTAATGAACTTCTTGATCCAGAAAGCCTCTTTGGCAGCATCGTTGGCAGCGATGTATTCAGCCTCCATCGTCGAGTCTGCCATGGTTTCCTGCTTGGAACTCTTCCAGCTAACCGCCCCTCCGTAAAGGGTAAAGACAAATCCCGAGTGCGACTTGGAGTCGTCTTTATCACTCTGGAAGCTCGAATCGGTAAAGGACTCCACTTGGAGTTCTCCGTTACCATACACCAAGAGCATCTCCTTAGTACTTCGTAAGTACTTGAGAATGCTCTTCACAGCTGTCCAGTGACTCTCTCCAGGATCAGCTTGATACCTACTCACTACACTTAGTGAGTATGCTACATCGGGTCTGGTACATAGCATCGCATACATGATAGAGCCTACAGCCGAAGCATAGGGTATCCCTTGCATGCGAGATCTCTCCAAATCAGTCTTGGGAGACATCTCTTTGGAGAGAGTGAGTCCAGAGATCATGGGTAAGTTCCCACGCTTGGATTCTTCCAGACTAAACCTCTTTAGTATGGTGCCAATGTACCTGGATTGGGACAATCCCAATATCCTTTTAGATCTATCTCTATAGATCATAATTCACAGTATGCAGGAGGCATCACCTAGATCTTTCATTGAGAATCTTTGTGATAAGAAGAGCTTGACCAATTGCAGCATAAGAATGTCATTTCCTATCAAGAGTATGTCGTCCACGTACAATACGAGGAAGACAACCTTACTCTCTGCCACCTTCTTGTAGATACAAGGTTCATCTACGTTTTTGACGAAATCAAACTCTTTGATAACGACGTCAAAGCAGATGTTCTAACTCCGCGATGCTTGCTTTAATCCATAAATGGATTTAAGCAGCTTGCATACCTTCCCGCTGCTCCCACTAGCTACGAATCCTTCTGGCTGAGTCATGTACACGCTCTCTTCTAAATCACCGTTTAGAAAGGCGGTCTTAACATCCATTTGCCAGATTTCGTAGTCATGATATGCAGCGATGGCAAGCATGATCCGGATGGATTTAAGCATAGCCACTGGAGAAAAGGTTTCGTCATAGTCCATACCTGGTCTTTGACGAAAACCCTTTGCAACAAGTCTAGCTTTGAAAGTCTCCACTTTCCCATCTACACCAAGTTTTTTCTTGAAGATCCACTTGCTCCCAATGGGTTTTACCCCTTCAGGAGCATCTTCCAAAGTCCATACTTTGTTGGTGTACATGGATTCCATCTCGGACCATATTGCATCCAGCCATTTCACTGAGTCACCACTCATGATGGCTTGCTCGAAGCTAGTTGGGTCATCATCATCCATGAAGCAATCCTCGTTCCCACCATCAATGAGAAAACTGTAGTATCTCTCAGGTGGGTGAGGAACCCTACTAGATCGGCGGAGTGGCTGGGGTTCATCAGGAACTACCGAATTCTCTGGTTCCACCAGATCTTCTGTTGCAGCTTTTGTAGCTGGAACCTCTTCCAGTTCTACCTCATGACCACTAATCTCTTTTGCAAGAAATTCCTTTTCTAAAAAGGTGGCATGCCGAGAAACAAACACCCTTTGTTTCTCAGTGTGGTAGAAGATATACCCTTGTGAATTCTTGGGATATCCTACAAATTTGCATAGAACAGACCATGCCTCGAGTTTGTCCGGATTTTGTCGTTTGACATAGGCTGGACAACCCCATATCTTAACATAGTTAAGACATGGTCTCTTCCCTTTCCATATCTCATATGGAGTGGTAGGCACAGATTTGATGGGGGCCATATTCAATAGATGTATGGCTGTCTCTAGCGCATACCCCCAGAAGGAAATAGGTAACTCAGCTGCGCTCATCATAGAGCGCACCATATCTAATAGGGTGCGTTTCCTCCGTTCTGATACACCGTTGTGCTGTGGTGTATATGGAGGAGTCAGCTGAGAGAGAATCCCATTCTCTTTTAGGAAGTCCAGGAATTCATTGCTCAAGTATTCACCTCCTCGATCAGATCGAAGGATTTTAATACTTTTCCCGGTTTGGTTCTCGACTTCTTGTTTATATTCTCTAAATTTCTCAAAAGCTTCAGACTTGTGTTTTATCAAGAACACATGTCTGTATCTTGAGAGATCGTCAGTGAATGTAATGAAGTACGAAGAACCATCCCTGGCATGTGTAGACATAGGACCGCATACATCACTATGTACTAGTCCCAAGAGTTCCGTAACTCTCTCTCCGTGTCCCGTAAACGGAGTTTTGGTTATCTTGCCTTTGAGACATGACTGGCAAGTGTCATAAGATGAAAATTCGAACGGTTTCAAATATCCATCCTTATGCAACTTAGCTAGCCATGTCGCATTTATATGACCAAGTCTACAATGCCACAAGAAGGATTTGTTCATTTCTGAACTCTTCCTCTTGTGTGTGTTTGTTATGCTCAGAACTGTTGATTGATTTAGAACATAAATGCCATTGCACAACGTGCCTGATCCAACCAACTTTTGGTTCAGGAAAATGTTCATAACATTATCCTGTAATACAAAATTATATCATTCTTTACTCAACAAAAAAAACCGATATAATGTTGCATATCAGGTTCGGCATTAATAGCATTCGTTCAGAATCAATGTATTACTAGTTGGCAATACAAGATGATATTCCCCGACGGTTTTAGCTGCAACAATTGCACCATTTCCAACCCTTATGTCTTTATCACCTTCTCCAAGTTCTCTACCTTTCCTAAGCCCATGTAACTGATTACATATATGGGATCCTGACCCGGTATCTAATACCCAGGACGTAGAGCAAATGGAGAAACAGTTCTCTGTAACGAACACACCCGAAGAAAATGCATCAACATGTACTTTCTTCATTCGGGTGGCATGAGAATCCTGGTATTCCCCTATATCCTTTTCAGTCTTATAACTTTTATAAGAAAGAACGGAACCAACGTTCCCCAGCACAGTATAACATGCGGGTTCGGTCAATACATCCATATTATTATCTTTATTAAGGCATGATATAGTCACTATCTGGAGAGAGAGAGAAGAAAACACTATAGCGTATGCTCTTGCAAGATCAGATTGGTTATTATTTTATCTAATCAGGATGGCTCCCACTGTTTTTATCAAATCTTCCTTCAAACCCTAAAAGGAAAGACTAGCCGGGATTAATTACACCCTACAATTTCGCCAATCTTTCAGCCAGGACAGTGTCGGTACTTTGAGGGAGGTTCCCCGTGCTTTCGCATGGACCTAATTAAAGTAAACCTCGTTTTCCCATAGGCGTAACCCCGTTGACACCTTTCTAGACACCTACTTGATCGGCTAATTGTCCTGTGTAAAACTCTCCCCGGAGTAACAATTACCCGCAGTGGGTATCGGGATCCAACTATCTTATAGAAGGTATGCAATCTCATTGCAAATTTCAACACTTGAAATTCCCGATATAATATTTTGCCCCTAACGTGCTATGACCTTGACGAAAGTCAACAAACCATAGCCCGCTAGTCAAGTTCAACCCGTACATTTCTTGACTGAATTAAACCCACCCGCACGACCCTTGACGAAAGCCAACAAAGCCGTACGACTACCCTAATCCAATCGCATCATATGCAGCAGATAAGAAGCATATAGCTACCGCACACTACACCTTGACGAAAGCCAACAAATGCAGCACGAATACTATATACAACTTATCTGAAATGACGGAGGGCTACGACAGGTTTTTCTGAAAACCAATTGCGTAATGAAATTGATATCGTTGTAGAATCAAGTGAATTTTGAAATAGAGTGATTTTGAGGCTTTCATTAGTTTTGCTAAAGAGGTCACTCCCGGTGAAGGGATCTCGGCTCTTTCCTCATCGAATAAGGTGCAAGACATATCATATATATCACTATGCAAAGCAAAAACTCCAAAAGCAATCAAAAAACAAACCGAGTGTTGTAGCATCTGCCAGTTTTGCTAAAGAGGTCGCCCCCGGTGAAGGGATCTCGGCTCTTTCCTCATCGAATAAGGTGCAGGATATCTCATATATATCGCTATGCAAAGCAAAAACTGTAGCTACCCTTTTTGAAAAATTTGATTCTACAACATCTTTTAGGTTTCTTTTCTTTCATTAATCATATTAATGAAATCCCATCATTTAAGTCACCTAAACATCACAGATAAATACGACGTACACTTATGACATCCGCATTCGCCTCGATGTCCCCTCGTGCACCGTTAGGTTAGGTAAATAACGGCAGAGCGAGGCAGGGCTAGTGCGGGTGTAAAACATAAGTAACGTCTATATAATATATCATATATACTATATACAATATATATCACAACATATCAAATGATCACATCACAGATATCGCAGAAGAAGAAACATATGAAATAATGGATATACTAGGAGGTCCGTGTTTTATTTTGAGCCTTTATAAAACACGGATTCCACGGTCGCGATGAATAGCCAAACCCACACCCCTAGACCCCTACGAGAGCGGCAAACAACCCTGCCAATTCTAGAGTTAGGAGACCCGGACTCGACTCCTCGAGTTGGTCTCCCACTGGACTCCAGAACCCGGTTACTTGTGCTCTCCCCCTTAGGTCTATCCTAGTGCGGAAAAGTAAATAATATACAAATGGTGACATCAATTTCATCCCGGAAGTGCCCCAATAAAAGAATATTACATACATTTAATTTTACATGAATGAAAATAAAAACCCTCATCTCACATAAAACCCCCGGCTATTCAGAACGCGACGATTCAATATAACATATCCAGCAACACATAACATCACATGTCATCAACGTAAGTAAATATGCATATCCCAATTGTCGTTGACATATAGCAACGAAACCGGTGATATCACATATTACACTTACGGTCGCAGAAAAGAAAGTGTAAAACTATAACATTTGGAATCCACAATCTCTTTAGACATCGTAAATCCGAAATATCACATACTTCATATTTCATGCCTAACTATATGAATTCCACATATTGTATCATATTCCAGATAAATAGACAGTATTAAACTTTCCGATCGAATAATCAAATATCCAAGATTTCCTTAATAGCTCAACACTTGATCGGAGTTCAAAAATTCCAGAATACGTCACAGTACCAACGGTCCAGCCGTAGAAGGGTCAAGCCAACGCCTCACATGTAGCACGCCGTACTGTCCCAAACCCTAAGGTTTAGAGGCGGTTCAGACGGTCACATAATCGAGTTAAGGTTTGTGTTCTTCTAGAGGGTCCATCGCGTTACTTGCACGTTTTTCCGAAAGATTTAAATTCAAGAAAAATTCAACACTTGAAATTTTTTCGTGCCGGGAAAAAATGAGTTAATGATATCCGTTCGAACATTTTAACAGTTTCTAAATATCCGGAAAACATAACGAATTTAAATTTTCCGATCGAATCAACGAATACAAAATAATCCCCAGAACACTCAACACTTGAGTCAGATTAAAAATACCCAGAAAATATAAGGAATAGCTACGGATGTTACTGCACAAAATTCTGTCCACAGTTCACTGTTCCTGCCGCGGAACCGCCGCTAAAAGTGGGGTTAGACCGCGGTTCCGCGGCGGATGTACGGAATTTGTTAGTGTATATGCCCTAGGAGCCATTATTGTATCATACTAGTTTGTATATTACTTAATGGAAGCTTGGGATATTCACATGTATATAACAGTCTTGCTAAACATGGTAGTATGCTACTTGGTTATTCTATCTTAATATGTGAGTATACGTATTGATAGAGCTCTTAGGATCTTGCTTGACTACCGGCGTTGTGATGGCAGTCACACTAGTGGGGGCTGGGTAGTCTACAAGCACATCCTTATTCAGGTCCCTAGTCGTTGGATTATCGAGACAGGGCATCGATACTCCGGAGTAGACTAGTGTGTACGCTTCTCATCCCAGTTGGGGAGATGGTCTGTCCTACAGCCGTCAGTACGTCATACTGGAGATAGTATGCAGGTGCTCGTTGGGTTACGGGTACACCGGACAGGACTCACAGGGAACTGTTGGTTGGTTTTATACCAGTCGTCAGTGAACAGTTCCCAGGTGACATGAGTACAGCATAGTCCGCAGACTTGACACTGCTACTTCGCCTCGAGTGTGTCCCACTGTTCTTAGATTACTACCCTACCACGGCTCAAAGGAGTCGTGCAAACAGGTAGCAGTTGGGTGCAGTCCCGAGCACTTGGAGGCAGTGGCGGTTAGACAGGATTCGTCTCTCCCGGTATTGGGGGTTGATATCGCGCTGTGTCAGAGAGCCATTACGCAAAGTCCCTGGCCAGGGAAAGCGAGATTTGCTGGTAGGTTCCAGTAGTTTCTCAGGGTGTAATGGGCTTCGCTCCGACACGACTTATACCGCTATTAGGGGACTGACGCTTGCCGCCCCCTAGGCCCGATATGCGATAGTCTTAGACGAACGGACCGGACTGTACGGAGATTGTCACATCAGACTCAGTAGGAGTTCGGATGGGTTTCCTCATCGGCCTTCTTATCGACATCTACCTGGGGACCGTTACGTACAGCTAGTGCCGCTTGCGGTCTGTGGTTAAACCCACTGCCAGCGTAGTAGTCGAGTCTCTAGAGTCCCACACAGAGAGATTCCCTACTCCAGGCGAAACGATATAGAGGTCGTATGGTTTTACGACAAGGGTTCGGACGCATACGTGTGTTTATGCACGTACGACTTTCGGACAGTTTTTACCAGTCGGCTTTGGTTTAAGCCAGTTACTGGTATCCGGTTATTGGATTTATACAGTCTAAAGTTTTTCCGTATTTTTGCAGAAAGGAGGGGCGTTCTCGTAATTGCGCGAGAAGCTTCTAGAAGGTGGTGACTAAGGAGGTTTAGGTGGCATATACAATGAATGTGATTAGTGAGTCATATGGATGATTCATCCATGTCATTAATGCTTCATAATTGCTTAATGACTCATGGAGATGAATCACCACAAGATATTTATCAAGCATGGTTGTAAATCATTTTCTTTTCTTTTCTTGATATTACAAAATGCTTGATATATATTATGATAACTCATTCTTCTCACTTCATTATTATCTTCACCTTCTCTCTCCTCAAGCTCTCCCTCTTCAAACCCTAATCCTCCTCTCTCATGTGTTGAGTACAAGAATTAGTTAGACTAATTAAACCATAACCCTCACTCTATATCACCTAGCTTCTTTGATTAGCACTTAAAGAAGGTTAGTTGCCTCAAGTTTAGAGGCTAAGCTTGGAGTAAAGCTCTCGGGTGGATCGTCTACTACTTCGAGAAGGCCGAGGAGGAGGAGGAGTTCGTAAAGACGAAGGACACGGTTCTTTAGGTATAATCCCTTTACATAGTAGTTGTTAACAACTATGTTTGATGTTAGTTATCGTTTAGCTTCGATTCGTGCGGTTAGTCGATGTTTAAGCAAAGAACAAGATCGTTTTTCATATTTCCGCCTCCCCGTAAGTCGTGGGGTGTTGTACATCGACTTACAGTGGTATCAGAACCTCGCTAAACAATAAATAACTAACTTGCAAATTTGTATGAATTTCGAACGGAAAAAACGAAACCGGAAAACCCCGAAATCACAAGTTTCTGTCGAATTTTAAATGAAGTCCTAAAATTTTTCAGGGAGGTTCAGAAAGCTTAAAAAGACAGTATAAGAACACCCAAGAAATTTGGGCCCCTGAATCGCCTAAAGAGCCGCGGAACCGTGGCGGATCGCACCGATCCGCCGCGCTTCCGCCGCCGAGTTGGCGATTCAGGAACCCAATTTTCCTGTGTTGCTTCTCTGTGATATTTGGTATTTTCTGGAAGTTTTTATTTTTGCTCAGGTTTCAGATTTACAGAGAAGTATTGGAGCAAAATTAAAAATGTTTAATCGATCGAAATTATACAGTATTTGCTTGTTGGATTATATCTGTGTTTGTATAATGTGTTCGTAAACCTCCCCTAACTGCTAGTATGTCGGTTGGCAGGGGGTTGCACATTTCTGTAATGGTTTTGTATCTGTTTGTGAATATGAACTGTGTTGGACTGTTGTGATGTATAGCCGGGGTTCAGTGATGGGTTATTATTTAATTCATTTGATGTAAATGTAATTTGTTGTAATATTATTTTGCGGGGCACATCCAGGTTGCGGTTGTAGCCACCGTTGTATTATTTCATTTTACTGTTTTTGCTCCTAGGACAGACCCAAGGTGGGGTGCACAAACTGCCGGGCGGGTAGTTTGCCGTACCCGTTGGGGTCTTGGGTGGGGTAATGGCTATTCATCACAACTGTGTAATCCGTCTTTTGTTGCAGGCTCAAAACAAACACGGATTGCTTGCAAATCCAATAAAGTTCATCTGTGATCTGGAATGCCTATTATTGCGTCTGACGAATGTACAATATCTATATATGATAGCTATTTAGACGTCACTTATGTTGTACACCCGTTCTAGCCCAGCCCCCGCTCTGTCGTTAGTTAAGTAACCTAACGGGTGATGACGGGACCCCGTGGCGAATGCGGATGGCATAAGAGGACGTTGTATTTTCGTTGTTTTCTGCAATGATAGGTTAATGATGGGACGCATTATTTATAATGCAAAGAAAATAAACCAAAAAATTTTAATCGTTGGAACAATTTAAAAGAAACCACTCGGTTAATTTTAAAAACAGATATTTTTAAATACGGAGCTTTAACCACTCCTTTTAAAAGCTATCAGGTTCCTTCGGTTATATCAAGTTCACTACGTTCACGGTTTCGCCAAAACCATTCGTAGCCCTCCGTCATTTCATCTGGGTATTCAGTAGTATTCAAGCTATGTATTTTGACCTAACGCCAAGGCATAGTGTTTGGTAGCTACTGGGTATTCATTTGTTGCATAGATAGATAAGTTAGTTTGGGACAGTCGTATTATCATTTTGGCCGAACGTCAAGGATATATACGGATGGGTTCAAATTGACAAGATAATGATGGGTAGAACTTGACATGTGACTTATGACATTTTGACCTAACGCCAAGGTCATAAGAGCATGGGGCAGAAATATATATCGGGAATTTCTAAAGAAACTGAAATTTGCAAAGAGTTGCATACCATTTGGAGTTTGATGAATGTTGGTAGGATTCCTTCAACATTATCATACAATGATATTTGGATCCCGATCCTACTGTGAGTATATGCTACTTATCAGGAGATTCGTCACTTAACGATCAATGCTATAAACCAAGTAGGTGTCCAGAAAGGTGTCAGCGGGGTTACGCCCCCAGAGAAAAGAGGTTATTTAATTAAGGAACTTCGCGAAAGCATTGGAAAACCTCCCTCGAAGTATCGACACTAGCCTGGCTGAACGGTTAAGCAAGAATTGTACAGTGAGAATAGTCCTGGCTAATTCTTCTTTTATGGTTTGAGGAAGGATTCGAGAAACAGTGGGAGCCATCCAGTTTAGATAAACTAAAAACCACTCTAAACATGCAAGAGCATCATGCTAAAGAGTTTTCTTCTCTCTCTCCTAATTGCAGCGACCCTGAAAATGACTGGACTTAAGTTACTTTTAGAGAAAAATATACTGACAGGGCCAAACTATAAAGATTGGCTGCGGAATGTCAAAATGGTTTTGACCTATGAAAAACTGGGGTACGTCCTCACCGCTACGGCACCTGCTGTCTCTGGTCCCAAATCCAGCAATGCGGATAAGGAAATCCGCAAAACCTGGGATTTAGATTGCGCGAAAGCCAAGTGCATCGTGCTTGCCTCAATGAATAATGAACATCAGAGGAGGCACGAGGATATGAACCTTGATGGCATATTTCTCCATACAAAGGAACTTTATGGAGAGCAATCTCGTATAGCAAGATACGAGACCTCTAAGAACTTGTTTCGAGCGAGGTTGGCTGTCGGGTCATCGGTAGGAGAACATGTCCTAAAGATGATCGGCTATATTGAAGAGCTCGCAGACCTTGGGATGACTTTGGATAATGAGCTCTATACAGACCTTATTCTCCAGTCCCTTCCTCCCACCTACGCCCAGTTTATCCTGAACTTTAACCTTCAAAGAAAAGAAGCTGAACTTCCGGAACTCCTGAACATGTTAAGGAGTGCAGAGGGCACCTTGCAGAAAGCAAGGGAAACACCCGCTATGTTTGTTAGCGGTGCATCTTCTTCCGGGTCCAAGGCTAGGGCCAAAGGAAGGAAGAAGAAGGCCGCCACCAAACCTAGAGGAGGTGTTAGTAAGGTGGGAGGGAAGGGAAAGAAAAAGTTTGCGGTACCGGTAGTTGGCCAGGATGAATGCTTCCATTGTCACAGAAAAGGGCACTGGAAGAAGGATTGCAAGGCGTGGAACGCCAAGAACCAGGAACCGAAGCAAGCTGTGGCTTCGACTTCAGGTGTGTTTGTAATTGAGAATTGTCTGTCGATCAACTCTACTTCCTGGGTATTGGATACCGGATCAGGATCTCATATTTGCAATTCATTGCAGGCACTGAGAAACCGTAGAGTGTTGAAGGAAGGTGATATGACCCTAAAGGTTGCTAACGGAGCTAGCGTGGGAGCTGCGTCCGTCGGGGATTATCACCTAGGATTGACGAGTGGACACATTTTGGTTTTACATAACTGTTATTTTATACCAAGCTTAACGTGTAATATCATATCAGTTTCCTTGTTATCAAATAAAGGTTATGATTTCACGTTTGTAAGAGATGTTGTTAACATCCACCTTAATCATGGTTTGATTGGGTCCGGTACACTAAATAACGGTATATATGTTTTAAACCAACTCCAAATTTTTAATGTCCAGAACACACTTAAAAGAAAGTCTCCAGATTTAAATAAAGCTTTCTTATGGCATTGTAGACTGGGTCATATCAATGAGAGAAGGTTGACTAAGTTGCATAGAGAAGAATATTTGGACTCGTTCGAATATCAAACTTATGACACTTGTCAATCTTGTCTTAAAGGAAAGATGACAAAGACTCCATTCACTGGACAAGGAGTAAGAGCGAGCGAGCTCTTAGGACTCATACAGAGCGATGTATGTGGTCCATTGTCTACACATGCAAGAGGTGGTTTTTCCTATTTCATTACTTTCACGGATGATTACTCAAGATACGGATTCATTTATCTGATGAAACATAAATCCGAGGCTTTTGAGAAATTCCAAGAGTATAAGAATGAAGTAGAAAACCAAACCGGCAAAAGTATCAAGACACTTAGATCTGATCGAGGTGGTGAATACTTGAGTGCCGAGTTCCTAGGTTACTTAAAAGAGAAAGGAATTCTCTCTCAGCTTACTCCTCCATACACTCCACAGCATAACGGTGTATCGGAGAGACGGAATCGAACCCTATTAGATATGGTACGATCCATGATGAGTAATGCTGAGTTACCGCGATCTTTCTGGGGATATGCGCTAAAATCAGCGGCATATCTTTTGAACATGGTTCCTACCAAGACTGTGCCTACCTCTCCATATCAGATGTGGAGCGGGAAGAAACCCCATCTACAGTATATAAAGATTTGGGGATGTCCAGCTTTTGTTAAAAAGCAGCATGTGGACAAGCTCGAGGCACGATCAGTAAAGTGTAAGTTTGTGGGATATCCAAAGAACTCCAGGGGATATCTATTCTATTACGCAGAGGAACAAAAGGTATTTGTTTCTCGTAATGCCCATTTTCTAGAACATCAGTTTTTAGAAAAGAAATCAAGTGGGAGCGAAATAGAACTGGAAGAAATTCCAGAACCACAAACTAATACTGAAAGTTTGGTAGAACCGGTAGTTCAAGAAGAACACGACATTCCCGCACCCCTCCGCAGGAGTAGTAGGCCGTCTCATCCGCCTGAGAGATACTACGGTTTTCTCATAGATGGGGATAGAGAGGATTGCATCATAGGTGATGATGAACCTACTGACTTCCAGCAGGCCATCCAGAGCGGCGACTCGGTACGATGGCTAGATGCAATGCGGACCGAAATGGAGTCCATGTACACCAACAAAGTATGGACTTTGGACTTTGCTCCAGATGGGGTAAAACCCATAGGATGCAAATGGATCTTCAAGAAAAAAATTGGTGTAGATGGACAGGTGGAAACCTATAAGGCTAGACTTGTTGCAAAGGGTTTTCGTCAAAGACCTGGTTTGGACTATGACGAAACTTTTTCTCCAGTGGCTATGCTCAAATCCATTCGGGTCCTTCTTGCTATTGCTGCCTTCCATGATTATGAAATCTGGCAGAAGGACGTAAAGACGGCTTTTCTGAATGGAAATTTAGAAGAGTGCGTCTATATGGATCAGCCAGAGGGTTTCAATCAGAGTGGGAGCAGCGGGAAAGTATGCAAGCTGCTTAAGTCCATTTATGGACTAAAGCAGGCATCGCTGAGTTGGAACATCTGTTTTGATGAGACAGTCAAAGAATATGACTTTATCAAAAATCCAGATGAACCGTGCATATATAGTAAAGTTGTAGCCAGAAGTGTCGTATTCCTCGTCTTGTACGTGGATGACATTCTATTGATAGGAAATGACATTCCATTGATAGGAAATGACATTCCTATGCTACAATCTGTCAAAGGATTCTTGTCACACAGGTTCTCCATGAAAGACCTGGGTGATGCCTCTTACATTCTGGGGATCCGGATCTATCGTGATAGATCCAAGAGGATGTTGGGACTTTCGCAGTCCAGGTATATCGACACTGTACTGAAAAGATTCAGTATGGAAGATTCTAAGCGCGGTAATCTACCGGCTTGTCACGGAATCACCCTCTCCAAAGAGATGTCTCCCAAGACTGATTTGGAAAGGGAACGCATGTCTATTATACCCTACGCTTCTGCGGTAGGCTCTATAATGTATGCGATGTTGTGCACCAGACCAGATGTAGCTTACGCACTGAGCGTGGTAAGCCGGTATCAGTCAGACCTAGGGGAGAAGCACTGGATAGCAGTAAAGAACATTCTCAAGTACCTGAGAAGGACTAAGGAGATGTTCTTGGTTTACGGCGGAAAAGACCTCAGGTTGGAGGCCTTTGCTGATTCCGGCTTCCAGAGTGATAAGGACGATTCCAAGTCCATGTCGGGTTATGTCTTTACCCTCAATAGAGGGGCGGTGTGCTGGAAGAGCTCCAAGCAGGACACCGTTGCTGACTCGACGATGGAAGCGGAGTATATAGCTGCTTGCGATACCGCAAAAGAAGCAGTCTGGATGAAGAAGTTCCTAACAGAACTTCAGGTGGTTCCTACCATAGTTGATCCAATACCTCTGTATTGCGACAACAACGGAGCTATAGCTTTAGCAAAGGAACCAAGGTCCCATCAGAAGTCCAGACACATCTTAAGGCCCTTGATCAGGGAGATCATTGATCGTCAGGAGATCGAGGTTCGGAGAGTTGCTTCTGAAGAGAACATTGCTGATCCATTCACGAAGGCCCTACCTCAGATTCAGTTCGAGAGGCTACTCGAGATCATCGGTCTTCGATATGCCAGTACATGGCCCTAGTGCAAGTGGGAGATTGTTAGTGTATATGCCCTAGGGGCCATTATTGTATCATACTAGTTTGTATATTACTTAATGGAAGCTTGGGATATTCACATGTATATAACAGTCTTGCTAAACATGGTAGTATGCTACTTGGTTATTCTATCTTAATATGTGAGTATACGTATTGATAGAGCTCTTAGGATCTTGCTTGACTACCGGCGTTGTGATGGCAGTCACACTAGTGGGGGCTGGGTAGTCTACAAGCACATCCTTATTCAGGTCCCTAGTCGTTGGATTATCGAGACAGGGCATCGATACTCCGGAGTAGACTAGTGTGTACGCTTCTCATCCCAGTTGGGGAGATGGTCTGTCCCACAGCCGTCAGTACGTCGTACTGGAGATAGTATGCAGGTGCTCGTTGGGTTACGGGTACACCGGACAGGACTCACAGGGAACTGTTGGTTGGTTTTATACCAGTCGTCAGTGAACAGTTCCCAGGTGACATGAGTACAGCATAGTCCGCAGACTTGACACTGCTACTTCGCCTCGAGTGTGTCCCACTGTTCTTAGATTACTACCCTACCACGGCTCAAAGGAGTCGTGCAAACAGGTAGCAGTTGGGTGCAGTCCCGAGCACTTGGAGGCAGTGGCGGTTAGACAGGATTCGTCTCTCCCGGTATTGGGGGTTGATATCGCGCTGTGTCAGAGAGCCATTACGCAAAGTCCCTGGCCAGGGCAAGCGAGATTTGCTGGTAGGTTCCAGTAGTTTCTCAGGGTGTAATGGGCTTCGCTCCGACACGACTTATACCGCTATTAGGGGACTGACGCTTGCCGCCCCCTAGGCCCGATATGCGATTGTCTTAGACGAACGGACCGGACTGTACGGAGATTGTCACATCAGACTCAGTAGGAGATCGGATGGGTTTCCTCATCGGCCTTCTTATCGACATCTACCTGGGGACCGTTACGTACAGCTAGTGCCGCTTGCGGTCTGTGGTTAGACCCACTGCCAGCGTAGTAGTCGAGTCTCTAGAGTCCCACACAGAGAGTTTCCCTACTCCAGGCGAAACGATATAGAGGTCGTATGGTTTTACGACAAGGGTTCGGACGCATACGTGTGTTTACGCACGTACGACTTTCGGACAATTTTTACCAGTCAGCTTTGGTTTAAGCCAGTTACTGGTATCCGGTTATTGGATTTATACAGTCTAAAGTTTTTCCGTATTTTTGCAGAAAGGAGGGGCGTTCTCGTAATTGCGCGAGAAGCTTATAGAAGGTGGTGACTAAAGAGGTTTAGGTGGCATATACAATGAATGTGATTAGTGAGTCATATTGATGATTCATCCATGTCATTAATGCTTCATAATTGCTTAATGACTCATGGAGATGAATCACCACAAGATATTTATCAAGCATGGTTGTAAATCATTTTCTTTTCTTTTCTTGATATTAAAAAATGCTTGATATATATTATGATAACTCATTCTTCTCACTTCATTATTATCTTCCCCTTCTCTCTCCTCAAGCTCTCCCTCTTCAAACCCTAATCCTCCCCTCTCATGTGTTGAGTACAAGGATTAGTTAGACTAATTAAACCATAACCCTCACTCTATATCACCTAGCTTCTTTGATTAGCACTTAAAGAAGGTTAGTTGCCTCAAGTTTAGAGGCTAAGCTTGGAGTAAAGCTCTCGGGTGGATCGTCTACTACTTCGAGAAGGCCGAGGAGGAGGAGGAGTTCGTAAAGACGAAGGACACGGTTCTTTAGGTATAATCCCTTTACATAGTAGTTGTTAACAACTATGTTTGATGTTAGTTATCGTTTAGCTTCGATTCGTGCGGTTAGTCGATGTTTAAGCAAAGAACAAGATCGTTTTTCATATTTCCGCCTCCCCGCAAGTCGTGGGGTGTTGTACATCGACTTACAGAATTTTGGGCTCGAATTTCTTGGTAATTCTTAGAATTCCCTGCTGATTTTTTTAGGTATTTTTAATACAGAAAAATCACAGTTTTTAAAAAATGATCAGAGAAGGGTTGATTTTGAGATTTCGGGGTTTGTTCGGAGTTTTAACTTCGTATACACGTCGCCTAATGCTCTAGCTAGGCTCTGATACTACTGTAGGGTTACTAGGCACTCTAATAAGGGTTAAGAAGGGATCAACCATTCCCGATTAAAATTTTAGCCGTGCCTAACAAGCCTAAACAAGATCTTTGCTAGATAATTAGGGTTACACATGCTAGTAAATAATATTTACAACTAAGTGAATACGAAATACAACCTTTGTAGATCGGTCCTTCACTTCTAAAGCTCCTTGGCGTGGTCCCTTCGCTGCGATCATTTTTCTCCCGGGCTCTTGCATGGCTTCACGAGGCGAAAGAAGCGTCCTTGCTTGAAGTCTTCGAGGCCGAAGATGATCTACGTCGAGAGAATACCAACTCAAGCTACTACTTCACTAACTAGAGAATTAGTGAAGCAAACACCCTAAACTAAAGTGCTAGTCTAGTAGAGGATGAAGAAATAGGAAGTGGGTTCACTTTAGAATTTATTTTCTCACAATGTTTCTCACTTTGGATCAAACCCTAGAGAGCTTTTTAGCTCAAGGAAGAAGATGAAGAAATAAAGAGAGAAAGATAATGATCAAGTGAGAAAGCTAACCATGGTGAGTGGGTATCATATACTAACTCATGTAGAGACATAACCATGGCTAATCCAAAATGGTTGGGTTAAAAAAAATCTTAAGTAAAACAAAGTTAGTGGACTTTGTCAAAGCATCCACAAGCTTCTACAAGCTTCATGCTTATGACAAATACTCCACTAATTTGTAATTACCTTAAATAAATATAGACCACCATTTAAAATAGAATGGTGTATGTCTTGCACACCCATGAATGATGTATCAACAACCATGATATAAAAAGAAAACACATTTTAATATATATCACATATATATTAAAGTTGTGCACATGTGAGAAAAATCCTTAAGTGAACAAATGTTAGTTAATTTAAATTAGTATATCATATATACAATCATACACTAAATTATTAAATCAACACTTGACTTAATAATCCGGTTATATCTCATATAACCGACTAACATCCAATGTATCGACTTATCGAATCAACACTTGATTCGATAACCCGGCTATATCACATATAACCGACCGATACAAAAAGTCGCGAGAATAGAATACGGTATCACATACACGCACTATTCTCGGTCCCGCACATATCACATATGCGCTCCTATTTCGTTTTGCCTGAGCCAGTAAAACCTCTATATAGGACTCTAAAGACTCGTCAATACGCCGGCAGTAGGTGATGATCACATCAAGCATCCACAAGCCGTCAGTGGTACTAGCTGGACGTAACGGCTACCCGGGTATTGAGCGATCAGAAGATCAGCAATCAAGCCCACTCCAACTTCTGTAAAAGCCTAACGGTAACACTTCCCGTACAGTCCGGTCTTCTCGTCTGATATGTCGCATATCAAGTCTACGGGTGGTAAACGTCAGACCCCAATAACCGATAAGTCGTGCCGATGTGAGGCTCATAACGGGTCAAGAAATTACTGGTAACACTTACCAGTAAATCTCTAAATCAGCCCTGGCCAGGGACTTCCCTGTTATGGCCAATCGAGCACAGCGCAACATCAACCCCCAATACCGGGAGAGACGAAACCCCTCCTATCGCTCATTGCCTCCATGTGACTCGGGACTGTACCTAAAAACCACCGTTTTGCACGCCCTCTTGGACGTGGTAAGGTGGAAATCAAAGCACAGTGGGAATCACACAAGACTCTATGACGATCTCGGGTCTACAGACTAACCTGCACAAGTGTCACCAGAGAACTGCCATCTGACGTGAGGTATAATACCATCTGGGAGTTCTCGGCGAGTCCGTACAGTGTTCCCAGTCTCCACTGAGCACCCGTATACCATCTCTGATGTCAAACACCAATGGATATGGGATCATCCATCGCCCATCTCATGGGTCGAGAAGCATATACGCTAGTCTACTCTGGTATACCGATGCCCTGTCTCGATACACCCACGGCTAGGAACATTAAAGGATGAACTTATGGACTACCATGGCCCCACTAGTATGATCTGCATCATAGTCCTGGTAGTCAAGTATATATCCTAAGGGCTTTACCAACATGTAACTATAAGACAGTATCAAGAGACAAGTATACATGTTAAGATAAAGAGCAACCAGATAGCATACTATCATATCGAGCAAGAAAGTCCTCTCTATATATGTCCAAGCATCCAATATAATATAAATCATCTGTACAATACTGGCCTCTAGGGTATACATACAACTAACAGGTGGCCAGCCTCACAAGCTATTGGTGTTGTGCCATCTAAGATAGTATATAGATGCTCACTGGAGGTGAGTACACCGCATGGACCCGCCGAGAACTTCTAGATAGTATTATATCTATAGTCGGATGGAAGTTCTCAGGTGGCATGAGTACAGATTAGTCTTTTGACATGAGATCGTCATTTGTCTCGTATGAGTTCCTACTGTACTTTGATTACTACCTTATCATGGCTCAAAAGAGTCGTGCAAACAGGTTTTAGTTGGGTACAGTCCCGAGCCACATAGAGACAGTGGTCAATTGTCAGTGATTCGTCTCTACTGGTATTAGGAGTCGATGTCGCGTTGTGTTCAGTTGGCTATCACCCTAAATCTGTGTCCACGGTGGATGAGATTTACTGATAGTTGATCAGTAGTATCTCTGTTGGTGATGAGCTTGACTCAGACATGACTTATCGGGTTAGTAGGGGTTTAACGTTATCCACCCCTAAACCCGATATGCAATACTCTTAGAAGAAGAGACCGGACTGTACGGAGATTTTCATATTCAGGCTCAGTAGGGTAAGGACATACTTGATTGTCGATCCCCTTTCGGCAAGTATCTGGGTCGCCGTTACGTACAGCTAGTGCCGCTGACGTGCTTGTGGTTAAACCAACTGCCAGCGTATTGTCGAGTCTTTAGAGTCCCTCACAGAGAGTTTTCCCGGTTCAGGCGATAGATGGAGGAGCCGTACGTTGTTACGTGCAGGGGTCCGATTAAATACGTATACGGGATACACGGACTTTAATCGGACGGTTGATAATTCTATCCGGTTTAGGATTAAGCCGGATTATTAAATCAAGTTTTAATTTATATATATATATATATATATATTTATATATATATATATATTAGTATTATTGTTCACTATTCATTCTCACATTAGTGCTATCCGTATTTTTATACAGATAAGCGTATATAGCGATAAATATACCGAGTGAAGTATTCCGTATTTATACGGGAATACTTCTAGAAGGACACCTCATATTTGATTTTCTTTTTAAAAAATTAAAAGGAAATGAGGTGGCATGAAAAAATGGTTGTGCATGTAGAAAGGTATGGTTTTGGTTTTAATGATGAAATGATTTGTGTGCACTATTGATACATGGTTGTAAATAGAAGCCAACTTTCTACACTTGGTTTTTTCAACGTCCTTGTCCATGCTTCATGTGAGATACTCTCTCAACACTTAACCATTATTTCCTCACCTCTCTCCTTCTTCTTACTCTCTTGAGTATGGTTATAGAGAGAAATAATTAGTGGAAAAATTCCTACATCACCCATGATCCATCCTTAGCAAGTTGGGAGCGTCGGTCGGAACCTTTACCGGTTTCCCTCTGGCAGAGTTTGGAGGGGTATATACCGGTTTTCCATATATATATGCTTCAATCAGTAAGATTTGCAAATAAATTCTACCAACTTTTGAACCATCAGATTTATTTTGGGATGTATGCAAACGGTTATGAAGAAAATTTCTCATTTATTCAAATATTACCATAATTGTTTGCACACATCCGAACATAGATCCACAGGTTAGAAAATTGGTAGAATTTGTTTCTAAATCCTACCGACAGTATCCTAGATGATATATATATATATATATATCGAGAGGATATCCATTGAGGCGGTGCTTAATTTGTGAAATGAGGCCAACTTCTCAAACTCCCAAACCGTTGTGTTTTTCTCTGATCCGATCGGTTATCGTGTTCTACATATCATGGATAGCTTAGGTATTAAAATTTACGAGATTTGGAGACCTTTAGCATATT
The DNA here is from genome assembly GCA_030015575.1 of Agapanthus africanus. NCBI lineage: Eukaryota > Viridiplantae > Streptophyta > Magnoliopsida > Asparagales > Amaryllidaceae > Agapanthus > Agapanthus africanus. Next base: position 694,693,192 of record CM057342.1, on the reverse strand, counting down.
TATCAAGTGATCGCATTTTTCAAGTAATAGAAGGCCGTTAATTTTTTATCCACCTAATCGATGTGCTAGAGCTCTTCAAATCTCATGATTTTTGATACGTAATCTAACCATGACATGTAGATCACAGTAACCGGTCGGATCGGTGAAAAACACGACAGTATAGAAGTTTGAGGAGTTGGCCTCATTTTACAAAATGAGAACCGGCCTCAATGGATCGCCTCCTCTCTCTCTATATATCTCTCTCTCTCTGTATATATATATATAGAGAGAGAGAGAGAGGATCGCCTCCTCTCTCTCTCTCTCGCTCTCTCGCGAGAGAGAGAGAGAGAGAGAGAGAGAGAGAGAATAATGGAGGAAAGAGGCCATAGGAGGGAATTTCCTCCTATGGCGTCGAAAAAATACGCCCCCCATCGTGTTTTCCGACGATTGGAATCCATCATCTTCATCGTTATCATCTAAGATGTGGGTACGCCAAATTTCATGTGATTCTACAACTTTTTCACCGTTGATTTAGCAATGTAAAAAGTTTTATTGTCGGTAAACCGTTAATTTTGAACCCACTAACTCAACGGTGAAAAAGTTGTAGAATCACATGAAATTTGGTGTACTCACATCTTAGATGATAGCGATGAACATGATGGGTTCCGATCGTCGGAAAACACGATGGGGGCGTAATTTTTCGACGCCATAGAAGGAAATTCCCTCCTATGGCATCTTTCCTCCATTATTCTCATATATATATATATCACTTACGGAAGGATATATATATATATATATATATATATATATATATATATATATATATATATATATATATATATATATATATATATTGTCACTTAGGAAGGCTCACTTAGGGAAGGCTTCTTGTAAATTGTCATTATCCTAGAATCCTTGCTGCATATAAATATGGATGGACACATGTTTCTTCGAGACTACAATACAACATATTCTGAGTTGCATGGACTAATCTTTGTTTCCATGTAATACCGAAAAAATTATGGAATAATTATTTCCAAACTAGAAAAGAGAAACTAGCACATGTTTTAGTGTTGTGCAATGCCATAACCATGCATTTCTTAAAATCTCATAACAGATTTATTACATCCTTTTTATAATTCAAATCTATATGGATTTCTGCAAGCTTGTTGCAGATAATATAGTAGGGACTTGAGATAGAGAATATGAGGCAACCTGTTAAACATACTTGCGCTATCTTTTTTCGATTTGATTGAGGTGCAATAAACTTGATAATGTTTTTTTCCCCTTTTATACCACCGATTTTAGTAACAAGAAATATGCAGAACATTTATGTTTTACATATGAACTCAATATTTATATAAATAAAAGCTTTGCTTAATTGAATTCGACACAAAAAATCTAAGCAAGCATCAAATCATTGTATTTCTACTTTTGGATTTACGAAAATATAACTTTATGTTATTACGTATATATTTAACCAATATAAAAATATACATATATCCCAACGAGTCATATCCCAAGTTTTTTGAAAATTACGAATCCACGAATCCAACTCATGCTGTGTCCCGTATTATATCCGAATCTGTGTTGCTTAGGTGTTGGTTGAATGAAATGATCTTGTAACATCCTTGTCACAATTCTCATGACGTTATCAACTCTTCTATCCTTTAGTAATGCGGCTCTTGATTTGGTCATCTTTACTGTTATTTTCTTTCTGTTATCGATTTATTTTGTGACTTTAACTTAGAAGAAGCACCGTCCTCTCTTTTTGGGATTTTTGGTCCCAAGTGAAAATTGTCACGGTCAAGAAGTCACATGTTACGACTGTCGGAGGGTGATTGCAGAGTCTGCCAAGCTTCCTACAAATTCAAAGAAGTCAAGACAACATCTCATCACTAATATTGTACATATCATTATTCGACGGGATTACATCGCAGGACCAGGTTATTCTTTATGCCCTTCACACTTGGTCAAATACTACACCACATGAACATTTATAGGTTCAACATCGATCTTTACTTCATACACACACATATATACTAGCATTGTCTTATAATATTCATGTATACATTCTCCTGCCACCAGATCCTGATTCCCTTTGGCAGTTGAAGTAGACCGCAGGAACTGGAGACCCGAGATTGTAATTTCCCACGCTAACTTTCAAATCGATCCCGATGATGCTCGATATCGGTGATCTCCCAGATCAGGACACGTGGCAGATGACGTGTCCCAAGGCTCACAAGAAAAGACCTACAGTGGCCGACCAAACCACTTCTATGCCCGTCCTATAAGCAAACGCTGGCTCACCTCCGAGCTCCCAGCACAATTGGCCTCCTTGGCCCTACAGCACGTCTCCGAGCTATCACAGGCCTGAGCCTTCTCAGCCCTCTCAGCTCGTCTCCGGGCTTGAGCAGAACCAAGATATCTCGGCTCTCCTGCACCTCCGCGAGCTCTCCCGCCGAGGTCATCTTCCTCGGCCTCATCGACCGACCAACAACACCGCTTGCAGGCGTAACCGCCATCCCGCAAATCTCACCACGCACGAGATCTCCGCCGGCCACATCCCACGTTCCACGCCACCATGATCCCCCATTAACGAGCTTGTCTCGCCATTAATGGGAGGTCCCGCTCATCACGCGGGCATGACGTCGGGAGTGTAACGGCCGGCGTGATTCTCGCGCCTGCCTCGCCTGCTGCCACCGCTATATAAACCCCTTCATCAGACGGTTCAAGTAAGCCATTTTTACTCCATTAAGTCGTTACTCTGCTCGGATCTCTAGTCTAATTTGACCGTCGGAGGGTCCTCGGTGGTACAACCACCCCGGGACTTCCTTGCAGGTAGCTCGCCAACCACAACCTCAAACTCATTGAGATCCACACGCGTCAGGAGCGACAGCCTCCAGATCCAATCTCAGCCACCCATCCCCGCCATCAGCAGATCAACAGAAGGTAACATCTTGGCGCGATCCAGGACGCATCAGCTGGCGCCGTCTGTAGGAAATCCTTGATTCCACAAAAACCAAAAGTTCACTTTCCGATCTCAATCCAATGGTGAGCGATCATCATGACGATCCAAGCACCAGCCGACGCCTCCCCCTCAAAGGAGGCATGGATGAACCTCCTCCGCCGAATGCCATCAACGCCCTCGCCGGCCGGATAGACCGACTCGTGTCTGTTGTGGAGGCGCTAATCCGCGTCCAAACGGCGGGACAAGATCACCAAGTCGCCGCTCCCCCGCCTCGGGACCAGGACCCCTACAGGGGGAGAGAAGACTTCGTTCGCGTCGGCACCGCCGACCACCGCCTCGCTACCTCCCACGGCCGCAGATCTCCCGGGCCGATACGTTTTGAGACTCGCTGGGCACCCCATAGTTCGACACCGAGGTCCGTCTCCAGAGCAGCTCGCCCCGAGATCTTCCGCGCACCTGTCCCTCTCGAGAAGATGTCTGTCAGCTCGCCTGTTATCAGGCATGACCGACACCCCCTCCCTCGACGGGGTCGCGCGTACGGAACTCACCGCGGCGGCTCGAGGGCCACCTCGCCGGGGGATCCAAGGAACCTCATTGAGAGGAATCGGAGCCGGGCCAGACGCAGACCTCCAACAGCAGAGGCCGGGGATCAGAATGCGCCGAGTCTTCAGGATACCACGACCGATTCGACGCCCTCGAGAAGAAGATTGAGGGTATGCACCGGGAAGGACACCGTTCGAGTGACGGGGCTAAGTACGCCGCCGACTCGCTCAAAAAACTGTTCACCGAAGAGCTGCTCGCCGTCCACGTATCCTCCCGCAACAAGCCCCCAAAGGTCTCCCTCTTCGACGACAAATCTGACCCGAAGGACCACTTGGATATATTCACCGCGGGAATGAGCTTCCAAGACAACTCCGACGCCGTCCAGTGCCGAGCTTTCCCGACCACTCACATCCGCTCTGGACGAGACTGGTTTCGAGGACTCGAACCGCGCTCGATCTCAACTTTCGACGAGCTGGCCACACAATTCCTCGGCCACTTCGTCGAGAACAGGCGACAGAAACGCACAGTCGACCACCTCTTCACGATCAAGAGCGGGGACAAAGAGACGTTCAAAGCATACGTCACCCATTTCTACAACGCCCTTCTCGAGGTCCCCGAGCACCGGGACGAGACGGTCATCACGGCATTGAGGTCTGGCCTTAGGCACAAGGAGTGGTTACGCTCCTTTGCATTAGTGCAACCTAAGACCATGGCCGAGGTAAAGGCCTTGACCGAGCACGAGGTCCAGCTCGAATCCGAGGTGAACGCAAACCATCCCCGGGCCGAGCAAACCGACCAAAAGAAGAGGGTAAGAGAAGAGAGAAGGGAACCCGAGCGGCAAAAACCCTATCTCCCAAAATTCCAGAAGTACACCCCGCTCAACGTCTGCCAGACGGTGCTACTAGAGGAGGCCAAGGGTGAGGGGTTCTTAAAACTTCCCCCGGTCTCGCGAATGGCCTCAAAGCAAACCCGGGGTCCCTACTGCGGTTTTCACAGATCGCTGGGCTACTCCACGGAGAGCTGCAAACAACTCCGAGACTATATTGAAGAGCTCATCCGTTCGGGGCACCTCACAGCGCCAGGGATCTAAGCTCTCACTAAGAGGCGACCGAGCAGCTTCACTGCTCGGTTCATCCTTGGCAGGCTTCCCACGGCCCCTCCAGCGCCAAGGATCAAAGCCCTCACGAAGAGGCAGCCCTGCAGCCTGCTCGGCTATCCCTGGCCGGTAACTCGCCTACCCCATAACTCCAGGGATCTAAGCCATCACTAAGAGGCGACCGAGCAGCTTCGCTGCTTGGTTCATCCTTAGCAGGCCTCCCACGGGCCCCACAACGCCAGGGATCGAAGCCCTCATGAAGAGGCAGCCCTGCAGCTCCCTGCTCGGCTATCCCTGGCCGGTAGCTCGCCTACCCCACGACGCCAGGGATCTAAGCCCTCAGTAAGAGGTGACCGAGCAGCTTCACTGCTCGGTTCATCCTTGGCAGGCTTCCTACGGCCCCTCCAGCGCCAAGGATCAAAGCCCTCACGAAGAGGCAGCCCTGCAGCTCCCTGCTCGGCTATCCCTGGCCAGTAGCTCGCCTACCCCACAACGCCAGGGATCTAAGCCCTCACTAAGAGGCGAATGAGAAGCTTCACTGCTTGGTTCATCCTTGGCAGGCCTCCTACGGTCCCCACAATGCCAGGGATCGAAGCCCTCACGAAGAGGCAGCCCTGCAGCTTCCCGTTTGGCTATTCCTGGCCGGTAGCTCGCCTACCCTACAACGCCAGGGATCAAAGCCCTTAGTAAGAGGTGACTGAGCAGCTTCACTGCTTGGTTCATCCTTGGCAGGCCTCCCACGGCCCTCAAAACGCCAGGGATCGAAGCCCTCACGAAGAGGCATCCCTGCAGCTCCCTGCTCGGCTATCCCTGGCTGGTAGCTTCCCTACCCCACAACGCCAGGGATCAAAGCTCTCGCCAAGAGGCACCGGGCAGCAACCCTGCTCGGCCATCCTTAAGCACAAAAAGCCCTCGCCAAGAGGCACCGGGCAGTAACCCTGCTCGGCCATCCTTAGTAGGCCACTTACGTCTCCTCTCGCGCTAAGGATGAAAAACCCTCGAAAAGAGGCAACCGGGTCCGCCCTTGCTCGGTTATCCCTGGCTGGTAGCTCCCTACCCCAACAAACCAGGGATCAAAGCCCTTTCCAAGAGGCAACCGGGCCCGCCCTTGCTCGGTTATTCCTGGCTGGTAGCTCCCTACCAAACCAGGGATCAAAGCCCTCGCCAAGAGGCACCGGGCAGTAACCCTGCTCGTCCCGTCCTTAAGGATCAAAGCCCTCGCAAGAGGCAACCGGGCCCGCCCTTGCTCGGTTATCCTTGGCTGGTAGCTCTCTACCTCAACAAACCAGGGATCAAAGCCCTCGCCAAGAGGCACCGAGCAGCTACCCTACTCGGCACCATCCTTGGTTGGACAATTAAGGCCTCTCCAACAACTAAGGATCAAAGCCCTCGCAAGAAGCAACCGGGCCCGCCCTTACTCGGTTATCCCTGGCTGGTAGCTCCTTACCCCAATAAACCAGGGATCAAAGCTCTCGCCAAGAGACACCGAGCATCTACTTTGCTCGGCACCATTCTTAGTTGGCCAATTACGGCCCCTCCAACAATTAAGGATCAAAGCCCTCGCAAGAGGCAACCAGGCCCGCCCTTGCTCGGTTATCTCTGGCTGTTAGCTCCCTACCCCAACAAACCAAGGATCCCTCGCCAAAAGGCTCCGAGCAGCTACCCTGCTCGGCACCATCCTTAGTTGGCCAATTACGACCCCTCCAACAGCTAAGGATCAAAGCCCTCGCCAAAAGGCACCGAGCAGCTACCCTGCTTGGCACCATCCTTAGTTGGCTAATTGCGGCCCCTCCAACAACTAAGGATCATGCCCTCGCCATGAGGCACCGAGCAGCTACCCTGCTCGGCGCTATCCTTAGTAGGCCACTCACGGCCCCTCCAACAACTAAGGAACATGAACTCAACAAGAGGCATCCGGTCTATCAACGTCTTAGCGATCTCCACTTCGAATTCGGGGCCATGGAGATACCGTCTTCCCGTCGGTCCTCGCACACTCGGCAAATGATCAGATTCAAGTCGACGAGTAATCGCTAGACGAACAACCGACACAACATGAAGGTAGTCTGTGCAAATACAAGTATCTACCAACAAAAGAAAATACAAGCACAAACACTACTACGAAAACAAAATCTTTATTCAAAAAGTCAAAGCTTTTACATGGGTATTATGGGCTCCCCAGCCTTACAAAATGCTCGGAAGCTCACAAAACAGCGAGGTAACAAAAGAAAAGACAAAGAGAAGACGAGGGGATTCAGGCATCAGCGCCGGGCGCGATACTGATGAGCTCGATGGCTACCGCGACTGGGGACACGTCCGTCACAGGTGCCTCAGCGTCGTCCTCGCCGAGAGACCCTTCCCCGGTAGTGCTCCCGTAGGCATCCCCCTGCTCGTCATTCCCATGGGGATATTCTGCTCGGAGCTCTTCATCAGCGAACTCCGGCACCCGGGCCTTGACGGTGTCGAGAGCCTCGTGCCAGATGAGGGTGGTGGCCAAGGCTAGGACGGTGTAGAACTTGTCCGACTTCAAGAAGTTCCCCACCGCCTCCGCCGCCCTGAGGTCGGCTCACTTCGCCGCCTCTACTGCATCCCCAACTCCTTTAGGAGGGTGCTCAATGACTTCTTCATGGTGCCGGCGAGCACCTTGGAGTCCTGAAGCTTGGCCTCGGTGGCCTCGGCAGCCTCGCGGAACCTGGCCTCCTTTTGCTTCGAGGCCGCCACCTCCTGCTTCGCGGCCGCCGCCTCCTGCCTCGCTGCCGCCGCCTCCTGCTTCGCAGCCAGCGCCTTCTGCTTCCCGGCAGCCAACTCGCTCTCAAGGTCAGCGACCCTCGCCATCGCCGCCTCCAGCTCCCGCTTCGAGCTCTCCCCCAGCGAGGAGAGCTTGCTCGCGGCTCGCATCGCCAGGGTTATTTCCTCCCCCTCCATCCAGACGACGATAGTGACGTGCTGGAGGACCTGAAGAAATCGAAGGGGGTCAGAAAGAAAAAGGGGCATCTAATCTCGCAAATGATGAGACGATGTACGAACACTCACCTGAACGATCTCTTGGGCGATGGACGCCATTTGCGCCTTCAGCGTCCCCCCAGGGACCCGGCCCCCTGCCGACCTCTCCATGTCATGCAGCAAGCTGTCAGCGACGGAGAGCCCCGAGGGCACCTCAAAGCGGAGCTACCCCTCGTCCACCAAGATCGGAGAGTCCGGGGTCCGCGGAACTATTCGGGGGAACCTCTTCAGAGACGACGACGGAGAGCTCGTCTCCACCTCCGAAGCCTGGGCGTCCTTTCCCCGGGCCCTTTTTCTGCTCGGTGCCTAGCTGGGCTCCGGGGCACGATCCACACTCAAGCGCTGGGGAAGGACGGCTGCTGGGGGGAGCCGGGACTGGCATTTGACGAGAAGAGCTGGCCCCTCCAGCCTTCGACTCCTTTTTCGGCTTGCGCATGGCTGCTCAGAGGAGGCCCGCATCCATGGTTTCTGCACAAGACAAGATATAATGGAATCGGCGACACAAAAAATGTAAAAACAAATATAAGCTCCTAACTTACTGACGAACTGGGCGGGGATGAGCCCGGCCCAACTGAGGGCTGTTCCCCTCCGAACGGCGGCCAAGACATGGACGTCTCGCCTGAGATTCGGGGCAGATGCTAATTGGTGCTATCCGTCCACCTCTCCGAAGATGCCAAGTTGATTTATGGCACCATATATCGAAGGTTTAAACGGATGCGTCCGATGTAGCAGACTTCGTCAGATTCCCCCTCGTTTGAGGGGTTTTTGGTTGTGGGGACGCTCTTCCCTGCAGGCGCAATCCCCTGCAGTTAATTACGCTACCGCATCGCGGTAACAACTTTCTCCTTCTCCAGCTGGTCACTTCATGTCGTGGGTGTTTGTTTTGTGTTTGGTTGCCCGTGGATTGTATACGGAGACTAATTTATGTCGTCGCCCGTAGGACGTGGATTAGTCCAAATCCGTGTTTACTTAGATTTGGGTTTGGGGGTTTTGGTTTGAGGATACGTTAGCCGTATTTGAAGCTAAGATCAACTCAAACGTTTGTTAAGGATATGTTAGTCTAATTTGAGACTAAGATCAACTTAACGGGATCGTTTAGATCCGACAAAAGAGCGTTTGGACTCTGTTGTTCCAGTTTAGGGACATAGTGGTCCATTGAATGTATGGCCGTCGGGACCCGTCACCTCTCTGACGACGTTGAAGGATTACAACGACAGATGTCATAGGAGTTCAGAGATGCACCCTTGAACTAAAGTTGATTGGGGGATTTATAGTCCAATTTGGGACTAAAGTCTGTTTGAGGGTTTAAGATTACGTTAGCCATATTTGAGGCTAAGATCAACTTAAACGGTTGTTAAGGATACGTTAGTCCAGTTTGGGACTAAGATCGACTTAACGGGATCGTTTAGATCCGACAAAAGAGCGTTTGGGCTCTGTTGTTCCAGTTTAGGGACATGGTGGTCCATTGCCAGTTTAGGGACGTGGTAGTCCACCGCCAGTTTAGGGACGTGGTGGTCCATGTTCCAGTTTAGGGACGTGGTGGTCCACCTCCAGTTTAGGGACATGGTGGTCCATCTCCAGTTTAGGGACATGGGGGTCCAATGGTAGTTTAAGGACGCATAATTCCATGGGTTTAAGGACCCCACAGTCCATATGGGTGTGTTTAAGGACGCATTAGTCCGTTAGTTTAAGGACGCATAAGTCCGCGGGTTTAAGGACCCCACAGTCCGTATATTGGTTTAAGGACGCATAAGTCCATGAGTTTAAGGACCCCACAGTCCGTGTTAATGTGTGGTTGTCAGGACCCGTCACCTCTCTGAAGACGTTGAAGGATTACAACGACAAATATCAGAGGAGTTCAGAGATGTACCCTTAAACCAATGAGTTGGTTGAAAGAGCAGATGTGCTCAGTTCAAGATGAGTTGAGGACTTATGGCCAGTTTGGGCTAAGTCCAATTATGTTTGAAATATTGGCCCTCTGTTGGCTCATTGAAGGAGAGGCTTTGCCTCTAGAAACTTAGCCAATTGGGCTAAAGATAGTGTTAAACACTAAAGACCAACAGTGTTGAACACTGGGATTAAGATTAGCAAGTTAGTGTTTAACACTAGAAGATAATCAGTGTTGAAAACTAGCAGCGGGGCTTTCAAATTAGTGTCAAACACTAAAGCAAATCAGTGTTAAACACTGGTAGCAGAGATTTCAAATTAGTGTTAAACACTAAAGCAAATCAATGTTAAACACCGGGAACAGAGTTTTCAAATTAGTGTTAATCACTAAGAAAATCAGTGTTAAACACTGCAAATAGAGTTTTCCAAATTAGTGTTAGACACTAAGAAAATCAGTGTTAAACACTGCAAATAGAGTTTTCCAATTAGTGTTAAACACTAAGGAGGGAGGGGTCACGTGCGGACACGTGAGAGCGCCCTGATTTCCCTTATTTTATTCTGCAGATAAGTGTTTAACACTTTTAATTTCCTGGCCATCACGTATGGGCACGTGATTGGCATCCATCCATTGGATATTAAAGGGATTCGTTAGGGGTCACGTGGGGACACGTGAGGGCGCTCTAAATGTGGAGCCAGATCTCCTTTTGTTTTATCCTCAAATCTGCGAATAAGTGTTAAACACTTTTATTTTTATTTTAGAGCATCACGTGTTGGCACGTGATGGGGATCTGTGCGCCAATTGCTAAAGCATTTGCTGAGGGGTCAGTGATAACACGTGAGAGCGCCCAAAGCTTCCATTTCCTTTGCTTTTTTCTTTCTACGTTTCTGGAGTCACGTGGGAGCACGTGACCTAGTTTTATTCCTTCTTTCCTGATCACTGCGGATTGGGGTCACGTGTCATCACGTGACCAATGTTCTTTATGTGCATGGAGATCTTTCAAGTCTCTGTTATTTTAAGAATTAAATTCTCTGTAGGGTTAAACCCTAATTATGACTTTGGAGGAATTAAATTCCTATTGTGAAAGAATTAAATTCTTATTTAGGGTAAAACCCTAATTATGATTCTGTAGGAATTAAATTCCAATTAGTTTGGGAGAATTAAATTCTCAAAACTCAATTCCCCTTCTAAGTTTAGGATCTGCATGGCAGGATCTCGACCCGATGAGAATTAAATTCTCATCCTATGGGGAGATGTGCTCTGTACAGATCTTCAACCAGAAGAAGAACTAAATTTTTTATTTGCAGAAGAGTTAAACTCTTAAATTTTGAGAATTAAATTCTCTTTTTGAAGTTGATCTTTTTCCCTTTTCTCACCTAGGGTTTTCTTTGTTGAGAATTAAATTCTCTTTTCTTTTCTTCCCTCTTGAGAATTAAATTCTCCTCTCTCTGTTTTTCTCTCCAAAAAAGTAGATCCATTCTCTTCTCTTCTTGGCTCCTATTTATAGAAGAAGGAAAAGAATCAATTTGTTTAGCAAATCTCTCATTGAAAGATTTGATTTGTATTCGTTAGAGATTTGATTTGCATTCATCATTCATCTGGACCTTTGGATTATTAGGTGAATTTTATTCACCATTGGATTTTAAATCCAAAGATATTCCTTTGTTATTTCGGTTAGATTTTAAGGGGAAATCTTTCCTTGTTTGGGATTTTTCCATAAATTGGTGATTTTTAATCACCCTTGGATTTTTAATCCAACGGTTCCCCATGACCCTTTTCCATTTGGAAAGATTCAGAAACTTTTAGAATTTAATTCTATTAAATTATAAAGCTTTTAAAGCCAGTCACGTGCTGGCACATGACCTTTGGTCACGTGTGAGCACGTGACCCCCAATTGGGTTCCTTTCTCAGCCGCTTATTTATGTTTCAGTTTTAACCATCACGTGTCAACACGTGACCATTGGTCACGTGTAAGCACGTGATACCTCGTTGAGGTATTTTCTGACTTTTAGAATTAAATTCTATTCATTATTTTAGAGGCTTTAAAAGCCCATCACATGTCTGCACGTGACCCATGGTCACGTGTGAGCACGTGATGCCCCATTGGGGTCTTTTCTGAGTTTTTATTATATCTTTCGACTCCTCCAGCGGGTTCTTAAAGGTCAATCACGTGTGGACACGTGATGCCTCATAACTTTTGATTCCGGATGAATTACGAGGCCCATAATATATCAAATCGAAGGTTTTTCGAGATGCTTCCAATACCATTAGAATTTATCTGTTTCTTATTCGGGAGTTTGTCAAAAAAACAGCCCGAAAGATATTGGTTCCTATTTTCTTAGGCGTATCGCCGCCATTTGATACCTTGGGCTCTTTTGCGCAGAAATTTCTGGCAGGAACAAATGCCCCCCACTACTTTGCCCATGTAAGTATATACGTGGGTGAAGTAGTGCAGAGTTATGCATAGCGTATGACCAGTTTCGGGTTGGTATATAACTTTCAGAATCTTGATCTGAGAAGATAACGAGCGGACACAAGCGTCGTCATTTATCATTGACTCAAATCTCGACTCTTAAGAGATATAGTTCCAAACTCTCAACTCCATGAGCCGCACCCTTCTATTTCTTTATGTCTTGCTCTGGCGTGAAGTAGTTTATACGCTCATGAGTAACTTCCCCATTTCAGTGGCATGTAGCTTTGGAAAGTGTGGCTCATAGATAGTCCATCTTGACCTCTTTGCAGGACGGTGATGGCTTAGGAGACAGGGTTAGGATCTGCCACCTAAGACTTTTCAACTTTATGAGCCGTGAGGGTTTCATAAATACTTTTCTCCCTACCAGTCGAGAGAATCCCGTAGGTGTATTTTCTCCCTAGGAGTCGTGAGGACTTCTAAGTGTGTTTTCTCTTGAGAGTCGTAAGGATCTCACAAGAGAATTTTCCCTCTTACGAGTCGAGAGGACCCGTAAGCGGTTGTTTCCCTCCTTGTCAAGATTCGACTTTGGAGAGTGTGACCCGTGGATAGTATGCAAAAGACCGTTTTGGGCCGACTTGCAGGATCCCAGTGCTTAGGAAACAGGTTTTTTTTAATCCCCACTGCCTAAGGCTTTATCTCACGAGTCGAGACGAATCGAGAAGTTCTCGCAAAGACATCAATTTCCTCACGAGTCGAAATGGATCGAGCAGATCTCGCAAGAATATCCTAACGTCACAGTTAACCTCTGCTCTTTACGAAAGAAGTTCGTTAGGGTCTGTGGTACTTAGGGTTTTGGCCGTCGTACCGTCGCATTGGCTGATGTATCCCTCGATAGGCAATCGTGCTGTTCGAGTAGCCCTGCGACTGCCGTGTCTCTGATCCCTTCGGGGGCTGGACAAGACGTCTTCAAGCAATCCTCCTAGACAGTTTGACCGTCGGAAGAGCAAGCGTTAGGAATTTGCTATGCCGCTTTTTACTTGAGGTTAGGCTCATTTTGGAGAGCCCCGATGAGTCATAACCACTCCGCGCTGGTGTGGGGTGATCTCCGATAGTCTTTCTGGCTTTATATGACTTGCCGTTAAGACCCTGAAGCTAGGAATTTGGCCTTTGCTTCGTTTGCTGGCATCGCGTCTGCTGTATCGAGACGAATGTCGCGGTTGTCTCTAGGTTGCTGGAGAACCGTTGAGGTTTGGAACCCGGGATTTTGCCGTGACTCCTTTTGGTGATGTTGCGTTTGCTGTGTCGAGACGAACGTCGAGGTGATGACAGCTCCGCGCTGGTGCGAGATGATTCCCGATTGTCTTTCAAGCTTTATATGACTTGCCGTCAAGACCCTGAAGTTAGGAATTTAGCCTTTTGCTTCATTTACTTCTACTGCATCTGCTGTATCGAGATGAACGTCGAGGTGGTGATCACTCTGTGCTGGTGCGAGATGATCTCCGATTGTATTTCAGGCTTTATATGACTGGCCGTCAAGATCTTGAAGCTAGGAATTTGGCCTTTTGCTTCATTTTCTTTGGCGCGTCCGAATCCTGTTGGAGGAAGGATGCCGTAGTGACATCTCGTCTGCTATATCGAGACGAACGTCGAGGTGGTGATCACTCTGTGCTGGTGCGAGATGATCTCCGATTGTCTTTCAGGCTTTATATGACTTGCTGTCAAGACCTTGAAGCTAGGAATTTGGCCTTTTGCTTCATTTGCTTTGGCGCGCCCGGATCCTGTTGGAGGAAGGATGCCGTAGTGACATCTCGTCTGCTGTATCGAAACGAACGCCGATGTGAAGCTGGAATTTTGCCGTGGCTCCGTTTGTTTGATTGTCGCGTCCGAATCCCGCTGGAGGAAGAACGCTGGGGTGACAACTCGTCTGCTGTATCGAAACGAACGTCGAGGTGGAGCTGGAATTTCGCCGTGGCTCCGTTTGTTTGATTGTCGCATCCGGATCCCACTGGAGGAAGAACGCTGGGGTGACAACTCGTCTGCTGTATCGAAACGAATGCCGAGGTGAAACTAGAATTTCGCCGTGGCTCCGTTTGTTTGATTGTCGCGTCCGAATCCCGCTGGAGGAAGAACGCTGGGGTGACAACTCGTCTGCTGTATCGAAACGAACGTTGAGGTGGAGCTGGAATTTTTCCATGGCTCTGTTTGTTTGATGATGTAGCATCTACTGTGTCGAGACGAACGTCGAGGTGGTGACCATTCCATACTGGTGTGAGACGATCTCCAGTTGTCTTTCTGGCTTTATATGGGTTGCCGTCAAGACCTTGAAGCTAGGAATTTAGCCTTTGCTTCATTTGCTTTATCATGTTCGAAGCCTGTTGGAGGAAGAACGTTATTGTTGACATTGCGTCTACTGTATCGAGGCGAATGTCACGGTTGTCTCTAGGATGTTGCTGAATCGTCGAGATCTGGAACCAGGGATTTTGCCGTGACTCCTTTTGGTGATATCGCGTCTGCTATATCGAGACGAACGTCGAGATGGTGACCACTCCACACTGGTGCTAGATGATCTCCGATTGTCTTTCCAGTTTTATATGACTTGCCGTTAAGACCCTGAAGCTAGGAATTTAGCCTTTGCTTCGTTTGCTGGCATTGCGTCCTCTGTATCGAGACGAATGTCGTGGTTGTCTCTAGGTTGCTGGTGAACCGTCGAGGTTTGGAACCCGGGATTTTACCGTGGCTCCTTTTGGTGATGTTGTGTCTGCTGTATCGAGACGAACGTCGAGGTGGTGACCACTCCGCCTTGGTACGAGATGATCTCCGATTGTCTTTCAGGCTTTATATGACTTGCCGTTAAGACGTTGAAGCTAGGAATTTGGCCTTCGCTTCGTTTTCTGGCATTGCGTCCTCTGTATCGAGATGAATGTCGCGGTGGTGATCACTCAATGTTGATGCGAGGACCAAGATCCCCTCTGGACGTTTCCCACGGGGTCGAAGAGTGACGTTATCCGCGTTTCACGTGACCAAGAATTTTTCTCTGGATGCTTCACACGGGTTCACTACCGCGTTAGGCGAGGACTAGGCTCCGCTCTGGATGCTTCGCGTGGGTTCACTGCCATGCTCTGCGAGGACCAGGATCCGCTCTGGACGTTTTCCACGGGGTCAAAGAGTGACGTTATCCGCGTTCCACGTGACCAGGAATTTTGCACTAGATGCTTCACATGGGTTCACTACCGCGTTAGGCGAGGACTAGGCTCCGCTCTGGATGCTTCGTACGGGTTCACTGCCGTGCTCTGTGAGGACCAGGATCCGCTCTGGACGTTTTCCACGGGGTCAAAGAGTGACGTTATCCGCGTTCCACGTGACCAGGAATTTTGCACTAGATGCTTCACACGGGTTCACTGCCGCGTCAGGCGAGGACTAGGCTCCGCTCTGGATGCTTCGCGTGGGTTCACTGCCATGCTCTGCGAGGACCAGGATCTGCTCTGGACGTTTTCCATGGGGTCAAAGAGTGACGTTATCCGCGTTCCACGTAACCAGGAATTTTGCTCTAGATGCTTCACACGGGTTCACTGCCGCGTTAGGCGAGGACTAGGCTCCGCTCCGGATGCTTCACACGGGTTCACTGCCGTGCTCTGTGAGGACCAGGATCCGCTCTGGACGTTTTCCACGGGGTCAGAGAGTGACGTTATCCGCGTTCCACGTGACCAGGAATTTTGCTCTGGATGCTTCACACGGGTTCACTGCCGCGTTAGGCAAGGACTAGGCTCCGCTCTGGATGCTTCGCACGGGTTCACTGCCGTGCTCTGCGAGGACCAGGATCCGCTCTAGAAATTTTCCACGGGGTCAAAGAGTGACGTTATCCGCGTTCCACGTAACCAGGAATTTTGCTCTAGATGCTTCACACTGGTTCACTGCCGCGTTAGGCGAGGACTAGGCTCCACTCTGGATGCTTCACATAGGTTCACTGCCGTGCTCTGTGAGGACCAGGATCCGCTCTGGACATTTTCCACGGGGTCAAAGAGTGACGTTATCCGCGTTCTACGTGACCAGGAATTTTGCTCTAGATGCTTCACACGGGTTCACTACCGCGTTAGGCGAGGACTAGGCTCCGCTCTGGATACTTTGCACGGGTTCACTGCCGTGTTCTGCGAGGACCAGGATCCGCTCTGGATGTTTTCCACGGGGTCAGAGAGTGACGTTATCCGCGTTCCACGTGACGAGGAATTTTGCTTTAGATGCTTCACACGGGTTCACTGCCGCGTTAGGCAAGGACTAGGCTCCGCTCTGGATGCTTCGCACGGGTTCACTGCCGTGTTCTGCGAGGACCAGGATCCGCTCTGGACGTTTTCCACGGGGTCAAAGAGTGACGTTATCCGCGTTCCACGTAACCAGGAATTTTGCACTAGATGCTTCACACGGGTTCACTGTCGCGTTAGGCGAGAACTAGGCTCCGCTCTGGATGCTTCACACGGGTTCACTGCCATGCTCTGCGAGGACCAGGATCCGCTCTGGATGTTTTCCACGGGGTCAAAGAGTGACGTTATCCGCGTTCCACATGACCAGGAATTTTGTTGATTATATCCGCATTTCACGGAGTTGGGATTTGACTCTCTGTGGGAGTACATCGTCGAGTCATGGAACTGAGAGTTGTTGTTGTTCCACTTTGCTTGATGATGTGTCCGCTGTGACGAGACGAGTGTTAAGGTGGAGCTGGGATTTTGCCATCACTCCGCTTTGCTGACCAAGGGGTCTTTTATTAACTTTGCATGTACATCCTGCTGGACTGCGAAGGAACGCCGTTGTTAACATTGCATCTGCTGTAACGAGACGAATGCTAAGGCGGAGTTGGGATTTTGCCATCGCTCCGCTTGATGGTGTAACATCATTGTGCTGCTGGAATGAGGAGGCACACCGTTGTTGGTCTCCAGGATGTAGATGTGGCCGTTGAGATTTGGGACTAGGAACTTTGCCATGGTTCCGTTTCGTTGCGATTCTGAGGTCGGTTGTTGACGTCATGTCTGCATCTAGTTGGAGTGAGGAGAAACACAGTTGGTGATCTCTAAGTTGTCGATGTTGACGCCGAGACCCTAAAGCTAGGGATTTTCCTTTACTTCAGTTGTTGGCATTGTGTCTGCAATATTGCGACAGATGTCGAGATTGTCTCTAGGTTATCTATGAACCGTCGAGATTTGGCTTCGCTTTCTGGTGGAGCCTGTTGGGAAGGTAAGGTTCCCTCTTTGTTTGTGCCCCTGGATTGTATACAGGGATCGATGTGATCTCATCTGTAGGGCAAAAAGTTTCATTCTTTCATCATTTTTTTATTCTTTCCGCGATGCTCTATCATTTCAGCTTTTATATCGCGAAGATCGCGATTGCCCAATCATTTCGGCTATTTTTCGCGGTGCCCAATCATTTCGGCTATTTATTTTATTTTTACTCGCTGTTTTTTATTGCGAGTTGCCCAATCATTTCGGCTATTTATTTTATTTTTACTCGCTGTTTTTTATTGCGAGTAGCCCAATCATTTCGGCTATTTTGTATGCATACATTTTTACTTGCTGATTCTGTTTGCAAGTTGCCCCATCATTTCGGCTATTTCGTATGCATTTTTTTTTGGCTCGCTGATTTTTTTTCGCGAGTAGGGGATTTGGGATCTGATACCAATCTTGGCATCAGTATCGCTGCGACTAGAATATTTCCAGAAGCGAATCATCATTTGCCGTGAAAGGACTTGGAATTTGATACCGGTTTAGGCATCAGCATCGCTACGACTGGGATATTTCCAGGAGCGAATCATCATTTGCCATGACAAGACTTGGAATTTGATACTCGTTTAGGCATCAGCATCGCTACAATTGGGATATTGCCAGGAGCGAATCATCATTTGCCTCTGTCGATGTTGAACAAAGGTGGCTTAGTAAACAGGGTTAGGATCCTGTCGACTAAGGCTTTTGACTTCATGAGCCGTAAGGGTCTCACGAAGGTATTTCTCCCTACGAGTCGTGAGGATCTCGTAGGTGTGTTTTCTCCTTAGAAATCGTGAGGATTCCTAAGTGTATGTTCCCCTGTAAGGATCTTACAAAAGGGTTTTCTCCTTACAAGTCGAGAGGACTTATAAGGGTTGTTCACCGTACGGACATATCCCCAGTCACGGGTGGGACTTAGTTAGGGAAATGTTTATTCGCGCCCGTGGATTGTATACAAGGGTCAGTATTAAGCTGCTTGTAGGGCATTAATAGAGGTTGTGGGGGTTGCTTAAGAATAGGTTCAAGTCTCTGTAACTTAAGACTTTCAAATCTTATGAGCCGTGAGGGTCCCATAAGAGAGTTCTCCTTACGAGTCGTGAGGATCTCGCAAGTGTAATTTCTCCTTAGGAATCGTGAGGATCCCTAAGCGTGTTACTCCCTTGTGAGTCGTAAGGATCTCACGCAGGTGGTTTCTCCTTACAAGGTCGAGAGGATCCTGTAAGTGTCTTTTAACGAGATTGCGCCCTTTCGGGTTTTCACAAACACTCGCCGGTAGCCCTGCTGTTTTTACTCACGGAGCCCTTTCGGGTTTTCATCCGTGCCTATTTTGCTTGTGGACATACCGTTTTTTTTATTACTTTCTTTTTATTTATTTTCTCTTTTTTTAAAAAAAAAACGAGGTCGCGCCCTTTCGGGTTTTCACGAACACTCGCCGGTAGCCCTGCTGTTTTTACTCACGGAGCCCTTTCGGGTTTTCATCCGTGCCCATTTTGCTTGTGGACGTACCGTTTTTTTTATTCTTTTTTTTATTACTTTCTTTTTTTTCTCTCTTTTTTTTTAAACGAGGTCGCACCCTTTCGGGTTTTCACGAACACTCGCCGGTAGCCCTGCTGTTTTTACTCACGGAGCCCTTTCGAGTTTTCATCCGTGCCCATTTTGCTTGTGGACGTACCGCATTTTTTTTTTGGCACGTCAGCCTTAAGATGCTGCGGGTTGGGAGTAGTTTAACGACGTTTCGGTCATTTGCAAGTTTTAGGACATTGCGATCCGCCGTTAGTTTAAGGACGTTTCGGTCCGCCGTCGCCGTATTTGAGACGCATCTCTAGTTTACTGACTTTTCGGTCTATGGGGCTTTCCCTAAGAATGAGCATGATGCCCCCGGCATATCCACCTTTTTCGGAGCATGTTGTTGTGGCGGGTTTACTTTCCACTTTTCGGGCAGCGCGAACTTGCCTTGTTGGTATTGGTCTTCAACCCAGTTTTTGAAGACGTAGCAATTTTCGAGTGGGTGACCCATTACTCTGTGGTAGGGACAATAGTTAGGATTGTTAACGTCACCTGGTTGCAATGGACGTTTTGGATCTGGCAGAGTGATGAGCCCGCTGCGCACTGCTAGCTCGAACAATCTCTTTGTTTTATCTTTGGGAAACGAGTAAGGATGTTTCAACTTCTCATTGAGGTATCGCGGCTTGTTGTTTTGACGACAAAACGGTCTCGGGTTACTCGGCTGTTTTGAGTGTTGGCAACAAAGGCCGTTTTTTCCTTTTCCTTTCTCATTTTGTTTGCTCCGTCGTTTGCGGGTCCGAGATTCTTTCCGGGTAGCGTGAGATTGTACGGCTGAACGTTCTCGCAACTCTCCAATTCTTTTGTTTTAGAAATGAATTCCTTGAAGAGAGGGTTGAAGGCGGCTTCTTCGTCAGAATCGCTTCCAAAGGTGAGAACTCGTGATCCCCCGGGCTCGTCCCTATGACAATTGCCGGCAACTCTTTTATGCTCATCTGTCGTATTTTTTCATTGTCTACGAGCTTCCCGCTTTATTCTATTGACGTGTTGTCTATGAGCGACATATCCTTGCCACCAACACTTAAAGGAGTTGCAGTCTTCAGTAGGATGTGCGATCCTCTGATGATATAAGCAGAAGTTGGGGTGTACGTCCGTTTCATTAAAATGTATACCACCAGGAGAATTTTCTCTGAAAGAGGGCGGCCTCATCCCCATTGATATGGCTTTGGCGAATCGTTTCCTTGTCTTGATCCTGCTTTCATTTGCGGCGGATGTACTTTGATCTGGTGGGAGTGTTTCGACCCTTTTGTCCAGTCGCCGGCGTTTGGCCTTTTCAAATATGGCCATCTCACGCTCCCAGTCGGCTTTACTTTTCAGAAAAATCTCATTCAGGAAGGCATCGATCATCTCGTCTGACGGCCACAGAAGTTCTGGTTCAGGATCCGCCCCCGGTTTCTCGGTGTAAGGAGCCTCTTTATCATCTATCAAGGAGTGAGAGATCACATGACAACTTGCTACGTAGTCCTCAGATTCATCTGATGAGTCATCTCCATCGTTTTCGTCCTCGAGGACGTGGCTGAGAAACTCTTGGAGCGTGATTGGAATCCGCGCCTTCTGGTTATACTCTTCCAGCGCGTCAATCTGTTTCTGCAAATCCGTGCGCTTGTCGCCAGGCTTCACGGGCTTCTTGGATTTCTCCTTTTTTTTCGAAGATTTCGACGGCTGGGTGTGAATGCTTTGGCTATCACCACCGATATTTGGAATTGGGCGCGGCTTCAGCATCCCCTTGATGATCTCAGGTTCTAACAGGTTCTTCCATCTAATCGTCGGGCACGTCTGAAGATCATTTAGCATCCTTTTGGTCTTGGCCGAAAGAACCACCTCCCATGGAGTTTCCTCAACAAAAGAGCATGTTGCCCCCAGTGTGTTTGTCTTCTTAGGAGTGTGAGGCTGTGGCGGGTTCACCTTCCAGTTTTCGGATAACGCGAACTTGCCTTGTTGGTACTGATCTTCGATCCATCCCTTAAAGACGAAGCAATCTTCGATTGGATGGCTTACCTCTTGGTGGTAAGGGCAGTAATTAAGATCGTTGACATCGCCTGGCTGCAACGGACGTTTTGGATTCGGCAGATGGATGAGTCTGTTGCGCACTGCCAGCTCGAACAGTCTCCTTATTTTATCCTGAGGAAACGAATAAGGACGTCCCAGTCTCTCCTCGAGGGATGGGTGTGGACGTACGTTGCTTTGGCGGACAACCGGTTTTACGTTGCTCGGCTGTTGTTGAGTATTAGCGACGAAAGTTGCTTTCCCTTTCCCCTTTTCATTCCGAGGGTCCGTCTTTGAAGGAGATGATCTATGATCCATCTGATCCATTTGGGCCAACTTGTCAATCAAGGCCTGGAAAGTAGTTGGCTTGAAGAACATCATGAATTGCGAGATGGTCGCTTGCGGATCAAGAGTGCCTACGAACATGCCTACCGCAGGTGCTTCTTTGATGCGTTGTTCGCACTTCGACCATAGATTCCGCCATCGTGTTGCGTACTGGACCCAAGTTTCTCCTGGCCTTACCCTGGCGTTGATCAATGCCGTGATTGGGGTGCGTCCGCTAGCACTCGCGAATCTTTGTGTAAATAGCAGCTCTATCTTCGCAAATGTTTTAACAGAGTCGTTGGTAGCTCCGAATACCATTCAAAGGTTGTTTCTGTTAAGCTGCCGACGAATTGGCGAAGCAACAGTTTGTCGTCGCCTCCCGTGTTGCCGCATAAGGCCCTGAATTGAGCGACATGCTGATGGGGATTCCCTGTCCCTTTATATACGTGAAACTTAGGGATCGTATATCCCGGCGGGTAACTGATTTAGTCATACCAGCCCGGATAGGGCCGTCCGGTTCTAACAATTTTCTGGTGAGCCGTTTCATTTTCCTGGTGAGCTCGTATTTGCTGAGCTATATAGTCATCCAGTGCGGCCTTGGGAATGGTTTCCTCCTTGGCTGCTGGCAGAGCCGGTGGAGGATTCGATGTTTGCCCTCTATCGTCTTCAACAATGATTGGAGGGTCATCAGCTGGAGGGTCCGGCTGTAACATCATCCCTACCATATCTTGGAAGAGGAGCGCCATTTGTTTTATGTTAGCAGCTTGCTCTGCTGCTTCCCTGTCCTTCTTTTCTAGGACTCTGCGTAGGAAGTCAGCGTCAGTTTCTTGTTCGTGCCGCTGTTCTGATGATGCCTCCGAGCTTTCTTCTGGCCCGGTAAGTACGGCCATCGCAGTCATCATCTCCTAAAGCTTCTGTCGTTGCTCTTGGGCTTTGGTCACGGATCGGGTGAGCGGTCGGTGACCCGTCGAAGCACGGCTATCCTCTTTCCCGGATGCCATATAGACAGTATGCACCACTATACCCCCAGACTTGGGGCGTTTGTGCTCAGCGCTTTTACGGTTCGCCATGTTCACAGGGGCTTTTTGCGGCTTCCTTTTCTTTTGAGCGATTGATGTGGAGGGAGCCGTTGCAGTGGGCACCCAGCCTGTTGTTGCTTTCTCTGGCTTGACAGAGTAGCCCTTCTCCTGCCGAACCCTCATCCTTTTCTGTCGGCGAAGATAGTCTTGATCAATCACTGACTCCTGGACCTGTCGCCAGACCTTATAAATTTTAGAGGACAGCCGTTGAGGGGGCAGCTCCAGCTTCTTCTCTGGAGTATTCTCCACAGGTGAAGGAGTTCTCTTCAGCACCGCAGTAGGAGAGTTTCTGCGCACCTTGTTGAGCAATTCAAAACTGTTCCCGGTTGGAACAGCAGCATCGATCCCCACCGTTGGAGCTGGCGGAGTTATCCCGGATGGGGAGTTGCCCCCAGCCTTCCTCACTCGGCGCCAGTGGCGACGTCGAGCGTGTCTTGCGGATGGAGTTATTTCAGCTATAAGGGTGACTTCGTTGTGCCCCCTGCTTTGAGGAGAGACTGTTATTGGTGTTAGCCTATCGAAGACTGACACCCATTGAGCAGCAATGTCTAATCTGTCAAAGACAGACCTCTGAGCAGGGGAAGCAGCTTTGAGGACCTCGCCTGGAGCAGCAACCGGAATGGCCAGCCTTGTAAAAACTGACTTCTTGGAAGGAGGAGCCTTTCCAATGATTTCGTCCACTTGAGCCGGGATGGCTATCCGCTTTGGGATCGCAGCTTCGGGTATCACGGACTCGTAGACGTTCTGTCCCAGTCTATTGGAAACTGAGGTATTGAAGTTGGGCGACCCGTTGAGAGGGACCGCGGCAGTAGCATGCCGATCAAAGACCAACTTCTTTGGAGCTTCTTGCGATGTCATTGGGGCATTGAAGCTCATCGGTGGGAGCAGGGTCCCGAAGAATAGTCCAGCGGTGGCTTGAGTCACCTGCTCCACTGGTATCTTGAAAAGGGAGGCCGCTTGGGGCCCATAAGTCACTCTTCCAGCAAGGATGGAGCGAGAGTCGCAGTTGCAGGTAGTGCAGTTTGAAGCCATTGATCTTCTGTTTTCTGCACGGAGCAAGACACCAAATCTTAGTACCTCGAATCCACAGGCAACCACAGCAAACCGCGATTCGTTCGCGAACACAACACACGAAGTGTGGAGTGGAAAGAGGAAGAGGTCCCACCGGGTGTGCCAGAATCTGTTCCCCTCCGAACGGCGGCCAAGACATGGACGTCTCGCCTAAGATTCGGGGCAGATGCTAATTGGTGCTATCCGTCCACCTCTCCGAAGATGCCAAGTTGATTTATGGCACCATATATCGAACGTTTAAACAGATGCGTCCGATGTAGCAGACTTCGTCAGAGGTTTTTGATTGTGGGGACGCTCTTCCCTGCAGGCGCAAGCCCCTGCAGTTAATTACGCTACCGCATCGCGGTAACAACTTTCTCCTTTTCCAGCTGGTCACTTCGTGTCGTGGGTGTTTGTTTTGTGTTTGGTTGCCCGTGGATTGTATACGGAGACTAATTTATGTCGTCGCCCGTAGGACGTGGATTAGTCCAAATCCGTGTTTACTTAGATTTGGGTTTGGGGGTTTTGGTTTGAGGATACGTTAGCCGTATTTGAAGCTAAGATCAACTCAAACATTTGTTAAGGATACGTTAGTCTAATTTGAGACTAAGATCAACTTAACGGGATCGTTTAGATCTGACAAAAGAGCGTTTGGGCTCTGTTGTTCCAGTTTAGGGACATAGTGGTCCATTGAATGTATGGCCGTCGGGACCCGTCACCTCTCTGACGACGTTGAATGATTACAACGACAGATGTCAGAGGAGTTCAGAGATGCACCCTTGAACCAAAGTTGATTGGGGGATTTATAGTCCAATTTAGGACTAAAGTCTGTTTGAGGGTTTAAGGATACGTTAGCCATATTTAAGGCTAAGATCAACTTAAACGGTTGTTAAGGATACGTTAGTCCAGTTTGGGACTAAGATCGACCTAACGGGATCGTTTAGATCCGACAAAAGAGCGTTTGGGCTCTGTTGTTCCAGTTTAGGGACATGGTGGTCCATTGCCAGTTTAAGGACATAGTGGTCCATTGCCAGTTTAGGGACATGGTGGTCCACCGCCAGTTTAGGGACATGGTGGTCCATGTTCCAGTTTAGGGACGTGGTGGTCCACCTCCAGTTTAGGGACATGGTGGTCCATCTCCAGTTTAGGGACATGGGGGTCCAATGGTAGTTTAAGGACGCATAAGTCCATGGGTTTAAGGACCCCACAGTCCATATGGGTGTGTTTAAGGACGCATTAGTCCGTTAGTTTAAGGACGCATAAGTCCGCGGGTTTAAGGACCCCACAGTCCGTATCTTGGTTTAAGGACGCATAAGTCCATGAGTTTAAGTACCCCACAGTCCGTGTTAATGTGTGGTTGTTGGGACCCGTCACCACTGTGAAGACGTTGAAGGATTACAACGACAAATATCAGAGGAGTTCAGAGATGTACCCTTGAACCAATGAGTTGGTTGAAAGAGCAGATGTGCTCAGTTCAAGATGAGTTGAGGACTTATGGCCAGTTTGGGCTAAGTCCAATTATGTTTGAAATATTGGCCCTCTGTTGGCTCATTGAAGGAGAGGCTTTGCCTCTAGAAACTTAGCCAATTGGGCTAAAGATAGTGTTAAATACTAAAGACCAACAGTGTTGAACACTGGGATTAAGATTAGCAAGTTAGTGTTTAACACTAGAAGATAATCAGTATTGAAAACTAGCAGCGGGGCTTTCAAATTAGTGTCAAACACTAAAGCAAATCAGTGTTAAGCACTGGTAGCAGAGATTTCAAATTAGTGTTAAACGCTAAAGCAAATCAATGTTAAACACCGGGAACAGAGTTTTCAAATTAGTGTTAATCACTAAGAAAATCAGTGTTAAACACTGCAAATAGAGTTTTCCAATTAGTGTTAAACACTAAGGAGGGAGGGGTCACGTGCGGACACGTGAGAGCGCCTTGATTTCCCTTATTTTATTCTGCAGATAAGTGTTTAACACTTTTAATTTCCTGGCCATCACATATGGGCACGTGATAGGCATCCATCCATTGGATATTAAAGGGATTCGTTAGGGGTCACGTGGGGACACGTGAGGGCGCCCTAAATGTGGAGCCAGATCTCCTTTTGTTTTATCCTCAAATCTGCGAATAAGTGTTAAACACTTTTATTTTTATTTTAGAGCATCACGTGTTGGCAGGTGATGGGGATCTGTGCGCCAATTGCTAAAGCATTTGCTGAGGGGTCACGTGATAACACGTGAGAGCGCCCAAAGCTTCCATTTCCTTTGCTTTTTTCTTTCTACGTTTCTGGAGTCACGTGGGAGTACGTGACCTAGTTTTATTCCTTCTTTCCTGATCACTGCGGATTGGGGTCACGTGTCATCACGTGACCAATGTTCTTTATGTGCATGGAGATCTTTCAAGTCTCTGTTATTTTAAGAATTAAATTCTCTGTAGGGTTAAACCCTAATTATGACTTTGGAGGAATTAAATTCCTATTGTGAAAGAATTAAATTCTTATTTAGGGTAAAACCCTAATTATGATTCTGTAGGAATTAAATTCCAATTAGTTTGGGAGAATTAAATTCTCAAAACTCAATTCCCCTTCTAAGTTTAGGATCTGCATGGCAGGATCTCGACCCGATGAGAATTAAATTCTCATCCTATGGGGAGATGTGCTCTGTACAGATCTTCAACTAGAAGAAAAACTAAATTCTTTATTTGCAGAAGAGTTAAACTCTTAAATTTTGAGAATTAAATTCTCTTTTTGAAGTTGATCTTTTTCCCTTCTCTCACCTAGGGTTTTCTTTGTTGAGAATTAAATTCTCCTTTCTTTTCTTCCCTCTTGAGAATTAAATTCTCCTCTCTCTGTTTTTCTCTCCAAAAAAGTTGATCCCTTCTCTTCTCTTCTTGGCTCCTATTTATAAGAGAAGGAAAAGAATCAATTTGTTTAGCAAATCTCTCATTGAAAGATTTGATTTGTATTCGTTAGAGATTTGATTTGCATTCATCATTCATCTGGACCTTTGGATTATTAGGTGAATTTTATTCACCATTGGATTTTAAATCCAAAGATATTCCTTTGTTATTTCGGTTAGATTTTAAGGGGAAATCTTTCCTTGTTTGGGATTTTTCCATAAATTGGTGATTTTTAATCACCCTTGGATTTTTAATCCAACGGTTCCCCATGACCCTTTTCCATTTGGAAAGATTCAGAAACTTTTAGAATTTAATTCTATTAAATTATAAGGCTTTTAAAGCCAGTCACGTGCTGGCACGTGACCTTTGGTCACGTGTGAGCACGTGACCCCCAATTGGGTTCCTTTCTCAGCCGCTTATTTATATTTCAGTTTTAACCATCACGTGTCAACACGTGACCATTGGTCACGTGTAAGCACGTGATACCTCGTTGATGTATTTTCTGACTTTTAGAATTAAATTCTATTCATTATTTTAGAGGCTTTAAAAGCCCATCACATGTCTGCACGTGACCCATGGTCACGTGTGAGCACGTGATGCCCCATTGGGGTCTTTTCTGAGTTTTTATTATATCTTTCGACTCCTCCAGCGGGTTCTTAAAGGTCAATCACGTGTGGACACGTGATGCCTCATAACTTTTGATCCCGGATGAATTACGAGGCCCATAATATATCAAATCGAAGGGTTTTTCGAGATTCTTCCAATACCATCAGAATTTATCTGTTTCTTATTCGGGACTTTGTCAAAAAACAGCCCGGAAGATACTGGCTCCTATTTTCTTAGGCGTATCGCCGCCATTTGATACCTTGGGCTCTTTTGCGCAGAAATTTTGTAGGGTTCCTAGGCACTCTCAAGAGGTCTCACAAGGCATCAACCATGCCAATTTCAAATTTTATGGTGCCGAGAAACCCTAGTGTACGGATCGTTTGCTAGAAATCTAGGCGAAAAAGAAATCTAGTTAACACTTAACTAAAAGTTTAACGGAAATACAACCTTTGTAGATCCGGTGCTCCACCTCCATAGCTCCGCAACGAAGTCCCCTCGGCTGTCCAAATCAAATCCGGGCTCCAGCGTCGGCTTCATCGGAGAATGGACGGTCTAGGTCATCGACGACGTGCCGAAGATGATCTACGTCGAAGCATCACTAGATCAAGCTCCACCTTCACCTAGTCTTGAAAACTTGTGAAGGAAACACACTCTACTACTTGGCAAGAGGTAGAGGATGAAGAAATAGGAAGTGGATAGACTTTAGTTTTGGATTTCTCACTCATTTGCATCAATCACCATTGATGGAGGAAGGTATCTTCATGAAGAAGAAGAAGAGGAAGAAGATGATAAAAATTATGATAAGTATTAAAGAATAAATAAAAATCCATTCTTATCATAATTCTCACCATGGTTAGGTGTAGAGAATTAACTTGAGTTAATTGAATTGGTTAGGGTTAAGCATGATACAAAATGGTGACTAAGTCAAAAGTTCATGAAGCTTCATGAAAGAAGACAAAAGAAAGCCACCATTCTATTTTACGCAATTTATTTTCCAAAAATAAAAACAAATGAATAAATGAATAATCAAATAAAAACCCTAACCATTTCTTTAACCAAGGTTTAATTCTTTACACAAATCCTAATTTGCATGTATCATCAAATATGATACAAACAAGTGCACAAAATCATATCGCATATGCAATGCGCACAACCGAGCGAGAAAATCCATTTAAAGTGAACCGATACTAGTTAATGCAAAGTAATATATCAAATATATAATTATGCATTAAATCATTAAATCAACACTTGATTTAACGATCCGGTCATGACACACATAACCGACTGGTATCATTAGTAACATCTTATCGAATCAACACTTGATCCGATAACCCGGCTATATCGCATATAACCGATCAATGTCACATCGCGAGAATCGAATACAGTATCACATACTCGTATTATTCTCGGTCCTGCACATATCTCATATGCGCTCCTATTTCGTTTCGCTTGAGCTAGGAAACCTCTGTGTAGGACTCTAAAGACTCGTCAATACGCCGGCAGCAGGTGATGATCATATCAAACACCCACAAGCCGCAAGCGGTCTGCTAAACGTAACGGCCACCCGGGTATTGAGCGATCTGAAGATCGACGAGCAAGCCCGCTCACACTCCAGTGAATCCGACCAGTAACACTACCGTACAGTCCGGTCTGATCGTCTGATATGTCGTATATCTTGCCTAGGGGTGGTAAACGTCAGACCCCAATAGCTCTATAAGTCGTGTCGATATGAGGTCTATAACAATTCGAGAAACTACTGGTAACACTTACCAGTAAATCTCAGCAACCCTGGCCAGGGATTTCCTGTTATAGCCAATCAAACACAGCGCAACATCAACTCCCTATACCGGGAGAGACGAATCCCCTCCTATCGCTCATTGCCTCCATGTGATTCGGGACTGTACCCAAAAACCACCGTTTTGCACGCCCTCTTGGACGTGGTAAGATGGAAATCAAAGCACAGTGGGAACCACACAAGACTCTATGACGATCTCGGGTCAACAGACTACTCTGTACCAGTGTCACCAGAGAACTGCCATCTGACGTGAGGTATAATACCATCTGGGAGTTCTCGGCGAGTCCGTCCAGTGTACCCAGTCTCTACTGAGCACCCGTATATCATCCCTGATGTCAAACACCAATGGATATGGGATCATCCATCGCCCATCTGTATGGGTCGAGAAGGTATACGCTAGTCTACTCTGGTATATCGATGCCCCGTCTCGATACACCCACGACTAGGGACTTTGAAGGATGTACTTATGGACTACCATGTCCCCACTAGTATGATCCGCATCATAGTCCAGGTAGTCAAGTACAGATCCTAAGGGCTTTACCAACATGTAACAGGGAGACAATCAGTGTACAAGTTAAGGTAAAGAGCAACCAGATAGCATACTATCATGTCGAGCAAGAAAGTCCTCCCTATATATGTCCCAGCATCCACTACAATATACATCCTATGTATAGTAATGGCCTCTAGGGCATACATATAACTAACAATCTCCCACTTGCACTAGGGCCATCTGTAGCAGTGGTTGTAGTATCTCATACTCAACCATCCCATAAAAGTCTCTCTTTGGGAACAGGCCTTTGTGAGTGGATCCGCTGTGTTGTCCTCTGAGTCTACTCTCCTATCCTCGATCTCCCTGGAGATCAACCATCTCCATGATCAGGTGACACTGCCTTAGAATATGTCTGGATCACTGATGGGACCGACGTTCCTTGGCATAAGCCACAACTCCATTGTCTTACAATGGTTGGAACGTAGTTCATCTCATGAACCAATATACATCCAAACAGCCTCTTTGGTAGCATCTTAAGTAGCGATGTATGCTGCCTTTATCGTCTAGTATGTCACGGTATCTAGCTTGGAACTCTTCCAACATACCGTCCCTCCACTGAGGGTAAAGACAATGCCTGTGACTGACATTCAGTCGTCCTTATCATCCTGGAACCCTTCCAGTGATTCTCCCCAGGATCATGTGATACCATCTCACTTCGACAAGTGAGAATCCTAACATCCATTTAGATCTATCTCATAGATCCAAAATCCAGGAGTTAGTAGGTATCATTATGATCCTATATGGAGAATCATTGTGATAAACGGAGATTGACCGAGCGTAGCATAGGAAACTCTTTCCCTATCAAGAGTATGTCATCCACGTACTCTACGAGGATCAACACCATACTCCCTACTACCTTTTTGTTTATACAAGGTTCATCTACCATTTTGATGATATCAAACTCTTTGACTAATCCATCAAAACAGATGTTCCAACTCCGCGATGCCTGCTTTAATCCTATAAAGCATCTTGCACACGTTTCCGCTGCTCCCACTGTCTACGAAGCCCTCTGGCTGTGTACTTATAGACGCTCTCTTCTAAATCATCATTTAGAAAAGCAGTCAAGACACCCAACCACCAGATATCGCAGTCATGGTATGTAGCCGTGACAAGTAGGATCTGGATGGACTTAAGCATAGCTACTTGAAAAGGTTTCATCATTATCCACACCTGGTCAATGATGCAAACTTTTAACAAGTCTAGCTTTGAAAGTCTCAACTTTTCCATGTACACCAAGTAATCTTCTCAAGATATACTTGCTCCTGATGGGGATTTAACCCTTCAGATATAGCAACCAAAGTCCATACTTTGTTGGTGTATATGGATTCCATCTCAGATCACTAAGCATCCAGCCATTCTTACAGAGTCTTACTCCTGATGGCCAGCTCGAAACTAGTTGGGTCATCATCTCATGATGCAATCCTCGCTCCCACTGTCATAGAGAAACAGAAGTATCTCTCAGGTGGGGTAGGAACCCTACTAGATCGGCGGAGAGGCTGAGGTTCGTTGGAATCTACTGAATCCTTTGGTTCTACCAAATCATCTGCTGTTGTTTGTATAGCTGGAACCTTTCCAGTTGTACATAACAGACCTTGCCTCGAGCCTGTCCGGATTATATTTTTAGACATAGCCCGGACAACCCCAAATCTTAACCAACTTAAGATATGGGCTCTTCCCTTATCATATCACATATGAAATGGTAGGCAACTGATTTGATTTGAACCCTATTCAATAGGTATGCAGCTTCTCATGTGCATAACACCCAAAAGGAAATAGGTAGCTCAGTATTACTCATCATAGAGCACACCTTATCACATAGGGTGTAATTGCTCCACCCCGATATACCATCGTGCTATGGTGTATGCAGAGGAGTAATGCTGAGAGAGAATCTCATTCTCCTTAAGAAAAGTCCAGGATTTCCGTGCTCAAGTATTCTCCTCCTCGATCACATCAAAGGACATAATACTTATACCCTTATTGGTTCTCTACTTCTAACTTATATTCTATGAATATCTCAAAAGGTTCGGACTTGTGTTTCAACAGGAACATATGTCTGAATCTTGAGAGATTATCAGAGAATGTAATGAAGTACAAAGAACCGGTCTTGGCACGTGTAGACAGGGGACCTACATACATCAACATGTATCATCCCAAGAGTTCACTAACTCTTTCTCTGTTTCCAATAAACAGAGCTAGTGTCATTATATCTTTGTGACATGACTGGCAAGTTTCACAAGATGTAGATTCAAACTGATTTAAATATGCATCTACATGTAACTTCAGCTAGTCGGGTCACATTGATCTGACCTAGTCTACAATACCTTAAGAAGGATCCGTTCATTTCTGAACTCTTCCTCTTGTGTGTGTTCCGTACACTAAGAACTGTAGTTTGATTTAGAACATCAATGCTTTTAGATAACGTGCCTGAACCGATCAACTTTTGATATAGGAAATGTTCAAAACATTATCCAACAATACAAAATTTTACCGTTTCTTTACTAATAAAGAGACAGATATGATTTTGTATATCAGGTTCGGTATCTAATAACATTCGTTCAGAATCAATGTATTTGTAATACAGGGTGACAGTGACCAACAGACTTGGCTGCAACACTTGTCCCGTTTTCTGCCTCATGAAACTTATCACCCGTTCTCAGTTCTCTACCTTTCTGTAGCCCTATGTAACAGATTACATATCTGGGATCCTGATCTGGTATCACATACCCAGGACGTAAAGGATACTGAGAAACAGTTCTGTATAATGAACACACCCGAAGATGATGCATCAGCATGCACTCTCTTCGTTTGGGCGGCACGGGAATTCTGGTAATCCCCAATTTCCTTCTCTGTCTTATAACAATTATAAGTTGGAGCGGGACCAACGTTCCCCAGCTCAGTATAACAAGCGGATTCGGTCAAAAAACCGTATTATTATCTTGATTAAGGCGTGATATGGTCGCTACCTGGAGAGAGAGAGAAGAAAACACTCAGCGTGCGCTCTTGCAAGAATAGATTGGTTATTATTTTATCTAATCAGGATGGCTCCCACTGCTTTTTATCAAATCTTCCTTCAAACCCTAAAAGGAAAGACTAGCCGGGATTAATTACACACTACAAGTTCGCCAATCTTTCAGCCAGGCCAGTGTCGGTACTTTGAGGGAGGTCCCCCGTGCTTTCGCACGAACCTAATTAATGTAAACCTCGTTTTCCCAGAGGCGTAACCTCGTTAACACCTTTCTAGACACCTACTTGATCGGCTAATTGTAATGTATAAAACTCTCCCAGGAGTAACTCTTACTCGCAGCGGGTATCGGGATCCAACTATCTCATAGAAGGTATGCAATCTCATTGCAAATTTCAACACTTGAAATTCCCGACAATATTTTGCCCCTAGCAGCTTATGACCTTGGCTAAGGTCAACAAATCATAAGTGCTAGCCAAGTTCAACCCGTCATTTCCCGATTGAATTAAACCCACCCGCACGATCCTTGGCTAAGGTCAACAAAGTCGCACGACTACCCTAACTCAATCGCATCATATGCTTATACAGATAAGCACTAATCAGCTACCGCACACTACGCCTTGGCTAAGGTCAACAAACGTAGCACGAATACTAACCAGTACTTATCTGAAATGACGGAGGGCTACGACGGGTTTTTCAGAAAACCCTTTGCATAATGAACTTGATATCGTTGTAGAATCAAATGATTTTGAAATGGAGTGCTTTTGAGGCTTTTCTAGTTTTGCTAAAGGAGTCACTCCCGGTGAAGGGATCGTCGGTCCTTTCCTCGTCGAATGAGGTGCGGGATATATCGTATATATCACTGTGCAAAGCAAGAACTGTAGCTACCTGTTTTATTTTGAAATTCGATTCTACAACATCTTAGGTTTCTTTTATTTCATTAATCTCATTAATGAAGTCCCATCATTTAAGGTACCTAAACATCACAGATAAATACGACGTACACTTATGCCATCCGCATTCGCCTCGATGTCCCCTCGTGCACCGTTAGGTTAGGTAACTAACGGCAGAGCAGGGCAGGGCTAGCGCGGGTGTAAAACATAAGTAACATCTATATAATATATCATATATACTATATACGGTATCTATCACAGAACATCACATGATCACATCACAGATATCGCAGCAGAAGAAACATATGAAATATTGGATATACTAGGACGTCCGTGTTTTCAATACGAGCCAGTATAAAACACGGATTCCACGGTCGTGATGAATAGCCAAACCCACACCCCTAGACCCCTACGAGAGCGGAAAGCAACCCTACCAATTATGGAGTTAGGAGACCCGGACTCGACTCCTCGAGTTGGTCTCCCACTGGACTCCAGAACCCGGTTACTTGTGCCCTCCTCCTTGGGTCTATCCTAGTGCGGAAAAGTAAATAATATACAAACGGTGACATCTTCCGCAACCTGGAAGTGCCCCAATAAAAGAATATTACATACAAGTTTTTACATGAATGAAAATGAAAAACACTCATCTCACATAAAAAACCCCGGCTATTCAAACACGACGATCCAATATAACATATCCAGCAACACATAACATCACATGTCATCAACGTAAGTAAATATGCGCATCCCAATTGTCGTTGACATATAGCAACGAAACATGCGATATCACATATTACACTTACGGTCACAGAAAAGAAAGTGTAAAACTACAACAGTTGGAATCCGCAACCACCTCAGACATCGCATGCCTGACCAAATGAATTCCTTAGACATCGCATGCCTAACAATTATAAACCCCGCATTTTAGTCTCAAAATCGAAAACTCTTTTCAATATCAAGTCGGGCAATTCAACAAGATTCCCGACATCCTGATCGAATGCTCGTCGCAAACTTCAGTAGACGGCCGCACCCCCGATACCGTCGATGAAGTGCACCAAGGCGGAACACCGCTACCGCGAGCACCCGGACGGATGCTTTCGGCGACGGGGTTCTCCTACAGTCACTTGGTCGGGGCTATGGAGTGAGGCTGTCTATTAAGTTTACCCGGCGAGTATCCGCGTACGCTACGTGATTGCGACGGACTTTTGATCACATCAAAATTCCGTGGCAACCGATCAAGTGAGACTAAAGTGCTACATTTATAACATTCATTCAGTTATCACATAACTATTTGTGAATTCCAATTATTGTATCCCATTCCGGATAAATAGAAAATGTCAAACTTTCCGATCGAACAATCGAACACCCAAGTTTTCCCGATACAGATCAACACATGAAATAAGTCTAACAACATTCAGTTCGTGCCTCAGTACCAACGGTCCAGCCGTAGAAGGGTCAAGCCAACGCCTCACATGTGGCACGCCGTACTGCCCCAAACCCGAAGGTTCAAAGGGCAGTTCAAGACGGTCACATAATCGAGTTAAGGTTTGTTGTCTTCTAGAGGGTCCATCGCGTTACTTGCACTACTTAGAACGTCGTTAAACTTCGGAAAAATCCAACACTTGGAAATTTCCCGACAGGGGAAAAATTGGGTATTTATATCCGGTCGAATTTTTTAACATATTCTAAAAATACCCGGAAAAGCACACCGACAAAATTTAGACAGTCCGATCGAATACACCGAGTGCCCAATACAACCCAGAAAATACAACTCTGGAATAAATATTAAAAATATCCAGAACACACAAGAAACACCAACACAAACAACTGAAGAAAACACACATGCTAATCATCACAGACGGCCGCGGAACCGCCGCAAAAGGGGGGTCAACGCCGCGGTTACGCGGCCGTACTGTTGAATCAGGTTGTCGTTTTCTCCAGTTTGCCTTAGAATTTCCTGCACATTTCTCTGCATATTTTTAATTCCAAAAAAATCCACATTTTACAGAAATTTCCAGAGAGCATTTTTCAAGTCGGGGTTTTGGGTCGATCGGACTTCTAACTCCGTCGGGACTTCGCCTAAGGCTCTAGCTAGGCTCTAATACCACTGTAGGGTTCCTAGGCACTCTCAAGAGGTCTCACAAGGCATCAACCATGCCAATTTCAAATTTTATGGTGCCGAGAAACCCTAGTGTACGGATCGTTTGCTAGAAATCTAGGCGAAAAAGAAATCTAGTTAACACTTAACTAAAAGTTTAACGGAAATACAACCTTTGTAGATCCGGTGCTCCACCTCCATAGCTCCGCAACGAAGTCCCCTCGGCTGTCCAAATCAAATCCGGGCTCCAGCGTCGGCTTCATCGGAGAATGGACGGTCTAGGTCGTCGACGACGTGCCGAAGATGATCTACGTCGAAGCATCACTAGATCAAGCTCCACCTTCACCTAGTCTTGAAAACTTGTGAAGGAAACACACTCTACTACTTGGCAAGAGGTAGAGGATGAAGAAATAGGAAGTGGGTAGACTTTAGTTTTGGATTTCTCACTCATTTGCATCAATCACCATTGATGGAGGAAGGTATCTTCATGAAGAAGAAGAAGAGGAAGAAGATGATAAAAATTATGATAAGTATTAAAGAATAAATAAAAATCCATTCTTATCATAATTCTCACCATGGTTAGGTGTAGAGAATTAACTTGAGTTAATTGAATTGGTTAGGGTTAAGCATGAGACAAAATGGTGACTAAGTCAAAAGTTCATGAAGCTTCATGAAAGAAGACAAAAGAAAGCCACCATTCTATTTTACGCAATTTATTTTCCAAAAATAAAAACAAATGAATAAATGAATAATCAAATAAAAACCCTAACCATTTCTTTAACCAAGGTTTAATTCTTTACACAAATCCTAATTTGCATGTATCATCAAATATGATACAAACAAGTGCACAAAATCATATCGCATATGCAATGCGCACAACCGAGCGAGAAAATCCATTTAAAGTGAACCGATACTTGTTAATGCAAAGTAATATATCAAATATATAATTATGCATTAAATCATTAAATCAACACTTGATTTAACGATCCGGTCATGACGCACATAACCGACTGGTATCATTAGTAACATCTTATCGAATCAACACTTGATCCGATAACCCGGCTATATCGCATATAACCGATCAATGTCACATCGCGAGAATCGAATACAGTATCACATACTCGTATTATTCTCGGTCCCGCACATATCTCAAATGCGCTCCTATTTCGTTTCGCTTGAGCCAGGAAACCTCTGTGTAGGACTCTAAAGACTCGTCAATACGCCGGCAGCAGGTGATGATCATATCAAACACCCACAAGCCGTAAGCGGTCTGCTAAACGTAACGGCCACCCGGGTATTGAGCGATCTGAAGATCGACGAGCAAGCCCGCTCACACTCCAGTGAATCCGACCAGTAACACTACCGTACAGTCCGGTTTGATCGTCTGATATGTCGCATATCTTGCCTAGGGGTGGTAAACGTCAGACCCCAATAGCTCGATAAGTCGTGTCGATATGAGGTCTATAACAATTCGAGAAACTACTGGTAACACTTACCAGTAAATCTCAGCAATCCTGGCCAGGGATTTCCTGTTATAGCCAATCAAACACAGCGCAACATCAACTCCCTATACCGGGAGAGACGAATCCCCTCCTATCGCTCATTGCCTCCATGTGATTCGGGACTGTACCCAAAAACCACCGTTTTGCACGCCCTCTTGGACGTGGTAAGATGGAAATCAAAGCACAGTGGGAACCACACAAGACTCTATGACGATCTCGGGTCAACAGACTACTCTGTACCAGTGCCACCAGAGAACTGCCATCTGACGTGAGGTATAATACCATCTGGGAGTTCTCGGCGAGTCCGTCCAGTGTACCCAGTCTCTACTGAGCACCCGTATATCATCCCTGATGTCAAACACCAATGGATATGGGATCATCCATCGCCCATCTGTATGGGTCGAGAAGGTATACGCTAGTCTACTCTGGTATATCGATGCCCCGTCTCGATACACCCACGACTAGGGACTTTGAAGGATGTACTTATGGACTACCATGTCCCCACTAGTATGATCCGCATCATAGTCCAGGTAGTCAAGTACAGATCCTAAGGTCTTTACCAACATGTAACAGGGAGACAATCAGTGTACACGTTAAGGTAAAGAGCAACCAGATAGCATACTATCATGTCGAGCAAGAAAGTCCTCCCTATATATGTCCCAGCATCCACTACAATATACATCCTATGTATAGTAATGGCCTCTAGGGCATACATATAACTAACAAATTTTTGGCGGGAACAAGGGCCAGCTCAGAAAGCAGCACATCAGCCCGAGGACTGGGCTCCCTCGCCGCTACTCTCGCTGCGTCGGGGTCATTGGACGGAATTCCCTGCCAGCACCTATCCCTAGACTACTGGATGGGTACGGGCCAGTCCTGAACCTCTGGCAGCCCGACGAAGAAAAACTTCTTCTTCCAATCGTGGATGGAAGAAGGCAAGACGACAACTCCTGACCCGGCTACGCTCCCCCGCTGCTTCATAAAGGAGAGGTAAACCCACATCGGGTTGCCCGCGCGAGTTCCGGGGTGACTTTTGTAAATAAGGGAGGAGGCAAGGATGGACAGATTAAAGGGGATCATCTGCAACTTCAGCCGGACCAGAAACCCAAGGAGAATCCTCCAGAAGTTCGGCACTAACTGGCCCGGGGCTAACCCAAAGTAATTTAGCGCAGCTACAACCTCGGGAGAGAATGGCAGGCGCATTCCGGTCCAAAGGGCTTCCAGGTACAAGGCGATCTTTCTACCCCTCACCTGATCTGCCCTCTCTCCTTCCTCGGCCAAGCGTAGCGTGTAGCCAGAAGGAATATAGAAACGAGCCCGGACGGTGACAAGCTCGTCCTCATATCTCACTGAGGACGACGCACCAGGAGCGTCCTCCGCCACCGCTTCGGGAACCGCCCCTGACGCGCGACCCCGGGAAGAGGATCTAACCCCAACTTCCCTGAGGGGCTCCAACCCAGGGGAAGAATCCCTAGAATCTACCCTTATGACATCTACAGACTCCTCAAAACAAGACATCTAACATGATGGGAAGAAGTCCTTAAGAAGAGAAAACGCAATATCCGACCTAAACGGAGAGCGCCAAGCAAATAAGACCCAGAATGAGAAAAATGTGAAGAGTGAGAGATCCTTAATCAGGCCTCCTCCCTATTTATGCTACCGGCGTCCTCATCCAGCGGCGACGGTCGACTCCCGCCAAAACGATTCAGTGCACTTGACGGCCACGATCGCCCCACCTGTCGCAAGCGCATTGGCGGCGTCCCATCGGACGTCAGAAGCCTGCGGCACGTCACATCAGCCAACAGGCCCCGACACGTGGTCTGTCGCTTCAGCAAAAGTGCACACGATCCGGCGCACCCTCTTTAATGCGAAGGATCTCGCCCCGATTCGCAGGCCTCATCCAGAAAAGACAACCAATTGCCCAGAGACACACCCGATGATATTTTCGGAAAAGAGCTCATCTCGGGTGATCCGGCAAACCACTCTCGACCCGACCCGTCAGCTGGTCGGGACGAGAGTGGGGGGCTAATGATGATGCTCGATATCAGTGATCTCCCAGATCAGGACACGTGGCAGATGACGTGTCTCAGGACTCACAAGAAAGGACCTACAATGGCCGACCAGACCACTCCTGTGCCCGTCCTACAAGCAAACGCTGGCTCACCTCCGAGCCCCCAGCACAATTGGCCTCCTCGGCCCTACAGCTCGTCTCCGAGCTATCACAGGCCCGAGCCTCCTCGGCCCTCTCAGCTCGCCTCCATGCTCGAGCAGAACCAAGATACTTCGGCTCTTCCGCTCCTCCGTGAGCTCTCCCGCTGAGGTCATCTTCCTCGGTCTCATCGACCGAACAACAGCACCGCTTGCAGACGTAACCACCATACCGCGAATCTCGCCACGCGCGAGATCTCCGCCGGCCACATCCCACGTTCCACGCCACTACGAATCTCGCCATTAATGGGAGGTCCCGCTCATCACGCGAGCGTGACGTTGGGAGCGTAACGGCCGGCGTGATTCTCGCGTCTGCCTCGCCTGTTGCCACCGCTATATAAACCCCTTCATCAGACGGTTCAAATAAGCCATTTTTACTCCACTAAGCTGTTACTCTGCTCGGATCTCTAGTCTAACTTGACCGTCGGAGGGTCCTCGGTGGTACAACCACCTCGGGACTTCCTTGCAGGTAGCTCGGCAACCACAACCTCAATCCATTGAGATCCACACGCTTCAGGAGCGACAGCCTCCAGATCCAATCTCAGTCACCCATCGCCGCCATCAGCAGATCAACGGAAGGTAACATCTTGGCACGATCCAGATCGTGTCAGATCCCGAATTGGAAGAATAAATATAGAGTTTACGAATTTATCATCTATAATATATAAAATTTTAAAACAGCTTTACAAAATAAAATAAGGAGGGAGTACTTTTTACCTCCTTTGAACTTTCAATATGTTCTCTATTCGATAAAAAAGAAGAAGAAAAAGTTCAAGCATTACTTCAAAATATCCCCCCCATTGATTAAGATAGTATAAAAAGAAAAGCACGTATTGAAAAAGAAAGAAGCATGGAATCTTATGGGAAATTGAAGCCACGCATCTGACAAGGTATCCACTAATCAAAAATTGTGATTAACGTAGATTCATTTGCATTTCCTGAGAATTAAGGAAAAAACTTCTATGTAAGTGTTTGCATAGTGCAAATCACTTACAAATTTTTGGATGTCTTTTCTTGTATAAATCTCAAAGCCATCCAAGTGCTTGCAAGTGGTTTATACCATACAAGCTCTTACATACTAGTTTTTTTTCCCGAAATTAGAACACTACTAATTTTTAAAGACCAGTACTTTTCCTATCCGCAGTTTGTCTACTCAAAAGTTTATCCAAGAGACAAAATGGTGGGAACCACAACATGTTGGTAATAGTATCAAACAGGTGGGTCCATGGTGTTTATCTCTTATGCAAAATTTTAGGTAGACAAATTGCAGTAGAAAAAATATTTTTGATTTTTAAAATCCAATCATTAATTCAAGTTCATGCTATTTTTACACCATTAAGTACAAGTATTCAACAAGCCACTAATTTAAGCAGCGCAATCATCGGCTCTCTTTGGCCTAGAAAAAAATCGACAAACTCCTCAGCTAATAGCAATCAAGGAACCCAGCATAATTAAAAATAGGATTATTAGCTCTACTAATATAATGCGAACTCTTGAAGGGGCCGTGTTTCAAAATTCGCCCCCAGACCATGACGCCACATGACTCGCCAAAACTAGGAAAACGTAAACGTGAAGAATAGTATATATATGTCGATGGAGCCTGCGTCCCACTTCTTCTAGGCACAAGTGACTACTAGATTGGCTATCCCGTCTGTTCAAGAGTTTCACACCTAAATCTTGTGGGGCGTCGTTCAATCTTCCATGACCCGTAAACATAGAAATGGTGACCGCCGTAGATGACACGTGATAAGACCATATCGAGAAAGTGCGATACTCCATGATTTGTGCTATTGCGCGAGTAAATCTCAGCCGCTGGAAGATTTTTCTTGAGGCAATAAATAACGAATGTGTATTGGTTGTCTTCCTAGTCATGTGTTTATGAAGATGACCGGCCGTGTGTACACACCATTAAGGAATTCGTTTCTCGCAATGACGTATACTTTTATAACCTCAATCGTGCAGAGGAGACGTACGAGGCGGTGATAAGCCGCTTGGAGGGCCGCTGTGGGCTTCTACTTCCCCGGCGATCTCCTTTTCTTCAGGTGCTACTTTATGCAATATGGAGGATTTCCTCGGGTTGTACAACACTCTGTCGCCACAGTTGATGGACGAGGCCTTTGTAAAAATGCACACAGTTCACGGGCTTGATTTGATCTCAAAGAGCAGGCGGGATCGCTCAGTGTACCTTCTGCTCGAGAGTTTTCAGCAAAGATTGGTCGCCACGTCTTGCTCGGCGGATGAGGAACCTGGGGAGTCTATGGCTTCTAGGGCCCACGAGTACCGTCGAAGGGAACGGGTCAAGGCTGCATAGGATCGGTTGGAGGAGCTTTCCTCGGTGTATCACCGACAATGCTTCCTTAATTCCCGACCCCCTTTGCTGTAATTGTTGTAAGGCTGGTCAAGCCTGCGTCCCACTTCTTTTAGGCACAAGTGACTACTAGATTGGCTATCCCGTCTGTTCAAGAGTTTCACACCTAAATCTTGTGGGGCGGCGGCATCCCGTTTGTCTATCTCATATTTCCTCTACTTCCTAATGAAAAGTATGCCTAAATTTACAGCTATAACATTTTTATTGTGCACATAAAATTATTTTAAAACAACGTACTCTCTATCTATTTATACACTAATATAAAGTGGTATCAAAAATAAAAAACAGTAATATAAAATGGTATCAAATGTGGAAATTTAGATATTTCCACTTGTGTCCCTTCACTTTGTCTATACTCTCTTGCATCAAATTTGGACTATATTGATATTTTGGGGAATATGGTTTGGTGGTATGGACAAACATGTAAATTTAGCTATTGCAAAACTTTTGGATTCCCATTTTGCTCTTCACATTAAGTATTGTGGAGTTTTTATGGTATGGATAAACATGTAAATTTAAGTATGAGTAAAAATTTATAATATAAATATAGTTAAGTAAATTTAGTTATATAAATTTAGCCACGGACATAGCTTAATAATAAATATCATCATTGCGGGTTTTAAAATTTTTACAAATAAATACTACATCTTTTATCTTCGTATGAATTCAAAGTTATAAAAATATAAAATGTAAAATTAAAAAAGGCTAAATTTCAACTTGCTGA
Organism: Agapanthus africanus; assembly: GCA_030015575.1. Lineage (NCBI taxonomy): Eukaryota > Viridiplantae > Streptophyta > Magnoliopsida > Asparagales > Amaryllidaceae > Agapanthus > Agapanthus africanus. Next base: position 694,651,460 of record CM057342.1, on the reverse strand, counting down.
CATAAACTATAGACATTTCCCCAAACGATACTATTAACTTTCAAAATGATGGATTAATACCATAAATTTTCAAAAGTATAAAAAAAACTCTTGAGAAAAATTACAAAATTAACAAAATACCCCTCATATAATAAAAAAGACTATATTTGCAAAAAAGAGGGTTTTTTTTTGGTAATTTTGTAATTTTCCTCATTTTTTTGATGCTTTTGAAAGTTCATGGTACCAATCCATCATTTTGAAAGTTTATGGTATCATTTGGGAAAAGTGCCTATAGTTCATGGTAGTAAGTTGAAATTTAGCCAAAAAAATAAAAGAACTTGCGATTTTGTTTATCTTTGCATCCAAGAAAGTTTTTGGCATTTAGTTGCTATGATATTCAGTTAAAAAATGCTAAGATCAATATTCGGTGAAATTTAATCTGATTTTCTAAAAATCTTATAATGGATTTTGTTCATTATTTTTGGATAAACATAATGCGTTTTATTTTTTAGAAACAAATACTGCGAACTTTAAACATTTTTCAAATAAATAACATGGTCTTTGTTTTTGGTAAATAAACATCATGGACTAGTAAAAAATACCATAGACTTTTACATCGATAAATCTTGAATCATATACAAATATTGCTTTATATAATCAATTTTTCTAATGTATACAATTTTCATGCATTATTCGTAAATTCTGCCTATCATAACTCTTCCATGTATACAAGTGCAAATCCCATTCAAACTATTACTTTTTTCAATTTCTCATCCTCCAACTATCATATATTATAAAATGGATATATAATTGCACATCCCATTCAAATTATTCGAAAAAGCATATAATGTATGGAAAATATAATCAACATTAGATATATCAAAACTTATCACATTACTACCGATAGTTCAGATTCAACAACTAATTACTGAAAACTGATAAATTTATTCATTTTTAGTTTCACTTGCATCACACATTCTTAAAACACCGAATTTTTTTTTCCATCTAGATCAAACATTTAAAACGTATATACTCACCTAATAAAATTTCGGATAGGTTATTATATACTAGTTTTTGGTACGTGTGATGCACGTGACCATACTTAGATGATGGTTATTTAAACCACCTTATTCCAGCGGCTGATTCTCAAAATTAATTATGATGATGTATAATGTCTAAAAATTAAGTAGTTTGCTTTTCTTGTTTTCTATCTTTTCTTTTGAATGTATGAAAGTGTTTGTTTATTTTGTTTTTGGATTATAGCAGCAGAGATATTCACGTAAATGGCACATGCCAAATACTAGAGGGCATGAGTATAAAACTCAACAGATCTTCTCATGCTTGGCCCCACTGCATCTTAGGATGGCAGGAATGACGGTGGGTCGCATTATGTGGGTCCAGACGCACGTGGCAGGCGGCTGCTGGCCTTGGTAGTTAGGGACTGTTTGGTTGCAGGATTAGCAATGGATTGCACGGTTTGGATTTAAGATTCCAAAACAACCTCAAATCCAAATCTCACAAGTTTTCCTAACCAAACAATGATTAGAAAGATCTACAAATTCAATAATAGGAATCCAATACCAACCAAACACAAAATTAGCCAATCAAGATTTTCCCAATTGTACTATTTGGAAATCCAAATTTCACAATCCTGCAGCCAAGCAGCCACTTAAGCGATATGATACTCTTTTTTAATTAATTAATTAATAGTTCAAAGCCCCGGCAACCAAAACACCATCGCATTGATTTCCCTAGCAACCTCACTAATTAATAGTCCAAAAGTTGTGTTTTCTGCTTAAGCGAGTCTTATGTTTGTTGACGGGATGTTGGGACGGATCCTGAAATTTTGGTTCGTGGGACGTTCTATAAGAAAAATTCATCAATAAATCTAACTAAATGATTGTTAAGATTTATGAGAAGAAAAGAAAATACAAAACACAATCAAAACACAAAGAAATTATTTTCAAACTTCTCTTCTTTATTCAACTTCAAAACGAAATACAAAATTCTCTTCTCTTCATTTCTTCTTCTTCATACCATACAAAATACTCCAATCAATCAAAATTTATAAGCCTAGAAAACCCTAAACCTATTTCGACTAAAATACCTAATTCATCTAATCAAATCTCCTAAACAAAACTTCAAATATCTTTCCAAACAAACTTTCCAAATTAAGTCCAAACAAATCTTCATCAAATCTTTCCAAATAATCCGCGGTTGTCCGATACAGACGTCTGCCTTAGAAATGTACAGACGTTTGTAGTTTAAACTGGTTTTCTGTTGATCGTTTTCACAGACATCTGTAGTTCTAGGATAGACGTCTGTGGTCTTCATAACTACAAGTAAAAATTCAACAAATCACCACCTTGACTTGTACTCTTCAAGCTGACTTCTATCTAAAGGAGCTAGTGCACTCTAAATAGAAATTTTAAAAGATTATAACATAGGGTTTTCAAAATTCAAAAGAGTAATTAGTCTCAAACCATAAGATCTAGTTAAAGATAACAATTTGAAATAAGATAAAAAGAACAAACTAGCTACTAGGTTGAAATTGCAACCTTTTTAACATCTTCAAATGCTCCCAAATTGTGTTGGAATCCATTGTAGGCTCGTAGAAGCTTTATGGAATAAGCTTGCAAGTCCATCTCCTCCTTCAAAGATGATCCAATTTGAAGGCTCAAGTACAATGGCTCCAAATGCAAACTAGAATTAACATAAGCAGTTAGGTTTCTAAGCTAACTAATTTGGAGTTGTAGTTCAAGCTCACTACTTATTTTCTCTCTTATTTTCTCTTTTTCTAAAGTGTAAAGAGAGAAGGAAGAAGGAGATGAGAGTTTGAATGAAAATAAAACCTTAATCATTTCTAAAGAAATGGTTACAAATATATTTTCCCCAAAACAATCAAAGCACATGGAGTAAACCAACCATCAAAGTGTCTATAACCTCCTCTTTATTACACATGTCACCATACTTCAATATGGTGAGGGTATAATGTGCCCTAGGCATAACATAAGCGTTAGAAAAAGAAATAAAAAGAAAGGAATTAAATTAATCACAATTTATACATATATATAAATATAACAATACAAGTACATATACATACACTTGTAATTAATTTCTAATGTATTTAAAATAGATAAAAAGACAAAATTAAATTAGTGAGAAAATACTAGGAAATATATACTACAAAAAATATGTATTAATATATTAAATCGGCACCCGATTTAATATCCGTTTTTTCCAAAAAGATCGGCTAGTATTTCAACCGTCTGATTACCGTTAGTGCATCCAATACACTAGTTTTAATCGAATCCAAGCGCGTACCAATGTACCACAACTACAACATTTCGCCAAATCCAGAATTTCTCTGTATGGGACTCTAAAAACTCGACAATACGCTGGTGGTGGGTTTAACCACAAGCATGTCAGCGACATTATCTGTACGTAACGGCTAATATTGTCAAAAAGGAGATCGACAAGCAAGATCGTCCGAAACTTTACTGAACTTATCAGCGACATGTATCATACAGTCCGATCTGTTCTTCTGAGAGTATCGCATATCCGGTCTAAGGGGGTGGATAACGTCAGACCCGTAATAACTTGATAAGTCGTGCCAGTGTCAAGTCCTATCACCAATCGAGAAACTACTGATCGCAATTAATAAATCTCATCCGTATAAGTCTAGGTCTTGTGGTGATGGCCAATCGTACACTGCGTGACATCAACCCCTAATACCGAGAGAAACGAATCCCCTTAATCGCTCACTGCCTCCAAGTGCTTTGGGACTGCACCTAAAAGCTACCTGTTTACATGACTCTTTAACACCGTGGTAGGGTAGCAATCAAGGTACGGTGGGAACACACTCGAGACAAATGGCGATTTTACGTCGACAGACTACGTTGTACTAATGTCACCTGAGAACTACTATCTAACAATAGATAAAATACCATCTAGCATGTTCTCGGTAAGTCCGTCCAGTGTAACCCATAACCCAATAGGCACTTGTATACAATCTTTGGTGACTGAATAACATCAATGGCTGTGAGACCGGCCATCGCCCTCGCCAGGGTGAAGAAACATATACACTAATCTATTCTGGAATATCCATACACAGTCTCGATATTCTCACAACTAGCTAGGGACATTTAAGGTTGTGCTTGTAGACTACCCAGTTCTCACAAGTGTGATCGCCATCATAACCCTGGCATTCAAGCATGAATCTTATGGGCTCTATCAATATACAACAGTGATATGCTATACCATACAAGACATGTACATAATGATAAATTCAAACCAGATATCATACTATCATATTGAGTAAGACTGTTCTACCTGTATAGATCCTTCCTCAATCATTATAATCCCTGGCTTACGATTACAATAATTACCTTGATGGCACTATATCCAACAATCTCCCACTTACACTTAAAGCTAATTATTTCGGCATCGCGTACCCACGGCCCGTGTGCTACCGAATACCCAACTTCTCTACTAATTAGTTTTAAAAACCGTGTTTGTGAAATATTCGTGTTTGAGAAATAGCTTTAGTGAGTGGATCCACTCTAATGTTTCTATCCTTATCTCTTTATATCTTAATTTCCTGGAGAACGTTTATCTCCCGAAATGAGCAATATCTATTTTAGAACTTGTCTGGATGTCTGATAGGACCAAGTTCATAACATGAACACCAAATCCAACAAACTTCTTAGACTTATCGTCCACTGAATTTTAATCAGTATCCTGCGTTATTCCTATCTCAGTATCTGCTTGGAACCCCATCCAACATACTGCCCCTCAAAAGAGGGTAAACTTGTAACTCTGACAGTCACTTTGTCATCCAGATTATCTTGGAAGCCAAAAGCGATAACCGCCTCTTGCAGGAAGCTTCCGTTATCATATATCAAGAGCATCCTCTTGTGTTCATACCTGTTTCCCATTGTTTCTGTAACGACTCTAATTTTACTGTACGAAAATTTTCAAATTAATGTACAGAATGGAGTTTGCAATCCTGAATACAAGTTATAAATTTAATTTGTTTAAGAACAACAAGAAATCACTTGTAGCTCATTGGTAAAGCCTTGCACTTTGTGACGTAGCCCCTGTGTTCGAATCCCATCAGCCACATTATATTATTTCTGAATTTTTTAAAAAACTTTTTGGAAGTCCAAAAGTTTACACATGCAATACACGTAAAAATGAAAAGACGGAAGAAATAAACATGTGTAAAATAATGTGTACACTGAGGAGGACACGTGTCACCAATCCGACGGCTCACCTCAGAAAATCGACTAGCGAGATCGGCTATTCCACCGGCGAGAACGGGTCGACCGTAGGCAATGGCCCCCGTGCTCTGCACACAAGACCCTTGGCCTACCCCTATTACCCCCATATTGTTTGATTTCTCTGCAAATTAACAGAGACTTCAATTTCATTCTTTAATCCAATTTTAAATGCATTTTAATTCTTTCTTCAATTCAAAAACTTTCACCCTATAAATACAACCCCATATCCTAGCCCCTCATCATTCTGAAATCTTTAGTCAAAATTATAAAAAATTCTCAAGTCCAAAATGAGTACAAGTGGAGTTATCCTAAGAACGACTTCCGGCGAGGATCTACACAAGTTCCAGCGACCCCACGACGCCACGAAGGCTATCGCCAACTTCCCCTACCTCTCCTCTCTCCTTCTAGCTTGTAAGTCCCACCCCTTCATCTCCTTCTACTTAAAAAGTCTCTTTTTATAAAACATGTAGGTAAGTGGAGTTATACCGACATTTGAATCTATAAATTATTGAAACCACAATTTCTATTAAGAATTGCTTATTCATATTTCTATATAATGCTTGTTAATCATTAAACAAATATTTAGAAACAAGTTTCACTCTAAAACTCCATGTTAATTAACTTTAATTAAGGTTTTACATTTAAATATCATGTACTTTCTATACGACATCTTTTAATTGTTTTGTTTAGCATACCTTTAAAAAACATCACGAATTAATGACCTACCTCTCACATACACACATCTTGATATAGCACGATTCTCTTGAGACATAACTTTTGTGGTAAATACGACTTTTCATCAAAATACCTTAAACTATAAAAACTCGGTTATCTTTAAATAGTATTATCAAATTCTTTGCAATTATGCCTCTACAACCCATTTTGGGGAACCCGCTATTGGATGGTGTGGATTATCGTACATTCTCGGGACTAGTAGAACGAGATGCAGACCTCCTCACGGAGCATACGATCTCGAAAGAATTTTAATACGATTTTTAAGAAAAACGAGATTTTCAACTTAATAAATAAAATTAATTTTTTAAATAATTATATAAATATCATCACACCATATATTTTTAATATATAATAAAATTCCATGTTTTCTAGAAAATAAAAGAATGACAAGTTTCATTAAAATACCATCAAGTTTCATTAAAATACTATGAACTATTTAAGCTAAGTTACTATTCACTAATATACCTCATTCTTTAAAATTCAAATCCATGGAAACCCTAAAGAACATAAATAATTATTCGAGATTTATTTTGAAACTATATAAAATATTTTTTATAAAACCACCCGAGATATATAAAATTACAATAAGGATCCTAGTAAATATAGGTTTAAGCGGGACCAATTCTCTTGAGCCTCAGGAAGCCGGAGAAAGCGGGTGCTTTCCTATTTAAGGTAGAAAACTAAAATGGGATTATCAATGGTAATTGTCTTGGAAAAAGACATAAATCCTGCCGTCCATGTGCAGCACTTACCAATAACTCCTAAACCTAATTCAGGATCCAAATTCCGTTCTAAGTGCCTGACTCAAGTCTGAGTCCAAATCAATCTGAATCCAATTCACATGAATCCAATACACCAAACATGAATACTTGAAACTAAACCTGAATACCAGTACAATATCAAAATGACTTGACTTGACTTGACTGAACCATGGTTATGACTTGACTTCATTACATGACTACTTGATACATCCTGAAACTGTTTACATGAACAACTTATACCATGGTTTCGGCAAGTCTGATAATTACCAATCTATACAATATACATTACGGGGTTTAATGGGGTAGATTAGTAAGGAATGAGTTAAAAGTGGCACGATGATGGACACTAAAAGGCACCTACATGAACATCCTGTGCCGTTATCCCGTAGATTTTGACGGGACCTTGTACTTACATGTTAGCATAGTCCATGTGATAGTTGGACTGTTAGTTATATATATGTCCTAGAGGCCATTGTTGTACATATGATGTATATTATAGTGGATGCTTGGATATATATAGAGAGGACTTTCTTGCTCGTCATGATAGTATACTATTTGGTTTTACTTTGTCTTAATATGTTGATGTAAGTGCACGGCAGCGCCCTGGTCGTCTGTACGAGCTCAAAATGCGGAATACAAGAACTTTTCTAAAAACTAGAACCGGCGCTACTGCGGACTTTTAAACCCGGATCGGGCCATTAACCTAATGCTAGCAAACTAGAGAAGGGGTAGAGAGATATACCGAGCGATCCGTGTCCTTCGGTCTTCTCGTCGTCGTCCCGATCTCCCCGCGGAATTTCCGGTCTTCATCTCCTCGTCGGAAGGGCACCACATCGCCGGGTTCTTTTACGGGCTCCCACCTCTGGACCGAGGCAACTCGGGCACGAAGTTGGCGAGTCGACGTGTCCAGGAATGCTGTAGGCTAGTGTAGAACTATATGTCCCATGGGGGTTATAAGAAGTTGCCATTTGGAATGGAGGTGAAGTACTTTGCTTTTGAGATGAACCAAGAGGATTTTGTGCAAGATAATGAGATAAAAATCCCACCTCTAAAAATATGGACAGCCCCTATCTTTGGCCGGCCCCTTGCAACAAAAGAATGAGAGGAGAGAGAAAAGTTAAGGAGAGGGAGCAATAATGCAAGGAAGAGAAACAATGTGATGATGAGGAATAATCATCACAACTAAAACTCACTCCAAAACCCATCACTCTTCTCATCACACAAAAGTCAAGCAATGATGAATAAAGAAGTCAAATGATGGTTAAACCATCATGAAGCAACAATATACAAAGACCACCCTCCACAATGTTAATTTGCTCATTTGCAAATAAGCCCTCCTCCACCAATTTTCAGCCAAGGAAAGAAACAAAGGAAAATGGCTGAAACGGAATGCAAACTGGCAACTTCAAAAAACTGATCCCGTAATAAATTACAGGAAAACCCCGCGACTGTATATACATACCCGCATTTGTATTCCGACCGAACACAAATGCAATGAGACAAAATCTACACTGTACAATACTAGGATCCGGCTTAAACCAAAGCCCGCTAGTATTATCCGTCCGATCATAATCCGTGCAATACCGCACCTATCTGATCGAACCCTGCCATATCTCGATACGGCCTCTACAGCGTTTCGCCCGAAACTTGAGAAACGGTCTGTGGGGGACTCTAAAGACTCGTCAACACTTTGGCTGTGGATTTAACCACTAGCACGTCAGAGGTATTAGCCATACGTGATGGGCTACCAGGTATTGACCAAAATGGACGTCGATGAGCAAACTCATCCTGACACCCTACTGAGCCTGTCAGTGACAATATCCGTACAGTCCGGTCCGTTCGTCTATGAGCATCGCATGGCGGGCCTAGGGGGTTGGTAAAAGTCAGACCCCCAAAAATGGTACAAGTCGTGTCGGAGTGTAACCCAGAACACCCTGAAATACTACTGGAATACCTACCAGTAAATCTCCTGCCTTGGCCAAGGACTTCGTGTAATGGCTCTCCTAGACACAGCGCGACCTCACCCCCAATACCGGGAGAGACGAACCCCTGAAGATCCGCTCACTGCCTCCATGTGGCTCGGGACTGTACCCAACTAAAACCTATTTGCACGACTCCTTTGAACCGTGGTAGGGTAGTAATCAAAGTACAGTGGGAACTCACACGAGACAAATGACGATCTCAGGTCGATGAACTAACCTGTACACATGTCACCAGGGAACTGCCATCTGACGTCAGGTATAAGACTAACTAGCATGTTCCCGGCGAGTCCTGTCCGGTGTACTCATAACCCAATGAGCACCTGTATACATCTTAGGTAAACCAACTGATACCAGTGGCTTGTGAGACCGGCCACCGCCCCTCATCGGGGTCTCGACTGAATACACTAGTCTACTCTGGAGTATCGATGCCCTGTATCGAAAACTCCCACGACTAGGGACCTTTTCAGGATGCGCTTATAGACCCCAGCTCCCACGTAACTGATCGCCATCATACTGCTGGCCGTCAAGCAAGAATCCTAAGGGCTCTATCAAAATACTCAAATCAATCAAAATTTATTAGCCTAGAAAACCCTAAACCTATTTTGACTAAAATACCTAATTCAACTAATTTAGATCTAATCAAATCTCCTAAATAAAACTTCAAATATCTTTACAAACAAACTTTCCAAATTAAGTCCAAATGAATTTTCATCAAATCTTTCCAAATAATCTGCGGTTATTCGATACAGACGTCTGCCTTAGAAATATGCAGACGTTTGTAGTTCAAATTGGTTTTCTGTTGATCGCTTTCACAGACGTCTGTAGTTCTAGGATAGACGTATGTGGTCTTCATAACTATAAGTCAAAATTCAACAAATCACCACCTTGACTAGTACTCTTCAAGCTGACTTCTATCTAAAGGAGATAGTGCACTCTAAATAGAAATTTTAAAAGATTATAACATAGGATTTTCAAAATTCAAAAGAGTAATTAGTCTCAAACCATAAGATCTAGTTAAAGATAACAATTTGAAATAAGATAAAAAGAATAAACTAGCTATTAGGTTCGCTTTTTTTCCCAATTTATAATTTGAAATTGCAACCTTTTTAATATCTTCAAATGCTCCCAAATTATGTTGAAATCCATTGTAGGCTCCTAGAAGCTTTATGGAATAAGCTTGCAAGTCCATCTCTTCCTTCAAAGATGATCCAATTTGAAGGCTCAAGTGCAATGGCTCCAAATTCAAACTAGAATTAACATAAGCAGTTAGGTTTCTAAGCTAACTAATTTGGAGTTGTAGTTCAAGCTCACTACTTATTTTCTCTCTCTTTTTTTTCTCTTTTTCTAAAGTGTAAAGAGAGGAGGAAGAAGGAGATGAGAGTTTGAATGAAAATAAAACCTTAATCATTTCTAAAGAAATGGTTACAAATATATTTTCCCCAAAACAATCAAAGCACTTGGAGTAAACCAACCATCAAAGTGTCTATAACCTCCTCTTTATTACACATGTCACTGTACTTCAATATGGTGAGGGTATAATGTGCCCTAGGCATAATATAAGCGTTAGAAAAAGAAATAAAAAGAAAGGAATTAAATTAATCACAATTTATACATATATATAAATGTAACAATACAAGTACATACACATACACTTGTAATTAATTTCTAATATATTTAAAATAGATAAAGAGACAAAATTAAATTAGTGAGAAAATACTAGTAAATACATACTACAAAAAATATGTATTAATTTATTAAATCGGCACCCGATTTATTATCCGTTTTTCCAAAAAGATCGGCTAGTATTTCAACCGTCTGATTACCGTCAGTGCATTCAATACACTAGTTTTAATCGAATCCAAGTGCGTACCAATGTACCACAACTACAACATTTCGCCAAATCCAGAATTTCTCTGTATGGGACTCTAAAGACTCGACAATACGCTGGTGGTGGGTTTAACCACAAGCACGTCAGCGACATTATCTGTACGTAACGGCTAATATTGTCAAAAAGGTGATCGACAAGCAAGATCGTCCGAAACTTTACTGAACTTATCAGCGACATGTATCATACAGTCCGATCTGTTCGTCTGAGAGTATCGCATATCCGGTCTAAGGGGGTGGATAACGTCAGATCCGTAATAACTTGATAAGTCATGCCGGTGTCAAGTCCTATCACCAATCGAGAAACTACTGATCGCAACTAATAAATCTCATCCGTATAGGTCTAGGTCTTGTGGTGATGGCCAATCGTACATTGCGTGACATCAACCACCAATACTGAGAGAAACGAATCCCCATAATCGCTCACTGCCTCCAAGTGCTTTGGGACTGCACCTAAAAGCTACCTGTTTACATGACTCTTTAAAACCGTGGTAGGGTAGCAATCAAGGTACAGTGGGAACACACTAGAGACAAATGGCGATTTTACGTCGACAGACTACGTTGTACTAATGTCACCTGAGAACTACTATCTAACAATAGATAAAATACCATCTAGCATGTTCTCGGTAAGTCTGTCCAGTGTAACTCATAACCCAATAAGCACTATACAATCTTTGGTGACTGAATAACATCAATGGCTGTGAGACCGGCCATCGCCCTCGCCAGGGTGAAGAAACATATACACTAATCTACTCTGGAATATCCATACCCAGTCTCGATATTCTCACAACTAGCTAGGGACATTTAAGGTTGTGCTTGTAGACTACCCAGTTCTCACAAGTGTGATTGCCATCATAACCCTGGCAGTCAAGCATGAATCCTATGGGCTCTATCAATATGCAACAGTGATATGCTATACCATACAATACATGTATATAATGATAAATTCAAACCAGATATCATATTATCATATTGAGTAAGACTGTTCTACCTGTATAGATCCTTCCTCAATCATCATAATCCCTGCCTTACGATTACAATAATTGCCTTGATGACACTATATCCAACAATCTCCCACTTACACTTAAAGCTAATTATTTTGGCATCGTGTACGTACGGCCCGTGTGCTACCGAATACCCAACTTCTCTACTAATTAGTTTTAAAAACCGTGTTTGTGAAATATTCGTGTTCGAGAAATAGCCTCAGTGAATGGATCCACTCTAATGTTTCTATCCTTATCTCTCTATATCTTAATTTCGCGGTGAACGTTTATCTCCCGAAATGAGCAATATCTGTCTTAGAACTTGTCTGGATATCTGATAGGATCAAGTTCATAACATGAATACCAAATCCAACAAACTTCTTAGACTTATCGTCCACTAAATTTTAATCAGTATCCTGTGTTATTCCTATCTCAGAATCCGCTTGGAACCCCATCCAACACACTGCCCCTCAAAAGAGGGTAGACTTGTAACTCTGACAGTCACTCTGTCATCCAGGTTATCTTGGAAGCCAAAAACGATAACCGCCTCTTGCAGGAGGCTGCCGTTATCATATATCAAGAGCATCCCCTTGTGTTCATACCTGTTTCCCATTATTTCTGTAACGACTCTAATTTTACTGTACGGAAATTTTCAAATTAATGTACAGAATGGAGTTTGCAAGCCTGAATACAAGTTATAAATTTAATTTGTTTAAGAACAGTAAGAAATCACTTGTAGTTTATTGGTAAAGCCTTGCACTATGTGACGTAGCCCCTGTGTTCGAATCCCATCAGCCACATATATTTTTTCTGAATTTTTTAAAAAACTTTTTGGAAGCCCAAAAGTTTACACATGTAAAAATGAAAAGACAGAAGAAATAAACATGTGTAAAATATTGTGTACACTGAGGAGGACACGTGTCACCAATCCGACGGCTTACCTCAGAAAATCGACTAGCGAGATCGGCTATTCCACCGGTGAGAACGGGTCGACCATAGGCAATGGCCCCCGTGCTCTGCACACAAGACTCTTGGCCTACCCCTATTACCCCCATATTGTTTGATTTCTCTGCAAATTAACAGAGACTTCAATTTCATTCTTTAATCCAATTTTAAATACATTTTAATTCTTTCTTCAATTCAAAAACTTTCACTCTATAAATACAATCCCATACCCTAGCCCCTTCTCATTCTGAAATCTCTTGTTAAAATTATAAACGACTTCCGACGAGGATCTACACAAGTTCCGGGATCCCACGACGCCACGAAGGCTACCGCCATCTTCCCCTACCTCTCCTCTCCCCTTCTAGCTTGTAAGTCCCACCCCTTCATCTCCTTCTACTTAAAAAGTCTCTTTTTATAAAACATGTAGGTAAGTGGAGTTATACCGACATTTGAATCTAGAAATTATTGAAGCCACAATTTCTATTAAGAATTGCTTATTCATATTTCTATATAATGCTTGTTAATCATTAAACAAATATTTAGAAACAAGTTTCACTCTAAAACTCTATGTTAATTAACTTTAATTAAGGTTTTACATCTAAATATCATGTACTTTCTATATGACATCTTTTAATTGTTTTGTTTAGCATACCTTTAAAAAACATCACGAATTAATGACCTACCTCTCATATACACACATCTTGATATAACACGATTCTCTTGAGACATAACTTTTGTGGTAAATACGGCTTTTCATCAAAATACCTTAAACTATAAAAACTCGGTTATCTTTAAATAGTATTATCAAATTCTTTACAATTATGCCTCTACAACCCATTTTGGGGAACCCGCTATTGGATGGTGCGGATTATCGCACATTCTCGGGACTAGTAGAACGAGATGCAGACCTCCTCACGGAGCATACGATCTCGAAAGAATTTTAATACGATTTTTAAGAAAAATGAGATTTTCAACTCAATAAATAAAATTAATTTTTTAAATAATTATATAAATATCATCAAACCATATATTTTTAATATATAATAAAATTCCATATTTTCTAGAAAATAAAAGAATGACAAGTTTCATTAAAATACCATCAAGTTTCATTAAAATACCATGAACTATTCAAACTAAGTTACTATTCACTAATATACCTCATTCTTTAAAATTCACATCCATGGAAACCCTAAAGAACATAAATAATTATTCGAGATTTATTTTGAAACTATATAAAATATTTTTTATAAAACCACTCGAGATATATAAAATTACAATAAGGATCCTAGTAAATATAGGTTTAAGAGAGACCAATTCTCTTGAGTCAGAAAGCCGGAGAAAGTGGGTGCTTTCCTATTTAAGGTAGAAAACTAAAATGGGGTTATCAATGGTAATTGTCTTGGAAAAAGATACAAATCCTGCCGTCCATGTGCAGCACTTACCAATAACTTCTAAACCTAATTCAGGATCTAAATTCCGTTCTAAGTGCCTGACTCAAGTCTGAGTCCAAATCAATCTGAATCCAATTCACATGAATCCAATACACCAAACATGAATACTTGAACCTAAACCTGAATACCAGTACAATATCAAAATGACTTGACTTGACTTGACTGAACCATGGTTATGACTTGACTTCATTACATGACTACTTGATACATCCTGAAACTGTTTACATGAACAACTTATACCATGGTTTCGGCAAGTCTGATAATTACCAATCTATACAATATACATTACGGGATTTAATGGGGTGACTAGTAAGGAATGTGTTAAAAGTGGCACGATGATGGACACTAAAAGACACCTACATGAACATCCTGTGCCGTTATCCCGTAGGTTTTGACGGGACCTTGTACTTACATGTTACCATAGTCCACGTGATAGTTGGACTCCTCTCGTATACACTGATACATTCTGTACCAAGTTACAAACAACCACGTTAGCATAACAAACAAATAATTTACTAGCTCTATTCTCTTTATATGTCTATTCCATTCTATCTTTCGTGACTTACCGAGCGCTAGTTCGCTGACGACATTCCTGTCTCTTCTTTCTTTGGAATGTTCGTCAGGAGGACCCGACTCTCAAGAGACCGAGCCCAGCCATGACGATTTGGAGCAGTTCACAGAGGAGCCATACTTCTAGGATTTTACTTGTAATTATTTTCTTTTCAGTTCATAGGCCACGGTTTAGGCATCGCTTTCTATTATTGTACTTTTCTTTTCAGTTGTATGTAAAGAAAGAATGTTAATAAAAGTTGCTGTTATTATTACATTTCTTGTTATTCTTGTGTATTCATTTTATATTTCTTATTTACACTTAACGTGTTTACTTCTGAGTAAATACGTCGCGGCCCCTCACGTCTACTTTTCCGTATACTGGGAAGCGGGGCATGACAGTTTCTCCAGAATTGGATTATACTTGCTGACTATATCCAATGCAAAAGCAAAATTATCCAGATCCTATGTGAAGGAACGCTTATGACATCCAAAGTTTAACCAATAATAGTATAGGAACCTCACTTTCTATTCAGAGTATGTCATCCAAATCCCTGGACAGTACTCCCTCCTACCTTTTTACCAGGTACATCTGTTGTTTTGATGAAATCAAACACTGTGACTGTCACATCAAAACAGATGATCCATTTCCGCTATACCTGCTTTAGTCTATAAATAGACATAAGCTACCTGCCCACCATGCTGCTGCTGCTCCTACTGATTATAACAACCCTCTGGCAGAGTCATATACACGTGCACTTCTAAAACTCATTTAGAACGACGTTATATTCATCCACCCGCCATGTCTTATAGTCAAGGACAACAGTAGCGATAAGCTTGGATCATCAAAACCTTCCCGTCATCATCTTTGAGGAAATTGAAGTACCTATCGGGTGGCTGAAGTTACCCACTAAATCTGCGAAGTGGCTAAATGGATCGTCGAATTAACTGAATCCTTAGGTTCTACTAAATTTTTAATAATCGTTTGTGGTTCTGAAGTGATTTCCAGTTCTACCATACTCCCACTAAAGCTTTCTGAAAAGAATACATTATACTAAAAATGTAGTGAGTCAAGAACAAAATAAATTTTGATCTCTTAAATGGTAGAATGTTAACCCTCGTCTATACCCGGGATAACCCATAAACTGCCATTACTGAAACGAGCCTTAAGTTTATCCGGATTCTGGTTTTAAGTATAAGACGGACAACTCTATATATCTTAATATCGTTAAGATTTGAATCCATTATATGTCCAATATAAAAACAAAAGCACTGATTTAGATGAAACCAGATTCAAAAAGTATACAGCTGTTTCCAGTGCACATCACCTGAATGGAAGAAGATCATGCATCATTACTCGTCAAGGAGCGCGCCGACGGATGAGTAATCTAACATAGAATACTATCACGGAATAGCTAGCATAAGTATCTATATCTTCGATCATCTTGAAGAATCCTGATACTTGCAACGTATGGTTCTCTAATTTATTTTTATACCTATAAACTTCTCACAATTTTGGACCTTGCATTCTAACAAAAATGCATGTCTAGAATAAGAGAAGTTATTGGTATTTGGAATATAGTGAGTACCAACCCCTTGTCCTAATGGACACTAGACAACATACAATACTTTGTATTGTTGGATATAGGTGCCCTCAAAACAATTATTGTAATTGAAGGAGGACCTATACGAGAGAATAATCTTACTCGAGATGATAGTATGATATCTAGTTTGTCTTTATCTTTCATGTGATGCATTTATTCATTATCACGTATCGTTTAGACATGAGATAAAACCTCTAGGATTTTTCTTGACTATAAGGACGATGATGGAGATCATACTAGTAGGGCCTGGGAACTCGATAAGCACATCCTTAAATGTCCCTAGTCATAGGAGTATCGAGACTGGGCATCGGCACTCTAGTTTAGAATAGTGTGTACGTTTCCTGACTCAGTTGGAGGATGATAGCTGATCTGCAGCTATTGGTGTTTGACATCGAGAATTGTATACATGTGCTCATTAGATGAGTTACACTGGACGGACCCACCGAGAACTCCTAATTGGTAATATACCAACGTCAGATAGCAGTTCTCTGGTGACATGAGTACATGGTAGTCTATAAAACCTGAGATTGCCATAACGTCTCATGTGTGTTCCCACTATATTTAGACTTTTACCCTACCACGGCTCAAAGGAGTCATGCAAACAGATTTTTGTTGGGTATAGTCCCGAAGCATATAGAGGCAATGAGCGGTCGAAGGGATTCGTCTCTCCCCGTATGGGGAGTTGATATCGCGTTGTGAAGGACATTACTACAGCCACAAGTCGGTGGCCACCGCAGTGGAGATAAAATGATAAGTGTTATCAGTTGTTTTTCCGATTGGTTATGAGTCTCTGTTGCATGACTTATCGAGTTATTGAGGTTTGACAAATTCCAAACCCTAAACCCGATATGCGATACTCTTAGACGAAGAGACCGGATTGTACGGTAACGCCATTGATAGACTTTGCAGGGTTCAGATGAGCTTGCTCGTTGACCGTCTTTCGATCAATATCTGGGTAGCCGTTACGTACAGCTAGTACTGCTAACATGCTTGTGGGCTATGTATATGATCTTAATCTACTGCCAGCGTATTTTCGAGTTTTTAGAGTCCCACACAGAGCTTTCCCAATACATGCGAGCATGTATATGGATACGTGCAGGAGTTCGATTAAACACATGTATTTGATACACGCATTTTAATCGGGTGTTTAATGATATTAGCCGGTATATATATGATATAATCGGATTATTAAATCAAGTGTTTATTTAATAATTAAATGTATATTTATATATTGATATATTTATATATTAATTAATATCATACTCACTTTATTATTTTCTTCTATTTATTAATATTTATATTTGATATAAATATTATGACATGTATATTGATACATATGAGATGGGTTTATAAGACTCATATGGTTATGATGAGAACATTCTTATTGTTTTGTTTAATTTCAAAAGAGAATGAGTCATGGAAAATAGAGGCTTGTAGAATGCTTGAGGTGTTTTCTTTGATGACTCATTTTGGATTTTGGATTTGGTTTTGTTCTCATCTTGAACCTTATCTTTTAATCATCATCTCCATGGATTCTTCACTTGAGTTTTTTCTCAAGTAAGAAAAGAAAAGAAAAGAAAAGAGAAGTAAATTAGTGAGCTAATTATTCTACATATCCTACTAATCATTTTTAGTAAGTTTAATTAGTGAGTTGGTTCACTTTGATGAGATCAATTTAAAGCTAAAAATTGTGTTGGAGTTATCGCAAGGTGGGTCATCTTCGGTAAGGAGATCACCGAGTAAGGTTGTTGTTCCCTTGTTAATTAAACACAATAAAAAGAGCTAAGCTCTGTTCAAACCCAATGAGGCAGCGCTTCACGTGCTCCCCACATGAGCTCCAGCGTCGGCCTCTTATAGGATTAAATCCTATAGTGGTGCCTCATGTGGAACATACGTGAGCGCCGGCGTGTAAAGCACATGAGAGCCTGTTATATAAGAATTAAATTCTTAAGTGGTGTCTACATGCATAGCACGTGAGCGCCAGCATCCAAACTAAAGCGGGTAGAATTAAATTCTACATGAGAAATATTTCCCCAAAATCCGAGATATTCTCTGTTAAACAGAACCGTTGGATCAAAAATCCAATGGTAATGATAAATCATCAAGTGATAGAATTAAATTCTATTAGGAGAAAATACCTCCCTAATCTTTCTAAGTGAGAAAGATATTCTCGGTTGGATCAAAAATCTAATGATAGAATTAAATTCAATTTTGGGAATATATTTTCCCAATATTTCTAAATAAAGAAAAATTGTGCTCTGCTAAACAGAGCACTCTTGGATTAAAATTCCAGTGATGATTAAAAATCATTGGTTGATAGAAATAAAATTCTATCGATGGGAAAATATTTCTCTAATCTTGTTAAAAACCAGAATATATATATTCTGTGAAATAAAATTCATTGGATCAAGATCCAACGGTGGATAAAATCCCCTAAATAATCTTTGAGACCAAGTAAAATCAATTAGTATCTCTTAAATGAGAGATTTTCTCAAACTAGTCAACAAATTTGACTCTCCTTTATAAAGGATGGAAAACATCAAAAAAAGAAAGAAAGGAGGAGATCAACACAAGTTTCTTTCCACAACAAAATCGAGAATTCAATTCTCTTATGAAGGAAAAAGATCTTTACTCTTCAAAACCCTAGGTAAAGAAAAGTATAGATAGCATTTATCTCTTTCGTCTAACATAAAGAAAACAAGAGTTTAACCCTCCACAAAAAAGAACTTAGTCATTCCCCCTGATATGAGATTTGAAAAGCAAATCTCTCCACAAATTGAGAATTTAATTCTCATTAGGGAGATTCTGTTCTCCAAACTCAAAGTCTGAGGAAAAAGTATTAGATCAAAAAGAAATAAAGACACATTGTTTAGGAATTTAATTCCTTCATAAATAGGGTTTAACCGTACATAAAGAACTTTGTTCTTATAAAAAATAGAAGAACTTAGTTCTCTAATAAAACTGATCTGAGATCTCCAAAACAGAGATCGTTAATAATCAAAATGTCATTAATAGAAGTTAAAACTTCTTCAGAAAATATCAACAAAGAAAAAGACTTGGTGCCTCACGTGCTTCCCACGTGAGCACCCAAAAGATTCCCTTAAATAGAACCCAGCGCCTCACGTGTTTCCCACATGAGCGCCCAATACAAAGGACTCGGCGCCTTACGTGCTTCCTACATGGGTGCTCAAAATAAAAGGCCCAGTGCCTCACGTGAAATACACATGAGCGCTGAGTAAAAGTGCAGAAGCACCATAAAATCAGTCCAAATGACTAAGTGTTTAGCACTAATTGGGCAGTACCCAGGTATCAGCGCCTCACGTGAAACACACGTGAGCACCCAATAAAATAAATGAGACAGCGCCTCACGTGCCCCTCACGTGAGCGCCATACAAAGTGCTTAGCACTCTATATTTAGTCAAAATGACTAAAGTACTTAGCACCGATTGGGCAACGCCCATATCTGAGCACCTCATGTGAAACACATATGAGCGCCAGAGCCCAAAACAAGTGCTTAGCATTTCTACATAAAAGGAAAATGGCTGAGTAAACAGAAC
Organism: Agapanthus africanus; assembly: GCA_030015575.1. Classification (NCBI taxonomy): domain Eukaryota; kingdom Viridiplantae; phylum Streptophyta; class Magnoliopsida; order Asparagales; family Amaryllidaceae; genus Agapanthus; species Agapanthus africanus. The sequence continues at coordinate 694,631,748 of CM057342.1, read as the reverse complement.
TACAAATAAATGCTTAGCACTTTTGAATAAAAAAAGAGAAGAAAAAGACTGAGCAGACCAAGCCCAAATTGGCTAAGTCTCTCTGAAAAGTTTCTTGCAGCTGGGTCCAAATACTCTGTTGTTAGATCTTAATAAAATTTAATGATCCTCAAAATATTGCTAAGTTGATCTTAGTCTAAAAATAAGATTAACATATTCTCAGTTAAAATAAATTGAGCCCAAATGCCCATATATTTAAGTTGATTTTAATCTCAAACTAGATTAATGGTCCTTAAATAAAACAAAAATATTTTTGAACTAAAAAAATATATAAACTAAGTTCAAAACCCAAATTCATAAATATACGGATTTGGACTGATCCACTTCCTACGGGCGACGACATAAAATAGTCTCCGTATACAATTCACGGGCAACCCCATAAAAAAAATAACACACAATATGAAGTGAACTACTGGAGAAGGAGAAAGCAGTTATCGCAAAACTGCAGGAGCTTGCGCCTGCAGGAAAGAGCGTCCCCACAATCAAAAACCCTTCACAAATGAGAGGGAATCTGATGAAGTCTGCTATATCGGTCGCATCTATCCAAACCTCCGATATACGGTGCCATAAATCAACTTGGTATCTTCGGAGAGGTGGATGGATATGTCTAAAATAGCATCCGCCCCTAAATTCAGCCAAGACGTTCAATCCCAGTTCGTCTATGTTTTCAGTGGTAAATAGATTCTGGCACGCCTGGTGGGACCTTTTTCTCTTTCCACTCCACACTTCGTGTGTCGTGTTTCGCGAACAAAATCGCGGTTCGCTATAGTTGCCCTTTGATTCGAAATACTGAAACTTGGTGTCTTGCTCCTGTGCAGAAAATAAATGGCTCTCAACTACACCTCATGCAACAACAACTCTCATTTCACCCCAACTAGAGGAGTGATCTATGGGCCCAACGTGGCCTCTATTTTCTCAATGCGTGGGGCAGGCCAGACAAGCCACTACCAGACTGTTCTTCAGGGCCATGCTCCCACCTATAAGTTTCGGTGTCTCAATGCCACAAGAAGAAGCTCTCAGAAAGTCGGTTTTTGATCGGCTGGCAACCACAACGACTCCTATCAGTAAGCCGTCAAACCCTGAAACTTCAGTCTTCAACAGGTGTTCACACTAGAATATTGCATTTAATACTGTCTATTTTTCTGCTCGTTTATTTATAGGTAGGTGCTTTTGATCCGTGTTTGCTACATGATTATAGATTATAGTTCCCAGTCCAAAATAACACAATCATGCAAAATCTCCACAGTTGCCAAAATCCAGAATATCTGCCAAAAACAGATAAAAATCCGGGTTCCGGTCATCCACACCCGTTCAGTGCCGCTTACCAGCTCAAGAGACAAGACGAAAAATAGTGGTCATTCGTGTCTTGGTCAAGCACAGAGCACGAGAGTGGTATCACAAAGATCAAGAGGTGCACGGAACTCGAGATTAAAGTCAAAAAGATTAAAAGTGTAGCCATTTTGGACTGTTGAAAATCTGAAGATATTTTGGAACCATTTTGCAATTTTGGACCCGTCAAACAGAAGAACAATGCAAAATGAGGAAACCCAAGAAAAACGATACGTTGATCCCTCCAAAGGACCTCGGAACCGCGGCTAATAGGCCTTTTGGGCGGCGGTTCCGCAACCAAGTCATATCATCTGTTGCTCGTATTTCATGAGTAGTTTGGTAATTATGTATGGGCTCAGAATATGGCCCTAGGATTTCAGTTCTCTGCCTATAAATCCTCTAGTTTTGAGCCAAGCCAAGGATGCCTTTCTTTATAAGGATTTAGTGTAGTTTAGTTTGTAGTTCTTCTTCTTCTTTATCTATTCTCCATGAAAATTGTAGTGAGAGCTTTTTGAGTGGAAGATTAATGAAGATGAGCGTTTTTCTTATCTTATATTTTTATTTAATTGTATTGTAATTTTAATTTCTAGTTGTAGGGTGTTTTTCGTCACCGCATTGAGATGGAAATATGCGTCGCTTGTCAGGCGTATACAGATTCCTTCCAGCCTAGGGTAGGCCGGGGTTTATTGATTGTGGGGATCCGAATCTCCAGCAGCCGTGGACTAAGCTGCCGTTAATTACCCCTTGCCTTTGGAGCGAAGGAATCTCTATTGACGGGTCAAACTGGTCATGTGAACTCAATGTGTAGTGTGCGTGTGTTGTGCATTGAGAGGTTTTGGATATATCGGGGGCCCACAGAGTTTACGGGGGTCCTGCTATCCGGATAGCGGGTTAGAGGTCAAGGGGGCTAGCAACCCCCTTGCAGGGTGCGGGGCAGCGCCCTGTTAGAAAAATTTTCTTCACGGGGGTGTATTTTGAGTGTGGGATAGTGTGGGAAAAAGTAGGGTGAGGAGCGTTTTAAAGACGCTAGGAAGCTGGGAGCTGGGCGCTGGCGCTTCACGTGCCCGGCACTTGGGCGTTGGGCGCCTCACGTGTCCAACACGTGGGCGCTGGAAGCCTTACGCGTCCGGCACGTGGACGTTGGGCGCTTGGGCGGCGGCGAAAGAAGGGGGCTTTTAACCCCGAAAATATGAGTTAAACTCTTTTTTTTATTTATAGAGTTAAACTCTGACAGATGTTGAATGGAGTTGAACTCCTATAAAAAGGGTTTGATTTTTGGAGTTAAACCCCAACAGATCTTGAATGGAGTTAAACTCCTAGAAATCTTTGGGGATGATCAAAGGGGACCCCTTTCTTCTCCCCTTTAACCTTGGATCTTCTTTTGAGTCTTTGATCTTCCCAAGATAGGATTTTTGGAGATGGGTTTCCTTCTTCCTCCTTTTCCGTTTGCCGGATCTTGGAGAAAATGGGGGTGAGATTTAAAAATCTCCCCCTTTTGAGATCTGAGTTCTCCTTCAAGGGTTTGATGGTGAAAAACTGTTTATTTTTGGAAAAAAGAAGAGTGAAACTCTTGATTTAATTCAAAAAAGGGAAGAAGGTTTAGAACCTTGACGAAGGAGAAAGAGGCACATAACCCTAATTTTTTAGAGAGAGAAAAAGTTATTATTGATTTTTTCATCATGTTGCCTTTATAAGCTACATACTTTATATATAGCCCCTTGGGTTTTACCAAATGACACTTGTGCCACCCCATACCTTATGTGCTTATTTCTTTTTTGCACATAAGCCATGGGGTTTACAAAATTTTGGCTTTCTTCCCATTTTACATATATTTATTTCTAAAAATTACATTTAGACTAATTTATTGCCTCCTTTTTGGCATGGAGCCGGCCCCTTCCATGCTTGGTCTTGACTTGGGCTTGGGCTCGAACCCACTTGACTTGGGGTTGACCTTGGTTTTGACTTGGTCAACTGGGGTGTAATTTTTGACCCCAACACTAGTGTAAGTTTTATTATTTGTTGTTAAGTAGTTGGTTTTCTTTTCTTTTCTTGTTTTGTTTTCTTTCTCTTCTAAACCGTATTTTTAAGCCATGATACTCGATGAAGTCTCTTGCTTAGGTAAGGGCCCAAATAGTTAGCTTACTACCATTTGTTAAAACCGTATTTTCCTTTCCTTCTTTTTTTTTCTTTCTTGTTTTGTTTTTCTTTGAAATGTGTGAATAATTCCACACTTGTTAGGGCTAAGGAAGGTTAGTATGAGGGATGGAAAAATCCTTTGTGCTTCTCTTCGCCAAACATCTTAAAACGAAGCTAGACCAAACAAACACAATCCCCTCACTTAGGCGCGCTATACGTGACATATAGCTGCGACCTAAGTCGAGAATTCCTTTGGGCGCACTACAACGTGACATGTAGTTGTAACTTAATTAAATATATGGTTGCGTGTGTTTGGCCTAGGGTTGGAAATAAGCGCATGTAGAGGACGGACAAGGGGTATTAGGAATTGATTTAGCGTTGGAAAGTTTGCTTAAACTCGCAAATCCCATTCCTATGTCCTCCTAATCCCCGCTACTTCCGATTATCACAACATCATTTCAAGAATGGTAAAAGACAAGCACAAGACTAATCCTAACTCTATTAACCAACCCTAACCCTAACAAGTTTACTTGAATATAAAATACGAACACTTAGGATATATTTGAACATACATATATACAATTTTTAATTGACTCGTCTAAAGCAAGAACGAACATACAACCATCTCCCTGTGGACGACCCGTGCTCAATCTGCTAGCTGCAAAGCGACACTGTCTTGATTGCGGTAAGTAGAACAATTGAACAAAGTGGAATGCATATCATATAGTTCCGCTCGATCACTCAAATGGCATCGTTGCCTGGGAGACGGTAACGTATTTCTTTCTTATCACTCGGGTTAATTTTTGTATATATATATAAAATAATAAATAATAATAAATATAATAAATTCCATTTTGTTATTTTTTGATATTTTTTGTGCAAGTGTGCAGGAAAATCTGGAGCAAGTACAGTGATCAATTCAAGAAACAAAGGGTTTAATACATAAGAACATAACAAGGGGAGTGTACAGAACAAGTTTGGAGATCCAACTCGTCAAATCCACCGCGGAACCGCGACCATTAGGTGCTAAAGGTGGCGGAACCGCGGCCAAACTTGATCTTTGTGTCCCCAAAATTTTTCAGGCTTCTTCTCTGCTCTAAACTTCTCCTCTGAACTCCACCGAATTGTATTTTGTGCAGTTTTCTTTGCACGGATTGTGCCGCCGCCAAATTTTTTTTATTTTAGATTTTGTTTGTTTATCGCTTTTCATATAATAATACGGATATTAAAGGGCTATAACACCAATTAAGATTGAGTGGGGATTTTATCACCCTTCCTAAGACCCCACAAATCACAAAAAACATACGCATTATCTTGAATTAATAAAAAATATCTAGACTAAACCTATAAAAACTTGTCGCACTTATTTAGAATAAGTGAAGGTTGCGGGGAATCAGTTGTTTATTTAAACTTGATTTTTTGGTGTCTAAGCTAGACAAGTGAGGATATAATTTTAAAAGGCCTGTCTCACAGTGATTTGTAAGCGAAACCCTCCTTACCTCACTTGTGCTTACCTGGCTACAGTTGGCAGTGAAGAGGCGATTCAAGGGTTATCCTGCAATTTGTCGCTTGGAAGTCTAGGAGCGGTCTAGTTGGACTTTGAAGACTCTAGCTCTAGGTGTTGTTTGTGCATATTGTGATTGTGATTGTGATTGTGTAAAGTTTAGTCCCATAATTCCGTATTTTTCAAAAACCAAAACAAACAATTTCAAAATTCAAAAAGAAAAATTCAAAAATTTTTATAAAAATTGGCCACTTCCACCCTCCCTATCGTTCATTCTTTTTCATAACACGGGTATCCCAAAACGACTAACTCTTGCTGAACTTTGGTACCGACAACCAGACATTTCTTTTTATAGTTCTTGCTTTGGTCGGACCTCGAACGATCCATCCATGTCCAAATTTCTTTGAGAGATCGGATAGACGCTTCTAGAACCAATAATTGGACACCGCACTCCACTTTGTATCAACTGTATCAAACTTTCACATCTTCTCATGTTGATACCCCATTTGAGAGTCAGGTTGCGACTCCGAAACCCATGTCCATTGCTGACAGAATTGTATAATCTTGTAACCGATTTTTCACTCCTTTCACCACTCCAAATTCGTTAGGACAACAATTCCAATCACCTTCTTATCATAATGTTGATCCTAATACTGTCTATTTTTCATATCCATCCGATTCCTATCAATCCTACCCGACTTTTACGTCTTCTCTAGACATTGCTTTTGAACAGCCATTTGGGAGTTTCATGTATCCATACGAATTTGAATCTTTTACTGAAACTCCTTCACAACCCATGTCCAGTCTTGAACAGTCATTAGAAGAATTTCGGTAGCGTCGTGCTAACAGATGGTGGATTTGAATGCATCCATGGCCGCCCTCATACAACCTAACGAACCGGCAACTAGTTTCTAACTAGCTCTGAATTTTCCAATATATGATGAGACGATAGGACAATTTGAGGATTTGAGTCATGAGAGTGAGCAGTACACCCTTCAAAATCAAACCTACCCATTCCAAATTGAATTCCACAACTCCGGTTTTGAAAGTCTATCGAGTGTCCCACATGAATCACCATTTGAAAATAGAACGTTTGATGAGTTGTGCGATTTTGTAGTGTTTGATTTTCCCAATTGTGAAGAGTCCATTTTAAGTGAAACCACACCCATCCTGTTGATCTCTACACCTCCAATCTAGAACCACAATTGATTGAAATCCATGCTTTTGATGAACTGTCTTAGAAATTTGAATTTCACTTGATTGAGGATATCGACGCTGGGAATATTTTGGATGATGTACCCACAATTTTGGATGAGTTTTTCTCACCAATTCATCATGTCCTTTCACTTCCGTATGGGCATCATCCCGAACCATTAACTATTTTTCCCGAACCCTATATGCGTCTGGAAATTGATGATGAATGCATGGATGAGCTGAATTTTGAGGAGAATTTTGAGGATAGTATTAAGGATGAAGCAGTTTTACTAGATATGTCAGATTTTCCAATTCATCATGTCCCTTCTATTGACTGTGACCATTCTCCTGAACGTTTAACCAACACCATTCCTCGATCATTTCCCTTATTCCTTTTAATCGTTCCCACTTTGCAAGACACCGTATCACCTTCATTTCCTGCGTCTGGTTCACCAAATCTGGTCGGCCCATGTTTTCATACGAATCTTGAGAGACTTGACTCTATTTCTCGACATGTTGATAGATTAGTACACTCCATTATTTCACTTCGGTCATTACAAATTGTACTAATTTATTCACTCTATTTCCACCCTCAAGTTCTTTTTCCATTTATTTTTCCCCTCCGCCATTCATTTCCTCTACCGAGACCGTATCCTGCTTCCATCCGCAAACGGTCTCGTTTATTCTTCATTTCTTTCCTCTACGCGTTCTTTCACCAATCCGGGTTTTATCGCAATAAAATTTTTAAATGGTTGGTGTTAACTTTTGGCCTATGTAAGGTCTTGTATAGATTAAAACTATTCTCTCCCCCTAACTCTGAACTTTAACGCTTAAACAGTAGAAACACTATTTCACCTAAGTTTGGGGGGATCTTTTTGTGTATATATTTTATTTGCCTTTTCTTTTATATATATAAAAAAAACCAGGAGAGCACCGACGGATTTTGACCCCTCAACAATTTTGACCCTTTTAGTGTAACACGACAGTGAGGACACTGTCAAGTTTAAGTTTGGGGGTATGCTCGGTAAACCTTTCTATCTTCGCATTCATGTGTATATTTTGCATTTGCATACTTATTTAGAAACCCACAAAAATTGAATTTTTTCCCCAAAATATAAAAACTTTGTCGTCAAGTTAGCTAGTAGGGTAATTTAGATCTTTATTCCAAAAATTTAGTTTAATACGTTAGAAATAACTAAATCTTAGGCTTAGGAATTGAAAACCCTAAAAATAACCCTCCTTCAGTTTAACCTTGGAAAATATACGTCCTTGCAGTTTTTTTAGAAGTAGGTAATCTTAAGTTCAGTTATTAAATTAAGTCGAGATGAAGGGAAAGTATTGAAAGCTTTATTGAAGGATAAATCTGAAAAATAGTTCATATTTTTAAGTCCAAATTCAGGAAGTATATACCCTACAAACTGCACTTACACGCACCGTGAAACTTGGGATAGTAGAGGATACCTAAAAATACTCTTGCCTGAAAGCGTAGTATGAAAGAAAAAACGGTATTTAACTAACCACCAAAAGAGTATCATTGAAAAATATATCCGGTCTTAAAAGGAAAAGAAAAATAAAGAAAAAAAATAAATTATAAGACCTGGAAACTGCTATTTGCGCTTTAAACTCACACATTCAGTAATCGGCTGATTAATGCCTCAGGAAGCAGTAATAGTCGCATGAAAGGTGTGTGAGCAAATCCGTCCATCATTATTGAAAGAAGTAGTATTAGGTACTAGGGCAAGGGTACTATAGCTTGAATTGAATTCTTGAGTGCAGGGGTGAAAATTTACACACACGTAGGGGTATATGATCGATATTTGGAGGAAAGATACGGATAAAGCATAAGTCTTATGTTTTCTGTAAAGATGATAAAAATTCCGGATTGGAGATTGCGCTTTAGAAGGAAAACTCAAGAGAAATCGAGATCTTTCTAAACTGTCAAAACGTATAGGATCTTAGGTTGAATAAATAGGAGGTTGTTCCCCGCCGAAAGACGTGGACGAAGACGCGGCGGACGTCTTGCCTGAATTTCGGGACAGATGCTAATAGGTGCTATCCGTCCACCTCTCCTAAGATGCCAAGTTGATTTATGGCACTGTATATCGAAGGTTTAAACGGACGCGGCCGATATAGCAGACTTCGTCAGATTCCCTCTCATTTGAGGGGTTTTTGATTGTGGGGACGCTCTTCCCTGCACATAATTACGCTACCGCATCGCGGTAACAACTTTCTCCTTCTCCAGATGGTCACTTCGTGTCGTGGGTGTTTGTTTTGTTTGTGGTTGCCGGTGGATTGTATACGGAGACTAATTTATGTTGTCGCCCGTAGGGCGTGGATTAGTCCAAATCCGTATTTTCTTAGATTTGGGTTTTAGTTTGTGTTTAAGGATACGTTAATCTCATTTAAGACTAAGATCAACTTAAACGTTTGTTAAGGATACATTAGTCTAATTTTAGACTACGATCGACTCAACGTTTGTTAAGAACATGTTAGTCTAATTTTAGACTAAGATCAACTTAACAGGATCATTTAGATCCAACAAAAGAGCATTTGAACTCTATTGTTTAGTTTAAGGACATGGTGGTCCAAGGTTAAGGACATCATAGTCCGTGAGTTTAAGGACCCCACAGTCTAAGGTTAAGGACATCATAGTCCGTGGGTTTAAAAGGACCCCACAGTCCGAGGTTAAGGACATCGTAGTCCGTGGGCTTAAGGACCCCACAGTCCAGGTTAAGGACATCGTAGTCCGTGAGTTTAAGGACCCCACAGTCCAGGTTAAGGACATCGTAGTCCGTGAGTTTAAGAACCCCACAGTCCAGGTTATGTGTGGTTGTCGGGACCCGCCATCTCTCTGAAGACGTTGAAGGATTACAACGACAGATATCAGAGGAGTAAAGAGATGTACCCTCGAACCGGTGTAAGTTGGTTGAAAGATCTGTAGTCCAATTTGGGACTAAGATCTGTTAAATATTTATGAGCAGACGGGCTCAATTAAATATAAGCTGAGGACTTATGGCTAATATTGGGCTAAGTCCAATAAACATTTTGTTTATTCTGGCTATTGAGCCTTTATTTGGGCTTGGACCTTTTAATAATGCTGAGCATTAGATCTTGACACTTTTTTTTGTCTTGTATTGAATGCAGAGCATTCATCAGAACAATTTATGTTCTGTCAGCGTGACACGTGGCGCGCCAGGCGCTTCGCACCGGTTAAAAAAGCGCAGTGCACTTTTGCCACGTGGCGCACATGTAAGGGACACGTGTCATGTTCTGCGCTAGGTGCCAGATGATGGGCACATTGCGCCAGTTTATGAGCGCTGAGCGCTAATTTATGAGCGGATTACGCTAGTTTAGTGGTGCACACATGAGTGACACGTGGCGCGCTTGGCGCTGAGCGCCAGCCCATGAGCGCAGTGCGCTATTTCAGAAGCGCAAAGCGCAAGTTGCATACGTGGTTGACACGTGGCGTATTTTGGCGCTGAGCGCCGGTACAAGGAGCGCAGAAGCGCAGTTCAAGAGTGCAAGACGCATTTCATTAGCGTAAAGTGCATTTGATCAATTTTTATGATCTATGAACAAATTCATGTTCTTTTTAGAAGAGACTTTGTCTCAAGATTCAAGAACAACGGTTCTTATTTTCGAAAGGCTTGCCTTTATAGATCAATGATCTGTGTGAAGAATATGTTCTTCTTTTATTATATGATGAGATCTTTTGATCTTTTTTATGAAAGACCTTGGTCTTTGTAGATCTATGATCTTTTTAAGAAGATAATTCTTCTTTTTATGAGATGATTTCATCTCTGTGTTCATAGTTCATCATCTTTACCTTGAACAAATAATCTTCTTTCAAAAGCCTGCTCTCTGCCTTTTGAGTTTCCTCAAAGTTTATAGGGGGGTTTCTCTATCCAAGACTTGAAGTCCTGGGGCCTTTATATAGGGCCAGCCGATTTGTTGAATCAGTTAAAGAGATCTTTCTCTGATTGATTTGGGGATGTTTCCCCACTATTGGATCTTTGATCCTAGGACTTCTGTTTTACAGAAAGCAATATTCTTGTTTTTAACAAGATTGAGAAAATCTTTCCATAACAGAATTTTAATTCTGATTAATTAATGATTTATCATTATTATTAGATCTTTTGATCTAAGGGTGGGGAATTTTTAATTCCAACGCTGGCGCACCCGTGCTTTGCATGTGGTGCGCTGTTCAGAGCGCAGCGCACTTTGCGCTAGCGCACCTATGTTTGAACGTGGTGCGCTGCTCAGAGCACAGCGCAGCCTGCACTAGCGCACCCGTGTTTGACACTAGGCGCGCAACGCGCCTAGCGCTAGGGCACACATGGTGCACTGCCTAGGGCGCAACGCACCTGGTGCTAGCGCATCCGTGTTTGACACGTGGCGCGCAACGCGCCTAGTGCTGGATCTGAAGCGTTGCTTCAACTTTTGAAATTCAAATTTCAAACAGAGCTTTGCTCTGATTGGGGGAAACAAATGCCCCCCACCGTTGCGCTCACGTGGCCCATTTGTGAGTGCAACGGTGGCAGCATCTGCGTCCTTGGATCAACTCAGAAGTTGAAGAGGCGTTTCAATGCTTATAAATAGGACCTTTGGTCCCTTAGATGATTTTCATCTTTTTCTTGAGAATTATCTCTTCTTCAGAGCATTGCTCTCCTGTTTAAGAACTTTTTAACAGTCAAAACTCTGTCAGAACTTAGGTAAAGTTTAAAACTTTTAATAAATTAGGGTTTTACCCATTAACAGAGCCTTGCTCTTCATAGATCTTTGATCTAAAAAAAACCCATTTAGGGTTTCATTAACAGAGCTTTGCTCTCTTGAAACCATAGATCTTAAAGAGATATTTTCTTGGGGTTTCTTAGCCCATGAACAGAGCTTTGCTCTTTTGAATCATGTTGATTTGTTAATCTTTGATGAAGAACTCTTAAGAGTTTGTTCATGGATCTTGAAGATCCCGGAATTTTTTAATTTATAAAAATTAATTTTAATTAATTCTTTTCTGATGGATTTTTTCATCATCATTACAGAGCCAGGCTCTTGAGGAATTTTATTCCTTCATGATCAGAGTTTGACAAGTGTCACTCTGTCATAGAGCTTTGCTCTTAAAGGAGATTTTCTCCTTTTCCTGAGGGATCTCTCATTTAATGAGAATTTTCTTGAGGATTTCTTTATTTAATTAACAGTTTCATCCAATGATGAGGTGTTTTATTAATTGATGCATTGTCATCTAGATTTTGTGGGCCCCCTTTGGTTCCTCTCCACTGCATTGCAGTGTTGTATAAATTTTAAAGTACCGAGTGTCATAATTTAAAATTAAATTATAGCACTGACAGTTGACTTCTGTCCCTTTTTTGCAGGCGACATGTCTTTCGATCTCTCTTTCCCGTTTGTTCGTTCAGAAGGAGGATTTCCTGGAGCACCTGTAGACCGGGAAGTCCTAGCTTTGATCAAAGATCATGACTCGGAACATAAGAATCTTCACCTCTGGGGGACATGGTATAATCATATTATTAAGGGTCGACAAAGCTTTTCGTGCGCGGTACCCTCAGATCCCATCATGGTGATCCATTACGCCGACCCACCCCCGGTGAACTATACCGTGGAGATGGTTAATTGGACTTCAGAAGGTCTTCTTTAGCCCGCTATGGCTTCGATACCCGTTCAGCCTCTCATGTCTTTAGATATCTTGGGACGGCGTATTTGCTAAGGCGAGGCGCGACCGTCGGGACAACCATATATGATTGGCCTGATCTCTCGTCATCCGACTGGTTATCTGCAGTGGGCTCGCTACATTCTGTCAGCGAAGAACTTGCAGTTGTTGAGGCTTGGGTTGTATCCCGCCATTTACGCTTCTCTCTTCCAGTATCCTACGCTTCCCGCATGGTGGGTTAAGGCCTTTTTGGAGCAGTGGAATATTCCTACCCACACCTTCCTTTCGCTGGACCGAGAAGTATCAATCTCCTTAGAGGAATTTGCAGAAGTTTCTGGCTTACCGGTCATAGGGGAGAATTATGAGGAACTGCTTCCTATGGATGAATATGTTTTTGGTTCCAAGCCAGTGATGACAGGCCTTACTCCGGTGAATTCCGTTCAACACCAATTTCCTAGTTTGATCAAAGTGTTGAATATTTACGAGGGCCTTTTCCTCGAATCTGGGAGCCACGGGGTTAATTTTGAGGATTTCATTGCTCGTTTTCTTCATCCAGAAGTCCTCTCGAAGGAGGCTGTTAAATTCGCCATGCTTAACGACCCTTTCGGCTTAGGTTTAAACAACCTGCCAACGGTGGAGGTAGATCAGAAAAGTTTCTTCCTTCCCAACACCCCAGTTGTTCCTTTTGCGGAGATCGCAGTCCCTGGGATTGATGAGGAAACATTCTTCTTGGGATTTCTTGGGCTATGGTTGAGCTGGTTCGCGCTCCCGATGCACCTTCTCCGTATGATGCCGTCTGTCTTCTATCCGGCTGATCGGATGATTATTGGGGTGAAAGTGGCTGTCGGGATCGCCGGTTTAGCCCATTTGTGTTACTGCCTTAGTCAAGCGGCGGATACTACTGAACCCGGAGTGCAGCATGTGAACTTCTCGATGCATTACTTCATGTCATGGCTCAAGCTACATGCACTTGGCGTTTTTGGTATCTATAAAAGGCCTTCATTTTATGATAGGTGCAGCTTCCCCCGAATTATGCGATTAGTCGGCGCATCTATTGTAAATCCGTCACCGCGGGACGCTAGAGGTTTGCTCCTTCGTCCTCGCACGGTTGGAGACGGCATGACCTTCACCGATAAGATTTTAACCATTGGAAAAGATTCCGCCACAACGGTGCAGCCATTGCGGGACATTTTTAAAGATGGAGCCTCAGTTTTGAAAGATCGGGAGATCCTCCATTTATAATCTATCAGACCGGGCTTCTTAGTGTTTAGGCAAAATGATGCGGCGCTTTTCATGAGATACAATCCGCATCGTTTTGCCCAACAATTGAGCTATAATCAAGGAGTTCCGCTGGAGGCTTTCTTGCTAGAACCCACTGCCACTGAAGAGGGGATGCAAAACACGCTACATCATTTCATGCGCTTGAACACGGGGTCCAATTTCTTTATCAGCGAACCGAGCTGTGTCCTGAAGGTCCTTAATGTGTACGAGGCGTGGTACCAGCATTCAATGGGTGCCGTCATTAAGGAAGAGGAGCGGCTGCTGCTCGATCGCAAAGGTGCACCTCCTGCCGGCGATCGCAACGTCCCTTTGAAGCGACGGACCACTGTCCCCCTCTGCTAAGAGAGGTCACTGCAATTGAACCTCCATATGTGCTAAGCCCTACGCGCGGGTTGCCCCCATCCAGCGCGCCTGAAAAAGAAGTGGCTGCCGCGTCCCCCGAGTCGGACGTAGGAAAAGAAATTGGGACTCGTCGTCCCAAGGTGCCTGCTAAACGTAAACTCGTGCTTGGGGCGACTGGAGCTCGCTCGCAGAAGAGGAAGAAGAAGTCGGTCCTCTCTCTAGAAGCTGTACTCGGGCTGGAGCCTCATGCTCCTTATAACGAAGGCCTGAGCGAATATGGGACTAACGAGGGTCTCTTCATAGCGCCGGAAGATACTGATCTCGAAGCCGCCATTACAGCTTCTGTGCGATCCGTAAGCCACAAAGCGGAAATGGCCATCCTCGCGCAATCAAGTGAGTATAAGCCATAACTTCTGTTATTGCATTATATTTTTATTTTTATTATCATGTCTTGACTGACATTTTTCCTTCTTTAACAGGCTTTACCACTGAAGAGGCTCTGGCGGCTTCCCTCAGGACCTTCGAGGAGGAAGAGAGGAATTGCACTTTGTTGGGCATTGGTATGTCTCGGCTCATTGCATCTTCATTCTCCTTTTTTATGGACAATTTGACCCTTTCTTTATCTTATCGCAGGGACTACAATGCCAGTCCCGCAAGGTGATACGGAGATTCTTCTCGGGCCAGCCATCGAAGTCCCGGCCTCCTCGGCACTGCCGAAAGAGGCCTTACTCAAACGACCGATGACGGATGCCTTGACGGATCCAGAGGTAACCCTTGGCGTGGACGATGACGTCCTGTTGATGGAGGCTTCTAGAAGATCCGCTCTAACGGCCCGAGCGGAAAGGAAGCGCAGAATGCGCGCGGCAAGGGAGCGTAGTGCCGCCTTGGCCGCGGGTGCGGGTTCGAGCACCGCTACCCCTGCCCTTACTCCTTCAGAGGAATCTCCGGCTGCCTTGTCCACTGCCTACAGATGGGCAGCACGTGCGGCTCAGGAAGCAATCGGAAGACCAACTCAAGGTGATGTGACATCGGGTTCTGTTGTCAAAGTTTTAACTTTCAGTTCTCATATATCCTATCTTGCAGGGCCGAGTCTTACCGAAGAAGTGGCGGAGACCACTGAGCCTGGGGTAGCGGTAGAGAAGGTAGCCATGATCGTCGAACCCGAGGCAGCGGTAGGCGAGATGGCTACAATTGCCGAGCTCGAGGTAGCTGTGGGTGAGACAGTCACGATCGCCGAGCCCGAGATGGGGGTAGGTGATATGGCTACCATTGTCGAGCTCGAGGTAGCGGCGGGTGAGATGGCCACAATTGCTGAGCCCGAGGTGGCGATGGGTGAGATGGCTATAGCCGCCGAGCCCGAGGTAGTCACTCTTTCGCAAGAGTTGGGGCACTGCCCAATAGTCGCTCTTTCCCCTTGCGGCTCCCTGCTGCTGCCGGGCTCTGCGAGTATCACGACGATTCTCCTGGAGTCGGGGGATGAAGCTACGGGCGGCGAAACCATTCCGATGGAGGAGGGTGAAGCAGTTCCTGTATCAAGTGACGCCCTCGTCGCGGTTCCGACCGGCGACTCACCAGGTAGATTTTGGGTCATTGCTTTTCTTTTTATTCTGCAATCCTTTTCAATCTTTCCTGACAGTATTTATCTCGTTTCTAATGCAGGTGCGGCGAGCGTTGAGGTTACGCAACCCGAGGCAGCGCCATCAGTTACCGCTTTGACGGTGACCACTCCTCTACCTTCTCTCGTACCATCTCAGATGTTCGAAGGTGCGGATTCGCGACCCATCAGTCTTATTTTTAGGCTGTATAACTTATGTACTGACGTTGCATTACTGCGTCCTTGCAGGAGTCCTTTTTGACCACCTGTATCAGATGCTGTACCCACACTTCTCTTTCCTGTCAGAGATTAGTCCTCCTGCTGGTGTCGGTGAGTATCTTTTCTAAACGACGTCCTTTCTTTAACGGGCAGTCACATTATTGCTAATTCTTCTTTGTATTGCTTGTAGTCTTACAAATTGAAGGAGGGGACGGGGCTATCGTTGCGCCACCAGTACTCCTAGCTCTGCCCTCTGTTGCAGCCGGTATAGTAGACTCTATTGCTCGTGTATTTTCATTATTTCTTGAGCCGACATCTGATTGTGATTTGTTTTGTAGCGGTCACATCGACTCCAGCCCCGTTCGAGTCTCGCATCATAATGCCAGCCGGCCCTTTTTCTCGACGTGCATCCTCGAAAGGCGCCGCGAATAGCCTGTGCATGTTGAGCGACTATATTGAGGAGCTTGACATGGAGACTCCCACATTAGCTGCGGATTTTGCCGCGGAGGTTAACCCTATGCCGGCGACGCTCGTGAACTTTCATAATGAGGGCGTCGTTGAGTCTTGGGTTGATCACTGCAGGAAAATTGAGGCCTGCCTGCACGAGCTTGAGCTTAGGCGTCCTGCTCCAGAGGTCCTGGCTGTGAACACTCAACGGGCTGCGTGGGTCGAGCAGAGCACTTCTTATTTCCGCCATCTTGAACAAGAAATGGCCTTAAAGCAGAAGGAATGTGAAGAAACTTCAAGCGAATCTGCTCGACTGCATGCTAAGGTTGATGCAAATGCTGCACAGTTAAAAGTTATCTATGAAGGCCTTCTGTGATGCATCTCTGACGGGCTAACACTAAGGCAGAAGCTTGACGTCGTCGAGCGGGATGCACAGAATCGTGAGGCAGCTCAGCGGTCTATCGAAGAACAACTTTCGTTTTACTTGCAGCAACGAGCCCAGGTCGAAGCAGAGTTGGCCGCGGCGGCTGATCATGAGAAGACATTGAAAGGAGTGCGAGAGCAACTGGCTGACTTATTGAAAACGACTTCTTCTCAGTAGCTGCCTTTGTATCAATTAAACACTTGTAATCATTGAATAACATGTATCCATTTTTTATTCTTTTATACGATGTATCTTGTATTCAATTGAGCTCATGAATAAAGACACATTTTTCTTATCTCCCATCGTCGTTTTCTTCTCTTTGCTGTGTTGTTGGTATGTTACTCTGGAAAGTGTGGCCTGTAGATAATAAAGAACATTTCATCTTGAACTCTCCGAGAGGCAGTGATGGCTTAGTAAGCAAGTTCAGATCTGCTACCTAAGACTTTTCAACTTCATGAGCCGTGAGGGTCTCATGAAGACTTTTCTCCCTACGAGTCGAGAGGATCCCGCAGGTGTATTTTCTCCTTAGGAATCGTGAGGATTCCTAAGTGCGTTTTTTCGTAAGAGTCGTAAGGATCTTATAAGAGAATTTTCCCTCTTACAAGCCGAGAGGCTCGTAAGTGGTGGTTTCCCTCCTTGTCGAGATTTGACTTTGGAGAGTGTGGCCCTTGAAATGCAAGAGTCCGTTTTGGACTGACCTGCAGGGCCCCAGTGTTTAGGAAACATGTCCTTATCCCCA
Source organism: Agapanthus africanus (assembly GCA_030015575.1). Taxonomy (NCBI): domain Eukaryota; kingdom Viridiplantae; phylum Streptophyta; class Magnoliopsida; order Asparagales; family Amaryllidaceae; genus Agapanthus; species Agapanthus africanus. Next base: position 694,614,838 of record CM057342.1, on the reverse strand, counting down.
TTACATAAGGCTTTTCCCTACGCGTCAAGACGAATCGAGAAGTTCTCACAAAGACACTAATTTCCTCACGAGTCGGGACGAATCGAGCAGTTCTCGCAAGAATATCCTAACGTCACAGTTAACCTCTGCTCCTTACGACAGAGGTCCGTTAGGGTCTGTGGTACTAGGGTTTTGTCCATCGTACCGTCGCGTCGGCTGATGTATTCCTCGATAGGCAATCTTGCTGTTCGAGTAGCCTTGCGACTGTCGTGTCTCTGATCCCTTCGGGGGCTGGACAAGACGTCTTCAAGCAATCCTCCTAGGAAGTTTGACCGTCGGAAGAGCAAGCGTTAGGAATTTTGCCATGTCGCTTTTTACTTGAGGTTAGGCTCATTTTGGAGAGCCCTGATGAGTCATAACCACTCCGCGCTGGGGTGGGATGATCTCCGATAGTCTTTCAGGTTTCATATGAGTTGCCGTCAAGACCCTAAAGCTGGGAATTTGGCCTTCGCTTCGTTTGCTGGTATTGCGTCTGCTGTATCGATACGAATGTCGCTGTTGTCTCTAGGTTGCTGGTGAACCGTCGAGGTTTGGAACTAGGGATTTTGCCGTGGCTTCGTTGTTTGATTGTTGCGTTTGAATTCTGCTGGAGGAAGAATGCTGTAGTGACATCTCGTCTGCTGTATCGAGACGAACGTTAACATAGTGACCATTCCGCGCTGGTGCGAGATGATCTCTGATGGTCTTTCAGGTTTTATATGAGTCGCCGTCAAGACCCTGAAGCTAGGAATTTGGCCTTCGCTTCGTTTGTTTTGGCGTGTCCGAATCCTGTTGGAGGAAAGACACTGTATTGACATCTCGTATGCTGTATCGAGACGAACGTCAAGGCGGTGACCACTCCGCACTAGCGTGGGATGATCTCCGATAGTCTTTCAGGTTTTATATGAGTTACCGTCAAGACCCTGAAGCTGGGAATTTGGCATTCGCTTCGTTTGCTGGCATTGCGTCTGCTGTATCGAGACGAATGTCACGGTTGCTTCTAGGTTGTTGGTGAACCGTCGAGGCTTGGAACTAGGGACTTTGCCATGGCTCCGTTGTTGGTGTTGCGTCTGCATCCTGTTGGAGGAAGATCGCTGGGGTGACGTCACGTCTGCTGTATCGAGACGAACATCGAGGTGGTCTCTAGGTCGTTTGGGAACCATCGAGATTTGGAGTGGCGGCTTTGCCATAGCTCCAGGGTTGATTACAGCGTTTGAATCATGCTGGAATGGGGAGGAACGCTGTTGATAATCTCTAGGCTATCCCTGAACCGTCGAGACTTGGCTTCGTTTTCTGATGAAGCCTGGGGGGGGGAAGGTGCGATTCCTTCTTTGTTTGCACCCCTGGATTGTATACAGGGATCGATGTGATCTCATATGTAGGGCAAAAAGTTTCACTTTTTTCATTTTTTTTATTTCTTTCCGCGATGTTTTATCATTTCAACTTTTATATTGCGAAGGTCACGATTGCCCAATCATTTCGGCTATTTTTCGCGGTGCCCAATCATTTCGGCTATTTATTTTATTTTTACTCGCTGCTTTTTATTGCGAGTTGCCCAATCATTTCGGCTATTTTGCATGCATACATTTTTACTTGCTGATTTTGTTGCAAGTTGCCCCATTATTTCGGCTATTTCGTATGCATGTGTGGCTTGCTGGATTTTCGCTGCAGGCCTAGAATTTAGACACCGATTTCGGCATCAGCACCGCTGCAAATTTCCAAGAGCGAATCATCATTTGTCTCTGTCGATGTCGAACAAAGGTGGCTTAGCGAACAGGGTTAGGATCCTGTCGACTAAGGCTTTTTGACTTCATGAGCCGTAAGGGTCTTATGATGGTATTTTTCCCTACGAGTCGTGAGGATCACGTTGTGCGTTTCCTCCTTAGGAATCGTGAGGATTCCTAAGTGTATGTTCTCTTATAAGTCGTAAGGATCTTACAAGAGTGTTTTCTCCTTATAAGTCGAGAGGACTTACAAGGGTTGTTCACCATATAGACATATCCCTAGTCGCGGGTGGGACTTTGTTAGGGAAATGGTTTTTCGCGCCCGTGGATTGTATACAAGGGTCAATATTGAACCGCTTGTAGGGCAGTGTTGGAGGTTGTGATGGCTGCTTAAGAACAGGTTCAGATCCCTGTAGCTTAAGACTTTTGAATCTTATGAGCCGTGAGGGTCTCATAGGATGGTTCTCCTTACGAGTCGTGAGGATTTCGTAAGTGTAATTTCTCATTAGGGATCATAGGGATCCCTAAGTGTGTTGTTCCCTTGTGAGTCGTAAGGATCTCACACAGGTGGTTTCTCCTAACAAGGTCGAGAGGACCTTGCAAGTGTCTTTTAACGAGATTGCGCCCTTTCGGGTTTTCACGAAACTCGCCGGTAGCCCTGCTGTTTTTACTCACGGAGCCCTCTCGGGTTTTCATCCGTGCCCTTTTCGCTTATGGACGTACCGTTTTTTTTACCACGTCTGCCTGAGGATGCCGCGGGTTAGTAGTAGTTTAACGACGTTTCGGTCATAAGTCAACATACGATTACGCAGCTAGATTTTGCCGCAAGTCTTCGCATGTTTTGTGCCGGAGGTAGATTCCTTGAAGAGAGGGCTGAGGGTAATTTCTTCGTCAGAGTCGCTTCCAAAGGTGATAACTTGCGATCCCTCGGTGTCGACTATGTGACAGCTGCCAGCAGCTCCTTCGCACTCATCTGTCGTGCTTTTCTGTTCCCGACGAGCCTTGCGCTTCACTCGTTGAACGTGTCGTCGATGGGCAACATATCCCTGCGACCAGTTTTTAAAGGCCATGCACTCCTCGGTGGGGTGCGCCAAATTTCGATGATATAAGCAGTAGCTAGGATGTATTTCCGCTTCACCAAGAATATTTCCTCAGGAGGGTGGCAGCTTCATTCCCATTAATATGGCTTTAGCGAATCTCTTCCTTGTCTTGAACCTGTTTTTATTTGCGATGGATGCACTTTGATCCGGCGGGAGTGTTTCAACCCTTTCTTCCAGTCGCCGGCGTTTGGCCTTTTCAAATATGGCCATCTCACGCTCTCGAGCAGCTTTGCTTTTGAGAAAAGCTTCGTCCAGGAATGCATCAATCATTTCGTCTGATGGCCCTAGAAGTTCCGGTTCAGGAGTTGCCCCCCGTTTCTTTGTGTAAGGAGCTTCTTCATTGTCTATCGACGAATGAGAGATCATATGGCAACTTGCCACATAATCCTCAGATTCATCCGACGAATCTTCTCCATTATCGTCATCTCCGTTCTCAAGGACGTGGCTGAGAAACTCTTGAAGTGTGACCGGAATCCGCGCCTTCTGATTATATTCTTCCAACGCGTCAATCTATTTTTGTAGGTCCGTGCGCTTGTTATCAAGCTTCACGGGCTTTTGGGTCTTCTTCTTCTTCTTCTTCGAAGACTTTGACGGCTGGGTGCGAGCACTTTGACTATCACCACCAATTTTTGTAGTTGGGCGCGATTTCAGCATTCCCTCGACGATCTTGGATTCGAGTGGATTTTTCCACCTGATTGCCGGGCATGTTTGGAGATCCTTTAGCATTCTTTTCGTCTTTGCCGAAAGAACAACTTCCCATAGGGCTTCCCTTATGAATGAGCACGATGCCCTCGGCACGTCCACTTTTTTAGGGGCATGAGGTTGTGGCGGGTTCACCTTCCAGTTTTCGGATAACGCGAACTTGCCTCGTTGGTATTGGTCTTCAATCCAGCCTTTGAAGACAAAGCAATCTTCGATTGGATGGCTTACTGCTTGGTGGTAAGGGCAGTAATTAGGATTTTTGACATCACCTGGCTGCAACGGACGTTTTGGATCCGGCAAATTTATGAGCTTGTTGCGCACTGCCAGCTCGAACAGTCTCCTCGTTTTACCCTGGGGAAACGAGTAAGGACGTCCTAGTCCCTCCTCGAGGGATGGGCGTGGACGCATATTGTTTTGGCGAACAACCGGCTTTAAGTTGCTCGGCTGTTGTTGAGTATTGGCGACAAAAGTCGCTTTTCCTTTCCCCTTTTCATTCGAGGATTTGTCTTTGAAGGAGATGGTCTATGGCCCATCTGGTCCATTTGGGCCAACTTGTCAATCAAGGCCTGGAACGTGGTCGGCTTGAAGAACATCATGAATTGGGAGATAGTCGACTGAGGGTCAAGGGTCCACATGAACATGCCCACGGCAGGAGCTTCTTCTATGCGTTGTTCACATCTCGACCATAGGTTCCGCCACCGGATTGCATATTGCACCCATGTCTCTCCCGGTTTTACTCTGGAGTTGATCAATGATGTGATCGGGGTGCGTTCGCTGGCGCTTGCGAACCGTTGAGTGAATAGCAACTCCATTTCTGTAAACATTTTGACGGAGTCGTCGGGAAGTTCGGAGTACCATTCAAATGATGTCTCCGACAAGCTGCCAACAAACTGACGGAGCAAAAGTTTATCATCGCCCCCGGTGTTGCCTCAAAGAGCTCTGAACTGAGCGATATGTTGATGGGGATTGCCTGTCCCCTTGTACACATGGAATTTGGGGATCGTATATCCCGGCGGGTAACTTATTTGGTCATACCAGCCTGGATATGGTCGCCCAGTCATGACAACTTGGCCAGCTGCTTCGTTCGCTCGGTGAGTTCGTATTTGTTGAGATATATAATCATCGAGCGTGGCTTTTGAGATGGTTTCCTCCTTGGCTGCTGACAGAGTCGGCAAAGGATTTGACGCTTCTTCTTTATCATCTTCAATAATGATCGGAGGGTCTTCAGCTGGAGGTTCTGGCTGTAACATCATCCCGACCATGTCTTGGAAGAGGAGCACTATTCGTTTTATATTGGCAGCTTGTTCCGCTGCCTCTTTGTCCTTCTTTTCGAGGACTCTGCGGAGGAAGTCAGCATCATTTTCTTGTTCATGACGATGCTCTGATGACGCCTCCGGGCTTTCTTTTGGCCCGGTGAGTGCGTCCATTTGCGTTAGCATTTCCTGAAGCTTCTGTTGTTGCTCCTGGGCTTTTGTCACGGATCGGGTGAGCGGTCGGTGATCCGTCGAAGTGCGGCTTTCCTCTTTTCCGGAAGCCATATAAACAGTATGCACCATTATGCCCCCAGACTTGGGGCGTTTGGATTCGGCGCTTTTACGGTTCGCCACATTCACAGGGGCTTTCTCTGGCCCCCTTCTCTTTTGGGTGGTTGACGTTGAGGGAGCCGTTGCAGTAGGCACCCAGGTAGTTTTCGTCCTTTATGGCTTGACAGGACGGTTCTCTTCCTGCTGAACCTTCACCTTTTTCTGTCGGCGAGGGTAATCTTGATCAATTACTGAGTCTTGACCCTGTCGCCAGACTTTGAAAATTTTGGAAGAGAGCCGTTGAGAGGGTTGTTCTGTCTTTGCCTTCTCTGTAGCATTCTCCATGGGTGGAGGAGATCTTTTCAGTACGGCGGTAGGAGAGTTCTTGCTCACCTTGTTCAGCAATTCAAAGCTGTTCCCGGTTGGAACAGTAGCATCGATCTTCACCGTTGGGGCTGGTGGAGTTAGCCCAGAGGGGGAGTTGCCCCCAGCTTTCCTTACTCGGCGCCAGTGGCGACGTCAAGCGTGTCGAGCCATTGGGATTGTTTCTGCTTGAGGGGTGACCTCGTCATGCTCCCTGTTCTGGTGAAGCGCTGCTGGTACCAGCCTCTTGAAGACCGACGTCCGTCGAGCAGCAGTATCCAATCTGTCAAAAACAGACCTTTGAGCAGGAACAGGAGCCGGAGTGGCCGGCCTTGTAAAGACCGATCCCTTGACTGGAGAAGCTTCTTTAGTAACCTCGAGAGCAGGAACGACTATTCGCTTTGGGATGGCCGCTTCAGGTATCGCAGGCTTCTTGACAGGCCCATTAGAATTCAGGCTCAGCCTATCGAAGACTGATGCTGTTGGCTTAACATCGGCCGACCCGTTAGGAGGGGCCGTGGTAGTAGTGAGTCGATCAAAGACCGACTTCTTTTGCGCTTCTTGCGGCAGCGGGATGTTAATGCTTACTGGTGGGAGCATGGTCCCGAAGAACAAACCGGTGGTAGCTTGCGTCACCTGCTCTATCGGCATTGTAAACAGGGAGGCCGCATGGGGCTCGTAAGCTATGCCTCCAGATGAGGCGGAACGCGAGTTGCAATTACAGCTGGAACACTTCGTACAAGTAGACGCCATTGATTTTTCATTTTCTGCCCGGAGGAAGACACCAAATCTAAGTACCTCGAATCCACAGGCAACCATAGCAAACCGCGATTCATTCGCGAACACGACACACGAAGTGTGGAGTGGAAAGAGGAAAAGGTCCCACCGGGCGTGCCAGAATCTGTTCCCCGCCGAAAGACGCGGACGAAGACGCGACGGACGTCTTGCCTGAATTTCGGGGCAGATGCTAATATGTGCAATCCGTCCACCTCTCCGAAGATTCCAAATTGATTTATGGCACCGTATATCAAAGGTTTAAACGGATGCGGCCGATGTAGCAGACTTCGTCAGATTCTCCCTCATTTGAGGGGTTTTTGATTGTGGGGACGCTCTTCCCTGCAGGCGCAAGCCTCTGCAGTTAATTACGCTACCGCATCGCGGTAACGACTTTCTCCTTCTCCAGATGGTCACTTCGTGTCGTGGGTGTTTGTTTTGTTTGTGGTTGCCCGTGGATTGTATACGTAGACTAATTTATGTTGTTGCCCGTAGGGCATGGATTAGTCCAAATCCGTATTTTCTTAGATTTGGGTTTTGGTTTGTGTTTAAGGATACGTTAATCTCATTTGAGACCAAGATCAACTTAAACGTTTGTTAAGGATACATTAGTCTAATTTTAGACTACGATCGACTCAACGTTTGTTAAGGACACGTTAGTCTAATTTTAGACTAAGATCAACTTAACAGGATCATTTAGATCCAACAAAAGAGCATTTGAACTCTATTGTTTAGTTTAGGGACATTGCGGTCGATTACCAGTTTAAGGACATGGTGGTCCAAGGTTAAGGACATCATAGTCCATGAGTTTAAGGACCCCACAGTCCAAGGTTAAGGACATCATAGTCCGTGGGTTTAAAGGGACCCCACAGTCCGAGGTTAAGGACATCGTAGTCCGTGGGCTTAAGGACCCCACAGTTCAGGTTAAGGACATCGTAGTCCGTGAGTTTAAGGACCCCACAGTTCAGATTAAGGACATCGTAGTCCGTGAGTTTAAGGACCCCACAGTCCAGGTTATGTGTGGTTGTCGGGACCCGCCATCTCTCTGAAGACGTTGAAGGATTACAACGACAGATATCAGAGGAGTAAAGAGATGTACCCTCGAACCGGTGTAAGTTGGTTGAAAGATCTGTAGTCCAATTTGGGACTAAGATCTGTTAAATATTTATGAGCAGACGGGCTCAATTAAATATAAGCTGAGGACTTATGGCTAATATTGGGCTAAGTCCAATAAACATTTTGTTTATTCTGGCTATTGAGCCTTTATTTGGGCTTGGACCTTTTAATAATGCTGAGCATTAGATCTTGACACTTTTTTTTTGTCTTTTATTGAATGCAGAGCATTCATCAGAACAATTTATGTTCTGTCAGCGTGACACGTGGCGCGCCAGGCGCTTTGCGCCAGTTAAAAAAGCGCAGTGCGCTTCTGCCACGTGGCCACATGTAAGGGACACGTGTCATGTTTTGCGCTAGGCGCCAGATGATGGGCGCATTGCGCCAGTTTATGAGCGCTGAGCGCTAATTTATGAGCGCATTGCGCTAGTTTAGTGGCGCATACGTGAGTGACACGTGGCGCGCTTGGCGCTGAGCGCCAGCCCATGAGCGCAGTGCGCTATTTCAGAAGCGCAAAGCGCAAGTTGCATATGTGGTAGACACGTGGCGTATTTTGGCGCTGAGCGCCGGTCCAAGGAGCGCAGAAGCGTAGTTCAAGAGCGCAAGGCGCATTTTATTAGCGCAAAGTGCATTTGATCAATTTTTATGATCTATGAACAAATTTATGTTCTTTTTAGAAGAGACTTTGTCTCAAGATTCAAGAACAACGGTTCTTATTTTTGAAAGGCTTGCCTTTATAGATCAATAATCTGTGTGAAGAATATGTTCTTCTTTTATTATATGATGAGATCTTTTGATCTTTTTCATGAAAGACCTTGGTCTTTGTAGATCTATGATCTTTTTAAGAAGATAATTCTTCTTTTTATGAGATGATTTCATCTCTGTGTTCATAGTTCATCATGTTTACCTTGAAGAAATAATCTTCTTTCAAGAGCTTGCTCTCTGCCTTTTGAGTTTCCTCAAAATTTATAGGGAGGTTTCTCTATCCCAGACTTGAAGTCTTGGGGCCTTTATATAGGGCCGACTGATTTGTTGAATCAGTTAAAGAGATTTTTCTCTGATTGATTTGGGGATATTTCCCCACCATTGGATCTTTGATCTTAGGACTTCTGTTTTACAGAAGGAATCTTCTTGTTTTTAACAAGATTGAGAAAATCTTTTCATAACAGAATTTTAATTCTGATTAATTAATGATTTATCATTATTATTAAATCTTTTGATCTAAGGGTGGGGAATTTTTAATTCCAGCGCTGGCGCACCCGTGCTTTGCACGTGCTGCGCTGCTCAGAGCGCAACGCATTTTGCGCTGGCGCACCTACGTTTGACACGTGGTGCGCTGCTTAGAGCGCAGCACAGCCTGCGCTAGCGCACCCGTGTTTGACACGTGGCGCGCAGCGCTCCTAGCGCTAGCGCACACATGGTGCACTGTCTAGGGTGCAGCTCACCTGGCGCTAGTGCATCTGTATTTGACACGTGGCGCGCAGCGCGCCTAGCGCTGGATCTGAAGCGTTGCTTCAACTTTTGAAATTCAAATTTCAAACAGAGCTTTGTTCTGATTGGGGGAAACAGAGGTGTGAAAAATAAGGGATGCATATTTCTAACTTAGAATAATAGAATTTATAACTTTGATACTAAACCGTAGGATTAGAATCAATGTTATCCTATGAAAATAAATTGACGGGATTTTATGGGTAGTTGTCACGCCCCGAATGTGGCACGTGACCAGCACTTAAATCACGTGATATCTAAAGACGTCAACGCGGTTCAAGTAAGCCAAAACCCGGAATCTAAACCCTTTTTGAAGCCATTGGAGGTGAAGTTTAAAATTGTCATCAGATGGGATCAGTTTAAAATAAACGTTTAAGTCTAACTAAGTATGTTTGAAAAGCATCTATGACGTTTGAAATTTCGACAGCACCTCCTTTGTAAATTTTGAATAAAAACCCGCTACAACGTAAAAGTATAAATAGCATCCCCAACGAGGGCTAGCTTCCATGCCCAAACGGCGGATCAACTAAACAAATAATATACGACGCACAAAGGCGAAGAAAAGAAAAGCAAAACCAAATCAGTAATATAAACAGGTCAACTCCAAGGAGTACGACGCCCATAACACACAATTCTATGTCTCGCTTCTAAGTCTACAATATACAAGTTCTAAGTCGATCGAGTTTTACTAGATACAAGAAGATGTGAATATACAAGTGTGAGTACGATACAACAGTAACCCACCTGCCAACGCAATCACCGAAAGGAATGTGAGCCCAAGCCGCTGATAATCCAAGTGGTAAAACCTGCAAGAAACTGTGGCACAACGGGGGTGAGTTTCCAACTCAGTGAATAAAAATACATCACAAGGTAGAAATCGAAACGCACAACGATACCTAAGTCATAAGTATAGTATCATCTATCCCGTACTAATATAATATATGATATGCATATATATCACAATGCAACTCTATCTATCACATTAACTCAAATTGGAATATATCATATGCAAGTGACCTGTATCTAGGTATGAACCCATAAGTAGCCGAAAATATATATGTCAAACATCTTCTTTAAAATAGCCGCATGATATATATGTCACGGCATAAAAGCAGACGTGATAGTATGAAATATAATAGGTATCTTATTTAAGATATACGTCCTGCTGTTTTAGTGAAGAGTGTTAAGAGGTTTACCATTTAAAATATCCCAGTGTCTTATCAGGCACGTCAAAATAATGAGGCTATAGCTCAATTTTGAAATCCCTTTTAAATGCAATGACCCATAAGAAGATGTGCAGGTACTGTCTCCCGGATCAGTCCTGGCCGGCTACAAAAATTCATAACATAACTGTATATCTCATATGATAGCAACATATCAACATCTGCATGTCTAACATCGACACCCAAAATCAGAAATCCCTCGTGTCCATCACCGATATGCAAATCCTTAAATATCTCGTGTCCATAACCGACACGCAAATGCATATATCGTTGACACCAACTCAACAGATGATCGCCAGCCGACATCCCTGGCCCCGGTCAGTATCTCCTGGATATCTGCCGTGTCCAAATCTAGCCCCGGTCAGTATCCCCCGGATATCTGCCATGCTCATATCTATCCCTGGTATCGAGTGTCCTCGCTAGGTTTCCCGCCTCTAATGCGGCTTTCCTACCCCTCGTTCTCGACCGGGTCCACCATGTATCCGACTGTATGCTCCCCCACTCAGTCCGGATAAGTAGCAAGTCCGAAACCATATATCTCCCCTACTCGGTTCGGAATAAAACAATCAGAAAACATCAAGCTCATGGTGGACGTCAACTCATTGTATCAAGAAATATCAAGTAAAGAATAAGAATACTTGCATAGATCATTCTGATGATATATTATATATATACATATATAACAACGTCCCATACCACTGATATATATCATCAAAAGTAAAATATCCTGAAAACTCATAAGAATCAAATATGAATACCCATGGTACTGGTATTCGAAATGCTTAACAGATAATAAGGTAAAGTACGTAAATACGTCATACAAGCAAATAAACGTATCAATTCTACCATGTCATGGCAATACTATTGATGTGTAGTGTAGCATACGCGTCTGTGCTCGTGCAGCATGGCAATCATTAGTATTTGTGCTAGTGTTCTATAAGTGTATAAATCATACTTGTATCGATATTTACATACGCATCACATAGTATAACAGTCCTACGGTGACATGTTAGTACCAATGAGGTGTAGTGTAATACTATTGATGTGTAGTGTAGCATACGCGTCTGTGCTCGTGCAGCATGGCAATCATTAGTATTTGTGCTAGTGTTCTATAAGTGTATAAATCATACTTGTATCGATATTTACATACGCATATGTGCTTGTGCAACACAATACTCATTGGTAGTTGTGCAGTGTTCTATTAGAGTGTTCGTATCATGGAAACGTATAACATCAAATTATATATCGCGAACATGCAAAGTAAATCTAATCGTAATTATTAAATGTAACTACTTGCTAAGAGCTATACCATTATCTTTGAAAATGGAACGAAACGTTGGTTTTGAAATAAGGAAGCTGCCTTAGGTTAAAATAGATATTCATTCTGGAAATTGTCATCGCATTCTTGTCTTTTATTCTTTAAAAGGGAAACGAATCGTTAGTTTTTAAAAGAGTATAGCTCACTCAAGTATTACGTTCTAACAAGAAATAAAACATGACACCACGAGTCTAAAGGAACTTGGCCGTATTCGGCATGCTAATCTCGTCATCACAAGTACGGTATGATCTTTCGTACAATTCCACCAAATCATGAATAAAACTATATGCACATGAATAACATACTAGATGCAACATAACTCCAATATCATAAACTTAAATAAACACTAAGAACTAACTAGATATCATAACTATCCTAATTATAAGGTTGCGGGTGTGCTATACGCCATCCGCCCAACTTCCCCCGTAGATGTAAATTTACTCACTAACTTGTCGAGCTCGTCGAATCCATTATTGCTGTGTCCGTCAACTCCGTCTCGAAAACCTTCGCGATCGTACCTATAATCGTAGTTAAACCACATCGATGTAAATATCATATCAAAAATCAAGACAACGAGCTAAGCACCCGTAGGTTAGAACCTATGGCTCACTTACCCCAAAAATGAACAAAATAACCCTGTTATTAATGTACAAACGTCAACAAATCAGTTACGGCACAGAAATACAAAAACCCGAATCGAAATATCAGAAACTTTAATAAAACCCTTACTAAACATTCCCAGATTTCTCTGTATGCATATTGGAACAAATCAAACAATACTGTATATCATAAAATAACCAAATACACCTACAGAGAAAAACCCAACACAAAACTCCCTCAGAAGTCCGGCGGCGCCGGTCAAAATGCGAATGTCGCCGGGTCAAGTGTGGAGTTTGGGGCTCGGGTTTTAATTGAAGTCTCCTAATGGTCTCAGCATACTACTGTCTTATTAGTTTTTCTAGTGGTATTACCTAATGGTTTCAATTCAATTATACCTTCACAGATATCACAAAAGTTCATGTTTTTGACACTGCACATAAAAACAGATATTGAACAGATTTGATATTTGAAAAGAAAGAAAGAATTATACCTATAGAGATGATTCACAAGAGAACACCAGCTCAATAATTGTATGATAAAATTCCTAAGTGTTGTAGTTAATCAAGCTTGATGATGTGAACATAATTGGTGAGGGAACCCTCTCATTCTTTCTTAATATGAAAATACTTAGAATATTTGGTGGGAAAAGCATGAAGAACTATGGTTTCAGTTGAGACCTTGGCTAAAGAGTTAGAAGGAAGATTAGGATGAGGACGTGTGTAGAGAAAGGAGGAGGTGTCATGGTGGAAGGAGGAGGTGTAAAGCTGGAAGAAAGAGGTGGAGGATTGTGAGCATGGGTGAGGTGTGTTGTGGGTGAGGGTTTAGCCTAGGTTATAATATAACCAACCATACAACAATTAAAAACCTTTTCCTTTAATTAAAATCCCTTTTGTTTAAAAATCTAAATTCATATGTAAAAAGAATGAAATACTTATTCTAACACTTAATTATCATTATCTTGATATAAAATATCATGTCATGTTAAAATAATTAATATATCATTTTTATGATATCACACTTTTCTTCATATTTACCGAAATAATTACATTTTTGCGGATATAATTCCGATACCAAAATTCATATGCGATATCATTTTTTAAAACTTATTATATTCATATTTAAAATTTAAAATTAATATTTATAATTTTCTAAAATATTACAATATTCCCCCTTAAAGAAATTCGGTCTCCGAATTTAAATTAAACCCCCATCTTAAAACATTTTTTTCAATCCATCAACTCAATTCAAAATAATTTGCCGGGGCCCAAAATTTTAAAACATATAGTCTGCTCAATATAACAGAACTCTGAAGTCCCACAGGAGCTAAGACGTAACATAACGCAACAGTGTGCGTGAAAACTCAGAAAGATATAAAACTCACATAACTGTAACTCTAGCGGTTGCTATGAGATTTGCGCCATTTATGATTCAAAATTCCAAATACGAAAACCGTTGTGTATACCAACACAATCTATGCCATAGTCGTAATGCAATATCCGTAGCACACGACCAAGCGAAAATATATAAATCAAATCTATAAGATATTTTATCAAGTGCAAAGCACGAAAACAAAATCAACCCTAACGGTTTTGCATGCAAATCTCAAACCACACATCACGGTGTGTATGAAAACAAATACAGCGTCGAGTGCAACAAGTGTCCACAAAACAATATCCATTGCATCAAATGTCCAGGGAGCAAATATCAAGTGCATCTAGAATGCATAATATCAATATCCAGTGCATCGGAGTGCACAAAACAAATCAAAAGTACATCGGGATGCACAAAAAAAAATCTCAAGTGCATCGGGGTGCACAAAACAAATCTCAATTGCATCGGGATGCACAAAACATCAAAATGTGCAACTGGTGTGCACAAAATCATATCGAGTATACCTAGAGTATATATAAAAAAAATCTCTTAATCATGTGCAACTGATGTGCATAGAAAATATCAGTCTGGTGCATCCGGTGTATATGACACTCCAATCGAGTGCAGTCACCTCGCACAAAAATCTCAAACAAGTGCACCTGGTGTGCACAAAATATCAATCAAAGTGCAAACACTGTGCACGGAAATCTCATCAAGTGCACCTGGTGTGCACAAAACATTGTGTGACCTTCAAATCCTCAAAATACATATGTCAAAATAACGGACGTTGAGTTGTCCCCTTTTCAATGTTTGAAAATGAAATATTCAGATCATAAAAACGTAAATCGAAAACAAATGACATCGAAGTATATCTTCTTCAATGTCGAAAGGTGTTTAAACACCTGGAACTGGCAGAGCAAGGATTGCTACTTGCCTTCTGCCCCGGTCTAGCATTCTCTGTCTCTGAATTCTGGTTCTTCTTACGGATCTCTAATGCCATTGCCTCTTTATACAATCGTCCGGTGAGGAGCAATAACACAATCAGTCTTACTGCTGATACCTCTCATCACAACTTCTTGACAATTAGTTCAGTTTCTCTCAACGCAACATGTGGACGACCGCAATCTCTAACCTCTGCGTGTGCACCAAACAACTGATCCTGGGTCCAATCTTCCTTATTATAAACTCCTGGAAAGAATCCCTCAAGTCTTCTACTGATATCATTTATCCAGCCTTCCCGGAACTAGCACTCATTACTGATGCCACTTTCTCTTCATAACAACTTCCATCTCTACAAGATTTTCCTCTAAAAGTGTGGTCGTACGCGCTTCTGTATTCATATCGAATCTTCAATATTGACAGTGAAGAACAACTGCCCACTGAGACTTTGCACCAATCTCATATTCCATTACTCTCCAAAATCAATCAATTAAGGAGCATATCACGATAATCACGCGAATTGCAAGTCATACTCGGTTATGACCAAGCTCAGAGTCTTTCACAACAACTCAAAAATACGAATCCGGCATCTTTGATACTCTGTAGAAGAATCTGGCTAAGCTCACCTTCGCGAACTCGTCCCAATTCGTAAAACAATATGATTTCTCTCGAACGACTTACATCAGGGTCTAAGTAAAACACATCAAAGAAACTAATTAACTTCACCAAATCTCGCATCATAGCGCTACAGCGGATTAAAATATCCTAGCCATCTTCTATCTGAACGACTACGACCCTTTGTTCCATCTATACTTATAAAAATCGGCAACCTTTAACTTTATGAGATCTGGAAGCAACACCTCGATAGCCTCAGCAATGATGGGTACCACTGTTTGAACAGTACGCAACACCACAATCTTTGGAATAAGGAAAACGTCATGCCTCCTAGTCCGGCTGGTCTCTCGAAATGACCCGACCCTCTGGTATGGATCCTGAAGAAACTCGCTGTTAGTTATGTGTATGTCCTAGAGGCCATTATTGTACATATGATGTATATTATAGTGGATACTTGAATATGTATATACTGAGAAGACTTTCTTGCTTGACATGATAGTATGCTATCTGGTTACCTTTATCTAAACTTGTAGACTTGTATTGTGATACTGTCGTGCACTCACGTGTTGATAAAGCCCTTAGGATATGTACTTGACTACCAGGACTATGATGTGGATCATACTAATGGGGCCATGGTAGTTCACAAGTACATCCTTCAATTGTTCTTAGTCGAGGGAATATCGAGACAGGGCATCGATATTCCAGAGTAGACTAGCGTATACGCTTCTTCACCCATATGATGGGCGATGGAAGATCCCACATCCATTAGTGTTTGACATCAAAGATCGTATACGGGTGCTCAGTGGAAACTGGGTACACTGAACAGGACTCACCGAGGACTCCTATGTGGTAGAATACCTATCGTCAGATAGCAGTCCTCTGGTAACACTGGTACAGGTTAGTCTGTAGAACCGAGATCGTCATAGAGTCTTATGCGACTCCCACTGTGCTTTGATTTCCTCCCTACCACGCTCAAGAGGAGTCGTGCAAACAGGTGGATTTTGGGTACAGTCCCGATTCGTATGGAGGCAATGAGCGATAGGAAGGGTTTTGTCTCTCCCGGTATTGGGGGTTGATGTTGCGCTATACTCGATTGGCAATAACTGGAAGTCCCTGGCTAGGGATGATTTGGAGATCTACTGATAAGTGTTATCGGTAGTTTCTCGACCTGTTATGAGCCTCATATTGACATGACTTATCACGTTATTAAAGTTTGACAATTTCCACCCCTAGACATGATATGAGACATATCAGACGATGAGACCTGACTGAACGGTAGTGTTACTGATAGGTTTCATGGAGACTGTGGACAGGCTTGCTTGTTGACCTTCATATCGCTCAATGCCCGGGTAGCCGTTACGTCCAGCTAGTACCGCTGACGGATTGTAGGTGACTAATATGATCATCATCTACTGCCGGCGTATTGACGAGTCTTTAGAGTCCCATACAGAAGTTCCCTGGTTCAAGCGAAACGAAGTAGGACACATATGTGATATGTGTGCGGGCCTGATTAAATACGAGTATGTGATACCGTATTATAATCTGGCAGTCATCTGTTATCGGTGCGGTTATATGTGATATAACCAGATTGTCGAATCAAGTGTTGATTCGATAATATGATAGACAGATATATGATATTAGTTGGTCGTATATGATATAACCGGATTATTAGATCAAATGTTGATTTAATAATATGATATAAATTATATGTGATATAATTACATATTAACTAATATCATTAGCTCACTAATTAATCTTCATTAAATATATATGATATATACATATATATATATATATATATATATATATATATATTAAAATAAAGCATGGCATTTTCTTTTCTATTTTGTGAAAATAGAAATGAGGTGTAAAATGAAGCATGGTCGCAAGCATGGGTTAAATACTTCTTTATTCATTCTTGACTCACTATTCAAGCATGGTTGCAATTTAATATTGCATAATTCCATGCTTGAATGAGTGAGGGGTCAAGAATTATCATTGATTCTTGTTCATTCCAAAAGAGTTAGCCATTTTTACTTGCTCATGCTTGCTGTTGCTTCTTCTTCCTCCTCTTGCTTTTTCTCAAGTTTCAACCCTTATATGAGATGTGAATCATGAAGCTTGAGCACAAATTAGTGAGCTCTTAACATCCCCTACTTCATCATCTCACATGTTTTAGCAAATTAGTGTGATGTATTTCATGCACTAAAGGGTTTAGTGCAATGGTAGCTTGAACTAGTAGGAGCTTCGGGGTGGATCATCATTGGTGCGAAGGCTACGAAGGGAGCTTGTTCAAAGTCTCAAGAGAAGCCTTATGGAGTCGCGGGACTACTACACGGAGCATATAGAAGAGAAGGACTTGGTTCTACCAAGGAATAAGCATCTCTCCTTCTCTCTAGTTGACATATCATCTAAAGATAACCCTAATAATCTAGTTAAGATCTTGTTAGTCTAGCTTAGCACCAAGAAAAATTTGAATTTGGTATGGTAGATGCTTATACAACCTCATCATGGTGCTAAGGTAGTCCTTCATGGTATCAGAGCCGAACTAGATCATCGGGGAAGGTCATTACGAAATTAAAAAGTTCGATCGGTTTTCCAAACCCGTATTTTTGCAAGTTTCTGTTGATTTTTCCAAAAGTTGAAATTTTTGAAATTAAAAATATCCAAAAAATCGTGCAGGGTTTTCTATGGACCCATAAGAAAATTGGTCCCCTGAGTCGACCGTACGACCGCGGATCCGCGGCCAAATCTTGGTTCTGGCGGCGGATCCGCGGCGCAGTAGGTGAGTCAGGGGGTAAATTTTCTTGTGTAGGTCCGTAGGTGATATTTGCACTGTTAGGGTTTTTTTAACTGTGATTCTCAAGTTTTTGAGTTCTCTGGATTTTGTAAAACTGATCGATATATTTGGCGTTGTATAGATCTTGATGATATGTGATACAATTGTTAGAATCCGGCTTATTGGTTTTGTGAAAACTGGTAATGTATATAGTATATTATGAATCTAGTATGTTAGCCTCGATTAATCGGTTGCCACGAAGTTTTGATTCGGATCAAAACTCCGTCGCAATCGCGTATTGTACGCGAACACTCGCCGGGTAACTCTAGTAGACAGCCATGCCCTATAGCCGTGACCAAGTGACTGTAGGAGAACCCCGTTGCCAAAAAGCACCCACTCGGGTGTTCGCGGCCACGGTGTTCCGCCTTAGTGCACTTCGTCGCCGATATCGGGGGTGCGGCCATCTACTAAAGTTTCCGACGAGTATTCGATATTGTAGTCGGGAATCTTGTTGAATTACCTGACTAAGATAATTGAAAAGTGTTTTCAATTTGAGACTAAAATACATGGTTTACGGTTTAGGCATGAAATCCGGAATATGCGATATTCCGGGTTTATGATGTCTAAGGATATACGGATTCTAATTATTGTAGTTTTACAATTTCTTTTCTGTGACCGTAAGTGTAATATGTGGGTATCCCGATCTCGTTGCTATATGTCAACCAGTTTCGGAATACATATATTTACTTACGTTGATGATATGTGATGTCATGTGTTGCCGATATGTCTTATTGGATCGTCGTGAAAGAATAGCCGGGGGTTTTATGTGAGTTGAGAGTTTTCTTTTTCATTCATTAAAATTTGTATGTAATATTCTTTTATTGGGGCACTTCCGGGATGAGGATGATGTCACCATTGTTGTATATTATTTACTTTTCCGCATTAGGATAGACCCAAGGTGGGGAGCACAAGTAACCGGGTTCTAAAGTCCAGTGGGAGACCATCTCAAGGAGTTGAGACCGGGTCTCCTAACTCTAGAATTGGTAAGGTTACTTGCCGCTCTCGTAGGGGTCTATGGGATGTGGGTTTGGCTATTCTTCATGACCGTTTACATTACTGGCTAAATTTAAAACACGGACATCCTAGTATATCCAATATTTCATATGTTTATCTTCTGCTGCTGTGTTCTGTGATGTTGATCATATAACTGCGTGAGATGAATGTAATATTATATATAAGATATATATTAAACGTTGCTTATGTTTTGCACCAGCGCTAGTCCAGCCCCCGCTCTGCCGGTAGTTAAGTAACCTAACGGTGCATGAAGGGGCCCCGTGGCGAATGCGGATGGCATAAGCGTACATTCTATTTTCTTTTCATTTCTTCTGTGATGTTTAAGGAAACATTAATTGATGGGACTTCATGAATAAGATTAATGAAAGAAAAGAAACCTAAAGATGTTGTAGAATAAAATTTTCAAAAAGGGTAGCTCTAGTTTTTGCTTTGCATAGCGGTATTCCTTGTAGAATATCCAGCACCTTATTCGATAAGGAAAGAGCCGAGATCCCTTCACCGGGAGTGACCTCTTTAGCAAAACTAGCAAATGCTACAAAACACTCGGTTTAGTTTTTGATTGCTTCTATAGTTCTTGCTTTGCATGGCGGTATTCCTTGTAGAATATCCAGCACCTTATTCGATAAGGAAAGAACCGAGATCTCTTCACCGGGAGTGACCCCTTTAGCGAAACTAGAAAGGCCTAAAAAACACTCCTTTTCAAAATTACTAGTTTCTACAACGATATCAAGTTCATTACACTCAAGGTTTTTCTGAAAAACCTGCGTAGCCCTCCATCATTTCAGATAGGTATTATTTAGTATTCGTGCTACGTTTGTTGGCTTTCGTCAAGGCATAGTGTGCGGTAGCTAATTAGTGCTTATCTGCTAAAGCATGAGATGCGATTGGATCAGAGTAGGCGTACGACTTTGTTGGCTTTCGTCAAAGGTCGTACGGGTAGGTTTAATTGAATCAAGAAATATACGGGTTGAGCTTGACTAGCGTCCTTTGGTTTGTTGGCTTTCGTCAAGGTCATAGGATGCTGGGGGTAAAAGTATTATCGGGAATTTCAAGTGCTGAAATTTGCAGTGAGATTGCATACCTCCTATGAGATAGTTAGATCCCGATACCCACTGCGAGTAAGAGTTACTCCTGGGAGAATTTTACACATTACAATTAGCCGATCAAGTAGGTGTCTAGAAAGGTGTCAGCGGGGTTACGCCTCTGGGAAAACGAGATTTATTTTAATTAGGTCCGTGCGAAAGCACGGGGAACTTCCCTCAAAGTACCGGCACTGGCCTGGCTGAAAGATTGGCGAACTTGTATGGTGTAATTAATCCCGGCTAGTCTTTCCTTTTAGGATTTGAAAGAAGATTTGACTAAAACAGTAGGAGCCATTCTGATTAGATATATTAATAACCAATCTAATCTTGCAAGAGCATACACTAAAGTGTTTTCTTCTCTCTCTCTCCAAGTAGCGACCATGTCACACTTTAATCAAGATAAATAATACGGATGTATTGACCGAACCCGCTTGTTATACTGCGCTAGGGAACGTTGGTCCCGCTCCAACTTATAATTGTTATAAGACAGAGCAGGAAATTGGGGATTACAATAAACCCGTGCCACCCAAACGAAGAAAAGTACATGCTGATGCATCTTCTTCGGGTGTGTTCATTACCGAGAACTGTTCGCAGTATTTTCTACGTCCTGGGTATGTGATACCGGATCAGGATCCCAGATATGTAATATGTTACATGGGCTACAGATAGGTAGAGAACTGAGATCGGGTGATATGTTTCAAGAGTTGGAAATGGTACAAAGTGTTGCAGCCAAGTTTGTTGGCAGTTATCACCCTGTATTACTAAATGCATTGATTCTGAACAAATGTTATTAGATACCGAACCTGATATACAACATCATATCATTTTCTTTATTAGTAAAGAAGGATATAATTTTGTACTATTGGATAATGTTTTGAACATTTCCTATATCAAAAGTTGATCGGTCCAGGCACGTTATCTAAAAACATAGACGTTCTAAATCAAACCACAGTTCTTAATGTACAGAACACACACAAGATGAATAGTTCAGAAATGAAAAAATCCCTCTTGAGGTATTGTAGACGAGGTCATATCAATGCGACCCGACTAGCTCAAGTTACATAAAGATGCATATTTAAATTAGATTGGATTTACATCTTGTGAATCTTTCCAGTCATGTCACAAAAGATAAGATGACCATAGCTCCATTTATTGGAAACAGAGAAAGAGTTGTTGAACTCTTGGGATTGATACATGATGATGTATGTGGGTCCCCTGTCTACACATGCTAGGACCGGTTCTTTATACTTCATTACATTCACTGATTATCTCTCAAGATTCGAACATATGTTCCTGTTGAAACACAAGTCTGAACCTTTTGAGAAATTCAGTGAATATAAGTTCGAAGTAGAGAACCAAAAAGGGTATAAGTATTATGTCCTATGATGAGATCAGGAAGGAGAATACTTGAGCACGGAGATCCTGGATTATTCTAAAGGAGAATGGGATTCTCTCTCAGCATTACTCCTCCGTATACATCACAACACGATGGTATATCGGGGCAGAGCAAATCGCACCCTATGTGATATGGTGTGCTCTATGATGAGTACTACCGAGTAGCCTATTTCCTTTTGGGAGTTATGCACTTGAGAAGTTGCATACCTATTGAATAGGGTTCCAACCAAATCAGGTGCCTACCACTCCATATGCGATATGGTATGCGAAGAGCCCATCTCATAAGAATGTTAAGATTTGGGTTGTCCGGCCTATGTCAAAAGCATGATCCGGACAAGCTCGAGGCAAGGCCAGTACTGTGGAAGTTTATTGGATATCCCAAGAATTTGCAAAGGAATATCTTCTACCAAACTGAGAAACAAATGTGTTTTATTTCTCGGCATGCCATTTTTTTAGCGGAGATGAGGTAGAACTGGAAGGAGTTCCAGCTATACAAACTACAGCTGATGTTTTGGTAGAACCGAAGGATTCAATAGTTTCCAACGAACCTCAGTCTCTCTGCCGATCTTGTAGGGTTCTTCACCCACCTGAGAGATACTTCGGTTTTCTCTATGACAGTAGGAGTGAGGATTACATCATGAGATGATGACTCGACTAGTTTCGAGCAGGCCATCAGGAGTGGTGACTCTGTAGGAATGGCTGGATGCTAAACGATCTGAGATGGAATCCTTATACACCAACAAAGTATGGACTTTGGTTGCTTTATCTGAAGGGTTAAATCCCCATCAGGAGCAAGTATATCTTGAGAAGATTACTTAGTGTACATGGAAAAGTTGAGACTTTCAAAACTATGCTTAAGTCCATCCAGATTCTACTTGCCACTGCTACATACCATGACTACGATATCTGGCGGTTGTGTGTCATGACTGCTTAGAAAAGAGCGTCTATAAGTACACAGCCAGAGGGCTTCGTAGACAGTGGGCGCAGCGGAAATGTGTGCGAGTTGTTTTATGAGATAAATCAGGCATCGCGGAGTTGGAACGTCTGTTTTGATGTAGTAGTCAAAGAGTTTGACTTCATCAAAATGATAGATGAACCTTGTATATACAAAAAGGTAGTAGGGAGTATGGTGGTGATCCTCGTATTGTATATGGATAACATACTCTTGATAGGAAAGGAGTTTCCTATGCTACGCTCGGTCAATCTCCTCTTATCACAAAGATTTTCCATATAGGAATGAGGTGATACCTCCTAAATCCTGAGTTATGGATCTATGAGATAGATCTATTTGGATATTAAGATTCTCACTAGCTGTAATAAGATGAATGGATCCTGGGCTAAATCACTGGAAAGGTTCCAGGGTGATAAGGACGACTGAATGTCAGTCAAAGGCATTGTCTTCACCCTCAGAAGAGGGATGGTATGTTGGAAAAGTTCCAAGCTAGATACCGTGGCAAACTAGACGATTAAAGGTTAGATACATCGTTACCAAAGATACTACCAAAGAGGCAGTCTGGATATATTAGTTCATGAGATGAAATTAGTTCCTACCATTGTGTGACAATGGAGTTATGGTTTTGGCCAAGGAGCCTCGTCCTATCTGTAGTCCAGACATATTCTTAGGCAGTATCACCTGATCATGGAGATGGTTGATCTCCAGGGAGATCGAGGTCAGGAGAGTTGACATGAAGGATAACGTAGCGGATCCACTCACGAAGGCTACCCCTCAGACGCAATTTGAGAGACTTTTTGGGATGTTGGGTATGAGATACTACAACACATGGCCTTAGTGCAAGTAGGAGATTGTTAGTTATGTGTATGCCCTAGAGGCCATTATTGTACATATGATGTATATTATAGTGGATACTTGGATATGTATATACTAAGAAGACTTTCTTGCTCGACATGATAGTATGCTATCTGGTTACCTTTACCTAAACATGTAGACTTGTATTGCGATACTGTCGTGCTCTCACGTGTTGATAAAGCCCTTAGGATATGTACTTGACTACCAGGACTATGATGTGGATCATACTAGTGGGGCCATGGTAGTTCACAAGTACATCCTTCAATTGTTCCTAGTCTTGGGAATATCCAGATAGGGCATCGATATTCCAGAGTAGACCAGCGTATACGCTTCTTGACCCATATGATGGGCGATGGAAGATCCCACATCCATTAGTGTTTGACATCAAAGATCGTATAAGGGTGCTCAGTGGAAACTGGGTACACTGAACAGGACTCACCGAGGACTCCTATGTGGTAGAATACCTATCGTCAGATAGCAATCCTCCGGTAACACTGGTACAGGTTAGTCTGTAGACCCGAGATTGTCATAGAGTCTTATGCGACTCCCACTGTGTTTTGATTTCCTCTCTACCATGCTCAAGAGGAGTCGTGCAAACAGGTGGATTTTGGGTACAGTCCCGAGTCGTATGGAGGCAATGAGCGATAGGAGGGGTTTCGTCTCACCCGGTATTGGGGGTTGATGTTGCGCTATGCTCGATTGGCAATAACTGGAAGTCCCTGGCCATGGCTGATTTGGAGATCTACTGATAAGTGTTATCGGTAGTTTCTCGACCTGTTATGAGCCTCACATCGACATGACTTATCACGTTGCTAGGGTTTGACGATTTCCACCCGTAGACATGATATGCGACATATCAGAGGAAGAGACCGGACTGTACGGTAGTGTTACTGATAGGCTTCATGGAGTCTGTGGACAGGCTTGCTTGTTGACCTTCATATCGCTCAATACCCGGGTAGCCGTTACGTCCAGCTAGTACCGCTGACGGCTTGTAGGTGACTGATATGATCATCACCTACTGCCGGCGTATTGACGAGTCTTTAGAGTCCCACACAGAAGTTCCCTGGTTCAAGCGAAACGAAGTAGGACACATATGTGATATGTGTGCGGGCCTGATTAAATACGAGTATGTGATACCGTATTATAATCTGGCAGTCATCTGTTATCAGTGCGGTTATATGTGATATAACCAGATTGTCGAATCAAGTGTTGATTCAATAATATGATAGACAGATATATGATATTAGTCGGTCGTATATGATATAACTGGATTATTAGATCAAATGTTGATTTAATAATATGATATAAATTATATGTGATATAATTACATATTAACTAATATCATTAGCTCACTAATTAATCTTCATTAAATATATATTATATATATATATATATAAATATATATGATATATATATATATATATTAAAATGAAGCATGGCATTTTCTTTTCTATTTTGTGAAAATAGAAATGAGGTGTAAAATGAAACAGGTTGCAAGCATGGCTAATATACTTCTTTATTCATTCTTGACTCACTATTCAAGCATGGTTGCAATTTAATATTGCATAATTCCATGCTTGAATGAGTGAGGGGTCAAGAATTATCATTGATTCTTGTTCATTCCAAAAGAGTTAGCCATTTTACTTGCTCTTGCTTCTTCTTCCTCCTCTTGCTTTTTCTCAAGCTTCAACCCTCACATGATATGTGAATCATGAAGCTTGAGCACAAATTAGTGAGCTCTTAACATCCCCTTCTTCTTCATCTCACACCTTTTAGCAAATTAGTGTGATGTGTTTCATGCACTAAAGGGTTTAGTGCAATGGTAGCTTGAACTAGTAGGAGCTTCGGGGTGGATCATCATTGGCGCGAAGGCTACAAAGGGAGCTTGTTCAAAGTCTCAAGAGAAGCCTTGTGGAGTCGCGGGACTACTACACGGAGCATATAGAAGAGAAGGACTTGGTTCTACCAAGGTATAAACATCTCTCCTTCTCTCTAGTTGACATATCATCTAAAGATAACCCAAATAATCTAGTTAAGATCTTGTTAGTCGAGCTTAGCACCAAGAAAAATTTGAATTTGGCATGGTAGATGCTTATACAACCTCATCATGGTGCTAAGGTAGTCCTTCACTCGCTTTCGATCATCTAAGGATAAACAACATGTCTCTATGCCACCGGAATGTCACCCTGGTCATTCTTCGTCCCAGACAAGTCTGCCCTGACCGTATCTCTAACCGCAGCCCTCTTGGCTCACGTGGACATGTGTTAGTTATATGTATGCCCTAGAGGCCATTACTGTACATACGATGTATATTGTAGTGGATGCTTGGACTTATATAGGGAGGACTTTCTTGCTCGACATGATAGTACGCTATCTGGTTGTAGTTTATCTTAACATGTATTCTGATTGTCTCTATGTTACATGCTGATAAAGCCCTTAAGATATGTACTCGACTACTGCGACTATGATGAGATCATACTAGTGGGGCCACGGTAGTCGACGAGTACATCCTATAACTGTTCCTAGTCGAGGGTGTATTGAGATAGGGCATCGATGCACCAGTGTAGACTAGCGTATACGCATCTTGACCCATATGATGGGCGATGGATGATCCCATATCCATCGGTGTTTGACATCAAAGATGGTGTACGGGTGCTCAGTGGAGACTGGGTACACTGGACGGATTCACCGAGAACTCCCAGATGGTATTATACCTCACGTCAGATGGCGGTTCTCCGGTGACACTGGTATAGAGTAGTCTGTTGACCCGAGATCATCATAGAGTCTTGTGTGATTCCCACTGTGCTCTGATTTCCATCATACCACGTCCAAGAGGGCGTGCAAAAAGGTGGCTTTTGGGTACAGTCCCGAATCACATGGAGGCAATGAGCGATAGGAGGGGATTCGTCTCTCCCGGTATAGGGAGTTGATGTTGTGTTATGTTCGATTGGCTATAACTGGAAATCCCTGGCCAGGGTTGCTGAGATTTACTGGTAAGTGTTATCAGTAGTTTCTCGAACTGTTATAGACCTCATATCGACATGACTTATCGAGCTACCGGGGTCTGACGTTTACCACCCCTAGGCGAGATATGCGACATATCAGACGACGAGACCGGACTGTACGGGAGTGTTATTGATTGGATTCGCAGGAGAATGTACAGGCTTGCTTGTTGATCTTCTGATCGCTCAATACCTGGGTGGCTGTTACGTTTAGCTGACCGCTTGCAGCTTGTGGGTGTTTGATATGATCATCACCTACTGCCGGCGTATTGACGATTCTTTAGAGTCCTACACAGAGGTTTCTTGACTCAGGCAAAACGGAGTAGGAGCACATATGAGATATGTGCAGGACCGAGGATAATGAGATATGAGATACCGTATTCTATTCTCGTGATATTTGATATCAGCCGGGTCATCGGATCAAGTGTTGATTCGATGAATCGGTACGGATAAATATTAGTCGGTTATATGCGATATAGCCGGATTGTCGGATCAAGTGTTGATTCGATAATTTAATGTATAATAATATATATGATATATTAAATTACATTAACTAATATTAGCTCACTAAAAGATTCTTTTTCTCACTCGAGTAATACATTGATATATATGCGATATATGTTAATTGTATTATTTTATTTTGTTACAATAAATATTATATATGTGATATATAATATTGTAACATGATATGGTTACTAATGCAACATGTTTAGTAGAGATTAAACAAGATTAAGGTTTGATTTGGGTTAATGCTTTCTAGAAGTTTCTAAAAGGTTTTTCTTCTGTTTTGGAAAAGATATTTACAAGTGACTCATCTTTAACCTAACCCAAACCCTTCACTCTTGGTTAATTATCTACAAAGGTTTAGCAACCATGGTTGCATTATTGATCATTATCCTTTCATTATTCATCACAAAAGGTTTAACAATTTTATTCATCTTCTTCTTCCTTCTTCTTTTCTTTCATGAAAAAAGCTTACTAGCTTTTTTCCAAGTGATGAATGAGTGTGAGAAAAAGATAATAAATGAGAGCAAAAATCCTACTTCATCATCCTCATCTACCCTTGCCCTTTAGATGAGAGTGTTCACTTCATTTAGTGAGTGTTAGCTTGTGTTAATGAAACTTCAAGGTAGATCATCTTTGTTATCGAAGATCGGAAACAAGACTGCATCTTTCTCTTCGTGAAGCCTCTCGAGAGTCCGGAATACGATGATCGCAGCGAAGGGACTTCAACACGGAGCTTAAGAAGTGAAGGACCAGATCTACAAAGGTTGTAATCCCTCTCACTTAGTGTTAAAGAGTTTAACATGCTTGTTTTCGCCTAATCTATAGTTTAAAGATCCGTCTTTGGGTTGTTCGGCACGGCTAAATTTTAAATCGGGCATAGTAGATTTCTCGTAGACCCTTGTGCGCATGCCTAGCAACCCTACAGTGGTATCAGAGCCAAGCTAGAGCTTTAGGCGAAGTCTAGGCAAAGTTTAAAGTTTGATCGAACCCGAAAACCCCGATATTTACCCCTTGCTGGAAACTTTTTCAAAATGTGATTTTTTGTGAATTAAAAATACTCAAAAAAATCAGCAGGGTATTTTAAGAATTACTGTGAAACCCGACCCCCTAAATCACCCAAAGCGCTGCAGAACCGCGGCCAAACCAGGGTATTGGCGGCGGTTCCGCGGCAAGAAATGATGATTGATGGATAGGGTTTGCACAGTAATAACCGTTGGTACTTCCTGATTCTTCTGAGAATTTTTAATTTTACTCAAGTGTTGAGTTTTCTGGGTTGTATTGGGGACTCGTTGATTCGATCGGATAATTTAACTTCGTTTATTTTTTCCGGATAATTTTAGAAACTGTTAAAAAGTTCGAACGGATATCAATAACTCACTTTTTTCCCTGTCGGAATTTTTTTCAAAAGTTGGATTTTTTCTCGAGTTTAAGAACGTTCTAAGTTGTGCAAGTAACGCGGTGGACCCTCTAGAAGACAACAAACCTTAACTCGATTATGTGACCGTCTTGAACTGCCTCTAAAGCTTAGGGTTTGGGGCAGTACGGCGTGCCACATGTGAGGCGTTGGCTTGACCCTTCTACGGGTGGACCATCGGTACTGTGACATGTGATGAATGTTTTTTTAAACTGATTTCAAGTGTTGAGATATATTAGGGAAATCTTGGGTGTTTGATTATTCGATCGGAAAGTTTAACATTGTCTATTTATCTGGAATGTGATACAATATTTGGAATCCATAAGTAGTTATGAGATAACTAATTTGAATGTTATAAATCTAGCAGTTCAGTCTCAGATGATCGGTTGCCACGGGATTTTGATGCGATCAAAAGTTCGTCGCAATCACTAGCGTACGCAGATACTCGCCGGGTAAACTTAATATATAGCCACGCCCCATAGCCCCGACCAAGTGACTGTAGGAGAACCCCGTCGCCAAAAGCATCCGTTCGGGTGCTCGCGGCAGCGGTGTTCCGCCTTAGTGCACTTCGTCGATGGCATCCGGGGGTGCGGCCGTCTACTAAAGTTTGCGACGAGCATTCGATCATGTAGTCGGGAATCTTGTTGAATTGCCCGACTAGATATTGAAAAGAGTTTTCGATAATGAGACTAAAATGCGGGGTTTATAATTGTTAGGCATGCGATGTCTAAGGAATTCATTTGGTTAGGCATGCGATGTTTAAGGAGGTTGCGGATTCCAACTGTTGTAGTTTTACACTTTCTTTTCTGTGACCGTAAGCGTAGTATGTGGTGTATCGCCGGCTTCGTTGCTACACATCAACGACAATCGGGATATGCATACTTGCTTACGTTGATGATATGAGATATTATGTGTTGCTGTAATATGTTATATTGGATCGTCGCGTTTTGAATAGCCGGGGGTTTTATGTGAGATGAGAGTTTTTTCTTTTTCATTCATGTAAAATTCATTGTATATAATATTCTTTTATTGGGACACTTCCGGGCTGAGGATGATGCCACCATTGTATATTATTTACTTTTCCGCATTAGGTAGACCCAAGGCGGGGAGCACAAGTAACCGGGTTCTAGGGTCCAGTGGGAGACCATCTCGAGGAGTCGAGACTGGGTCTCCTAACCCCAGAATTGGCAGTGTTGCTTGCCGCTCTCGTAGGGGTCTAGGGATGTGGGTTTGGCTATTTATCGCGACCGTGGAATCCGTGTTTTATACAGGCTCGTATTAAACCACGGACGTCCTAGTATGTCCAATATTTCATATATGTTCTTCTGCTGCAATGTTCTGTGATGAGATCATATTACTGCCTGAGATGAATATTTATATTATATATATGAGATATATGTTATATTGCAGCTTTCGTTTCAAATGTGATTCTTGTGAAGCATAATAAAATGGGACTTCATTAATGAGATTAATGAAACTAGAAGAAACCTAAAGATGTTGTAGAAACTTGTTTAAAAACTGGTAGTTCTAGTTCTTGCTTTGCATAGCGGTGTTCCTTGTAGAACATCCAGCACCTTATTCGATAAAGAAAGAGCCGAGATCCCTTCACCGGGAGTGACCTCTTTAGTGAAACTAGCAGATGCTACAAACTCGGTTTGTCTTTTGATTGCTTCTATAGTTCTTGCTTTGCATAGTGGTATTTATGAAATATCCTGCACCTTATTCGATGAGGAAAGAGCCGACGATCCCTTCACCGGGAGTGACCTCTTTAGCAAAACTAGGAAAGGCCTAAAAAACATTCCATTTAAAATCACTCGATTCTACAACGATATCAAGTTCATTACGCAAAGGGTTTTCTTAAAAACCTGTCGTAGCCCTCCATCATTTCAGATAAGTAATAGTTAGTATTCGTGCTGCGTTTGTTGACTTTGTCAAGGCGTAGTGTGCGGTAGCTGATTACTGCTTATCTGTATAAGCATATGATGCGATTGGATTAGGGTAGTCGTGCGACTTTGTTGACCTTGTCAAGGGTCGTGCGGGTGGGTTTAATTCAGATCAGGAAATGACGGGTTGAACTTGACTTGCGGTCTATGGTTTGTTGACCTTGTCAAGGTCATAGATCGCTCGGGGCAAAATATTATTGGGAATTTCAAGTGTTGAAGTTTGCAATGAGATTGCATACTTTCTATGAGATAGTTGGATCCCGATACCCGCTGCGAGTAAGAGTTACTTCTGGGAGAGTTTTACACATTACAATTAACCGATCAAGTAGGTGTCTAGAAAGGTGTTAATGGGGTTACGCCCCTGGGAAAACGAGGTTTACTTTAATTAGGTCCGTGCGAAAGCACGGGGAACCTCCCTCAAAATACCGACACTGTCCTGGCTGAAAGATTGGCGAACTTGTAGAGTGTAATTAATCTCGGCTAGTCTTTCCTTTTAGGGTTTGAAGGAAGATTTGACTAAAACAGTGGGAGACATCCTGATTAGATAAATTGATAACCAATCTAATGTTGTAAAAGTGCACGCTGAGTGTTTTCTTCTCTCTCTCTCCTGGTAGCGACCATGTCACGCCTTAATCAAGATAATAATACGGATGTATTGACCGAACCCACTTGTTATACTGCGCTAGGGAATGTTGGTCCTGCTCCAACTTATAATTGTTATAAGACAGAGCAGGAAATAGGGGATTACCAGAATTCCCGTGCTGCCCAAACGAAGAAAGTGCATGTTGATGCATTTTCTTCGGGTGTGTTCATTACACAGAACTGTTTCTCAGTATCCTTTACGTCCTGGGTATGAGATACCGAATCAGGATCCCGCACATGTAATCTGTTACATGGGCTACAGATAGGTAGAGAACTGAAAACGGGTGATAAGTTTCATGAGATAGAAACGGTGCAAGTGTTGCAGCCAAGTCTGTTGGTCACTATCACCCTGTATTACTAGAATACATTGATTCTGAATGAATGTTATTAGATACCGAACCTGATATACAACATCATATCAATCTCTTTATTAGTAAAGAAGGATATAATTTTGTATTGTTGGATAATGTTTTGAACATTTCCTATATCAAGAGTTGATCGGTTCAGGCACGTTATCTAAAAGCGTAGACGTTCTAAATCAAACCACAGTTCTTAATGTACAGAACACATACAAGAGGAAGAGTTTAGAAATGAACGAATCCTTCTTGAGGCATTGTAGACTAGGTCATATCAATACGACCCGACTAGCTGAATTTACATATAGATGCATATTTAAATTAGTTTGAATTTACATCTTGTGAAACTTGCCGGTCATGTCACAGAGATAAGATGACCAGAGCTCTGTTTATTGGAAACAGAGAAAGAGTTAGTGAACTCTTGGGATTAATACATGCTGATGTATGAAGGTCCCCTATCTACACATGCCAGGACCGGTTCTTTGTACTTCATTACATTCACTGATGATCTCTCAAGATTCAGACATATATTCCTGTTGAAACAAAAGTCCGAAACTTTTGAGATAATCACAGAATATAAGTCAGAGGTAGAGAACCAAAAACTGGGTATAAGTATTATGTCATTTGATGAGATCAAGGAGGAGAATACTTGAGCACGGAATTCCTGGATTATTCTAAAGGAGAATAAGATTCTCTCTCAGCATTACTCCTCCATATACACCACAGCACCTCGGTGTATCGGGGCAGAGCAATCACACCCTATGTGATACGGTGTGCTCTATGATGAGTACTACTGAGTTTCCTATTTCCTTTTGGGAGTTATGCACTTGAGAAGCTGCATACCTATTGAATAGGGTTCAAATCAAATCGGTTGCCTACCACTTCATATGTGATATGGAAAGGGAAGAGCCCATAACTTAAGTCTGTTAAGATTTGGGGTTGTCCGGCCTATGTCTAAAAAGCAAAATCCGGACAAGCTCGAGGCAAAGTCAGATCTGTAGAAGTTTGTTGGATATCCCAAGCATATGCAAGAGAATATCTTCTACCTAACCGAGGAACAAAAATGTTTTGTTTCTCAACATGCCACCTTTGTGAAAGGGAATTTCTTGTGAAGAAATTAGTGGTCATGAGGTAGAACTGGAAGGAGTTCCAGCTATACAAACTACAGCAGATGATTTGATAGAACCAAAGGATTCAATAGTAACCAACGAACCTCAGCCTCTCCGCCGATCTAGTAGGGTTCCTCACCCACCTGAGAGATACTTCGGTTTCTCTATGACAGTGGGAGCGAGGGTTACATCATGAGATGATGACCCAACTAGTTTCGAGCTGGCCATCAGGAGTGGGACTCTGTAAGAATGGCTCGATGCTTAGCGATCTGAGATGGAATCCTTATACATCAACAAAGTATAGACTTTGGTTGCTTTATCTGAAGGGTTAAATCCCCATCAGGAGCAAGTATATCTTGAGATGATTACTTGGTGTACATAAAAAAGTTGAGACTTTCAAAGCTATGCTTAAGTCCATCCAGATCCTACTTGCCACGGCTACATACCATGACTACGATATCTGGTGGTTGGGTGTCATGACGGCTTTTCTAAATGATGTTTTAGAAGAGAGCGTCTATAAATACACAGCCAGAGGGCTTCATTGACAGTGGGAGCAGTGGAAACGTGTGCAAGATGCTTTATAGGATAAAGCAGGCATCGCGGAGTTGGAACATCTGTTTTGATGTGGTAGTCAAAGAGTTTGACTTCATCAAAATGGTAGATGAACCTTGTATATACAAAAAGGTAGTAGGGAGTATGGTGGTGATCCTCGTAGAGTACGTGAATGACATACTCTTGATAAGGAAGGAGTTTCCTATGCTACGCTCGGTCAATCTCCGCTTATCAAAAGGATTCTCCATATAGGATCAAAGTAATACCTCTTAAATCCTGAGTTTTGGATCTATGAGATAGATCTATTTGGATGTTAGGATACTCACTAGTTGTAGTGAGA
This sequence comes from Agapanthus africanus, assembly GCA_030015575.1. Taxonomy (NCBI): domain Eukaryota; kingdom Viridiplantae; phylum Streptophyta; class Magnoliopsida; order Asparagales; family Amaryllidaceae; genus Agapanthus; species Agapanthus africanus. Next base: position 694,581,965 of record CM057342.1, on the reverse strand, counting down.
TGGTATCAATCGATCCTGGGGAGAATCATTGGAAAGGTTCCAAAGTGATAAGGATGACTAAATTTCAGTCGCAGGCATTGTCTTTACCCTCAGTGGAGGGACGGTATGTTGGAAGAGTTCCAAGCTAGATACCGTGACTTACTAGACGATTAAAGGCAAGATACATCGTTATCAAAGATGCTACCAAAGAGGCAGTCTGGATACATATAAGTTCATGAGATGAACTTCGTTCCTACCATTTTGTGACAATGGAGTTGTGGCTTATGCCAAGGAACCTCCGTCCCATCAGAAATCCAGATATAATTCTTAGGCAATATCTCCTGATCATGGAGATGGTTGATCTCCAGAGAGATCGAGGTTAGGAGAGAAGACACAGAGGACAACAGCGCGGATCCACTCACAAAGGCCTTTTTCCCAGTAGAGACTTTTATAGGATGGTTGAGTATGAGATACTTCAACCACAGCTAATTGTTGGATATGTGAAACCGCAACAGATGGCCCTAGTGCAAGTGGGAGATTGTTAGTTATATGTATGCCCTAGAGGCCATTACTGTACATACGATGTATATTGTAGTGGATGCTTGGACATATATAGGGAGGATTTTCTTACTCGACATGATAGTATGCTATATGGTTGTACTTTATCTTAACATGTATTCTGATTGTCTCTATGTTACATGTTGATAAAGCCCTTAGGATATGTACTCGACTACTGGGACTATGATGAGATCATACTAGTGGGGCCACGGTAGTCGACGAGTACATCCTATAACTGTTCCTAGTCGAGGGTGTATTGAGACAGGGCATCGATGCACCAGTATAGACTAGCGTATACGCATCTTGACCCATATGATGGGCGATGGATGATCCCATATCCATCGGTGTTTGACATCAAGGATGGTGTACGGGTGCTCAGTGGAGACTGGGTACACTGGACGGACTCGCCGAGAACTCCCAGATGGTATTATACCTCACGTCAGATGGCAGTTCTCCGGTGACACTGGTACAGAGTAGTCTGTTGACCCGAGATCGTCATAGAGTCTTGTATGATTCCCACTGTGCTTTGATTTCCATCATACCATGTCTAAGAGGGCGTGCAAAAAGGTGGCTTTTGGGTACAGTCCCGAATCACATGGAGGCAATGAGCGATAGGAGGGGATTCGTCTCTACCGGTATAGGGATTTGATGTTGTGCTATGTTCGATTGGCTATAGCTGAAAATCCCTAGCCAGGGTTGCTGAGATTTACTGGTAAGTGTTATCAGTAATTTCTCGAACTGTTATAGACCTCATATCGACACGACTTATCGAGCTACTGGGGTCTGACGTTTACCACCCCTAGGCGAGATATGAGACATATCAGACGACGAGACCAGACTGTATGGGAGTGTTACTGATTGGATTCACAGGAGAATGTATAGGCTTGCTTGTTGATCTTCTGATCGCTCAATATCTGGGTGGCTGTTATGTTTAGCTGACCGCTTGCAGCTTGTGGGTGTTTGATATGATCATCACTTACTGCCGGCGTATTGACGATTCTTTAGAGTCCTACACAGAGGTTTCTTGACTCAGGTAAAATGGAGTAGGAGCACATATGTGATATGTGCAGGACCGAGGATAATGCGATATGAGATACCGTATTCTATTCTCGCGATATTTGATATCAGCCAGGTCATCGGATCAAGTGTTGATTCGATGAATCGGTACGGATAAATATTAGTCGGTTATATGCGATATAGCCGGATTGTCGGATCAAGTGTTGATTCGATAATTTAATATATAATAATATATATGATATATTAAATTACATTAACTAATATTAGCTCACTAAAAGATTCTTTTTCTCACTCGAGTAATACATTGATATATATGCGATATATGTTAATTGTATTATTTTATTTTGTTACAATAAATATTATATATGTGATATATAATATTGTAACATGATATGATTACTAATGCAACATATTTAGTAGAGATTAAACAAGATTAGTGTTTGATTTGGGTTAATGCTTTCTAGAAGTTTCTAGAAGGTTTTTCTTTTGTTTTGGAAAAGATATTTACAAGTGACTCATTTTTAACCTAACCCAAACCCTTCACCCTTGGTTAATTCTCTACAAAGGTTTAGAAACCATGGTTGCATTATTGATCATTATCCTTTCATTATTCATCACAAAAGGTTTAACAATTTTATTCATCTTCTTCTTCCTTCTTCTTTTCTTTCATGGAAAAAGCTTACTTGCTTTTTTCCAAGTGATGAATGAGTGTGAGAAAAAGATAATAAATGAGAGCAAAAATCCTACTTCATCATCCTCATCTACCCTTGCCCTTTAGATGAGAGTGTTCATTTCATTTAGTGAGTGTTAGCTTGTGTTAATGAAACTTCAAGGTAGATCATCTTTGTTATCGAAGATCGGAAGCAAGACTGCATCTTTCTCTTCGTGAAACCTCTCGAGAGTCCGGAACACGTTGATCGCAGCGAATGGACCTCAACACGGAGCTTAAGAAGTGAAGGACCTGATCTACAAAGGTTGTAATCCCTCTCACTTAGTGTTAAAGAGTTTAACATGCTTGTTTTCGCATAATCTCTAGTTTAAAGATCCGGCTTTGGGTTGTTCGGCACGGCTAAATTTTAAATCGGGCATGGTAGATATCTCATAGACCCTTGTGCGCATGCCTAGCAACCCTACAACATGGAGACCGGAACAATCAATATGTATTGATGAGGATAGATCAACGGAACGAATAGAAGAAAAGATCTTAAGATATATATCCTAATGTAACTTAGGCAGAGTATCATATCGTAAATATACCGCGGAACATATCTACGGTACGCCACTCTACTTAGTACCTACACCATCAACCAAGGTCATCCTATGCAACGAAATTTCGGGTATAAGACCCCCAAAGTCAAGTCTAAGTCCTATAAGTTAAAGCCTTGGTAACAAAAGTATATGCCTAGACTTCATATAGTCAAACCTAGACTCGAACAAAAGTTAAACCAAACGCTCTGATATCAACTTTGTCACGACCCGAATGTGGTACATGACCGGCACTTAAATCACGTGATATCTAAAGACGTTGACGCGGTTTAAGTAAGCCGAAACCTGGAATCTAGACCCATTTTGAAACCATTGGAGGTGAAGTTTAAGAAAGTCATCAAATGGGATCGGTTTAAAATAAACATTTAAGTCTAACTAAATATGTTTGAAAAGCATCTATGACGTTTTGAAATTTCGACAGCACTTCCTTTGTAAATTTTGAATAAAAACCCGCTACAACATAAAAGTATAAATAGCATCCCCAACGGGAGCTAGCTTCCACGCCCAAACGGCGGAGCAAATAAACAAACAATATACGACGCACAAAGGCGAAGAAAAGCAAAACCAAATCAGTAATATAAACATGTCGACTCTAAGGAGTATGACGCCCACAACACACAATTCTATGTCTCGCTTCTAAGTCCACAATATACTAGTTCTAAGTCGATCGAGTTTTACTAGATACAAGAAGATGCGAATATACAAGTGTGAGTACGATACAACAGTAACCCACCTGCCAAAACAATCACCGAAAGGAATGTGCCCAAGCCGCTGATAATCCAAGCAGTAAAACCTGCAAGAAACTGTGGCACAACGGGGATGAGTTGCCAACTCAGTGAATAAAAGTACATCACAAGGTAAAAATCGAAATGCACAACGATACCTAAGTTATAAGTATAGTATCATCATATCCCATACTAATATAATATATGATATGCATACATATCACAATGCAACTCTATCTATCACATGAACTCAAATTGGAATATAGCATATGCAAGTGACCTGTATCTAGGTATGAACCCATAAGTAGATGAAAATATATATGTCAAACCTCTTCTTTAAAATAGCCGCAGGATACATATGTCACGGCATAAAAGCAGACGTGATAGTATAAAATATAATAGGTATCTTATTTAAGATATACGTCCTGCTGTTTTAGTGAAGAGTGTTAAGAGATTTACCATTTAAAATATCCCAGTGTCTTATCAGGCACGTCAAAATAATGAGGCTATAGCTCAATTTTGAAATCCGTTTTAAATGCAATGAACCATAAGAAGATGTGCAGGTATAAACCCCCAGATCAGTCCGGCTACAAAAACTCATAACATAACTGTATACCTTATATGATAGCAACATATCAACATCTGGATGTCTAGCATCGACACCCGAAATCAGAAATCCCTCATGTCCATCACCGACATGCAAATCCTCAAATCTCTCGTGTCCATCATTGACACGCAAATGCAAATATCGTCGACACCATCTCAACAGATGATCGCCACCCGACATCCCTGGCTCCGGTCAGTATCTCTTGGATATCCGCCGTGCCTAAATCTAGCCCCGGTCAGTATCTCCCGGATATCTGTCGTGCTCATGTTTATCTCCGGAATTGAGTGTCCTCGCTGGGCTCCCCGTCTCTAATGCGGCTTTCCTGCCCCTCGGTCTCGACCGGGTCCACCATGTATCCGACTGTATACTCCCCCATTGAGTCCAGATAAATAGCAAGTCCAAAACTGTATATCTCCCCCACTCGGTTCGGAATAAAACAATCAGAAAACATCAAGCTCATGGTGGACGTCAACTTATCGTATCCAGAAATATCAAGTAAAGAATAAGAATACTTGCATAGATCATTCTAATGATATATTATATGTATACATATATAACAGCGTCCCATACCACTGATATATATCATCAAAAGTAAAACATTCTGAAAACTCATAAGAATCAAATATGAATACCCATGGTACTGGCATTCGAAATGCTTAACAGATAATAAGGTAAAGTACGTAAATAAGTCATACAAGAAAATGAAAGTATCAATTCTACCGTGTCATGGCAATAGTAATGATGTGTAGTGTAGCATACGCGTCTGTGCTCATGCAGTATGGCAATTATTAGTATTTGTGCTAGTATTCTATAAGTGTATAAATCATACTTGTATCGATATTTACATACGCATCATGTAGTATAACAGTCCTATGGTGACATGGCAGTACCTATGAGGTGTAGTGTAACATATGCATATGTGCTTGTGCAACATAATACTCATTGGTAGTTGTGCAGTATTCTATTAGAGTATTCGTATCACAGAAACGTATAACATCGAGTAATATATCGCGAACATGTAAAGTAAATCTAAGCGTAATTACTAAATGTAACTATTTGTTATGAGCTATACCATTATCTTTTAAAATGGAACGAAACGTTGGTTTTGAAATAAGGAAACTGCCTTAGGTTAAAATAGATATTCGTTTTGGAAATTGGTATCCCATCCTTGTCTTTTATTCTTTAAAAGGGAAACGAATCGTTAGTTTTTAAAAGAGTATAACTCACTCAAGTATTACATTCTAACAGGAAATAAAACATGACACCACGAGTCTAAAGGAACTTGGCCGTATTCGGAATGCTAATATCGTAATCACAAGTACGGTATGATCCTTCATACAATTCCACCAAACCACGAATAAAACTATATGCGCATGAATAACATACTAGATGCAACATAACTCCAGTATCATAAACTTGAATAAACACTAAGAACTAACTAGATATCATAACTATCATAATTATAAGGTTGCGGGGGTGCTATACGCCATCCACCCGACTTCCCCCGTAGATGTAAATTTACTCACCAACTTGTCGAGCTCGTTGAATCCATGATTGCTATGTCCGTTAACTCCGTCTCGAAAACCTTCGCGATCGTACCTATAATCGTAGTTAAATCACATCGATATAAATATCATATCGAAAACAAGGACAACGAGCTAAGCACCCGTAGGTTAGAACCTACAGCTCACTTACCCCAAAAACGAACAAAATAACCTTGTTGTTAACGTACAAACATCAACAAATCAGTTACGGCACAGAAATACGAAAACCCGAATCGAAATATCGTAAACTTTAATAAAACCCTTACTAAACATTCCCAGATTTCTCTGTATGTATATTGGAACAAATCAAACAATACTGTATATCATAAAATAACCAAATACACCTATAGAGAAAAACCCAACACAAAACTCTTTCAGAAGCCCGGCGGCGCCGGTCAAAATGCGAATTTCACCGGGTCAACTGTGGAGTTTGGGGCTTCGGTTTTAAGTGCAGTCTCCTAATGGTCTCAGCATACTACTGTCTTATTAGTTTTTCTGGTGGTATTACCTAATGGTTCCAGATTCAATTATACCTTCACAGATATCACAAAAGTTCATGTTTTTGACACTGCACATAAAAATAGACATTGAACAGATTTGATATTTGAAAAGAAAGAAAGAATTATACCTATAGAGATGATTCACAAGAGAACACCAGCTCAAGAATTGTATGATGAAGTTTATAAGTGTTATAGTTAATCAAGCCTGATGATGTGAACACAATTGGTGAGGGAACCCTCTCATTCTTTTTTAATATGAAAATACTTAGAATATTTGGCGAGGAAAGCATGAAGAACTATGGTTTCAGTTAAGACCTTGCCTAAAGAGTTAGACGAAAGATTAGAGTGAGGATGTGTGTAGAGGAAAGAGGAGGTGTCATGGTGGAAGGAGGAGGCGTAAAGTTGGAAGAAGGAGGTGTAGGATTGTGAGCATGAGTGAAGAGTGTTGAGTGTGAGGGTTTAGCTTAGGTAATAATATAACCAACTATACAACAATTAAAAACCTTTTCCTTTAATTAAAATCCCTTTTATGTAAAAATCTAAATTCATATGTAAAAAGAATGAAATACTTATTCTAACACTTAATTATCATTATCTTGATATAAAATATCATGTCATGTTAAAATAATTAATATATCATTTTTATGATATCACACACTTTTCTTCATCTTTACCAAAATAATTACATTTTTGCGGATGTAATTCCGATACCAAAATTCATATGCGATATCATTTTTTGTAAACTTATTATATTCATATTTAAAATTATAAATTAATATATATAATTTTCCAAAATGTTACAGTAGTATCCACTGAAAACTCGGAGCTCCCAAATGACTTCGTGAAATCCTTCGCAGAAATGGAGCTGTTGTTCACACAGCGTTTCGCCAGCATGAGCGAATGCACTCCGATCATGGTATTAATCAATGCCAGGGTAAACCCGGGAGAAACATAGGTCTAATACGTGATCCGGTGGTGGAACCCGTGGTTTAAGTGCGAACAGCGCATTGAAGAGTCTCCTGTTGTGGGCATGTTCATCGAGACCCTTGATCCTCAAATGACTGTGTCCCAGTTTATGACATTTTTCAATCCCACAACTTTCAGGCTCTGATAGACAAACTGGCCCAGATGGATCAGATGGGCCATGGGCCTTCCTCCTCAAATAAAGACCCTCGAAATACCAAGGGTAAAGGGAAAGTGACCTTTGTTGCCAACACGCAACAACAGCCGAGCGGCCCAAAACCAGCGGCTCGCCAGAACAACGAGCGTTTGCGCCCGTCCGGGAAGAAAGACTAGGACGCGCTTACTCGTTTCCCCGTGATAAGATGCGGAGACTGTTTGAACTGGTGATGCAAAATAACCTTATCACATTGCCAAACCCACAGCGTCCAGCACAACCTGGCGACGTCAACAACCCTAATTACTGCTCCTATCATAGAATAGTGATCCACCCAATTGAGGATTGCTATGTCTTAAAAATTTGGGTTGAAGACCAGTATCTACAGGGGAAATTCACGCTGTCCGATAACCGAAAGCACGCTCCTAAAAAGGTGGACACGCAGGGGGAATCATGCTCACTCATGGAAGAAACTCTATGGGAAGTAGTCCTCTTAGAAAGAACTAAAAGAATGCTGAAGGATCTTCAGGCATGTCCGGCAATCAGATGGAAAAGCCTACTTGAACCCAAAATAATCGAGGGGATGCTAAAATCTCTCCCCGTACTAAAAATTGCTCACAAGGGGAAAGTCCCCAAGTTAATCTTTCAAAGTCTTCGAAGAAAAAGAAGAAGACCAAGAAGCCTGTGCAGCCTGCCAAGTATGGCGATAAATGCACAGATCTACAAAAATAGCTAGATGCGCTGGAGGAGTATAACGAGAAGGTGCGGACTCCAGTCACGCTCGAAGAATTCCTCAAGCATATTCTTGAGGGCGAAAACAGTGACAATGATGAAGAAAACGACTCATCAGAAGAAACCGAAGACCGTGTAGCAAGTTGCCATATGGTCTCCTATTCGTCGTTATATGATGAAGAAGCTCCCTCAATGTCAGAAAACGACATAGAGGAACTGAGGGCAGAATCGGCACTAAAATCCCCGAAACTGCCAGAAGAAGACCCGATTGAGAGGCTGCTAAACGAAGCCTTTCAAAAAGCAAAGTTGACCGAGAACGCGAGACAGCCATATATGAAAAGGCTAAGTATCAGCGTCTGAGTAAAGAAGGTGCGGTGAGGACATGTCGTAAAGTGCTCCAACCCAACCAAAGCACATGTTCATCACTAAAAAATGCATATTAATACCGCTCATTCATTATCTATTTTGTTATATATCGGTACTATTAACCAGTGTCTGCTCAATAATACAGATTACAGGTGTTCGTGATAAAATACTGGAAACACACTCAAAATCACGAACATAAACGTTTGGAAGGTGACACTGCAAACAGAACAGAAAACCGATCATTGTCCAAAGAATTCTATTTGCAAATAAATGTGTGTACACAATTTTGGTCCAATACAATGCAAGTGTGCACATGGACCATGGTGGGGCTGCCTTGGCTATATGACATGATGAAATTGTGCAAGTAGGGAACATGTGCATTAAATGCTAAAAGAGTTGATTGATTTGAAGAATAAAGATTTCCTTCCAAAAGCTACTAAGCAGTCCAGGTTGTTATCAAGAAATCAAGTAATGCCAGTAGACTTGTGGAGTGCACATGAGAGCACTACACCAACACGAGCCCAATCTCTCACAACAGAACCGGCGCCATCATCTAAAAAACCGGCGCCGTTGGTTTTTCTAGGGCCAAATGCCCCCATTTTTCTCTTGGTTGTTTATTTGGGTCACATTATCTTGTTTTTATTGTTTGTTTATTCTGGTATGAGGCCTATAAATACCAGATCAATGGGCAAGGGGAGGGATACTTTTTCCTTTAGTTTTTCTTTAAGAACTCTTGTAATTTGTAACTTGCTTTTCCTTTGAACTCTTGAGCTCTTGCTCCTTTGTCTTGACCTTGTAACTTCTTCATTGAATTTGCAAGCTTAAGATTTAGGTTCTTGACTTCAAGATTAGTTGTATCTTCTTTGAAATTCAATAAAGCTCTCATTTCATTACATACGTCTTGCTTTCATACTTTGAACTTGTGAAATCATTGCTTTACTTTGATCTTGCAACCTCTTAAGTGAGCTTGCAACCTTAAAGTTTGGTATTTTGATTTCACATTGGTACGGGATTAAAGAACAAATGACGATATTTGCACATTGAATTTACCGTTTCTTAAATTTCTAACTTTAACTTTTCCTTTTTTCTGCTATTTTTGTTATGTTGCCTTACCCTTTTCTTTTCTATGTTTTATCATAAATATATGTGGGTAATCGATTTACTTAAGGATAGAATATGGTTAGCTTGTGTTAGGAGATGTTTTTGCTAAAATCTTAAAAATCTTAACTTTGCAATTGAAACTCCGAGCAAATCACTCACAATTCCGCTCCGTTAGGCATCCTATCCTACCACGATAGCGGTGAATCCTAATCTTGACCGGATTGCAAGTGGTTTGCCGAAGGCTAAGGTCAAGAGACATCAACAGAAGGACAAGGGACAAGGAATACAGATTTAGCTCAAAATCGGAAATACCGTATTTCAAGTTCCTTAATCCACGTTGTTTCCTATTTCCTTAGTGCCAATATCAAAATTAGGTCTATAAGGAACCGGCAAACATCATCCACATGCAAGCTAATCTAAAACTACCCTTAACAAGTCTTTTTATTGAGCATATCCTCGTTACGACAATTAGCATAACCAACAACTCAAAACATGGTATTAACTCGTTAAAACAAGCTTGAAAACTTACCATCTCCCTACGAACGACCCGTACTCATCGCGGCTCATTACAAGCGACACCGTCTTTGATTACGGTAATTTCAAATTCTTTCTAAATACGACATGCAAAAAACATATCAATCAAATGGCGCCTTTGCCATGGAGACGGTAACGTTTTTACACTTGTAGTCTCGGGTTAATTTGTGAATACTTCGTATAAAACTAACTTTCTAACACATTCAACGGATAAAACCATTCTTTTTAAAACCGACACGAAAACTAAAGACAAGAATGTTCTCTAAAATTGTGTTCTGCTAACACACTGAGTTTTAAAATGAAAATCAAGGTATAAAAGTGGAATACTATTATTACATAGAGGAAACTGTTCATCACAGAAAACCGCATTTCAATACCGCTCATTCGTTATCTATTTTGTTTATATCGGTGCTATTAATCAGTGTCTGCTCTATAATTACAATTTACAGGTATTCGTGATAAAATATCGGAAACACATTCAAAATCACGGATATATCATCTGTGAGCCGATATTGCAAACAGACCATAAAACCGACCGATATCCTATGAGCTCTTTTGGAAATAATAAATGTATACACAATTTTTGTCAAAATGGTCCAACACACAAGTGTGCACATAGCTTGGACCAAGTGGGGCTGCCATGGCATGATGGCTAGAGCATATGGGCATATATAGTGTGATGTGCATTGATAGTGCAATAAATGCAATAAAGCTTTGATGTGAGTTAAAGCAATCTAGTTTCCCTCCAAAACTCTCAGGGCAACCTAGGTCACAACAGATAAAGCAAACAGTACCATAGTGCTATTGGAGTGCACACAAGACCACACAATGAACACGAGCCTCAGTGCTCGGATTAGACCGGGTGAGAACCCCTCCAAATCCGGCGAGCTCGGCTAAGATGTGCCCAATGGGCTTCACCTTTTCATTGTACCTCCCTTGCTGCCACGTAGACTTATTTTTATTGTTTGGTTAATTTTCTTTGAGGTCTATAAATAGCAGATCAGTGGCAAGGGGAGGCTCTCTCATTCATATGCATATATTCATAGTTTTGTTTTGCTTTTCTTTTTGGTTTAGCTTGAGAGTTGAGTGGGCTTCATATTGGTTTCTTCTTCTTCTTCTCTCTTGAAGCTCTCTTTGGAGAGCTTCATTAAGGAGGTTGAATAAGTTACCATAAAACCTGTATCTATTTCTCAAGTGATTAATATAATTGTTGTTTCTTTATACTTGCTTTCTTTTTCTTATTTTCTTTTCTTATTCTTTATGCTTAACTAATCTTTTATTTGGTTGTGGTGTGGATGAGGAAGTGAGATGAAAAGCTTTGCCTCCTCCACCTCTTGTTTATGTTTCATATTGTTAACTTACGATTCTAACTTAAGTATTGTTTATGTATTGATATGATACGGTATTTTGACACATGGTTACTTTTAACCTCCTCATATACCATATTCATTCCCTTCCCCATTTTCAATGTTTAAGTTAAAATCCATTTGGTGTTAATTTTGCTAAGTTTGGATATCGTATCTTGTGATAAATTGCTTGACAATCTTTTGTTTTTATATAAGATATTCCATCACAAACACTTAGCAAACTCAACACCAAAATCATTTGTTCTCACTAACCACTTTGTGTTTTTGTTGTTGCGGTATTCTTTCTAACCCTCGTGTTTAGTGTTGATATCCCAAGCGCGGACATACAAACGGTAAGTGACCAAAAGGACTCGTTTCGTGCTTTATGGAGAATATCAGAATTTGACGGTTTGTGCTCCGCAACCGCGTTGACAAGTCGTGCTTCATGCCGGGATCAAGATAAGGTCGGACAACTCATGATCAAGGAAGTGTAGAGATGAACGTCGCGATTCGATCTTCCAAGCCAAATCCACAACCATTCTTTCTCAACTTGTTTTCTTGCTTTTCTTGTTTTCATTCTTTTATAATTATTTATGACAACCAACCATTTGTTAATTTGTTGAACCCTAAATCGCGATACCTAATACACAATTCCCTATGGATCGACCCGTACTTGCCGGCTCGCTATAACGCGCCGTGCACTTGTGGTTATAAATTTTAAAACGAGAACGATCTCGTGTGCGCATTCCGTTTCATTAAAACATACACATTTCCAAAATATACGCGTTTGCGCGCGCGGGTGGTTTCCCAACAGAAACACACAAAATTTGAGCACCAAAATTATAAATTTGGCCAGCGATATCTTAGTAATTCCCGATCTCGCCGGTTTTGTGGTAGGATTTTGAAAATTGGTTTTTTGTGTTGCCTCCAGTGTTCTGTTAGTATCCTATTTTTATTGTTTGATTTTCTTAATTATTTGTGTTCAGAACTTTGGCTATCTATATCACTTTTTATCTCAAATATCCATATTTTTCCGACATTTGCAAATTCGACGAATTGACGAGCTGCGATCGTGCGGAACAAGGGGGCATTTTCAAGTATAAGGAGATTGAACACTTAGTGCCAAAGACCTGGGTAGTTGGACCCGCGCAAGAGAACCATTCAACCACTCGGGGACAATATCAATACGAGTTTCTTAAATTCAACACTTTTTGGTACGTATTTTTCTAAACTTCCTCTTCTCAAACCCGACGTTCCAATATTCTTGTCTTTGCAGGATTCTTAGCAATATCGCCGCAAAAAACCAAATAAAAACTAACCGTATTTGTTGCAGTGCCACATTTAAAGTAAAAAACAAATTGATCGATTGTTTGAAAACAAAACCTTGTTGATTTGGGCATTACATCATTTAATACGGACTTAAGAGGCTATAACACCAATTCAGATTGGGTGGGGATTTCATCACCCTTCCTAAGACCCCTGAAATCACTAATTGCATAAGTTTCACCTCAGGCTTAATAAAAAATATCTAGACTCAGTCAATTAAGGACTTGTCGTGCTCGATAGGACAAAGGAAGATTGTGGGCATTCGATCGTTTATCTAAACATGACTTTTGTGGTGCTTAGGCTAGACAAGTGAGGAGGTAATTTTAAAAGGCCCGTCTCATGGTGATTCGTGAGCGGAACCATCCTTATCTCACGTGTGCTTATCTGACCATAACTGGCTGTGAAGAGGCGATTTGAGGGTTATTTCACAATTTGTCGCTTTAAACAGTTAGGAGCAGGTCTAGTGGACTTAGAGGACCTTAGTCTAGGTGTTGATTGTGTATTTGCGACTGTGAATTTGTGATTGTGTTTGTTGAACTATCATCTCATTTTCACATTCTTACGAAACAAACACAAGTTTGCCACTTTACCACCTTCACCTAATTTTTCTCCATTTACGCTTCTTACCCTCACATTCTATGTTTTGACTACACTAAATTCGTTTAGTGTATGTCTGCCTGGACTAGGGACCCTAGTGCCCGTTTAGTCCGCGTTTCGTTAGTCGCTACGGACTATGTGATCGACACCACAGTCGAAACTCCTTCCACGCCTCTTTCATCTTTACCCTTATTGGTAAACTCCGACGTTGACCGTGATTCTGTCCATACTTCTTAACCTTCACTTTCACCAGACTCTTCTTTTGAGATGTCGGGATTTCCTTCTAACATCCCTTTACCTCCCCCGGGAATTATTCCACCTCCATTAGGTGCGAATAACCCGCGATCACCTCTTGTTGAAGCACTATAGCGAATTACGCTCCAAGATCGATTCTATCCTACCCGCGCTGCACTCCCTACCCATCTTTCACTTCCACCGGCCAATGGGGATAATTTTGAAATTAAGCCCCACTTCATCAACATGTTGCCCAAATTTCATGGGCTTGAATACGAAGATGCTTATATCTTCATCAATAAATTCCAGAACGTTTGTGCGATGATGAAGACAACCCAACTATCTGATGATGCTATACGGCTATGAGTTATTCCTTTCACTTTGTGCGACCTTACTGAAAAGTGGCTGTATAACACTGCATCTCATTCGATTACCAGTTAGGACGAGTTTGTGAAAGTTTTTCTAAAGAAATTCTACCCAAATCATAAGACCGCACAGATTCGAAACGAAACTAACCAATTCTCCCAGCTTCCTACTGAACCTTTCTGGAAGTGCTTTGTCCGATATAAAGACCTTCTTGTTCAGTGCCCTCATCACAGTATTGAGAGATGGTAACTTTGCCAAACTTTATATGAGGGCCTGAATCCAGCAACTAAGCAGTTGCTAGAAACCATTTGTCAAGGCCACTTCCTATCCAAATCTGATGAAGAAGCCTGGCAACAAATAAGAGCAGGATTAAAACGGAGAAGCGGTTCGCCAAATCCCTGTCAATAGGGATGAAGTCGCCACCTCTCATAAAAAACACTCTCGGGGTCACATGCTTCGAGGGAAAAGAATCATATCTAAACTACTGCCTATATCATCGGAAGGTCACCCACCCTATCAAAGAATGCAATGCCTTCAAGAAGTGGTGGTAAGGATACGTTGCTCATCAAAAACACTTCAAGAAGATAAAGCGCGAAGCTTGCGCTCATCAACATTAAAATAGTGAGACGAACGCACATGAAGAAATGATTGGCAACTTTCATATGGTTGGTACCAGTTCGGATGGAGGAAAATCTCCAGTTCTTACGTTCAGGAGCAATTCTGAGGATGAAACACCTCTCAACCCTCTCTTCAAGGACTCCGCCTCCAAAAAAGAAGAGGAGGAGAAGAACTGTGAGAATATTCAGCTGTGTAACACACACTGCCTGAGAAGAAGCTCGGACCTACAAACAAAGGTTCGAACATAAAAAACAAAGGGAAAGGGAAAATCCCCAAGGAAATTGCCCTTGATGAAGAAATGGTAAAAGAGCTCACCACAAAAGACCCGCATAAGAAAAATAAAGTGGATTACAACGTCCTGACACATCTAAGGAAAATACCCTCACAGCTGAGCATATTGAATGCTCTCCTCCTGTCTAAAGAGACACGAGATTCTCTGATCAAGGCATTACAAGAGCCCGATCAGTTCTAAGCTTTTCTTGCGGAAGAGAAGATGAAAAATGAACTGGCAGAGGTCCATACAGTTGATATTATATTCAGCGATGAAGATCTACTCCTCGGTACGTGCGAACATAATCGCTCGTTATATGTCACCTGGTACTGCCACGACATCAAGATAGGAAAAATCCTTGTCGACAACGAATCCTCTGTTAACCTTCTCAACATGAGAGTACTGAAGGAATTTTGCATGAACGTTCAGCACTTTGCCCGAGATAAAATTATCATCTCCGGGTTTGACTCACAATCGTCACGGACGCTTGGGTCCGTAATATTGACGCTACGCTTAGGTCTGCTCGTCACTGACATCAAATTTCATGTCATTGATGCCAAGACTTGCTACAACGCCCTACTCGGCAGGCCTTGATTACACGAGTACAATATCATCCCTTCTACTCAATATCAGTGTATAAAGTATTTCAAGGATGGTTCGGAGTACACTGTCATGGGAGAGCTAAACTTGTTCTCGGTAAATGAAGTCTGGAAATTCGAAGACGTAAAATACTTCCTACCAGACTTTGAGGATACTGAAAGGTGTCACAAGCCGGAGAATAAATAAAAGTCTGTCGCCACTATCCCAATCTTTGGGAGCGATACCGAAGAAGATGAAGAAATAGTCTACTCGGGGAAACTCCAAAAAGAAAACAATAAATCCGGACCATCTACTCCTATTTTGGTCTTTGGCAGTGACTCTGAGGACGAAGCCAATACAGTATTCTCCATCCGCCCGTCGATGCAGGCTCTTATCAAAGAGGATCAGAGTCTGCAAATCATAATGGCTCCGCCTTGACACTACAAGGAACTTGATGTGCTTGACATATACAGCGTACAAAAACTGCAAACTTTCTACATACCTCCTAAGCGAAGCGGAGAAAAGGCGATCTTCTTCTACCAGTCTACTGAGACCAAAGTAGAAAAAGAAATTTGGCATGGTGCCAATTTTGCACTTGACAGGCTTCAACCCATCCGTCTGCTAAGACATTACGCGGGAAAATTGAAAGAGCTATTAAGACGCCAATGCATAGCCTTCGAACAAACTGTTTGACAAAGCCTAATTCTACAAAAAGATCTGGGATATTCCCAGAACTCAGCGAAGGAATCCTAACAGGAAGATGGAGACAACCGGATTCGGATATATTTGATCCAAGAAACGGGAGCAACTTTACAGTTTCCACGTCATAAACAGCTTGAGTGAAGAGGAAAATGCTCTTCTACGTATCTGTGATGTCAAATTGGAGCGAGATCCCACTCTAAGAACATTAAGTCTGTCGCTTGAAGAACAAATTGACAAGCTAATAAAAAAAACTTGTCAAACGAACCGGGACAATCACAGCCGCGAAATGACCATTTATTAAAAGGCCAAGACACAGCGTCTCAATCGGCAATCTGCGGAGAAAATAGATCGTAATACTCTTCATCCCCGGTCCGTTATATGTTCTTGCAAAAGGGGAAATCCCACAATGAAGGCAAAAACAGGGCCAAGAACGCAAACAGCGTTCGAAAACAACAAAGCGGATCCAAGACGCCATGCAATCAAGAAAAAATCGCTTGGAGCCCATCCTTTATAAAGAAGATGGGTCGAGAATACTCTTTCTCTCAAGACAAGACAAGGAAGATATTCAACCTTGTTATAAAGCACCAAATGATGACGCTTCCGGAGCCTCGGCACCCCGAACAAATAAACAAGGTCTATCATCCGGATTATTGCTCCTATCACCGGTTAATAGGTTATCCCTTTGAAGATTGCTTCACGTTAAAAGATTGGGAGGAAGCCCAATATCGACAAGGAAGGTTCACTTTATCCGACAGCTGGAGGGTAACCCCCCACCACAAAAGCATGAGCCAAAAAAGACCTACACCGTCAGGATAGGACCAACTCAACCACAAAAAGGGAAGCGAACTTGTACATTCCATATGATAACACTCTCAAAAAGGGGAGGGCACGAGAGTATGAATGACCTCTTCAGGTGTGTCACAATCGGGAAATTCTCACGTGGTCGACACTTGGATCACGTGAAACCTATAGGACCCCACCGTAACGCAAGTAAACCGAAAGCCCAGAAACCTAAACCATTTTAGGAAAATAATGGAGGCAAAGTTTTAAAATAAAGGTATAATGTAATCAAGTTCTTTCTTTAAAAGTATAAGTAATGTTATATGAAAATACAAGTGGGTTGTATACTATGGTAGAAAATATTTTCGTCATTTGAAATTTTGGCAGCATCTCATTTGTAAATTATGATCCAAAACCAATACATAACAACAACAATATAGGTATCCCCAAGCGGGAGCTAGCTGTTTGCCAATTGGTGGAAAAAACCATGCAAATACAAATATACGACGCCCATGGCGAAAATCAAACACAGAAAAGAAAGTAAAGAAACCAAAACATCATCAAATCCATAATAAAGTATAATACACACATCTCGTTGTAAGTCTGAAAGAATATACAAGTCTGTGGTGTCTAAGTCTACCAAATATATATAGTCTGGTTGATGGAGCTTTTAACTAGATACAACTGAATAAATATATACAAATGGTGGTCACGATCCAAAGTGTACACTACCTACCAATGCAAATCACCTAGAAGAAAGCTGTGTGTCAGCTAGCCGCTGCTGATCTGAGCGGTCGATCCTGCAATAAAACTATGGCACAACAGCGGTGAGTTTCCAACTCGTGAGTAGAAGATATTAGCAGGTAAAAATCGAATGTATAATGATCTCCTAGATCATACTGTAATATAATAATAACGTACCGTGTGGTATCTAGGGTGATCGTGTATACATATGTATAATAATAATAATGTCGTGCCTATAACAATATATACCAAGCCATCTGTGTCGTACGTATGTATATACGTATATCATTCAACACGTGTCCATCAACGACAAATCAAATCATCATAAAACCTGAGTACCCAGTATCGACACTCGAAATCATGGCAAAACCCGTGTCCAGCATCGACACAAAAATCCTCATATCACAGGCACCGTCTCATCAGATCGGTCCTTATATCCATCTGTCTCATATCACTCCGGTCGGTATCCTCCGAATATCCGCCGAGTCCAGTACTATCACCGGCAGGTAGTGTTCTCCTGTCGGGCTCAACGTTTTTCTATACGATCTTCTTGCCCCGGGGTATCGTACCGGGTCCACTATGTACCCGCAGACGGTGCTTCCTCTCTCCTCGAATCGGGTATACACATAACTCAGAACCGAGAAAACTCATGGTGGACGTCGAAATATCATATCAAGAGAAACCGCGTTTTTAAAACAATCATAAGATTTTAAAATATATCCGCGGTTCTCAAATCCAACAATCTCATGAAAATAGAATCTCATAATCATGTAACCATGATAGAACAGTAAATACAAGCACAGAACAGTACTGCAAGGTATAACCGATTTTTTCATATAAGCATGTCATGTAACTAGGTAAGGAAATGTAATATCTAAACTAGCATGTGGGGTAATAAGTATTAAACAATAACTATAATTCTACAATTTAAGGAACAATACAGGGAGATAGCAGTTTCTAATGTGTAAGTGGCATAGAAATTACCGATGATGAGTGTGTGAGCCGGTGAGTATGTGTAAGTGCAACATGCGCATCATCGATAATGGTGCTTGTGTCCCAGCAGACGATGTCATACAAGATAATGACACGGAATGTGGTATGTATGTCGCAAAAGAAAATAATACAACATAAACAGAATAAGGAAAAGCGTAAACATGGACAATAATAAATACGTAACTACATATGAACCATATGGTTATAGTTTAGAATAGTGCGAATCATTGTTTTTTGAAAATGGGGGCTACGGTGTTTGAAAAAAGATACCATTCGAAAATCCATAGCGTCCCTTGAGATTGTCATTTAAAAGTGTATAACGATTCGTTAGCTTTGAAAATAGGTATGGTTCTAAATATATCCTAATATTTACTTAAGTGATTTAAAACAATATGTTTCCGAATCGATATATTCATAAGTCGGCGATCCATCCTCATAATATCACGTACGGTATAATCCATCGTATGGTATCATCAAATCAAAAGTACCAGATCTATCGTCCTGTACATCATATCACGTACAGTATAATCCATCGTATGGTATCATCAAATCAAAAGTACGGTTCTATAGTCACGTACATCATCTCATCTCATCTAGTCACATATTGTTACATGTTATATCATCTCTTATCGCATCATGAATATATATATCGCCTAATATTCATATATATTATATCGACTCATCATCATAGTATCTCATATCTTCATCTCATGATGTTGGATCAAACTTTTCCTCAAACTTACCTATATATATGTATATATGTGTAGAAGCACAAAAACATATGGCTAAAGGCATAAGAAGGATTAGAACTAAGGATATTCCTCTCCACGAGAATACTTACGGTTACTTAGTATCCTAGATCCCTATTAGCTAGGTAAACATATCTAGTATTTATATATATCTAACTATATATCTAGTATCCTAGTACTACGGTTGTGGGGGTGCTATACGCCATCCACCCGACTTCCTCTGTAGATATACATTTACTCACCTACTATCATCGCTCTAGCCAAAGTCGATGAATGCCTTGCTCTTCTTCGTCGCCTTGGAAGTCCACACGAATGTACCTACAAATTAATGTATATCGTATCGAAATCAAAATAAAATCCGAAAACCGATACGGCACGCGAAGCGCAAAAAGGTTAGAACCTATGGTCTACGGATGCAAAAACAACCAAATAACCCCCGGTGTTAACGTACAAACGTCAAATGATCGAGTCAAAACTCAAATATCAAAACCTAGTGTTCAGTTGATAAAACTGCACATTTGTTATTACATTTTTCCTACCATTTTCATATTAAAAAAGACTTTATTATAATATATCATACATATGAGGGTTTATGTGTAAAAATACTATTTTCCATGTGTTGATATATTATAATTAGCATTTGGTAGGAAAATGTATATAATATTATTGACCTAATCCTAGTAGAACTAAGTCTACTAAATATTATCTAAGTTGTTGTGCAGAATTTTCAAGTCTTAAATCAAGGAAATCAAGTTGTTAAAGCTAACATGCCTAATTAAGAAATCAAAATGAAGGAATCAATTCTGGCAAAAGAAAAGAAAAGATTTCCAAATTCTGAAGGTGCCAAGGATCGCCAAATGTCACAAGTAGCCATCCCCAGAAAATTGATGGACGGCCGTGATCATCAAGCCGTGGATCCACGGCAATAGCCCCTTTATGCCGCGGATCCGCCGCGTGGAAGAAGAGATAGAGGCTGAGGATTTTTGGGGAAAATCTTTTCTACTTTTTCCTTAATTTAGAAACTTGGGATCTGGCTTTGGCACTATAAAAAGAGACCGAGAGCCTCTTGGAAAAAGGATCAAGCCGACGCGATCATGAAGTCCAAGACGGCTCACGCATCCAGGCTGATCATCAACGGTTCATCTACCTCCTTGGAAGAGATCGAGAAGCAAACTAGTCTTTGTAATCATTTTCTAAGGAATCAAAGTGTAATGAATATTGTTGATTAATAAAGGTAGCTTTCTTTTTCTTATTCTATTTCTTCGCAGTTTAATTATGCAATTTCTCTCCATCTCTTCTTCTCCCAACATGCGCGAGTAATTCTCCACTTGTTAGGGTTCGTAGGATTAGGGTAGGCTAATGGATGATGAACATCCCTAAACCCTTTTTAAGTCCTATAAAGTTTATGAACTTTATCAAAAGAATCATTAACATCCTAATCGGGCGCGCTAACAATTCATTGTTAGTCTCGACCGCGATTGGAGATTAGATTAATGATTGTTTTGGTAAAGGCTAGATATGAACGGAGTTCCGTGTGGAGATAAGGGTTAAGTGTGGGATTCCTTTTCCCTCCAGAAACCCTAATCTACACGCATCACCGTCGTTCTAATTTTAAATCTATTAAAGGATAAAAAGGGTAACTTTTAATTAATCGTCCATAACTACTAAATCCTAACGAACACTACAAGCCCTCTTATTATATTCACTACATCCCTAAAATAATCTAGATCTATATTTTTGCATTCTTGCTTAACGTAGATCTAGAAACAATTCCACAAAATTCTTTATCCCTCATCTCTTTCTCAACACGTTTAAAGTAAGAATAAAAGATTCCACGTTTCCCAGAGGACGACCCGTACTCATCTCGGTCTAGCTACACGCGACACCGTTATTGATTGCGGTTAACTACTACAAACAAACACTTTTTCGAAACCAATCACCTAGTTTCAAAAGTCGCAAAACGAAATTTGAAACTTAGTAAAACACTTCCAGATTTTACTTAACGTGAAATTAGGACATTTTGCATATAGGGTAAATCTATTCATCATATGGGTGTGCTATAGAACCAAACCCAAACCCTAACTCCTACACCGGGCCTTAAATTGCTGCCAATACTAATATTTTGGCGGTCAAGATAAGAAGATGGGGGCTTGGGCTTCAGGGGCAGCTTACTAATTACCCGCACATCCCACTGTATGTGCAATATATTTTTCAGAGTTCTCGAGTCATTCCAGATTCTAATTGATCATCACATTTCGTCAAAAACCGATATCGGAAAAATCTAAGTTCGTGTTTGAAACTTCAAAGTTCATTTTAAACACGGCTACCCTTACTACTAGACCAAAGGAGACTCACTATACCTCCACTAAGCTCTACTACAAGTTTCATCCACTAACCCTCATCCTAGAATTTTCCAAGATCATAAAGCTTAACCTTTTTAACTCTAAACTAAAAGTGAAAGCAAGATCTCAAGGATTTAACAAAAGATTAAGAGTTATATTTTGTAGAAGCAACTCAAGAAAATTCCTAGATGGTCCAAAGTGCTCAAAACTCCAACTTGATGCCACCAAGAGGTGTAGGATGAGGCGAGGAACAAGTTTTGTGAAGGTAAAGTGAGGTTTTGATGAGGTTTTAAGGGTAGTGCCTGGTGGTAGTGAGGGTGGAAGAAGATGAAGAAAGAGGAGGAGAAGGAAGATGAAGAATAAGGAATGAAAGAAGAAATGAAGGAATGGTTGTAGAACCATGTTCTCTCTTTCTCTCTCTCTCACTCTCTCTCCTCATAAATACTAGTCACCTTATGTCTCTCTCTCATTTTTCCATTTTTCTTTTCTTTTTCTTAAAAAAAACCATATTACAAAAATAAAATCTAAATATAACATGTCACAAAATATCATGCACACTCAAATACATGGTTAACAAAAATGGATTTGGCTAAATGCATAATTAGTAATATACTAATCAAGTTTAACATAAATTTATATGTAAATAATCGTATAATAATTTATAAAAGCCCAAATCCTATAAATGCTTCCTTATATGATAATTCATTTTAAATTTCCAAATATTTTCCAAAACATAGGTATATAATTATACAATTTTACTAAAACTTATTTCCATACTTGCATAATATTCATAAAATTTATTATTTTATTATTTAAATTCCAAAAATAATATTTTATATTTTTTGAAATATTACAATCTTCCCCTCTTAAATAAATTCGGTCTCCGAATTTAAATTTAAACCCCTCCAAATATGAAAACATTTCAGTAAATCAGTCAAATCAATGGGGCTCCGAAATCACGATTACTTAACATATATCATAGCGCATCGTATGCGCATGAAAACGAGTGCAAAACTCAAAAATCGAAACTTCGTCAAGTGTCATGCAGTCATGAGAGTTATGATGAAGATGTAAGTTTTCGAAATCTACTGTTAAAATCAAATATAATATAATCAAGGCTATATATATATATATATAATACGCATCCTTGTGAAATTGTCTAAATAACTGAATAAAAATACATGCAAAATTCTTTGCAAATCGTTGTGTGATGCGTATATCTTGGTACAAGTAGCGGTCGTTCTTTGTATGGGAATATATATGTAATTATATATTTTGCTTAAGATATACATCCCGCTTTTTTGAAAATGATTTTGAAGGGTTTTCTTTGTAAAAGTTCGTGTCACTCATGCACACGTAAGAAAATAGTGAGACTATAGCTCCTTCTTGAAAACCTCTTCGGTAAATGTCGATGCATGCAAAAACACTCAGGTACTGTCCTCAGACTAGTCCTGCTCGGCTACTATATAATATAGTATATTATCATAAAAACACGATACTTGAAAGAAGAAATCAACCTCAATAGGTGCACATGATAATACCATGTGCGTCTGGTGCGCACAGAAATCAAAGTCAAATCCAAGTACCACGAATGTGCATGAAAGCAAAAACTATATGCAACAAGTGTGCACGAAAGTATCTGTCAAGTGCAACAGGAGTGCACAACAATAATATCAAGTGCATCTAGAGTGCACGAAAATCTCAACCAAGTGCAACTAATATACACAAAAAATCTCGATTAAGTGCATCTGGTGTGCACAAAATCACATCATGTACGCCAAGTGTGCGCGAAAATCTAAATCTAGTGTGTCAGGTTCGCACAAAAGCATCTGGTGCAGTAGGGTGTACGAAAACGAATATCAAGTGCACATGGTGCACGAAAACATAAATCTAGTGCATTAGGGTGTAAGAAAATGAATATCAAATATATAAATCAAGATCAATGGTATACAACATGCACGAAATCAAAATTAAGTATACCGAGGTGTATGAAATCATAAACATGTGCAACTGTATGCACAAAACCCATATCAATACTCTGAAAGCGCATGTGAACTACACCGAGTGCATAAGTCAAAATCATGTGCATACAATATGCACGAAATCAAAATCGACTGTATCGGGATACACAGAATCATAAATATGTGCAATAAGTGCACAAAAATCGATATCAAGTGTAATGGATATGCACAAAACATAAATCAAATGTAATGGGTGTATAAAACATAAATCAAGTGCAACTATGGTGCACGAAAATATCAGTCATGAAACTATATCATCAAAACACAAAGTCTAAACGATATATGTGTGATACTCGGATCACTAAACACAAATAAAAAATAGATGACATTGAGATACGCCTCTTTCGATGTCAAAAGGTGCCGGTGCACCCAAGCTGGCAGAGTAAGAGTTTCTACTTGCCTCCTGCCTGACGTCCTCTGTCCCTGGGTCCTTATTTTCTCTGTAGATCACCAATTCCATAATCTCTCGGCTCGACGGTCCGGTTAGGAGTAATGACAGAAACAGTCCCGCTCTGGTGCTTCTCTGAACATCTCCTAGACAATTAACATAGCCACTCGTAATGTAGTACATCAATAATGGCGGCCTCTGGCCC
The DNA here is from genome assembly GCA_030015575.1 of Agapanthus africanus. NCBI lineage: Eukaryota > Viridiplantae > Streptophyta > Magnoliopsida > Asparagales > Amaryllidaceae > Agapanthus > Agapanthus africanus. The sequence continues at coordinate 694,557,658 of CM057342.1, read as the reverse complement.
TCTGAGTGCATTCCATAAAATCGATCCTGGGTCTAAATCTTTACCGCTGAAGTACCCCGGAAATTACCTGCCATGGTCTCTTCCAATATCATCTCTGCCGGACTGCCCGGAAGTTGGGACTCTTAACTTAATCCGTTTCTCTTTCCGGGACAGCTGCATTCTTATCATGACTTTCCTCTGAAAATGTAACCGTATTCAACACCTCTGCGTACATATCAATTCTCTGGCTTCAATGGAGAGGAACAACTTATTAAGAGCTCACATGAATCTCTCATTCACCTTCCTTCAATATCGACCAATTCAGAATCATCTCTTAGTACCTGTGTAGACCGCAATCCAATTTGGCTATAGTCATATTCAAAGTCTCTCGCAGAGACTCAATGCTATGAACTCGGTGTCTTCAACCCTCAATAGAAAATAGCTGGACAATTACGTCTTTTGAAACTCGTCCAAGTCATCGGAGGAATACGCTTTGCTCGTCCTCTCTTGATTGACTTACACCAGGTCTAAGCAAGACCCTTCGAACTGGAATTATTCCACTTAACTGATCTTACATCGGGGCACCCAAACCAATGAATTGTCTTAGTCACTATATCCAAGAATGACCAGCGATCTTTTGTCAGATCCCTATCAGCTTTATAAAATCTGGAGGCGATATCTTGTCAATCTCAGCAGTAGCTGGTTCATCTGTCTGCTCGGTAGACAACACATCGATTTCTGGAGTAGGTTGTACATCAACAGCCTTCTCAATCTGGCTGGCCTCAAGCGATGACCCGATCATCCAGTGCAGATCCCGAACACTCGGGTCAAACGAGAAATCCTAGTAAAACAATAAATCAATACGTTCCTACGTCACCGGAAGAATATCATGGTCAGTCCTCATCCCCGACGAGCTCGCTTTGATCGCATCTCTAACCGCAACTATCTTTGCTCTCGTAGCCATGGTGACCGGAACCACAATCAAATATCGATGAGTATAGATTATAGGAACGAATAGAAATACGGGTCTCAAAATAATGCACATCCTAAGGTTACTTAAGCGGAGTATCATATCGTAAGCATGCCGCGGAATATACACATGGTACGTTACTCTACTTAAGTTACCTACTCCATCAACCAAGGTCAACCTATGTGATGAAAGTTCGGGTCTAATACTCGTTCAGTCAAGTCTAAGTTCTGTAAGGTCAAGCCTAGGTTCCGAAATATATATATACGCCCTAGACTCCGCATAGTCAATCCTAGACTCGAACCAAGGTTAAACCTAACGCTCTGATACCAAGTTTATCACAACTAGAAAATTGGCACGTGACCGGCACTTAGATCATGTGAAGCCTAAAGGACCCCACCGTAACCCAAGTAAGCCGAAAGCCCAGAAATCTAAACCTTTTTAGGAAAATAATGGAGGTGAAGTTTTGAAATAAAGGTATAATGTAATCAAGTTCTTTTTTTAAAAGTATAAGTAATGTTATATGAAAATACAAGTGGGTTGTATACTATGGTTGAAAACATTTTCGTCATTTGAAATTTGGGAAGCACCTCCTTTGTAAATTATGATCCAAAACCAATACATAACAACAACAATATAGGCATCTTCAAGCGGGAGCTAGCTTTTCGCCAATTGGTAGAAACAACCACGCAAATATAAATATACGGCGCCCAAGGTGAAGATCAAACACAGAAAAGAAAGTAAAGAAACCAAAACATCATCAAACCCAGAATAAAGTATAATACACACATCTCGTTGTAAGTCTGAAAAAATATACAAGTCTGTGGTGTCTAAGTCTACCAAATATATATAGTCTGGTTAATGGAGCTTTTAACTAGATACATCTGAATAAATATATACAAATGGTGGTCACGATCCAAAGTGTACACCACTTACCAATACAAATCATCCAGAAGAAAGCTGTGTGTCAGCTAGCCGCTACTGATATGAGCGGTCGATCCTGCAAGAAAACTATGGCACAACGGGGGTGAGTTGCCAACTCGTGAGTAGAAGATATCAGCAGGTAGAAATCAAATGTATAACGATCTCCTAGATTATACTGTAATATAATAATATCGTACCGTGTGGTATCTAAGGTGATCGTGTATACATATGTGTAATAATAATAATGTCGTGCCTGTAACAATATATAGTACCAAGCCATCTGTGTCATACGTATGTATATACGTGTATCATCCAACGTGTGTCTATCAACGACTCATCAAATCATCATGAAATCTGAGTGCCCAACATCGACACTCGAAATCATGGCAAAACCCGTGTCCAGTATCGACACGTATATCCTCATATCTCAGGCACCATCTCATTAGATCGGTCCTCAAATCCATCTGTCTCATATCACTCCAGTTGGTATCCTCCGGATATCCGCCGAGTCCATTACTATCACCGGCAGGTAGTGTTCCCCTGCCGGGCTCAACGTCTCTCGATACGATTTTCTTGCCCCGGGATACTGTACTGGGTCCATCATGTACCCGCAGATAGTGCCTCCTCTCTCCTCGAATCGGGTATACACATAACTCAGAACCGAGAAAACTCATGGTGGACGTCGAAATATCATATCAAGAGAAACCGTGTTTTTAAAACAATCATAAGATTGTAAAAATATATCTGCGGTTCTCAAATCCAATAATCTCATGAAAATAGAATCTCATAATCATGTAACCATGATGGAACAGTAAATACAAGCACAGAACAGTACTGCAAGGTATAACCGGTGTTTTCATATAAGCATGTCGTGTAACTAGGTAAGGAAGTGCAATAACTAAACTAGCATGTGCGGTAATAAGTACTAAACAATAACTATAATTTTACAATTTAAGGAACAATACATCGATATAGTAGTATCTAATGTGTAAGTGGCATGTCAATTACAGATGATGAGTGTGTGAGCCAGCGAGTATGTGTACGTGCAACATGCGCATCATCGGTAATAGTGCGTATGTCTTAGCAGATGATGTCATATAAGATAAGGACAGAGAACGTGGTATGTATGTCGCAAAAGAAAATAATACAACGAAAACAGAATAAGGGAAAGCGTAAACATGAACAATAATAAATACGTAACTACATATGAACCATACGGTTATAGTTTAAAATAGTGTGAATCGTTGTTTTTTGAAAATGGGGGCTACGGTGTTTGAAAAAAGATACCATTTAAAAATCCGTAGTATCTCTTGAGATTGTCATTTAAAAGTGTATAACGATTCGTTAGCCTTTAAAATAGATATAGTTCTAAATATATCCTAATATCTACTTTAGTGATTTAAAACAATATGATTCCGAGTCGATATATTCATAAATCAGCAATCCATCCTCATAATATCACGTACGGTATAATCCATCGTACGGTATCATCAAATCAAAAGTACGGATCTATCATCTTGTACATTATATCATGTACGGTATAATCCATCGTACGGTATCATCAAATCAAAAGTATGGAACTATGGTCACGTACATCATCTTATCTTATCTAGTCACATATCGTCGCATGTCATATCATCTCGTATCGCATCATGAATATATATATCACCTACTCCTCATATATATTATATCGACTTGTCATCATAGTATCTCATATCTTCATCTCATGATGTTGTATCGAACTTTTCCTCAAACATATATATATATATAAGCACAAATACATATGGCTAAAGGCATAAGAAGGATTAGAACTAAGGATATTCCTCTCCACGAGTATACTTACGGTTACTTAGTATCCTATATCCCTATTAGCTAGGTAAACATATATAGTATTTATATATATCTAACTATATATCTAGTATCCTAGTACTATGGTTGCGGGGATGCTATACGCCATCCACCCAACTTCCCCCGTAGATATACATCTACTCACCTACTATCCCCGTTCTAGCCGAAGTCGATAAACGCCTTGCTTTTCTTTGTCGCCCCGGAACTCCATGCGAATGTACCTACAAATCAGTGCATATCGTATCGAAATCAAAATCAAATCCAAAAATTAATACGGCACACGAAGCGCATATAGGTTAGAACCTATGGTCAACGCATGCAAGAGCAACCAAATAACCCCCGGTGTTGACGTATAAACATAAAATGACCGAGTCAAAACTCAAATATCAAAACCTAGTTTCAAAAGTCGCAAAATGAAATCTGAAACTTAGTAAAACACTCTCATATTTTACCTAAGGTGAAATTAGGACATTTTGCATATAGGGTAGGTCTATTCATCATATGTGTGTGCTATAGAACCAAACCCTAACTCCTCCACCGGGCCGCAAATTGCGGCCATTACTAATATTTTGGCGACCAAGATAAGGAGACTGGGGCTCGGGTTTTAGGGGTATCTTCCTAATTGCCTGCACATCCCACTGTATGTGCAATATATTTTCTAGAGTTCTCGAGTCATTCCAGATTCTAATTGATCATCACATTTCGTCAAAAACAGATATCGGAAAAATCTAAGTTCATGTTTGAAACTTCAAAGCTCATTTTAAATAAGGATACCCTCGCTACTAGGCCAAAAGACACTCACTACATCTCCACTAACCTCTACTACAAGTTTTATCCACTAACCCTAATCCTAGAATTTTCTAAGATCATAAAACTTAACCTTTTTAACTCTAAACTAAAAGTGAAAATAAGATATTAAGGATTTAACAACGAATTAAGAGTTATACCTTTTAGAAGCAACTCAAGAAAATTCCTAAATGGTCCAAAGTGCTCAAAACTCCAACTTAATTCCACCATGGTGTATAGGATGAGGTGAGGAACAAGTTTTGTGAAGGTAAAGTAAGGTTTTGATGAGGTTTTAAGGGTGGTACAAGGTGGTAGTGAGGGTGGAGGAAGATAAAGAAAAATGAGGAGAAAGAAGATGAAGAATAAGGAATGAAAGAATGAATGAAGGAATGGTTGTAGAACCATGCTCTCTCTCTCTCTTTCTCACTCTTTCTCCTCAGAAATACTAGTCACCTCATATCTCCTTCTTATTTCTCTCTCTCTCTCTCTCTCTCACTCTCTCCCCTCATAAATACCAGTCACCTCATATCTCTCTCTCCTCCCTCATAAATACTAGTCACCTCATATCTCCCTCTTATTTTTCTATTTTTATTTTCTTTTTCCTTTTCTAAAAACAAAGCCATATTACAAAAATAAAATCTAAATATAACATGTCACAAAATGTCATGCACACTTAAATACATGGTTAACAAAAATGGATTTGGCTAAATGCATAATTAGTATATACTAATCAAGTTTAATATAAACTTGTATGTAAATAATCGTATAATAATTTATAAAAGCCCAAATCCAATAAATGCTTCCGTAAATGATAATTCATTTTAAATTTCCAAATATTTTTCAAAACATAGGTATATAATTATACCATTTTACTAAAACTTATTTCCATATTTGCATAATATTCATAAAATTTATTATTTTATTATTTAAATTTCAAAAATAATATTTTATATTTTCTGAAATGTTACAAAGTGCTTCGCAAATGAAGAAGAGGATGAGGTGATCTCAGATTTTCCACCAGCACCATAAGATCTGGAAGATGGGATACACACCACGGTGGACAACCTAAAGAAAATCGACTTAGGAACGGAAAATGATCCGAGACCAACATTCGTCGGTGAGCTACTATCTGAAAAATCGGTAGCCACGTTAAAAAACGTGCTCATGCAGTATAAAGACTATTTTGCATAGAACTATTGTGAGATTCCGGGTCTAGATCTAAAAGTAGAAGTACATAAACTGGCTATATCACCGGACATAAAACCAATCAAATAGGCTCTAAGAAGGATGCGACTCGAACTTGAGATGAGTATCAACGCTGAAGTCAAGAAACTAATCGACTTCGGCTTCATCAAAGAAGTTCAATATCCTGACTGGATCGCCAACATCGTTGCAGTGATGAAGAAAAATGGGACGGTTTGCATCTGCGTGGACTTTCGGGACCTCAATAAAGCTTGCCCGAAGGATGACTTCACAGTAGCCGTTACCAAGCTGATGATCGATAACACGTCTACCCACGAGGTCTTCTCTTTCATGGATAGATTTTCAGGATACAACCAAATAAAAATGCATCCTGAAGACCAGAAGCCTACCGCCTTCAACACCCCGCTGGGCATATTCTGTTATAAGGTGATGCCTTTCGGTTTGAAGAATGCTGGCGCTACCTCCCAGAAGGCCATGACAAAGATCTTCAATGATCTTATACATGAGATTGTCGAATGCTATATCGACGACCTTGTAGTAAAGAGCAAATCTCATGAGGGGCATTGGGAACATCTAAAAATAGTGTTCCAACGTCTTCGGAAGTATAATCTTAAGACGAACCCTCTAAAATGCGTGTTTGGATTTTCCTCAGGAAAATTCCTAGGATTAATCTTACGTCACCGGGGTATTAAAATCAACACCTTAAAGATTAAGGCAATTATGGAAATGCCCACACCGAGAACCCTCAAACAGTTGCGATCTCTCTAAGGAAAGCTCACGTACATTCGGCGGTTCATAGCCAACATCTCCAGTAAATGTCGTCCCTACAGTCATCCGATGAAGAAAGAGATCTCGTTCATCTAGGATCACAAATTCCAAAACGCACTAGACGAAATCAAACAATACCTATAAAATCCTCCAGTATTGGCCGCTCCGGTCAAGGGAAAACCCCTTATCTTAAATACAATGGCCCTTGAGGGTTCTCTAGACGCATTGTGGGTACAAGAGAATGATCAAGGAAAGGAAAGAGCTCTATACTATTTAAGTTGAGTTCTCCTGGGGGAAAAACTATTCCCCCATCGAAAAGCATTGCATGGCGCTGATCTTCGTGATAACGAAGCTCAGACATTACGCCTTGGCACATAAGGTCCACCTCATATCAAAAATCGATCTTCTCAAATATCTAATGTTAAAGGCCATACTGACAGGAAGGCTTGCTAAATGGGCCCTCCTCCTGATGAAGTTCTCGATAATGTATTGACCCCTCAAAGCAGTGAAAGGTCAGGCCATTGCCGACTTTCTCGTAGAGCATCCGATACCAGTCGACTCCCCCTTAAATTGCGAGTTGCCAGACAAACACGCGTTCAATGCAATCGAAGAAGAAAATGATTCCCAATGGGAACTCTATTTTGATGGAGCATCTTCTATGAAGAGGTGAAAGCAAAACGCCCATATAATCAAAGCTGGGATAGGCCTTATCTTTGTGACCCCGCAAGGAGAGATATTGCATTATGCCCTTTCCTTAACGGAGCCAAGGACTAAAAACGAAGCTGAATACGAAGGTTTGATAGCAGGTCTTAAGATCACTATTGACATGGGACTCAAAGACCTCCTCATATATGGAGACTCCTAACTGATCGTTAGCCAAGTAAATGACGACTATCAGACATGCAATCCAGAGCAGATAATGTATGGCGAAAGAGTGCAGCAACTGCTGACACGAATCCCTTCCTATACCTGAAAAGCATACCGCGAGCGTAAAACAACAAGGTGGACATTGGCCAAATTGGCTAAGGAATTGGCCGATGAAGACCTCGATGACATGAGGATCATTGTGCAAAGCCGTAGGGTTCTCACACCAAGAGATATATCTTCGGAATACCTGATAAAGCCATCCGAAGGAAAAGAAATGACCGAACAAGTGGCCCTTCAAATAGGGGACAAAGTCTTTATAAACTACTTCAAGTCCCAACGAATGCCCGAAAATGCGTCATCTAAACATTAGCTCATGAAACGAGCTTTGTCTTTTGCCTTCGTCAATGATACCCTATATAAGAGATCGTTCGACTTCCTATGGCTGAGGTGCCTGAAGCCGAAAGAAGCAAAGAAAGTTGTCCAAGAAATACATGATGGACTTTGCGGCTCCTATCAAGCGGGTCCGAAGATGAAGATCAAGATAAAAAGAATAGGTTACTATTGGCCCATAATGATTCAGGACTGTCTCGAATATGCGAAGCAGTGTCACTGATGCCAAATTCACGGGGACTTCATCCATCAACATCTAAATTCGCTACACCCGACAGTGGCTAGCTGGTTGTTCAAAATGTGGGAAACCGATATAATTGGCTCTATCGAATCGGCATCATCCAAAGGATATCAGTTCATACTAGCAACAACCGACTACTTCTCTAAGTGGGCAGAAACAGTACCGCTAAGGGAAGTGAAGACAAAGAATATCCTCCATTTCTTCAAGGCCCATGCTATATACCGGTTTGGAACTCCGCGACGGATAATCTCGGATAATAGGCCAGCTTACCAAAGCCATAAAATAAGCCACTTTGCATAGCAGCATAAAATAGATTGGAGATACTCTTCAGTCTATAATTCTCGGGCCAACGGTCTAGATGAAACCATCAACAAGACCTTGACAAAGATTATAAAAAGACGGTGTCCAAAAACAAAAAGGACTGGCACGAAAGACTATATGAAGCTCTCTGGGCGTACCGAACAACGTTCAAAATGGCCACGAATAAGACACCATATGCATTGGTGTTTGGCACGGAAGCAATGCTCCTATTGGAAATAGAACTCCCCTCTCTATGAGTAGCGGTTCGATACGAGCTGATAGATGAAGAAAATTCTCATCTTAGGCTAGAGGAGCTCGATGCCCTTGAAGAAACTCGCCTTATAGCACAGTAAAATCCGGAGGCCTATAAGGCAAGAATGACATAACCATATGAAAGATTGACAAGACTGAGACCATTCTACCAAGACGAACTCATGCTAGTCATCAAAAGACAATGATCTCCAATCGTGCAAAGCGGGGAAAGTTCGGCCGAACTATGAAGGCCCGTACATCATAAACAAAGTCTACTAGGGTGGAGCCTACCTGCTCATGGATATGCATGGCGAAAGACCCTTTCGGCCAATAAACGACCGATTCCTCAAAAGGTACTACGCCTAATGAATCATGACTTAGGTCAATGATAGATGACGACGCTTGTGTCCGCTCGCTATCTTTCTGAGTCAAAACTCTGAGAGTAGTATCCAAAAACCTCTGTAGCCCCAAAATATGGCGATATAGGACCGAAACATCCCTAAACTAATGTGTTCCTCTAAACACGGTAATAATGGACCGAAACGTCCTTAAACTAACAATGGACCGAAACGTCCCTAAACTAACAATGGACCGAATGGTCCTTAAACTAATACTCATCCTGTAATATGACGATAATGAATCGAAATGTCCTTAAACTAACATTCGTCCCCAAAACGGGAATGTTGGACCGGAATGTCCTTAAACTAGCATTTTGCCCTAAAATACAGCGATAATGGACCGTCATGTCCTTAAACTCATACATTTAGCCCTACAGTGAATTCCTATATCGATTACCGTATAGAATCTGGGGGCATAAACGATTCATAACTCTCCCAGGTCCAACATGATGTAGCCCTTTAAAAAAATTATGGTCTAAAGCTAATCGTGTGTTACCTTATGGGCCGTCTTAAAAAAAGGCATGTCCACAAGAGAAATGGGCATGGATGAAAACCCGAAAGGGCGCCGTGAGTAAAAATAGCAGGACAGCCAGCGAGCTAGTGAAAACTCGAAAGGGCATGAACTCGTAAAAAAAGCACTTACAAAGCCCTCACGACTTTGTAAGGAGAAAGCACCTGTGTGAGATCCTTACGTCTCGCAAAAGAGTAACATATTTAGGAATCCATATGATTCCTAAGGAGAAAATGCACTTACGAGATCCTCACGACTCGTATGGAGAATATACCCTCTATAAGACCCTCACGGCTTATAGAATTCAAAAGGCATTGAGATGCAGGGACCTGAACCTGTTCTTAAGCCATCAAAACCCTAAAAAACTTTTCTGCCCTACAAGTGGTCCAATATCGACTCTTGTATACAATCCACGGCCATAAATAAATATTCTCCCACCAAGTTCCACCAATGGCGAGAAATGTCCCCATATGATGAACGGCACTTGTAAGTTCTCTCGACTTATAAGGAGAAAATACTCATATAAGATCCTTACGACTTATAAGAGAAAAACACAATTAGGAATCCTCACGACTCCTAAGGAAAAAATACACCAACAAGATCCTCTCGACTCGTAGGGAGAAATACCTTTATGAGACCTTTACGGCTCATAAAGCCAGAATGCCTTAGTCGACAGGATCCTAACCCTGTTTGCTAAGCCACGTTTGTCCAAACTAACAAAGGCAAATGATAATTCGCTCCTGGAAATATCCCAGTTGTAGCGACGTCGATGCCTATATGGGTATCAAATTTCAAGTTCTCTCACAGCAAATGATGATTCGCTCCTGGCAATATTCCAGTGGTAGCAATGCTGATGCCAAGATTGGGATCAGATTTCAAATCCCTAACTAAAAAAACGAAATGATAAGGCAACCCACAATAAAAAAAATAGCGAGTGATAAAAAAATGAAATGACATAGCCGAAATGATTGGGCACCACGATAAATAGCCGAAATGATTGGGCAATCGCGATCTAAAAGCTGAAAAGTTAGAGCATCGCGGAAAGAAATAAAAAAAAAGGAAACTTTTCTGTCTTGCAAGTATGTCCATATTGACTCTTGTATACGATCCATGTGCACAAATAAAAGAAAGGGAACTATATTTTCTCACTACGCTTCGTCAAAAAGAGAACCGAGTCTTGACGGTAAATATACAACCTAGAGACTATCCCGACATTCCTTCTCATTCCAGTAGAATGCAGACGCAACGTCATCATAAAAAAAGGCCTAAGGGTCAAAACAAAAATGAAGTAATGGAAAAATCCTACCTCCAAGTCTTGACAGTACATATACAACCTAGAGACCACCCCGGCGTTCCCCCTTATTTCTGCAGGGTACGGACGCAACTATCAAATGAAATTGGTGCAATGGTATATTCCTAGCTCAAGATCTCAATTGCAATACATACAACATAGAGGTCATCTAGATGTCTATCCTACTTTAGCAAAGAATCGACGCGACATCATCAAATCAAAAATGAAGTGACGACATATTCCTAGCTTCGGGTCTTGACGGCAGTACATACAAAGCCTAAAAACCATTGGAGATCATCCCATCCTAGAAGGGTGCGGTTATGACTCATCGGGGCTTCAAATCAAACCTAACTTCAAGTAAAAAGTGCCACGGCAAATACCTAACGCTTGTTCTTCTGACAGTAATACATATACACCAACCTAAAGAAGATTGCTTAAAGACATCTTATCCAGCCTCATAAAGGATTAGAGATGAGACAGTTGCGGGGCTACTCGAATAGCAGCCTAATGACTGCATATCAAGGAATACATTAGCCAACACGATGGTACGATGGACTTAAACCTAGTACCACAAACCTAACAGACTCCTGTCATAAAAAATGGGGGTTATCTACATCCGACGTTAGGACAAGTTTGCCTGTAAACCTAAGGTAGGTAAACTAAAAACACTCCGAAATGTGTACATAAACTAGAGACTCCAGAATAAGTGAATAAACTATAAACTCTGAAATAAGTATGTAAACTAGAAACTCTGAAATGAGTGAATAAACTAGAAACTCATAAATGAGTACATAAACTACTTCACGCCAGATCAAGACATCAAGAAACAGAAGAGTGTGCGAATAAAAAAAACATATATTCTTGATTCATGAATCAAAATGTTTGAAATATACAATTTGTAAAGATAAAAAGGATACAATTGTAGCCTTTAAGAGGGAGGGGCTTTTAATAAAGCTGCAACCTACTCATTCTCCTTCCGTAGCTTATTCTCATGCTCCACTATTGCGGCTAGCATTGGTTCGATTTGAACTCGTTGTTGCAAGCACGAAGAAAACTTCTCAGAAACTTCCTGCTGAGAACCTTCTGAGCCCTGCATCCCTCGCTCGGTAGAGTCAAGGTCCCGCCTCAGTGCCATTCCTTCAGAAATGCATCATTGAAGGTTTTCAAAGATAACTTAGAGCCGTGCAGCATTCTCTTCTACCTAGGCACGTAATTGTCTTGACTCGCTAAAAGCCGTTTCATACTCCTTCTGCTTCAGGACTAGCTTCTGTTCGTAATATTGGATGAAAGCGGCACTTTGTTCGATCCCCGTGATCAATTAAACCTTCGAGAATAACGCTTCAGGCGTAAGATGTTTGCGATAGATCTCATGGAGGCAAGCCTCGATTTGCTTACAATAATCAACTCAGATGCGGACGAAATCTTCATTATGGAAAGTCATAAGAGTCGCCAGCATAGGATTGACTTCATCTGCAAAGTCCGCAGCAGAAGTGAGAGCCTCGATATTAAGGTCTTCAATAAATTCGCTTAGCATGCGCCTACTATTTGCTGCGCCTCTGGAAGATTGGCGTTTAGCGAAAGGCCCTACGGGTATAAAAATGCGGGACTCAAAAGGAACCAAAGCCAGTGGAGCTGCTACAAAATAAGACATGTACAAAGATGGGTCAGATTTCAGCTTAAAATAAAAAAAAATAATAAGATCTAACCTACCAATAGTTGAAAGCGGCAAATCAGGGAGCATAGAGGGCTCAGCCAATTCTTCGTCTTCTCCTTCGAGCCGTAAGACTGTAGTAAGTATGGGAAAAAGCTTATTATAGAAGAATTATTCGTAGAAAGATGAAATAAGAAATCAAAGATATACTAAACAATGCAAGAAGGAGGGACGGATCCTGATTGGAAGGAGAAGTGGGAGACTAACATTTGGCACAGATGGTTGAAAAACACTCCTACAGGATTGCGACAATATACGTTATGAAATTAATCTAAGGAGAAATATCAATACTAAAACGAAGTATTAAGAAAAATTTGAAGGAAAATTACCTTATGTCATTAAGCCCGAGAAAACTCAGGGAGGTTCAAAAGAGATGGGTGGAACAGCAATAGTTATAGTGATAGCTGACGGGGGTTCTTCAATCAGCAGATCGCTAGGGTTTACCGTGCCTATATCAGAAATAAAGAAAACGTTAGCAAATGTATCTAGAAAAAATAAAGTGCTGAAAGTAATAGCACAGAAGATACCTGCGGGTTTCATGAGAATCGACGGCGCGAGAACTATGACTGCATCCGGAGCATCACCAGTCACGACAGCCTCTTTGACTTTCATCACCACAGAGGAGACAGATTCAAAATCTGCGCCCTCATCCCCCGAATCAATAAGTGCTGTCGCTATGCTTGTAAGTCGATGTACTACACCCCAATACTTGTGGGGAGGCGGAATTTTCAAAAACGAACTTGTTTAGTGAACGAACATCGACTAACCGCTTGAATCGAAGCTAAACTATAAATAACCAAACACAAAGTGTTTCTAAACTACTGTGTTTAGGGATTATACCTAATGAACCAACTCCTTCGTCTTTACGATCTCCTTGTTCTCCTCGGCCTTCTCTAGGTAGTAGACGATCCACCCGAGAGCAAAACTCCAAGCTAAACCTCTAAACTTGAGGCAACTAACCTTCTTGGATTGCTAATCAAAGAAGCTAGGATGAAATAGAGTGATGGTTATGGATTGATTAGTCTTACTAACCCTTGTTCTCAACTCATGAGAGGGGAGGATTAGTCTTTGAAGAGGGAGAGCTTGAGGAGAGAGAAGGTGAGAATGAATATTAAATGAGAATAGTAAATCTATCATAATAAATATGAAGCATTCTTATTTATGAGAAAAAGAATAATGCATAATGAATAAGCATGCTTCACAAATATCTAATGGTGATTCATTGTCATGACTCACTAAGCATTTATCATGCATTAATGATATGCATGAATCACCCTCATGACTCACTAAACTCATTTAATGCAAATGACACCTAAACCTCCTTAGTCACCACCTTCTAGAAGCTTCTCGAGTAATTACGAGAACGCCCCTCCGATCCGTAAAAATACGGAAAAACTTTAGACTGTATAAATCCAATAACCGGATACCAGTAACTGGCTTAAACCAAAGCCGACTGGTAAAAACTGTCCGAAAGTCGTACGCGCGTAAACGCACGTATGCGTCCGAACCCTTTGTCGCAAAACCATGCGACCTCTATATCGTTTCGCCTGGAGTAGGAAACTCTCTGTGTGGGACTCTAGAGACTCGACTACTACGCTGGCAGTGGGTTTAACCACAGACCGCAAGCGGCACTAGCTGTACGTAACGGTCCCCAGGTAGTTGTCGATAAGAAGGCCGATGAGGAAACCCATCCGAACTCCTACTGAGTCTGATGTGACAATCTCCATACAGTCCGGTCCGTTCGTCCAAGACTATCGCATATCGGGCCTAGGGGGGCGGCAAGCGTCAGTCCCCTAATAGCGGTATAAGTCGTGTCGGAGTGAAGCCCATTACACCCTGAGAAACTACTGGAACCTACCAGCAAATCTCGCTTGCCCTGGCCAGGGACTTTGCGTAATGGCTCTCTGACACAGCGCGATATCTACTCCCAATACCGGGAGGGACGAATCCTGTCTAACCGCCACTGCCTCCAAGTGCTCGGGACTGCACCCAACTGCTACCTGTTTGCACGACTCTTTTGAGCCGTGGTAGGGTAGCAATCTAAGAACAGTGGGACACACTCGAGGCGAAGTAGCAGTGTCAAGTCTGCGGACTATGCTGTACTCATGTCACCTGGGAACTGTTCACTGACGATTGGTATAAAACCAACCAACAGTTCCCTGTGAGTCCTGTCCGGTGTACCCGTAACCTAACGAGCACCTGCATACTATCTCCAGTACGACGTACTGACGGCTGTGGGACAAACCATCTTCCCAACTGGGATGAGAAGCGTACACACTAGTCTACTCCGGAGTATCGATGCTCTGTCTCGATAATCCAACGACCAGGGACCTGAATAAGGATGTGCTTGTAGACTACCCAGCCCCCACTAGTGTGACTGCCATCACAACGCTAGTAGACAAGCAAGATCCTAAGAGCTCTATCAATACGTACACTCACATATTAAGATAGAAAAACCAAGTAGCATACTACCATGTTTAGCAAGACTGTTATATACATGTGAATATCCCAAGCTTCCATTAAGTAATATACAAACTAGTATGATACAGTAATGGCCTTCTAGGGCATAAACACTAACAATCTCCCACTTGCACTAGGGCCGTGTACTGGCATATCGTAGACCGATGATCTCGAGTAGCCTCTCGAACTGAATCTGAGGTAGGGCCTTCGTGAATGGATCAGCAATGTTCTCTTCAGAAGCAACTCTCCGAACCTCGATCTCCTGACGATCAATGATCTCCCTGATCAGGTGATACCGCCTCAAGATGTGTCTGGACTTCTGATGGGACCTTGGTTCCTTCGCTAAAGCTATAGCTCCGTTGTTGTCGCAATACAGAGGTATTGGATCAACTATGGTAGGAACCACCTGAAGTTCTGTTAGGAACTTCTTCATCCAGACTGCTTCTTTTGCGGCATCGCAAGCAGCTATATACTCCGCTTCCATCGTCGAGTCAGCAACGGTGTCCTGCTTGGAGCTCTTCCAGCACACCGCCCCTCCATTGAGGGTAAAGACATAATCCGACATGGACTTGGAATCGTCCTTATCACTCTGAAAGCCGGAATCAGCAAAGGCCTCCAACTTGAGGTCTTTTCCGCCGTAAACCAAGAATATCTCCTTAGTCCTTCTCAGGTACTTGAGAATGTTCTTTACTGCTATCTAGTGTTTCTCCCCTGGGTCTGACTGATACCGGCTTACCACGCTCAGTGCGTTAGCTACATCTGGTCTGGTACACAACATCGCATACATTATAGAGCCTACCGCAGAAGCGTAGGGTATAATAGACATGCGTTCCCTTTCCAAATCAATCTTGGGAGACATCTTTTTGGAGAGGGTGATTCCGTGACAAGCCGGTAGATTACCGCGCTTAGAATCTTCCATACTGAATCTTTTCAGTACAGTGTCGATATACCTGGACTGCGAAAGTCCCAACATCCTCTTGGATCTATCACGATAGATCCGGATCCCCAGAATGTAAGAGGCATCACCCAGGTCTTTCATGGAGAACCTGTGTGACAAGAATCCTTTGACAGATTGTAGCATAGGAATGTCATTTCCTATCAATAGAATGTCATCCACGTACAAGACGAGGAATACGATACTTCTGGCTACAACTTTACTATATATGCACGGTTCATCTGGATTTTTGATAAAGTCACATTCTTTGACTGTCTCATCAAAACAGATGTTCCAACTCCGCGATGCCTGCTTTAGTCCATAAATGGACTTAAGCAGCTTGCATACTTTCCCGCTGCTCCCACTCTGATTGAAACCCTCTGGCTGATCCATATAGACGCACTCTTCTAAATTTCCATTCAGAAAAGCCGTCTTTACATCCATCTGCCAGATTTCATAATCATGGAAGGCAGCAATAGCAAGAAGGACCCGAATGGATTTGAGCATAACCACTGGAGAAAAAGTTTCGTCATAGTCCAAACCAGGTCTTTGACGAAAACCCTTTGCAACAAGTCTAGCCTTATAGGTTTCCACCTGTCCATCTACACCAATCTTTTTCTTGAAGATCCATTTGCATCCTATGGGTTTTACCCCATCTGGAGCAAAGTCCAAAGTCCATACTTTGTTGGTGTACATGGACTCCATTTCGGTCCGCATTGCATCTAGCCATCGTACCGAGTCGCCGCTCTGGATGGCCTGCTGGAAGTCAGTAGGTTCATCATCATCTATGATGCAATCCTATCTATCCCCATCTATGAGAAAACCGTAGTATCTCTCAGGCGGATGAGACGGCCTACTACTCCTGCGGAGAGGTGCGGGAATGTCCTGTTCTTCTTGAACTCCTGGTTCTACCAAACTTTCAGTAGCAGTTTGTGGTTCTGGAATTTCTTCCAGTTCTATTTCGCTCCCACTTATTTCCTTTTCTAAAAACTGATTTTCCAGAAAATGGGCATTACGAGAAACAAAAACCTTTTGTTCCTCTGCGTAATAGAAATAATATCCCTTGGAGTTCTTTGGATATCCCACAAACATACATTTTACTGATCGTGCCTCGAGCTTGTCCACATGCTGCTTTTTAACAAAAGCTGGACATCCCCAAATCTTTATATGTTGAAGATGGGGTTTCTTCCCAGTCCACATCTGATATGGAGTGGTAGGCACAGTCTTGGTAGGAGCCCTGTTCAAAAGATATGCCGCTGATTCTAGCGCATAACCCCAGAAAGATCGCGGTAACTCAGCATTACTCATCATGGATCGTACCATATCCAATAGGGTTCGATTCCGTCTCTCCGATACACCGTTATGCTGTGGAGTGTATGGAGGAGTAAGCTGAGAGAGAATTCCTTTCTCTTTTAGGTAACCTAGGAACTCGGCACTTAAGTATTCTCCACCTCGATCAGATCTTAGTGTCTTAATACTTTTGCCGGTTTGGTTTTCTACTTCATTCTTATACTCTTGGAATTTCTCAAAAGCCTCGGATTTATGTTTCATCAGATAAATGAATCCGTATCTTGAGTAATCATCCGTGAAAGTAATGAAGTAGGAATAACCACCTCTCGCATGTGTAGACATTGGACCACATACATCGCTGTGTATGAGTCCTAAAAGCTCGCTCGCTCTTACTCCTTGTCCAGTAAATGGAGTCTTTGTCATCTTTCCTTTGAGACAAGATTGACAAGTGTCATAAGTTTGATATTCGAACGAGTCCAAATATCCTTCTCTATGCAACTTAGTCAACCTTCTCTCATTGATGTGACCCAGTCTACAATGCCATAAGAAAGCTTTATTTAAATCTGGAGACTTTCTTTTTAGTGTGTTCTGGACATTGAAAATTTGGAGTTGGTTTAACACATATATGCCGTTATTTAGAGTACCGGACCCAATCAAACCATGATTAAGGTGGATGTTAACAACATCACTTACAAACGTGAAATCATAACCTTTATTTGATAACAAGGAAACTGATATGATATTACACGTTAAGCTTGGTACAAAATAACAGTTATGTAAAACCAAAATATGTCCACTCGTCAATCCTAGGTGATGATCCCCGACGGACGCAGCTCCCACGCTAGCTCCGTTAGCAACCCTGAGGATCATATCACCTTCCTTCAGCACTCTACGGTTTCTCAGTGCCTGCAATGAATTGCAAATATGAGATCCTGATCCGGTATCCAATACCCAGGAAGTAGAGTTGATTGACAGACAATTCTCAATTACAAACACACCTGAAATCGAAGCCACAGCTTGCTTCGGTTCCTGGTTCTTGGCGTTCCACGCCTTGCAATCCTTCTTCCAGTGCCCTTTCCTGTGACAATGGAAGCACTCATCCTGGCCCACTATCGGTACCGCAAACTTTTTCTTTCCCTTCTTTCCCACCTTACTAACACCTCTTCTAGGTTTGGGTGCGGCCTTCTTCTTCCTTCCTTTGGCCCTAGCCTTGGACCCGGAAGAAGATGCACCGCCAACAAACATAGCGGGTGTTTCCCTTGCTTTCTGCAAGGTGCCCTCTGCACTCCTTAACATGTTCAGGAGTTCCGCAAGTTCAACTTCTTTTCCTTGAATGTTGAAGTTGAGGATAAACTGGGCGTAGGTGGGAAGAAGGGACTGGAGAATAAGATCTGTATACAGCTCATTATCCAAAGTCGTCCCAAGGTCTGCGAGCTCTTCAATATAGCCGATCATCTGTAGGACATGTTCACCTACCGATGACCCGACACCCAACCTCGCTCGAAACAACTTCTTAGAGGTCTCGTATCTTGCTATACGAGATTGCTCTCCATAAAGTTCCTTTGTATGGAGAAATATGCCATCTAGGGACATATCCTCGTGCCTCCTCTGATGTTCATTGTTCATTGAGGCAAGCACGATGCACTTGGCTCTCGCGCAATCTAAATCCCAGGTTTTGCGGATTTCCTTATCCGCATTGCTGGATTTGGGATCAGGGACAGCAGGTGCCGTAGCGGTGAGGACGTACCCCAGTTTGTCATAGGTCAAAGCCATTTTGACATTCCGCAGCCAATCTTTATAGTTTGGCCCTGTCAGTATATTTTTCTCTAAAAGTAACTTAAGTCCAGTCATTTTCAGGGTCGCTGCAATTAGGAGAGAGAGAAGAAAACTCTTTAGCATGATGCTCTTGCAAGTTTAGAGTGGTTTTTAGTTTATCTAAACTGGATGGCTCCCACTGTTTCTCGAATCCTTCCTCAAACCATAAAAGAAGAATTAGCCAGGTCTATTCTCACCGTACAATACTTGCTTAACCGTTCAGCCAGGCCAGTGTCGATACTTCGAGGGAGGTTTTCCAACGCTTTCGCGAAGTTCCTTAATTAAATAACCTCTTTTCTCTGGGGGCGTAACCCCGCTGACACCTTTCTGGACACCTACTAGGTTTATAGCATTGATCGTTAAGTGACGAATATCCTGATAAGTAGCATATACTCACAGTAGGATCGGGATCCAAATATCATCGTATGATAATGTTGAAGGAGTGCTACCAACATTCATCAAACTCCAAATGGTATGCATCTCTTTGCAAATTTCAGTTTCTTTAGAAATTCCCGATATAAGTTTTTTTTTGCCCCATGCTCTTATGACCTTGGCTTTGGTCAAAATGTCATAAGTCACATGTCAAGTTCTACCCGTCATTATCTTGTCAATTTGAACCCATCCGTATATACCCCTGACTTTGGTCAAATGGTAATACGACTGTCCCAAACCAACTCATCTATCTTATGCAACAAATGAAAACCCAGCAGCTACCAAACACTATGCCTTGACTTTGGCCAAAATGCATAGCTTGAATACTACTGAATACCCAAATGAAATGACGGAGGGTTACGAATGGTTTTGGCGAAACCGTGAACGTAGTGAACTTGATATAACCGAAGGAACCTGATAGCTTTTAAAAGGAGTGGTTAAGTCTCCGCATTTAAAAATATCTGTTTTTAAAATTAACCGAGTGGTTTCTTTTAAACTGTTCCAACGATTTAAACTTTGGTTTGTTTTTCTTTGCATTATAGATAATGCGTCCCATCATTAACCTATCATTGCAGAAAACAACGAAAATACAACGTCCTCTTATGCCATCCGTATTCGCCACTGGGTCCCGTCATCACCCGTTAGGTTACTTAACTAACGACAGAGCGGGGGCTGGGCTAGCGCGGGTGTAAAACATAAGTGACGTCTAAATAGCTATCATATATATAGATATTTTACATTCGTCTGACGCAATGATATACATTCCAGAACACAGATAAACAATATTGGATTTGCAAGCAATCTGTATTTCTTTTGAGCCTGCAAGAAAAGACAGATTACACAGTTGTGATGAATAGCCGTTACCCCACCCTCGACCCCTACGGGTACGGCAAACTACCCGCCCGGCAGTTTGTGTACCCCACCTTGGGTCAGTCCTAGGAGCAAAAACAGTAAAATGAAATAATACAACGGTGGCTACAACCGCAACCTGGATGTGCCCCGCAAAAATAATATTACAACAAATTACATTTACAACAAATGAATTAAACAATAACCCATTGCTAAACCCCGGCTATACACCACAACAGTCCAATACAGTTCATATGCACAAACAGATATAACCATTACAGAAATGTGCAACCCCCTGCCAACCGACATACTAGCAGTTAGGGGAGGTTTACGAACACATTTATCAATCACAGATATAATCCAACATGCAAATACTGTACAATTTCGATCGATTAAACATCTTTAATATTGCTCCAAAAACTGCTCTATAAAACTGAAACCTGAGCAAATATTAAATATCCCAGAAAATCCCAAATAACACAGAGAACCACCACAATAAAAATGGGTCCCTGAATCGTCCAAACGGCAGCGGATCCGCGGCGGAAACAGTGCTAAGAGCCGCGGATCCGCGGCTCCGTAGACGATTCAGGGCACCAAATTTTTTGTGTGTTCTTCTGGTGTCTTTTCAAGCTCTCTGAACTTCCCTGAAAAATTTTTGGACTTCATTTTAAACTCGACAGAAACTTGACAGTTTTAGGGTTTTCCGGCTTTGTTTTTCCGTTCGAAATTCGTACAAATTTGCAATTAAGTTATTTATTGTTTAGCGAGGCGCTGATACCACTGTAAGTCGATGTACTACACCCCAATACTTGTGGGGAGGCGGAATTTTCAAAAACGAACTTGTTTAGTGAACGAACATCGGCTAACCGCTTGAATCGAAGCTAAACTATAAATAACCAAACACAAAGTGTTTCTAAACTACTGTGTTTAGGGATTATACCTAATGAACCAACTCCTTCGTCTTTACGATCTCCTTGTTCTCCTCGGCCTTCTCTAGGTAGTAGACGATCCACCCGAGAGCAAAACTCCAAGCTAAACCTCTAAACTTGAGGCAACTAACCTTCTTGGATTGCTAATCAAAGAAGCTAGGATGAAATAGAGTGATGGTTATGGATTGATTAGTCTTACTAACCCTTGTTCTCAACTCATGAGAGGGGAGGATTAGTCTTTGAAGAGGGAGAGCTTGAGGAGAGAGAAGGTGAGAATGAATATCAAATGAGAATAGTAAATCTATCATAATAAATATGAAGCATTCTTATTTATGAGAAAAAGAATAATGCATAATGAATAAGTATGCTTCACAAATATCTAATGGTGATTCATTGTCATGACTCACTAAGCATTTATCATGCATTAATGATATGCATGAATCACCCTCATGACTCACTAAACTCATTTAATGCAAATGACACCTAAACCTCCTTAGTCACCACCTTCTAGAAGCTTCTCGAGTAATTACGAGAACGCCCCTCCGATCCGTAAAAATACGGAAAAACTTTAGACTGTATAAATCCAATAACCGGATACCAGTAACTGGCTTAAACCAAAGCCGACTGGTAAAAACTGTCCGAAAGTCGTACACGCGTAAACGCACGTATGCGTCCGAACCCTTTGTCGCAAAACCATACGACCTCTATATCGTTTCGCCTGGAGTAGGAAACTCTCTGTGTGGGGCTCTAGAGACTCGACTACTACGCTGGCAGTGGGTTTAACCACAGACCGCAAGCGGCACTAGCTGTACGTAACGGTCCCCAGGTAGTTGTCGATAAGAAGGCCGATGAGGAAACCCATCCGAACTCCTACTGAGTCTGATGTGACAATCTCCATACAGTCCGGTCCGTTCGTCCAAGACTATCGCATATCGGGCCTAGGGGGGCGGCAAGCGTCAGTCCCCTAATAGCGGTATAAGTCGTGTCGGAGTGAAGCCCATTACACCCTGAGAAACTACTGGAACCTACCAGCAAATCTCGCTTGCCCTGGCCAGGGACTTTGCGTAATGGCTCTCTGACACAGCGCGATATCTACTCCCAATACCGGGAGGGACGAATCCTGTCTAACCGCCACTGCCTCCAAGTGCTCGGGACTGCACCCAACTGCTACCTGTTTGCACGACTCCTTTGAGCCGTGGTAGGGTAGCAATCTAAGAACAGTGGGACACACTCGAGGCGAAGTAGCAGTGTCAAGTCTGCGGACTATGCTGTACTCATGTCACCTGGGAACTGTTCACTGACGACTGGTATAAAACCAACCAACAGTTCCCTGTGAGTCCTGTCCGGTGTACCCGTAACCTAACGAGCACCTGCATACTATCTCCAGTACGACGTACTGACGGCTGTGGGACAAACCATCTTCCCAACTGGGATGAGAAGCGTACACACTAGTCTACTCCGGAGTATCGATGCTCTGTCTCGATAATCCAACGACCAGGGACCTGAATAAGGATGTGCTTGTAGACTACCCAGCCCCCACTAGTGTGACTGCCATCACAACGCTGGTAGACAAGCAAGATCCTAAGAGCTCTATCAATACGTACACTCACATATTAAGATAGAAAAACCAAGTAGCATACTACCATGTTTAGCAAGACTGTTATATACATGTGAATATCCCAAGCTTCCATTAAGTAATATACAAACTAGTATGATACAGTAATGGCCTTCTAGGGCATAAACACTAACAATGCTATCATTAGCCGTAGATACTGGAGATCCACCGGGAGAAGGAGTGGCAGTTGGACCAACATTAGACTAAAGATGAAGGCCCTCCATCCCAGAATCCCCAGATGCCGCCATCTCATCCACAACCCGTCATCTGAACTTGTTCCTACTGTATCATTCAATAAAAAGGGGGGAATGTTGTGATTTTAATAAGTTTCTATGGATAGAAACTTGCAAAATAAATAAGTCCTACCAAGTTTCATTAAAATATCGTACGCTGTCTCACCTTGAAGTAAACACTCGGCCTCTTCACGAGCTGCACGTGCGATCTTCCTGTGAGCTGTTGACAAGGCAGGGAGAATGTCTTCCATGGGAGCATCAAGGGTTCATATTTCACTCAAACCCGCACCTGTGGCCAAGTTAACCTGACGCTCCCTCGCTTCGTGCTTTCAGCGTTTCCTCTCGGTCTTATCCGTATGAAGAGATCTCTTCAGAACTATCGACAAAGGAAGATCTTCATCTGAATCAGACTCAGCCTCCGGATCTGCTACAATGTCTGCCATCGGCTGCTTTAGCGGCGCTTCCCGTAGTGGCCCAGAGATGGCCTGAACAATAGTCGGTAGCTATGAAGATCCCGTAGGGGCCGTTGGGGGAGGAATATCCTCTGCGCTAATGCCCAAAGATGGCATCTCACTCGAAATAGTACTAGCTACGGTAGTTCCTATAATGAAGACAAAAGAGTCAAGTTGTGGGAAAAATGATCTTAAAATATTTTAAGAGCGTCACAAAATAAATCATACCAAAACCCATAGAAGCACAAAGCTTTTCCTCTTCCTCGAATGTTTTGATGGACGCCAGAAGAGCCTCTTCAGTAGAGATGTCTGTTAAGAAAGGAGTGTTAATAAAGCGCAATAATATTTTTACTCTAAAATATACAATGAGTATAAATGATGCGTACCCGACGCTGCAAGGGCAGCAAGCGCTGCTTGCTCATGGGCCAATCATTCGGAAGCATCAATAGCGGCCTGAAGATCAGTCGCCGCATTCTCGTTGACAAAAGTTTCATGACGAAAAAGATCGTCATTGTTCCCGTACTCTAACAAACTTTAGCTATAAAGAGCATGGGGCTCTCGACCAAAGACACTATCGGCTGAAAACATAGATTTCTTTTTCTTTTGTGAACCAAGAGTAATCCCCGACGATAAAAGCTTTCTTTTTGTCAGCATCTTGGGGCGGCGTGTTCCAATGTTCGAGCCAATGTTTGCCTCGGGAAGCACTGTAAGCACCACATTAGGTCGTGGCTTAGCCCTCGACACCATCGGAAAGACACGAGGAGCTACTACCATATCGCTCCATCTTAAGAAAGGGCGGACGACTGCTTGTCATTTTAGCGGGACTCCAGGGTTACTGGCCGGGACGGAATCTTTGTGATTAAGAAGCATCCGCCTCTCTTCTTTGATAACAGCACTCATTACATGCTGATACCAGGCTATATAGGCATTTGAGACATTCGGAATACGACTAGGTTCAGCAATTAGGAAATAAGATCTCATATTCAATCGCATAAAATGGTGGACCAAATTGCGAATGCTCTCCTCAGAAGCAATTGGATCGACAAGAAGCGCCTCAAGGGAAACACCTTGGTTATAGCCTAACTGTTGAGCGAAACGATGTGGGTGATACCTCATGAAAAGCGCTGAGGCATTTTTCTTGAATACTAAAAACCCCGGCCTGATGGAGTACAAATGAACAATTTCTCTGGCCATCAAAGCAGAAACCCCATCCTTGAATACGTCATGAAGCGGCTGGACCACTTTGGAGGGTTCTTTACCAATAGTTAGAACCCTATCAACAAAGGTCATACTATCCCCAACAATGCACGGACGCAGAAGCAACCGTCGAGCCTCTCGTTGTGTTGGATCTGGAGAAGAAGCGTCGACCAATTGCATGACCCGGGGGAAATTATACCCTTCATAAAATTTGGGTCTCTTATACACATCGAAGGCGCCCAATACATGCATCTCCAGCCACAATGTGAAATAATGGAGAGGGAGATTTACAGGATTCACACCCGTCAGGGTGGTGACAGCCGCCATACTTAGGCCATGATACAAATGAGCTAATCCTGCAACTCCAACGGCCATACCCGTTCCCACCGCAATACGATGAGACGGATAGACGACGGACGATCTCATATAGCGAGGATACATTGGGAGTGTGTCACGCCCCTCTTCCCGGTGTATGGCGAAGGGGATGGGACGAGACAACTACGTATTTACTCTGAAGCAAATACGCTAAGAGTATCTAAGCAATATAAATAAAATGCAAAAGAGACACCAGATATAATTGAACATCAACTTTATTTATTAACATTCTTTTGTACAATGCATGGAAAAGTAAATACATCTGAATGAAAGCAATACCTAAACAGTGGCATAACAGAAATAGAAAATACAGAATGTAAAGGAAATGTACAAGTGTAACTACAGCTCGGGACCTTCAATAAACTGGTCCAAGTCTTCAGTGCTAGGCTCGATCTCTGGAAGGTCTGAATCACCTGACGACATTCAAAGAAGAAGAAAGAGAATGTCATCAGCGAACAAATCGCTCGATAAGTCCCAAAGATAAGGGAGAAATAGAATAGGCAGAGAGAGAATGTAGCTTTTAAAGTTGTATTACATAGTTAACGCTGTTGTTTGTAGCTTGGTATAGAAGGATGCCAGTGTATACGAGAGGAGTCTCTATATGCCAGAGACTAAAGGCAAATGGAATACAAGAAACCGTTTATGCCACGGTACAACAGCAAATGAATACAGGTCAGGTGTCTTAAATCTTGCAGTCTCGTTCCACTTCTAACACCTTCCGTAACAATCTACCCCTTAAACCCCGCGATGTCTTGTTTGTATTGTATTGTCTTATATAGATGGACGACTTGCCGAAACCATGTTATCAGTAAATGGATGTAACTAGAGAATCATGTAGATGGAAGTATATCCATGGTTCAGTCAATATAGATTGGATAGATTGGATATATGGATTCGTGGATTCATTTTGAATTGCAGTTTTTACTTGAATTATATTCAAGTCAGATTATTTATAATGAGACACGGTCTGAGTCAGAACAATTAGAAAATAAATTGAAGTTCTGAATTAGGTTTGGTGTTATCGGTAACCGCTGCACATGGGCGGCAGGATTTGTGTCTTTTTCAAAGACGATTACTGTGTTGATAACACCGTTTATTAAGTTGTCTACTTTAAATAGGCAAGCGCCCATATCTCCGGCTCTCTGAGGCTCAAGAGACTGGTCTCGCTTAAACCTATATTTACTAAGGTCCTTATTGTAATTTAATAAAACTTGAGGGGATTTTATGTAAAAATAATATTTTTTATAATTTTCAAAATACACCTCAAGTATTTAATTATCGTCTTTAGAGTTTTCATAGATGTAGATTTATATATCTGATATTTCTAGTGAGTAAAACCTAATTTCATAATATATGGTATTTAATTGTAAAGTATTGAACTTGTATGGAATTGCATGGTATTTTCATGTAAAGTGATTCTTTTGATTTAGAAAAGTTGGAATATTTATACTATATCAAAAATTAGATATTTTGATGATATATATATATAATTTTAATTTATTATTTTTCTAGAAATCTCATTTTCTTAAGATATTTGTATTTTTAAATCTTTCATGACCGAATGCTCCTTGCAGAGATCCGAATCTCATACTACTAAGCCCAGGGATGTACGCTAATCCGCACCATCCCAGACGGGTTCCCCAAAATAGGTTGTAGCGGCGTTTTGAAAAGATTTGTAAAAATACGTAATCTTGTAGAAAACAGTTTTAATAGTAAAAGATATTTAATTGTAAATTAGTATTCTCGTATTCTATGTTCCCTAAAGGTATCATGCTATGTTGCATATAAGTGTTGTGAAGAGGTAGGTCATTACCTCATGATCTATTTAAAGGTATAGCAATGAATTATGATGTTTAATGTCAAAACTAAACTACATGGTATTTTACAGAAAAAGTACGATAAAAATTACAATATGAAATATTTTGCTATGAAACTTGTTAATGATGTTTTTTTAATGTTTAATAGTCAAGATGTGAGGGTTTGGTATGTTTGTATTTAAGAAAAGATGGAGTTTTTAGGAAGAACCGAATCGGAAGTCTGATTAACTCCGCTTCCGTCGGGTTTTAGAAATACAAGATTTTAGAATAGAAAAAATAATAGGGAGGAGGGACTTATGGAATTTCAGATTAGAGGAGAGGGAAAGGAGGAAGTAGGAGTTGCCGGTGCATCGTTTCGTCACCGGGAGCTCCTAGAGTCGTTGTCGGAAGTTCGCCGGAGTTTTGCCCTTCGCTAACTCCACTTGCACACAAAATTTCTAGAGAGTTTTCTTGAGAGTTTGGACAGAATTTGTGAGTGAGGAGGATGTGTTTAGGGGTGGTATTTATAAGGTAAAACTAGGGTTAGGATAGGTGGAAGGGTGTGAAAGAAAATGTATTAAATTTTGTATTAAAAAAGGTTTTAATTGGATTTTTAATTCTCTGCAATAATTCAGGAAATTTAAACATGACAGGGGTTTCAAGAAGGCCAAAAGAAACAAGTTCACAAAAGGGTGAATCGGATTTTTTGATGACTCGGTCGGCGGCGGCGGCGGCGGCCGATTCGGCCGATCCGCCGGCTGAGTCAAGCCGAGTCGGCCCCCCCTTACTGCCACGTGTCCTATGTCTTATGGTCTTTCTCCTGGGTCAGTTTGTTTTTGGTGTGACCTTTGGGTTTACGTGTTTAGCACATATAGATTCTTGGGATTCTATAAATTTAAAAGAAAACAATATTAAAAAAATAATGTGGCTAATGGAATTTGAACTCTGGTGCTATGTCTTAGCAGTGCAAGGTCTTACCAATGAGCTACAAGCTCCTTCTTGCTATTAAAAAGCAAATCAAATACTTATAGTACTCACAGGAAATGCAAATGTCCCAAGTATACATTAACTTTTAAATAAATTTTTGTACACTAAAATTGGAGTTGTTACAGTCTACCCTCCTTACAAAAATTTCGTCCTCGAAATTTACAAATTTTATTTTAAGGCCTAGTTTACAAATAAGTGGGGGTATCTTGCACGCATCTCATCTTCCCTTTACCATGTTGATTCTCCTTGAGTGTCTTTTCTCCACATCACTCGAACCAAGTTGACTTTCTTGTTCCGAAATGATTTCACTTTCCTGTCTAGGATCTCAACAGGTTGTTACTCACAAGATAAGTCGGGCTGTACAGTGAGCTCGGAATGATCGAGAATATGCTGGGGTCATTCACATACCTCCTGAGTTGGGATATGTGCAATACATTATGCACTCCTTCCAATGAAGGTGGAAGTGCCAAACAGTATGCCACATCACCGACTCGTTCAACTATGTCGAACGGTCCAATATATCTCGGACTTAGTTTACTCCGTCTTCCAAATCGGATCACTCCGCGGTTTGGAGATATCTTTAAGAATATGTGATCTCCCGGCTAGAAATCCAAGTGACCTCGTTTTACATCAGCCCATTGGTTCTGTCGATCTTGGGCTATGCGCATTCTTTCTCTGATAGTACGAACCACATCAGCAGTTGCTGCTATCATATCAGGTCCAAGGAGTTCTCTATCTCCGATGTTGTCCCAACTTAATGGCGATCGACACTTTCTTCCATAAAGTACTACAAAAGGTGCCATTCCAATGCTTTCTTGGTAGCTGCTGTTGTACGAAAACTCTACAAGATGTAGGTGATCTTCCCACGATCCTCCGAAGTCTAACATACATGCTCTGAGCATATCCTCCAAGATCTGAATAGTTCGCTCAGACTGACCATCAGTTTGTGAATGATAAGTCGTGCTGAAGTTCAGACTTGTTCCCAAGCTTGCTTGCAGACTCTGCCAAAATTGCGATCAGAAGCTGGTGTCACGATCGGAGACAATGCATATTGGTACTCCATGAAGTCTCAAAATTTCCTGTATGAGTTCATGTGTATCAGAGATAGTACATATTTGAAGATTTTAAATCATTACTTAGATTCTTACCTCCATGTATTTCTTTACTAATGTCTCAGTTGATTGGCCAACTCGAAATGGGATGAAGTGAGCCGACTTTGTGAGTCGATCCATAATAACCCATACCGCATCGTTACCCTTTGTGCTGCGAGGAAGAGCAGTCACAAAATCCATTGTGATGTGTTGCTACTTCCATTCTGGGATCGGTAACGGTTGAAGTAATCCAGCAGTCTTGTGATGTTCAGCCTTTACTTGCTGACACACCAAACATTTAGCGACGCTTCTGGCCACTTCACGCTTCATTCCATGCCACCAGTAATTTTGACGTAGATCTTTGTACATCTTTGTACCTCCAGGGTGTACTGAGTAGAGAGAGTTGTGAGCTTCTTTCATTAACTCTTCCCGAACAGAACCTTTTGGTACATATAATCTGCTGCCGTATCTCAAAGATCCGTCTTCATGAATGATGAAATCTGTTCAGAGTCCATTCTCTACTTGTTCTCTGATCTTTTGCAACTTAGCATCACTTGCTTGAGCTGCTTTGATCTGATTGACAATGGTAGATTGAACTTGTAAATTCATCAAACTTGAAGCGTTACCTGGCATAACTACTTCAATCTCCATCTGATGCAAATCTTGTTGAAGCTTCCACTGAGCGGTGTGATGCATTGCTAATGGTTGGCGACTAAGTGCATTAGGTACCACATTGAAACTTGTTGCAAATGGATGAACTGCTGTTCCCTGTTGAACCTGGCAGTCTCAGGGAAGTACTTTGCGTCGAACATGTCTCGGAAAGTCTTCCCTTCGATGGGTTGATCAAGACCGCTTTCTTCCACCTTCCACCAGACCAATGCATTGTCCGTGAGCTGTAGTTTCGCCACACGAACCAAAGCTATCTATGGCACATGTGCCGCTGCCAGATCATCTTCAATGCTTTGAGCCTATTCCTCAGCTTCTAGAGGGCTCTCTTTTTCTGAAAACTGTTTGAGGTGCAAAGCCCTAAATTGTTTCACCCCAGGTGCTTCTGCCTCAGTACGGTTCATTAAAAAAGCAGTCTGCTGCTGCTGTCCTTCTAGGAGGCTATGGATTGCCTCAAGAAGAACTGTCTGCTCGTTGATCGGAGCAGGGATGGCAAGTGTAATTGGTGGTGGTGGTGGAGTGTTGTTGAAGTTGGTGCTGGTGTTGTTTGGGAAATCCATAACCTTGAAAGAAAAATTTAGGTTAGGACGGATTCAAAGTATATGGAATGATAAGATTCAAGGAATATGAATTGTAAAGAATGTTTTAGTTGCTGGTTCTTATGTTATTTTGCTTAGATTGTCCACGTAGAGCTGAACTGCATGGTAGGGTTCCATACAGCTCTGACCTGCATGGGCCACCAACAAAACCTGTCACGTCCCGTTTCCCGGTGTACGGCGAAGGGG
Organism: Agapanthus africanus; assembly: GCA_030015575.1. NCBI lineage: Eukaryota > Viridiplantae > Streptophyta > Magnoliopsida > Asparagales > Amaryllidaceae > Agapanthus > Agapanthus africanus. Next base: position 694,527,316 of record CM057342.1, on the reverse strand, counting down.
ACGGGACGAGGCCAGTACGTATTTACTCTGAAGCAAATACGCTAAGCGTATCTAAGCAATATAAATAAAATGCACAAGAGATAAAAGATATAATTGAACAGCAACTTTATTTATTAACATTCTTTTGTACAATGCATGGAAAAGTAAATACATCTGAATGAAATCAATGCCTAAACGGCGACATAACAGAAATGGAAAATACAGAATGTAAAGGAAATGTACAAGTGTAACTACAGCTCGGGATCTTCAATAAACTGGTCCAAGTCTTCAGTGCCAGCCTCGATCCCTGGAAGGTCTGAATCACCTGATGACATTCAAAGAAGAAGAAAGAAAATGTCCTCAGCGAACAAATCGCTCGGTAAGTCCCAAAGATAAGCGAGAAATAGAATAGACAGAGAGAGAATGTAGCTTTTAAAGTTGTATTACATAGTTAACGCTGTCGTTTGTAGTTTGTTACAGAAGAAAGTCAGTGTATACGAGAGGAGTCTCTATATACCAGAGACTAAAGGCAAATGGAGTATAAGAAACCGTTTATGCCACGGTACAACAGAAATGAATACAGGTCAAGTGTCTTAAATCTTGCAGTCTCGTGCCACTTCTAACACCTTCCGTACCAATCTATCCTTTAAACCCTGCAATATCTTGTTTGTATTGTATTGTCTTGTAATTTGAATTGTATAGATGGATAACTTGCTGAAACCATGATATCAGTAAATGGATGTAACTGGAGAATCATGTAGATGGAAGTATATCCATGGTTCGGTTCAGTCAATATAGATTAGATAGATTAGATATATGGATTCATGGATTCATTTTGAATTTTAGTTTCTACTTGAATCATATTCAAGTTAGATTATTTATAACGAGACTCAGTCTGAGTCAGAACAATTAGAAAAGAAATTGAAGTCCTGAATTAGGTTTTGGTGTTATCGGTAACCGCTGCACATGAGCGGCAGGATTTGTGTCTTTTTCAAAGACGATTACCGTGTTGATAACGCCGTTTGTTAAGTTATCTACCTTAAATAGGCAAGCACCCCTATCTCCGGCTCTCTGAGGCTCAAGAGACTGGTCCCGCTTAAACCTATATTTACTAGGGTCCTTATTGTAATTTAATATAACTTAAGGAGATTTATGTAAAATTAATTTTGTATAATTTTCAAAATACAGCTCAAGTATTTAATTATCGTCTTTAGAGTTTTCATAGATGTGGATTTTATATATATGACATTTCTAGTGAGTAAAACCTAATTTCATAATATATGGTGTTTCCCCAATTGAGAGCAAAGCTCTATTCAAAATTCAAAATTTGAACTGAGGCAGCGCTTCACGTGCAAAGCACGAGAGCGCAGAGCGCCAAGAGCGCCAGCACTAAAGAGTCAAAGACTCTGAGGCAGCGCCTCACATGCAAAGCACGAGAGCGCCAGCGCCAGGAGCGCCAGCGCTAAGAGTCAAAGACTCTGAGGCAGCGCCTTACGTGTAAAGTATGAGAGCGCCAGCGCTAAGAGTCAAAGACTCTGTGGCAGTGCCTCACGTGCAAAGCACGAGAGTGCCAAGCGCTAGAACTAAATATTCTCCACCATTGGATCAAAGATCCAAATGAGATAAATAAATCATCAAATTACAGAATAAAATTCTGTAGAGAAAATACTCCTCAAATCTTTCCAAACAGAAAAAATTGTGCTCTGTAAATCAGAGTACCGTTGGATCAAAAATCCAATGGTGATTAAAAATCACTAAGATACAGAATAAGTTCTGTATGAGAAATTTTTTTTCCAATCTTGTTAAAAACAAGAAAATTGTCTTCTGTAAAACAGAAACCCTTGGATCAAAGATCCAACGGTGGGAAACATTCCCCAAATCAATCAGAAATCTCTCAATGAGAGATTTTCCTAACTGATTCAACAAATCAGCCTCCCCTATATAAAGGACCCAAGACTTCAAGTCTAAAACAGAGGAACCCCCCATAAACTTCAAGTTCTCAAAAAAAGAAAAAGAGAAGAGCAAGCTCTAAGAAGAAGAACCTTCTTTAAGGTAAATAAAAAGAAGAGAGATTATAGCATATCTTGATGAAAAAAATAAGAACTTAGTTCTTTTTCTAGATCGCAGATCTGTAAGACAAAGTCTTTTATAAAAACAGAAGAGATCATAGCATCTCTTCATAAAAAGAAGAACTTAGTTCTTAGATCCATAAGACAAAGTCTCTTATAAACAAGAATTTAATTCTCAGAGCACAGAACTAACCAGAACTGCCAAAGAAGCGCTTCAGCGCTCCAAGTCTGGCGCTCAACGCCAAGTGCACCACGTTCTCCTCACGTGTGCGCTATTTCATAAGAAGCGCTTCAGCGCTCCAAATCTAGCGCTCAGCGCCAAGCGCATTACGTGCTCCTCACGTGTGCGCTATTTCAAAAGAAGCGCTTCAGCGCTCCAGGTTTGGCGCTCAGCGCCGAGTGCACCACGTGCTATTCATGTGTGCGCTATTTCACAAGAAGCGCCTTAGGGCTCCAGGTTTGGCGCTCAGCGCCAAGCGCACCACGTGCTCCTCACGTGTGCGCTGAGGGAACACAAAGTGTTCTTTAAATAAAGCCCAGCGCCATAAAGAATGTTCAGCACTTAATAAAAAACAAAAAGAAAGTGGGTGTTAGTACCCCAATAAATGTTTAGCAGTATGTGCACAGAGAAAGGACTATGTCCTAACAAGTGTCTAACACTTTAAAAAAAAAGAAGAGAAATTACAGAGACTCAGCGGGCTCAGCCTAAGTTGGCCAAACTCATAATCAACTGAGCCCATGCGCTCTTTATTGGACTCAGTCCCAAACAAAATTATCAAATCTTTGATGAACATTGGTTCAAGGGTACATCTCTTCATTCCTCTGATTTGTGTCGTTGTAATTCTTCAACTTCTTCAGAGAGGTGGCGGGTCCCGACAAACAGACATTCCATGGACTATGATGTCCTTAAACTTATGGACCGCAATATCCCTAAACTAAAATGATAGAGTCCAAATACTCTTTCGTTGGATCTAAATGATCCCAAAGTCTTGTGTCACGACCCGAAAGAGCACGTGACTGGCCCTCGAACCATATGAAGTCTATAGGACTCCATCTGATCCAAGTAAGCCAAAAGCCCAGAAATCTAAAACCATTTAAGGAGTAAATAGGGAAAATTAGTTTTAAGAGGTAAAGAAAACATGTTTGAAAATCAAGTTTTTAAATAACTAAGCCGAATATGAATTTTTAAAATGTGTAATTTTTCCTGAAAATTTCGGCAGAGTTTCCTTTGTAAAAACCGGCCCCGAACGGGGTACAACAAGAATAATATATATGACATGATAAAAGGCATCCCCAAGCGGGAGCTAGCTCTTCGTCAATCGACGGTCACAACCACGCAAGCAATAATAATATACAACGCCAAGGGGCGAGGATCAAAACTGAAAAGAAACTCAAAAACAGCCAGAAAACCGCAATACTACAAGCGCGACTCTAAGGTCGAAACAATACAACACTGATTTCTAAGTCTGAAACAAACTACAAGTTTTGGTTGATGGACAATTCTAGATACAATAAATAATACATGAACAATGGCGGTTCTGATACAAAAGAACCCACCTATCCAAGCAAGTCACCCATAAGGAAGCAGTGTGCCAGAAATGCCGCTATGGAATCTGTACGGCAAAACCTGCAAGGACTGGGGCACAACGGGGGTGAGTTGCCAACTCGTGAATAGAAAATATCTACAAGCAGAGATCAAATGCATGACCCATCCTAGGTCAAAACGATCAGATATACATAAACCTCAATATGAATAAAGCTGAAGCATGCTAAACTGGCAATGTAATCTCTATACATGAGTGTAGTGCCAAGTGCTCGTGCTAGTGCCTCAGGTAATAGCATGTCATGAATATGAGGTATGATCAATGTAATCAAATCTGCACACACGTGGATCCCGTCCACTCGTCACCCAATGACAATAACCACCATGCATGTAAATATCATGAATCATGTGCATGGGAAATAATATGAGGATATAACCACCCGTGTCCCTCGCGATACATCAAAATCATGGAACCAGGGTGCCCAGCATCGACACCCGAAAACATCATGAAAACTGTGCCCAGCATCGGCACGTAAATCCTTATATATCGGGCTCCGTCAGTCCGGATCGGCCCGCGGGCTCTGTCTGCGGTATCGGCTCTCGGCCCCGGCAGTATGCCCAAAACATCTATCGACTCTGGTCGGTATCCTCCGGATAACCGCCAGGTCCAACCAATCACCGGTAGGTACTCGCCCGCCTCCAGGCTCAATCGGCAAAGCTCATCGATCATCTTGCCGAGGGGAACCATACCGGGTCCACCATGTACCCGCAATCGGCTCATCCACGCTTCGATTCGGGTTACACATATCGCTCTCAGCACCGAGAAAACACATGGTGGACGCACTGAAATATCATATCAAGGGTAACCGGGTTTTTAAAGAAATGACATATTCTCTTTTGAAATACCCTCGGTTCCCAAATCCAGAAATATCATAGAAACAACATATCTCAATGCGTACAGTCAAAGCATGATGTATGCGGCATGTAACAGTAATGCAAGCATATCAGTAAGTCATGCAACATGGAATAATAATGTGCACATGTCGAGGGAGACCGCTCTTTTAAAAGGAATCTGTTTTTAAATAGTATCTTGCGGTTCCCAAATCCCCAATCAAGCTAGAATTATCTATATATGTGTACAGGTATAAGTGTACAATATGCCATGCCAGAATCATATCATGAATGCAATAGTACTATAGTGTAGTGACATGGAAATTATCGATGATGAGTGTGTGAGCCGGCAACAAGTGTACGTGGAACATATACATCATCGATAATGGTGCTGGTGTCCTAGCAGCATGACTGAATGTCACAACAATACAAGCGATGCAATGCAAATAGCAGGAATATGCGGAAACGAATGATCAACGCAAAAGTACAGAACCTGCCCTAATAGATATGTCATGCAACCTTGCCTTTTGAAATAAGACGAATCAGGGCTTTTGGTAAAGTAAGGGCTACGGTGTTTTAAGAAAAGATGCATCATTTGAAAATATCCGTATAACCCTTCTGCTTATCTTTAAAATATCCCCGATTCGTTAGTTTTGAAATAGGTATGACTCGGTCTAGTCTAATGTCTACTAAATAATCTAGACAGGAGGGGTATGAAACCACCTAATCTGAGTCAATATATAAATATAGATATGATAGTCGGTGATCTCGCCTCAATAACATATCGAATGATATCCTCGAGTCATGAGTGCGGATCTATCATCAATATCGGCTCGTACGGTAAATCGTCGTACGGCATCCCAATAGCTGGGTAGGGGTCAATATCACACTATCTCATCACATATCAGGTATCACTTATCATCAGATCACACAATCTGGGGTACTACTGTAAGTCTAGTACAAATCGACACCATCTATAAAATATGAATGCGGGTAAAGCACATGTCCAAAGGCCCGCTAAAACTATCATATCGCACCTCAAAGGCAAACTATGTCACATCGCCGATCTCATGGCCTCACATCAAATATCATCTCAAACCCCGTATATAAACACATAGTCCCATACCCATGTGTAGATATACGCACCAATAACTGAAAGAATGTATGCAAGTATGTGTGTAAGTGTATGTGTGAGTGCAACCACTACTCTAGGGTTCGCACTATACTACACCAATATAATCTTAGCATCAAAAATACCATTATTACGATCAATGATCCTAAACAACACATAATAAATATACGTGTGTATACGTATTCGTATACATCACTACGGACTGCGGGGGTGCTATACGCCATCCACCCGACTTCTCCCCGTAGATATAAATCTACTCACCTTGCTTCTCGTGTGCCAAAGCCGATGTCGCTATCTTCACCTCCTTTGCCTCAACATCACGCGGGGTACCTACAAGTATATCACAATGCTAAAGCACATGAAAATCACATCGGAAACCAAAATAGCACACGCTACCCGCATAGGTAAAAACCCATCGACTCGCATGTAAACACAATCAAAATCCACTTGTCGTTGACGTCCAAACGTCACCCGACAGGAATGAATCACCAAATACCAAAATCCATGCTAAAACAAGTCCCAAATTATACACCAACATAGGAAAATCAACCCAGATTTCACCCTAGATGGAATCAGTCAAAACTAGACATACTCAGGGTCAAAACTAGAGGAAATGGGGGCATGCACAGAAAACGAGGCAATTCCTTAAAATACCTTATTTTAGAATTTTCCATAATTTTTCCCCATTTATCTGTATTTAATTATACCAGAATATTAAAATATTCATTAAAATAATATTAAATTATAAAATTTCCCAAAAATCATATTTTATTATTTTGAAGACGTTACAATCTACCCCCCTTAAAGAAATTCGGTCCCCGAATTTAAATTTAAACCCCCAAATACTAAAATATTTCAATACAAATTCCAAGTCATCGGGGCTCCGAAATCATCTATACATAAAACATCATAGCGCAATGCATGCGCATGAGTACTGAGCAGATAACTCAAAAGCAACACTCCATCAAGCATCCGCAATCATCGGAGTCATGGTAACGACACAATGTCAAATCCAATACAAAATCAATATGATATGGACCAAGACTATACATGTAGACACCCAATCTATACATGTAATTAGCTGATGCAACTGTATGCCAAATCTTTTTAAGTCGCTGTGCGATGCGCGTAACACTGCACAGTGGCGGACGTTTCTCATAAGAAAATAACTATATATGTGTATATATATCCTTTGTTTAATAAGCACGTTCCACCATTTTGAAAATAATCAGAAGGGTTTCCTTGTTTTTAAAACGTTTGTGTCATATCGGACACGTAGGTATATACTGAGACTATAGCTCGCTTTTCGGAAATCCCTTCGATAACTATCGATGCATGCAAAATATATCCAGGCACTGTCCACTGACTAGTCCTGCTCAGTATGAAAGCAAATATCCCACATCATAAAAATGTACTGCTCCAAAAGGAATAAATTCCAAAAATGCACATAACACCACCCTGTGCGTCTGACGCGCACGGAAATCAAAATCCATTTATGCGCTAAACATGTGCACAAAACAACATCTAGGTGCAACGGGTGTGCACGAAGCATCTGTCATAGGCAACATGTGTGCCTGACAGCCAAAACAGGTGCATCTGACATGCACGAAGAATCTCGATTTAGTGCATCTGGTGTGCCCTAAAATCGTATCTCAAAACATGCGCCCAACATGCGCGAAAATCCAAATCGGTGCATCCATCATGCACGAATGAAAATCTAGACCCTGCGCACTCAATATGCACGGAATCACAAAATCCAATAGCAACGTCGAATATGCGTAAGTCCAGTCAAAAGCACGGAGTGCAAGAATCCACATCAATATCACAATCAAAATCGACATACCGAAAGGCATCAAATCGAAGTCAGGTGCAATCGTAATGCACAAAATATAAATCCGGTGCAACAAAGGCACGAAATATAAATCTGATGCGATAAACGCAAGAAACATAAAACTGGTGCGACAAATACACGAAGTATAGAACTGGTGCATCCCATGCACAAATACCAAGCAATAACTCAAATACGTAAGCAGCAACACCAAGTGTATCCAGATATGAAGAAAATCATAAACGTGTGCAGCTGCGGGCACAAAACACATATCGATGCACTACAAGCACATATAAGCTATACCGAGTGCAAAATCAAAACACTAAAATTACATGAAACTCTGCTGGAAGCGTAAATCAAATCACCAGCATAAAATAGGCATGAGATCGCAATCAACAGCTCAAGAGTAATAACTATGTACAAGGTATAAACACCCAGTAGGTGCAACCATGGTGCACAAAATCAAATATCATGAAACTCAGTCATCAAGACTAAATCATGCGAATAGATCGCCCAAAATACCGAAATCCAAAGCAACGGATACGTGATAATCAAATCACAAAATCACAAATCATAATTACCGTCGTCGGTATACCCTCCTTCAGGGTCGAGAAGGTACCGGTACATCCGATGCTAGCGGCGCAAGATATCTACTTGCCTCTTGCTCGCGGCTGGTGTCCTCTGCCTCTAGTTCCTGATCTTTCCTGTAGATTACCAACTCGCAATCCATCGGCTCATCGGCCCGGTCAGGTGTGCTGACAGGAACGATTCCATTCTTGCACTTCTTGGTCACCTCTCGGTCAATCCTCACGACCGCTCGTAAAGCAGCACATCTCTGGCGCCGACCTCTGGTCCTCTGAATGCACATCACACGCCTGATCCTGGGTGCAAACACCATTGCAGCGGTGTCCAGGAAGGAATCCTGCTCAAGGTCTCTGCTGATCTTGCCTATGCCGATCTGTACGGAGGCTGGTACTCTTGCATAGTCTTTTCTCGTTCAATGGACATCTGTGTCCTCAGCACAGCATTTCCTCGGGAATTGGTCACATCTCTGCGCCTCTGTATGCATGTCCGGCCTTTAATCTTAACGGGGTGTAGTAACAGCTCGTCTGCCTCTCGCACGAACTTCTTGTCCCGCTTGTCTGTATCATCGACCATTCGACGTCGCGTCTTTATCTGCACACTGCAATGTCCTCGGCTACGGTCCATCCGAAGTCTCTAACACGGACTCGAAATCACGAACTCAGTATCTTCATCACTCAGTAGAAGATATCTAGCCGAACACGTCCTCAGCGTGCATATCGCATCTCTGATGTCAGCGGAGTGGAACGTCATCTCGTCGAAATCTCGTGCAAACTCTTTACTCCACCTTGCTCCACTATCGACTGATTCGGACTCATCTCATCATGGCTACACAGACTGCGCTCCGACGGCTATGCTCGTATCTGGAGTCTCCCAAGCAGTGTCCCATCACATGATATCCGAATGATGTCGAATCATCCGATCGACTCGTCAGAACCTCACAATCCCCCAAGAGCTCAACATCTCGGGTACAGTTTAATAGTATCGAGTACATGCCACAGCGTCGGTGGTCCAGCCGTAGAAGGGCAAACCCAAGCCTCACTAATGGCTCCGAGGAACTGCCGCAAACCCTAAGGTTCAAAGGCTTTCACACGGTCATTAAGTCGAGTTAGGGTTTCATTCTTCTAGAGGATCCATAGAATCACCTGCATGTCTTTCCGTATACTTTAAACTTGGAAAATGGGTTCCTGACCTTCGATCGTCTCAATCGACTCTCAACGAATCTGCGTGAAGTCGCCTCTAGCTGGAATCAATCTACCTGATGACCTCGCATCGGGGTAAGCGAACGAACCACATGTCCTAGTCATTCATCCTCGGTGACTAGCGACTCACTATCATGTCTCCAAGAACATGCCATGCTGCAGTAGCTCCAATCATCTGGGCGGTATCTCATCATTAGCAGCAACAACTGGCTCCTTCGTCTATACGCTAAATAGCGCCTCAACCACCCTGGATAAGCGATAATATCAACGGTCATCACAACCTGGCTGGCCTCTATCAGTGGCTCAATCCTCTGGTACCGACCGGTATGTCCTAGAAATCTCGCAACAGCGATCTGTCAAACGCCCAACGTGCGGAAACACAAAATACGAAGCCTCAATGCAACCGTATGTCTCTGGAATCACGCCCCGGTCAGTCCTCGTCCGCGACGAGCTCATGCTGACAACTCGAGCCATAGCTCACTCTGCCCGTGCAATCGCGGCAGCAAAACCACAACCAGTATCGATGAAGATAGATCATAGGAAGGAATATGACACAATGCAAGGAAATGTACAACCTAAGGTTTCTTAAGCGGAGTGGCGTGTCGTAAGTATGCCGCGGAACATACCCACGGTACGTCACTCTACTTTAGTCACCTATTCCATCAACCAAGGGTCATCCTACACGACGAAAGTTCGGGTCTAATACCCCCTCGACCAAGTCTAAGTTCTGTAAGGTCAAGCCTAAGTTCCTTATATAGATAACGCCCTAGGCTCCACATAGTCAAACTTAGACTCGAACCAAGGTCAACCTAGCGCTCTGATACCAACTTTGTCACGACCCGAAAGAGCACGTGACTGGCCCTCGAACCATATGAAGTCTATAGGACTCCATCTGATCCAAGTAAGCCAAAAGCCCAGAAATCTAAAACCATTTAAGGAGTAAATAGGGAAAATTAGTTTTAAGAGGTAAAGAAAACATGTTTGAAAATCAAGTTTTTAAATAACTAAGCCGAATATGAATTTTTAAAATGTGTAATTTTTCCTGAAAATTTCGGCAGAGTTTCCTTTGTAAAAACCGGCCCCGAACGGGGTACAACAAGAATAATATATATGACATGATAAAAGGCATCCCCAAGCGGGAGCTAGCTCTTCGTCAATCGACGGTCACAACCACGCAAGCAATAATAATATACAACGCCAAGGGGCGAGGATCAAAACTGAAAAGAAACTCAAAAACAGCCAGAAAACCGCAATACTACAAGCGCGACTCTAAGGTCGAAACAATACAACACTGATTTCTAAGTCTGAAACAAACTACAAGTTTTGGTTGATGGACAATTCTAGATACAATAAATAATACATGAACAATGGCGGTTCTGATACAAAAGAACCCACCTATCCAAGCAAGTCACCCATAAGGAAGCAGTGTGCCAGAAATGCCGCTATGGAATCTGTACGGCAAAACCTGCAAGGACTGGGGCACAACGGGGGTGAGTTGCCAACTCGTGAATAGAAAATATCTACAAGCAGAGATCAAATGCATGACCCATCCTAGGTCAAAACGATCAGATATACATAAACCTCAATATGAATAAAGCTGAAGCATGCTAAACTGGCAATGTAATCTCTATACATGAGTGTAGTGCCAAGTGCTCGTGCTAGTGCCTCAGGTAATAGCATGTCATGAATATGAGGTATGATCAATGTAATCAAATCTGCACACACGTGGATCCCGTCCACTCGTCACCCAATGACAATAACCACCATGCATGTAAATATCATGAATCATGTGCATGGGAAATAATATGAGGATATAACCACCCGTGTCCCTCGCGACACATCAAAATCATGGAACCAGGGTGCCCAGCATCGACACCCGAAAACATCATGAAAACTGTGCCCAGCATCGGCACGTAAATCCTTATATATCGGGCTCCGTCAGTCCGGATCGGCCCGCGGGCTCTGTCTGCGGTATCGGCCCTCGGCCCCGGCAGTATGCCCAAAACATCTATCGACTCTGGTCGGTATCCTCCGGATAACCGCCAGGTCCAACCAATCACCGGTAGGTACTCGCCCGCCTCCAGGCTCAATCGGCAAAGCCCATCGATCATCTTGCCGAGGGGAACCATACCGGGTCCACCATGTACCCGCAATCGGCTCATCCACGCCTCGATTCGGGTTACACATATCGCTCTCAGCACCGAGAAAACACATGGTGGACGCACTGAAATATCATATCAAGGGTAACCGGGTTTTTAAAGAAATGACATATTCTCTTTTGAAATACCCTCGGTTCCCAAATCCAGAAATATCATAGAAACAACATATCTCAATGCGTACAGTCAAAGCATGATGTATGCGGCATGTAACAGTAATGCAAGCATATCAGTAAGTCATGCAACATGGAATAATAATGTGCACATGTCGAGGGAGACCGCTCTTTTAAAAGGAATCTGTTTTTAAAGAGTATCTTGCGGTTCCCAAATCCCCAATCAAGCTAGAATCATCTATATATGTGTACAGGTATAAGTGTACAATATGCCATGCCAGAATCATATCATGAATGCAATAGTACTATAGTGTAGTGACATGGCAATTATCGATGATGAGTGTGTGAGCCGGCAACAAGTGTACGTGGAACATATACATCATCGATAATGGTGCTGGTGTCCTAGCAGCATGACTGAATGTCACAACAATACAAGCGATGCAATGCAAATAGCAGGAATATGCGGAAACGAATGATCAACGCAAAAGTACAGAACCTGCCCTAATAGATATGTCATGCAACCTTGCCTTTTGAAATAAGACGAATCAGGGCTTTTGGTAAAGTAAGGGCTACGGTGTTTTAAGAAAAGATGCATCATTTGAAAATATCCGTATAACCCTTCTGCTTATCTTTAAAATATCCCCGATTCGTTAGTTTTGAAATAGGTATGACTCGGTCTAGTCTAATGTCTACTAAATAATCTAGACAGGAGGGGTATGAAACCACCTAATCTGAGTCAATATATAAATATAGATATGATAGTCGGTGATCTCGCCTCAATAACATATCGAATGATATCCTCGAGTCATGAGTGCGGATCTATCATCAATATCGGCTCGTACGGTAAATCGTCGTACGGCATCCCAATAGCTGGGTAGGGGTCAATATCACACTATCTCATCACATATCAGGTATCACTTATCATCAGATCACACAATCTGGGGTACTACTGTAAGTCTAGTACAAATCGACACCATCTATAAAATATGAATGCGGGTAAAGCACATGTCCAAAGGCCCGCTAAAACTATCATATCGCACCTCAAAGGCAAACTATGTCACATCGCCGATCTCACGGCCTCACATCAAATATCATCTCAAACCCCGTATATAAACACATAGTCCCATACCCATGTGTAGATATACGCACCAATAACTGAAAGAATGTATGCAAGTATGTGTGTAAGTGTATGTGTGAGTGCAACCACTATTCTAGGGTTCGCACTATACTACACCAATATAATCTTAGCATCAAAAATACCATTATTACGATCAATGATCCTAAACAACACATAATAAATATACGTGTGTATACGTATTCGTATACATCACTACGGACTGCGGGGGTGCTATACGCCATCCACCCGACTTCTCCCCGTAGATATAAATCTACTCACCTTGCTTCTCGTGTGCCAAAGCCGATGTCGCTATCTTCACCTCCTTTGCCTCAACATCACGCGGGGTACCTACAAGTATATCACAATGCTAAAGCACATGAAAATCACATCGGAAACCAAAATAGCACACGCTACCCGCATAGGCAAAAACCCATCGACTCGCATGTAAACACAATCAAAATCCACTTGTCGTTAACGTCCAAACGCCACCCGACAGGAATGAATCACCAAATACCAAAATCCATGCTAAAACAAGTCCCAAATTATACACCAACATAGGAAAATCAACCCAGATTTCACCCTAGATGGAATCAGTCAAAACTAGACATACTCAGGGTCAAAACTAGAGGAAATGGGGGCATGCACAGAAAACGAGGCAATTCCTTAAAATACCTTATTTTAGAATTTTCCATAATTTTTCCCCATTTATCTGTATTTAATTATACCAGAATATTAAAATATTCATTAAAATAATATTAAATTATAAAATTTCCCAAAAATCATATTTTATTATTTTGAAGACGTTACATCTTGTTAAGTAGATCTTAGTCTAAAATTAGAATAACGTATTCTTAGCAAGCATTTAAGTTGATCTTAATCTCAAATGAGGTTAACGATCCTTGAAACAAACCTAAATCCAAATCTAAGAAAATACAGATTTGGACTAATCCACGCCCTACAGGCGACAACATAAATTAGTCTCCGTATACGATCCACGGGCAACCGAAAATAAAACGAACACACACGACACGAAGTGACCATCTGGAGACGGAGAAAGTTGTTACCGCGATGCGGTAGTGTAATTAACTGCAGGGGCTTGCGCTTGCAGGGAAGAGCATCCCCACAATCAAAAACCTCTCATAACGAGGGGGAATCTGACGAAGTCCACTATATCGGCCCCATCTGTCTAAACCTCTGATATACGGTGTCATAAATCAACTTGGTATCTTCGGAGAGGTAGACGGATAAAATCAAATAGCATCTGCCCCCCCAAAATTCAGGCCGGACGTCCCAACTTTCCGGTCGCGTCTTTCGGCAGCGAACAGATTCTGGCACGCCCAGTGGGACCTTTTCCTCTTTCCACTTTACACATCGTGTGTCGTGTTCGCGAATGAATCACGGTATAATATGGTTGTCCTTGGATTCGAGGTACTAAGATTTGGTTTGTCTCCCGTGCAGAAGAAAGAACATTAATGGCCTCTAACTGCTCCACCTGCAACAACAACTCCCATTCCGCCTTATCTGGAGGAGTAACCTATGGGCCCCAAGCAGCCTCCCTTTTCATAATGTCGGTGGAACAAGTGACCCAAGCCACCACTGGGCTATTCTTCGGGACCATGATCCCACTAACGAGCTTCAACGTTCAAATTCCGTCATAGGAAGCTGCGAAGAAGTCGGTCTTTGATCGGCTTGCACCACCATGGCCCCTCTCAGCGGGTCGTCTAGCTCCAATGCCTCAGTCTTCAACAGGATGGGTCAAAGCTCAAGTGGGCCCGCAAAGAGGCTCGCAATTCCAGAGAAGGCCACTCCAACTCTTGCTACAGTTGAAGTCGTCCAAGATGCTCTCCCAACTCGAAGGTGGGCTTTCGACAGGTTGACCATTCCCTCTTAGCGGACGTCTGTCTTTGACAGGCTGGCGCCAACAACAGGCTCTCATCAGAACAGGAGGCATGGAAAAGCTGATCAAACAATGGAGGTGGTCCCGGCTGCTCGCCATGCTCGACGTCACCACTGGCGCCGAGTGAGGAAAGCTGGGGGCAGCTCCCCTTCTGGACTTACCCTACCAGCTCCAACGGTGGAAGCTGACGCCGCTGTTCCAATTGGAAACAACTTTGAACCACTTAGAAGGGTCCGCAAGAATTCTTCGACCGCTGTATTGAAAAGATCTCCTCCACCTGTGGAGAATGTTACAAAGGCGAAGCCAGAGCAGCCCCCTCAGCGGCTGTCTTCCAAAATCCACAAGGTCTGACGGAGAGTCCAGGATTCTGTGATCGACAAGGACTACTCCCGCTGATAGAAGAAGATGAAGACTCAACAGGAAGAGGACCATCCCTCTGCCATGCCACGCAAAATATCGTCTGCTCAGGTGCCTACTGCAGCAACCCCCTCAACTTCGACCGCTCAAGAGAAGAGAGGGCCGGAGAAGATCCCTTTGCCAGCGAAAAATGTCAAGAGTACTGAACCCAAACGCCCCAAGTCTGGGGGCATGGTGGTGCATACTGTTTATATGGCTTCCGGAAAAGAGGAAAGCCGTACTTCTACGGGTCATCGACCACTTACGCGGTCCGTAACAAAGGCTCAGAAGCAACAATAGAAACTCCAGGAGATGATGACAAAAATGGCAGCACTCACTGGGCAGAGGGAAAGTCCGGAAGCATCGTCGGATGAACGCCAGGAGCAGGAAACCGACGTCGAGTTCTTCCGAAGGATGCTAGAAAAGAAAGATCAATAGGCAACGGAACAAGCAGCCAATATAAAACAAATGGCGCTATTGTTCTAGGATATGGTGGGCATGACGATCCAACCGGACCCTCCAGCCGAAGATCCGCCAATAATAATCGAAGACGACAGAGAGGAGACATCAAACCCTCTTCTGGCCTTTTCAGCAGCAAAGGAGGAAACAATCTCGAAGGCTGCGCTCGATGATCATATAGCTCAACAGATAGGAGCCCATCAAGCGAACGAAGCTGCTGGCCAAGTCGTCAGAACTGGGCGACCATATCCTAGCTGGTACGATCAGATTAAATACCCGCCAGGATACACGATTCCTAAGTTTCACGTATATAAGTGGACAGGAAATCCCCATCAGCATGTCGCCAAGTTCAGGGCCCTCTGCGGCAATACTGGAGGTGACGATATGCTGCTGCTTCGCTAATTCGTCGGTAGCTTAGCGGCGACGGCCTTCGAATGGTATTCGGAGCTCCCCAACGACTCCGTCAAAACATTCACGGAGATGGAATTGTTATTCACTCAGCGTTTTGCAAGCGCTAGCGAACGCACCCCAATCACGGCATTGATCAAAGCAAGGGTGAAGCCAGGCAAAACATGGGTTCAGTATGCGATACGGTGGCGGAACCTATGGTCGAAGTGCGAACAGCGCATAGAAGAGGCTCCTGCAATGGGCATGTTTGTGGGAACCCTCGATCCGCAGGCGACCATATCTCAATTCATGATGTTTTTCAAGCCAACCACCTTCCAGGCCTTGATTGACAAGCTGGCCAAAGTGGACCAGATGGGCCATAGGCCTTCCTCTTCAAAGACAGAGTCTCGGAATGAAAAGGGGAAAGGGAAAGCGACCTTTGTTGCCAATGCTCAGCAATAGCCGAGTGATCCAAAACCAGCTGATCGCCAAAACGATAGACATCGATTTATCAACGAAAAGTTAAAACGTCCTTACTCATTCCCTCGGGATAAAACAAGGAGACTGTTCGAACTGGCTGTGCGCAACAGGCTCATCACTCAGCCAGATCTGAGATGCCCACTGCAGCCAGGTAACGTCAACAATCCCAATTATTGCCCCTACCACCAAGTAGTAGGCCACCCAATTGAAGATTGCTTCGTCTTCAAAAGTTGGATCGAGGACCATTACCAACAGGGCAAATTTGCACTGTCCGAGAACTGGAAGGTAAGCCCGATGTAGCCGCACGCTCCTAAAAGGGTAGACAAGCCGGGGGCATCATGCTTATTTATAGAAGAAGCTCCATGAGAGGTCGCTTTTTCAGCCAAAATGAAAAGAATGCTAAAGGATCTCCAAACATGCCCGACGATTAGGTAGAATAGTCCGCTGGAACCCAAGGTCATTGAGGGAATGCTGAAGCCGCGCCCGACGCTAAGAATTGGTAGCGATAGTCAAAACACCCATTCCCAGCCGTTAAAGTCTTCAAAGAAGAAGAAGAAGACCAAAAAGCCCGTAAAGCCTGATGACAAGCGCACGGACCTGCAAAAACATATTGACGCACTGGAGGAATATAACCAAAAGGCGCGAACCACAGTCACACTCCAAGAATTTCTCAACAATATCCTTGAGAGTGGAGATAACGACAATAACGAGGGAGATAAATCGTCAGCAGAATCTGAGGATTATATGGCAAGCTGTCACATGATCTCTCATTCGCCCGTAAATGATGAAGAAGCTCACATAGAGGAGCTGGAGGCAGGAGTGGTGCCAAAATCCTTCGAGCCGTCTGATGAGATGATCGACATGCTGTTGAACGAAGCCCGTCAAAAGAGCAAGGATGATCAAGAACGCGAAATGGCCATATTCGAAAGGGCCAGGAATCGGCGTCAATTTGAAGAAGTCGCGGTAGGGATGGGTCACAAAACACTCCCACCAGACCAAAGTACATCCGCAGCAGACAAAAGCAAACTTAAAACGAGGAAACGGTTCGCCAAAGCCTTGTCCATAGGAATGAAGTTGCCACCTTTCAATGGGAATACTCCCGACGGTATACACATTGACGAAGCGGATGCACACCCTAACTGTTTTTTATACCACCAGAGGATTGCACACCCTACTGAAGAGTGCATGGCCTTTAAAAAATGGTAGCAAGGATATGTCGCTCACAGGCAACACTTTAAGAAGATGAAGCGTGAAGCTCATTGACAGCGAAAAAGTGCGACAGACGAACGTGGAAGAACTGCCGGCAACTGTTACATGGTCGATGCCAGGGAATCGCAAATTCTCACCTTCGGAAGTGATTCTGATGAAGAAGTATCTCTCGGCACCCTCTTCAAAGAATCCACCTCAGGAAAAGAGGAAGAGACGAAGAACTGTGTGAACATTCAACTGCGTAACCGCACGTTACCTGAAAAGAATCTCGGACCCACAACAAGGGATCGAACAAAAAAGATAAAGGGAAGGAAAAAGTCCCCGAAGATATCGCCTTCGATAAGCGAGTCGCCGAAGAGCTCGCAGCCAAGGATCCGCCCAAGAAGAGCATAGTGGATTACAATGTCCTGGCACACCTGAGGAAGATACCCTCGTAACTGAGCATCTTCGATGCCCTTCTTTTGTCTAAAGATGCATGAGATTCTCTAATCAAGACGTTACAGGACCCTGGGCAGTTTCAATCCTTCTTTGCCGAAGAAAAGATGAAAGGCGAGCTGGAAGAAGTGCACACAAGCGACATCACCTTCAGCGACGAGGACCTCCTCCTCAGGATGTGCGAGCACAACCGTCCCCTATATGTTACCGGGTACTGCCATGATATTAAGATAGGGAAGAAATCTGCATGAGTGTGAGTGTGTTAAAAGAAATCTGCATGAGCGTTCAACATCTGGCGCGTGATAAAATCACCATCTCTGGTTTTGACTCCCAGTAATCATGGACACTTGGGTCCGTAATACTGATGTTACGGTTCAGGTCGCTCGTCACCGACATCAAGTTTCACGTCATTGACGCTAAGACTTGCTACAACGCTTTGCTCGGCAGGCCATGGTTACACGAGTACAATATCATCCCTTTTACACAACATCAGTGTATGAAGTACTTCATAGATGGTCTCGAGTACACTGTGACGGGGGAACTAAACCCATTCTCCGTGAACGAAGTCCTCAAATATGAAGATGCCAAGTACATCCTACCATACTTTGAAGACACGGAAAGATGCCATAAACCGGAGAATAAGCAAAAAGCTATCACCACTATTCCGGTCTTCGGGAGCGATACCGAGGAGGAAGAAGAGAAAGTTTATTCGGGGCCGCCCCAATGCGACAGGCCGGGACCATCTACCCCTATTCTGGTGTTTGGCAGCGACTCTAAAGACGAAATCAACGCAGTGTTCTCGGTCTGTCCATCGGTGCAAGCCCTCACTGGAGATGATCAAAGTTTGCAGATCGCCATGATTCTGTGGCAGCACTACAGAGAGCTTGGTGTGCTTGAGACATATAGTGTGCAAGAGCTACGGACATTCTACGTCCCTCTCAGGCAAAAAGGTGAAAAGGCGATCCTATTCTACCGATCCACGGAGACTAAAGTCGAAAGAGAAGTCTGGCATGGTGCTGATCCTGCGCTCGATAGGCTCCAACCCATTCGTCTGCCCAGATACTACGCAGAAGGATTGAAAAGGTTATTGAGATGCCAAGGCGTACCCTTTAAGCAAACCACGCGACATGCCCAATTCTACAACAGGATTTGGAATGTCCCCGGAACTCAGCGAAAATTGCCCAACGGAAAAATGGAAACGATTGGGCTTGGATATGTCCAGTCCGAGAAACGGGAGCAATTCCATGACTGCTATGTCATAAAGGACCTTGATAAAGAAGAGGGTGCTCTTTTAAAAGATGCTGACGCTGAGCCAAAACGCGGTCCTGCCATAAAAATGTCGAGTCTATCATTTGAAGAACAGATGGACAAGCTAATAAGGGAAGCAAGTCAAAAGGTTCGGAACGATTACAGCCGCGAAATGGCCATTTATGAGAAAGCCAAGACGCAACGCCTCCTTCAGCAGGCTACAGTGGATGACGATGCCCTCCACCGTCAGCCTGCCGTGCATTCCCAAGACAAGAAAAAGGCCCGATGCAGAGGCAAAAACAAGTAAAAGAGCGGAAAAAACGTTCGACAGCGGAAAACGGATTCAAAAGGCTAGGTGATCAAGAAAAGGTCAGCCAGAATCCGTTTTTAACGAAAAAGATGAGTCAAGCATATTCTTTCCCTCAAGATAAGACAAGGAAGATATTTGATCTCGCCATAAAAAATCAGATGATGACACTCCCGGAGTCCATTCACCCCGATCAAGCAAGCGAAATTCATCACCCGGATTATTGCTCCTATCACTGAGCGATAGGAAATCCTCTTGAAGAATGCTTCACCTTCAAAGACTGGGTTGAAAACCAGTATCAACTCAGCAGGTTCGCTCTATCCGACAGTTGGAGGGTAACCCCACCACAAAAACACGAGCCGAAAGCAACGTATACGGAAAGTGTAGAACCAGACCAACAACAGTCCTGGAAACGATCTCGTACCTGTCACGTGATAACGCTGTCAGAAGAAGGAGAGCGTGAGAATGTGGACGACCTCTCCTGGTGCTTCGAAAACGAGGATAAAGAGGAATTGATCTCGGAATTTCTATTAGCGCCAAAAGAGTTGGAAGATGGGATACACTCCATTGCGGACAACCTAAGGAAAATTGACCTGGGGACGACAAACGACCCGCGGCCTACGTTCGTCAGAGAGCTGCTGTCTAAAGAACAGGTAGCTACGCTAAAAGAGGTACTCATGCAGTATAAAGATTTCTTCGCATGGAATTATTCCGAAATGTCGGGGCTAGATCCAGAAATACCTATGCATAAACTGGCGATATCTCCGGACGTCAAGCCATTTAAACAAGCCCCAAGAAGAATGCGTCTCGAACTTGAGATGAGCATCAACGCCGAAGTCAAGAAACTGATCGACTCTGTCTTCATCTAAGAAGTCCAATACCCCAATTAGATTGCCAACATTGTCCCAGTGATGAAGAAAAATAGGACGGTGCGCATCTGTGTGGACTTCCGGGACCTCAACAAGGCCTGTCCGAAGGATGATTTTCCCGTACTGGTTACCGAGCTAATAATAGACAACACATCCACTCACGAAGTCTTTTCCTTCATGGACGGGTCATCATGGTACAATCATATAAAGATGCATCCCGAAGACCAGAAGCATACCGCTTTCCGGACTCCTCTGGGCATATTCTGCTACAAAGTAATGCCTTTCGGTCTGAAGAACGCTGGCACTACCTATCAGAGGGCTATGACAAAGATTTTCGATGACCTCATACATGAAATCGTCGAATGCTATATTGACGACCTCATGGTAAAAAGAAAATCACACGAGGAGCATTGGGAGCATCTGAAGGTAGTATTCCAACGTCTTAAGAAATACAACCTGAAGATGAACCCTCTCAAATGCGCGTTCGAAGTTTCCTCGGGCAAATTTCTAGGGTTCATCATACGACATCGAAGCATCGAAATAGATCCATCGAAGATCAAGGCGATTATGGAAATACCTTCGCCAAGAACTCTCAAGCAATTGCGGTCTCTCCAAGGAAAGCTCGTGTATGTCCAGCGATTCATAGCCAATCTCTCTGGCAAGTGCCACCCCTACAGTCATTTAATGAAGAAGGGGACCCCGTTCGTCTGGGATCGTAAATGCCAAAGTGCACTGGACGAAATCAAGCAATACCTGCAGAATCCGCCGGTACTGACCGTCCCGGTCAAGGGAAAGCCCCTCATCTTGTATACAACCGCCCTTGAAGTTTCTTTAGGCACGCTATGGGCATAGGAAAATGACCAAGGGAAAGAGAGAGCCCTCTACTATTTAAGTCGAGTTCTTCTGGGTGCAGAAAACAACTACTCTCCTATCGAAAAACACTGCCTGGCGTTAATCTTCGCGATAACGAAGCTCAGACACTATGCTTTGGTGTATGAGGTCCATCTCATATAAAAGGTAGATCCTCTCAAGTATTTGATGTCAAGAGACATACTGACATGACGACTCGCTAAATGGGCCCTCCTCTTGATGGAGTTCTCGATAATCTATCGACCCCTCAAAGCAATGAAAGGCCAGGCCATCGCCGACTTCCTCGCCGAGCATCCGATACCTGCCGATTTACCCCTAAATTGTGAACTACCGGACAAGCACGCGTTTGACACGATCGATAGCGAGAGAGGAGGGAGTGATACCCGATGGGAACTCTACTTTGATGGGACGTCTTCCATGAAGAAGCGAAAGCACAACTCTCCTATAATCAAATCTGGGGTAGGCCTCATCTTCGTAACTCCATAAGGAGGGATAATGCGCTTTGCCTTTTCCTTGACAGAGCCAAGGACAAACAATGAAGCGGAATATGAAGCTTTGATAGAAGTTCTTAAGATCACTGTCAACATGAGAATTGAAAACCTCCTCATATACGGGGACTTCCAGCTAGTCGTTAGTCAAGTAAACGGCGACTATCAAACGTGTAAACAAGAGTTGGTAAAGTACGGTGAGAGAGTGCAACAATTGCTGACTCAAATTCCTTCCTACGCCTTGGAAAGCATACCGCGTGCGGAAAATAGCAAAGCGGATGCATTAGCCAAGCTCGCTAAAGAACTGGCTGACGAAAACCTCGATGATATGAGGATCGTTGTGCAAAGCCGTCGGGTTCTTGCACCAGCAGAAATATCTCCGGAGTCGTTTGAAGAAAAGGAAGCGACCGAGCAAACAGCCCAACAAATAAAGGACCAAGAAAAGGCCAAGGATTGGAGAGAATTCTTTATAAACTACTTCAAATCCCGTCAAACACCTGAAGATGCATCCTCAAGACATCAGCTCATGAAACGAGCTCTGTCTTTCGCCTTCGTCAATGATACTCTGTATAAGAGATCGTTCGACTCTCTGTAGCTAAGATGCCTGGGACCAGAAGAAGCAAGGAGAGTCGTCTAAGAAACTAACAACGTACTCTGCGGTTCTCATCAAGCCGGGAAAAATATAAAGCTGAAGATCAAAAGGATGGGTTACTATTGGCCCACGATGATCCAGAACTACCTTGAATACGCAAAGCAGTGCCACTCATGCCAAATTCACGGAGACTTCATCCATCAGCATCCAAACCCGCTACACCCAACAGTAGCTAGCTGGCCGTTCAAAATATGGGGAACCGATATAATCGGGCCCATCGAGCCAGTATCGTCTAAAGGAAATCGGTTCATATTGGCAACAACCGATTACTTCTCTAAGTGGACAGAGGCGGTACCGCTAAGAGAAGTGAAGACGGAGAATATCCTCTATTTCTTTAAGACACACGTCATCTATCGGTTCGGCACTCCGCGACGGATTATCTCCGATAACGGGCCAGCTTACAGAAGTCACAAAATCAGCCGCTTCGCACAACAGCATAATATAGGCTGGAGATACTTTTCGGTCTATAATCCCTGAGCTAACGGTCTAGCTGAGGCTTTCAACAAAACCTTGATGAAGATCATAAAGAAGACGATGTCCAAAAATAAGAAGGACTGGCACGAGAGACTGCATGAAGCCCTCTGGGCTTACCGGACCACGTTCAAAATGGCTATGAATACAACGCCATATGCGTTAGTATTCGGCATAGAAGCAGTACTCCCATTGGAGATAGAGCTACCCTCTCTACGAGTGGCGGTTCATTACGAGCTAACAGACGAAGAGAATGCTCACCTTCGGCTTGAGGAGCTCGAAGCCCTCGATGAAACTCGTCTCATGGCGCAGCAAAACCTAAAGGCTTACAAAGCAAAAATGACGCACTCATACAAAAGATTGACCAGGCCGAGGAAATTTCGCCAGAGCGAACTCATGCTAGTGGTTAAGAGGCCTGTGATCCACAATCGTGCCAAACGGGGGAAATTTGAGCCGAACTATGAGGGCCCGTACATCATAGACAAAGTCTACCAAGGTGGGGCTTTCTTGTTCATGGATATGCATGGCGAAAGACCTTTCAGGCCAATAAACAGCCGGTTCTTGAAAAAATACTATGCCTGACGAGTCACGGCCTAGGTCAACGATCGATGACGACATCTATGTCCGCTCGCTATCTTCCCAAGCCCAAACTCTAGAAGTAATATCCAGCGAAGCCTTGCCTCAAAATCGCTACTGGACCATAATGTCCTAAAACTGACAACGGACCAAAATGTCTCTAAAACTAACAATGGACCGTAATGTCCAAAAAATAATAATGGACCGTAATGTCCTAAAACTAGCGACGGACCGAAATGTCCTTAAACTACTACAAACCGCAGCATTCTAGGGCTGACCCAAAAAAAACGGTACGTCCACAAGCAAAATGGGCACGGATGGAAACCCAAAAGGGCTCCGTGAGTAAAAACAGCAAGGCTACCGGCGATGTTTGTGAAAACCCGAAAGAGCACAGACTCGTAAAAAAAATGGTACGTCCACAAGAAAAATGGGCACGGATGAAAACCCGAAAGGGCTCTGTGAGTGAAAATAGCAAGGCTACCGACGATGTTTGTGAAAGCCCGAAAGGGCACAGAATCGTAAAGAAAAAAAGGCGGTACGTCCATAAGTAAAATGGGCACGGATGAAAACCCGAAAGGGCTCCGTGAGTAAAAACAGCAGGGCTACCGGCGAGTTTATGAAAACCCGAGAGGACGTAGGCTCGTAAAAAAATTCGTGCACACTTGCGAGGTCCTCTCGACTTTGTAAGGAGAAAATACCTGCATGAGATCCTTACGACTCACAAGGGAGCAACACACTTGGGGATCCCCACGATTCCTAAGGAGAAATTACACCTACGAGATCCTCACAACTTGTAAGGAGAAACCTCTTATGAGACCCCCACGGCTCATAAGATTCAAAAGCCTTAAGCTACAGGATCTGAACATGTTCTTAAGCCATCACATTTCCCAGACTGCCCTACAAACGGTTCAATATTGACCCTTGTATACAATCCACGGGCACAAATATACGTTTCCCCCATCCGGTTCCACTAATGGCGCGAAATTTCCTCATGTGGTGAATGACACTTGTAAGTCCTCTCGACTTATAAGGAGAAAACACTCTTGTAAAATTCTTACGACTTATAAGAGAATACACACTTAAGAATCCTTACAATTCTTAAGTAGAAAACGCACCTATGAGATCCTCACGACTCGTAGGGAGAAACACCTTTATGAGACCCTTACAGCTCATGAAGTTAAAAGCCTTAGTCGACAGGATTCTAACCATGTTTGCTAAGCCATCTTTTTTTAAATCGACAAAGGCAAATGATGATTCGCTCCTGGTAATATCCCAGTTGTAGCGATACTGATGCCTAAATCGGTATCAAATTCTAAGTCCTTTCATGGCAAATGATGATTCGTTCCTGGCAATATTCCAGTCGCAGCGATACTGATGCTAAGATTGGCACCGGATTCTAAGTTCCATACTCGGCGGCGAAAAGTCAGCGAGCCATAAATGCATATGAAAACGCCGAAATGATAGGGCAACTTGCAACAAAATCAGCAAGTAAAAGATATGCATAGAAAAATATCCGAAATGATTGGGCAACTCGCAAAAAAAAGCAGCGAGTAAAAAGAAAAAATAGCCGAAATGATTGGGCACCACAAAAAATAGCTAAAATGATTGGGCAATCACGACTTTCGTAATATAAAAGCTGAAATGATAGAGTATCGCGGAAAGAAATAAAAAATGAAAGAATGAAACTTTTGCCCTGCAGGTAAGTCCATACTAACCCCTGTATATAATTCATGGGCGTAAACGAAAAGGGGACCACATTTCCCCACCAGACCTTGTCAATGGGAGAGTCGGATCTCGACGGCAACATCTACAACCTAGAGAACAACAACGGCGTTCCTCTTCATTCCAGCAGGATTTGGGCTCGACATCACCAATCAGAGTCATGGCAAAGTCCTCAGTTCCAAGACTCTATGGTTCACAGGCAACCTAGAGTCATCCAATGACCCCGTCGCGGAAACACATCATCCAATGACCCCGTCGTAGAAGTACGTCATCTAATGACCCCATCGCGGAAATACGTCAGCAAATGACCCCATCGCGGAAAAACGTCAGCAAATGACCCCGTCTCGGAAATATGTCATCCAATGACCCTGTCTCGGAAATACATCATCCAATGACCCCTTCGCGGAAACACATCAGCAAATGACCCCGTCATGGAAACACGTAAACAAATGACCCCGTCTAGGAAACATGTCATCAAATGACCCCGTTGCAGAAATACGTCAGTCAATGACCTTCGACTCGGATACATGTCAACCCCTGACCTCCCTGTCGTCAAGAAACACTTCGACTCGGATACATGTCAACCCCTGACCTCCCTGTCGTAAAGCAACGCTTCAACTCGGATACATGTCAACCCTTGACCTTCTTGTCGTTAAGCAACACTTCAACTTGGATACATGTCAACCCCTGACCTCCCTGTCGTAAAGCAACGCTTCGACTCGGATACATGTCAACCCCTGACCTCCCTGTCGTAAAGTAACGCTTCGACTCGGATACATGTCAACTCCTGACCTCCCTATCGTAAAGCAACGCCTCAACTCGGATATATGTCAACCCCTGACCTCCTTATCGTCAAGCAACGCTTTGACTCGGATATATGTCAACCCCTGACCTCCCTGTCGTAAAGCAATACTTCGACTTGGAAACATGTCAACCCCCTAACCTCCTTGTCGTAAAGCAATGCTTCGACTCGGAAACACGTTAACCCCTAACCTCCCTGTCGGAGCAATGCTTCGACTTAGAAATAAGTCAACATATGAACCTATCGACCCGTAAAAAGAAATTTCTCTTGTGAGATCCTTACGATTCTCAAGAGAAAACGCACTTAGGAGTCCTCACGACCCCTAAGGAGAAATTACACCTATGAGATCCTCTCGATTCGTAGGGAGAAAAGCCTTTATGAGACCCTCACGACTCATAAAGTTGAAAAGTCTTCGGCAATAGACCTGAATCTGTTTCTTAAGCCATCGCTACCCTATAAAGAAATCGAGATGGACTGTTATCTACCAACTACAAGCCACATTTGTTAAAGCTAATACACCAATAACACAGCAAAGAAGAGAAAGCGACAACATAAAATGAAATATTTCTTTTATTCATGAATCCAAATGAATACAAGATACATCTCATAAAAGAATTGAAAGGAATACAATTTTTTTTATTATTCATGGATAAAAAAAATGATAATAAAAGAAATACAATAAAAGAAGAGTCTTTAAGCCGAAGGGTGGTGCAGTAAGCTCGTCAATTCATCACTCTTCCACTGGGCCTCGGCTTCAAGCTTCATTATTGTCACAAGACGAGTCTCTGCCCGAGACTGTTGGGTTTGATACGAAATAAACCGGCTCTCGAGCTCCCTTTCAGTGGCCATATGAGCTTCAACCATCTCACGGGTAAAGATGACAGATTTGTCGAGAGTGACCACTTCAGTGATAGCTTCTTGAAGTACTTGCCAGATTTCGTATGCATGAGTGGTCTTGGTAGTGAGTTGAGACTGGAGTTCTCCCAAAGCATTCGAGGCCAATTCTCTCTCCGAGAATTTGCAATTGAGCCTCTTCTCACATGATTGTAGATTAACGGCGCACTGTTCAATCAGCCCCCACAAGCTCGTCTTTGCAGCCACGACCTCTGAGGGAAGGCGTGTGCACTCAAGAACATGTAAGAAAGCCTCCACTTGACGACAAAACTTGATCCAGACATGCACCAATGTTTTATCATGGTAAGTGGCTAAAAAGGGCAGAGAAATGTTGGCTTCGGTAGCAAATTCTTCGGCTGTCATCGAACTACCAGCATGAAGATCTTCGGTAAGAGTCGACAAAGAGTTAATGCTGTGCTTCGCCATCCGTTCAGATGCACGTCGGGCATAAGGGCCTGATGGCATAATGATGCGAGACTCCAGCGGGGTAAGAGCGGGCAAAGCTGTCAAGGGCCATGAACAATCTGTGAGATTTACACCCAAAGGATATATAAAACAACGTCAAAATCTTACTTACCCACAGTCATGCAAGGAGGGTTGGAAAGATCCCCAGGCCCGTCGAGGATCTCGACTTCGTCATCAGCTTCCTGAACTGCAGAAGACATATCAGCATCGTTATACGAAATAATGATAATACAATGAAGGGGTCAAATAACACCAAGCTTGCCCAGAAGAGAGGACGATGCTTTGCGGGGATATTGCCTGTGGGGCGGCCATCTCTAGCAGGCGCTGAAAGGACTTTCTGGGAGATAAATCCACGATGAACGCCGCCAATCCTCGCAATTCTGAAAAGACAGAAAGATTCAGATAATGGAGAGATCATTAAAGCAAAATATAGAAGACTACCTTCGATGCTCCTCCGGCTTTGAACTGGAGGGATAGCAGGTTCGGCAGCCTCCTCCGTGCCCTCAGGCACATCATCGGGGATGTGTGCTGGCATAGCAGCCTCCAGTCGCAAAACGACATCTGCTATTTCGGGCTCCAAAGAGGGAATAGTGGCCATGGCAGTGCTTTCTACAACCTTCGAAGCGCCACCAGAAAGATCCATCGGGTTATGACCGGCAAGGTTTCCTCTGCGGAAAGTATAGACGATGGAGAAGTAGAGGCCATCACCGGGAACTCCAAGATAGAGCCAACTGTTTTGACAATCGCTTCTACACCTTTCGTTACGTCATCAGAGACATCCATAGGATCCATGGCCAATGGGGCTACCTCCACTGAAGGAATTGACACCGAAGGGACAAAGGCTATCATCGGAAGCTCCGCAATAGGGATAGTAGCTATAATGATCTCCTCCACACCTGCCAGTGCCTCATCTAAGACATTTGTAGAACCCACAGTCGGGGCACGACTTGGGCTCAAATCTTTTGTCATCGCTGAAGTCCCTGCAAAGTGTTACGAAGATAAGAAGACATGTAAAAAGCGAAACAAATTACTTGCCAAAGGAAAATGCCGAAAACATGCATACCAATACGCCAGGGTGCCTCTAATATGGATTTTTCAAGCCGTCGCTCCTTCCTCAAGAAATGTGCTCGCCGGGCATCAAAGGTAGACTCATGCCCACTGGTCTTCGCTGCTAGCTCATCTTCGGAGGCGGCTGAAATGGGCTGCTTAAGGGCTATATCGTCTTCCCGTCGCAGAGGACCCATATGCACCCTCCGCAGTGATGGGGGACTTCGTAAAAGATAACCGGGGGGTAAGGCTTCTTCGGGATGCGCACATTCTCGGTCTCATCCTGTGAACGCCTTATAGCCTCAGCCAATTGTGCGGCTTCCTCGGCAGACGAACCCGGAAAGAGAAGACCATCATCCGATTCTTGCATGGAAATTGGTTTGTCCGGAACGATAGGCTCGGATTCCAGCAAAAGGTCAAGCAGACCGGTGACCGTCTTCTTTCTCCACTTTGACCCGGAACTAACGCTGGAAGAAGGTCGCTTCCTTCCCTTCGGCGCTTTGGCGCGATGTTGGCCCACTTCGCCTCCATAATCCCCTTCTGGCAACACCACTGCTGATAGCATCTCCACTGATGGCACTGCCGCTGGCGCCTCGGCGGAGGCCTTTGCCTGAGCTCTGGTGCGCACCGGCATCCCTGCAGTGGGAGGAATCGATTCGGTTTCTGCGACTTGCGAGATAAGGACCACGCCGCCATCCCTCAAGAGAGGGCGAACGACTGACCGCGGGTGCAATGGAACGCTGGCAGCCTGGGTTAGAGCAGGAGTCTTATACTCGAAGAGTACCCGTCTTTCCTCATCAATAACACGACCAACCCTGTGGCGATACCAGCCCACAAAGGACCCCACAGACCTTGGGAGGTAGTCAGGTTCTGGGATAATGAACACAGAGCCAGTGTTCAGCCGCATGAAGTGATGAATGATGTCACGAATAACTCCCAAAGATGATGTAGGCTCAACTAAAAACGCTTCGAAAGGGATGCCCTGGTTATAGCCCAATTGTCGAGCGAAGCGGTGCGGATTATACCGCATGAGGAGAGCCGTATCACTCCGGCGGAACACCAAATAGCCCGGCCTGATCGAATACAGATGCATGATCTCCTTAGGCTTTAAAGATGGTGCTCACCCTTTCGACAAGTCGAATAGCTGTTGGATAGGCCCCGCTGGAGCAGAAAGAACGCGATCAGTGAACACCATCCCTCTCTCATTAGCATATGTATTGAGCAGAACACGGAGGGCCCCTAATTGAGTCGGATCGGAAGTGGAGGCATCCACCAATTTCATAAATCAAGGGAAGGTGTAGGAGTCATAGAAGTTCGGCCGTCGATGTGCTGCGAATGCCCCCAGCAAATGCATTTCGATCCAAGATGTGAAGTAATGAAAGGGGAGATTCACAACATCAACACCTGGAGTCGAAGTGTTGGCTGCAACACTTAACCCATGATAAAGGTGTGATAATCCCGCAATACCAACGGCCAACCTTGCCCCTTCAGCTGCACGATGGGCAGGGTTGAAGGCAGAAGCTCCCATGAAGCGGCGGTGGGTTGGTATCGCAAACCAACTGAGCCAGAGGCTAATAAAGCCGACGAAGAAGGTCTCTTCGTCTATGCGGGGCCGCAATTGCATCAAAAGACACGGCAGACATCGTCAGAATATAGAATTGCGGTAAATCTTCTTCCTTGGCCGGCAGTTTGTCTAACCCAAACCCAAAAGGGCCATCGATACTCGCAAACTTCAGGGCATCCTTGGATAGAGCATCTTCCCGGATGAAGCAAGTGATGAAACTCTTGAAAGTGACACCCTGCCCCTCTGACTTCGCAAACAATCTGTCGAAGATACCCAGGGCCTTGATTAGACTAGGATACTTATGACGGACAGCAGTTTCGGGCACCAGGCCGTCAAGCTTAGTCGGCATGGTGGAGAAAACATATTCATCTGGAGGCAGTAACTCCTCGTAATGCTCACCGCTGATTGGTAACCCCGAAATCTCACAAAACTCATCCAATGAAATAGACACCTCTCGATCCCCTAGCAGAAAGGTGTTGGTAAGCAGATTCCATTGGTTTACGAAAGCTTTGATCCACCAGACGTGAGGAGCCTGATAGTGGAATAGCGACACGTATACTGCCTGATACAGTCCGACCTTTTGCAGTCTTGCGCGATGGGCGGAAAGAATGTGGCGAGACCA
Source organism: Agapanthus africanus (assembly GCA_030015575.1). NCBI lineage: Eukaryota > Viridiplantae > Streptophyta > Magnoliopsida > Asparagales > Amaryllidaceae > Agapanthus > Agapanthus africanus. The sequence goes on along the minus strand of CM057342.1, from coordinate 694,496,844 downwards.
AATAAGATAGCCCACCGGGTGCCGGGGAGTGACACCCACTTTATAAACTTGTCCCCAAGGTCGAGCTTCACCTTGGAAAATTCGACGCCCTAAGATGTCTATAGCCGGTAAAGGCTGGTAAGGTATCCCAGGTGTAGAGGGCTCCAGCCGGCCTGAAGGAGTCTAATTGGTCACCTCCACTGCATAAGCAGTCTGTGGCCGTTCCATAGGCAGTATAGGGTGAAGAGGTTCCGCTGGCTCTTCGCAAATAAAACTTCGGCGACCCCGGATGATGTGGCCGTACCAAGTGCCCCATAAGATCAGACTTGTCCAGTGTTTATCATGAGCTTTGATCATCGCCATTGTCTCCTCATCTGACAGCGATTGTGGAAAGGCGGCATCCGAGCGAGTGTAAGGGAAATAAGGAAGAGAAGCCATTGTGCTTGAAATAAGGAAAAGAGGAAACATTAGTGAAACCCCTGCGTGCGCGCACACACACACATATAACAACAACAACAACAACAACAACAAAAGAAAACAACAGGATGTCTGTTTTGCATTACCACTGCCTACAAAACACATGGACCCCACGAAATCAATATGGTGGCTCACTAATGATAAGACAGGGCAATCATTGTGAGAATCAAGAAGATCCTCATTAAACAAATATTGGAATTCAAACAATTCTTGGGAAAACAACGTCTGTTAAGAACCTTAATAAATTCAAATTTGTGCGAATAAGGGTAAAACCCTATGAAAAGATTTTCAAGAAAAAACAGGGAACAAAATTCCCAAAGGGTCATCTCGATCTTGCAGAGCTAAGCTCTTCGCCTAAGGAATTAAATTCCCTTTATGTGATGAAATTAAATTTCAGAAACTCATAAAAAATATATATGATCTCATGAAACATCAAAAAACAGAGGTGAATGTTCGAAATATGGAGGTTTACTGCTCAAAGGTCACATCTTTGGATCCCTAAGCAGATGGGTTTCTGAGGAGAGCAAAGCTCTCATGATGGATTTAAAATCCAGAAATTTTTGTTCAAAAAGGAATTTTTTTTCTATGATGTGCAGGACCTTTACCTAAAAAGGGTTTCTTTTTGACAGAGTTAAACTCTGGAATTACAATGGCAGAGAACTAAGCTCTGAGTAAGAGAATTGAATTCTTAAAGAAAACGAAGGAGGAAGAAGTTGAAAAAACAGTGGCTACCTAAGGAACCCAACCCTCACATTTATAAGACGTGACAAGGACGGTTCATCTCCCCATTCCCCTAGGCAATCCAACGGCTGTAAAGGTCACAGCGTTGCACTCACGTGTAAACCACGTAAGAACAACGCTGTGGGGGCATTTGTTCTCTGATAAAAACTGAATAATAAATAAAAAGAAACGGGAAAAAACCCAAATCGAGCATCACGTGCCCACACGTGATAGGCACCGCGCTTAACAAAATAAGCTGAAACTGAGCCTCGCGAGCAGACACGTGACCCCTATATACAAAGTATATGAGCGCTTATCTAAAACAAACAATTGACCAGAGAAAAAAACCCACGTGATAGCGCGTGACGCTCTTTGGTATGCTTAATTTGGTGAGGTCACGTGCTACAGGTGATGGGCTCTTAAGCCTTCTGAACCGATAGAATTAAATTCTAATTAAAAGGAATCAAAAGTTTTATGCTTAATTTGGTGAGGTCATATGCTACACGTGATGGGCTCCTAAGCCTTCTGAACTGATAGAATTAAATTCTAATTAAAAGGAATCAAAAGCTTTATGCTTAATTTGGTAAGGTTACGTGCTACACCTGATGGGCTCCTAAGCCTTCTTTAATCGATAGAATTGAATTCTAATTAAAAGGGATCAAAAGCCTTATTGGGAAAATATTTCATTGGATCTTTCTAAATAAGAAAGATTACGCTCTGTAAAACAGAGCGCCGTTGGATTAAACATCCAATGGTGATTAAAAAATCACCAATCTATAGAAAAAATCTGTGCAAGGAAATATCTTCCTAAACTTGTTAAGAACAACAAAAGAAATATCTTCTGTAAAACAGAAGTCATTGGATTAAAAATCCAACGGTGAGTAAAATTCACCGAGTGATCTAAAAGATCATGTTGGTTGATTATAAAATCAACCAAAATCTCTCAATGAGAGATTTTCTAAACAAATTGATTCTTTTCTTTCTCCTATAAATAGAAGCCAAGAGACAGAAGAAAAAGGGGAGAGAAAAAAGAGAAAAAATTCCTCTCGTAAGCAAAAGAAAAGAGAATATAATTCTCCAGAGAGAAAAAAGACCTCCTCAAGGACAAAAAGAAGCCCTAGGTAAAGAAAGAAACAAAACACAGAACGTTTTACCTCTTCTTCACCTTCACAAGAGTTCAACTCTTCTAAAAAAACTTATTTCTTCCTCTGGTTGAAGATCTGCAGAAGCAAATCTCCCCATAAGTTGAGAATTTAATTCTCATCGGGGAGATCTGTTATGTAGATTCAAAACCTGGGGGGTAATTGAGTTCAAAGAATTTAATTCTTTCAACAAAGCATATAGGAATTTAATTCCTCTAAATAAAACTAGGGTTTAACCCTATAAAAGAATTTAATTCATATTAAACAAGGGGCTTGAAAGTCTCAAAACTCAAGATCTCCATGCACGTAAAAAAAAAAGATTAGCACCCAACATGATAGATCACGTGCGCCTACGTGAGCACCCTTGTTGAACAAAAGAGAACAATTGAGATCAGGTCACGTGACCCCACGTGACCCTTGAACAAGCCTTTCAAGAAAGGAGAATAAACTCAAAACGACTTCTATTTTCAGGGGCGTCTCACGTGATATCACGTGACCCCTTAGCACCTTCAGAATACAAGCAGTTTCATTTTTTAGGGCACCTCACATGACATCACATGACCCCTTAACAGTGCTTAGCACTTTCAGAAGAAAGGGAGAATAAATCAAATGCAGCTTTCAGTCTTTAGGGATGTCTCACGTGATCCCACATGACCCAATAGTGCTCAGCACTCAGAAAAGAAAAAGGGAACAAATCCAAAGAAGCTGTCCCAAATCTCAGGCGCCTCACGTGACCCCACGTGAGCACTCAGACTTTCAGTGTTTAACACTACTTCAAGCGCCTCACGTGACCCCACGTGAGCGCTTCAAATCTTCAGAGCTTAAACGATACTTTAAGACCTCACGTGGGAGCACGTGAGCGCTGAACATATGCTAGTGTTTAACACTATGATAGGCCAACCTTAGCCCAAGTTAGCTAAGTCTCCCAAAGCCAAAACCTTGTTTTTAACCGAGCCCTAATTATGCTCAGGTCTTCCAAAATTAATCATCTCATATAGCATTTACAATAATGTTTATCCCATTGCTTCTCAATCTGGCATTTGGTTTAAGGGTACATCTCTTCACACCTCTGATACATGTTGTTGTAATTCTTCAACGTCTTCAGAGAGGTGGTGGGTACTGATGACCAACAACTATCTGGTGTATTTCCAAACCCATGATTACATATAAACAATGGACCGTAATGTCCTTAAACTAATAGCGGACCGTAATATTCTTAAACTAACTTTGGACCGTAATGTCCTTAAACTAACTCTGGACCATAACATCCTTAAACTAACAACGGACAGTGACGTCCTTAAACTAAACTTCATGGACTATAATGTTCTTAAACTGAGAAAACATTACAGACTATGATGTCTTTAAACTCATGGACTATGATGTCCTTAAACTTACGGACCGCAACGTCCCTAAACTAAATCCTACGGACTATGATGTCCTTAAACTCACGGACTATGACGTCCTTAAACTTACAGACCGCAACGTCCTTAAACTAAAACGATAGAGTCCAAATGCTCTTTCGTTGGATCTAAATGATCCTCAAATCTTGTTGAGTAGATCTTAGTCTAAAATTAGACTAATGTATCCTCAACAAACGTTTGAGTTGATCTTAATCTAAAACAAGATTAACGATCCTTAAACCAACCCAAACCCAAATTTGAGAAATTACGGATTTGGACTAATCCACGCCCTACGGGCGACAACATAAATTAGTCTCCGTATACAATCCACGGGTAACAAAAAATAAAACAAACACACACGACACGAAGTGACCATCTGGAGAAGGCGAAAATGGTTACCGCGATGCCAAAGCTTAATTAACTGCAGGGGCTTGCGTCTGCAGGGAAGAGCGTCCCCACAATCAAAAACCCCTCAAACGAGGGGGAATCTGACAAAATCTGCTACAACGGCCGCATCTGTCTAAACCTCCGATACACGGTACCATAAATCAACTTGGCATTTTCGGAGAGGTGGACGGATAAAACCAAATAGCATATACCCCCAAATTCATGCGAGACGTTTATCTTCCCAGGTTTTCGGCGGCGAACATATGGTATTTAATTGTAAAGTATCGAACTTGTATGAAATTGCATGGTATTTTATTGTAAAGTGATTCTTTTGATTTAGAAAAGTTGGAATATTTATACTATATCAAAAATTAGATATTTTGATGATATATATATATATAATTTTTATTTATTATTTTTCTAGAAATCTCATTTTCTTAAGATATTTGTATTTTTAAATCTTTCGAGACCGAATGCTCATTGCGGAGGTCTGATCTCGCACTACTAAGCCCAGGGATGTGCGCTAATCAGCACCATCCCAGACGGGTTCCCCAAAATGGGTTGTAGCGGCACTTTGCAAAGATTTATAAAAATACGTAATCTTGTAGAAAACGGTTTTAATAGTAAAAGGTATTTAATTGTAAATTCGTATTCTCGTATTCTATGTTCCTGAAAGGTATCGTGCTATATTGCATATGAGTGTTGTGAAGAGATAGGTCATTACCTTGTGATCTATTTAAAGGTATAGCAATGAATTATGATATTTAATGTCAAAACTAAACTACATGGTATTTTACAGAACAAAGTACGATAAAAATTACAATATGAAATATTTTGCTATGAAACTTGTTCATGATGTTTTGTTAATGTTTAATGGTCAAGATGTGAGGGTTTGGAATGTTTATATTTAAGAAAAGATGGAGTTTTTAGGAAGAACTGAATCGGAAGTTGGATTAACTCCGCTTCCGTCGGATTTTAGAAATACAAGATTTTAGAATAGAAATGATAAGAGGAAGGAGGGACATACGAAATTTCATATTAGAGGAGAAGGAAAGGAGGAAGTAGGAGTCGCCGGGAGCTCCTAGAGTCGTCGTTGGAAGTTCGCCGGAGTTTCGCCCTTCGCTAACTCCACTTGCACACAAAATTTCTAGAGAGTTTTCGTGTGAGTTTGAACAGAATTTGTGAGTGAGGGGTGTGTGTTTAAGGGTGGTATTTATAAGGTAAAAGTAGGGTTAGGGTAGGTGAAAGGGTGTGAAAGAAAATATATTAAATTTTGTATTAAAATAAGGTTTTAATTGGATTTTTAATTCTCTGTAATAATTCAGGAAATTTAAACATGACAAGGGTTTCAAGAAAGCCAAAAGACACAAGTTCACAGAAGGGTGAATCGGATTTTTTGATGACTCGGCCGGCGGCGGCGGCCGATTCAGCCGATCCGCCGGCCGAGTCAGGCCTAGTCGGCCCCCCTTGCTGCCACGTGTCCTATGTCTTATGGTCTTTCTCCTGGGTCAGTTTGTTTTTAGTGTGACCTTTGGGTTTACGTGTTTAGCACGTGTAGACTCTTAGGATTCTAAAATTTTAAAAGAAAACAATATTAAAAAATAATGTGGCTAATGGGATTTGAACTCTGGTGCTATGTCTCAGCAGTGCAAGGTCTTACCAATGAGCTATAAGCTCATTCTTGCTATTAAAAAGCAAATCAAATACTTATAGTACTCACAGGAAATGCAAATACCCCATGTATACATTAACTTTTAAACAAATTTTTGTAAATTAAAATTGGAGTTGTTACAGAGTGCAAACCAGCTGAGCCACAAGCCAATAAGGCCTATGAAAAATGTTTCCTCATCAATGTCTGGAGTAGAAATTTTTGCAAAAGGGACGATAGGGGTGTCCAGAATAAAAAACCGCTTCAAATACGCATCAGCAGTCGACAACTTATCCAAGCCATACCCGAATGGATCATCAAGCTTGGCAAACTTCGCAGCCTTCTTTGACAAAACTTCTGGGCAAAGGAAACGGGTGACAAAATCCACAAAGCTAACCCTATACCCCCCAAGACTTCAAAAACATGCTTTCATAAATATTCAACATTTTGATCAGGCTTGAGAACTTGTGTTAGATAGAATTTTTCGGCGTAAGGCCAATGACGACCGATTCGGTGGTAAAGATATGCTCGTCGGGAGGAAATATCTCTTCATAAGTAATCCCCATGACAGGTAATCCAGAAATATCCGCGAATTCCTCCAGCAAAATTGATACTTCCCGGTCTGATAGTAGAAACGTGCTGGTTGGGATGTTCCACTGTTCCAAAAAAGACTTAACCCACCACACATGAGGAGTATGGTAATAAAATAAAGATGCATAAACTGCTGGGTATAACTCGGTTTTCAGCAGCAACGATTTCTTAGCCGATAAGATGTAGCGGGCCCAAGTGAGGTAACCAGCTGGAGGTCGAGGGGTCACTCCTATTGTATAAACCTGACCCTAAGGTCGTGTCTCTCTGACATATACGACGCCCCAAAATATCTAGGGCCATCGGCGTTTGGACTGGTGTCGATGGCATAGATGGTTGAAGACGTCCCTCTGCAGTCTAATTAATCTCTTCCGCAGCATAAGCAACCGGCAGAGGGTTAACATACTGAATCGAAGGGATCGGTTCTGATGGCACCTCGCAAGTAAAGTTGCACCTACCCCGGATGATATAGCTGTACCACGCTCCCCATAGATGAAGAGATTTCCATTCCATATCGTAGTCTTAGATTAAAGAAAAGACCTCATGATTAGTGGGAGCGTCAGTAAAAGCACTCTCCGAGTGAACGTAGGGGAAGAAGGAACCAGAAACCATGGTACCTAAAAAGAAACCCAGTGGAGGGTTAGCAATAAAAATACTGAAATCACTAAGTCTAAAAAAATAGCGGGCCCCACAAAATCAAGATAGTGGCTCATCAATGATGAGATATGTGCCCATTATGAGAATCCAAAAGGATTCTCATTGAATGAGTAGTGCTCATTAAATGAATAATGGAGATAAAACTCCCAATATTCCCCGAAAGACGAGTTCTTTTAAACAAATAACGAATTCAAATCTGAAATAAAGGGGGGATTAAAACTCCAAAAATTCTAGAAAAGGAAAATATCTAAGAACAGTAAATGGAATAAAATTCCTAAAGTTCTTAAAATTCAAACTAGAGCTAAGCTCTGGGGAAAAAAATGGAATTAAATTCCCCAAACAGTGGGATTAAATCCCAGAAATCCCCATGCTAGAAAAAAACTTAGGGGTTAATTGATGGAAACAAGTTCCAGAAAAATGTCAAGATTGACAGCAGAATAAAATCCTAAGAGGAGAATCAAAGATTCTCAAGAATTTCCATTGACTCAAGTCTTGGATATGGACATCAAGATCCACGATCTATATAAGAAAAAGGGTTTTTGAAAGATCTACAAGAGATCGATTCAAGAAAAGAGCTAAGCTCTGTCGAGTATGATAATGGATTTTAAATCCAAAAAATTATATATATATATATATATATATATATATATATATTATATAGATATATATGTGTATATATATGCCCCAAAGGGGATTAACAGCTAAGTTCTGTTCATAGTTCTCCCCAAATTTTTTTAAGAGTTTACTCTGTTTAAAGAAGTTCTTGAAAACGGAGATCTAAGCTTTGAAATGATAATTGAATTCTCAAAAGAAAGAAAAGCTTAGAGAAGAAGATGATGGGACATCAGTCATTTCAAGGGTCAAAGGCCCCATTTATAAGACGTGTGGGGGAATCGGTTCAACTTCTCTAGGTGATCCAACGGTAATAAAATTGACACCGTTGCACTCATGTGTGAGCCATGTGAGAACAACGGCGGGGGCATTTGTTCCCTTATTAATTAAACATAATAAAAGGAGGTAAGCTCTGTTCAAACCAAATGAGGCAACGCCTCACGTGCTATCCATGTGAGCGCCAGCGTCGGCCTCTTATAGGATTAGATCCTATAGTGGTGCCTCACGTGAGCGCCGGCGTGCAAAGCACATGAGCGTCTGTTATATAAGAATTAAATTCTTAAGTGGTGCCCACGTGCATAGCATGTGAGCGCCAGCACCCAAACTAAAGTGGGTAGAATTAAATTTTATATGTGAAATATTTCCCTAAAATTCGGGATATTCTCTGTTAAACAGAGCCGTTGGATCAAAGATCAAATGATGATGATAAATCATCAAGTGATAGAATTAAATTCTATTAGGAGAAAATATCTCCCTAATCTTTCTAAGTGAGAAAGATATTCTCGGTTGGATCAAACATCCAATGATAGAATTAAATTTTATTTTGGGAATATATTTCCTCAGTCTTTCTAAACAAAGAAAGATTGTGTTCTGTTAAACAAAACACCCTTGGATTAAAATTCCAATGATGATTAAAAATCACTTATTGAAAGAAATAAAATTCTATCTATAGGAAAATATTTACCTACTCTTATTAAAAAAACATAATATATATATTCTGTGAAATAAAATTCACTGGATCGAAAACCCAACGGTGGATAAAATCCCCCAAATAATCTTTGAGGACAGGTAAAATCAATTAGTATCTCTCAAATAAGAGATTTTCTCAAACTAGTCAACAAATTTGACTCTCCTATATAAAGGATGAGAGACTTAAAAAAAAGAGGAGGAGATCAACACCATAAGCTTCTTTCCACAACAAAATCGAGAATTCAATTCTCTTCCGAAGGAAAAAGATTTTTGCTCTTCAAAACCCTAGGTACAGATAAGTAGAAATAGAATTTATCTCTTTCGCCTAATATAAAGAAAATAAGGGTTTAGCCCTCCACAAAAAAGAACTTAGTTCTTCCCTCTGATCTGAAATTTGAAAAGCAAATCTCTCCATAAGTTAAGAATTTAATTCTCATCAGGGAGATTCTATTCTCCAAACTCAAAATCTAGGGAAAAATAACTAGATCAAAAAGAAACAAAGACATACTGTCTAGAAATTTAATTCCTTCATAAACAAGGTTTAACCATACATAAAGAACTTTGTTCTTACAAAAAACAGAAGAACTTAGTTCTCTAATAAAACCGATCTCAGATCTTCAAAATAGAGATCATTAATGGTCAAAATGTCATTAACAGAAGTTAAAACTTCTTCAGAAAATATCAACAAAGAAAAAGATTTGGCGCCTCATGTGCTTCCCACGTGAGGATCCAAAAGATTCTCTTAAATGGAACCCAGCGCCTCACGTGCTTCCCACGTGAGCGCCCAAAACAAAGGACTCAGCGCCTCACGCGCTTCCCACTTGGGCGCTCAAAATAAAATGCCCAGTGCCTTACGTGAAATACACATGAGCGCTGAGTAAAAGTGCAGAAGCACTATAAAATCAGTCCAAATGACTAAGTGCTTAACACTGATTGGGTAGCGCCTAGGTACTAGCGCCTCACATGAGCGCCCAATAAAATAAACGAGACAACGCCTAACGTGCCCTTCACGTGAGCGCCATACAAAGTGCTTAACACTCTATATTTAGTCAAAATGACTAAAGTGCTTAGCACTGATTGGGTAGCGCCCATATCTGAGCGCCTCATGTGAAACACGTGTGAGCGCCAGAGCCCCAAATAAGTGCTTAGCACTTCTACATAAAAGGAAAAAGGCTGAGAAAACAGAACCACAAATAAAAGCTTAGCACTTTTGAATCAAAAAAAGAGAAGAAAAAGACTAAGCAGACCAAGCCCAAATTGGTTAAATCTCTCTGAAAAGTTTCTTACAGCTGAGCCCCAATGCTTTGTTGTTAGATCTTAATAAAATTTAATGATTCTGAAAATATTGCTAAGTTGATCTTAGTCTAAAAATAAGACTAACTTATTCTTAATTAAAATAAATTGAGCCCAAATGCTCATATATTTAAGTTGATCTTAATTTCAAACTAAATTAATGGTCCTTAAATAAATAAAAAAATATTTTTGAACTAAAGGAATTTATAACATAAGTTCAAAACCCAAATTCATAAATATACAGATTTGGACTGATCTGCGCCCTACGGGCGACGACATAAAATAATCTCCGTATACAATCCACAGGCAATCCCATAAAAACAAAATAACACACGACATGAAGTGAACTACTGGAGAAGGAGAAAGCGGTTATCGCAACGCGATAACGTAATTAACCGCAGAGGCTTACGCCTGCAGGGAAAAGCGTCTCTACAATCAAAAACCCCTCACAAATGAGGGAGAATATGATGAAGTCTGTTATATCGGACGCATCTATTCAAACTTTCGATATACGGTGCTATAAATCAACTTGGTATTTTCGAAGAGGTGGATGGATATGTCTAAAATAATATCTGCCCCCAAATTCAGACAAGACGTTCAATCCTAGTTCATCTCTGTTTTCGATAGTAAATAGTTGTTCCGAACTTCGTGGAGTCTATCCGGAGTCCAAGGAGAGATGGCTAATGTGCTACAAAGGTTATAGCACTCTAAACTTGCTCTTTTTTTTGCAATTGCATCTATTTGGTGAACTTGGTTAGGTTTTGGTTCTATATTTAAAAAAATATTGTTTTCTATTTCTGCCTCGGTCCGTGAATGTCACAACCCTAGAACCAAAACCCTACAATAGTATCAGAGCCTAATCAAATACTTGCAATTATAGTTTATAGCAAATTGATCCAAAACCCTATGTTTTCCAAACCTTCTTTAAAATTGGTGGCTGTCCAAATTTTTAGCCATGGAAACCATTGCATTTGTCGCTATTTCTCGTGTCCCGGGGCTCACGGTTTGGATTGAGTGCTCCGTGGTGGCGTGGGGGAGATCCAAGGGCTGCCCCCGGGGGCTTGGATGGGTCCCCCACTCCAAAGACCACCTCAAAGTGGTCTCGGATGTGGGGCTGGGACAGTAAGCATGCGGCTGCACACTTGCTGTCCCATCAGCCAACCCATGGCCATAATTTTGTGGCCATGGGTTGAGGGCCCCACCCAATGCACCCCGAGGCCTCATGGGTCATGCCTGAGGTCCCCTCGAGGTTTTAGACATTTTTCAGGTCCTCTGGGAATCCTTTTATGCAAGAAATGAGATGATTTTCGGTGCCAGGATGATATTGGAATTCAATCTTTTTGGAATTTCAAGTTTGCGCCGATGTGGGTTGTGAATTAGTTTGCCACGGATTAAAATTAACTTGACGAAGTGTTCATTAAGTTGGTTTGAATGATATATGTTGATATATGATGTGTTTGGCTTGCTTGGTTTGTTCGGATTGTCGCGAAATGAATAGCCCCGTGCGGAATTGTGATGTTGCGATAAGTGTTATTTCCATTCACACTTGTTGCTATCTTGTATATTCATTTGTTCGGGATAAGCTCCAACTTGTGGCCGCCGTTTCCACTATATGTATATTCATTTTCAGGGCGTAGCGGTTCACATGTGGTTGTAGTCACTGCTTGATGTATTATTATTTATCGGGACACGATCAGGTTGCGATCGTTGTCGCCGTTGTATTAATATAGGTTTAGAATTAGCCCGTGGAGAAGTACACAGGCGGCCGAATTCTAGATTGCAGCGGGTGACCATCTCAACGAGTTGAAATCGGGTCACTCGAGTCTAGAATTGGCAGGTTGCTTGTTGTGCTTGTAAGGGTATATTATAGACTCGTAGAGGAGTGCTCAAGTCACCGAATTCGAGAAGGTGTCGGGTGGTCCCCTCATGTTGATGATGTTAGGTTGCCTCGTTTCCTGGGTTGCCTCGTAGCTTGTTGTACTTGTAGGGGTTTGCTTTTGTCTATGCATGGGCTATTCATGCGACCGGAGAATGTCACATTTCATTTGATGGCTCGAACAAAACACGGGATTCCTAGGTAATCCGATCATTCCTATTCTGTGATGTTCATTACTTACTTATGATATGTTTACCTGCCTGTGATGATATTTATCGCTTAGCTGTAATGATGATTATCTGCCTACGATAATATATATGATGATATATTGATATATATGATATATAAAGTATATATAAATAAATGCTATATACATTTCACACCCGCGCTAGCCCTGCCCCCGCCCTGCTGTAAGTTAAATAATCTTATACGGAAGACCCGGGGTCCCGTTGCGAATGCGGATAGCGTATATGTGTATTCTATTTTCTTTTCATACTTTTTCTATAATTCTATGAAAAGATGCTATGTAATGAGATTATCTAAATGATGAGATTGCATTGATTCGAATTATGCAAAGATAATAAATCTAAAACATAATGCAGAAACCAAATATTAGATATTGGTGTTATAGTCGATTCTTTTATTTTGCATAGAGATATTCGGTTAGGAATATCCTGCACTTCATTCGACGAGAAAAGAGCCTAAATCCCTTCACAGGGAGTGACCTCTTTGGCAAAAGATTGTGTTGCTATAAGTTTGCAAATTGAATAGCCGTATCCTACTGCTTTGCACAGAAGTATTCAATTATGAATATCCTGCACCTCATTCAATGAGGCAAGAGCCTTCATCTCTTCACGGGGAATCCAAACTTAAGCAATAATCTACGTAACTATAAATTTGCAAAACCATTCGGTTCCTACGATGAGATCAAGTTCATTACGTTAAAGGTTTTCTTCAAAACCAGCCGTAGCTCTCTGTCATTTCAAGAAATAGAGTACTTAGTATTCATGCTACGTTTGTCAACCTCGTTGAGGCGTAGTATACGGTAACTAAGTGATGTCTTCATATTTGCATATAATGCGATTGGTTAGGACAGTCGTACGACTATGTTGACCATAGTTAAGATTTGTGTGGGTGGGTCTAAATTAATCATGAAATGACGGGTTGAACTTGACTAGCGTCTTATGATTTGTTGAACTCGTTAAGGTCATAAGCCGTTAGGGGTAAAAAGAAATATCGGGATTTTCAAGTATTGAAACTTGCAACAAGATTGCATACCTTCTATGGTGTGGGATAACTTGTTGACCCCGTCAAGATTATCACTCCATGATAGTTTGGATCCCGATTCCCACTGTGACTAATAGTTACTCTCGGGAGATTTTCTATAAATGATCCCGACTAGTTCTCTTTTTAGAATTTGAAAGAAAATTCGACAAAATAGTGGGAAACCAGATTAGATAAATTAATTAACCAATCTAATTTAGGATAGAGTGCATGATAAGTGCTTCTTTTCTTTCTCTGGCGGCAATCCACGACTGACCTTAAACTAAAAACTCGTAAACCTAGTTAACCGAACCTTTTTACAATCAACCGTTTTGGAATGTCATGATTGCCCTATTTTCATGACATAGTCTCATATATCCGTACCCCTCCCATTTCCTCTTTTGCTTTCTCTGGAACACTCTGTATCTGATACAGAGATCCATATCACTTGGAAGACCATCGTATAGTTAGATTCGAACTCGAAGAAATTGTTTCAGTCCAAAATGGCTGCAGGTTCTGGAGAAAGTGAATTGTATATGATACAATTCATTTGTTTCTCATCTCCATCTTATCTCAAGTTTGAGAGCGTCTTAAACAAGGAGAATACACCAGTTACGCTTGTTGGATAGTCTTCTTCTAATCCTGGTGCTGGAGTTGAAAGGAAGGGTAAGAAGAAAACTAACCAGCATAAGTCTAGCATACACAAGGTAAGAAAGAGAGACAACGATAGGGGGCAAAGTGAGCAGAAAGGAAAACACAACTACTGTTATAACCCTGGGCAATGAAAGAGGCATTACTTGGAATACTCGGCCACCCCTTAAAACATTTTGATGTTTCATATTTTCTATGTGATTGTAATCGAAAACTGTTTTCCAATTAATTCTGACTCCTGAGTATATAGATACCGGATTAACATCCCACATCTGTAAATTTTTACAGATGCTGAGAAGGATTAGATTATTAAAAAGGTGTTTTGATCCTCAATGTCGGAAATCAGAATAATTGTTGCTATTGGGGAAATCACCCGGTTTTGCCTATCGGCAAACTTTTGGTTTTGCCTTTCGGCAAAATTTTGGTTTTGAATATCTGTTATTATACACCAACTTTTTAAAACTAATATATCCGTCTCTTTATTTGATATGGTGGGATATAAATTTTCAAAAATTATGTTATGAACATTTGCCTTTATCATTTTGATGATTAGGTAAGGTGCATTGAATAACGGGTTATACATTCTTAACCAAAATACAGTTTTCAAATTACAACACACAGAGTATGAGTTATTGAACTTATAGGACTTATACATAATGATGTATGTTGTCCAATGTCCGTACGGATAAGGGGTTGGCACTCATACTTCGTTCCATTTTTCTATGAGTTCTCTGGTTTTAGACACGCATTCTTGTTGAAATGCAAAGTCCAAAGATTTTGAGAAGTTCATATGATATAAGAATAAAGTAGAGAACCATATGTTGAAAATATCAAGATTCTTTAAATTGTTCGAAAATGTGGATACTTATATGGTAGGTATTCTGTGGTTTAATAATTGAGAATTTGATTCTCTCTTAGATTACTCATCCGTGGATGTGCTCCTTGATGAGTAATGCTTAATCGCCTTTTTCAATTAGGAAATGCATTAGAAATAGATGCATATTAATTGATATTGGTCCCACCTAAATCAGTGCATCAAGTTCCATATGTGATATAGAATGGGTTATCATCTTAAGATTGTTAAGATATTGAGTTGTCCGGCTTATGCTTAATACCAAAATCCGGATAAACTCAAGGTACGTTTCAGTAATGGCGGTTTGTGGGTTATCTCGGGTATTGACAATGGTTTAACTTTCTGTCATTTGCAATATCAAATGTGTTTTGTTCTTAACTCGCCACCTCTTTGCAAAAAGGATTTCTTGCAAAAGAAATTAGTGGGAGTATGGTAGAACTGAAAGTGATTCCAGAACCACAAATGGTTACTGAAAATTTAGTAAGAACCTCAAGATTCAATTGACCCTGACTAAGCCTAGCACACTCTGCAGATTTGATTGGTGACCTCAGCCACTTGACAAGGAAGCTTGCATCATGTGATGATTACCCTACTGGTTATTAGCAGGACATGGAAAGTGGTGACTTCCGACTGATGGCTGGATGCCAAGTTATCCACGTTGGACTCCATGCACTGTAACAAAGTGTAGACTTTGTTGGGTGCTTCTGAAGGAGTAAAACCCATTGAGAGCAAATGGATCTTTCAAGATCAGTGCAAATGGAAAGGTACTAACCTAATAAGGTTAGACATGTGGTGAAAGGCTTTCATCAAATACCCGTTGTGGATTGTGATGAAACTATTACTTCAGTGTCTGTGCTAAAATCCATACGGATATAACTTGCCACTACTGTTTTTCATGACTGTGATATCTGAAATATGGATGATTATAATGTCTTTCTAAATGGGGATTTAGAATTGTGTGTGTGTGTGTGTGTGTGACTCTGCCAGAGGGATATCGTAGTCAGTGGGAGCAGCGGAAGGTGTGCAAGTCATTTTGGTCTATTTATAGACTAAAGCAGGCATAGGGGAGAAGGATCATCTGTTTTGATGATACGGTCAAAGTATTTGACTTCATCAGAATGAGAGATGAATCTGGTATTTGTAAGAATGTAGTAGGAAGTGTTGTCAGATTCCTCATATGATATGCGGATGACATACTCATGATAAGAAGTGATGTTCCTATACTGCAATCGATAAAACAATGGTGGTCATAAGTGTTTCTCCATATAGGATGTGGATATCAGTCCAATCCTGAAGAAACATAGGGTAGCAATGAAGAGCATTTGATGTTCTTGGTGTATAATAACGGCAGCCTCCTGAAGGAGGTGGCTACCGACTCTAGCTTCCAAAGTGACAAGAATGACAGAATGTCTGTCGTGAGTTATAAGTTTATCCTTTTTTGAAGAGCAGTATATTGGAAAGAGTTGCAAATGGGATACTGAGGTATTCGTAGTGTTAGATACCGATTGAGAATCAGTAAAAGATACCGCCTGAGAATTCGCTGGATATAATTGTTCATTTATGAACATGATCCCATCTTCTGTCCAGGAAAATACTAAGGCAGGTATCGCTCAGTTCGGGAGATATTTGATCTCCATAAAGTTGAGATTCAGGGAGAAACAGAGAGAAGCATTGTGCCGAGTCCACTCATTGAGGCTAGTTTTCGCTCACAGTTTGCGAAACTGTTAGTACAGAAATTGGGTATGAGATACCGCAATAATTGTCCTTAAGTGCAAGTGGGAGATTGTTAGATATAGGTGCCCTCAAGGCAATTATTATAATTGAAGGGGGATCTATATGAGAGAACAATCTTACTCGAGATGATAGTATGCTATCCGGTTTGTCTTTATCTTTTATATGATGCGTTTATTCATTATCACGTATTGTTTAGATATGAGATAAAGCCCCTAAGATTTTTCTTGACTACAAGGACGATGATGGAGATCATACTAGTGGGGCCTAGATAGTCGACAAGCACATCCTTAAATGTCTCTAGTCGTAGGAGTATCGAGACTGGGCATCGGTACTCCGGTTTAGACTAGTGTGTACGTTTCCTGACCCGGTTGGAGGGCGATAGCTGATCCTGCAGCTATTGGTGTTTGACATCGAGGATTGTATACATATGCTCATTGGATGAGTTACATTGGACGGACTCACCGAAAACTCCTAGTTGTTAATATACTAATGTCAGATAGCAGTCCTCTGGTGACATGAGTATAGGGTAGTCCTTAGAACCTGAGATCACCATAGCGTCTAATGTGTGTTCCCACTTGTTCACCGCCGAAAGACAGGGACCGATACGTTGGGATGTTTGGCCTGAATTTTGGGGGCAGATGCTATTTGGACTTCTCCATCCACCTCTTCGAAGATACCAAGTTAATTTATAGCACTATATATTGGAGATTTGGACAGATATGACCGTTGTAGCAGACTATATTAGATTCCCCCTCATTTTATGAGGGGTTTTTGATTGTGGGGATGCTCTTCCCTGCAGGCGCAAGCCCCTGTAGTTAATTACGTTACCGCATTACGATAACCACTTTCTCCTTCTCCGGCAGTTCATTTCGTGTCGTGTGTGTTTTTGTTTGTTTTGTTTGCCCGTGGATTGTATTCAGAGACTAGTTTATGTCGTCGCTCGTAGGGCGCGGAATAGTCCAAATCCATATATTTTAGATTTGGGTTTGTTTTATTTAAGAACCATTAATATAGTTTGAGATTAAGATCAACTTAAATATATGAACATTTAGGCTCAATTTATTTTTAACTAAGGATACGTTAACCATATTTGAGAATAAGATCAACTTAGCAAAATTTAAAGAACATTTTTATTTCAGATCCACCAACAGAGCATTTGGGCTCAGTTGTAAGAAAACATTTTTAGAGAGGCTAAACCAATTTGGGCTGCTCGGTCTTTTTATTTTGTGATCGAAAGTGCTAAGCACTTATTTGGGCTTTGTTTGTTTAGCCCCCTTTTTTTATGCAAAAATGCTAACCACTTATTTGGCGTTCTGACATTCACATGGATATCATGTGAAGCATTCAATTATGGGCGTTATCTAATCAGTGCTGGGCACTCAGCCGTTTTGGTTGTATATGAAGTGCTAAGCACATTTATATGGCGCTCACGTGAGGAGCACGTGCGGTGCCGGGCGCTGCCTAATCAGTGCTAAGCACTTAGCCGTTTTGGTAATATATTGAGTACTAAGCACTTTAATTCAGCGCCCACGTGTGTTTCATGTGAGGCGTTGGCCTTCTCCTTTGGGCGCCCACATGTTTTTCATGTGAGGCGCTAGGCGCCGCTAAAAGGGTGCCCACGTGGGAAGCACGTGAGGCGCTAGTCTTTTTCCCTTTTTTAGAGATTAAATCTCTGTTAATGGCATTTTGACCATTAATAATCACCAAGATCTTCATTTTTTGAAGATCTAGGATCAGGTTTTTATTTAAGAACTAAGTTCTTTTATAGGTTACTTCTTCCTTTTGTTTTATTTTTTTCTTTCTGGACATAGTTCTTTTCTGAATTTTTGATTCCTAAGAACAAGATCTTCCCGATGAGAATTAAATTCTCAACTTGTGGGAGACTTATTTTGTGGATCTCTGATCCAAAAAAAGAACTAAGTTTTTTGAGAAGGTTTAAACCCTTAAAAGAGATATTTTTATCCTTGTGTTCTCTTTATCGCAGTTCTCTTTTTGAAAAGGAAGCCTTCCTCCTTGAGAATTAAATTCTCTATTGTTTTTCTTCAAGCTTTCTGTATTTTTTCAGAAGCTTATAGGGGTTTTTTCCTATGAGATTTCTCTGTGTTTCTCATGTGGTCCCCTCTCCTTTTTTCTCTCCTTCCCCCTCTTCCTTGATTAATTTCTTTGCTCTGATTTATAAGAGAGGAGAAAAATCAATTTGTTGAGAAAATCTCTCATTGAGAGATCATGATTGATTTCATGATTAATCAAAATAATCTTTTAGATCAATCGGTGAATTTTATTCACCGTTGGATTTTTAATCTAAGAGCTCTCTATTTAACAGAGAAGATTTCTTATTTGTTTAAAAAGATTAGGAAATATTTTCTTAAGATAGAGTTTTATTTTATCATATGAATATCTTGTTAGTTTAACAAAATTAGAATTTAATTCTATCATATGGATATCTTGTTAGTTTAATAAGATTAGAAAGATATTTTGCTAATATAGAATTTAATTCTATCATATGGATATTTTATTAGTTTATCAAGATTAGAATTTTATTCCAACATAGAATTTAATTCTATCACATAGAATTTTATTCTATCATATGAATATCTTGTTAATTTAACAAAATTAGAATTTTATTCTATCATGTGAATGTTTTGTTAGTTTAACAAGATTAGGAATATATTTTCCTAACATAGAATTTAATTCTGTTATATGAATATCTTGTTAGTTTAATAAGATTAGGAAAATATTTTCCTAAGATTGAATTTTATTCTATTCAGATGATCGATGGGTGATTTTATAATCACCGTTGGATTTTTGATCCAAGGGTCCTCTATTTAACAGAGAAGATCTCTTTTATTTTAGAAAGATCAGGAAAATATTTTCCACGTAGAATTTAATTCTATCAGATAGTTTAATTGGTGATATTTTATCACAATTGGATTTTAAATCCAAGATTCTCTATTAGAGAAAGATCTTTCCAATCAGGGAAAATATTTTCCAAAAATAAAATTTAATTCTATATGGAGTTTAATTCTATTTAAATAGCGGCGCTCACATGTAAGCATGTGAGCACTGCCAAAAGAATACGGCAAGAGAACTCACATGTTTAACACGTGACCCCTAGTGTGGGTTTTAGCCTGTTTATTTTCAGCGCTCATATGCTTTGCATATGAGTGCTCACATGTTTAACACGTGAGGCCTATTTGGCTATTGGTTATTTATGTTCAGCGTTCGTATACTTTGCATGTGAGCACTCACGTGTTTAACACGTGAGACCAGTTTAACATTTAGGTTCATTTTATTCAGTGCTCATATGCTTTGCATATGAGCGTCCACGTGTTTAACACGTGAGGCCAGTTTGGCCATTAGTTATTTTTTTCAGCGCTTATATATTTTACATATAAGCACCCACATGTTTAACACGTGATGCCAAACTATAAGGATTCTTTTCCTCTTTCTTCTATCTCTTTTTTTATAAGGGAACAAGTAGCTCTTAGCTAAAAAATTTGGCGGGAACACCACTATACTTAGACTTGTACCCTACCATGAATCAAAAGAGTCGTGCAAATTTGTTTTTGTCGGGTATTGTCTCGAAGCACGTGGAGGCAGTGAGCGGTCGAGGGGATTCGTCTCTCCCGGTATGGAGAGTTGATATCACGCTATGAAGGACATGACTACAACCATAATTCGGTGGCCACCGCAGTGGAGGTAAATTGATAAGTGTTATCTGTTGCATCTCCGATTGGTTATGGGTTCTCTGTTGCATGAATTATCAAGTTATTAGGGTCTGACAGATTCCAAATCCTAGACCCGATATGCAATACTCTTAGATGAAGAGACCGGACTGTACGGTGATGTCATTGATAGACTTTGCAGGGTTCAGATGAGCTTACTCGTTGACCTTCTTTCAATCAATACCTGGGTAGCCGTTACGTCCAGCTAGTACCGCTGACGTGTTTATGGGCTATGGATATGATCATAATCTACTGCCAGCGTATTGTCGAATTTTTAGTGTCCCACACAGAGGTTTCCCAGCTAAGACACGTATAGGGATACGTGCAGGAGTTCGATTAAACACGTGTACATGTATTTTAATCGAGTGTTTAATGATATTAGCCGGTATATATATGATATAACTGGATTATTAAATCAAGTGTTGATTTAATAATTAAATGTATATTTATATATTGATATATTTATATTTTAACTAATATCATGCTCACTTTATTATTTTCTTCTTTTTATTAATATTTTATTTGATATAAATATTGTGACATATATATTGATACATATGAGATAGGTGTATAAGAATCATATGATTATGATGAGAACTTTCTTTTTCTTTTGTTTAATTTCAAATGAGAATGAGTCATGGAAAATGGAAGCTTGTAGAATGATTGAGGTGTTTTCTTTGATGACTCATTTTGGATTTTTGATTTGGTTTTGTTCTCATCTTGAACCTCATCTTCTAATCATCATCTCCATGGCTTCTTCACTTGAGTTTTTTCTCAAGTAAGAAGAGAAAAGAAAAGAGAAGTAAATTAGTGAGATAATTATTCCGCATCTCCTACTAATCATCCTTAGCATGTTTAATTAGTGGGTTGCTTCATTTTGAAGCTAAAACTTGTGTTGGAGTTATCTCAAGGTGGATCATTTTATGTAAGAAGATCACCAAGTAAGGTTATTCCGGGATTCGTGGAGACTAGCCGGAATCTAAGAAGAGGTGGCTAACACGCTATAAATATTATAGCACTCTAAACTTGCTTTCTTTTTTTTTGCAATTGCATCTATTTGATGATCTTGGTTAGCTTTTGGTTCTGTGTTTGAAAAATTATTGTTTTCTATTTCCGCCGTGGTCCGTGAATGCCATGACCCTAGAACTAAAACCCTACATATATAAGTCCCCTGGGTTTACTAACTCAAACTCTCTGTGTCGTAAGTTGAAAATTGTATTTTGTTTAAGAAGAATTACACTGTTATTGAATGTACCTTACCTAATCATGAACTGATAAAGGTAAATGTTGTAAACATAATTTCAAAAAATTATATCTCACTTTATGAAATAAACGTACAGATATATCAGTTTAAAATTGGTGCATATCAACGGATATTCAAAACCTACAAATCGCCAATAGGCAAACTCGGGTGATTTCCTCAAACATCAATAATTATAACGAACTCTGGTATTGAGAATCTAATTACCCAATTCCCAATATTCTACTCCCACTCATCATCTGTAATGTCATACAGTTGTGAGAATCTAAACCGGTATATACATACCTTGGGTCAGAATTTAAGTGGGAAATCAGTTTTCAATAATGACCGTACAGGAAAACCGAAACATGAGAATGTTTCGAGGGTGTTGCCGGGTATTCCTAATAATGCCTCTTCCATTATCCAGATCCATGACACTAGTTGCAATTTCCATTGCCATTAGTTCAATCCCATTATATGTCTTTACTTCTTACCTTCTGTACACCGTACTTAGGCTAATTGTTTTTCTTCTTTCTATACCTTTCGGCACCTGCCTAAGGTTTGGAAGAAGACTATCCAATAAGCATAATATGTGTACTCTCCTAATACGAGGAGCTCTTTCAACCTGAGAGAAGGTAAATGATAGAGACAACCGAATAATCCTATTCAATTTCTTTAGAGCCAGAATCCATTCTCGAACTGAAATAAATTTCTACGAGTTCGTATGTAACTATACGAGATGGTTTATCCATTCTATATGGATCTTTATAGTAATACGGAATATTCTGGAGAAATCAAAGGTTAAAGTAGTAGGGGCTTGGAAATTTGCGACTTTGTCATGAATCATGACAATCCAAAGCCGAATGGTAAAAGGTCCGGTTAACTTGGTTATGAGTTTTTTTTTAAGGCGGGTCAAGGTCAATCAAAGAGAGAGAAAAGAAACACTCAGCATGCACTATAACCTAGATCAGAAGTTTAATTAATAATTTATCTAATCTGGACGACTCCCACTGTTTTCTTGAATTCTTCTTCAAACCCTAAAATGAGAACTAGTCGGGATAACCCGAGAATACCTACTCATCAGTGGGAATCGGGACCCAACTATCATCGTGTGATAACTTGATAGAAGCCACTCAAGTAACTATACTCCAGAAAGTATGTGCATGCTTGGCAAGTTTCATTTATATTTGAAACTCCTGATATGGTTTTTGTCCCTAATGACTTATGACCTTGACTAGGTCAACATATCATAAGTCGCAGGTCAAGTTCAACCCGTCACTATCTTGGATTAATTAGATCCACCCGCATGAGCCCTTGACTAGGTCAAAATGATTGTACCACTGTCCTAACCAATCGCATCACCATGCTGCAGAAAGGTATTACAGAGCTACCGAACACTACGCCTTGACTAGGTCAATATACGCATCACAAATACCAAGCAATACTAATCAGAAATGACGGAGGCCTACGGCTGGTTTTTGGTGAAAACCTTTAACGGAATGAACTTGATCTTATTGAAGCAACCAAGTAGTTTTCAATAGGAGTGGTTTAGGCTCCGCATTTAAAACGCTGGTTTTGAAGAAAACCGAGTGGATAATAATACCATAAATTTTTGCTAAAGAGGTCATTTCCTATGAAGGGATCTAGGCACTTTCTTCATCGGATGAGGTGTGGGATATTCCTAAATTAATACCGCTATGCAAAGCAAAAAATTACGACTATTGTTTTTAAAACTAAGGTTCCAACAACATCATTTTATCAGGTTTGTTTTCTTGCATTAATAAGGATTAATGTAGTCCCATCAATTAATAATATCACACAAGAAAAAATGAAAATAACAACGCGCATATATCCCATCCGCATTTGCTACAGAGACCCGGGTCTTCACCGGAAGGTTACTTAACTTACGACAGGGCGAAATCAGGACTAGCGCGGATGCAGAACATATACGGCGTCTACTATATATATATATGTATGTGTCTATATATATATATGTATATATATGTATGTATATATATGTGTATATATATATAAATATATATAATAACATTCGTCTTAGGCATGATAGTATATCAAATACAGAATCACAGCAGAAGCAAACACAATATAGAAATGTGGATAAATTAGGAAAAGCACATTTCAATAAAGCCAAATATGAAATATAATTTTCCCCGGTCGTGTGGACAGCTCGTAGTATCAAACCCTAGACCCCTACGAATGCCGCAAGCCACCCGTCAATTCCAGAAGCGGGGCAACTCCAATCAACGAAGTTAGTGGGCCATCCAGCACTCTCAAAATCCGGTGACTTGGGTACACCTCCATGGGTCAATCCTATTCCCCTTACAAGTGCGGTGAATACTCATAAATTTTAGAGTAACTCATCCTAGTCTCAATGCCATAAGATAGTGACCCGTTGTCCTCTAGAACCCGGCTACTCGAGCACTCTGCTGCGGGGAAATCCTAGCATATGTAATGAATACCTGAATATACAACGATGATTACGTCCGCAACCAGGACACGCTCCAAAGAATAATATACAAGCCGCAGTGACGCCAATCCACAAGTCGGGCGCTCGCCACAGAATAATGAATATACACTACATCATCACAGAGCATGTAATACTATATACATCGGGCTATCCATCACGACAATCCAACACAACCATAATCAAGAAACATCACAGAATATTAATGCGAGTATCAATTTCGTAACCCCGTCTAATTAATACATATAGCAATTAGACGATGTTTTACCAAACGTTATGATACTTCGCAACCCAAGCACACCAAGACTACTAGAATTACACAAATCCTAATTTTATTGCTAAAAACAAGCCTCCCGATGGTGCCCGGGGTGACCCTTGATGCTCCATGGAGTCCCCATTCCGAAATGAGAACCTCCGGCATCGAATTGAAGCAATAAAATCAAGTTTCAGATCAGATTTATGAAAAATGCTCCTTGGTTTGGAAAAATCGGCCAAGCAATGAAAAATTGTTTTGAAAAGTTTGGGTTTATGTGAATTCTAAAGTCCCCAAATTAGGATAAGCTCTTATACTATGTTAGGATGTTAAATTCACCAAGCTATGATTTTAAAAATAAGGTGATGTTTGGTTGCAGGATTGTGAAATTTGGATTCCCAAATAGTACAATTGAAAATTTTTGGATTAACGAATTTTGTGTTTGGTTGGTTTTGAATTCTTAGTATTGCATTTGTAGACTCTTATAATCCTTATTTGGTTGATGAAAAAAAGTAAGATTTAGATATCAGGATTTTAGAGAGAGATATAAAGAGATGATTATTAAATAAATAAAAGTACAATTAAAGTAGCATGAATAGTGCAAATCCGAATAGTGCAAATCCTTGTAAATCCTAAAATTTATAGAGGATTCATGGATCCTTATTTTTGGTGGGCCCCTCACAAAAGACAAGCAAACCCAAACTTTTCAATCCTTGTCCAACCAAACACAAAATCATGGAATTATTGGATTTCCTAATCCAAATAGTGCCAAATCCAACACAATCTTGCAACCAAACATGCCCTAAGTGGAATGTATATTTTTTAAAAATCAAGAGAGCTAAACATTCAAACCAAGAAAATTGTCAAAGTTCACAACTTGAACAAGAACAAGTTCAAATCTTTAATTAGGCTCTGATGCTACTTGACGGAACTATTACACTCTAAATAGCGATTTTAAAAGATGATAACATAGGGTTTTCAAAATTTAAAAGAGCAATTAGTCCTAAACCATAGGATCTAGCTAAAGATAACAACTTGAAATAAGATTAAAAAAAAAAAGCAAACTAGCTACTATGTTGAAACCACAACCTTTGTAATATCTTCAAGTGCTCCCAAATTGTATTGGACTCCATTGTAGACTCCTAGAAGCTCCATGAAACAAGCTTGCAAGTCCATCTCCTCCATTAAAGATGATCCACCTTGAAGGCTCAAGTGCAATGGCTCCAAATTCAAACTAAAATTAAGCTAAATAGTTAGGTTGCTAAGCCAACTAAGTAGGAGATGTAGTTCAAGCTCACTACTAATTTTATCTCTTTTTTTTCCTTTTCTTTTTCTTCTTCTTTTTTCTAAAGTGTAAAGAGAGGAGGAAGAAGGAGATGAGAGTGTGAATGAAAATAAAATCTTAACCATTTCTAAAGAAATGGTTACAGATATATTTTCCTTAAAACAATCCAAGATCTTTCATTAAACCAACCATCCAAGTGTCAATCACCTCCTCTTGATTACACATGTCACCATACTATAATATAATGAGGGTATGATATTCCCTAGGCATAACATAAGCATTAGAGAAAAAAATAAAAAGAAAATAATTAAATTAATCACAATTTATACATATATATAAATGTAACAATTCAAGTACATATACATACACTTGTAATTAATTTCTAGTGTAATTAAAATATATAAAGAGACATAATTAATTTCTAATGTAATTAAAATATATAAAGAGACAAAATTAAATTAGTGACAAAATACTAGTAATAAATACTACAAAAAATATGTATTAATATATTAAATCGGCACCCGATTTAATATCCATCTTTCCAAAAAGACCGGCTAATATTTCAACTGTCCGATTACCGTCCGTGTATCCAATACACTAATTTTAATCGAACCCAAGCGCGTACCAATATACCGAAACTACAACATTTCGTTAAATCTGGAAACTCTCTGTGTGGGACTCTAAAGACTCGACAATACGCTGGCAGTGGGTTTATGTCACGACCCGAAAAGGTACGGAACGTGACTGGCACTTAAATTACGAAACGTCTCGAGGCATACGTAATCTAAGTAAGCCAAATCTCAGAAATCAAAACCAAAAGAGCAGTAGAGTGAAGGAAAACCAAAATACTTAAAGAAACTTCCAAATAATAAAGTCGCATCAAGACTTTTAAAAGCAACATCACATTTCCCGAAAATTTCGGCAGAGTCTCCTTTGTAAAAACTGGCCCCAAAACGGGTGCAAAACAGGAATATAAATATAACATGAATAAGGCATCCCCAAACGGGAGCTAGCTCTTCGCCGATGCGGACTCAAATCCCACGCAATGTAAATCATCAATGTGCAAAAAGAGTAAGCATAAAAGGCACAAGTAAGCATCATGTCGGCTCGAGTGAGCTCGATCCCGAGAAACAACATAAAAGTCCACAAATCTCACTGTCTCGTCTCTAGGTCAATATACATCAATACAAGTAGCAGGTACAGTAGATGGAGTACTCAAGATACAATGAATATACAAGGTGGAAACAAAATAATATCACAACCCACCTACAAGCAAAAGTCTCAAGTCCAGACAAAAGGAGCAAAAGGAGCAAGTACGTCCGCCGCTACAGTGCTGACGGAACGAACCTACAAAAAGGCTGTGGCACAACGGGGGTGAGTTTCTAACTCGTGAGTAATAAGTAACATCTATAGAGGCTATCGTAAGCATGCACGCAAAGTGTCATAACTCAACAATACTGATATGGCATGATATACTAGCAGATATGTATGCAACATGAATCAAGTTTACAATACTAATCTGGCATAATGTACTAGCAGGTATGTGTGTAACATAAATCAATTTTACAATACTAATCTGGTATAATGTACTAGGAGATATGTATGCAACATGAATCAAGTTTAACCCGTGATCTGAATATGTTGATATGAGAAAATCATTATCTTCATCTTAGAAAAACTCTTTTGAAATATTAACATAATATCAATGGAATCAACAGAAATCCGTGTCCAGCATCGACATCTCAAACGACTATCTAAAAATCTCAAGTATCGGTATCATAATATCTCAGGCCCCAGCCGTCCAGCTGACCCATCTCAAAGTATCAATATCACAATATCTCACGACCACAGTCAGTATCCAATGGATATCCGCCGCGCCAACAATCACCGGTAGGTGTTCATGTTATAATATTGCATTTTACATTCCCCATTCTTATGCGTTTTATAAATAAACAGGTGCTTGTGACGCATGTCTGCTACATATTACAGGATACGGGTTCTTGGAGCGAAAACAGTGAAAAAGACAAAAGTTGATACAAAAGAGGGACTTTTGACCAACAAGTAGAAGGATCCTAGTCAAGTATAGACTAATAACAGTTCACAGAGGTACAAGGCAATGCAAGGTCCAAAAATGTCAAAGTGAAACGGTTAAAAGACCAATACAAGTTTTCACTGAAGATCTGGAGAAGACTCAGAAGCCAAATGGATAAAAGAACCAAAGAATAAGAGTCCCAAAGAGACCTTGAAGATTACCACAAATTTTGAGCAGATGAACTCACCAAAGGGCCGCGGAACCGCAGCCCTAACCCCACTTATGCCGCGGTTCCGCGGCCATTTAATGCACGTGTCGGTGCAGATTTTGGGTGGCGGTGCGTCGGTGAATTTGTTGGGATTTTTCGGGGGTATTTTTGTAATAGCACATGTGCGAATCCCGTAACCCTAAATTTCCCTGTTTCCCTATAAAATTGTAATCAAAATATTGTAATGGGGATGCCTCTTTTTGATAAATAAAATTCAGATTCAATTCAGTGGAAGAGCATCATTTTCTGTAAGTTTGTTTTTATTTTTCTGCCTTAGTTTATAATTGTTTCTTGCCCTAGATCAATTAATCCTTCGCCTTAGTTTAATCTAGTGTAGAATCTTTTGATCTTAATCTGCAATAGGTAAGTAATCCATTAGATCTAAAAATACACATATTAAAAATGATATTTTTAATAGATCCCCTAATGAGCAAGTAATTTCCTCGCTTGTTAGGGTTAGGAATAAGGGAGGGATTGAGAGATGAATATCTCTCATCTCTTTCACGTCCAATAATTTGTAATAACTAGAACTTCATGCATGCACGCATGATCCGCTCCCTACGGCACCCTACCCACGAGGTAACGGTGAGACCGTAGTATAAAGGACCGGACATGCATGACTTCCATGAAGGTTAGAGCAATTAGTAGGAAAGGACGGACAAGGATCTGGAGGAAGAAACTTCGTTTCTTCCCAATCATCCTAATCCACTTTACTAATAATTGTTATAACTTCTAAAGAGATTCAATTAAGGGCATTGAAAGAGGTGTGAATATTAATCTTATCAAACTCACCTTAGACCTAACCCTAGCAAGTTTCTTTATCATCATATAACTTAGTTTTTAGATTCAATTAAAAAACCAAACCACCATTGGAATCAACTCGTAAGAACACTTAGGAAAATTACACATCCCTGTGGACCGACCCGTATTCACCGGCTAGCTTCATGCGACGCCGTTCTTGATTGCGGTAAAATATTTTTGATCTTAAAATCCACACCAATCAAATGGCGCCGTTGCCAGGGATGGCGTAAAAAATTTCTTTTTGTGATTTCGGGTTGATATAAATTTTAAAAATCATAAAAATCTGAAAATATAAAAAGTACAAAAAAAAAAATTCAATTTTTGTTATTGTTTGAAGGGTTTATTGTTTGAATCTTGCAGGAACAGTGAAGAATCTCGGATCTGGAAATTTACAGAAGGAGAAACAGAAAAGGGTACATCAGAACAGAGGGAGATTGCCACAACAGAGCCGTACAATTTTTTTCAGGAGCCGATCACGCAGCCCAACCGCGAAACCGCGGCCTTGACACGCTTAAAACCGCGGAACCGTGGTCGTTTTGGGTCTTCAGCGCGCGAAATTTTGTGGTTTGTTTCCTCATTCTCCCCTCTGCCAACCTCCATATATCTTTTGTGAATTTTTCTGCAGGATTTCTTTGCGCTAAAAAATCTTCTTCCCCCTTCTCAATAACAGATTTTATGCTGGTTTCTTTGCGCCGCGCTAAAAATAATTGATTGCAAGTGAATTTACA
The DNA here is from genome assembly GCA_030015575.1 of Agapanthus africanus. Classification (NCBI taxonomy): domain Eukaryota; kingdom Viridiplantae; phylum Streptophyta; class Magnoliopsida; order Asparagales; family Amaryllidaceae; genus Agapanthus; species Agapanthus africanus. Next base: position 694,467,778 of record CM057342.1, on the reverse strand, counting down.
GTTTTGCATAATTTAATCAAACTTTAAGAGGCTATTGACCAAACTCAGATTGGGTGGGGATTTCATCACCCTTCCCAGGACCCCAGAAAGTACTTAAAGCATTTGCATTGACCACAATTAATTAAAAAATACTAGACTCAGCCCTAAGGACTTCGAGCTCAATAGGACAAAGGACTAGACATATGCATCGACCGTTTATCCTAACTGACTTTGTGGTGTCTAGGCAAGTGTGTCAAGGCAAGTGGTTACTTAATTAGGACCGCTACTTGTAGCGGGGAGCCTCCCACTTACCTGGCACTTACCTGGCCGCAATTGGCGGTGAAGAGGCGGTTTGAGGTCCTATTTGTAATCCTAGTTAGGAGCTGTCTAGCTGACCTAGGTGACCCTAGATCTAGGCCTGATTGTGCATGTGTGGTTGATCGTATTTGTGTCACAAGTCCCTTTTCAAAAATCTTTTTGCAAAAAATTTCACATAAAAAAAAATCTTTTCAAAACTTGCAACTTGTCGCTAAAGAAATCTTGCAACTCACTTACACCACTTCCTTTCATTGACGTTATCTTACCTCCACATTCTGTCTTTCATTTTTTTCTGACTACACTACCCCTTTAGTGTATGTCACTTTGGACTAGGGACACTAGCGCCCGATTAGTCCGTGTTTCGTTGGTACCGACCGACGAACCCTTCGACACCGAAGTCGACATTCCGTCCACTTTCTTATCTCCACCTTCAAATTCTTCCTCCGAAGGCATGTCGGGATTCAACCCCAACAATACCTTACCGACGGGAATGATTCCACCTCCGTTAGGTGCGAATAACCCGAATCAACTGCCTGTTGAAGCGCCCGCACGAGTCGCGCTCCAGGATCTCTTCTACCCTATCCGCACCTCTTCACCTACCTGTCTTTCACCCCCACCGGCAAATGGGGACAATTTTGAAATAAAACCACATTTCATCAATATGCTCCTAAAATTTCATGGTTTGGAATCAGAAGATGCTTATATTTTTATTAATAAATTCCAAAACGTTTGCGCTATGATGAAAACGACCCAATTAAGTGATGACGCTATAAGGCTAAGGGTCATTCCTTTCACCTTATGTGACCTAACCGAGAAGTGGCTATACAGCACAGCATCACATTCCATTAGAAATTGGGACGAGTTTGTGAAGGCTTTTCTTAAGAAGTTCTATCCTCATCACAAAACTGCTAGAATCCGCAATGAGATTATACAATTTTCACAACTTCCTCACGAACCATTTTGGAAGTGTTTTGAAAGATTTAAAGACCTACTCATTCAATGCCCTCATCATGGGATCGAAAGTTGGCAACTTTGCCAAATATTATACGAGGGATTGAACTCGGCAATGAAGCAGTTGCTAGAAACCATCTGTCAAGGTCACTTTCTCTCCAAATCTAGTGAGGAAGCGTGGCAGTTTCTTGAGGATCTTAGTGAACAAACAATTCAGTGGGAGAGCTCCAAGAACACATCATCTTCTTCTAGTGGTCAATCTAGGGCAGGCATACATCAAGTAGAGATGTCGATTGCTTTGAAGGCCGAGATGGCCGCTCTTACGAAAAAGCTAGAAGCGATTGAGACCAAAATCTCATCGTCTTCTCCTGCCCCTATTGTGCCTCCACGAACTGTTTGTGTTTGTTGCTCGAGTCCATCACATCTCACCGAAGAGTGTCCTTACAATGAATCTACTCAAGGACAGGATCAAGTCAATGCTTCCTTTCAGCAACGACAGAGAAACGATCCATACTCTTCGACATACAATCCGGGGTGGAGGAGTCATCCAAATTTCGCTTGGAACCAAAATCAACAATTCCAAGAAAATAACAATTTTCAAGGGCCTCCTCCAGAACAACAACAAGCACCTCCACAAACTCAATTTCAACAGCAACCTTTCCAACAACCACCTTACCCTAATCAGGTGAACAATTTTCTGCCTAACACTTCTTACCCGCCAAACAATTTTGTTCAACCTAATAATGACAAGGATAGCTCGCTCGAAAGAAGTCTAGATGCGTTCCTAAAGCAATCTACACAGTCTACAGCAAGACTAGAGACTTCTATTCAATCTTTGGTGCAAAACAGTGCCTCACACGATCAAAGCATCAAATCTATTGAGGCACAAATTGCACAACTCAATGCAGCATTGAGCGAGCGAGAAAAAGGAAAGCTCCCATCTCAACCACTGCCCAATCCTGGTCACGCACATGCTGCATATCAACAGCAAACTCATAACGTAAACGCTGTGACCACGTTGAGATCGGGAAAAATGTTGAAAAACAATATGGGTATTCACAACGACACCCCTGCCGGTGGTTCTTCTTCACCTTCTTATTCTTCATTAGAGCCTGTTCTCCATCATTCACAAGGCTCTACTCCTTCTAGCTCGAACGGACCCACTTCTCACAACATGAACACATCTACACGGGGTTCCGTTCCAACTCAACAATCTGATCCGCAAAAATTGGACTCAACAACATTTCAAAATGCTCCTTTTCCAAACCGGTTGAGATCCAATAAACCAACTCCACAAATGGAGAAGATTGTTGAGCTGTTCAAACAGGTTAGCATAAATATCTCTCTTTTGGATGTGATCCAACAAGTTCCTTCATATGCAAAAATCTTAAAGGACTTATGCACCAAAAAGAGAAAGTCACAAGTACCAAAGAAAGTTTTTGTGGCTAGTGCTATTAGCGATGCTCTTGTTAATTCTTTACCTCAAAAGCAAAAGGACCCCGGTTGTCCTACTATTTCGATAACAATTGGGGACAAGAACATCAATAGAGCACTACTAGATCTTAGTGCTAGTGTCAATTTGCTACCTTATTCAGTGTATGAGCAATTAGGCATTGGAGAGCTTAAGCCCACTCACTGTACTCTCCAAATGGCTGATCGATCAATCACCCATCCAAGGGGTGAGCTAGAGGTTGTGTTGATCAAAGTTGGGGAGTTCATATTCCCCGTTGATTTTATTGTTATGGATACACAACCTGTTGCTAACTCACGGAACCAAATTCCGGTGATCCTCGGTCGACCATTTTTGGCCACTTCCAATGCCGTAATAAATTTTCGCAATGGCTCCATGACTCTATCCTTCGGAAAGACGTCTAATGAGTTCAATATTTACAAGTTAGGAAGTCTGCCCCCCGTGCCTAATGCTAGTACACGAGAAGTTTGCTCTATTCATGAAATCACGCAGGAGGACTGCGAGTTTGAAAGTTTCTTGTTTGATAAGAACAGTTTTGACAGCACTAGTGCGTCCCTCCTTGAGCCTACCATAGTTGACACAACCGATATTGATTATGAATGTTTTACTTTTTTGGATGATGACGACTCACAGCCCGAATATGAGTCGTTTGAATTTTTGGATGAGTTAGTTGAACCATCCAAATCGGTTGTTTGCGGTGATTTCAAACCTGTGTTGGAGTCCTTTGAGTTCGAGGTAGATTCCGCAATGATTCTTTCGCCTCCGAAACTCGAACTCATGTCCTTGCCGTCTCACCTTAAATATGCTTACATAGGTGAGAATGAGACCTTTCCCATTATTATATCAGCCTCTCTAGCCTTCGAGCAAGAGAACGCTATTTTAAAGGTCTTACAAGATAGGCGGCAAGTTTTCGGTTGGACTATGACGGACATCGAGGAGATTAGTTCCCTCATAATTGAATATTATATGCAATTGATGGATGATGCCAAGTCAATAAAGGACCCACAGAAACATTTTGGGGGTATTGTGGTGAGTCAACCTCCTCCTTTAGAAGTTGAACCACCCCCATTTCTTTTAATAAGCTATGAGAATGCCAATATTCCACTGACTGCTGATCATTCTCATTCTCGTTTTGATTCATCACTACATCATATCTATTCACTTCCATACTTTCCCTACCATCACTCCTATCTTCCCCAATTCTTTTTGGATCGGTACAACATGTTCTTCCACCAACCGACACTCTTTACAGATAAATTTTTCGACTGGTTGGTGTTGATGTTTGGTCTGTGCAAAGTCTGGCAGTAATGTCTAACATTGTTTCACTGAAGTTTGGGGGGCCTTTCTGTATATATTTTTGTTTTTTCTTTTAACAATTAAATAAAAGAAAAATTATAAATAAATAAACAGGGGAGTGCCGACATTTTGACCCTCTTGGTGTAGCATGACAGTGAGGACACTGTCAAGTTTAAGTTTGGGGGTATGCTCGGTACGTTTTCTTCCTTCGCATTCATATGTACATATTTTTGCATTTGCATATTTATTTGAAAACCCTTATTTGAAAACCCATAAAAAAATTGAAAATTTCAAAAATTATAAAAGTTATTGTATTCAATTTTGACCATATTTAACTTGAGTTTGACAGATAGGTTAACTGGCCAGGAACAACTAGATCTTAGACTTAGTAAATTAAAATCCTAAAAATAACCTTCTTTAAAGATTAACGGTAGAAAGTATATGTTTGTGTAGTTTATTTAGAAATAGGCAAATTTTGAGTTCACTTTTTGGGCTAAGTCGAAACGAAGGAAAAGTATTGATGTTTTTATTAGAGTATAAATTTGAAAAATAGTTCCTACCTTAAGTCTAGATTCTGAAAATGTATACCCTACAATTTGCACTATCATGCATCTTGAAACTTGGAATAGTAGAAGAGACCTTGAAATGCTTTTGTCTAAAGTCCTTAATACAATAAAAAAAAAGTGAATAAAGAAAAAAAAATGAACACTGGATTTTATGATTACTTGAGGCTGTAAAAATAGAAAAATATTTAGCGAGGGTGCTTCATCACCTAGTGCCTTAGACCAACTGGTCTGGGAGTCACTGCTAAAAGCCTTGGGTGTTGCAAAACTAGGAATTACGCTTTAAAGTGCAAACATATCTTGTAATCGGTTGTTGGTACCTCAAGAAGTATTAACAGCCGCATGAAGGATATGAATTCACCAGTTAATTAGTGCTTTGGACAACGGACAAGAGTATGATTGCTTGATTTGAATTTCCAAGTGTAGGGGTGATTTATACACACATGTGGGGATATATGATTAGAGTTGAGATAAGAGAAGGGAATGAAGAATAGAACTTGTATCTTTGGTAGAGTTGATAGAAAAATTCCTAAATGGAGATGGAACCTTAGAAGGAAAACTTAAGAAATGCCGAAAGCTGAATGAGTCTATCGAACATATATAATCTTAAGTTAAATGATGAGGAAGTGTGAAGAATATAGGTGGATAGTTTACAAGTCGACGGTAATAGAATTCCTTGTTAGAAAACCTAATTGGAGAATTAAAGTTAAAAAGCCAAATTGATAGGATTTTGTGGGTGTAATCCGCTGAAAACCCTCAGGATACAACACTCCTCCTACTAGGGAAATCTAAAGGTTTAACGGCTTGTTTCACGTGCTCAGTGCAATCGTGATTCCCTGCGAAAGTGCGGTTAGTTTTTATCGGGAAGAAAATAATAAGTTTGCTCGAGGACGAGCAAAAGATAAGTTTGGGGGTATTTGTTCATGTCATAATATTGCATTTTACATTCCCCATTCTTATGCGTTTTATAAATAAACAGGTGCTTGTGACGCATGTCTGCTTCATATTACAGGATACAGGTTCTTAGAGCGAAAACAGTGAAAAAGACAAAAGTTGATACAAAAGAGAGACTTTTGACCAACAAGTAGAAGGATCCTAGTCAAGCCTAGACTAATAACAGTTCACAGAGGTACAAGGCAATGCAAGGTCCAAAAATGTCAAAGTGAAACGGTTAAAAGACCAATACAAGTTTTCACTGAAGATCTGGAGAAGACTCAGAAGCCAAATGGATAAAAGAACCAAAGAATAAGAGTCCCAAAGAGACCCTGAAGATTACCACAAATTTTGAGCAGATGAACTCACCAAAGGGCCGCGGAACCGCGGCCCTAACCCCACTTATGCCGCGGTTCCGCGGCCATTTAATGCATGTGTCGGTGCAGATTTTGGGTGGCGGTGCGTCGGTGACTTTGTTGGGATTTTTCGGGGGTATTTTTGTAACAGCACATGTGCGAATCCCGTAACCCTAAATTTCCCTGTTTCCCTATAAAATTGTAATCAAAATATTGTAATGGTGATGCCTCTTTTTGATAAATAAAATTCAGATTCAATTCAGTGGAAGAGCATCATTTTCTGTAAGTTTGTTTTTATTTTTCTGCCTTAGTTTATAATTGTTTCTTGCCCTAGATTAATTAATCCTTTGCCTTAGTTTAATCTAGTGTAAAATCTTTTGATCTTAATCTGCAGTAGGTAAGTAATCCATTAGATCTAAAAATACACGTATTAAAAATGATATTTTTAATAGATCCCCTAATGAGCGAGTAATTTCCTCGCTTGTTAGGGTTAGGAATAAGGGAGGGATTGAGAGATGAATATCTCTCATCTCTTTCATGCCCAATAATTTGTAATAACTAGAACTTCATGCACGCACGCATGATCCGCTCCCTACGGCACCCTACCCATGAGGTAACGGTGAGACCGCGGTATAAAGGACCGGACATGCATGACTTCCATGAAGGTTAGAGCAATTAGTAGGAAAGGACGGACAAGGATCTAGAGGAAGAAACTTCGTTTCTTCCCAATCATCCTAATCCACTTTACTAATAATTGTTATAACTTCTAAAGAGATTCAATTAAGGGCATTGAAAGATGTGTGAATATTAATCTTATCAAACTCACCTTAGACCTAACCCTAGCAAGTTTCTTTATCATCATATAACTTAGTTTTAAGATTCAATTAAAAAACCAAACCACCATTGGAATCAACTCGTAAGAACACTTAGGAAAATTACACATCCCTGTGGACCGACCCGTATTCACCGGCTAGCTTCATGCGATGCCGTTCCTGATTGCGATAAAATATTTTTGATCTTAAAATCCACACCAATCAGTAGGTAGTCTTCCCCTGCCAGGCTCATCGTCTACAACTCGAGCTTATTGCCCCGGGGTACCTTACCGGGCCCACCATGTACCCGAGACGGTTCATCCACTCCTCGAATCGGGTCTCGAAAACCAACAGAAAACATGAAAACTCATGTGGACAACACATACATCACTAGAAAACCGCAACTAGCATACTAAAAAATGATATCTGGGTTTATTAAATCCTTGCGGTTTTCCTCCAAAATCCAGAAATCTCATAAATACTGAATTCTCAAGAAGAAATCACAATGTTTATGCATATCGATGATGATGGATGTCTATAATATAATAGTATGTACTATGCAAGGTACGAACAGAAACTATGTATGAAATATGATGCTATGATTTCTGTATATGTGGCTAGCCATCCTACATGTTCATCCTGGGGAATTTAAATGTATTAGCACAGGCTTACACATCATATATGGTGAAATTATTCTAGATTTCAGGTTATACAAGTTATCTAGTGTTTGTGGCATAACAATTACCAAGGCGTGTGTGTCCGCATGAATAGTGCTCGTGCTGCATAAAACCATGGTAATGGTGCAAGTGTCCTATGAGATGAGTTCGCACATGTATGTAAATAGATAGGATCATGAATGCAGCAAGATGATTAACTAGAAATTATACCCATAAATGCTAGTACAACTAGAAGTTTTTAACTATCTAAACTATCGGGCGTCTTGCGCCATCCAAACGATTTCCTCTGTAGATGTGTACATCTACTCAACCGTGATCTCGCGCTAGCCAGGTCCAACCACCACTTTTCCTTTCCGTGCCGCGTCCGACGTCCCCGCGATCGATCCTAGAAATGCACAAAGGAATGCACATAAGGCTAAAATCCTGCTAAAAACACGATATCAAGATCAAAAGAGAAACTCGCGTTGGAAGCTAAACGCGTGTGCACTCGACATTCCAAAACGTTTGTAACCTCGCCTGAAACCACCCCGACTCGCTATGACGCGCAGTGAACAGCAAACCAAACTCACAAAACACACGTGTCGTATAAGTTAAAAGTATTGAAAATGAGGTTTTAGGTTCCAGATTTTGACTCGAGTGGAAAAGGCAAAAGTTGTATATACCAAAAACCTTAAATATACAACAGACTCCAATAGCCCAAACCCCGACACCTGACACCACCAACTGGCCGAAAATTGAGGCCAGAACGAATAAAATTGCTGCCTAAAAGTGGGCTGGGGGTCTCGTGTTCTGTTTGTGTGATCTTGGTCTAGTAAGAATGCTCCAGTAAACTCAAATTTTACCTGAAGCACCCGGATCAAAAGCATATCTCAAAATGGCTAAAAATCTAAACTAAAACGCTAAATAACACTAATTTGAAAAAATATGGTATTTTAGTGAAATCAGGTGCAGAAACTTGGTTTAGATGGCCTTAATAACACTTAGTAAGCTACTTTAGCCACAAAAATCCTAACTTGGCCTAAACTCCACTTAAATCACAAAACTAGCACTAAAACCACATTAATTACTAAATTAAGCTAAATAACTGCATGTTTACCAAAATGGAAGTTGAGTTTAACATTATACCTCAAGTGGGTCCTAAGATGCAAGAAGAAGAAGAAGAGAAGAAGAAGAAGAAGAGAAGAAGGGGGTTTGTGTGTGTTGCTGCTGCTGCTGCTGTTGCTGCTGCTTTGCTGCTGCTGCTGCTTTGCTGCTGATGCTGCTGTTGCTACTGCTGCTGTTGCTTGCTACTGCTGCTGCTGCTTGTGTGTGGGGGGGGGGAAATGAATGAGAGGGAGAGATATGAGAATGAGTGAAAGAAATGAGAGTGAGGGAATGAGTGGGAGTGTTAGGGTGTTAGAGAGTGAGGGTTTGGAAATGAGGGTGAGGTTAGTGGAGCCATGCCTCATGCCATCATTCCCTCTCTCTCTCTCCTCACTTTCATAAGTCAACCCCACAACAAACAAAAATTAAATTAATTATGAAACTAATACCCTTAATTAACTTCACATTAACCTAATGAAATGGGTTAGTCTACCATGGCTTTCTAAACATGGTTTAACCCCAAATTTAGCCCTAGTTAACATGCACATGTGTGTGCAGTCCAAATTAAATTCTAGTAAAATGCTCATTAAATCAAATAAAATATTTGAAAACCGATTTGGTAAACTTTTTACTAAAACCCCCACATTAAAGCATAATAACCCCTAATCGCATTCTAGGGTGTTACAATCTTCCCCCCTTAAAGAAAATTCGTCCCCAAATTTAAAATATAGCTACGCGTACCTTCAAAGAGATGAAGGAATTTCTTCCGCATCTCGCCCTCGGATTCCCAAGTGATCTCTTCACCATTCGGGCTGCGCTAAAGAACCTTCACAGATTGTATAACCTTCGATCTCAATTTCTTCACCTGCCGATCCAAAATGACCACCGGCTGCTTGGCAAAAGAAAGGTCGTGCTCCAGCTGGATCGTCGGGTGCTGAATCGCATGCGAAGGGTCATGAAGATACTTGCGGAGTATCGAAACATGGAATACGGGGTGAACATCCAGAAAGCTGGGTGGAAGTGCTAAACGATATGCAACTGCACCGACATGCTCAAGGATCTCGAAGGGACCCACAAATCTGAGACTAAGCTTTCCTTTGCACCCAAATCTCATCACGCCCTTCATCGGAGAGACCCTCAGAAAAACATGATCGCCAATTGCGAACTCTAGTCTGTGACGGCGTCTGTCCGCATACAATTTCTACCGGCTCTGAGCCGCTCTCATCCTATCACGAATCAACTGGATCTTCGCGGTCGTATCTTCAACAATCTGCGGCCCCAAAATGCTGCTCTCGCTGAGCTCTGTCCAACAGACGGGCGATCTGCATCTCCTCCCATACAAGGCCTCGAAAAGTGCCATCTGAATAGTATCCTGGAAGCTATTGTTGTAGTAGAACTCCACTAAGGGTAAATGATGATCCCAGCTACCACCGAAGTCTAAAACGCACGCTCAGAGCATGTCCTCGAGAGTCTGGATAGTCCGCTCTGACTGGCCGTCGGTCTGCGGATGAAATGCTGTGCTGAAACTCAAATGGGTGCCCAATGCCTCCTGAAGTCTCTGCCATAGTCGGCTGGTAAACTGGCTGCCTCGGTCTGACACGATACAAGTCAGGACACCACGCAACCGTACGATCTCGTCGATGTAAATCTGGGCATACTAAGCAAAACCGAAAGTGGTCTTCACTGGCAGGAAGTGAGCCGCTTTCGTCAATCGATCCACGATCACCCAAATGGAGTCGTACCCTCGACTGGTCTTGGGTAGACCCACAATGAAGTCCTTAGAAATCTGCTCCCATTTCCACTCCGGAATGGGCAAAGGCTGCAACTCTCCCGCAGGCCTCTGGTGCTCGTTCTTGACTTGCTGACAAGTCAGGCATCTCGACATGAAGTCCGTGACGTCCCTCTTCATTCCGTCGCACCAATAAACATCTCTCAGATCGCTGTACATCTTGGTGGAACCTGGATGAACGCTATAAATCGATCTTTGCGCCTCCTCAAGAATCTCACACCGCAGTCCCTCAGAATCTGGTACGCATAATCGAGTCCCAAATCGCAGTACCCCCTGATCATCGATCACGAACTCGGAACCTCTGCCCTGCCTAATCTGCTCCATGACCTCTGAAAGACGGTCATCACTGGGCTGTGCCTCACGAATATGGTCAAGCAATTGCGGACGTGCACGAATATGCACATGCTGTCCCCCGGTCGGAGTGAACTCGAACTCAACTCGGCTGTCGCATAAAATCTGCCAATCTGCCGACGACTGCCTCTGCATGGCGCTCAAATAATATAGATTATCTCCGGGCATCTTACTCAAAGCATCCGCCACAACGTTCGCCTTGCTCGGATGATAAAGGATCTCACAATCGTAGTCTTTCACTAGCTCCATCCAACGACGCTGTCTCAGATTCAGGTCTCGCTGTTGAAATATGTACTTCAAGCTCTTATGGTCCATGAATATCTGGCACGACTCGCCGTATAGGTAATATCTCCAGATCTTGAGTGCAAACACCACTGCAGCCATCTCTAAATCATGGGTAGGATAGTTCTGTTCATGTGTCTTCAGCTGCCGAAAATCATACGCGATAACCCTGTCGTGCTGCATCAACACGCAACCTAGTCCCACTCGAGAAGCGTCGCAATAAACTACAAATCTGCCCGATCCCGAAGGCAATGACAACACTGGTGCAGTAGTCAGACGAGTCTTCAACTGCTGGAAGCTATGCTCGCATGCCTTGGTCCACTCAAAAGGAACTCCCTTCCGGGTCAACCCGGTCAACGGTGCAGCGATACGGGAGAAGTCCTGAACAAATCGTCAGTAGTAGCCAGCCAGGCCTAGGAAGCTGCGGATCTCTATAATTGATGCTGGTCTGGGCCAAAGCTGAACGGCCTCAATCTTCTTTGGGCCCACACATATGCCATCTCTCGTAATCACGTGACCCAAGAAATCAACGTTGTTAAGCCAAAATGCGCACTTGGAAAATTTTGCGAACAGCTGGTGCTCCCTAAAAGTCTACAATGTGATCCGCAGGTGCTGCTCGTGCTCCTCTCGGCTCCGGGAATACACCAAAATGTCTTCAATAAACACGATGATGAACAGATCTTGATACGGCTTGAAAATGCGGTTCATCAAATTCATAAACGCGGCTGGTGCATTGGTGAGTCCGAACGACATCACCAAAAACTCATAGTGCCCGTAACGTGTGCGAAAAGCTGACCTCGGAATATCCTCCTGCCTCACCCGCAACTGATGGTAACCCGATCGCAAGTCAATCCTCGAAAAGTATCCCGCACCCTGAAACTGGTCGAACAAATCATCGATACGTGGTAAGGGATATCTGTTTCGTACGGTAACCCTGTTCAGCTGGCGGTAATCAATGCACAAGCGCAAACTGTCGTCCTTCTTCTTGACGAACAGGACAGGAGCACCCCACGGAGATACACTAGGTTGAATAAGCCCTTTATTTAACAAATCCTGCAACTGATCCTTCAGCTCTCTAAGCTCCGCCGGGGCCAACCGATAAGGCGGTATGGAAATAGGCCCTATGCCGGGGATCAAATCGATGCAGAACTCAACATCGCGATCAGGTGGTAGCCCAGGCAGCTCGTCAGGGAAGACATCAGGAAACTCACACACAATCGGAACCTGGTCCAACGGGACCTCTGCAGCTCGAGTATCGCAAACATATGCCAAGAACCCCTGACGTCCCTTCCGTAAGAGCTGACCGGCGCGAAGAGACAAAATCAAGATGGGAAGGGTGACGCTGCGGTCTCCCTGAATAACACGGACTGGCTCTGGCGGAAAGCTAAATCTGACTGCCTTCTCACGGTAGTCCACAGATGCATAACAAGTGGCTAGCCAATCCATGCCCAGAAGCACATCAAAGTCCAACATATCGAGGAGAATCAAATCCACTGATGAATCCCTCTCCCCGATACGAACGGAACACAATCGAAATACAAAACGAGCGACAAACGACTTGCCTACCGGAGTAATAACAACAAGTGGTTGATCTAACAACGATGACTCACAGCCCAACATCGGTGCAAAGTGTGTAGATACATACGAAGGTGTGGAACCTGGGTCGAATAATACCCGCGCGTCGAAAGAACATACTGGCAAAGTACCTGTCACAACGGCATTGGATGCCTGCGCATCCTGCGGAGTCAAAGCGAGTACTCGGGCCTGTCCCCCACCAATTGTTGGCTGTTCTCCGCCTCGGCCTCTGCCTCCTCGTCTTCTCTGAACAGGACCGCCGCGTCCACGGCCTCTGGGGACATCTAACTGACGTGGAGCACCACCGGGGGTAGGAAGTAAAGCTCTCTGAGGAGGTGGTGAAGGTGGTAAAATCATGTGTGGAACTATCGCCACGCCCTGTCGTTTCACCATACAGTCTCTGACACGATGATACGGACTCCCGCACCGAAAACATCCTGGCGACGCCTGCTGGCCATATGGGTGAAGGCGATACAACTGGCCACTAAGGAATCCGCCACGGCCTCTGTGAACCCTCCTAGGTGCTAACATATCAGTGCGAATCCGACTTGGTCTCGAAACAACCGTAGGGGAAGCAATATCCGATCCCTGCGCTCGATTGATCTCTATCAAGGATCCGATCATCTGGCGTAAGTCTTGTAAACTGGCCTCCAGCCTAGCGATATGGTCTGTAGAAAGCGAATCAGCCTGCTCCTGAAAGATGGGTGTACCGTCCTGGTCGGTCCCTGTCTCGGTCGGACCTGCCCTGATCTCGTCTCTGGCGGCATCCCACTCGGCCCTCGTAGCCTTCGGCGGCACAGTGACTGGTACAGGAAACAGGATAATAAGAACAGTGCAATAGAATCATAGGATATACGGAATTGAAGAAGGAATTTCAAGCAAGTATATCCTAAAGTCACCTAGGCGGAGTACCGTATCTCAAGTATGCCGCGGACATACACACGCTACGTTACCCTGCTTAAGTCACTTACTCCATCTACCAAGGGTTATCCTACACTCAGAAAGGTAAAACCTATCGCTCTGATACCAACTTTGTCACGACCCGAAAAGGTACGGAACGTGACTGGCACTTAAATTACGAAACGTCTCGAGGCGTACGTAATCTAAGTAAGCCAAAACCCAGAAATCAAAACCAAAAGAGCAGTGGAGTGAAGGAAAACCAAAATACTTAAAGAAACTTCAAAATAATTAAGTCACTTCAAGTCTTTTAAAAGCAACATCACATTTCCCGAAAATTTTGGCAGAGTCTCCTTTGTAAAAACTGGCCCCAAAACGGGTGCAAAACGGGAATATACATATAACATGAATAAGACATCCCCAAGCGGGAGCTAGCTCTTCGCCGAAGTGGACTCAAATCCCACGCAATGTGCAAAAAGAGTAAGCATAAAAGGCACAAGTAAGCATCATGTCAGCTCGAGTGAGCTCGACCCCGAGAAACAACATAAAAGTCCACAAATTTCACTGTCTCGTCTCTAGGTCAATATACATCAATACAAGTAGTAGGTACAGTAGATGGAGTACTCTAGATACAATGAATATAAAAGGTGGAAACAAAATAATATCACAACCCACCTACGAGCAAAAGTCTCAAGTCCAGGCAAAAGGAGCAAAAGGAGCAAGTGCGTCCGCCGCTACAGTGCTGACGGAACGGACCTACAAAAAGGTTGTGGCACAACGGGGGTGAGTTGCCAACTCGTGAGTAATAAGTAACATCTATAGAGGCTATCGTAAGTATGCACGCAAAGTGTCATAACTCAACAATACTGATATGGCATGATATACTAGCAGATATGTATGTAACATGAATCAAGTTTACAATACTAATCTGGCATAATGTACTAGCAGGTATGTGTGTAACATAAATCAATTTTACAATACTAATCTGGCATAATGTACTAGCAGGTATGTATGCAACATGAATCAAGTTTAACCCGTGATCTGAATATGTTGATATGAGAAAATCATTATTTTCATCTTAGAAAAACTCTTTTGAAATATTAACATAATATCAATGGAATCAATAGAAATCCGTGTCCAGCATCGACACCTCAAACGACTATCTCAAAATCTCAAATATCGGTATCACAATATCTCAGGCCCCAGCCGTCCGGCTGACCCATCTCAATGTATCAATATCACAATATCTCACGACCACGGTCAATATCCTATGGATATCCACCGCGCCAACAATCACCGGTAGGTAGTTTTCCCCTGCCAGGCTCATCATCTACAACTCAAGCTTATTGTCCCGGGGTACCTTACCAGGCCCACCATTTACTCGAGACGGTTCATCCAACCCTCAAATCGGGTCTCGAAAACCAACAGAAAACATGAAAACTCATGTGGACGACACATACATCACTAGAAAACCGCAACTTGCATATTAAAAAATGATATCTGGTTTATTTGATCCTTGCGGTTTTCCCCCAAAATCCAGAAATCTCATAAATACTGAATTCTCAAGAAGAAATCACAATGTGTAAGCATATCGATGATGATGGATGTCTATAATATGATAGAATATACTATGCAAGGTACGAACAGAAACTATGTATGAAATATGATGCTATGATGTATGTATATATGGCTAGCCATCCTACATGTTCATCCTGAGGAATTTAAATGTATTAGCACAGGCTTACACATCATATATTATGAAATTGTTCTAGATTTAAGGTTATACAAGTTATCTAGTGTTTGTGGCATAACAATTACCAAGGCGTGTGTGTCCGTATGAATAGTGCTCGTGCTGCATAAAACTATGGTAATGGTGCAAGTGTCCTATGAGATGAGTTCACACATGTATGTAAATAGATAGGATCGTGAATGCAGCAAGATGATTAACTAGGAATTATACCCATAAATGCTAGTACAACTAGAAGTTTTTAACTATCTAAACTATCGGGCGTCTTGCGCCATCCAAACGATTTCCTCTGTAGATGTGTACATCTACTCACCCGTGATCTCTCGTTAGCCATGTCCAACCACCGCTTTTCCTTTCCGCGTCGCGTCCGACGTCCCTACGATCGATCCTAGAAATACACAAAGTAATGCACATAAGTCTAAAATCCTGCTAAAAACACGATAACAAGATCAAAAGAGAAACTCACGTTGGAAGCTAAACGGGTGTGCACTCGACATGCTAAAACGTGTGTAACCTCGCCTGAAACCACCCCAACTCGTTGTGATGCGCAGTGAACAGCAAACCCAACTCACAAAACAAATGTGTCGCACAAGTTAAAAGTATTGAAAACGAGGTTTTAGGTTCCATATTTTTACTCGAGTGGAAAAAGCAAAAGTTGTTTATACCAAAAACCTTAAATATACAACAGACTCCTATAGCCCAAACCCCGACACCTGACACCACCATCTAGCCGCAAATTGCGGCCAGAACGAATAAAATTATGGCCTAGAATTGGGCTGGGGGTCTCGTGTTCTATGTGTGTGATCTAAGTCTAGTGAGAATGCTCCAGTAAACTCAAATTTTACCTGAAGCACCCGGGTCAAAAGCAGATCTCAAAATGGCTAAAAATCTAAACTAAAATACTAAATAACACTAATTTGAAACAATATGGTATTTTAGTGAAATCAGGTGCAGAAACTTGGTTTAGATGGCCTTAATAACACTTAGTTAAGCGACTTTAGCCATAAAAATCCTAATTTGGCCTAAACTCCACTTAAATCACAAAACTAGCACTAAAACCACATTAATTACTAAATTAAGCTAAATAACTACATGTTTAGCAAAATTGAAGTTGCGTTTAACATTATACCTCAAGTGGGTCTTAGGATGCAAGAAGAAGAAGAGAAGAAGAAGAAGAAGGGAAGAAGGGTGTGTGTGCGCGCGTTGCTGCTGCTGCTACTGCTGCTGCTGTTGTTGTTGCTTGCTTATGCTATTGTTGCTACTGCTGCTGCTGCTTGCTACTGCTTCTGCTGCTTGTGTGGGGTGGGGGGGAAATGAATGAGAGTGAGAGATGTGAGAATGAGTGAAAGAAATGAGAGTGAGGGAATGAGTGGGAGTGTGAGGGTGTTAGAGAGTGAGGGTTTGGAAATGAGGGTGAGATTAGTGGAGCCATGCCTCATGCTATCATTCCCTCTCTCTCTCTCCTCACTTTCACAAGTCAACCCCACAACAAAAAAAATTAAATTAATTATGAAACTAATACCCTTAATTAACTTCACATTAACCTAATGAAATGGGTTATTCCACCATGTCTTTCTAAACATGGTTTAACCCCAAACTTAGCCCTAGTTAACATGCACATGTGTGTGTAGTCCAAATTAAATTCTAGTAAAATGCTCATTAAATCAAATAAAATATTTGAAAACCGATTTGGTAAACTTTTTACTAAAAACCCCACATTAAAGCATAATAACCCCTAATCGCATTCTAGGGTGTTACAGTTTAACTACAAGCAAGTCAGCGGTACTAACTGTACGTAACAGCTACTCAGGTATTGTCAAAAAGGAGATCGACAAGTAAGCTCGTCCGAAACCTTACTTAGCTTATCAGTGACATGTACCATACAGTCTGGTCTGTTCGTCTGAAAGTATCACATATCCGGTCTAGGAGGTGGATACGTTAGACCCTTAATAATCTGATAAGTTGTGCATATGTTAAACCCTGTCAACAATCGAGAAACTACTGATCGCAATCAATAAATCCATCCACCTAGGTCTAGGTCTTGTGGTGATGGCCAACCATACACTGCATGAC
The DNA here is from genome assembly GCA_030015575.1 of Agapanthus africanus. Lineage (NCBI taxonomy): Eukaryota > Viridiplantae > Streptophyta > Magnoliopsida > Asparagales > Amaryllidaceae > Agapanthus > Agapanthus africanus. Next base: position 694,450,625 of record CM057342.1, on the reverse strand, counting down.
ATCAACCCCCAATACCATGAGAGATGAATCCCCTCAAACGTTCACTGCCTCCAAGTGCTTCAGGACTGCACCCAAAAACTACCTATTTGCATGATTCTTTAAAACCATGGTAGGGTAGCAATCAAAGTACAGTGGGAACACACTCGAGACAAATGAAGATTTCAGATCGACGGACTACGCTGTACTATTGTCACCTGAGAACTGCTATCTGACAATAGATATAATACCATCTAGCATGTTCTCGGCGAGTCCTTCCAGTGTAACTTATAACTTAATGAGCAACTGTATACAATCATTGGTGACTGACTAATAGTTGTGAGACGAGCCATCGCCCCTCGTCAGGGTCAAGAAACATATATACCAGTCTACTCTGAAATATCGATACTCAGTCTCGATATTCCCACGACTAGGGACATTTAAGGATGTGCTTAAGGATGTGCTTATAGACTACCTAGTTCTCACAAGTGTGATCACTATCATAACCCTGTTAGTCAAGCATGAATCTTATGGGCTCTATCAATATGTAATAGTGATATGGTATACCACACAAGACATGTACATAATGATAAAGTCAAATGATATAGTATACTATCATCTTGAGTAAGACTGTTCTACCCATATAGGTCATCTCTCAATCATCATAATCTCCTGTCTGCAATTAAAATAATTGTCTTGAGGGCATTATATCCAATACTATCTTCTCTTCACAAACTTTGCCTATGAGCTTTTCTGAGTTCCGTTCAAATCTCCACCTTTCTCCAAGGTTGTTCTTCTATGCACAGGATGTTGTCTATAGTGCCCTCAAGGCAATTATTGTAATCATAGGCACGTGATTATGATGATTGAGGGAGGACCTATACCGGTAGAGCAGTCTTACTCAAGATGATAGTATGCCATCTGATTTGTCTTTATCATGTACACCATTATGTGGCATTTCAGATCACTATTATATTTTGATAGAGTCCATAAGATTCTTGCTTGACTACCAGCATTATGATGGCGATCATATACGTGGGATTTGGGTAGTCTATAAACACATTCTTAAATGTCCCTAGTTATAGAAGTATCGAGACTGGGCATTAATACTCCACTGTAGACTAGTGTATACTGATCGAGACCCCGACGAGGGGCGGTGGCCAGGTCTCAGAAGCCATTGGTATTAATTTGTTTACCTAAGATAGTATACATGTGCTCATTGGGTTATGAGTATACTGGACGGACTCGCCAGGAACATGCTAGTTGGTATTATACCTATTGTCAGATAGCAGTTCCCAGGTGACATGTGTACAGGTTAGTCTGTCGACCTGAGATCATCATTTGTCTCGTGTGAGTTCCTACTGTGTTTTGATTACTACCCAACCACGGCTCAAAGGAGTCGTACAAAAAGGTTTTAGTTGGGTACAGTCCCGAGCCACATAGAGGCAGTGAGCGGATCGTCGGGGATTCGTCTCTCCCGGTATTGGGGGTTGATGTCGCACAGTGCACGGATGGCCATCACCAGAAAACCTCGGCCGGGGTAGTCAAGAATTACTGATCTAGGATCAGTAGTTTCTCAGGTGGTGATGGGTTTCATACCGACACGAAATGTCGCGTTATTAAGGGTCTGACTTTATCCACCCCCTAGACTCGATATGCGATACTCATAGACGAACGGACCGGACTGTACGGATATTGTCACTGTCAGGCTCAGGAGGGGTTCAGGATGAGTTCGCTCGTCGGCCTCCCTTTCGCTCAATACATGGGTAGTTGTTACGTACAGCTAGTGCCGCTGACGTGCTTGTGGTTAAACCCACTGCCAGCGTATTGACGAGTCTTTAGAGTCCCACACAGAGGGTTTCCCTGATTCGGACGATACGATGTAGAGGCCGTATGGTTTTACGGCAGGGTTCGATCATATACGTGCACTTATGTACGTATCATGATTCGGACAGATAATACTAGCGGCTTTGGTTTAAGTCGGATACTAGTATTATATTGTTGGATTATTTTTGTCTCATTGTATTCGTACTTTTCGGAATACGGATACGGGTATGTATATACGGATGATGGGTATTCTTGTAATTTCATTACAAGTTGCTTCTAGAAGATGCCACCTCATTTTAGTTTTAATCATTTTTTGATAAAGGATTTAATTAGGTTGAGGATAAGGTGGACTTGGCATTTATTGGTGGCATGGCTCTTTTGGTAACTCATGGGGTGAGTCATGTAGTGACTCATCCTAAACTATTCTTGCATGCTTGATATTATTTGTGTTGTGAGATATTTTGGTATGGGATGAGTTTTTTCTTGGGTTGCTAGCATTCTTGCTATTCACTTGATGCTTCTTGCTTCATGCTCACAACACTTAGCCATTTCCTTTCTTGAGCTGCTACACTCTTATCCTTATGCTTCATCTTCTTCCTCCACCTATCAAGTCTCATGTGTTGAGAAACATTGGGTGTTTAGAGACGAACTAATCCATCATTAGATTTTACATCTCTTAGGCTATCATGTTTGGAAAACTAGATACCCTAGTTACCTCGGTTATGGGGTTGGAGTTCGATTTATAGACTCTCAGGTGGATCATCATCAATGGATGGAGACCGGAGATCAAGCTAGATCAAGGAGCCTCTTGGAACTTGGGATGATGGTTGAAGACCGAAGGACACGAATCAATTCGGTATAACCATCTAACTCATAGTTTAGTTTGCTAGTTTAGGTTTAATAGTAGATTCGGGCATCGGGTTATGGTAGCGCCGGTTTTATAAAATTTTTGTTCCGCATTTGGTTACGAATTGATGGCCGGGGCGCTGCCGTAACCCAACATGGTATCATAGCCAATCCATAAACCCTACTAGTTAGTTTGCACAAGGTTAAAATCTCGATCGACCAATTTTTCCAAATCTTTTTTCCATGTGATGTGCCCGCTGTCGATTTTCAAACTTGCTCAAAAAATATTTTCAGGCATCTTAAAAATACGTGCAGGCAATTATAGGGCACAAGAAAAAATTTGAGCCACTAACTCCATAATTTAGCCGTGGAACCGCCGAGAAATGTGCCTATTGGCGGCGATTCCGCCGCGCTTTTGTGGCCAAACGTCACCAAATTTTTTCTGGCACTCTATTTATTGGAAAAATGATTTTTGTGATATATAGTTTTGGCCCAGATTTGTTTGAGTGCCCTATTTGCATTTGGGGCCAATTTGGAAAGATTTAGTCGATCAAGATTTTAATTATGTGTTTACAGTACATGCAGTACTATCTGCGACCGTGAATGTCATTCGAGCGGTACAATCCATCTAACTGCTATATGTTCTTTTGACGGGTTTGCGAATGTGACATTCACATTGATGTTCTGTGTTGTGCTGTGATTGTGGTTGGATTGTCATGGTGGATAGCTTGGGTGCAATGTTAGTACAGTTTAGATTCATTTGTATATTTGATATTGCGGGGTGAGCGTCCGACATGTGGACTGTCATCACTGCCAGCTTGTATATTCTTTATTTGGGGCACGACCGGGTTGAGGTCGATGTCACCGTTGTACATATTATTTTCTTTTCTGTACTAGGATTACCCCGCGGTGGAGTGCACAAATAGTCGGGTTCTAGAGGGCAACGGGCCTATATCTCATAGCGTTGAGACGGAGGGAGCCTCACTCTAGAATTGGCAGGCTATTCGCCACACTCGTAGGGAGTACAGGTTGACCCACGGAGGGGTGCTCAAGTTACCGGATTCCTTGAAGTGTCGGATGGCCCATTCACTTTGATAAAGGGGGTTGCCTCACTTCTGATTTTGGCGGGTAACTTGCTGTGCTCGTAGGGGTCTAGGTTTACATTGCACAGGCTATCCACACGACCGGGGAACGTCGGGTTTCATTTGCGGCTCAAAGGAAACCCGGGGGTCCTAGATTATCCGTTTTTCTGTGATGTTTCTTATATCATGCATAGGACGAATGATATATATATATATATATATATATATATATATATTTATATATATTTATTTATTTATTTATATATACTAGTAGATGTTGTATATGTTTTTCATCCGCGCTAGTCCAGTCCTCGCTCTGTCGTTAGTTAAGTAACCTAACGGGTGATGACGAGACCCAGTGGCGAATGCGGATGGCATATGCATACATCATATATTTTCGTTCTTTTCTGGTATGATTAATTAATGGGACTGCGTTGATACAGATCAATGCAAGGATAAAATAAAGCTATATATGATGTTGTTGGAACCAAGTTTTTAAAACTGACATTACAGGCGTTTTCTTTTGCTTTGCACAGTGGTATTCGGTTATGAATATCCAGCACCTCATTCGACGAGGCAAGGGCCGAGATCCCTTCATCGGAAGTGACCCCTTAGGTAGAAGTTTGCGTTAGGGTAATAACTTCACTATAGTTGATTACTTTTTCTTAGCATCGTGGTATTCAGTTTGGAATATCCTGCACCTCATTTGATGAGGAAAGAGCCGAGATCTCTTCACCGAGAGTGACCTCTTTAGCAAAAGTTTTCGCCATTATACTTTTGTAAAACCACTTGGATTCCTTCAGCGATATCATGTTCATTACGTTAAAGGTTTTTCGTTAAAAACCAGCTGCAGCCCTCCGTCATTTCAGACGGGTAGCGCTTAGTAATCATGCTATGTTTGTTGGCCTTCATCAAGGCATAGTGTATGATTGCTATGTGTTACTTTTCTGTTGCATGGATTTGCATTAATTTAGGACAGTCGTATAGCTTTGTTGGCCTTCATCAAGGACGAGTACGGGTGGGTTTGGATTAATGTGGACAATAACGGGTAGAACTTGACATGTGACTTATGATTTGTTGGCCTTCATCAAGGTCATAAGTGCATGAGGCAAAAATACACATCGGGAGTTTCTAAAGAAACTGAAACATGCCAGGCATGCGCATACCTTCTGGAGTGTGATAACTTGAGTGGCTTCCATCAATTTATCATACGATGATAGTTAGATCCCGATTCCCACTGATGGTTTACACCTCGGGTGATTTTAGATGATCCCGACTAATTCTTCTTTTAGGTTTGGAGGAGATTTCGAAGAAACTGTGGGAGCCATCCTGATTAGATAAAGTGATTAACCATTCTGATTTAGGTTAGAGTGCATGCTGAGTGTTTCTTTTCTCTCTCTCTTTGGCAGCAACCATGACCTGACCCTAAACTAAAACTCATGAACCAAGTTAACTGAACCTTCTTAAAACACTTTGGCTTTTGGATTGTCACTTAGTCGCATATATCATTGCCACTTCTATATCACCTTTACGTTTCTCCAGAACACCCCGTATCACTACGAACATCTACTCCTATTGGATATATCCATCGTATAGTTACATACGAACTCGAAGGAACTTGTTCCAGATTCGAGAATGGATTCTAGTTTTGGAGAGATAGAATAGGATTATTCAGTTGTCTTTTCCCTTTACCTTCACTCAGGTTGCGTGAGCTCCTGTTATTAGAAAAATACACCTATTACGCTTACCGGATAGTCTTCTTCCAAACCTTAGGCTGGTGCTGAAGGGTAGGGAAGGAAGAAACCGATTAGCCTAAGTGTGGTGTACAGAAGGTAATAGGTAAAGACAAATAAAGGGATTAGAAAAAAGGCAAAGGAAATTGCAACTGCTATCATTCACGACGAAACAGCGTATATCATCGCCACTCCCACTTCACCTTTGCATTTCTTTGGAATATTCCGTATCACTGTGAAGATCCACATTTATTGGATACGCCATCGTATTGTTACATATGAACTCGAAGGAACTTATTCCAGTTCGAGGATGGATTCTGGTTCAGGAGAAATAGAATAAGATTATTCAGTTGTCTTTTCCCTTTACCTTCTTCCAGGTTGCGAGGGCTCCTAGGATTAGGAGAGTACACCTATTACGCTTATTGGATAGTCTTCTTCCAAACCTTAGGCTGGTGCCGAAGGGTAGGGAAGGAAGAAAACCATTTAGCCGAAAAAAAGGTGTACAGAAGGTAATAAGTAAAGACAAATAAAGGGATTAGAGAGATGGCAAGGAAATATACGGTTACAGTCATAAATATGGATAGTGGAAGTGGCATTACTAGGAATACCCGGATACCCCTTCGAAACATTTTTATGTTTCAGTTTCACTGTGTGTTGTTAATTGAAAACTGATTTCCCAATTAGATCCTTACTTCAGGGTATGTATTTACCAGATTTAATTCTCATATCTGTATGGTGTTACAGATGTTGAGTGGGAGTAAGATATTGAGAATTAGGTGATTATATCCTCATTATATCATAATTCATTGTAACTGGTAATATTTGAGGAAATCGCCTGGGCTTTTGCCTAACGGCAAATATTTGGTTTTGAATATCCAATTGTTATGCACCAATTTCAAACTGATATATCTGTACGTTTATTTTCTAAAGTACGATATAACTTTTTGAAATTATGTCTATGACATTTACCTATATCAGTTGATGGTTAGGTAAGGAGCATTCAACAACGGTGTAATTCTTCTTAATCTTAGTATAGTTTTAAACCTACGACGCATAGGGTATGAGTTATTTAACTCAGGGGACTTATACAATGTATTGTATGTTGTCCAGTGTTCAATAGGACAAAGGGGATGGTACTCGTACTATATTCTACTTACTTGTGACTTCTCTAGTTTTTAGATATGTGTTTCACTGAAATACAAGATCCAAATTTTGAGAAGTTATAGATATATGAATAAAGTAGAGAACCACATGTTGCAAGTATCAGGATTCTTCAAGGTGATCGAAGATATAGATACTTGTGCTAGGTATTCCGTTGATAGTAATAGTTTTAAGAACTTACTTCTCTTTCAGGTTACTCATATGTGGATGCACTCCTAGATGAGTAATGCTGCTTAGATTGATTCCACTTAGTTGACGTGCATTAGAGACAGCTGCATGATTTGAATCTGGTTCCAATTAAATTAGTGCCTCTGTTTTCTATATTGTATATAGAATAATTCATATCTTAACGATGTTAAGGTATATGGAGTTGTCTGGCTTATGCTTAAAACCAGACTCTGGATAAACTCAAGGCACGTTTCAGTAATGACAGTTTGTGGGTTACCTCGGGCTTTGACGAGGATTAATTTTCTACCATCAGGAAGATCAATATTTATATTGTGCTTGACTCGCCACCAGTTTTAGTAAAATGGATTCTTTTCAGAAAAACATTAGTGGGAGTATGGTAGAACTGGAAGTGATTCCAGAACCACAAACGATTACTAAAAATTTAATATAACCTGAAGATTCAATTAGTTTTGACACTTTCATTAGCCACTCCGCAGATTTGGTGGGCAAACTCAGGCACCCAAGAGTTACTTCGGTCTTCTCAGGGAAGGTGACAGGGAGGTTCTTGTTTACCCAGACTTGCCATTACTGCTGTTCTAAACTATGAGACCAGGCAGGAGGATGAGTATAGCGTCGTTCTAAACTAGCTTTAGAAGTGCACGTGTATATGACTCTGCCAGAGGGTTGTTGTAGTCAGTGGGAGCAGCGGAAGCATAGTGGACAAATAGCTTGTGTCTATTTATAGACTAAAGCAGATATAGCGGAGATAGATCTTCTATTTTTGATGTGACAGTCATAGGCTTTGATCTCATCAGAATAGGAGATGGATCTGGTAAGAAGGTAGTAGGGTGTAATGTCCTAGTATTTAGATGACATGCACTTTATAGGAAGTAAAGTTCCTATACTACGATCAGTTATACTATGGTTGTCACAAAGTTGTTTCTCCATATAGGATTTGGATATAATATCAGGAATCTGGTAACTAGATCCATGGTTTTAGATCTAGATTTGGGAAGTGTCACAATCTAGGTACTTTGATATTATTCTAAAGGTGATTTAGAATGGTTGACTCTTGGCATGGTGGTGTACCTTCAGGTGATGGAGTCACCCTCTCTAAAGAATGTCTTTCAGACTAAAGCGGAGAGAGATTTGCATGATTGGTATATCACTTGCTTAGGCAATTGAGTCAATCATGAGATGTCAAGTACAACACCAGATATTGCTTTTGCACTAGCTGCAATAAGCATATATTAATCCAATTCTGGAGAAAAGCTGGGAAGCAGTTTTGAACATAAGTAGATGTTCTAGGGATATAGTAATGACAGTCTCCTTCGGGAAACAGTTATCATTTCAGGCTTCCAAGGTGACATGGATGACAGAGCGGCTGTCAAAGTTTTAGTTTTCCCTCTTTTAAGGGACAATATGTTGGACAGGTGGTCCAAGTGGATACTGAGGAAGGCATGGCGCAGGATACTGATTAAATTCAGTAGACGATACAGTCAAAGAAGTTTGCTGGTTTTGGAGTTCATTTATGAACCGGGTCCCATCAGATATCCAAACAAATTCTAAGACAGGTATCACTCATTTCGGGAGATAGTCATTCTTGGCGAAATTGAGATATAAAAAGAAATATTGGAGCGCATCCACTCACTGAAGATATTTCTCAAACACAATAGTTTCGCGAACGAGCATTGCGAAACTGATTAATAGAGAAGTTGGGTGTTCGGTATCACATGGGCTGTGAGTATAGGATATCGCAATGATTAACCTTATGTGCAAGTGGGAGATTGTTGGCAATAGTGCCCTTAAGGCAATTATTGTAATCACAGGCACGTGATTATGATGATTGAGGGAGGACCTATACCGGTAGAGCAGTCTTACTCGAAATGATAGTATGCTATCTAGTTTGTTTTTATCATCATGTACAACATTAGGTAGTATTTCAGATCACTATTATATGTTGATAGAGTCCATAGGATTCTTACTTGACTACCAGCATTATGATGGCGATCATTTACGTGGAAGCTGGGTGGTCTATAAGCACATCCTTAAATGTCCCTAGTCGTAGGAGTATCGAGACTGGGCATTGATACTCCACTGTAGACTAATGTATACTGATCGAGACCCCGACGAGGGGCGGTGGCCAGGTCTCACAAGCCATTGGTGTTAGTTTGTTCACTTAAGATAGTATACTGGTGCTTATTGGCTTATGACTACACTGGACGGACTCACCGGAAACATATTAGTTGGTATTATACATATTGTCAGATAGCAGTTCCCAGGTGACATGTGTAAAGGTTAGTCTGTCGACCTGAGATTGTCATTTATCTCGTGTGAGTTTCCACTGTGCTTTGATTACTACCCTACCACGGCTCAAAGGAGTCGTGCAAACAGGTTTTAGTTGGGTACAGTCCCGAGCCACATAGAGACAGTGAGCGGATCGTCGGGGATTCGTCTCTCCCGGTATTGGGGGTTGATGTCGCACAGTGCACGGGTGGCCATCACCAGAAATCCTCGACCGGGGTAGTCGAGAATTACTTATCTAGGATTTCAGGTGGAGATGGGTTTCATACTGACACGAAATGTCGCATTATTAGGAGTCTGACTTTATCCACCCCCTAGACTCGATATGCAATACTCATAGACGAACGGACCGGACTGTACGGATATTGTCACTGTCAGGCTCAGTAGGGGTTCAGGATGAGTTTGCTCATCGGCCTCCTTTTGCTTAATACCTGGGTGGCCATTACGTACATCTAGTGCCGCTGACGTGCTTATGGTTAAACCCACTGCCAGCGTATTGACGAGTCTTTAGAGTCCCACACAGAGGGTTTCCCTAATTCGGGCGATAAGATGTAGATGCCGTATGGTTTTACGGCAGGGTTCGATCATATACGTGCACTTATGCACGTATCATGATTCGGACAGATAATACTAGTGGCTTTGGTTTAAGCCGGACACTAGTATTGTATTGTTGGATTATTTTCTTCTCATTATATTCGTATTTTTCGGAATATGGATACGGGTATGTGTATACGGATGAGGGCTATTCTTGTTATTTCATTACAAGTTGCTTCTAGAAGATACCACCTCATTTTAGTTTTAATGATTTTTAATAAATGATTTAATGAGGTCGAGGATGAGGTGGACTTGGCATTTATTGGTGGCATAGCTCTTTTGGTGACTCATGGGGTGAGTCATGTAGTGACTCATCCTACACTATTCTTGCATGCTTGATACTATTTGTGTTGTGAGACATTTTGGTATGGGATGAGTTTTTTCTTGGGTTGCTAGCATGCTTGCTATTCTTGACTTGATGCTTCTTGCTTCATGCTCACAACACTTAGACATTTCCTTTCTTGAGTTGCTACACTCTCATTCTCATGCTTCATCTTCTTCCTCCACCCATCAAGTCTCATGTGTTTAGAAACATTAGGTGTTTAGAGACAAACTAATCCATCATTAGATTCTACATCTTCTAGGCTATCAAGTTTGGCAAACTAGATACCCTAGTTACCTCGGTTATGAGGTTGGAGTTCGATTTATAGACTCTCAGGTGGATTATCATTGATGGAGGGAGACTGGAAATGAAGCTTGATCAAGGAGCCTCTTGGAGCTTGGGATGATGGTTGAAGATTGAAGGACACGGATCAATTCGGTATAACCATCTAACTCTTAGTTTAGTTTGCTAGTTTAGGGTTAATGGTAGATCCGGGCATCGGGTTGTTGTAGCGCCGGTTTTATAAAATTTTTGTTCCACGTTTGGTCATGGATTGATGGCCAGGGCGCTGCCGTAACCCAACTCAGGATTCCTTACAGCTTGATATATGTCTCTTGAGGTTTCGACTTCTTTTATCATGATACAGTTCTTCTGGCACGCCTTCATTACTCCATCTTGAGCAATAATTGTGTAATCTCTTGTATCCAATCTTCCAAGTGAAATTAAATTTCTCTTCAGATTTGGGACATACCTAACATCACCCAGAACTTTCTGCTTCCCATCGAACATCTTCATCTTTATGGTGCCCACGCCTTCTACTTATACTTCAGAATTATCCGCTAACACCACCGTCTTCTTGTTGGATATAGTGCCCTCAGAGTCAATTATTGGATCACAGGCACGTGATTGCAATGATTGAGAGAGGACCTATGCCGGTAGGACAGTCTTAATCAAGATGATAGTTTGCTATCTGGTTTATCTTTATCATCGTGTACTGCTTTAGGTGACCTTACAGGTTACTATTGCACGTTGATAGAGCCCTTAGGATTCTTGCTTGACGGCCAGCAGTATGATGACGATCATATACGTGGGAGCTGGGGTCTATAAGTACATCCTTAAAAGGTCCCTAGTCGTGGGAGTTTTCGAGACAGGGCATCGATACTCCAGAGTAGACTAGTGTATACAGTCGAGACCCTGACGAGGGGCGGTGGCCGGTCTCATAAACCACTGGTGTCAGTTGGTTCACCTAAGATGTATACAGGTGCTCATTGGGTTATGAGTACACCGGACAGGACTCGCCGGGAACATGCTAGTTGGTTTTATACTTGACGTCAGATAGCAGTTCCCTGGTGACATGTGTACAGGTTAGTTCATCAACCTGAGATTGTCATTTGTCTCGTGTGAGTTCCCACTGTACTTTGATTACTACCCTACCACGGCTCAAAGGAGTCATGCAAACAGGTTTTAGTTGGGTACAGTCTCGAGCTACATGGAGGCAGTGAGCGGATCGGCAAGGGTTCGTCTCTCCCGGTATTAGGGGTGAGGTCGCGCTGTGTCTAGGAGAGCCATTACACGAAGTCCTTGGCCAAGACAGGAGATTTACTGGTAGGTATTCCAATAGTATCTCAGGGTGTTCTGGGCTACACTCCGACACGACTTGTACCGCTTTTGGGGGTCTGACTTTTACCAACCCCCTAGGCCCGACATGCGATGCTCATAGACGAACGGACCGGATTGTACGGATATTGTCACTGACAGGCTCAGTAAGGTGTCAGGATGAGTTCGCTCATCGATGTCCCTTTTGGTCAATACCTGGTAGCCCGTTACGTATGGCTAATAGCTCTGACGTGCTAGTGGTTAAATCCACAGCCAAAGTATTGACGAGTCTTTAGAGTCCCCCACAGAAAGTTTCTCAAGTTTCGGGCAAAACGTTGCAGAGGCCGTATGATATATGGCAGGGTTCGATCTTATACGTGCGGTATTGCACGGATCATGATCAGACGGATCATACTAGAGAGCTTTGGTTTAAGCCGGATCCTAGTATTAGATTTGTTGGATTACTTTAGTCTCATCGCATTCGCATTCAGTCGGAATGCGGATGCAGGTATGCATATACAAGTGAGGGGTATCCTTGTGATCTGTCACGAGTTACTTTAGATGTTGTCGTATCTTTTTATTGTTCCAAACATTTGGATTAATGTTTGGATAATGGAATTAGTGAGCTAGAAATCATCATTAGATACATTAATGTGACATAGACATATACTATGACTCATGGTCTCTTTTTTAGCAAATATGTCACATTAATGGATTGATGTGTCTTGATTTGATGAAGTGAGAGAGAGGGGCTGCTATGACATATGGTTTTGTCTTGTATTATTTCTTTTTGACTCTCTCTCATTTCATGAAATCACTCACAAGAAAAGAAAAGAGAAAGCCTTCTCTTCTTCTTCTTCTTCCTCTAGCTTGCATTCTCCATTAATGGCAATGTCTTTAACCTCCATCCAAGCAATGGATGCAAGAGGCAAAGTGATCACAAACACTCTCTACAACACCTTGGACACGTCAGCTAGCACACTTCGTGCCCGAGTTGCTTCGGATGAAGCGGAAGCTCGTAAAAAGACTCGTAGATGTGGTGCCCTTTCCGACGAGGAGATCGAGACCGGAGTTGCCGCGGGGAGTTTGGGATGGTGGCCAAAGACCCAAGGACACGGATCGATCGGTATAGCATTCTATCCCTTTCTCTAGTTAGCTAGTAGTAGGTTAATGGTCTGATCCGGGTTTATAGTCCGCGGTAGCGCCAGTTTCTAGTTTGAAAAGTTTTTGTTTCCGTATTTTGGCCTTGGACAGACGGCCGGGGCGCTACCGTAGACTTACATGGTATCAGAGCCACGCCGTTAACCTTTTTTAGCTTGCTCTAACGTGTTTAGAACTCGATCGAACGAAATTTCCAAAAACCACAATTTCAAAAGCATCAGTTTCTGTCGATTCTGTTTTGTTGTCAAAAAATTATTTGGTATATTGCAGAAATATGTGCAGGCTTTTTCAAGAGAATTGAAGAAATTTGGTCGGCTGATTTCACTGTAGCACGGCGGATCCACGGCAGTAACCACGTTTTGGTCGCGGATCCGCCGCCGTACTGTAGCCATAGTGCACCAAATTTCTTCAGTAGGTCTCTGTGTTGGAAATGGGGTTTTTGGTATATTGTGTTTGGGCCCAGATTTATTTTGTGTACTGAGTATTGTACTTGGGGCCCACTTCGGGAATTTTTGTCGATCAAAAATTTTAAACATGTTAGTTCACAGTATTTACATTATATCTGCGACCGTGAATGTCATTTGATCGGTAAATCCTGTCTAATTGCTATAGCCCTTTTAGACGGATTTGCGAACATGACATTCACGTTGATGTTATGTGTTGTGCTGTGATGTTGCGGATTTGTCGTGGTGGATAGCCTGGATGCAATGGTAGTACAGTTTGGTTGTATATGTACATTTGATATTGCGGGGCGAGCGTCCGACATGTGGACTGCAGTTACTGCCTGTTTGTATATTATTCTTTTGGGGCACGACCGGGCTGAGGTCGATGTACCCGTTGTGTGTATATTTTACTTTCTATACTAGGATTACCCCGCGGAGGGGTGCACGGGTAGCCGGGTTCTAGAGGGCAACAGGCCCGCATCTCATGGCTTTGAGATGGAGGGGGCTTCACTCTAGAATTGGCGGGCTATTCGCCGCACTCGTAGGGGGTACAGGTTGACCCAAGGAGGGGTGCTCAGGTTACTGGATTCCGTGAAGTGCTGGGTGGTCCATTCACGTTGTTGAAGGGGGCTGCCTCGCTTCAGGTTTTGGTGGGTAACTTGCCGCGCCCGTAGGGGTCTAGGATTTCATTGCACAGGCTATCCACACGACCAGGGGAACGTCGGGTTTCAGTAGCGGCTCTATGAAACCCGGGGATCCCAGATTATTTGTATTGTTCTGTGATGCTTATTACATTTCTGTGATGTTGCATTTTATCACGCCTTGAGCGAATATTATATATTGATATATATATACTAGTAGATGTTGTATATGTTTTGCATCCGCGCTAGTCCAATCCCCGCTCTGTCGTTAGTTAAGTAACCTGACGGGTGATGACGGGACCCAGTGGCGAATGCGTATGGTTTATACGTACATCATTATTTTCGTTCTTTATTGGTGTGATCAATTGATGGGACTGCGTTGATTTGGATCAATGCAAGCTAAACAAACCTATTCTGATGTTGTTGGAACAATTTTCAAAATGCTGTTATTGTAAAGACGTTCTCTTTTGTTTTGCACAGTGGTATTCGGTTATGAATATCCAGCACCTCAGTCGACGAGGCAAGGGCCGAGATCTCTTCACCGGGAGTGACCCCTTGGACAGAAATTTGCGTCAGGGTAATAACTTCATTATAGCCGATTAATTTTTGCTTTGCATCATGGTATTCAGTTGGAATATCATGCACCTCATTCTACGGGGAAAGAGCCGAGATCCCTTCACCGGGAGTGACCTCTTTAGCAAAGGTTTTCGCCACTATATTTTTATAAAAAGCTATCCGGTTCCTTCAACGATATCAAGTTCATTACGTTAAAGATTTTTCTCCAAAAACCATTCGTAGCCCTTTGTCATTTCAAACGGGTAGCATTTAGTATTCATGCTATGTTTGTTGGCCAAAGTCAAGGCATAGTGCATGGTAGCTATTTGTTAGTTTTCTATTGCATAGATAGATGCGTTGGTTTGGGATAGTCGTACTGCCTTGTTGGCCAAAGTCAAGGGTATATACGGGTGGTTTCAAATTAACCTGGATAATGACGGGTAGAACTTGACATGTGACTTATGATTTGTTGGCCAAAGTCAAGGTCATAAGAGCATGGGGTAAAAAATCATATCGAGAGTTTCTAAAGAAACTGAAACTTGCCAGATATGCGCATACCTTCTGGAGTGTGATAACGTGAGTGGATTCCATCATGTTATCATGCGATGATAGTTGGATCCCGATTCCCACTGATGAGTTGGTTTACTCCTCGGGTGATCCCGACTAATTCTTCTTTCAGGTTTGGAGGAGAATTTGACGATACAGTGGGAGGTTTCCTGATTAGATAAAGTGATAACCATTCTGATCTAGGTTAGAGTGCACGCTGAGTGTTTCTTTTCTCTCTCTCTCTTTGGCAGCGACCATGGCCCGACCCTTGACTATGACTCAGTGACCAAGTTAACCGAGCCTTCTTAAAACACTGGCTTTTGGATTGTCTGAGTTGCATACCTCATTGCCACTCTTACTTTTACCCTTTTCTCCAGGACACCCCGTATTACTACGAACATCCACTTCCATTGGATAAAACCATCGTATGGTTATATACGAACTCGAAGGAATTTATTCGAGGATGGTTTCCGGTTCTGGATAAAATGAATAGAACTATTCAGTTGTCTTTTCCTTTTACCTTCTCTCAGGTTGCGAGTGCTCCTTGGATTAGGGCGGTACACCTATTATGCTAATTGGATAGTCTTCTTCCAAACCATAGGCAGGTGCCGAACGGTGGGGAATGAAGAAAACCAATTAGCCTAACGATGGTGTACAGAGGGTAATAAGTTAAGATAAGTAAAAGGATTAGTAAGAGGGCAAAGCAAATTACGACTGCTATTCACGACCAAACCAAGTATTTCATCGCCACTCCTACTTCACCTTTGTATTTCTCCGGAACACCCCGTATCACTACGAAGATCTACAGTTTATTGGATACTCCATCGTATGGTTATATACGAACTCGAAGGAACTTGTTCCAGTTCGGGGATGGATTGTGGTTCAGGAGAAATAAGAATAAGGTTTATTCAGTTGTCTTTTATCATCACCTTCTCTCAGGTTGCGAGTGCTCCTAGGATTAGGACAGTACACCCATTATGCTTATTGGATAGTCTTCTTCGAAACCATAGGCTGGTGCCGAACGGTAGGCAAGGAAGAAAACCATTTAGCCTAAGAGGGTGTATAGAAGGTAATGACTAAAGACATATGAAGGGATTTGGAGAGATGGCAAAGAAATATACGGTTACAGTTGTGAATCTGGATAATGGAAGAGGAATTACTAGGAATACCCGGATACCCCTACGAAATATTTTCATGTTTCAGTTTCACTGTGTACTGTTAAAAGAAAACTGATTTCCCAATTAGCCCTTGCTCCAGGGTATGTATTTACCAGGTTTGATTCTCACATCTGTATGATTTTACAGATGATGAGTGGGAGTAAGTTATTGGGAATTAGGTGATCATCCTCATTATATCGGGATTCGTTGTAATTGGTGATATTTGAGGAAGTCACCTGGGTTGTTTGCCGGACGGCAAATATTTGGTTTTGAATATCCGTTGTTATGCACCAATTTCAAATTGATATATCTGTACGTTTATTTTTTATAAAGTGAGATATAACTTTTTAAAATTTTGTCTATGATATTTACCTATATCAGTGGATGGTTAGGTAAGGAGCATTAAAACAGCGGTGTAATTCTTCTTAACCATAAGTATAGTTTTCAACCTACGACACACAGGGAATGAGTTATTAAACTCAGGGGACTTATACAGAGTATTGTATATTGTCTAGTGTCCATTAGGACAGTGTGGTTGGTACTCGTACTATATTCTGTTTACTTATGACTTCTCTAGTTTTTAGACATGTGTTTCGTAGAGATGCAAGGTCTAAGTTTTGAGAAGTTATAGGTATAAGAATAAAGTAGAGAACCAGGTGTTGCAAGTATCAGGATTCTTTAAGGTGATCGAAGATGTAAATACTTGTGTATGGTATTCAGTTAATAGTAATGATTAAGAGAAACTTGTTTTTCTTTCAGGTTACTCATATCTGGATGTATTCCTAAGTTGAGTAACGCTGATCGGCCTCCTTCCATTTAGTTGACATGCACTGGAGACAGCTGCATAATTTGAATCTGGTTCCAATTAAATCAGTGCCTCTGTTTCTATATTGGATATAGAATAGTTCATATCTTAACATTGTTAAGGTACGGGGAGTTGTCCGGCTTATGCTTAAAACCAGACTCTGGACAACTCAAGGCATGTTTCTGTAATGGCTGTTTGTGGGTTGACCTGGGCTATGATGAGGGTTGAATTTCTACCATCTGGAAGATCAATAGTGATATTGTTCTTAACTCGCCACAGTTTTAATGAATTTGGATTTTTTGAGAAAACAGTAGTGGGAGTATGGTAGAACTGGAAGTGGTTGCAGAACCACAAACGATTACTGAAAATTTGATATGAACCTAAAGATTCAATCTGGATTGACATTCCATTGGCCGCTCCACAGATATGGTGGGTAACCTCAGGCACGCGAGAGATACTTCGGTATGCTCAAAGACAGTGAAAGGGAGGTTCTTGTTTACCCAGACTAGCCATTGCTGTTGTTCCAGACTGTGAGACCCGGCAGGAGGATGAGTATGGCGTCGTTCTAGACTAGCTTTAGAAGTGTACGTGTATATGACTCTGCCAGAGGGTTGTCATAGTCAGTGGGAGCAGCGGAAGCATAGTGGACAAGTAGCTTATGTCTATTTATGGACTAAAGCAGATGTAGCGGAGATAGATCATCTATTTCAGATGTGACAGTCATAGCTTTGACTTCAACAGAATAGGGGATGGATCTGTTAAGAAGGTAGTAGGGTGTGATGTCCTGGTATTTGGATGACATACACAGAGTAGGAAGTGAAATTCCTATACTACGATCAGTTATACATTGGTTGTCACACAGTGGTTTCTCCACATAGGACATGGATATTATATCAGACATTCTGGTTACTAGATCTATGGTTTTAGATGTAGATTTAGGTAGTTTCCCAAATCTGGGTACTTAGACAGCATTCTAAAGGTGTTTTAGAATGGACGACTCCTGGCACGGCAGTGTACCTGCAGGTGATGGAGTCACCCTCTCTAAAAGTGTCTTACAGACTAAAAGAAAGAGGGATGTGCATGATTGGCAGATCACTTGCTTAGGCAATTGAGTCAATCATGAGATATCAAGTACCACACCAGATGTTGTTTTTGCACGAGCTGCAATAAGTTGATATTAATCTATCCTGGAGAAACGTTCAGAAGCAGTTTTAGAACATAAGTGGATGTTCTAGGGATATGATAACGGCAGCCTCTATTGGGGGACAGTTATCATTCCAGGCTTCCAAGGTGACCTGGATGACAGAGTAGCTGTCAGAGTTATAGTTTTCCCTCTGACAAGTGGCAGTATTTTGGACAGGTGGTCCAAGCGGATACTGAAGAAGGTATGGCGCAGGATACTGATTGGTTTTAGTTGACAATGCAGTCTAAGAAGTTTGGATTTGGAGTTCATTTATGAGCTAGGTCCAATCAGATATCCAGGCATATTCTAAGACAGGTATTGCTCATTTCGAGAGATGGCATTCTCCGCGAACTTGAGATAAAGAGAGACATAGAAAGAAACATCAAGGTGGATCCACTCACTGAGGCTATTCCTCGAACGCAATAGTTTCGTAAACGGGTTTTGTAAAACTGATTAGTAGAGAAGTTGGGTGTTCGGTATCACACGGGCTGTGAGTATGCGACATCGCAATAATTAGCCTTGAGTGCAAGTGGGAGATTGTTGGATATAGTGCCCTCGGAGTCAATTATTGGATCACAGGCATGTGATTGCAATGATTGAGGGAGGACCTATGCCGGTAGGACAGTCTTACTCAAGATGATAGTATCCTATCAGGTTTATCTTTATCATCGTGTAATGCTTTAGGTGACCTTACAGGTCACTATTGCGCGTTGATAGAGCCCTTAGGATTCTTGCTTGACGGCCAGCAGTATGATGGCGATCATATACGTGGGAGCTGGGGTCTATAAGCACATCTTTAAAAGGTCCCTAGTCGTAGGAGTTTTCGAGACAGGGAATTGATACTCCAGAGTAGACTAGTGTATACAGTCGAGACCCCGACGAGGGGTGGTGGCCGGTCTCACAAGCCACTGGTGTCAGTTGGTTCACCTAAGATGTATACAGGTGCTCATTGGGTTATGAGTACACCGGACAGGACTCGCCGGGAACATGCTAGTTAGTTTTATACCTGACGTCACATAGCAGTTCCCTGGTGACATGTGTACAGGTTAGTTCATCGACCTGAGATCGTCATTTGTCTTGTGTGAGTTCCCACTGTACTTTGATTACTACCCTACCACGGCTCAAAAGAGTCATGCAAACAGGTTTTAGTTGGGTACAGTCCCGAACCACATGGAGGCAGTGAGCGGATCGGCAGGGGTTCGTCTCTCCCAGTATTGGGGGTGAGGTCGCGCTGTGTCTAGGAGAGCCATTACACGAAGTCCTTGGCCAAAGAAGGAGATTTAACGGTAGGTATTCCAGTAGTATCTCAGGGTGTTCTGGGCTACACTCCGACACGACTTGTACCGCTTTTTGGGGTCTGACTTTTACCAACCCCCTAGGCCCGACATGCGATGCTCATAGACGAACGGACCGGACTGTACGGATATTGTCACTGACAGGCTCAGTAGGGTGTTAGGATGAGTTCACTCATCGACGTCCCTTTTGGTCAATACCTGGTAGCCCGTTACGTACGGCTAATACCTCTGACGTGCTAGTGGTTAAATCCACAGCCAAAGTATTGACGAGTCTTTAGAGTCCCCCACAGACAGTTTATCAAGTTTCGGGCGAAACATTATAGAGGCCGTATGATATATGGCAGGGTTCGATCTTATACGTGCGGTATTCCACGGATCATGATTGGACGAATCATACTAGAGGGCTTTGGTTTAAGCCAGATCCTAATATTAGATTTGTTGGATTACTTTAGTCTCATCGCATTCGCATTCAGTCGGAATGCGGATGCAGGTATGTATATACAGGTAAGGGGTATCCTTGTGATCCGTCACGAGTTACTTTAGATGTTGCCGTATCTTTTTATTGTTCCAAACATTTGGATTAATGTTTGGATAATGGAATTAATGAGCTAGAAATCATCATTAGATACATTAATGTGACATAGACATATACTATGACTCATGGTCTCTTTTTTAGCAAATATGTCACATTAATGGATTGATGTGTCTTGATTTGATGAAGTGAGAGAGAGGGGCTGCCATGACATATGGTTTTGTCTTGTATTATTTCTTTTTCACTCTCTCTCATTTCATGAAATCACAAGAAAAGAAAAGAGAAAGCCTTCTCTTCTTCTTCTTCTTCCTCTAGCTTGCATTCTCCATTAATGGCAATGTCTTTAACCTCCATCCAAGTAATGGATGCAAGAGGCAAAGTGATCACAAACATTCTCTACAACACCTTGGACACGTCGGCTAGCACACTTCGTGCCCGAGTTGCTTCGGATGAAGCGGGAGCCCGTAAAAAGACTCGTAGATGTGGTGCCCTTTCCGACGAGGAGATCGAGACCGGAGTTGCCGCGGGGAGCTTAGGATGGTGGCCAAAGACCGAAGGACACGGATCGATCGGTATAGCATTCTATCCCTTTCTCTAGTTAGCTAGTAGTAGGTTAATGGTCCGATCCGGGTTTATAGTCCGCGGTAGCACCGGTTTCTAGTTTGAAAAAGTTTTTGTTTCCGCATTTTGGCCTCGGACAGACGGCCGGGACGCTACCGTAGACTTACTCTTCTTTTTCTCCTTGATTTCATCAAACCACTCCTTCTTTGAATATACGTGAAAGGATACTCCTGAATCCATATACCACATATCCTCCTTCTTGATTTTATCATCACTAGTAATAAGCAAATTGTGCTCTATCTCGACATCGTGGGCTACGCTCGCATGATCTTCCTCTCTTTATCTCTTTAGATCATCCTAAATCCACCTTCTACTTAAGGAAATTAGACATATAGTGACCCATCTTATTGCAGTGATGACATGTTATTTTCGAAATATCTTCTGCAGGCCACGATATTTGATTTCTTCCATAATTGCTCTGTTCCTTCCTTCACTTCGGAGCCTCTCTTGTAATAAGTCCAGATGAATTAGATGATCTATTTAATGATTTCCTTCTTAATTCTTCATTTACGAGACAGTTTGTTTCCACGCTCATAGAAATAATTCCGTCAGGAGACGAATTGCTCAAAGAAACTACTAGAGTTTCCCAACTGCTCGGAAGGGAACTCAATACCATAAGCGCTTGCATCTCGTCTTCAAACGGCATTTTCATGACTGCAAGTTGATTCGTAATATTCTGAACTTTATTCAAGTGCTCTGCTATTAAGGAATCTTCCTGGAGCTTCAAATTCATCAATTCTCTCGTTAGAAAAGTCATGTTCGTAGCCGTTTTTCTCTCATAGAGATCTGTCAATTTCTTCCATAAAGTTTCTGCAGTACTTTCTGATGTTACATGGTGGAATACCGAATTTTTTATACATCCACGAATAAGACTCATCGCCATTCGATCCATCATCGTCCAATCTTCCTTAGACATCTTCTCTAACTTGGCGCCGATCTCATAAAGAGGCGCATCTAAACCTTTGAAGCACAATATGTCCTCCATTCTTGACTTCTATATTGACCAATTTGTGCTATTCAAACATACCATCATCATTGTGATTTGAGTTGTCTCCATTTTCGTCGTTTATTCTCTCAACCAAACTTCGATACCAATTTTTTAGGATTTTTTAGAAGAAAAGAAAATATAAAGCATAATCAAAACACAAAGAAATTATCTTCAAACTCCTTTACTTTATTCAATTTCAATACGAAATAAAAAATTCCCTTCTCTTCAATTCTGCTTCTTCATATCATACAAAATACTCTAATCAATCTAAATTTATAGGTGTAGAAAATGCTAAATCTATTTCTACTAGAATACCTAATTCAACTACTTTAGATATAATCAAATCTCCCAAACAAAACTTTAAATATCTTTCCAAACAAACTTTCTGAATTAATCCTAAATGAATCATCATCAAATCATTCCAAATAATCTACGGTTGTCCGATACAGATGTCTGCCTCAGAAATGTGCAGATGTCTGTAGTTCAAACTGGCTTTCCGTTGTTCGCTTTCACAGACGTCTGTGGTTTTGGGAAAGACGTCGGTGCCAAGTAACTACATGAAATTTAAAAATTGTCATAGAATTTAAGGACTAAAATTTCAAATACTATTAGCTACAATGTCATGCTGTAAGGTGTTGGATATAAATGCCCTAGAGGCCAGTATTGTATATGTATATATATGGATGCTAGGGATATATATGTACAGGATAATCTTGCTCAATTTATACTATATTATTTGACTTGTCTTTGATAGGATATGTGTATTTATTTCTATTGTTGTTATATCTAGCTTGCATATATTGATAAAGACTCGATACAGTAGTATACTATTATGGTTTGTCTTTATCTTAACATGGCGTATGTCATACTCGTTATTACATATTGCGGTTATATGTTGATAAAGCCCGTAGGATCTTGCTTGATTACCTGCGTTGTGATGGCGATCATACTTATTGGAGCAGGGTAGTCCATAAGTACATCCTTAAATGGTCCCTAGTCTCATGAGTATCGAGATTGGGCATTGATACTTCAGAGTAGACTAGTGTATACATTTCTAGCCTCGTCGGGGGATGATTGGTCCCGCGACCATTGGTCTGATGCATCTAAGATCGTATACAGGTGCTCACTGGGTGTGAGTACACTGGACGGACTCGCCGAGAACTTCCAGATGGTACTATACCTATCGTCAGATGGAAATTCTCAGGTGACATGTGTACAGGTTGGTCTTCGGATCAGAGATCGGCATTTTTCTTGTGTGAGTTCCTACTGAGCTTTGATCACTACCCTACCACGGCTCTACTGAGTCGTGCAAACAGGTTTTGGTTGGGTACAGTCCCGAGCCACATGGAGGCAGTGAGCAATGTTTACCGCCGGAAACCGGGAAGACAAACATCTTTCCTGAATTTGGGGTAGATGCTATTTGGATTTATCCGTCCACCTCTCCGAAGATACCAAGCTGATTTATGGCACCGTGCATCGGAGGTTTGGGCGGATGCGGCCGTTGTAGCAGACTTCGTCAGATTCCCCCTCGTTGGCAAGGGGTTTTTGATTGTGGGGACGCTCTTCCCTGCAGGCGCAAGCCCCTGCTGTTAATTACGCTACCGCATCGCGGTAGCCACTTTCTCCTTCTCCAGATGGTCACCTCGTGCCGTGTGTTTTATTTTATTTTTTGGTTGCCCGTGGATTGTATACGGAGACTAATTTATGTTGTCGCCCGTAGGGTGTGGATTAGTCCAAATCCGTATTTTCTTACATTTGGGTTTAAGGATCGTTAATCTCATTGAGATTAAGATCAACTTAAACGTTTGTTGAGGATACGTTAATCTAATTTTAGACTAAGATCTACTCAACAGGATTTTGGGATCATTTAGATCCAACAAAAGAGTATTTGGACTTTATCGTTTTAGTTTAGGGATATTGCGGTCCATAAGTTTAAGGACATCATAGTCCATAGAGTTTAAAGACATCATAGTCTGTGGGGTTTAGTTTAGGGACGTTGCGGTCCATAAGTTTAAGGACATCATAGTCCATGGAATGTCTGGTTGTCAGGACCCGCCACCTCTCTGAAGACGTTGAAGAATTACAACGACACATATAAGAGGAATGAAGAGATGTACCCTTGAACCAATGTTCATCAAAGATTTAATAATCTTGTTTAGGATTGAGTCCAATAAAGAGCGCATGGGCTCAGTTGATTATGAGTTTGGCCAACTTGGACTGAGCCCGCTGAGTCTCTGTCATTTCTCTTCTTTTTTTATAAGGTGTTAGACACTTGTTAGGACATAGTCCTTTCTCTGTGGACATACTGCTAAACATTTATTGGGGTACTGACACACATTTTCTTTTTGTTTTTTATTGAGTGTTGAACATTCTTTATGGCGCTGGGCTTTATTTAAAGAACACTTTGTGTTCTCTCAGCGCACACGTGAGGAGCACGTGGTGCGATTGGCGCTGAGCGCCAGACCTGGAGCGCTAAGGCGCTTCTTGTGAAATAGAGCACACGTGAGGAGCACGTGGTGCACTTGGCGCTGAGCGCCAAACCTGGAGCGCTGAAGCGCTTCTTTTGAAATAGCGCACACGTGAGGAGCACGTGATGCGCTTGGCGCAGAGCGCTAGACTTGGAGCGCTGAAGCACTTCTTATGAAATAGCGCACACATGAGAAGCACGTTGTGCTCTTGGCGCTGAGCGCCAGACTTGGAGCGTTGAAGCGCTTTTTTGGCAGCTCTGGTCAGTTCTGTGCTCTGAGAATTAAATTCTCGTTTATAAGAGATTTTATCTTATGGATCTAAGAACCAAGTTCTTCTTTTTATAAAGAGATGCTATGATCTCTTCTGTTTTTATGAAAGACTTTGTCTTGCAGATCTACGATCTAGAAAAAGAACTAAGTTCTTATTTCTTTCTATCAATAGATTCTATGATCTCTCTTCTTTTTATTTACCTTGAATAAGGTTCTTCTTCTTAGAGCTTGCTCTTCTCTTTTTCTTTTTTGAGAACTTGAAGTTCATGGGGGGGTTCCCCTCTTTTAGACTTGAATTCTTGGGTCCTTTATATAGGGGATGCCGATTTGTTGAATCAGTTAAGGAAATCTCTCATTGAGAGATCTTTAAATGATTTGGGAATTTATCCCACCATTGGATCTTTGATCCAAGGGCTTCTATTTTACAGAAGACATTTTTCTTGTTATTCATAAGATTAGGAAAATATTTTCCCATACGGAACTTATTCTGTATCTTGGTGATTTTTAATCACCATTGGATCTTTGATCCAACGGTGCTCTGATTTACAGAGCACAATCTTTCCTGTTTGGAAATATTTGAGGAGTGTTTCCTCAATCAGAATTTAATTCTGGTAATCTGATGATTAATCATCTTCGTTGGATTTTTGTTCCAATGGTGGAGAACTTTTAGTTCTGGCGCTGCCGCTCTCGTGCTTTGCACGTTAGGCGCTGCCTCAGAATCTTTTGACTCTTAGCACTAGCGCTCTCGTGCTTTGCACGTGAGGCGCTGCTTCAGAGTCTTTAGCACTGGCGCTCTTGGCGCTGGCGCTCTTGTGATTTACACGTGAGCGCTGCCTCAGAGTCTTTGACTGTTAGCGCTGGCGCTCTTGGCGCCAGTGCTCTCGTGCTTTACACGTGAAGTGCTGCCTCAGAGTATTTAGCACTGGCGCTCTTTGCGCGAGCGCTCTCGTGCTTTGCACGTGAGGCACTGCCTCATTACTGAAGGTGCCTTTTCACCTTCTTTCTCCGCTTTTCCTGATTCAGACTTCTCTTTCTCAATGCCTTCTCTTAACAGAGCTTGGAAACAGTTCCATCATGCACAGAATTTTTTGTACCTAGACTTAAATGTCTATCTTTATAATTTGAAGCAATGCTTCACTTCTCTCTCACTTTCAGAGAATCATCTTAACAGAGCAGAGCTATAGCTTGTAATTGCCCACATGCCCGCGGACAACCATGGAAGGTGCCTATTGGGAAAATCGTTCCTCGTTTTCCTGCACACTTGGTGAACCCTGCTCTTACGGATGACCAATGCGATACGGTGCTGTATGAGCTCTTGACTCGTAGAGGATCCCCGCTCCCCATCGACTCCATTTGGCTTCAGATGGTCTTCTTGTCTGTGCTCGATGACATCCCTCCTCATCTAGTGAAGATGACTCCGACAATGCTCGACGCCGCAGAGGACAAGATCGAGTGCTTTCACGAGGCACTTTTGATTACCACAGCTTTGAGGGATCGCTCTGTTCAGCTATTAAGCCAGATACGGGCTCAGCGGGTTGTTATGTCTGCCTTCGATGATGGGCACGGTGCTGACCGATGGGAAGCGACTGTTCGTGAAGGTCGCCACTTTGACATGGTGGAGAAGGCAGAGAGAAAGTTAGATAATTTTATCCATAGTTTTGTGAATCCCTGTACTTTCGATCCCATGTTTGGTGATCTATTTCCTGTAGAATAGAATATTCAATTAAATGCTTTCTTTTTGCCGTTGACCACCAAGTGCTCTCTTTCTAAAACCTGCTCTTTCTCTGATGTGTGCATGTGTGTGTATGAATGAGTCCGATTTCACACATATCTGTAAACGAAACTTAAACCGGTGTAAATAGGAACAAATAGCTCTTGGCCGAAGAATTTGACAGGAACAAATGCCCCCCATGAATTTGCCTACATAAGTATGTACGTGGGTGAAGTAGTGCAGAGTTATGCATGGCCATAGGATTGAGGGCTTAGGAGACAAGTTTAGGGTCCTTGTAGCCTAAGACTTCCCCATCTTCATGAGCCGTAAGGGTCTCAAGAAAGTTTTTTCTCTTTATGAGTCGAGAGGACCCCGTAGATGTATTTTCTCCTTAGGAATCGTGAGGATTCCTAGGTGTTCATCGCCTCTGTGAGTCATAAGGATCTCACCTGGGTATTTCTCCTTACGAATCGTGAAGACCCGTAAGTGGCTTCTTTATTTCCTTGGCGAATATGGCTTTGGTAAATGTGGTCCGCAGATAGTCCATCTTGATCTTCTTGTAGAGCAGCGATGGTTTAGAAAACAGGTTCAAATCTGCCACCTAAGACTTTTCAATTTTATGAGCCATGAGGGTCTCATAAAGACTTTTCTTCCTACAAGTCGAGAGGATCCCGTAGGTGTAATTTCCCCTTAGGGTCGTAAGGACTCCTAAGTGTGTTTTCTCTTGAGAGTCGTAAGGATCTCACAAGAGAATTTTTTGCTTACAAGTCGAGAGGACTCGTAAGTGGTTGTTTCCTTCCTTGTCGAGATTCGACTTTGGAGAGTGTGGCTCATGGATAGTCCAATTTGACCTCCTTGTAAGGCAACGATGGGTTAGGAGACAAGGTTAGGATCTGCCACCTAAGACTTTTCAACATTATGAGCCATGAGGGTCTCATAAAGACTTTTCTCCCTACAAGTCGAGAGGATCTTGTAGGTGTATTTTCTCCTTAGGAATCGTGAGTATTTTTAAGTGCGTTTTCTCTTAAGAGTCGTAAGGATCTCACAAGAGAATTTTCTCCCTTACAAGTCGAGAGGACTCATAAGTGGCTGTTTCCCTCCTCGTCGATGTTCGACTTCAAAGAGTGTGGCCCCTAGATAGTCCATCTTGATCTCCTTATAAGGCAGTGATGGTTTAGGAGACAAGGTTAGGATCTGCAACATAAGACATTTTAACTTTATGAGCCATGAGGGTCTCATAAAGACTTTTCTCCCTACAAGTCTAGAGGATCTCGTAGGTGTCTTATCTCCTTAGGAGTCGTGAGGACTTCTAAGTGCGTTTTCTCTTGAGAATCGTAAGAATCCCACAAGAGAATTTTCTTTATGCGCAGGGACACTAATTTCCCCGCAGGTCGAGACGAATCGAGAGATTCTCGCAAAGACACTGATTTCCTTACGGGTCGAAACGAATCGAGGGATACTCGCCAAAGACACTGATTTCCCTGAATCGAGAGGTCTTGCCAAGGACAATGATTTCCCTGGGGTCGAGACGAATCGAGAGATTCCTGCAAAGACACTGATTTCTTTGCGGGTCGACGCGAATCGAGAGGTTCTCGCCAAGGACGCTGATTTCCCTGAATCGAGAGGTCTTGCCAAGGACATTGATTTCCCTGGGGTCGAGACGAATCAAGAGATTCCTGCAAAGACACTGATTTCCTTGCGGGTCGTCGCGAATCGAGGTTCTCGCCAAGGACGCTGATTTCCTTGAATCGAGAGGTATTGCCAAGGACACTGATTTCCCTGGGGTCGAGACGAACCGAGAGATTCCTGCAAAGACACTGATTTCCTTGCGGGTCAACGCGAATCGAGAGGTTCTCGACAAGGATACTGATTTCCCTGAATCGAGAGGTCTTGCTAAGGACACTGATTTCCCTAGGGTCGAGACGAATCGAGAGATTCCTGCAAAGACACTGATTTCCTTGTGGGTCGACGCGAATCGAGAGATTCCTGCAAAGACACTGATTTCCTTGCTGATCGAGACGAATCAAGAGATTCCTGCAAAGACACTGATTTCCTTGCGGATCGACGCGAATCAAGATTCTCGCCAAGGACGTTGATTTCCCTGAATCGAGAGGTCTTGCCAAGGACACTGATTTCCCTGGGGTCGAGACGAATCGAGAGATTCCTGCAAAGACACTGATTTCCTTGCAGGTCGACGTGAATCGAGGTTCTCGCCAAGGAAACTGATTTCCCTGGGGTCGAGACAAATCGAGAGATTCCTGCAAAGACACTGATTTCCTTGCGGGTCGACGCGAATCGAGGTTCTCGCCAAGGATGCTGATTTCCCTGAATCGAGAGGTCTTACCAAGGACACTGATTTCCCTGGGGTCGAGACAAATCAAGAGATTCCTGCAAAGACACTGATTTCCTTGCGGGTCGACGTGAATCGAGGTTCTCACCAAGGACGTTGATTTCCCTGAATCGAGAGGTCTTGCCAAGGACACTGATTTTCCTGGGGTCGAGACGAACCGAGAGATTCCTGCAATGACACTGATTTCCTTGCGGGTCGACGTGAATCGAGAGGTTCTCATCAAGGACGCTAATTTCCATGAATCGAGAGGTCTTTCCAAGGATACTGATTTCTCTCAGGTCGAGACGAATCGAGAGATTCCTGCAAAGACACTGATTTTCTTACGGGTCGATGCGAATCGAGACATTATCGCCAAAGACGCTTATTTTCCTGAATGGAGAGGTCTTGCCAAGGACACTGATTTCCCTGGAGGTTGGTTGACTTGTTTCTGAGACGGAGTCATTGGATGACGTATTTCCGAGTCGGGGTCATTGGATGACGAATTTCCAAGACGGAGGACTTTTGCTGACGTATTTCTGAGATAGGGTCATTTGCTAACGTATTTCCGAGACAGAGGTTATTGGCTAACGTGTTTCAGCGACTAGGTCATTGGATGACTTTAGGTTGTCTATGAACCTTAGAGTCTTGGAACTGGGGACTTTGTCGTGGCTCTGTTTGGTGGTGTCGCATCCGTATCCTGCTGGAATGAGGAGGAACGCCGTTGCTGATTTTTAGGCTGTAGATGTTGCCGTTGAGATTTGGAAATAGGGACTTTGCCATGGCTCCGTTTTGTTGTGTCGCATCCGTGCCCTTCTAGCATGAGGAGAAACGCCGTTGTTGGTCTTCTGGGATGCAAATGTTGCTGTCGAGATCATGTTGTTCCCTTTCGTTTATGCCCATGGATTGTATACAGGGGTCAGTATGGACTTACCTGCAGGGCAAAAGTTTCATTCTTTCATTCTTTTTCTTTTATTTCTTTCCGCGATGCTCCATCATTTCAGCTTTTTATATCGCGAAAGTAGCGATTGCCCAATCATCTCGGCTATTTTTCGCGGTGCCCAATCATTTCGACTATTTTTCTTTTTACTCGCTGTTTCTTATTGCAAGTTGCCTAATCATTTCGGCTATTTTTTATATGCATATCTTTTACTTGCTGATTTTGTTGCAAATTGCCCTATCATTTCGAATATTTCATATGCATTTATGGCCCGCTGACTTTTCGCCGCGAGTATGGAACCTGGGATCTAATACCAATCTTAGCATCAGCATCGCTGCGACTGGAATATTCCCAGTAGCGAATCATCTTTTGCCGTGAAAAGACTTAGAATTTGATACCGATGTAGGCATCAACATCGCTACAACTGGGATATTGCCAGGAGCGAATCATCATTTGCCTTTGTCAACTTAAACAAAGATGGCTTAGCAAACAGGGTTAGGATCCTGTCAACTAAAGCTTTTGACTTCATGAGCCGTAAGGGTCTCATAAAGGTGTTTCTCCCTACGAGTCATGAGGATCTCATAGGTGCGATTTCTCCTTACGAATCGTGAGAATTCTTAAGTGTATGTTCTCTTGTAAGTCGTAAGGATCTTGCAAGAGTGTTTTCTCCTTGTAAATCGAGAGGATCTACAAGTGTTTGTTCATCAAACGAGGGCATTCCTCGTTGTCGGTGGGACTCGGCAAGGAAATGATTATTTATGCCCGTGGATTGTATACAAGGGTCAGTATTGAACCGCTTGTAGGGCAAACTGGGAAATGTGATGGCTTAAGAACGGGTCCAGATCCCTGTAGTTTAAGGCTTTTGAATTTTATGATCCGTGAGGGTCTCATAAGAGGGTTCTCCTTACAAGTCGTGAGGATCTCATAAGTGTAATTTCTCCTTGGGAATTGTGAGGAATCCTGAGTGTGTTGCTCCCTTGTGAGTCGTAAGGATTTCACACAGGTATTTTCTCCTTACAAGGTCGAGAGGACCTTGCAAGTGTGCATGAATTTTTTATTTTTTTTATTTTACAAGAGTCTGCGCCCTTTTGGGTTTTCACAAACATCGCCGGTGGTCCTGCTGTTTTTACTCACGGAGCCTTTCCGGGTTTTCATCCGTGCCTATTTTGCTTATGGACGTACTGTTTTTTTTTAAGAGTCTGTGCCCTTTCGGTTTTTCATAAACATCGCCGGTAGTCTTGCTGTTTTTACTCACGGAGCCCTTTCGAGTTTTCATCTGTCACCTTTTTTATTTTACGATTCTGTGCCCTTTCGGGTTTTCACAAACATCGCCGGTAGTCTTGCTGTTTTTACTCACGGAGCCCTTTCGGGTTTTCATCCGTGCCCATTTTTCTTATGGACATACCATTTTCGGGTTTTCATAAATATCGCCGGCAGTCTTGCTGTTTTTACTCATGGAGCCCTTTCGGGTTTTCATCCATACCCATTTTGCTTATGGACGTACCATTTTTTTTGCCATGTCGGCCTGGGGATGCCGGGGGTTTGTAGTAGTTTAAAGACGTTTTGGTCCGTCGCTAGTTTTAGGACATTGCAGTCCATTGTTAGATTAGGGATGTTTCGGTCCGTCGTTAGTTTTAGGACATTGCGGTCCATAACTCATCTTGTATGCATGTGTATTAGTCACGCGACGGGATACATATCGATAAAGTGGGATACACCCATTTAGGATGTGATTTGGTTTGGTTGGGGTGTCTTGTGATACATCCCTACCGTGACTTCTTCCACTTGACATCGACGCCTGACTTTTTCGAATATGGCCATTTGCGTTCTCGATCAACTTTGGTCTTCTGACGGGCTTCGGTTAGCGGCACGTCAATCATCTCATCGGACGGTTCCAAAGATTTTGGTGCCGATTCTTCCCCCAGCTCCTCTATGTTATCTCCTAATGCTGAGTGAGCATCTTCATCATTTAGTGATGAATGAGAAATCATGTGACAACTTGCTACGTAATCCTCGGGTTCTTCTGACGCGTCGTCTCCCTCGTCAATGTCATTGCCTATGTTCTCAAGGATATGGTTGAGAAACTCATGGAGTGTGACTGGGGTCCGTGCTTTCTGGTTGTATTCCTCCAGCGCATCAATATGCTTTTTGTAGGTCCGTGCGCTTATCATCAGGCTGCGCGGGCTTCTTGATCTTCTTCTTATTTTTCGAAGACTTTGACGGCTGGACCTGGGTATTTTGCCGATTGCTACCAATTCTTGGTATCGGGCGGGGCTTCAGCACTCCCTCAATGATCTCGGGCTCTAGCGGGCTTTTCCATCTGATTGCGGGGCATGCTTGAAGATCCTTCAGTATTCTTTTCGTTTTTGCCGAAAGAACTACTTCCCATGGAGCTTCCTCTATGAATGAGCATGATGCCCTCAGTGTGTCTACCCTTTTAGGAGTGTGTTGTTGTGGCAGATTCACCTTCCAGTTTTTAGACAGTGCGAACTTGCCCTGTTGGTACTGGTCTTCAACCTAAATTTTGAAGACGTAACAGTCTTCGATCGGATGGCCTAATATTCGGTGGTAGAGGAAGTAATTGGGATTGTTGACGTCATTCAATTGCGGTGGGTGTCTCGGCTACGGTATAGTGATGAGCTCGTTGCGCGCTGCCAATTCGAACAGTCTCCTTGTTTTATTTCGAGGAAACGAGTAAGGACGTCTCAACTTCTCATCGAGGGATCACCGCTTGTTGCTTTGGCGAACAACCGGTCTTGGGCCACTCGGATGTTGTTGAGCGTTGGCGACGAAGGTTGCTTTCCCTTTGCCATTTTCATTTCGCGGCTCCGTTCTTAAGGATGACGGTCTATGGTCCATCTGGTCTATTTGGGCCAGCTTGTCAATCAAGGCCTGGAAGGTAGCCGGCTTGAAAAACATCATGAACTGGGATATGGTTGCCTGCGAATCGAGGGTACCTACGAACATGCCTACTAAAGGAGCTTCTTCGATGTGTTGTTCGCATTTTGACCATAGGTTCCGCCACCGGATTGCATACTGAACCCATGTTTCTCCCGGCTTCACCCTGGAATTAATCAATGCCGTGATTGGGGTGCGTTTGCTAGCGCTTGCGAAACGCTGGGTGAATAGCAATTCCATCTCCGTAAAAGTTTTGACGAAGTCATTGGGAAGCTCTGAATACCATTCGAACGCCGTCTCTGCCAAGCTGCAGACGAATTAGCGAAGCAGTAGCTTATCGTCGCCTCCAGTGTTGCCGCACAGAGCCCTGAACTGAGCGACATGTTGATAGGGATTGCCTGTCCCTTTGTATACGTGGAACTTAGGAATCATGTATCCTGGCGGGTACTTAATCTGATCGTACCAGCTTGGATATGGTCGTCGAGTTCTGACGATTTGGCCAGCGACTTCGTTCGCTTGATGAGCTCATATCTGTTGAGATATATAATTATCGAGCGCAGCTTTCGAGATTATTTCCCCCTTTGCAGCTGAAAAGGCCGGAAAAGGGTTTGATATCTCCCCTCTATAGTCTTCAATTATGAAGATCTTCGGCTGGAGGGTCTGGCTGGATCATCATGCCCACCATATCTTGGAACAAAAGCGCTATTTGTTTTATATTGGCCGCTTGTTTCGCGGCCTCTTTTTCTTTCATCTCGAGGATTCTGCGGAAGAATTCGGCATCGGTTTCCTGTTCCTGACGCTGCACCGACGATGTTTCCGTGCTTTCTTTTGGCCCAGTGAGTGCGGCCTGTTCATATCATAATTTTGCATTATTATATTCCCCATTCTTAATCATTTTACAAATAAATAGGTGCTTTTGATCCATGTCTGCTAAATAGTTGCAGGTTACAGGTTCTCGGAACAATACAGTGAAAATGGTGAAAAGACGCTACAAAAGTGAGACTACAACCAACAAATATAAGAATCTTTATCATGCCTACAGTTTGAGAGACAAATGAAGATCAATGAACAATTTCACAAAGTACAAAGGCAGCGCAAGATTCAAGAATTCAACACGAAGCGAACGGTAAAAGTCCACAACATTCTGCACTATGGAAATCTGGAAGAAACTAAAAGACATTCTGAGAAACCAAGTGAAGAAACCAGAAGCCAAATGCAACATGAAGCAGCCCTAGAAAAATGAGAAAGAGATTCCACTATATGGCCGCGGAACCGCGGCCAAACCATGCTTATAGCCGCGGATCCGCGGCCGTGCTGTGTACGTGACGGAGCGTGTCGGTGCGTGTCGATGGAGTCGGTGCGTTGACCCGGTTTTCTTAGGATATTTTTGTAATTCTAGATATGGATCAGATGTAAATCCTAGAATTTCTATTCTCTATAAATAGGAATCCTACAGCTCTTTTTGGGGCATGCCTCTTTTTAATTCTTAGTTTAGAATTTTTCATTCCCTATAAATGTTCAAAGAGTGCATCAAATAAAAAGTAAGTTTTTCTTTATCTTGCGCTATAAATGTTCAAAGAGTGCATCAGATGAAAATCTCTCACCCCTTTCTTATCCGTTATACATTTTAAATAGGACTGTATGCATACATACACACATCGCTCACTATGGCACCCTATCCCAAGAGGTAGCGGTGATACCAGAGTTAAAGACCGGTTGTATATGTTTTCCATGGAGGTTAGGGTAACAGTTAAGAAAGGACGGACAAGGACGTAGAGGAAGAAACCTAGTTTCTTCCCGATCGTGCTAATCCCCTTTGTTAACTTTTACCTTAACACCTAAAAGTTCTTAATTAGGGTATAGAAAGCGGTGAGAATAATTGATTTTTCAAACCAACCTAAACCTAACCCTAGCAAGGTTTTAATCCTAATCAAACTCAACTTTAGTTTTTATTGATAATCAAACCTACCACAATTAGAATTGACTTGTTAGAACAACTAGAAAATACACAAAATCCCTGTGGACCGACCCGTACTCAACCGGCTAACTACCAAGCGACACCGTTCTTGATTGCGGTTAATTCTTTGATCACAACTAGCGTAAGCACCAAAATAACATACCAATCAAATGGCGCCGTTGCCGGGGATGGCGTAGTTATTTTCTTTTTGTAATTTCGGGTTAATTGAAAATTAAAAAAAAACATAAAAACAAAATATAAAAAAAATTATCATCTTGTTATTTTTTGAAGGGTTTTCGTTTGAATTGTGCAGGATCGAAAAGACGAACAAATTCAGATATGGAAAAATCCAGTGAGCAAAACAGCAAACAGCAAATCTGAACAAACAGAGGAGAACCACAACAGAGAAGCAGAAGAATTTTGGAGATCTGAACCGCTAAGTCAACCGCGGAACCGCCGCATTTACCTGCCTTTGACCGTAGATCCGCCGCGGCTTGCTGACGTCAGCAAGCCAAAACTTCTCTGTAAGCATCTTTTCTTCTCTGTAACCCCCTGATCTCCTCTGGAAAAAAAATTCCTGCAGGGTTCTTTGCGCAAAAACTTCTCCCCCTTCTCCAATAACTTGATCTTGTGCAGGGTTCTTTGCGTCGCAATAAAAAAAAATTGCAAGTGTTTTGCGTTTACTGCTTTGCATTTTTAAAACTGACTTTTAAGGGGCTTTAACACCAATCCAGATTGGGTGGGGATTTCATTACCCTTCCTAGGACCCCGAAAATCACAAAATGCATTTTGCATTAACCTTCGAGTTAATTAAAAAAGATTAGACTCGGCCTATAAGGACTGTCGCGCTCAATAGGACAAAGAAAAAGTTGTAGGCATCGGCCGTTTATCTAAACCAGACTTTGTGGTGCCTAGGCTAGACAAGTAGGAAAGGTAATTTTAAAAGGTTCGTCTCACGGTGATTCGTGAGCGGATCCCTCCTTTCTTTACTTGTGCTTACCTGGCCACAATTGGCGGTGAAGAGGCGATTTGAGGATCTCACAACTTGCCCTTTGGAACGGTTAGGAGCAGTCTAGTTGACCTAGGAGACCCTAGATCTAGGGTTGATTGTGCATATTGTGATTGCTTTAACGTGTGTCTAAACTTCTTATTAAAAATCTTTTTGCAAAAAACTCCTTATAAAAAAAACACAAAACAGAATATTTTTACAAAAAAAAAACTTGCCAATTTGTCGCTAGATATCCTTTGCACCCCACTTGCACCCAATTTCTTCCATTGACGTTTTCTTACTCCCACCTTCTGTTTTTACCTTTTGACTACACTACACCTCTTTAGTGTATGTCCAGTTGGACTAGGGACACTAGCGCCTATTTAGTCCATGTCTCGTTAGTGCCAACTGACAACACTTTCGATTCCGAAGTCGAAATTCCATCCACTTCTTTACCTTCATCTTCATATTCATCATCTTCTAAGGAGATGTCAGGATTCAATCCTAACAACCCCTTACTTACGGGACTGATTCCACCTCCACTAGGTGCGAATAACCCACCACACCCTCCTGTCGAAGCACCCCAACGAATCCCGCTCCAGGATCTTTTCTATCCCATCCGCACCGCACTTCCCACTTGTCTTTCACTTCCACCAGCTAATAAAGATAACTTTGAGATTAAACCCCACTTCATCAACATGTTGCCCAAATTTCACGGGCTGGAATCCGAAAATGCCTACATCTTCATTAACAAATTCCAGAATGTTTGCGTAATGATGAAGACCACACAACTTTCTGATGATGTTATAAGGCTACGTGTCATTCCATTCACTTTATGTAACCTAGATGAAAAATGATTATATAGCACAGCATCACACTCCATAAAAAATTAGGAAGAGTTTGTTAAGGCTTTTCTAAAAAAAGTTTTACCCACACCACAAGACAGCGAGAATTCGCAATGAAATTATTCAATTTTCGCAGCTTTCTTCCGAACCTTTTTGGAAGTGTTTTGAAAGATTTAAGGACTTACTTGTTCAGTACCCTCACCACGGTATCGAGAATTGGCAACTTTGCCAAACTTTATACGAAGGACTGAACCCAGCAACTAAGCAGTTGTTGGAAACCATTTATCAAGGTCACTTTCTTACAAAATCTAGCGAGGAAGCTTGGCAATTTCTCGATGATCTTGCTGAACAAACACTTCAGTAGGAAAGCACCAAGACCACCTCATCTACTTCATCAGGTCAGTCTAGGGCAGGCATACATCAACTTGATAAGTCAATTGCAATGAAGGCCGAAATGGCTGCACTGACGAAAAAACTTGAAGCAATTGAGAGCAAATTCTCATCGCCTTCTCCTGCCCCTGCTTTACCCCCACGCACAGTTTGTGCTTGTTGTTCGGATCCGTCCCATCTTACTGAAGAGTGTCCTTACAATCCACCTGTTCAAGGACAAGATCAAGTCAATGTCGCCTTTCAGCAAAGACAAAGAAATGATTCATACTCTTCAACTTACAATCCTGGTTGGAGGAGCCACCCAAATTTTGCTTGGAATCAAAATCAACAACAATTCCAAGGCAACAACAACTTTCAAAGGCCTCCTCCACAACAACAAGCCCCTCAACAAACTCAATATCAGCAATCTTTCCAACCCCAACCTTACCCAAACCAAATGAACAATTTTGTACCCAACAACTCTTATCCTCAAAAAAATTTTGTTCAGCCAAATAACGATAAGGTTTCCTCGCTGGAACGAAGTTTGGATGCATTTTTAAAACAATCTAAACAATCCGTAGCAAGATTGGAGACTTCTATTCAGTCTTTGGTGCAAAACAGTGCTTCACATGATCAGAGCATCAAATCAATTGAGGCCGAAATTGCACAACTGAATGCTGCGTTAAGAGAACGAGAAAAGGGAAAGCTTCCGTCTCAACCATTGCCAAATCCTGGTCACACACACAACGCACATGTTGCTTATGAACAACAAAATCATAATGTAAATACTGTGACCACGTTGAGATCTGGAAGAGTTTTGCACAATAATGTGGGTATTAGTGATGACACCCCGGCCGCCGCTTCTTCATCTTCTTCATCTTCTTCTTCTCCATCTTCTTCATCTTCTTCGTCAGAGCCTGTTCTTCATTCTTCATAAGGCTATACTTCTTCTAATTCGAACGGACCCACATCTCACTTCATGAAAAAACCAACACTGGGATCCGTTCCAACTCCGCAATCTACTCCACAAACATTGGACTCAACAGATTTTCAAAATATTCCATTTCCAAACAGGTTGAGATCCAATAAACAAACTCCACAAATGGAGAAGATCATGGAGTTATTCAAACAAGTTAGCATTAACATACCTCTCTTGGATACAATCCAACAAGTCCCTTCTTATGCTAAAATCTTAAAGGACTTATGCACCAAGAAGAGGAAGTCTCAAATACCCAAGAAAGTATTCGTAGCTAGTGCCGTGAGCAATGCTATTAACCAACCTGTACCTTTGCCCCAAAAACGAAAGGACCCTGGCTGTCCTACAATTTCAATAACAATTGGGGATAAGAATATAAATCGCGCACTTTTAGATCTTGGTTCCAGTGTTAACTTGCTTCCTATTCCATTTATGAGCAATTAGGCGTTGGAGAGTTGAAACCCACTCATTGTACTCTCCAAATGGATGATCGATCCATCACCCATCCTAGAGGTGAGTTAGAAGATGTGTTGATCAAAGTAGGGGACTTCATATTCCCCGTTGATTTCATTGTTATGGACATACATCCTGTGGCTAACCCACGGAACCAAATTCCGGTGATCCTCGGTCAACCATTTTTGGTCACTTCCAATCCTGTAATCAACTGTCGTAATGGCTCTATGACTCTATCCTTCGGGAAGATGTCAAGTGAGTTCAACATTTACAAGATAGGAAGTCTGCCCTCCGAGCCTAATGCTAATATACTTGATTTTTGCTCGATCCAAGAAATCACGCAGGAGGACTATGAGCTCGAAAAATTTCTGTTCGATCATAGCAGTTTTGACGCCACTAGTGCGTTCCCCCTTAAATCTGACACAGTTTTCACAACCGATAACGATTACGAGTGTTTCACTTTTTTAGACAATTTTGAAGACTCACCATCCGAGTTTGAGTCCTTTGAATTTTTGGATGAGTTAGTTGAACCATCCGAATCGGTTGCTTACAGTCACTTCGAACCATTGTTGGAATTCTTCGAGTTCGAGACAGTTTCACCAATTTTACCTTCAATTGTTTCGCCTCAAAAACTCGAACTAAACCTATTGCCGTCTCACCTTAAATACGCTTACTTAGGTGAGAATGAGACCCTTCCTGTTATCATATAGGCCTCTCTAGCCCTCGAGCAAGAGAAAGCCCTTTTAATGGTCTTACAAAACAATCGGCAAGCTTTTGGATGGACTATGGCGGATATCAAAGGGATTAGTCCTCTCATAGTTGAACATCATATACATATGATGGATGATGCCAAGCCGGTAAGGGATCCACAAAGACACATCGAGGATTTTGTGGTTAATCAATCTCCACCTATAGAAGTTGAACCACCACCCTTTCTTCTCATAAAATACGAGAATGCCAATATTCCACTCATTTCTGATCATTCACATTCTCGTTTTTATTTATCATCACCTCTTATCTCCTCACATTCACGTTCACGCAAACCCTTTCCATACCACCACTTATCTCTTCCCCACTTTTTCTTGGCTGTATATAACATGTTCTCCCACCGACCTATACGTTAAACTGATAAATTCTTCAAATGGTTGGTGTTGACTTTTGGTCTTTGCAAAGTTTCGTATCGACCAATAACTTTGAACCCCATCTTTGAAAGCTTAACATTATTTAACTCAAGTTTTGGAGAGTATAATTTTGCTCTCGAAAATAACATAAAAAAATAAAAATTTGAAAATAAAAAAAATGGGTGTTTTTGTAAATTTCCAGATTTAATAAAATAAAATAAAATTTTTATTTGCAAATAATTTCCTCTTTTTAGAGGGGTTTATTTACAAATAGCCAACACGTCCCCGCCCGAACACCTAGCTCCAGCTCGACCGCGAGCGAGGGAGAGCTCACCCCCTTAGAACATGCAAATTTAATGAGAAGAGCTATTAGGGGGATTGACGAGTTGAGGGGGATGATGAGAGAGCATGATCGGCGTTTGACTGAAGTAGAGAAGGGGGTCCGAACCCTGCTAGCTAGGGAGGAGTGTTCCCGTTCACGCTCAAGGGGGCAGCGTGGAGCCGAGCAGTGCGGGCACTGCATTTGGTAAGTTTGGGGGAGAAGGTGGATGTAAATAGTTATCATTTGCATTGCATAGTTTGTTTGTTTTTTTAAATTTTTGTATATATTTTTTCTTTTTCTTTTGCATGTTTTATTCTGCATTACATCTTTATAAAAAAAATTATAAAAATTGAAAAAATAAAAAAATATATATATAAAAAGAAAAATCAAATAAAAACTGAAATTTTTTAAAAATTATAAAATTTGAAAAATTCAATTTTGGCCATAATTGACTTAAGTTTAACAAGACGGTTAACTAGCTAGAAAAAACTAGATCCTCGACTTAGTAAATTAAAAACCCTAAAAATAATCTTTCTTAAAATTTAACGGTAGAAAATATATATCCTTGTAATTTACTTAGAAATAGGAAAATTTTGAGTTCACTTCTTGGGCTAAGTCAAAATAAAGAAAGAGTATTGATATTTTTATGAAAGTGTAAGTCTGAAAAATAATTCCTAAGCTTAAGTCTAAATTCTGAAAATATATACCCTGCAACTTGCACAAACACGAACCTTGAAACTTGGAATAGTAGAGAAGACCTTGAAATGCTCTTGTCTAAAATCCTTAGTATGAAGGAAAATAAAATTATAAGTGTGAATAAAGAGATATAGAAAAAATGAACACTGGTTTTGTAATTACTTAAGGCTGCATAAAATAAAAAAATATATAGCGAGGGTGCTTTATCACCTAGTGCCTTAGACCAACTGGTTTGGGAGTCACTGCTAAAAGCCTTAGGTATTACAAGACGAGAAATTACGCCTTAATACGCAAACACATTTTGTAATCGGTTGTTAGTACCTCAAGAAGTATTAACGGTCGCATGAAGGATGTGTGAGCAATTTCATCTAAAAATTCACCAACTAAAAATACTTTAGACGATGGACAAGAGTATAAGAGCTTGAATTGAATTTCCAAGTGTAAGGATGATACATACACATATGTAGGGGTATATGATTGGGGTTTGGATGAGAAATAGAAATGAAAAATAGGATTTATACCTTTAGTAGAGATGATAAAAATTCCTAAGTTGAGATGGAACCTTAGAAGGAAAACTCAAAAGATGCTAAAAGCTAAATAAATTTACAGAACATATACAATCTTAAGTTAAATGATAAGGAAACGTGAAAATATGGGTTGATAATTTCTGAGTCGAAAATAATAGAATTTCTTGCTAGAACACCGAATTGAAGAATAAAATTCAATAGGCCAAATTGATAGGATTTTGTGGGTAGTATCCGCTGAAAACCCTCAGGAAACAACACTCCTCCTACTAGAGACACCTAGAGGTTTAACGGCTTGTTGCACAAGCTCATTGCAATCGCGTTTCCTTGCGAAAGTGAGCTTAGGTCTTTTTCGAGAATAAATTGGTTTTGCTCGGGACGAGCAAAAAGATAAGTTTGGGGGTATTTGTTCATATCATAATTTTGCATTATTATATTCCCCATTCTTAATCATTTTACAAATAAATAGGTGTTTTTGATCCAAGTCTGCTAAATAGTTGCAGGTTATATGTTCTCGGAACAATACAGTGAAAATGGTGAAAAGACGCTACAAAAGTGAGACTACGACCAACAAATAAAAGAATCTTTATCATGCCTACAGTTTGAGGGACAAACAAAGATCAATAAACAATTTCACAAAGTACAAAGGTAGCGCAAGATTCAAGACTTCAACACGAAGCGAACGGAAAAAGTCCACAACATTCTGCACTGTGGAAATCTGGAAGAAACTAGAAGACATTCTGAGAAACCAAGTGAAGAAACCAGAAGCCAAATGCAACATGAAGCAGCCCTAGAAAAATGAGAAAGAGATTCCACTATATGGCCGCGGAACCGCAGCCAAACCATGCTTATGGCCGTGGATCCACGGCCATGCTATGCACGTGACGGAGCGTGTCGGTGCGTGTCGGTGGAGTCGGTGCGTTGACCCGGTTTTCTTAGGGTATTTTTGTAATTCTAGATATGGATCAGATGTAAACTCTAGGGTTTCTATTCTCTATAAATAGGAATCCTACAGCTCTTTTTGGAGCATGCCTCTTTTTAATTCCTAATTTAGAATTTTTCATTCCCTGTAAATGTTCAAAGAGTGCATCAAATAAAAAGTAAGTTTTTCTTTATCTTGCCTTAGTTATTTTAATTTCTTTTCTGCCCTAGTTAATTAGTTATAAATTTCTTATCTGCCGTAGTTGTTAAATTAAAATCATAAAAATGAAATCTTTTATCAATTCCCTAATGAGTGAGTAGTTCCTCACTTGTTAGGGTTAGGCTTAGGGAAGGTTTGAGAGATGAAAATCTCTCACCACTTTCTTGCCCGTTATACATTTTAAATAGGACTCTATGCATACATACACACACCGCTCACTATGGTACCCTATCCCACGAGGTAGCGGTGATACCAGAGTTAAAGACCGGTTGTGTATATTTTCCATGGAGGTTAGGGTAACAGTTAAGAAAGGACGGACAAGGACCTAGAGAAAGAAACCTAGTTTCTTCCCGATCGTGCTAATCCCCTTTGTTAACTATTACCTTAACACCTAAAAGTTCTTAATTAGGGTATAGAAAGCGGTGAGAATAATTGAGTTTTCAAACCAACCTAAACCTAACCCTAGCAAGGTTTTAATCCTAATCAAACTCAACTTTAGTTTTTATTGATAATCAAACCTACCACAATTGGAATTGACTCGTTAGAACAACTAGAAAATACACAAAATCCCTGTGGACCGACCCGTACTCAACCGGCTAGCTACCAAGCGACATCGTTCTTGATTGTGGTTAATTCTTTGATCACAAATAGCGTAAGCACCAAAATAACACACCAATCACGGCCATCTACGTTAGCATCTCTTGGAGCATTTGTTGTTATTGCTCCTGAACCTTTGTCACAGACCGTGTGAGTGGTCGATGGCCCGTGGAGATACGACTATCTTCTTTTCCTAAAGCCATGTAAATGGTGTGCATAACCATGCCCCCAGACTTGGGGCGTTTGGATTTAGTGCCTTTGAGCTTTGTCGTGGACACAGGGATTTTCTCCGGCCTTCTTCTTTTGTGGTCGGTCGAAGTTGAGGGGGCCGTTGTAGTGGGCACCCAAGTAGATGACACCTTCTGTAGGATGACAGGGTGGTCCTTCTCTTGCCGAACCTTCATTTTCTTTGGTCGGTGGGAGTAGTCTTGGTTAACCACAGAGTCTTGGGCCCTTCGCCAGACCCTATGAATTTTTTAGGACAACCGCTGAGGGGGCTGCTTTAGCTTTGCCTTTGTAGCGTTCTCTACAGGTGGAGGAGATCTTTTCAACACAGCAGTTGGAGAGTTTTTGTGCACCTTCCTAAGTGGTTCAAAGTTGTTCCCAGTTGGAACAGCAGCATCAATTTCCACCAATGGAGCTGGTGGAGTCAGTCCAGAAGGGGAACTACCCCCAGCTTTCCTCACTCGGCGCCAGTGGCGACGTCGAGCGCGTCTTGCAGATGGAATCACCTCCATTGTTAGGGTAACTGCATCGTGCTTCATGCTTTGATGAGAAACTGCTGTTGGTGTCAGCCTATCAAAGACCGACGTCCGTTGAGAGGGGATGGCCAACTTGTCGAAGGCAGACTTTCGAGCAGGGGTAGCAGCCTTGGTGACTTCGCCTAGAGCGGGAGTTGGAACGGCCAGTCTTATGAAGACCGACCCCTTAGTAGGAGAAGTCTCTCTGAAGACTTCATTTACTGGAGCATGGATGGCTATCCATTTCGGGATAACCCCTTCAGGTATTGCGGGCTTCTTCATGGGCCCATTGGAGCTTTGGCCCAATCTGTTAAAGACCGAGGCGTTGGATTTGGGCGATCCGTTGAGAGGGGTCTCGGTAGTTGCAAACCGATCAAAGACCGACTTCTTTGGAGCTTCTTGCAATGGCACTAGGGCGTTGAAGCTCATTGGCTGGAGCATGGTCCAGAAGAACAGTCCAGTGGTGGCCTGAGTCATCTGTTCCACTGGTATGGCAAAGATGGAGGCCGCTTGGGGCCCATAAGCCACTCCTCCGGCGAGAACGGAGTGGGAGTTGTTGTTGCAGCTGGTGCAGTTGGAAGCCATTTTCTCTGCACGGGAGCAAGACACCAAATCTTAGTACCTCAAATCCAAAGGCAACCATATTAAACTGCGATTCGTTCGCAAACACGACACACGAAGTGTGGAGTGGAAAGAGGAAAAGGTCCCACCGGGTGTGCCAGAATCTGTTTACCGCCGAAAACCGGAAAGACAAACGTCTTGCCTGAATTTGGGGGCAGATGCTATTTGGATTTATCCATTCACCTCTCCGAAGATACCAAACTGATTTATGGCACCGTGCATCAGAGGTTT
The DNA here is from genome assembly GCA_030015575.1 of Agapanthus africanus. Classification (NCBI taxonomy): domain Eukaryota; kingdom Viridiplantae; phylum Streptophyta; class Magnoliopsida; order Asparagales; family Amaryllidaceae; genus Agapanthus; species Agapanthus africanus. The sequence goes on along the minus strand of CM057342.1, from coordinate 694,406,895 downwards.
GGGCGGATGCGGCCGTTGTAGCAGACTTCGTCAGATTCCCCCTCGTTGGCGAGGCTTTTTTGATTGTGGGGACGCTCTTCCCTGCAGGCATAAGCCCCTGCAGTTAATTACACTACCGCATTACGGTTACCACTTTCTCCTTGTCCAGATGGTCACTTCGTGTCGTGTGTGTTTGTTTTATTTTTTGGTTGCCCATGGATTGTATACGGAGACTAATTTATGTTGTCTCCCGTAAGGCGTGGATTAGTCCAAATCCGTATTTTCTTAGATTTGGGTTTGGTTTAGGTTTAAGGATCGTTAATCTCGGTGAGATTAAGATCAACTTAAACGTTTGTTGAGGATACGTTAGTCTAATTTTAGACTAAGATCTACTCAACAGGATTTTGGGATCATTTAGATCCAACGAAAGAGTATTTGGACTCTATCGTTTTAGTTTAGGGACATTGTGGTCCATAAGTTTAAGGGCAGCATAGTCCATAGAGTTTAAACACATCATAGTCTGTGGGGTTTAGTTTAGGGACGTTGTGGTCCATAAGTTTAAGGACATCATAGTCCATAGAATGTCTAGTTGTCGGGACCCGCCACCTCTCTGAAGATATTGAAGAATTACAACGACACATATCAGAGAAATGAAGAGATGTACCCTTGAACCAATGTTCATCAAAGATTTGATAATCTTGTTTGGGATTGAGTCCAATAAAGAGCGCATGGGCTCTGTTGATTATGAGTTTGGCCAATTTAGGATGAGCCCGCTGACTCTCTATCATTTCTCTTCTTTTTTTATAAAGTGTTAGACACTTGTTAGGACATATTCTTTTCTCTTTGCACATACTGCTAAAAATTTATTGGGGTACTGACACCTACTTTCTTTCTTTTTTTTTTGAGTGTTGAAAATTCTTTATGGCGCTGGGCCTTATTTAAAGAACACTTTGTGTTCTCTCAGCGCACACGTGAGGAGCACGTGGTGCGCTTGGCGCTGAGCGCCAGACCTGGAGCGCTAAGGCGCTTCTTGTGAAATAGCGCACACATGAGGAACACGTGGTGCACTTGGCGCTGAACGCCAAATCTGGAGCACTGAAGCTCTTCATTTAAAATAGCGCACACGTGAGGAGCACGTAATGCGCTTGGCGCTAAGCGCTAGGCTTGGAGCGCTGAAGCGCTTCTTATGAAATAGCGCACACGTGAGGAGCACATGGTGCGTTTGGCGCTGAGCGCCAGACTTGGAGCGTTGAAGCGCTTCTTTGGCAGTTCTGGTCAGTTCTGTGCTCTGAAAATTAAATTCTCATTTATAAGAGACTTTGTCCCATGGATCTAAGAACTAAGTTCTTCTTTTTATGAAGAGATGCTATGATCTCTTCTGTTTTTATGAAAGACTTTGTCTTTCAGATCTGTGATCTAGAAAAAGAACTAAGTTCTTATTTTTTTCTATCGAAAGATGTTATGATCTCTCTTCTTTTTATTTACCTTGAAGAAGGTTCTTCTTCTTAGATCTTGCTCTTCTCTTTTTTTTGAGAACTTGAAGTTCATGGGGGGTTCCTCTCTTTTAGACTTGAAGTCTTTAGTCCTTTATATAGGGGAGGCTGATTTGTTGAATCAGTTAAGGAAATCTCTCATTGAGAGATCTTTAAATGATTTGGGAATTTATCCCACCATTGGATCTTTGATCCAAGGGCTTCTATTTTAAAGAAGACATTTTTCTTGTTATTAACAAGATTGAGAAAATATTTTCCCATATAGAACTTATTCTGTATCTTGATGATTTTTAATCACCATTGGATCTTTGATCCAACGGTGCTTTGATTTACAGAGCACAATCTTTCCTATTTGGAAAGATTTGAGGAGTGTTTCCTCAATCAGAATTTAATTCTGGTAATCTGATGATTTATCATCTTCGTTGGATCTTTGATCTAATGGTGGATAACTTTTAGTTCTGGCACTGGCGCTTTCATCCTTTACACGTTAGGCGCTGCCTCAGAGTCTTTTGACTCTTAGCGCTAGCGCACTCGGCGCTAGCGCCCTTGTACTTTGCACGTGAGGTGCTGCCTCAGAGTCTTTAGCGCTGGCACTCTTGGCGCTGGCGCTCTCGTGTTTTGCACGTGAGGCACTGCCTCATTACTGAAGGTGCCTTTTCACTTTCTTTCTCCGCTTTTCCTGAGTCAGGCTTCTCTTTCTCAATGCCTTCTCTTAACAGAGCTTGGAAACAGTTCCATCATGCACAGAATTTTCTGTGCCTAGACTTAAATGTCTATCTTTATAATTTGAAGCAATACTTCTCTAATCTCTCACTTTCATAGAATCATCTTAACAGAGCAGAGCTATAGTTTGTAATCGCCCACATGCCCGCCGGCAACCATGGGAGGTGCCTATTGAGAAAACCGTTCCTCGTTTTGCTGCACGCTTGGTGAATCCTGCTCTTACGGATGACCAATGCGATACGGTGCTGTACGAGCTCTTGACTCATAGAGGGTCCCCTCTCCCCATCGGCTCCATTTGGCTTCGGATTGTCTTCTTGTCCGTGCTCGATGACATCCTTCCTCATCCAGTGGAGATGACTTTGGCAATGCTCGACGCCGCAGGGGACAAGATCGAGTGCTTTCACGAGACACTTTTGATTACCACAGCTATGAGGGATCGCTCTGTTCAGCTGCTAAGCCAGATACGGGCTCAGCGGGTCGTCATGTCTGCCTTCGCTGATGGGCACGGTGCTAATCGATGGGAAGCGACTGTTCGTGAAGGTCGTCGCTTTGACATGGTGGATAAGGCAGAGAGGGAGTTAGATAATTTTATCCATAGTTTTGTGAATCCATGTACTTTCGATCCCATATTTAGTGATCTATTTCCTGTAGAATAGAATATTCAATTAAATGCTTTCTTTTTGTCGTTGACCACCAAGTGCTCTCTTTCTAAAACCTGCTCTTTCTCTGATGTGTGCATGTGCGTGTATGAATGAGTCCTATTTCACACATATCTGTAAACGAAATTTAAACCGGTGTAAACAAGAAAAAATAGCTCTTAGCCAAGGAATTTGATGGGAACAAGCGATTGTTGGGGATTCGTCTCTCCCGGTATTGGGAGTTGATATCGCAAAGTGATCGATTGGTCAGGACCATAAGACCTTGGCCAAGGCAGTTGAGATTTACTGATAGGTTGATCAGTAGTTTCTCAGATTGTCTTGAGCCACATCAGCATGACTTATCAGGTTATTAGAGTCTGACAATTACCACCCCCTAGACCTGGTATGTGATACTCTTTGACGAAGAGACCGGACTGTACAAATACTGTCACGGATAGGCTCAGTAGGAGTTCGGATGAGTTTGCTCGTCGGCCTTCCTTTTCGATAGGTACCGGGTAGCCATTACGTACAGCTAGTGCCGCTGATGTGCTTGTGGTTAAACCCACTGCCAGCGTACTGTTAAGTCTTTAGAGTCCCACACAGAGAGTTTCCCTACTTCGGGCGAAACGATATAGAGGTCGTATGGTTTTACGGCAGGGTTCGATCACATACGTACACTTGTGCACGTATGATATTCGGGCGGATAATACTAGCGGGCTTTGATTTAAGCCGGATCCTAATATTATATTCTTGGATTATTTTGTCTCTTTGTATTCGTACTTTTTGGAATACGAATACGGGTATGTATATACGGTGAGGGGCATTCTTGTAATTGTGCAAGATGCTTCTAGAAGAAGACATCTCATTATTATGATTTGCCATTTTTATTAATGGATTAATGAGGTGGAGAAATGTGGTGTGCAAGTTCATTAAATGAAGCATGGCTAAGGTTGTGACTCATTGTTTTACTATTCTACCATGGTTAACATTTTATGAAAATATTTAGATATTTGTTGAGATATTATGTGGCATGCATTATTATCTCCATCACTTAGCCATTCTTCATTTTAGGAGCTCACTCTACACTCTCATCTTCTCCTTGCTCTCTTCTTCAAAAACTAACCCTAATTGTCTCATAAGTTGAGAAACTTAGGGTTAGTGAGACAAAGCATTCCATAATCACTCTTTACACACTCTAGTCTACTTAGATTAGCAAGCTAAGTATTCTAGTTACCTCAATTAGAAGGTAGGTGCTCTTAGTTGGCACTCTTGGGTGGATCATCATTGACGCGAGAAGGCCGAACTTCAAGCTCGGTCCATACTTCTATCGAGGAGCTTAAGGAGAGGATCAAAGACCCGAAGGACTTGGTTTCTTTAGGTATACTTTCTATCATAGTAGATAGAACCCTTACATGCTAGTTAGGTTTATGGTTAAGATCCGGGTTTAGTGTTATTCTAGCACCAAGTTTCTAATCGTAGAAAAAAAATTGTTCCGCATTTGGCCACAAAAGTAGGCCGGGGCGCTAGCGTCACCTTTCATGGTATCAGAACCAATCCATAAACCCTACTAGCTAGTTTGCACAAGGTTAAAATCTCGATCGACCCAAATTTCCAAATCGTATTTCTATTGTGGTGTGGTTGCTGTCGAATTTTAAAGTTGTTCATAAAATTTTTTTAGGCATCTTAAAATTATGTGCAGGCAAAACTATAGCTGTGAAAAAACTTTAGGCACGTAACTCCAAAATTCGGCGGCGGAACCGCCGCAAAATGACACATTTTGCGGCGGTTCTGCCGCGCTTTTTGGGCTACAGTGCCCCAGATGTTTTCTGGGGTTTTAGTTCATGGAAATATGATTTTTTTGATATATGGTTTTGGCCTATATTTGTTTGAGTGCTCTATTTGCCTTTGGAGACAATTTGGGAAAGTTTAGTCGATCGAAATTTTAAAATTCGTATTTTGTTATCAGTACTTAGATTATCATCTGCAACCGTGAATGTCATTTGATCGGTAAACCCGTCTATCTGCTATATGTTTTTTTAGACGGATTTGCGAACATAACATTCACGTTGATGTTTCTGTGATTATGCTGATATTGTGGTTGGATTGTCGTGGTGGATAGCACATGGTGCAATGTTAGCAGTACAGTTTATATTCATTTGTACATTTGTTATTGCGGGGTGAGCGTCCGACATGTGGACTGCCGTCTTTGTCGGGTTGTATATTATTTGATTGGGGCACGACCGGGTTGAAGTCGATGTCACCATTTGTACATATTATTTTCTTTTTCTGTACTAGGATTACCATGTGGTGGAGTGCACGAATAGCCGGGTTCTAGAAGGCAACAAGCCCGCATCTCATGGCGTTGGGACGGATGGGCTTCATTCTAGAATTGACGGGCTATTCGCCGCACTCGTAGGGGGTATAGGATGACCCACGAAGGGGCGCCAAAGTTACCGGATTCCGTGAAGTGCTGGGTGACCCATTCACTTTGTTGAAGGGGGTTAGCTCACTTCTGGGATTGGCGGGTAACTTGCCGCGCTCGTAGGGGTCCAGGTTTTCATTGCACAGGCTATCCACACGACCGGAAACGTCGGGTCTCATTTGCGGCTCAAATGAAACCCGGGGCTCCAAGATTATCCACCATTCTGTATTATTGGCTGAGATTCTGTGATGTTGCTAATTATTATCATGCCTGGGATGAATGTTATATATATTTATATATATACTAGTAGATATTGTATATGTTTTACACCCGCGCTAGTCCAGCCCCCGCTCTGTCGTTAGTTAAATAACCTAACGGGTGATGACGGGGCCCGGTGGCGAATGCGGATGGCATATACGTACATTGTATTTTTGTTCTTTTCTGGTCTGATAGAGTTAATTGATGGGACCGCATTAATTTTGATTAATGCAAGAAAACAAACCTAAAAGATGTTGTTGGAACAAATTTCGAAAAACTACAGTTATATTTTTTTGCTTTGCATAGTGGTATTCGGTCATGAATATCCAGCACCTCATTCCACGAAGCAAGAGCCGAGATCCCTTCATGAGGAGTGACCTCTTGAGCAAAAGTCTATACTGTAGATTACTCGGTTTTTCTTCAAAACCCAAAGTTTTCAAAAGCGGAGCTTAAACAACTCCTTTTCAAAACTGCTCAGGTTCCTTCAACGATATTAAGTTCATTACGTTAATGGGTTTTTCGCCAAAAACCCAGCTGTAGCCCTCCGTCATTTCGGATTGGTATTGCTTAGTATTCGTGCTACGCAATTCGTGCTTAGCCGAGGCGTAGTGCTCGGTAGCTATGTAATATTTTTATGTAGCATATAATACGATTGGTTAGGACAGTCGTACGGTCATTTTGGTTCAGTCAAGGACTCGTACGGGTGGGTCTAATGCAATCAAGATAATGACGGGTTGAACTTGACTAGGATTCTTTAATATGTTGGCTCAGTCAAGGTCACTTGGGTCCTAGGGGTAAAAAACACATCGGGAGTTTCAAACATATAGGAAACTTGCAGATTTAGCATACCTTCTGCAGTGTGGTGACTAGAATAGATTCTATCTAGTGCATCACACAATGATAGTTGGATCCCGATCCCACTGATGAGTAGGATTACTCTTGGGAGATTATTTCACTTAATAATCAATACTATAAACCAAGTAGGTGTCTAGAACGGTGTTAGCGGGGCTACTCTTCCAAGGAAAAGAGGTTATATAATTAAGAAACTTCGCGAAAGCGTTGGAAAACCTCTCTTGAAGTACCAACACTAACCTGGCTGAAAGGTTAAGCAAGTATTGTGACGTGCGATTAAATCCTGACTAGTTCTTCTTTTAGGGTTTGAAGAAGAATTTGAGGAAACAGTGGGAGTCATCCTGGTTAGATAAATTAATAACCAATCTAATCTTGCAAGAGCACACGATAAGTATTTCTTTTCTCTCTCTCCAGGTAGCAACCATTTCACGCCCTCATCAAGATAATAAAATGTATCGCTTGACCGATCTGAATTCTTATTCAGGGCTGGGGAACGTCGGTTCGGCTCTAAACTATCACAGCAGTCATGAGTATGAGTAAGGAAAAGAGAAAAGCATGAATTCCTTGATGATCTCATTGAAGAAGAAGTATACTATTGCATCTCCTTCAGGTGTTCTTGTAGTTGAGAACTGCTTCTTGGTCAGTCCTACCTCCTGAGTACTAGATACCGGATCAGGATTTCATATATGTAATTTATTGCAGCGACTAAGAAAAAGTAGGATGGTTGGACCTGGGGATATGTCCCTCAGAGTAGGGAATGGAGCACAAGTTAATACTACAGCCGTCAGTGAATATCACCTAGTATTGCCAAATGGCAATACTATGATTTTGAACAATTGCTACTATGTATCTTCCATGGTTTGCAACATTATATCAGTTTCTTTACTTGATAAAGATGGATATAACTTTTTTCTTGATAGAAATATCATGAGCATCTACCTTGATAAGGTATTGGTTGCAGAAGGTACACTGTGTAATGGTATCTATGTTCTAAATCAGAACACAGTTCTCAATGTACAAAACACACGTAAGAAGAAGAGTTCAGATACGAACGAATTCTACTTGTGGCATTGTAGACTTGGTCATATTGGAGAGAAAAGACTGAGTAAGTTGCATAAAGATGGACTTTTGGATACATTTGAATTTTCATCTTATGAAACTTTTCAATCTTGTCTCAAAGGAAAGATGGCTAAATCTCCGTTCACCGGACACGGAGAAAGAGCAGCAGAGCTCTTAGAACTTATACATAGTGATGTATGTGGTCCAATGTCTATACATGCAAGGGGAGGGTTCTCGTATTTCATCGCATTCACTGACGATCTCTCTAGGTTCGGATATGTGTATCTCATGAAACACAAATCTGATGCTTTTGAGAAATTCAAAGAATTCAGAAGCGAAGTAGAGAACCAGACTGGCAAAACTATCAACATCCTCCGATCGGATAGAGGAGGAGAGTACTTAAGCACGGAATTCCTAGAATACCTAAAAGAGAATGGAATTCTCTCTCAGCTTACTCCTCCGTATACACCACAGCACAACGGTGTATCGGAGCGAAGGTATCGTACCCTATTAGACATGGTTCGCTCCATGATGAGTAATGCCGAGTTGCCTCTTTCATTTTGGGGACATGCGCTTTTGACAGCGGCATATTTGTTGAATGATGTTCCATCCAAATCCGTGCTTAAGACACCATTCGAGATATGGAATGGTAAAAGGCCGTATCTTAAGCGTATTAAGATATGGGGTTGTCCGGCCTATGTAAAATTACAAATTCCAGACAAATTGCAGGAACGTTCAGTTTTATGTAAGTTTGTTGGATATCCTAAAAATTCAATAGGATATCTGTTCTACCACACCGAAAAACAGAAGGTGTTTGTATCTCGTCACGCCACCTTTTTAGAGTGGCAATTTCTTGCAAAAGAAACAAGTGGGAGTTCGGTAGAACTGGAAGAAATTCACGAACCACAGACCCAAATTGAAGAATTGGTGGAACCTCAAGATTTAATAACCCCAGACGAATCTCAACCATTCCGTAGATCTGGTAGGATTTCTCATCCGTCCGAGAGATACTATGGTTTTCTCACAGACGGGGATCGAGAGAATTGCATCTTGGAAGAAGATGATCCTACTAGTTTCAGGCAGGCCATTATCAGTAGGGACTCTGATAAATGGCTGGATGCTATGCGATCCGAAATAGAGTCCATGTACACCAATAAAGTGTAGACCTTGGATATTGCTCCACCTGGGGTAAAGTCCGTTGGATGCAAATGGATCTACAAAAGGAAATTTGGTGTAGATGGGCAGGTGGAAACCTATAAGGGTAGACTCATTGCAAAAGGTTTTCGTCAAAGACCAGGTGTGGACTATGACGAAACCTTTTCTCCAGTGGCTATGCTCAAATCCATTCGGATCCTACTTTCCATTGCTGCCTTCCATGACTATGAGATCTGGCAGATGGACGTAAAAACGGCTATTCTAAATGGAAGTTTAGAAGAGTGCGTTTATATGGATCAGCCGGAAGGTTTCGTAGACAGTGGCAGCAGCGGAAAGGTGTGCAAATTGCTCGAATCCATTTATGGATTGAATCAGGCATCGCGGAGTTGGAACATCTATTTTGATGAAACAATCAAAGAATTTGACTTCATCAAGAATGAAGATGAGCCATGTATTTATAAGAAGATTGTAGGTCGAACTGTCATGTTCCTAGTCTTGTACGTGGACGAAATTCTTTTGATAGGAAATGGCATTCCTATGCTACAATCGGTCAAGCTATTCTTGTCACAAAGGTTCTCCATGAAGGACCTGGGTGATGCCTCGTATATTCTGGAGATTAAGATCTACAGAGATAGATCCAAGAGATTACTAGGACTTTCGCAGTCCAGGTACATAGAGACCGTACTAAAGAGATTTAGTATGGAAGATTCCAAGCACGGTAACATACCCGCATTGCACGGAATCACCCTCTCCAAGGCGATGTCTCCCAAGACTGACGACGAGATGGTTCGCATGAGCACTATACCCTACACTTCGGCGGTAGGATTTATAATGTATGTGATTCTATGTACAAGACCAGATGTAGCTTACGCGCTATGCGTGATGAGCCGGTATCAGTCAAACCCAGGTGAGAACCACTGGACAGCAGTGAAGAACATTCTCAAGTACCTGAGAAGGACTAAGGAAATGTTCCTGGTTTACGGTAATGAAGAGCTGAGGGTCGAGTCCTTTATCGATTCAAGCTTCCAAAGTGACAAGCATGACAGCAAGTCTGTCTCGGGTTTTGTGTTTACTCTCAATGGAGGGGCGGTGTATTGGAGAAGTTCCAAACAGGACACCGTCGCAGACTCAACGATGGAGGCTGAATACATTGTTGCAAGCGATGCCGCAAAAGAAACGGTCTGGATGAAAAAGTTCATAGCTGAACTTCAGATAGTTCCGTCCATTGTTGATCCGATACCTGTGTATTGTGATAACAATGGGGCTATAGTTTTAGCGAAGGAACCACGGTCCCATCAGAAATCCAGGCACATCTTAAGGCAGTATCACCTGATCAGGGAGATCATAAATTGCCAGGAGATTGAGGTCCGAAGAGTGGATACAAAAAAGAACTCGGCGATCCATTTACAAAGGCCCTCCCTCAAGCGCAGTTCGAGCGACTTTTTGAGATGTTGGGTATGCGGTACACCAGCAGCTGGCCTTAGTGCAGACGTTGGGTATTCGGTACACCAATTACTGGCCTTTAGTGCAAGTGAGAGATTGTTGGATATATATGCCCTAGAGGCCAGTATTGTATATGTATACATATGGATGCTAGGGATATGTATGTACAGGACAATCTTGCTCATTTTTATAGTATATTATTTGACTTGTCTTTAATAGCATATGTGTATTTATTTCTATTGTTGTTATATCTAGCTTGCACATATTGATAAAAACTCGATACGGTAGTATACTATTATGGTTTTTCTTTATCTTAACATGGTATATATCATACTCGTTATTACATATTGCGGTTACATGTTGATAAAGCCCGTAAGATCTTGCTTGACTACCTGCGTTGTGATGGCTATCATACTTATGGGAGCAGGGTAGTCCATAAGCACATCCTTAAATGGTCCCTAGTCGTGTGAGTATCGAGACTGGGTATTGATAATCCAGAGTAGACTAGTGTATACGTTTCTAATCCCGTCGGAGCATGGTTGGTCCCGCAGCCATTGGTCTGATGCACCTAAGTTCGTATACAGGTGCTCACTGGGTGTGAGTACACTGGACGGACTCGCCGAGAACTTCCAGATGGTACTATACCTATCGTCAGATGGAAGTTCTCAGGTACAAGTATACAGGTTAGTCTTCAGACCTGAGATCGGAATTTGTCTTGTGTGAGTTCCCACTGAGCTTTGATCACTACCCTACCACGGCTCTACTGAGCCCTGCAAACAGGTTTTGGTTGGGTACAGTCCCGAGCCACATGGAGGCAGTGAGCGATTGTTGGGGATTCGTCTCTCCCGGTATTGGGAGTTGATATCACACAGTGATCGATTGGTCAGGAGCATAAGACCTTGGCTAAGGCAGTTGGGATTTACTGATAGGTTGAACAGTAGTTTTCCAGATTGGTCCTGAGCCACATCAGCACGACTTATCGGGTTATTATGGTCTGACATTTACCACCCCCTAGACCCGATATGCGATACTCTTTGACGAAGAGACCGGACTGTACGGATACTGTCACGGATAGGCTCAATAAGAGTTAGGACGAGTTTGCTCGTCGGCTTTCCTTTTCGTCAGGTACCTGGGTAGCCATTACGTACAGCAAGTGCCGCTGACGTGCTTATAGTTAAACCCACTGACAGCGTACTGTTGAGTCTTTAGAGTCCCACACAAAAAGGTTTTCCTGCTTCGGACGAAACAATGTAGAGGCCGTATGGTTTTACGGCAGGATTCGATCACATACGTACACTTGTGCACGTATGATATTCGGACGGATAATACTAGAGGGCTTTGGTTTAAGCCGAATCCTAATATTATATTCTTGGATTATTTTGTCTCTTTGTATTCGTATTTTTCGGAATACGAATACGGGTATGTATATATGATGAGGAGCATTCTTGTAATTATGCAAGATACTTCTAGAAGAAAACACCTCATTATTATGATTTACCATTTTTTATTAATGGATTAATGAGATGGAGAAATGAGGTGTGCAAGTTCATTAAATGAAGCATAGCTAAGGTTGTGACTCATTGTTTTACTATTCTACCATGGTTGACATTTTGTGAAAATATCTAGATATTTGTGGAGATATTATGTGATATGCATTATTATCTCCATCACTTAAGCCATTCTTCATTTTATGAGCTCACTCTACACTCTCATCTTCTCTTTACTCTCTTCTTAAAATACTAATCCTAATTGTCTCATGAGTTGAGAAACCTAGGGTTAGTGAGGCAAAGCATTCCATAATCACTCTCTATACACTCTGGTCTACTTAGATTAGCAAGCTAAGTATTCTAGTTACCTCAATTATGAGGTAAGAGCTCTTAGTTGGCACTCTCGGGTGGATCATCATTAACGCGAGGAGGCCGAAATTCAAACACGATACATACTTCCATCGAAGAGTTTAAGGAGGATTAAAGACCGGAAGGACTTGGTTTTTTTAGGTATACTTTCTATCATAGTAAATAGAAGCTTTACATATTAGTTAGGTTTATGGTTAAGATCCGGCTTTAGTGTTATTCTAACGCCAAGTTTCTAATCGTTGAAAAAAATTTGTTCCGCATTTGGCCGTGGAAGTTGGCCGGGACGCTAGCGTAACCCTTAATAAGGTTTCCTATCCATATAGCCTAGGTCTTTATTGAGCCAAAAATTAATCTATGAAAACATATTTTTATTTAAAACCGGCTTCCTATTTTAGAATGCGGAACTAATTAAATTTCCATCTTTAAAAAATTCTCAAACGATACAACTTTTTGGTTTAAGAAAACTAATTGAACTCCGTACCCATTTAAATAAAATTTCAAAAACATGAAATTAAACCTACTATCTTCCATTAGGGAGTAAAATGTCATGTCCTTTGAGCTACACATTACCATTGTTCAATGTAAACTACAAAAATATAGAAAATATGTCAAAAACATCCCAAAGTTATAACCAATGTCTTTTCCCCAAAATTTGAGTGGAGGCGTGGGCCGCATCTTAACTTCAGTAAGGTCTTCCCCTGATTGAGTTATATGTTGGACTAATTAGTTAATTATACAGAGTTGGCTTAATATTATCAAAACTTAAAAAGAGACCCAAAGAAATTATCAAATGTTGAATAGGTAATATTCAAAAACGTCCTTCCATATTTTTATCTTCTACCGATGTAATTTGATATACTCTGACCGTATCGGTCATGTGATATTTTGTTTATATTTTTACTATATAACGATCTTAAGATGGATAAAGTACTACTACCTTCCTACGAGAGGAAGTGGCCACAAATGGCAAATTCGTGGGTCTTCTGAGTGCATGTGTGTGTTGTGTGCTTACTTGTGGTGTAGAAAACATGGCAGGTGTGTTAATTAGCCACGTGTCAACAGCCCATCAAACTATTAATCCGAATAAATCTTGGACATATATTATTCACCAAACCATTAACTTTAATATGTGGACCATTTCGAGGAAGGGAAAAAACTGCTCCATGTAAGTGTACAGTTTCACCAAACTACTAACTTTAATATTATTCACCAAACTATTTACACATGTGATGAACATTAGTTGTTCAGTTGATTGAGGCAGTTTCTCATGCAAGTGTACTATTGTTGGGCGTCAGAATGTGTTAGAATGTAGGAAGTATGCCATTCAAGAGTGCGGCGGCGAATCTCATGAATCCCAAAGAGAAATTGGTCATAAATTAAGGCTTTCCGAGCAAATTTGTGTATCCCCTAGATGCATGTATGTGTTGTGTGGTGTGTGTGGGTGTGTTGTGTGCTTCGGTTAGGGCATACGGGCCAGTGCAAAAAGAAATGAAAAAGATTATCACGACTTCAGTAACTTCTAAATTAATTATCGGAGAATATGAAAAGCAGATCTATATATGTAGGTAAGTTAGAATACAAGTGACAGATATATCTTATAAGTTATGGCCGGTAAGCGGGATATATATACTCGAATTAGCCAAAAAGAAAAAAGTACAGCACATATATAGACTTCAATAGTCATTTGAATTTTTTCTTTCATGTGAATTTTATTTAGAATATTAAGATAAAATAAATGGAAATATGCCATGCTAACTAACCGTTAACCAATATGTTGTTAAAATTAGCTTAAATAAACCAATTAAGCTCGTGTTAAACAAGCTTAATTAGAATCAAGCAGCACTCACTAATCGCGTATCTCACTCTTTTTCCTCTCTTTTTTTCATTTTTTTTGGGATGAAAAGTGCTGCACTTATAAAGGGAGTTATGAACTATGTTATAGTTAATATACTAATTAAGCATCTATACCATTTAAATATGTTTCTCCGGGTTCCGCTATATGAATCCATTTTTCCCGATTTTGCGCTATTAAGTGCATTTTCCTCGTTCTTCATTATTTACATTTCAATGTTCGTTCAGGTGTCCCTCTATCTCCAGTTGCATCATTATCTGCAGTTTTATCAGACCATGGATTATATTTTAGGAAGTCTCCATCTTCGCAACATCATGGTGTTGTAGGTAATGGAGCATAGGATCTCCTTCAGATGTTGTCTTCCATTGATCTACAGCGAGCGTTGATCGATGGCTGAGATTGGATTTGAGGGTTGCTTCTCAATGCGTGTGGATCTCAGTGGGCTTGATTTAGGGATGAAACCGAGCTACCTGTAAAGAAGTCCCGGGGTGGTTGTACCACCGTTGACACTCCGACGATCAAATTAGTCGAGATATTTGGGCAGAGTAACGGTCTATTGGGGTAAAATTGCCTTACCTGAGTCGTCCGAGAGAGGGTTTTATATAGTAGCAGCCATGGGCTGGCGGGCGCGAGATTCACGCCGGCCGTTACGCCCCTGACGTTATGCCTGCGTGAAAGGCAGGATCCCCCATTAATGACGAGATACGCTCGCTAATGGGGGAACGCGATGGCGTGGGACGTGGGATCGTGAGCGGCAGATATCTCGCGTCTGGCGATATTTGCAGAGCCGTGGCGGAGACGCCTGTGATCTGTGTTGTGGGTCGGTCGGTGATACCGAGGAAACTGAGCTCGGCGAGAGGCCCGGAGGCGAGCGGGAGGCCGAGCAAGTTTGGTTCTGTGATAGCTCGGAGGCAAGCTAGGAGGGCTGAGAAAGCTCAGCGTGCGGGAGGGCTCGGGGGCGAGCCAATGGTTGTTTGTAAGACGAGTATAGGAGTGGTCTGGAAGGCCACCGAAGGTCAGGAACATCCTCGGGAGGAAGGCCCGGGGTACGCCTTCAATGTACCGTTCTTGCTCCTTTCCCATAAGCCTCATGACACGTCATTTTCCACGTGTCATGATCTGGGGAGTTCTCAGTACCAAGCATCATCATTAGCCCCCCACTCTCGTCTCGACTTATTTATAGGTTGGGTCGAGAGTGGTGTTCATATCACAATATTGCATTATTACATTCCCCATTTTTATGCATTTTACAAATAAACAGATGCTTTTGACCCTTGTCTGCTACTTAGTTACAGATTACAGATTCTCGGATCAAAAATAGTGAAATTGATGGAAAAGATGATACAAAGTGAGACTACGACCAATAAATGGTGGAATCTTGATCAAGCCTACACGAAAATCAGTTCACAAAGTACAAGGCAGCGCAAAGTTCAAGACTTCGTCACGAAGCAATGGTAAAAGTCCACTACAATTATTCACTGTGGAGATCTGAAAGAAACCTAGAAGCCAATCTGAGAAAAGATCTAAAGAATTAGGAAGACCAACAAGCCCAGAACCAGCACAGAAAACTGCAGAGTCCAAGATCCTCTTTTGGCCGCGGAACCGCGGCCAAACCTGGCTTGCGGACGCGGTTCCGCGGCCGTGTTATGCACATAGTGGGTAAAAATTTTACCAAAATTCGTGGCGGCGCTGACTAGTCTTCCTAAGGGTATTTTTGTAAAAGCATACATGCGGCGACTGTAAACCTAGGGTTTTCTATGTCCTATAAATAAAAACCCAAATCCTTGTATTAGGTTATGCCTCTTTTCATTAATAAAATTCAGATTTCTTTTGGAGAGTATCGATGCCTCTTTTCATATCATCTATTCAGATCTGACAACCTTGTGTAAATATTTGGAGAGAGCCATCTGTACAGTAAGTAGTTTTATATAATTGCCCTAGTTTAAATCTTTAATTCCTTGCCCTAGATAGATAGATAACATGTTCTTCAATTCCCTAATGAGCGAGTAGTCTCCTCGCTTGTTAGGGTTAGCTTTGGGGAAGGCTTTTGAGAGATGAGATCTCTCATCCCTTTCTTGCCCATCACATATAATCAATTAGGACTCCATGCATACATGCACACACCGCTCCCTACGGCATTCTATCCCACGAGATAGCGGTGATACCGTAGTATAAAGGCCCGCTTGAGCGTGTTTTCCATGAAGGTTAGGGTAGGGATTGATAAAGGAAGGACAAGAACCTAGAGGAAGGAACGGCTTCCCGAATGGTTCCAATCCCCTTTATTAATAATTACCATAACACCTCATAGATCTTAATTTGGGTATAGAAAGCGGTGAGATTTATTTACATTTCCAAACCTACCCTAAATCTAACCCTAGCAAGATTTAGATCTAGATAATCTTAGTATAAATCAATTTAGTTTTTTAGATTAAATCAATCCGACACCCATCGGAATTAACTCGTTAGAGCGATTAGGAAATTCACAAAATCCCTGTGGACCGACCCGTACTCACCGGCTAGCTACCAAGCGACGCCGTTCTTAATTGCTGTTATTAAATATTCTTTGATTCATCTTTTAAAAGCGCATAAACTAATTAAAATCTCTCAATCAAGTGGTCTGATCGGTCACCCGGGCTAAGCTCTTATTTGAAGACATTGTCGGTGCGGATTCCCGGGTAATTAGTTGTATATTATCGACGACGTCATCGGATCAGGAGAGAGATCTTGCATTAAAGTGGAAGCGCCGATTTGGGCGTACGTTCATCAAAGCGCCAGGCTACGTGTCCGGCTCTGGTTGGCTGATGTGAAGAGCCGCCGGTGTTCTTCGCGCTCGACGAAACGTGTCCAACGCGTGTACGACAGGTGGAACGTTGAAGGCCGTTGAATGCGAAGTGTTGTTTTGGCGGGAGACGATTGGCGCTGTAGGATGTGCTCGTCGACTGTTATAAATAGAGATGGGATCCCCCTAAGGGTCCACACTTCGCCATAATTTCCTCGGCCCTTCGCGTGTTAGCTCGGCGCTCTTCCCTTTAGGTCGGATTTCTTACGTTCTTTTCTCAGATGACTCCTTCCTTTGCTCAGGTTAGATGTCTTCCTCGGAGGAATCTATAGAAATAGTTCGTGTAGAGTCTAGAGAGTCTTCTGCAGCTTTCTCTTCTGCTTCTTCCTCTTCCTCGTCCGAGTCGGAATCCTCCCGAAAAGTTAGGGTTAGTCATGCTCCCCGAGGCCGTGCGACGGGGACGGTCCCCAAAGCACGTGTCAAGAGTGTCTGTGACGCACCTTCCCTCCTGAGGCATATGGACGAGCTCACCACAATCCGGGCTCGCTTCCACATTCCCCCCGACTACTCTCTTCGCTTAGCCTGGGAGGGAAAGAGGGCAGACCAGGTATGGGACAAGGAAATTACCTTGTACTTAGAAGCCTTTTGGGCCGGAATGTGTCTGCCCTTCCCCTCCCCTCCCCCCCCCCAATATGAGTGTGGCCCTGCATTACTTTCAATTAGCCCCGGGCTAGTTAGTGTCGAACTCGTGGAGAATTCTCCTCAGGTTCCTGGTCCGGTTGAGACTGCAGGAGATCCCTTTCAGCCTGAACCTTCTCCTTTCTTCCCTCTGCTACAAAAATCATCCCGGTACTCATAAGGACGAGCCTAGCTGGGTATACGTTTCTTTTATAAAACACAGAGGTGGGGCGTCCGGGTCAGGGGTCATAGCATTACCTTCTTCCATTCATGAATGGAAGGAGAAGTTCTTGTTCGTCGGGCCACCCGAGGGTGAGGATTGGCCTGTGCCTGTCCAGTGGCACAGGGCCAACTGCCCGCGGGTGAGGCGGTCGTCTGATCCCAATGCGGTGGCGGTGGCGGAGTGGGAGCCCGTCTATCGAGCCGATGCGTTACTGTCCGAGCAGGCCCTCAGTTGGGCCGGGCTCAGCTCCGCTCAGTTTGCGGGTAAGTTAGGAGCTTAGGCAACCTATTTAGACTTGTGTATTTTTCCACTTTTTCTGGCATTGCTAACCCCTTCTTTGTATTTTCACTTTTTTTTTTGCAGAATCGATGGACCGATCTAAATTACGGGCTACCCTGGCCGAGAAGAAAGGGAGGAAGGCCGGAGGCGCCGGCCCGTCATGCCCCGCTGTGAGCCCAGCTCTGTCGGTGGTTGCTCCAGCCAGGCGCTCCAGTATGCCCCAGGCCTCGGAGGCCGGCCGTGCGCAGAGCCGCAAACATGCTCAGGAGCAGGAACCTCGAGTTTTGGAGGTGGGAGGCAAGGCCGATCCTACCGCGCCCCTCCTTAAGAGGCACCATAGGACGGTGCCCCGTTCCCTGTGTTCCCCGATCTTCGTGGATGAAGGGGATCTTCGCTTCAAGGTGCCCTCGAGGCTTGTTGTTGCTAATAGCCTGCTCTCGAAAATGGAAAGGTCGGTTGGGGGAAAAATCCCCCGAGGGACCTGATTGATCGATTTTCCGTTGTGTTTGTAAAGAATGGTAAAGAAATCACAACCAAAAATTATTTTGACCGCAATCAAACTACGGTGTCAATTGTAGTTCATGAATGAGTACGGATCGTCCACAGGGATTGCACGATTCACTTGTATTTTGATACGTTTGAAATGAAAAGTTAAGCAACAATAAAAGAAAACATGATTCAAGAATGATTTGTATTCGAGTGTCACTATTCTTTATGCAAGAATCAAGAAACTATAAACAATCAAGAATCGGTGTTTCGATAATATTTCCAATCAACAATCAAGAATATAAGAGAGGCTCGTAGGAATCGATAGGATCAATAGACGTGATGTAATCTAAAAGGTTTCGTGTTCTTGTCCTTCGAAGGATTGATACTAGATCGATGATCATCGACGAGAGTTGGGGCTTTCTCGTGAAACTAGGGTTTCATCCTATAACCCTTGTTCTTTCGTCGATATCATTCCTTTTCTAGCCTCTACCAAATTCAAGGAACGATCGTAATTCCCCAATTTCGATCGATGTCAATCAAGAAAGCATCGAAACGAAATGGGTCGTCGTTTCTTGAACTTGCTAGGGTTTACAAAACTCGTAGGACTCAAGAATCGATTAAAGCTATGTTACATCATCATTCTATTATCCGTCTCGACTCCTCGACGAGCTGAGTTTTATTCACACATCATCACACAGAAAAGATTTACGAATTGTAAAGATAACATGATGCGGAATTTAAAGAAAACAAGATAAAAGAATATCACCTTTTATTTAATCAACAATTTCAATACATTCTTTCAAGATCTACAAGAAGAAGAAATCGATCGTTGACTCGGCTTCGCTCGTCTCCG
The DNA here is from genome assembly GCA_030015575.1 of Agapanthus africanus. NCBI lineage: Eukaryota > Viridiplantae > Streptophyta > Magnoliopsida > Asparagales > Amaryllidaceae > Agapanthus > Agapanthus africanus. Next base: position 694,387,864 of record CM057342.1, on the reverse strand, counting down.
TGGATCGTGGATCTACTTTGATCTCTTGCCCGATTGAAGATCGGCTCGGCTCATAAAAGGGTTGAAGGCATCTTGCTTGGCTTGCACTCAAGATCTTGAATTGTGGTTGGATTTAGGGTTAGGGTTTCCTACAAGCTCTCTCACTAAACTTGAGGAGGAAGAAGATGAAGAAAGAGATTGATTTTTTCTAAGCTTTCCCAAGGTTGAATAATTTGGAATAATGAGCCTAGGGTCTTATTTATAGAGCTGCCAAACCCTAGGTTTAGGTTTGAATTAGAAGTTTCCCTCCCAAAGTTTGTTGAAGAGTTTCTAGAAGGAGTTTGTTAGGAGCTAGCTTAGGGTTTAAGCTAGGGTTTAGGGAAAGTTCTAGAATAATAGGCTAGTTTAGTGAAGCTCAAAGTGTTTGCTGATCTGGTAGAAGTTTCTGGAGTTTTCTGGAACTTGGAGTACATTTCTGAACTGTAGCATATGAAACAGGAGTTGTGCACCAAAAATGAAGAGATGATGTCACCAATGAGCCGCGGATGCGCGGCCTTAGCAAGCCCATGCCGCGGTTCCGCGGCCAAGTCAGGGCCTTGGGATCTGGGTCTTCTTCTGTGGTCTTAGACTGCTGTTTGTTGCTTCCTTTGATATTTTTAATTGTAATTGCTCCTTTGGATTGATACCAGATTTGAATTTAGTGAGTTTACGTATCTTTCGAGCGGTGTAATGATCGAGCAAGCTTCTTTTCCTGCACAGACTTAGAAACACGGGTTGCGATATATAGAAAATATGCTATGTAATGCAATGCAGTCAATTTCCCTAGAAATGCCGGTTTTAAGGTCTAGTACATGTAATCTGATAATCTGTGATAGATTTGCTAATATGTGAAATACAGATACCGAACACTTCTATATGAATGCAGATGATAGGGAAATTGCCGGTTAAAATATGCAATATTTTCGACTGATCAAATACCCCCAAACTTAATTTCGATCGTCTCGAGCGAATGTTTTATTAAAAAGAGAAGGAGAAAATAAAGAAAGAGAAAAACTAACTAGCACACTTTCGTAGGCAACACGATTGCACTGAGCACGTGCAACAAGCCTTTAAACCTCTAGGTGTCCCTAGTAGGAGGAGTGTTGTCTCCTGAGGGTTTTCAGCGGATTGCACCCACAAAATCCAATAATAAAAGCAAGATCATGAATATTACATTTAAAGAAAAGAATTGTAAAAGAAAAACTTTGAAAATTAGGGTTTCCAACTAAGCTAGCTTTTCGGTTGTCATGAGCCCTATCTTAATGGTCATGAAAAAATGTCAGAAATCACGTCCTCTCTCAATAAAACATCGTCTTATTCTTCATTCCTATCTTTCTTCCAAACATCGATCATATCACCCTGCGTGTGTGTAAAGACATCCCTACACCCGGAGAATTCAATTCAAGCTATCATACTCTTGCCCATCAACCTCAGTACTTTTTTTTTTTCGATGAGCTCACACACTTTCATGCGACCGTTAATACTTCTTGAGGTACTAACCGACCGATTACTCATGTGCTTGCTTATTTGGTGTATTTTCCTAATCTTGCACCACCTTAGGTATAGCAGTGACTCCCAGACCAGTTGGCCTTAGGGCACTAGATGAAAAGGCACCCTCGCTATATATATTTTTTTTTTCCTTGGTGATAACAAAACCAGTGTCCATTTTTCTCACCATATTTTTTTTTTCATACTTTTGGCTTTAAGACAAGAGCATTTCAAGGTATCCTCTACTATCCCAGGCTTCAAGACGTGTGTAAGTGCGAATAGCAGGGTAGCAACGTTCAAAATGTTTGGCTTCCAGAATAGAAACTATTTTTCAGACTTATTTTTATCCTCAGATTAGTGACGTCTTTCATCTTACTAACCCTTGGGACAACGGCTCATAACTACTTATTACTAGTTCATACAAGAAAACTTCTAATTTTCTTAGTTTTCTAAAATTTTTCTAATCTCATGGATGTAACTTTTCACTATCTAAACTTTCATTATCTTATTTATATACAAAAAAAGTGTAAATATTAAAATTATTTTTATATTTGAAAATTTTTAAATTTTTATGGGTTTTGAAAATTTTTTCAATTTTTATAGATTTTAAAAGAAATGTTTTGTGCTTATGCAGATGATATGCAAATGATGCAGAAATAAGCACAAACCTCCCCCAAACTTGTTTTCAACAGTGTCCTCACTGTTGCCAAATGTTATACCTACAAAACTGTAAATCTGGGGGGAATTATTAGTGGGGGCAAAATATATAAGTGAAGAACTTCTCCCAAACTTGTTTTATTTACTCACCTTCATTCAAAAAATGATGCAATGATATACTGGACATGAAGGTGAGACGGAGGAATTTTAATCCAAATAAACTGGCTCTTGTAAGAACAAGAGCTCCTCCGTGGGGTCAGTGGAAAAATACGGCTTAAGTCTATGTCCATTTACTTTGAAAACAGTGCCTTTTTTAACATTTTCAACTTCTACCGTCCCGTGCGGGTATACAGACCGCACAACAAAAGGTCCCTTCCAACGAGATCGGAGCTTACCCGCGTGAAGGTGTAATCGTGAATCATAAAGAAGGACTTGTTGACCAGGTAAAAATGTTTTCCTTAAAATGTTTTTATCGTGAAAAACCTTAGTCCTATTCTTTGTGATTACAGCATTATCATAAGCTTCATCACGGAGTTCGCTTAGCTCGTTAAGTTGTAGCTTCCGAAAGTTGCAAGCAAGGTTTAGATCAAAATTAATTTCCTTTATAGCCCACAATGCTTTATGCTCTATCTCGACAGGTAAATGATATGCTTTTCCAAACACTATCCTATATGGAGACATTCCTAGGTCGGTCTTATATGCAGTCCTGAATGCCCAAAGAGCATCCGTCAATTTGGTCGACCAGTCTTTTCTATTTTTAGCAACAGTTTTCTCCAGGATAAGTTTGATTTGTCTGTTTGAGATCTCAGCCTGCCCTCTTGTTTGGGGATGATATGGTGTAGAAAGTCGGTGGTTGATTGAGTATTTTCGCATCAGAGTCTCGAAAGACCTGTTGCAGAAGTGTGTCCCATTATCGCTAATGATAGCGCGTGGGTGTCCAAATCGCGAAAAGATATTCTCTTTCAAGAACTTAATGACAACTTTCCTGTCATTAGTGCGACATGGAATGGCTTCTACCCACTTTGAGACATAATCAACCGCCAGCAATATGTACAGATTCCCAAAGGAGTTGGGAAAAGGACCCATAAAATCTATGCCCCAAACATCAAACATTTCAACAACCAGAATGGGTTGCTGAGGCATTTCATTCCTCTGGGATATTCTACCCGTATACTGACATTGTGTACAGGTTTTGCAATACTCAAATGCGTCCTTGAATAAGGTCGGCCAATAAAATCCACATTGCAAAACCTTTTCCGCTGTCTTTCTAGGACCAAAGTGACCCCCACAGGCCTGATCATGACAAAAAGAAAGAACACTCTTGAACTCTTCATTTGGGACGCACCGGCGAATGATCTGATCAGGACAATATTTAAACAAATAGGGTTCATCCCAGTAAAAGTGTCTTACTTGGGAAAGAAAACGGTATTTGTCCTGTTTTGACCAATCGCTCGGTATAAGTCCCGTGGCATGATAGTTCACAATATCCCTGAACCATGGTTCAGCGGATATGCTCAAGAGTTGTTCGTCAGGGAACGAGTCATTAATCGGCAGGGTCACAGGGGAAGAAACGATGCGTGAAAGGTGGTCAGCTACTACGTTTTCACATCCTTTCTTATCTTTGATAACAAGATCAAATTCTTGTAACAGTAGGATCCAACGTATTAGTCGACCTTTTGCATCTTTCTTCGCCAGAAGATGTTTTAAAGCGGAATGGTCAGTATATACAACTATAGGTGAGCCGATTAAGTAAGGCCTGAATTTTTCTAAAGCAAATACAACCGCTAAAAGCTCTTTCTCGGTTGTTGTATAATTGATTTGCGCATCATTCAGGGTCTTACTTGCATAGTAAATCACGTGTGGCATCTTATCGATGTGCTGTCCTAAGACTGCACCTACTGCAAAATCAGATGCGTCACACATCAGCTCAAAGGGGTAGTCCCAATTTGGTGATGATAAAACGGGGGCTGAAGTGAGTGAGTGTTTAAGTGAGTCGAAAGCTGTCTCGCAATCCGAGTCAAAATGGAAGGTCGTATCCTTGGCCAGGAGTAGTGTTAAAGGTCTAGCAATTTTGCTAAAATCCTTAATGAATCTCCTATAAAAGCCCGCATGGCCAAGGAAAGAGCAAATATCTTTGACGCTTTTGGGATGAGGGAGGTTTTGAATGACATCTACTTTAGCTCTGTCAACCTCAATGCCTTTCTGTGAAATGACATGTCCAAGGACTATTCCTTCTTGGACCATAAAATGGCATTTTTCCCAGTTTAATGTCAAGTTCTTCTCTTTGCAACGAGTAAGAACAGCGTCAAGATTCGCTAGGCAATCAGAAAAAGAGTCTCCAAAAATCGAGAAGTCGTCCATAAAGATCTCCAGAAAATTCTCTACCATATCAGAGAATATCCCCATCATACACCGCTGAAAGGTAGCGGGAGCATTGCATAACCCAAAGGGCATGCGACTGTAAGCAAAGGTACCAAAAGGACAAGTAAAAGTGGTTTTATCTTGATCCTTTTTGGCGATGGGGACCTGATTGTAGCCTGAGTATCCGTCCATAAAACAATAGAACTCTCGTCCCGCTAAGCGTTCCAGCATCTGATCAATGAATGGTAGAGGAAAATGATCTTTCCTCGTAGCAGCGTTGAGTTTTCTATAATCGATGCATACACGCCACCCAGTTTGGGCGCGTGTCTGAATCAACTCATTCGCCTCATTTGTGATAACTGTGATGCCGGATTTCTTAGGAACGACATGTATAGGACTCACCCACTGGCTATCGGAGATGGGGTAGATAATACCATTATCTAAGCATTTGACGATTTCTTTCATGACAGCTTCCTTCATGACGGGATTCAACCGTCTCTGTGGTTCTCGGGTCGGTCTGGCATCATCCATCACATGTATATGATGTTCAACTATCAAGGGACTAATCCCTTTGATGTCCGCCATACTCCAACCAAACGCCTCTTTGTTAGATCTCAATACCGATAAAAGGGCATTCTCTTGCTCTGATGCAAGAGAAGCGGAAATGATAACCGGTAATGACTCGTTCTCACCTAGATAAGCATATTTCAGATGAGAAGGTAAAATTTTATGATCTAACTCAGGCGGAGAAATGATAGAAGGAAGGGTCATAGATTGATTTTTGGATCTACAAAGAAGCTCAGAGCCTGTGAAAGATACAGACTCGGGTGGAGAAAAGTCAAAAGTGCAGGACTCATGTGTAGCTAAAGTGTCCTCACTAAGATCTTGTGCAAAGTCAAACAGAGATGTGCTAATGTCATCGAGATCAGTAAAGCAAAGATCCTCAGCTCCACAACTATCGGGAGCGATCTCATGGACAGAGCACACATCTAAAATATGAGCAGAGGGTTCTGATGGCTGACTTCCAACTTTATAGATATTTAGTTCAATGGTCATATTTCCAAATGATAAATTCATTGAACCATTTCTACAGTTTATAACAGCGTTGGAAGTGGCAAGGAAAGGACGACCTAGAATCACCGGAATTTGGCCCCGGGGGTTTGCTACAGGATGTGTGTCGAGCACAATGAAGTCTACAGGGAAAACAAATTCCCCGACCTTTATCAGTACATCCTCTAATTCACCCCTTGGTTTGGTGATAGATCGGTCTGCCATCTGGAGAGTGCAATGAGCAGGTTTCAGCTCTCCAATCCCTAATTGCTCATAGACAGAATAAGGGAGCAGGTTAACACTCGCGCCAAGGTCTAAAAGAGCACGATTTATGTTTTTACCCCCAATCGAAATCGATATTGTAGGACAACCTGGGTCCTTTCTTTTCTTTGGAAGCTGGGGTATAAAAGCAGTGCTGATATTATTAGACATAAAGACCTTCTTTGGCACTTGGGTCTTCATCTTCCTAGTGCACAAGTCCTTAAGAATTTTCGCATAAGCGGGGACTTGCTGAATCGCATCTAGGAGAGGGATATTGATGTTAACCTGTTTGAACATCTCTAAAAATTTTTCCATATGAGGACTCGTTCTGTTAGCTCTTAGCCGGTTCAGGTAAGGAGCTTTCGCAATAAGCGCGGGGTCCATCATAGGAGAAGGAAAGGGGGGTAGACGAGGTCCCAAAGGAGGTGTGGGGACCGTCTGTGGAGAACTATAAGGGTTGGGTGAAGGTGTCGAGCCTAAAGGGAAATGGAGAATAGGCTCGTGCGAAGGTGGTTTGGTAGAAGAAGAAGGATCAGAAGGTGAAGTGTGTGTGTGTGGAAAAGACTCAGCCGGGGTGTTGATATGATTTTCAGTATTATCAATATCTTCCCCGACATTATTGTTCAGCACTCTTCCCGATCTCAACGTTGTGATGGCATTTACATTGTAATGCCCAGGATTCTGTAGGGGTTGAAAGGGAAGTTTCCCTTTTTCTCTCGCACTCATTTCGGCTTTTAAGCGTGCGATTTCAACTTCCATCGTGCGAATACTCTCAGCTTGGGATGCTGAGTTTTTCTTTATTTCACTGACGGAAGATCTAACCTCAGTCGAAACATCCATGAAATTTGATAAAAGTGATTTCATGGTTTGAGTGAATTGAGAGAACTCATCAGAACAGGGCTGCATAGGATTAGACTGTGCAGGAGTGTTGCCCTGGTTTTGGAAATTTTGTGACTGATAGGGGTGCTGAGTGAGTTGAAGGGGTTGCTGTTGTGGTGGAAGAAGAGCCTTTTGAAATTGATTCGTGTTTGGAACCGTGTTTTGAGATTGGTTTTGGTTCCAAGCAAAATTCGGGTGGTTCCTCCAACCCTGATTGTACGTGGAAGAATATGGATCGTTTCGAGGTCTTTGAAATGCGGCATTAGAATGCTCGTGACCTTGAAACGCAGAGTTTAATGGACATTCTTCCGTTAAATGTGACGGATCAGAACAGCACCCACAAACAGTTTTGGGGAGTGACACTGGGTTTAGGGAGGCTGCTGCAAATTTGTGTTCCATAGCGTCGAGCTTCTTTTGCATTGCTGCCATTTCAGCTCGAACACCTATGGACACATCTATTTGGTGTACGCCACCCCTATTCAATGGTTGTGTTCCACTCTCCCAAATTAGTGATTTTTCAGCGAACTCTTCTAAGTATCGCCAGGCTTCCCCATCATCCTTAGTCATAAATGTACCTTGACACATATTTTCAAGGCTCTGTTTAGTGCTAGGGTTACTGCCCTCATATATGATTCGGCAAAGCTCCCATCTCGGGATGCCGTGATGAGGACATTGAACCAATAGATCCTTGAAACGTTCAAAGTATTTAGAAAATGGTTCAGCAGGGAGCTGGGCAAATTGGTTCAGTTCGCTACGGATTCGAGCCGTCTTTTGGATTGGGTAAAATTTCTTAAGGAATGCAGCGACGAATTCTTCCCAATTCGTAATAGAATGTGCGGTAGTGTTATATAGCTACTTCTCGGCTATATCGCACAATGTAAATGGAAGAAGTCGTAGACGCATCGCATCCACTGAAAGTTGTGACGTACCCATCATTGCGCATACGTTTTCAAATTTGGTAATGAAAACGTAAGCGTCCTCAGTCTCGAGTCCGTGGTATTTGGGTAAAAGATTGATATACTGGGGCTTAATCTCAAAGTTATCCCCATTGGCTGGTGGTGTGGATAAGCAGGTCGACAGAGGACCTCTATGTGGATAGTATCTTTCCTGGAGAGAAATGTGGGGTGGATTCTGCGCACCAACGGACGGTGGCAGATTAGGGTTAAAGAAGTTTGATGGATTCGGATCCATCGGTGTGGGTGTGGTAGTGGGTAAAGAAAAGGTAAATGGAGAAATATCGACTTCGGAGTCGATAAAAGGTACGCGGACTAAACGGGCACTAGAATCCCGTGTCCAGCCTATCTTGCACTAAAAAGGGTTAGTACAAGTGGCAGCGTTGACTTATAATTAGGGGTAAAATGAATGCGGTGTTTGCTTTGAAAAAGGGACGGATTTTTGAAAAAATGATGCGACAAAACAAATGCAGCACACAACCCTAGAATCTAGTGGTCACCTAGGTCCGGCTCTAGACCGCTCCTAACTGCCAAAAGACAAGTCGCAGGATAGAATCCTCCACTGCCTCTTTGTCCCCCTGTGGCCGGATAAGTGACAGGTAAGTGGGAAGGTACTCCACTACGTAGTAGTGGGCCTAATTAAAAACCACTAGCCTTAGACACACTCGCCTTAGGCACCACAAGAAAACGCGGATAAGCAATGAATTACCCACGACCTTCTCTTGTCCTAATTGAGCGCGACAGTCCTTAGAGTCTTCTCTAGATTTCTTTTAATTAATGAGGGTAATGCGGATGCAAGTTTTGCGATTTTCGAGGCCTAGGAAGGGTAATGAAATCCCCACCTAATTTGGATTTGGCCGTGCCCCTTAAATTTCCGTATTAGAATGCAAACAACCAAGAAATCAAAATCACACACAATTTTAATTTTGCTTTGCGCGCTGCTATTTATTTGCAAAGAATCCTGCAGCAAAGTGTTAGTTGGAGATAAAAGAGGAGAGGGGAGAGAGCAAGAAGTTACCTGCTGCAAAAATTTTGCAGAGAACCCTCAAGGTGGCCGCGTTTCCGCCGCGTATACTGCCTTTGTGCCGCCCTTCCGCGCTCCCACAGTGAGATCACTGTACAAGATTTCTTCAGGGAGCTTATCTTGGCTCCCTCAGCTCTCTGGTATATCCCAAATAATTTTTCCACAGCACAGAATGCTCCAGATCACCTTGCAATCAATCACAACACACGTATAAGAGTTTGTACGAATTTTGATTTCAAGAAGTAGAATGTAATAATTCTTTCACTTCAAACTAAAAATGTAAATGAATTAGCGCGCGATCCCCGGCAACGGCGCCATTTTGATTGATCGATTTTCCGTTGTGTTTGTAAAGAATGGTAAAGAAATCACAACCAAAAATTATTTTGACCACAATCAAACTACGGTGTCAATTGTAGTTCATGAATGAGTGCGGATCGTCCACAGGGATTGCACGATTCACTTGTATTTTGATACGTTTGAAATGAAAAGTTAAGCAACAATAAAAGAAAACATGATTCAAGAATGATTTGTATTCGAGTGTCACTATTCTTTATGCAAGAATCAAGAAACTATAAACAATCAAGAATCGGTGTTTCGATAATATTTCCAATCAACAATCAAGAATATAAGAGAGGCTCGTAGGAATCGATAGGATCAATAGACGTGATGTAATCTAAAAGGTTTCGTGTTCTTGTCCTTCGAAGGATTGATACTAGATCGATGATCATCGACGAGAGTTGGGGCTTTCTCGTGAAACTAGGGTTTCATCCTATAACCCTTGTTCTTTCGTCGATATCATTCCTTTTCTAGCCTCTACCAAATTCAAGGAACGATCGTAATTCCCCAATTTCGATCGATGTCAATCAAGAAAGCATCGAAACGAAATGGGTCGTCGTTTCTTGAACTTGCTAGGGTTTACAAAACTCGTAGGACTCAAGAATCGATTAAAGCTATGTTACATCATCATTCTATTATCCGTCTCGACTCCTCGACGAGCGGAGTTTTATTCACACATCATCACACAGAAAAGATTTACGAATTGTAAAGATAACATGATGCGGAATTTAAAGAAAACAAGATAAAAGAATATCACCTTTTATTTAATCAACAATTTCAATACATTCTTTCAAGATCTACAAGAAGAAGAAATCGATCGTTGACTCGGCTTCGCTCGTCTCCGTGGATCGTGGATCTACTTTGATCTCTTGCCCGATTGAAGATCGGCTCGGCTCATAAAAGGGTTGAAGGCATCTTGCTTGGCTTGCACTCAAGATCTTGAATTGTGGTTGGATTTAGGGTTAGGGTTTCCTACAAGCTCTCTCACTAAACTTGAGGAGGAAGAAGATGAAGAAAGAGATTGATTTTTTCTAAGCTTTCCCAAGGTTGAATAATTTGGAATAATGAGCCTAGGGTCTTATTTATAGAGCTCCCAAACCCTAGGTTTAGGTTTGAATTAGAAGTTTCCCTCCCAAAGTTTGTTGAAGAGTTTCTAGAAGGAGTTTGTTAGGAGCTAGCTTAGGGTTTAAGCTAGGGTTTAGGAAAAGTTCTAGAATAATAGGCTAGTTTAGTGAAGCTCAAAGTGTTTGCTGATCTGGTAGAAGTTTCTGGAGTTTTCTGGAACTTGGAGTACATTTCTGAACTGTAGCATATGAAACAGGAGTTTTGCACCAAAAATGAAGAGATGATGTCACCAATGAGCCGCGGATCCGCGGCCTTAGCAAGCCCATGCCGCGGTTCCGCGGCCAAGTCAGGGCCTTGGGATCTGGGTCTTCTTCTGTGGTCTTAGACTGCTGTTTGTTGCTTCCTTTGATATTTTTAATTGTAATTGCTCCTTTGGATTGATACCAGATTTGAATTTAGTGAGTTTACGTATCTTTCGAGCGGTGTAATGATCGAGCAAGCTTCTTTTCCTGCACAGACTTAGAAACACGGGTTGCGATATATAGAAAATATGCTATGTAATGCAATGCAGTCAATTTCCCTAGAAATGCCGGTTTTAAGGTCTAGTACATGTAATCTGATAATCTGTGATAGATTTGCTAATATGTGAAATACAGATACCGAACACTTCTATATGAATGCAGATGATAGGGAAATTGCCGGTTAAAATATGCAATATTTTCGACTGATCAGGACCCTCAAGGCCCAAATAGCGGCCATAGCCCAGGAGGCCGTGCAGGTCAGTGTCCGCCTTCCGCTTGGGTTTTTATTTAGTAATTTTTGTTCACAGGATCGGGTTCCTTTTTAAACTCTCTTTTTGTTTTCCTCAGGTCCTCCAGCACTGCGCCCTCGTTGTCAATATGGAGCACGGGGAAATTGCCCCGGCGATGCAGATCGCTAGCGAGTTTTCCTTGCGGAAAGAGGGCTTGAGCCGGGAGCTGCATGAGGCGAAGGAGAGGATCGCTGCCCTCGAAGACCGGGTAGCAGCCGAGGGTCGGGTGAACGCCGGCTGCCGGGAGACCATCGGAGTTTTGATGGAGTCCAACAAGGCCGTTGAGGCCAAGTTGGAGGATGTCAGGGTGCTCGCCGCCACTCTGAAGAATACGTGGGACACCCTCAAGAGGGAAAATGAGGTTATAAAGGAGGCGATGAGGCACGTCTACCTCCAGGCTGCGAAGGCGGTGGAGAGCTACAGGACGTCGAATCAATTCTATGCCGACCTCGCCGAAGCCTCGGCCCTCGTCTGGCATGATGCCCTCGACGCCGTCAAGGCGCTAATGCCGAAGTTTCCTGACGCTATGCTCCGGCTCGAGTACCCCCTCGAGGGTGAGGTGCAGGCGGATGCCACCGGAAGCGTTGCCGGGGGAAAGGCCCCTGGTGGGGGCGTCGAAGAGAAGGCAGTCACCCCGGCTCCCCATGCCGAAGCTCCTGCGGTAGGCGCCGACCCTCAAGCAGTCACCCTGGTTCCCGAGGTGGCCGCGGAGCATGTCAAGGTCCTTCCCAGCCCTGAGGCCTAAGTCTCCCTGCCCTCTTTTTTGTATATTTTTGGTTTTCTTCTTGGAATTTTGTAAGCCTTCGGGCGATTTTGTAAGGATGAGGAGCCCATAATACCTTTGTAAAGACTCCCGAGTGGTAAATAAAGCCCTTTTGTAGAAATCTATGTCGCAATGTTTTCATTTCGTGGCAATGTCTTCATTTTGCTTGCCTGATGAACGCTAGGTCGGTGGCAGGCCCTTTAGCTGGCGATCGCGCGCGAGTTAAATCCAATTATTTGAAGTGTATAAAGGTAGGTGTAAGATCGGCGTCCTTGTGGCCCCAAAATCGAGGTGGCAATCACTCGTTGAAGATACGTCGAGTTGGACCGGCGACTACCGCTTTTAAGATCGGTCGGCGTCGCTGAGGTTGAGGACTTCTTACCCTTAGCACAGATGGGTAGGGAGTTACCCACTAAGGATGGACCGAGCAGGGAAGTTTCTCAGTGGCCTCTAGACGAGGGCTTCGATCCTTGGCGTCGGTGGGTAGTAACTACCAGCCATGGATGGACCGAGCAGGGCAGCTGCTCGGTTGCCTCTTGGCAAGGGCTTTGATCCTTAGCGTAGATGGGTAAGAAATTACCCGCTAAGGATGGAGCGAGCAGGGCAGCTGCTCAGTTGCCACTTGGCGAGGGCTTTGATCTTTGGCACCGGCGGGTAGTGAACTATCAGCCATGGATGGACCGAGCAGGGTAGCTGCTCGGTTGCCTCTTAGCGAGGGATTTAATCGTTAGCGTAGATGGGTAAGAAGTTACCCGCTAAGGATGGACCGAGCAGGGTAACTGCTCGGTTACCTCTTGGCGAGGGCTTTGATCCTTGGCGTCGGTGGGTAGTGAACTACCAGCCATGGATGGTCGGAGCAGGGTAGCTGCTCGGTGTTGCAAAGCTCTGCCTGACCTTCCGATATGTGTGAATATCGGGGAGAGTGGCCGTCGTGGGCGGCACGTAGCAGGAACGCATAGGTGAGGTGAGGTGTTCCAAGATCCGCGTCGTTCCGACTTCGATTCGCCGAGAAATACGGGATATCCGCCACGTGGCGGTACAGTATTGGAAGAATCGAACGAATCCCTGGATTCGTGCCCATGCGCGTGCAAATTTGGACTCTTGGGGATTCTGTGGAGGCTATAAATAGAGAAGGAGATGCCAACTTTTCGGCATTGCTTTTTGAGAAGGACGAGCATATTTACTCGATTGAAGATATCGTTACTCCCGATGATGTCTACCTGTACGAGCAATCCATTTCCGAGGAAAGGTACCGAGGTATGATCCAGCGCATCGAGGATCACATTGGCTGTATGCTCCTTCATCGATAACCCCTCCTCCAATTGCTGATGTATGCAATTTGGAGGAGGTCCCTGGATTTGTACAACCCCCTTACCAAGGAGCTGCTGGATGAGGCCATCGACAAGGTCCGTATGATTTACGTCATCGGCCTCATCTCGAAGACCAGGTACGACCGATTTGTGGCTCTCATTTTGGAGTGCTTCCAAAAGAGACAAATCGTGAGCCGAGGCTTGGCTGGTGGAGTGCCCGGCCCTTCCGTGGCGTCCCGGGTTCGCGTGCAGTATCAGCGGGAGCTGGATGCAGAGGCCAGGGCTCAGCTGGCGGAGATCTCCTAGGAGTATCACCAGGAGTACTTCTTTAACCCCACTCCTCCTCTGTTGTAATAATAAATTTTTTTATGTAAGGCTGAGGAGCCCATAATACCTTTTTATAAGTAAATAAAGCTCCCTTTTTGCGACGTTCTAATGTTTCTTGTTTTTCCTTCTGAGTGCGTTTAAGTATTTTCACGAATTGAAATCCGTGGCTTTTGAAACGAGGAAGACGGAATCACATAGGAGAAGTTTTCTTCTTATTTAGAAAAAGACTTGAAAAAGTTTACATCGCTTTGTCAAAGAATAAAGATATACTTGCAGGTATACTTTTTAAAAGTACAATTTGAGCTTCTCGGTGTTGTAAGGCCGTGGAAACTTGCGACCTGCCGCGTCTTGTAAGCGATAGGCCCCGCCGGGCAAGATTCCGGAGACGAGGAACGGGCCGTCTATTTATCAGAGAAAACTGCATTTCAATACCAATCATTCATTATCTGTTTTGTTATATATCGGTACTATTAACCAATGTCTTCTCAGTAAAAACATATTACAGGTATCCGTGACACAATACTGGAAATACACTCAAAATCACGGATATAACATTTGTGAGTCGACAATGCAACCGGAACTACAAACCGATCGTTGACCAAAGAGTTCTTTTGCAAATAAATGAGTGCACATAATTTTGGTCCAACACATAGCAAGTATGCACTAGCTCTTTGATGGCTTGGACATAGTTATGGCTGCCATGATGCAAAGGGGACAAGTAGTGGGCACAAGTAGGTGTGTGAGTTAATGCTTAAAAAGTTATGATATGATATAAAGCATCAAGTTTCCCTCCAATCTACTAATTGTTAGTTATATGTATGCCCTAGAGGCCATTACTGTACATTGGATGTATATTGTAGTGGATGCTGGGACATATATAGGTAGGACTTTCTTGCTCGACATGATAGTATGCTATCTGGTTGCTCTTTATCTTAACATGTATACTCTCTGTCTCTATGATTACATGTTGATAAAGCCCTTAGGATATATGCTCGACTTCCAAGACTATGATGCAGATCATACTAGTGGGGCCTGGGTAGTCAATGAGTACATCCTTCATTGTTCCTAGTCGAGGGAATATCGAGACGGGGCATCGATATTCCAGAGTAGACTAGCGTAAATCTTCTCGACCCATGTGATGGGCGATGGATGATCCCATATCCATTGGTGTTTGACATCGGAGATGGTATGCGGGTGCTCAGTGGAGACTGGGTACACTGAACGGACTCGCCGAGAACTCCCAGATGGTATTATACCTCACGTCAGATGGCAGTGTTAGTTATATGTATGCCCTAGAGGCCATTACTGTATATACGATGTATATTGTAGTGGATGCTAGGACATATATAGGGAGGACTTTCTTGCTCGACATGATAGTATGCTATCTGGTTGTACTTTATCTTAACATGTACTCTGATTGTCTCTATATTACATGTTGATAAAGCCCTTAGGATATGTACTCGACTACTGGGACTATGATGAGATCATACTAGTGGGGCCATGGTAGTCGACGAGTACATCCTATAACTGTTCCTAGTCGAGGGTGTATCGAGACAGGGCATCGATACACCAGAGTAGACTAGCGTATACGCATCTTGACCCATATGATGGGCGATGGATGATCCCATATCCATCGGTGTTTGACATCAAGGATGGTGTACGGGTGCTCAGTGGAGACTGGGTACACTGGACGGACTCGCCGAGAACTCCCAGATGGTATTATACCTCACGTCAGATGGCAGTTCTCCGGTGACACTGGTACAGAGTAGTCCGTTGACCCGAGATCGTCATAGAGTCTTGTGTGATTCCCACTGTGCTTTGATTTCCATCATACCATGTCCAAGAGGGCGTGCAAAAAGGTGGCTTTTGGGTACAGTCCCGAATCACATGGAGGCAATCAGCGATAGGAGGGGATTCGTCTCTCTCGGTATAGGGAGTTGATGTTGTGCTGTGTTCGATTGGCTATAACCGGAAATCCCTGGCCAGGATTGTTGAGATTTACTGGTAAGTGTTATCAGTAGTTTCTCGAACTGTTATAGACCTCAAATCGACACGACTTATCAAGCTACTGGGGTCTGACGTTTTACCACCCCTAGGCGAGATATGCAACATATCAGACGACGAGACCGGACTGTACGGGAGTGTTACTGTTTGGATTCACAGGAGAATGTACAGGCTTGCTTGTTGATCTTCTGAGTGCTCAATACCTGGGTAGCTGTTACGTTTAGCTGACCGCTTGCAGCTTGTGGGTGTTTGATATGATCATCACCTACTGCCGGCGTATTGACGATTCTTTAGAGTCCTACACAGAGGTTTCTTGACTCAGGCAAAACGGAGTAGGGGCACATATGTGATATGTGCGGGACCGAGGATAATACGATATGAGATACCGTATTCTATTCTCGCGATATTTGATATCAACCGGGTCATCGGATCAAGTGTTGATTCGATGAATCGGTACGGATAAATATTAGTCGGTTATATGCGATATAGCCGGATTGTCGGATCAAGTATTGATTCGATAATTTAATGTATAATAATATATATGATATATTAAATTACATTAACTAATATTTGCTCACTAAAAGATTCTTTTTCTCACTCGGGTAATACATTGATATATATGCGATATATGTTAAATGTATTATTTTATTTTGTTACGATAAATATTGTATATGTGATATATAATATTGTAACATGTTATAATTATTAATACAACATGTTTAGAGGAGTTTAAACAAGATTAGGGTTTGATTTGGGTTAATGATTTCTAGATGTTTCTAGATGGTTTTACTTTGTCTTTGTTAAGATATTATGATAGATATTTCTTTGTGACTCACCCTTTAACCCAACCCAAATCCTAACCCTAGTAAACTCTCTACAATGGTTACTACAACCATGGTTGCATAAATGATTATGATAACATTTTATTATTCATCACAAATGACATTATTCATCTTCTTCTTCCTTCATTCTTTCATGGAAAAGCTTTCTAGATTTTTTCAAAGTGATGAATAAATATGAGAAAAAGATAAATAAAGAGAGCAAAAATCCTACTTCATCATCCTCATCTTCCCTTTCCATTTAGATGAGGGTGTTCACATCATTTCATGAGTGTTAGCTTGTGTTAACGGAACTTCAAGGTAGATCATCTTAGTATCGAAGATCGAAAGCAAAGGTTGCATCTTTCTCTTCGTGGAACCTCTCGAGAGTCCGGAACCCGATGATCGCAGCGAAGGGACCACAACACGGAGCATATGAAGTGAAGGGCCGGATCTACAAAAGTTGTAATCCCTCTCACTTAGTGTTAAAGTTGTTAACATGTTAGTTTTCGCCTAATCTCTAGTTTAAAGATCCGTATTCGGGTTGTTCGGCACGGCTAATTTTTTAATCGGGCATGGTTGATGCCTCGTAGACCCTTGTGCACGTGCATAGCAACCCTAGAGTGGTATCAGAGCCAAGCTAGAGCTTTAGACGAAGTCTAGACGAAGTTTAAAGTCCGATCGAACGCCGAAACCCCGACACCGAACCCTCTCTGTACATTTTTCAAAAATGTGGTTTTTTCTGAATTAAAAATTCTCCAAAACTTAAGCAGGAAAAACTAAGAATTACTGTGAAGTACGGACGTCTAACTCGAAAATTTGACCGCGGAACCGCGGCGAAACCATGGGTTTTGCGGGGGTTCCGCGGCCAAAATTTGGACTTAGTCCCTGAAATTTCATGTAATTATTTTTAGGCCCTTTCTTGTTATTTTTTTCTGTGAATATTTTAATTCCACTGAAGTGTTGAGTTTTCAAGGGTTGTATTGGGGAATCGTTGATTCGATCGGATGATTTAACATTGTTTAGTTTGTCCGGATAATTTTAGAAACTGTTAAAAAGTTCGGGCGGATATCGATAACTCACTTTTTCCCCTGTCGGAAAATTTTTCAAAAGTTGGATTTTTCTCGTGTTTAAGAACGTTCTAAGTCGTGCAAGTAACTTGGTGGACCCTCTAGAAGACAACAAACCTTAACTCGATTATGTGACCGTCTTGAACTGCCTTTTGAACCTTTGGGTTTAGGGCAGTACCGCGTGCCACATGTGAGGCGTTGGCTTGACCCTTCTAGGGCTGGACCATTGGTACTGTGGCATGTGATGGATGTTTTTTAAACTGATTTCAAGTGTTGAGATATATTGGGGAAATCTTGGGTGTTTGATTGTTCGATCGGAAAGTTTAACATTTTCTGTTTTATCTGGAATATGATACAATATTTGGAATCCACAAAAAGTTATGAGATAACTAATTTGAATATTATAAATCTAGCAGTTCAGTCTCAGATAATCGGTTGCCACGGAATTTTGATGTGATCAAAAGTCCGTCGCAATCACGTAGCGTACGCGGATACTCGCCGGGTAAACTTAATAGACAGCTACGCCCCATAGCCCCAACCAAGTGACTGTAGGAGAACCCCGTCACCGAAAGCATCCGTTCGGGTGCTCGCGGCAGCGGTGTTCCGCCTTAGTGCACTTCGTCGACGGCATCCGGGGGTGCGGCCGTTTACTAAAGTTTGCGACGAGCATTCGATCAGAATATCGGGAATCTTGTTGAATTCCCCGACTTAACATTGAAAAGAGTTTTCAATAAAGAGACTAAAATGCGGGGTTTATAATTGTTAGGCATGTGATGTCTAAGGAATTCATTTGGTTAGGCATGCGATATCTAAGGAGGTTGCGGATTCCAACTGTTGTAGTTTTACACTTTCTTTTCTGTGACCGTAAGCGTAGTATGTGGTGTATCGCCAGCTTCATTGCTATACATCAACGACAATCGGGATACGCATACTTGCTTACGTTGATGATATGAGATATTATGTGTTGCTGTGATATGTTGTATTGGATTGTCGCGTTTGAATAGCCGGGGGTTTTATGTAAGATGAGAGTTTTTTCTTTTTCATTCATGTAAAATTCATTTGTATGTAATATTCTTTTATTGGGGCACTTCCAGGTTGCGGAAGATGTCACCGTTGTTGTATATTATTTACTTTTCCGCATTAGGATAGACCCAAGGAGGGGAGCACAAGTAATCGGGTTCTAGGGTCCAGTGGGAGACCATCTCGAGGAGTCGAGACCGGGTCTCCTAACCCTAGAATTGGCAGTGTTACTTGCCGCTCTCGTAGGGGTCTAGAGATGTGGGTTTGGCTATTCATCGCGACCGTGGAATCCGTGTTTTATACAGGCTCGTATTGAAAACACGGACGTCCTAGTATATCCAATATTTCATATATGTTCTTCTGCTGCAATGTTCTGTGATGAGATCATATTACTGCCTGAGACGAATGTTTATATTTTATATATATGAGATATATGTTATATTACAGATTTCGTTTCAAAAGAGATGCTTGTGAAGTATAATAAAATGGGACTTCATTAATGAGATTAATGAAATAAAAGAAACCTAAAGATGTTGTAGAAACTTGTTTAAAAACTGGTAGCTCTAGTTCTTGCTTTGCATAGCGATGTTCCTTTGTAGAACATCCAGCACCTTATTCGATAAGGAAAGGACCGAGATCCCTTCACCGGGAGTGACTCCTTTAGCAATAACTGGCAGATGCTACAAACTCGGTTTGTCTTTTGATTGCTTCTATAGTTCTTGCTTTGCACAGCGGTATATATGATATATCATGCACCTTATTCGATGAGGAAAGGGCCGACGATCCCTTCACCGGGAGTGACCCCTTTAGCAAAACTAGAAAAGCCTCAAAAACATTCCATTTAAAATCACTCGATTCTACAACGATATCAAGTTCATTACGCAAAAGGTTTTCTTAAAAACCTGGCGTAGCCCTCCGTCATTTCAGATAAGTACTTCATAGTATTCGTGCTGCGTTTGTTGGCTTTCGTCAAGGCGTAGTGTGCGGTAGCTATTTATGCTTATCTGCTAGCATATGATGCGATTGAGTTAGGGTAGTCGTGCGACTTTGTTAGCTTTCGTCAAGGGTCGTGCGGGTGGGTTTAATTCAATCGGGAAATGACGGGTGGGGCTTGACTAGTAGCCTATGGTTTGTTGGCTTTCGTCAAGGTCATAGGATGCTAGGGGTAAAATATTATTGGGAATTTCAAGTGTTGAAATTTGCAATGAGATTGCATACCTTTTATGAGATAGTTGGATCCCGATACCCGCTGCGAGTAAGAGTTACTCCTGGGAGAGTTTTACACATTACAATTAGCCGATCAAGTAGGTGTCTAGAAAGGTGTTAACGGGGTTATGCCCCTGGGAAAACGAGGTTTACTTTAATTAGGTTCGTGCGAAAGCACGGGGGACCTCCCTCAAAGTACCGACACTGGCCTGGCTGAAAGATTGGCGAACTTGTAGCGTGTAATTAATCCCGGCTAGTCTTTCCTTTTAGGGTTTGAAGGAAGATTTGACTAAAACAGTGGGAGACATCCTGATTAGATATATTAGATAACCAATCTAATCTTGCAAGAGCATACGCTGAGTGTTTTCTTCTCTCTCTCTCCAGGTAGCAACCATATCACGCCTTAATCAAGATAATAATACGGATATATTGACCGAACCCACTTGTTATACTGAGCTGGGGAACGTTGGTCCCGCTCCAACTTATAATTGTTATAAGACAGAGCAGGAAATTAAGGAATACCAGATTTCCCGTGCCGCCCAAACGAAGAAAGTGCATGTTGATACATCATCTTCGAGTGTGTTCATTACATAGAACTGTTTCTCAGTATCCTTTACGTCCTGGGTATGTGATACCGGATCAGGATCCCGCATATGTAATCTGTTACATGGGCTACAGATAGGTAGAGAACTGAGAACGGGTGATAAGTTTCATGAGACAGTAAACGGTGCAAGTGTTGCAGCCAAGTCTGTTGGTCACTGTCACCCTGTATTACCAGAATACATTGATTCTGAACAAATGTTATTCGATACCGAACCAGATATACAACATCATATCATTCTCTTTATTAGTAAAGAAAGGATATAATTTTGTATTGTTGGATAATGTTTTGAACATTTCCTATATCAAGAGTTGATCGGTTCAGTCACATTATCTAAAAGCATTGACGTTCTAAATCAAACTACAGTTCTTAGTATACAGAACACACAAGAGGAATAGTTCAGAAATGAACGAATCCTTCTTGAGGCATTATAGACTAAGTCATATCAATGCGACCCGACTAGCTAAGTTACATATAGATGCATATTTAAATTAGTTTGAATTTACATCTTGTGAAACTTGCTGGTCATGTCACAAAGATAAGATGACCATAGCTCTGTTTATTGGAAACAGAGAAAGAGTTAGTGAACTCTTGGGATTGATACATGCTGATGTATGAAAGTCTCCTGTCTACATATGCCAAGACCGGTTCTTTGTACTTCATTACATTCTCTGATGATCTCTCAAGATTCAGACATATGTTCCTGTTGAAACACAAGTCCGAACCTTTTGAGATATTCACAGAATGTAAGTTTGAAGTAGAGAACCAACAACGGGTATAAGTATTATGTCCTTTGATGAGATCAGGGAGGAGAATACTTGAGCACGAAATTCCTGGACTATTCTAAAGGAGAATGAGATTCTCTCTCAGCATTACTCCTCCGTATACACCACAGCACGTCGGTGTATCGGGACGGAGCAATAGCACCCTATTTGATATGGTGTGCTCTATGATGAGTACTACTGAGTTTCTTATTTCCTTTTGGGAGTTATGCACTTGAGAAGCTGCATACCTAATGAATAGGGTTTAAATCAAATCAGTTGCCTACCATTTCATATGTGATATGGAAAGAGAAGAGCCCATATCTTAAGTTTGTTAAGATTTGGGGTTGTCCGGCCTATGTCTAAAAGCAAAATCCGGACAAGCTCGAGGCAAGGTCTGTTATATAGAACTGGAAAGGTTCCAGCTATACAAACTGCAGCTGATGATTTGGTAGAACCAAAGGATTCAATAGTTTCCAACGAACCTCAGCCTTTCCGCCGATCTAGTACAGTTCCTCACCCACCTGAGAGATACTTCGGTTTCTCTATGACAGTGGGAGCGAGGATTGCATCATGAGATGATGACCCAACTAGTTTCGAGCAAGCTATCAGGAGTAGGACTCTGTAAGAATGGCTGGATGCTTATCGATCTGAGATGGAATCCTTATACACCAACAAAGTATGGACTTTGGTTGCTTTATCTGAAGGGTTAAATCCCCATCAGGAGCAAATATATCTTGAGAAGATTACTTAGTGTACATGGAAAAGTTGAGACTTTCAAAGCTATGCTTAAGTCCATCCAGATCCTACTTGCCACGGCTACATACCATGACTACGATATCTGGTGGTTGGATGTCATGACTGGTTTTCTAAATGATGTTTTAGAAAAGAGCATCTATAAGTACACAGCCAAAGGGCTTCGTAGACAGTGGGAGCAGCAGAAACGTGTGCAAGATGTTTTATATGATAAAGCAGGCATCGCGGAGTTGGAACATCTGTTTTGATGTGGTAGTCAAAGAGTTTGACTTCATCAAAATGGTAGATGAACCTTGTATATACAAAAAGGTAGTAGAGAGTATGGTTGTGATCCTCGTAGAGTACGTGGATGACATACTCTTGATAGGGAAGGAGTTTCCTATGCTACGCTCAGTCAATCTCCGCTTATCACAAGGATTCTCCATATAGGATCAAAATGATACGTCCTAAATCCTGAGTTTTTGGATCTATGAGATAGATCTAATTGGATGTTAGGATACTCACTAGTTGTAGTGAGATGGTATCAATCGATCCTGGGGAGAATCACTGGAAAGGTTCCAGGGTGATAAGAACGACTGAATGTCAGTCACAGGCATTGTCTATACCCTCAGTGGAGGGACGGTTTGTTGGAAGAGTTCCAAGCTAGATACTGTGACTTACTAGACGATTAAAGGAAAGATACATCGTTACCAAGGATGCTACCAAAGAGGCAGTCTGGATATTTATAAGTTCATGGGATGAACTTCGTTCCTACCATTGTGTGACAATGGAGTTGTGGCTTTAGCCAAGGAACTACCGTCCCATCAGAAATCCAGATATAATTCTTAGGCAGTATCACCTGATCATGGAGATGGTTGATCTCCAGGGAGATCGAGGTTAGGAGAGCAGACACAGAGGACGACAGCGCGGATCCATTCACAAAGGCATTTTTCCCAGTAGAGACTTTTATGGGATGGTTGAGTATGAGATACTTCAACCGCAGCTAATTGTTGGGTATGCGATACCATAACAGATGGCCCTAGTGCAAGTGGGAGATTGTTAGTTATATGTATGCCCTAGAGGCCATTACTATACATACGATGTATATTGTAGTGGATGCTAGGACATATATAGGAAGGACTTTCTTGCTCGACATGATAGTATGCTATCTGGTTGTACTTTATCTTAACATGTACTCTGATTGTCTCTATATTACATGTTGATAAAGCCCTTAGGATATGTACTCGACTACTGGGACTATGATGAGATCATACTAGTGGGGCCACGGTAGTCGACGAGTACATCCTATAACTGTTCCTAGTCGAGGGTGTATCGAGACAGGGCATCGATACACCAGAGTAGACTAGCGTATACGCATCTTGACCCATATGATGGGCGATGGATGATCCCATATCCATCGGTGTTTGACATCAAGGATGGTGTACGGGTGCTCAGTGGAGACTGGGTACACTGGACGGACTCGCCGAGAACTCCCAGATGGTATTATACCTCACGTCAGATGGCAGTTCTCCGGTGACAGACACTGGTACAGAGTAGTCTGTTGACCCGAGATCGTCATAGAGTCTTGTGTGATTCCCACTGTGCTTTGATTTCCATCATACCATGTCTAAGAGGGCGTGCAAAAAGGTGGCTTTTGGGTACAGTCCCAAATCACATGGAGGCAATGAGCGATAGGAGGGGATTCGTCTCTCTCGGTATAGGGAGTTGATGTTGTGCTGTGTTCGATTGGCTATAACCGGAAATCCCTGGCCAGGGTTGTTGAGATTTACTGGTAAGTGTTATCAGTAGTTTCTCGAACTGTTATAGACCTCAAATCGACACGACTTATCAAGCTACTGGGGTCTGACGTTTTACCACCCCTAGGCGAGATATGCAACATATCAGACGACGAGACCGGACTGTACGGGAGTGTTACTGTTTGGATTCACAGGAGAATGTACAGGCTTGCTTGTTGATCTTCTGAGCGCTCAATACCTGGGTAGCTGTTACGTTTAGCTGACCGCTTGCAGCTTGTGGGTGTTTGATATGATCATCACCTACTGCCGGCGTATTGACGATTCTTTAGAGTCCTACACAGAGGTTTCTTGACTCAGGCAAAACGGAGTAGGGGCACATATGTGATATGTGCGAGACCGAGGATAATATGATATGAGATACCGTATTCTATTCTCGCGATATTTGATATCAACCGGGTCATCGGATCAAGTGTTGATTCGATGAATCGGTACGGATAAATATTAGTCGGTTATATGCGATATAGCTGGATTGTCGGATCAAGTGTTGATTCGATAATTTAATGTATAATAATATATATGATATATTAAATTACATTAACTAATATTTGCTCACTAAAAGATTCTTTTTCTCACTTGGGTAATACATTGATATATATGCGATATATGTTAAATGTATTATTTTATTTTGTTACGATAAATATTGTATATGTGATATATAATATTGTAACATGTTATAATTATTAATGCAACATGTTTAGAGGAGTTTAAACAAGATTAGGGTTTGATTTGGGCTAATGATTTCTAGATTTTTCTAGATGGTTTTACTTTGTCTTTGTTAAGATATTATGATAGATATTTCTTTGTGACTCACCCTTTAACCCAACCCAAACCCTAACCCTAGTACACTCTCTACAATGGTTACTACAACCATGGTTGCATAAATGATTATGATAACATTTTATTATTCATCACAAATGACATTATTCATCTTCTTCTTCCTTCATTCTTTCATGGAAAAGCTTTCTAGATTTTTTCAAAGTGATGAATAAATATGAGAAAAAGATAAATAAAGAGAGCAAAAATCCTACTTCATCATCCTCATCTTCCCTTGCCATTTAGATAAGGGTGTTCACATCATTTCATGGGTGTTAGCTTGTGTTAACGGAACTTCAAGGTAGATCATCTTAGTATCGAAGATCGGAAGCAAAGGTTGCATCTTTCTCTTCGTGGAACCTCTCGAGAGTCCGGAAGCCGATGATCGCAGCGAAGGGACCAAAACACGGAGCATATGAAGTGAAGGACCGGATCTACAAAGGTTGTAATCCCTCTCACTTAGTGTTAAAGTTGTTAACATGTTAGTTTTCGCCTAATCTCTAGTTTAAAGATCCGTATTCGGGTTGTTCGGCACGGCTAATTTTTTAATCGGGCATGGTTGATGCCTCATAGACTCTTGTGCACGTGCATAGCAACCCTAGAGGCAGTTCTCTGGTGACATTGGTACAGATTAGTCTGTAGACCCAAGATCGTCATAGAGTCTTGTGTGTCTCCCACTGTGCTTTGATTTCCACCCTACCACGGCTCTACTGAGTCGTGCAAACAGGTGGTTTTTGGGTATAGTCCCGATTCACATGGAGGCAATGAGCGATTGGAGGGGATTCGTCTCTCCCGGTATTGGGGGTTGATGTTGCGCAATGCTCGACTGGCCATAACAGGAAATCCCTGGCCAGGGTTGCAGTGATATACTGGTAAGAGTTATCAGTAGTTTCATGATAGTTATGAACCCTACGTCGGCATGACTTATCGAGCTATTGGGGTCTGACGTTTACCACCCCTAGGCGAGATATGCGACATATCAGAGGAACAGACCGGACTGTACGGTAAGTGTTACTGGTTGGATTCACAGGAGTGTGAGCGGGCTTGCTCGTCGATCTTCTGATCGCTCAATACCCGGGTGGCCGTTACGTTTAGCAGACCGCTTGCGGCTTGTGGGTGTTTGATATGATCATCATCTGCTGCCGGCGTATTGACGAGTCTTTAGAGTCCTACACAGAGGTTTCCTGGCTCAAGCGAAACGAAATAGGAGCGCATATGAGATATGTGCGGGACCGAGAATAATGCGTGTATGTGATACCGTATTCCATTCTCGCGATGAATGTATCGATTAGGTTATATGCGATATATCCTAGTTATCGAATCAAGGATTGATTCGATAAACCGATACATTGAATATTAGTCGGTTATATGCGATATGACCGGATCATTGAATCAAGTGTTGATTTAATGATTTAATGTATAATTATATATATTTGATATATTACTTTGCATTAACTAGTATTGGTTCACTTTAAATGGATTTACTCACTTGAAGTGCACATTGTATATATGATATAGTTTTGTGCACTAGTTTGTATCATGTTTGATGATACAAGCTCACTTGGGTTTGTGTAAAGAATTAAACCATGTTTAGTGAATGGTTAGGGTTTCTTTTCTCTTATTTATTTATCTATTTATTTTTGTTAAAAGGCAAAGAGAACAAAATGGTTTCTTTTGGATGCTTCAAGCATCTTTGACCAAATGACCATTTTGTCTTCATCTCCTAAACCTAACCATTCTACTAACCTTAGTTGATTCTCTACACTAAACCATGGTTGATGACATGATAAGTATCATATTGTTTTTTATTTTAAATAACAACTTATCATATATCATCTTCTTCTTCTTCTTCTTCTTCTTCTTCAAGAAGAAAAAGCTTTCTACATCAATGGCAACTAGTGAAATCAAGTGAGAAATCCAATTCTAAAGTCTACCCACTTCCTATTTCTTCATCCTCTACCTCTTGCCAAGTAGTAGAGTGTGTTTTCTTCACAAGTTTTATGACTTGGTGAAGTGGGAGTTTGATCTTGTGATGCCTCGACGTAGATCATCTTCGGCATCGAAGCCGACGATCAAGCCCGCCCATTCTTCGATGAAGCCGATGCTAGAGTCATGGGTTCGTTTTGGACAGCGGAGGGAGATCATCGCAGAGCTTAGGAAGTGGTGGACCGGATCTACAAAGGTTGTAGCCCCTTTCCTTTAGCATTAAATTCGTTTACATGCTTGCATCGCCTATATATCTAGTTAACGATCCGTATTAGGTTTTCTCGGCACATGTAAAATTTTAATTGGGCATGTTTGATCACTTGTGAGACTTCTTTAGTGTGCCTAGGAACCCTACACTAAATACAACCCAGGCTTCTACAAAGAAATCAAGCATTACCAGTAGAATTGTAGAGAGAACACTAGAGCACCATATAAATACAAGCCCATTAGCTCGGACTTGGACCGGCGACACGCTTCTAAAACCCGGCCCTGCCGGTTTTTTAATGTCCAATGCTCCCCAATTTTCTTCAGTCCATCCCTTGCTGTCACATCATCTTATTTTTATTATTTGTTTAATCATATTTTGTGCCTATAAAAGCCAGATCAGTGAGAAAGGGAAGGGATACTTTTTGAAGCATATACTTTTGGTCCAATACTTCATACACTTTTGTTTTCTTTTTCTTTTTGGTTTTAGTTCTTGTACATAGCTTGTTCATCTTGAGCTATTTGCCTTCTCTTGATCTTGCAACCTCTTTATTGATCTTGCAAGTTTAAGTTTAAGTTTAAGATTTGTATCATCATTTGGACATAATAAAGCTTTCATTTTGCACTTTAGGTTCTTAGTATTTTATTTCTCATGCTTTACTTTCTTGCAATTTAAATTCTTTCCATTTACTTATATGTTATGCTTTTCCTTTTATGTCATTTTGCACTTTCTTGTTGTTGTTTTGATGGTTTGTGAATATGGTGTTGTTAGGAAAAACAATGGAATTGTAAGTTAATGTTTTTTTTGTCATTTCCTTTGCCCGATATTTTCCAATTGAACTCTGTCCAAACCTTATGCAAGCGCTCTGTTAGGCACCCTACCCTACCAAGGTATCGGTGATCCCTAACCGTGACCGGTTGCGTTCGATTTGGCCGGAGGCGAAAGTCAAGAGACAAGAACGGACGGACAAAGGTCAATAAACCGGATTTTACTAATACCGTGCTTAAGTGACCTAACCCACGTTGTTGCCAATTGCTCTAGCTTCAATGGTTAAGTTCGGCACAAAGGAATGAATACGGACTTCACTAACTTACACTAACCTATCTATTCCTAACAAACTTATACTTTGCATATACAACACTTAGGTTAGAAACGAACCGTTCTAAACCTTGCATTAACTCGTCATAACAAGAACATAAAATGCACCGTCTCCTGTGGACGACCCGTACTCCTCGCGGCTAGCTACACACGACTCCGTCCTAATTGCGGTTAATTTTAAATTCTTTGTAAAAAGACACGCCAAAAACGTGCTAACCAAATGACACCGTTGCCGGAGAGACGGTAACGTTTTTTATTCTTGTTATTTTGGATTAATCTCTGTAAATCTTATTTATAAATCTAACACCATTCTAAAAACAAAACTAAAAAACAAAAATTTTCAAAACCAAAACAAAAATTAACATATCTAACTTTTTGCTCTCTGGATTTTTGACCTGCAAGCACTCTGGAACTAAATTGAAAAGATAAACAATAATATTGAGACACTAGTAGAACACTTAGACGCCAGAAGAAAATTGGAGCCCAAACTCAAAATTCGATCCGGCGAGATCTTACAGAAGTCCGGCGCCGCCGGCCTCTTCTTCTTCGTTTGCTTCAAAAATTTTCTCTGTGCTCCAGTATTCTAATTTTTTCCCAATTTTATTGTTTGATTTTTATAATTTTGTGTGTGCAGGAGTTTGGACATTCATATCATTTTTTTCGTACTAAATATCCGTTTTTGACATTTGCGGATTTTTACGAATTTGCGAACTGCGATCATGTGGAGCAAAGTGTATATTCAAAGCTAAGGTGATTGCGAAGTACAATGCCAAAGATCTGGGTAGTCTAACCCGCGCAAGCGAACTTTTCAAGCTAACCGGATTCAATTCAACGAGGGTTTCTTAACCCGAAAACTTATCGGTACATATTTCCTAACACCTTCTTCTTAAATCCGATGTATCCAATATACTATCTTTATAAGATTCTTTGTAAGTTCGCTGTCAAACGCTAAAAGTGAGTAACCCGTATTTGTTGCATTGCCGTGCCTAAACTTAAAAAATGGTTATTTGAAACTTTGAATAACTTTTTCATTGATTTGCACATTGCATCCATTAATACGGACTTAAGGGCAAGTGAACCCCACAACATACGGTAAAGGATTTCATCATCTTTTCCGTCGCCCACAAATCACGAAATTGAACATAACGTTTACCCACACAAATTTTAAAAGAACTAGACTTTAAGCCTTTAAGGACTTCACGCTCATTAGGAGAAATTAACTATGTTTAGAACACTGCTTAACGGAATATCGTTCACGGGGTGTCTAGGAAAGTGTTCACGGCAAAACCGTCAAAAGAGAAAGGGTTATCTAATTAAGGACCTTCGTGAAAGGGTTGGAAAACCTCCCCTTATCTCTGCACTTACCTGGCCTCGTGATCAGTATATCTTGAGCCCGTTTCTCGACACAGTTTTACTTCGACAATTAAGTTCTTGAGTAGGTCTAGTTGACCTAGGTGAACCCTAGATCGATTAGGTGTGTGGTATTGTGTCGTGATTGTTTTTGTCTTTATTTTTTTGTGTGTATATTCTATTCTTTTGTTAATAACTAACATAAAAAGAACGAAAAAAACGAAAAAAAACACATTCTTTTTCCTCTCATTTTCTTTTCTTCTTCTCTTCATATCATGGGTACCCCACATAGACCAACCCTTGCCGAACTTTGGTACCCACAACCAGACATTATTTCTTACGGTTCTTGCTTTGGTCAAATTTCGAACGATCCTTTCATGCCCAAACTTTCTTTGAGAGATCGGATAGACAAGTCTAGGACAAAAAATTAGACTCCGCAATCCACTTTGTATCAACCGTTTCAACCTCCCCCACCTTCTTATATTGATACCCCTTTTGAGAGTCCTGTTGTAACTCCTAAACCCATGTCCATTGCCGACAGAATTGAACAATCCCGTAGACTATCTTTCACTCATTTCACCACTTCAAATTCTTTTGATTAACAATTTCATTCACCCCCTTATCATAACGTTGATCTTAATCCTGTCCAACCATTTGATTCTAGCCAATCCTACCCGACTTTTACACCTTCCCTAGACATTGCTTCTGAACAGCCATTTGGGAGTTTCACGTACCCAACCAACTTTGAATCTTTTACTGAAACCCCTTCACAACCCATGTCTA
Organism: Agapanthus africanus; assembly: GCA_030015575.1. NCBI lineage: Eukaryota > Viridiplantae > Streptophyta > Magnoliopsida > Asparagales > Amaryllidaceae > Agapanthus > Agapanthus africanus. The sequence goes on along the minus strand of CM057342.1, from coordinate 694,358,294 downwards.
GTCAGGAACAGTCATTGGAAGACTTTCGGGTAGCGTCATACCAACAGATGATGAATTTGAATGCGTCCATGGCCTCCCTCATACAACCTAACGAACCGGCAGCTAGTTTCAAACTAGCTCCAAATTTTCCAATGTATGATGAGGCGATAGGACAGTTTGCGAATTTGAGTAGTTAGAGTGAGCGGTACACCTTTCCAAATCAAACCTACCCATTGCAAATTGAATTCCACAACTTCAGTTTTGAAAGTCGAATGTCCCAAATGAATCACAAATTGAAGATAGAATGTTTAATGAGTTGTGCGACTTTGTAGTATTTGATTTACCGGATTGTGAAGGGACTCTGTCAAGTGAAACCACACCCAATCCCTTTGACCTCTACACCTCTATCCTAGAACCATAATTGATTGAAATCCATACTTTTGATGAGGTGTCTGAGAAAATTGATTTTCATTTGATTAAGGATATTGACGCTGGGAATATTTTGGATGATGAACCCATGGCTTTGGATGAGTTTTTCTCACCAATTCATCATGTCCTTTCACTTCCGTGTAGATATCATCCCGAGTCATTAACTCTTTTTCCTGAACTCCATATGCATCTTGATATTGATGATGATAAACGCATGGATGAGCTAATTTTTAGGAGAATTTTTAGGAGAATTTTGAGGATGGACCAGTTTTACTTGATGAGTCGGATCTTCCAATTCATCCTATCCCTTTCATTGACTGTGTACACCTTCCTGAATCTTTAACTGATACTATTTCTCGATCACTCCCTTCCATTGTTTCCATCGTTCCCACCTCGCAAGATACCGTATCACTTTCATTTCCAGTGTCTGGTTTACCAAGTTCGGTCTACCCATGTTTTCTCACGAATCTTGAGAGATTTGACCCCATTTCTCGACGGGCTAATAGATTAGTACAATCGCTTTTTACACATCGGTCATTACAAATTGTACTAATTTATTCACTCTATTTCCACCCTCAAGTTCGTATTCCACTTCTTTCTCCCTTCCGCTATTCATCTCCTCCACCAAGACCGTATCCCACTTCTATCCCCATACGGTCTCGCGTATTCTCCATTTCTTTACTCTCTACATTCTTTCACCAGCCCGGGCCTTATCCCGATAAACTTTTTGAATGGTTGGTGCTAACTTTTGGCCTGTATAAAGCCTTATATAGATTGATACTGTTTTTCCCCCTAACTCTAAACTTCAACGCTTAACAGTGGAAACACTGTTTCACTTAAGTTTGGGGGGATCTTTTTTTTTTTTTTGTGTGTGTGTGTGTGTGTGTGTTTGGTTTGCTTTTTGTATAAAAAAATTGAAGGGAGCACCGACAATTTTGATCCTCTTGGTGTAGCCTGACAGTGAGGGCACTGTCAAGTTTAAGTTTGGGGGTGTGCTTGGTAAGCTTTCTTTCTTTGCATTCATGTGTATATTTTGCATTTGCATACTTATTTAAAAACCCATAAAAATCAAAAAAAATTACAAAAATATAAAAACTTTGTCGTCAAGTTAGCTAACAAGGTAATTTAGATTTTTATTCCAAAAGTTAAGTTGATACGTGAGAAATAACTAAATCTTAGGCTTAAGAATTGAAAACCCTAAAAAATAACCCTCCTTCTGTTTAAACTTGGTAATTATACGTCCTTACAGTTTTTTTTAGAGAAGTAGGTGATCTTGAGTTCAATTCTTGAGTTAAATCAAGATGAAGGGAAAGTATTGAAAGTTTTACCGAAGGATAAATCTGAAAAATAGTTTTTATTCTTGAATCCAAATTTAGAAAGTATATACCCTACAAACTGCATATACACGCACCTTGAAACTTGGGATAGTAGAGAATACCTAGAAATACTCTTGCATGAAAACCTAGCATGAAAGAAAAAACGGTATTTAAAACTAACCACCAAAAGAGAATCATTGAAAAATATATCCGGTCTTGAAAAAGAAAAAAAGAAAAAAATGAATAAAGTTAAGACCTGGAAATTGCTATTTACGCTTTAAAACTCACACATTCAGTAATCGGCTGTTAGTGCCTCAAGAAGCATTAATAGTCGCATGAAAGGTGTATGAGCAAAACCGTCCATCATTAACGAAAAGAAGTAGTATAAGGTAGTAGGGCAAGGGTACTATATCTTGAATTGAATTCTTAAGTGTAAGGGTGAAATTTTACACACACGTAAGGGTATAAATCGATGTTTGGAGGAAAGATAGGAATAAAGAATAAGACTTATGTTTTCCGTAAAGATGATAAAAATCCCTGATTGGAGACAGCACTTTAGAAGAAAAACTCAAGAGAAGCCGAGATCTTTCTAAATTGTAAAAACGTATAGGAACTGAGATTAAATAAATCGGAGGCGTGAAACACAAGGGTTGGATTTTTCTAACTTAGGATGATAGAATTTCTAACCTAGATACTAAATTGTAGGAGTAGAATCGACGTTAACTTGTGAAACTAGATTGACGGGATTTTGTGGGTAGTATCCGTTGAAAACCCTCAAGAGACAACACTCATCCTACTAGAGACACCTAGAGATTTAATGGCTTGTTGCACGAGCTCCGCGTTCCCTGCAAAAGTGAGGTTATGATTTTTTTTTTTGTTCGGGACGAGCAAAAGATAAGTTTAAGTGTATTTGTTTATCACAAAAAACTGCATTTCAATACCACTCATTCATTATCTGTTTTGTTATATATCAGTACTATTAACCAGTGTCTGCTCAATAAATACAGATTACAGGTATCCGTGATACAATACTGGAAACACACTCAAAATCACGGATATAACATTTGTGAGCCGACACTGCAACCAGAACTGCAAACCGATCGTGACCAAAGAGTTCTTTTGCAAATAAATGAGTGCACACAATTTTGGTCCAACACATAGCAAGTGTGCACTAGCTCTTTGATGGCTTGGACATAGGTGGGGCTGCCATGATGCAAAGGGGACAAGTAGTGGGTACAAGTGGGTGTGTGAGTTAATGCTAAAAAAGTTATGATGTGATATAAAGTATCAAGTTTCCTTTCAATCTTCTGAGTACAACCCAGGGTTCTACAAAGAAATCAAGCATTACCAGTAGGATTGTGGAGAGAACACTAGACCATCACACAAACACGAGCCCATTAGCTCAGACTTGGACCGGCTACACGCTTCTAAAACCCGGCCCCACCGGTTTTTTAATGTCTAATGCTCCCCAATTTCTTTTTGTCCATCCCTTGCTGTCACATCATCTTATTTTTATTATTTGTTTAATCATATTTTTTGCCTATAAAAGCCAGATCAGTAACTAAGGGAAGGGATACTTTTTGAAGCATATACTTTTGGTCCAATACTTCATACACTTTTGTTTTCTTTTTCTTTTTGGTTTTAGTTCTTGTACATAGCTTGTTCACCTTGAGCTCTTTGCCTTCTCTTGATCTTGCAACCTTTTCATTGAGCTTGCAAGTTTAAGTTTTGGTTATTGAACTCAAGGTTTGTATCATCACTTGGACATAATAAAGCTTTCATTTTGCACTTTAGGTTCTTAGTATTTTATTTCTCTTGCTTTACTTTCTTGCAATTTAAATTCTTTCTATTTACTTGCATGTTATGCTTTTCCTTTTATGTCATTTTGCACTTTCTTGTTGTTGTTTTAATGGTTTGTGAATATGGTGTTGTTAGGAAAAGAATGGAATTGTAAGTTAAGGTTTTCGTTTCTCATTTCTTTTGCCCGATATTTTCCAATTGAATTCCGCCCAAACCTTACACAAGCGCTCCGTTAGGCACCCTACCCTACCAAGGTATCGGTGATCCCTAACCGTGACCGGTTGCGTTCGGTTTGGCCGGAGGCGAAAGTCAAGAGACAAGAACGGACGAACAAGGGTCAATAAACCGGATTTCACTAACACCGTGCTTAAGTACCCTAATCCACGTTGTTGCCAATTGCTCTTGTTTCAATGGTTATGTTCAGCACAAAGGAATGAGTACAGACTTCACTAAGTTACACTAACCTATCTATTCCTAACAAACTTATACTTTGCATATACAACACTTAGGTTAGAAACGAACCGTTCCGAACCTTTCATTAACTCGTCATAACAAGAACGTAAAATGAACCGTCTCCCTGTGGACAACCCATACTCATCACGGCTAGCTACCCGTGACGCCGTCCTGATTATGGTTAACTTTAAATTCTTTGTAAAATGATACGCCAAAAGCATGCCAATCACCGTCCTATTTTAGAGAAAACTTATGCAATTTTTCCTGATCAACAAACTCATTCCGCCCCAGGACCAGGTCTCCGGTCTTGAAGGCACGATGCTTGACCCGAGCATTGTACTAGCGGGCAGTCTATCGTTGGTAAGCGGCAGCTCTGATCTGTGCCCGGTCCCTCTTCTCCAGCAAGACGTCCAAATTAGTCTGGAGGGCCAAAGTGTTTGCTTCGTCGTCGAAATGCTCGACCCTATAACTGGGCAGCCCAATTTCTGCTGGGACCATCACCTCGGTGACATAGCAGAGGCTGAAGGGGTTCTCTCCAGTGGGGGTCTTCTTCAATGTGCGCAAGGCCCATAAGACCCGAGGTAATTCGTCGACCCAACTGCCTTGTCGTCCTTCCAGGCGAGCTCGAAGTCTTTGAATGACGTCCCTGTTAGCGACCTCGGATTGCCCGTTGTACTGGGCGTGCGTGACTGCGGAGAACTTCATCAGTATATGGTATTCACTGCAGAATCCTTTAACTCTTTCATTTTCGAAATTCATCCCGTGGTCGATGATGACATACCTCGGGATCCTGAACCGGAATATTACGTTGTTCTGCAGGAACTTGATGGTCGTAGTAGCGTCCGGTTTTCTGATGGGAACAGCCTCGATCCACTTCGTAAAGTAGTCCACCGCGACGAGGATGTACTTGTGCCCGCCCGTACCTGTAGAGAGTTAGCCTATCGTGTCCATTCCCCACTGAGCAAACGGCCATGGGGAGGTCAGGGTATTCAGCTCAGTAGCCGGAAGGCGGGGTATGCTGCCATGGAGTTGGCAGCTCTTGCACCTTCTGACGAGCTTCTGAGCGTCCTGATGAATGGTCGGCCAATAGTACCCTTAAAGCAACGCCTTTTGGACTAAGGTGTGGGGACTTTGATGTGCTCCGCCGACCCTTTCGTGGACTCACGAAGGACATAGTCGGCTTCGTGGGGGTCGATGCACCGAAGCAGGGGTTGAGTGAAGGATTTCTCGTAGAGGTTCCTATTGCTCTAGAAGAAATGGCGGGATTTGGCTCGGAGGCGGCAGGCCTCCCCACGATCTCCGGGGAGCGTACCCTCCTTCAGGAATTCCATAATGGGCTTCCTCCAATCTTGATCCTCTTCCTAGGCTATGTAAACTTGGAGCGATGTCGCTCTGCCTTCCACATTGGGCCGTGGCAAGACCTCGAAGAGGATATTCCTCTTGTTGTTGGCCGTGTAGGAGGAAGCTAGCTTGCTTAGGGCGTTGGCCTGGGCATTTAGGTGTCGGGGGATTTGCTCCACTTAAACTTCATCGAAGTCCTTTCCCAGCCTTCTTACCTCGGCTAAGTACTTCACCATCAGGGGCTCCCATGCTTCGAAATGGCCGGTCACTTGGCCAACGACCAGAGCGGAGTCGCTACGGATTCAGATCGTCTTCAGCCCCACTCCAGAGGCGATCCGCAGTCCAGCGAGCAGGGCCTCGTACTCCGCTCCGTTGTTTGAGGTTTTGAACCCAAGCTTTAAAGAATACTCCATCTCTGCCTCGTTCGGGCCCCGAATGATAAGGCGGCACCACAGCCTTCCTCGGTTGATGACACGTTGACGTAAAGGTTCCAATAAGGGACGGAGTCGGGCCTCTCATCAATCGAGGGTTGAGATCCGGGGACCGGCACGGGCACTGCCTCCTTGTTAGGGATAATGCATTCGACGATAAAATCGGCCAGGACTTGTGGCTTGATAGCTTGCCTCGGGCGGTATTTGATGTCGAATTGGGATAACTCCCACATCCACTTCTCCAAACGACTAGAAGACTCGGGGGTGGCGAGAATAGCCCCTAAATAGCATTCGATGAGGACGAGGATGGTATGCGCCTTGAAATAGTGCCATAGTTTCTTCGAGGCCACGATGAGAGCGAAGACAATCTTCTCTATGGCCGGGTACCCTGTTTCCGCGTCCTTGAAGACGTGGCTTACATGGTAGACCAGCTTTTGAACTCCCTCGATTTCTCGGACGAGCACCGAACCTGCAGATTGATCGGACACCGCCAAATACAGCGATAGCTCATCTCCTTCAACTGGCCGGGTGAGTAGAGGGGGAGTCTCCAGGTGCACTTTCAATTGCTCGAAGGCTATCTGACACTCCTCCGACCATTCGAACCTTAGGATCTTCCTTAGAGCTTTGAAGAACCAGAGAGACTTTTCCCCGGATCTTAACATGAAACAACTCAGAGCAGCTACCCTCCCTGTGAGTCGCATGATTTCGATGTTGGTCTTGGGCACTGCCATGTTGAGGACGGCGCTGATCTTCTATGGGTTAGCCTCGATCCCTCGGTGGGTGACCATGAACCTGAGGAACTTTCCACTAGTGACCCCGAACGCACACTTGGCGGGGTTGAGTTTCATCTTATACTTGCGGAGGATGTTGAAAGCCTTGCCCAGATCTTTGGCGTGCTGATCTGACGAGGTCGATTTGACGAGCATGTCATCAACGTAAACCTCCATGTTCCTGCCGATCTGAGGCTTAAACATCCTGTTGACCAAGCGTTAGTACGTAGCCCCGGCATTTTTGAGGCCGAAGGGCATCGCTTTATAGCAGTATACCCCCCGGTCTGTTGTGAATGCGATGAACTCTTCGTCTGCCGGATTCGTACGGATCTGGTTGTAGCCGGAGAAGGCGTCCATAAAACTGAATAGCTCGTGGCCTGCCGAACTGTCGACAAGCTGATCTATCCGAGAGAGGGGATAGTTGTCTTTCGGGCAGGCCTTATTGAGGTCAGTGAAGTCGACACATATGCACCACTTCTCGCATGCCTTTTTAACCATGATGACATTCACCAACCACTCCGAGTAAGCCACGTTCAGAATGAAGTTGGCTGCGAGCAGCCTGTCAACCTCGTCCTCGATTGCTATTTGCTTGATTAGGGCGAAGCTTCGTTTCTTCTACCTGACGGGTTAGACCGCAGGGTCAACCCCGAGTTTATGTGATAATATTTTGGGGTCGATCCCGGGCATGTCGGCGGGCGCCCAGGCGAACACGTCTGAGTTTCCTCGGAGGAAGCAGACCAGGTCGTCGTGCCGAGCCCCCGTTAATAGTGACCCGATTTGGACGGTTCATTCATTGTCCCTATCGATGAGGGGGACCTCTGTCAGCGGCTCCACCGGGGCTCCTCAGATCTCTTTATGCTCGTCCCGACTATCCAAAGATCCCCCGAAATCATCCGTGCTCTTAAGATCATCGTCTCTCTCCTCGGGCATAGACATCGCTGTGAAGCAAATTTTCGCAGTTTGCTAGTTCCTGTAGGCCCGACCTATCCCACCTTGGTCGAGGGGAAACTTGATTGCTAGGTGGTAGGTGGATATCTGGGCCCGGAGGGAATTCAGCGTTGGGCGTCCCAGAAGGATATTTTAGGCCGATGGAATTCTGGCGACGATGAACTCCACAGGCATGGTTCACATGCGGCCTGCTTCCCCGATGTTAAGCAGGAGGGTGATGACCCCCTCTGCCGGGATGGAGTGGTTGGTGAACCCCGACAAGATGTGTGCGGTCGGCCTCAGGTCCGACGGGGTAAGCCCCATACGTAGGAAGCAATCGTAGAAGAGGATGTCTGCCGAGCTTCCTGAGTCGACCAATATCCTTTGCAGTTCGTAACAGTAGACCCGTGCTGTAATCACTAGGGGGTCATTGTGAGGTAAGGATATCCCGTAGAGGTCCTCATCAGTAAAGATGATGGGCTCAACTGCTTTGACCCTCTTCCTGGATTGGCTGCTAGTCCCTTCGACTAGCCCAGGGCGCTATTTCTAGCCGGCCCCAGGCCCACCCCCCGCTGATACGACCATAATTTGGCTGATCGTCAACTCGCTGAGAGGGGGATGGTGCTCTTACTCTCGGTCGGCTTGTCGCTTGTCCCGCAAGTATCTTGCCAGATGCCCCGAGCAGATCAACTCCTCGATGTAGTCTCAGAGCTGTTTTTAGTTTTCGGTGGGGTGTCCCTGCGACCTGTGGAAAGCGCAATAGGGGCCTCATGTCCGTTTAGCCGCCTTATGGTTGACCGAGGGGAGTTTGAAGAATCTCTCGCCCTTTTCCTCCTCCAGCAGCTCTGTCTGGGAGATGTTGAGCAGGGTATACTCCTGGAATTTTAGGGAGTAGGGCTTTGGCTGTTCAACCTTCATTTTATCCTCTCTTGCCCTCTTCTTCTGATCAGTCTGGTCTGTCCGAGGTAGGTTCGCGTTCACCTCGGACTCAAGTTAGATCTCTCGCTCGGTTCGGGCTTTTACCTCGGCCATGGTCTTAGGTTGCGCTAATGCAAAGGAGCAGAGCCACTCCTTGTGCCTAAGACCCGACCTAATGGCAGTGATGACCGTCTCGTCCCGGTACTCTGGGACCTCAAGGAGAGAGTTGTAGAAATGGGTGACGTATCCTTTGAAGGATTCCTTGTCATCGCTCTTTATAGTGAAAAGATGATCAACGGTCCGCTTCTGCCGTCTGTTCCCAACGAAGTGGCCGAGGAATTGGGCGGCCAGCTCATCGAAGGTAGAGATGGAGTGTGGCATGAGTCGTCGGAACCAGTCTCGTCCAGAATGGATGAGAGTGGTGGGGAATGCCCGGCATTGTGCGACTTCGGAGTTGTCCTGGAAGCTCATCCCTGCTGTGAACGCGTCCAAATGGTCTTTCAGGTCGGACTTCCTGTTGAAGAGGGAGACCTTTGGGGGATTGTTCCTAGAGGATACGTGGACAGTGAGCAGCTCTTCGGTGAAGGGCTTCGTAAGCCAGTCGGCAGCATATCTAGCCCTATCGCTTGATGGGCGACTCTCCCGATGTATACCCTCGATCTTCTTTTCGATGGCATCGAGTCGGTCGTAGTATCCTGAGGATTCGGCATATTCGGATTTATGGCCCCTGCTGCTGGTGACCTGCGTCTGGCCACGGTTCCGGTTCCGTTAGATGAGGTTCCTCAAGTCTCCTGGCAAGGTCGTCCTCGAGCTACCGTGGTGAGTCTCATCCGTGCGACCCCGTCGAGGGAGAGTGCGCCGGCCATGCCTGGGAGCAGGCGAGCTGACCGACACCTCCTAGGAAGGGACAGGAGCGTGATGGGGCTCAGGGCGGGGTTCTTTTTCATAAGACCTTGGCGTCGAGCCGTGAGGTGCCTACCGGGTCATCGAATTGGTCGGCACAGGGGATCTGTGACCGCCAGAGATAGCAAGGCGGTGCTCGGAGGTGCCAGTGTGGGCAGTGTCTTCTTTCCCTATGTGTCATTCCCGCGGTGGGGGAGTGGCGACTTTAGTAGCTTGTCCCGCCGTTTGGACACGGACAAGCGCATCTACGATGGACGCGAGCTGATCTATTCGAGCAGACAGTGCATGAATGGCGTTCGGGGGAGGAAGGGATCCACCCATGTCTCCGTTGTGGGGAGGACGGCGGCTGGAGCTTGGATCGTCGCGATTTTCACTCACCATGAGTTCGAGATCGGAAGATCAACTTTCGTTGAAAGGAATATTTTTTTGTTCCCACAGACGGTGCTAACTGATGGAGCACAGGATCTCCTACAGATGTTGTCTTCCGTTGATCTACAGCGAGCGTTGATCTATGGCTGAGATTGGATTTGAGGGTTGCTTCTCAATGCATGTAGATCTCAGCGGGCTTGATTTGGGGATGAAGCCGAAATACCTGCAAAGAAGTCCCGGGGTGGTTGTACCACCATGGACCCTCTGACGATCAAGTTAGTCGAGATATTTAGGCAGAGTAACGGCCTATTGGGGTAAAATTGCCTTACCTGAATCGTCTGAGAGAGGGGTTTATATAGTGGCAGTCATGGGCTGGCGGGCGTGAGATTCACGCCGGCCGTTATGCCCTTGGCGTTACACCTGCGTGAAAGGAGGGATCCCCCATTAATGATGAGATATGCTCGTTAATGGAGGGAACGCGATGGCATAGGACGCGGGATCGTGGGCGGCGGATATCTCTGTTTACCGCCGAAAACCGGGAAGACAAACGTCTTGCCTGAATTTGGGGGCAGTTGCTATTTGGATTTATCCTTCCACCTCTCCGAAGATTCCAAATTGATTTATGGTACCGTGAATCGAAGGTTTGGACGGATGCGGCAGTTGTAGCAGACTTCGTCAGATTCCCCATCGTTTGCGAGGGGTTTTTGATTGTCGGGACGCACTTCCCTGCAGGCGCAAGCCCCTACAGTTAATTATGCTACCGCATCACGGTAACTACTTTTTCCTGCTCCAGAAGGTCACTTTGTGTCCCGTGTATTTGTTTTATTTTTGGTTGCATGTGGATTGTATATGGAGACTAATTTATGTTGCCGCCCGTAGGGCGTGGATTAGTCCAAATCCGTATATCTTAGATTTGGGTTTGGATTGATTTAAGGATCGTTAATCTCATTTGAGATTAAGATCAACTCAAATATTTGTTAAGGATACGTTAGTCCGATCTTGGACTAAGATCTACTTAACGGGGGTTTAGGATCGTTTCTGATCCAACAAAAGAGCATTTGGGTTCTATCGTTTTAGTTTAGGGACGTTACGGTCCGTAGATCACCATTTTTGGGATGAGAGTTTAGTATAAGGAGATTGTGGTCCACGGCTAGTTTAAGGACATTACGGTCCATTGGGGTGTGCTCATGGATTTGGGAGTGTACCAAAAGAGCTGTTGGTTGTTAGGACCCTCTAACTCTCTGAAGAAGTTGAAGAATTACAACAATATGTATAAGAGGTATGGAGAGATATACCTTTGAACCGAATTCCATATTTAAGGGAGAGATCATGGTGGAATGAACATCATTTAGATACCATATGTTAGGAGATCATTAGTCATGTTTGGAACTAAGATCGATTTAGGGAGACCTGAGCATAGGAGGGCTTGGTTGATTGGTGATCAAAAGGGTTTTGGCTTCAGAAGACTTGGCTAATTTGGGCTAAGATTGGCCTCCCATAGTGTTAAACACTAATATCTGCTCGGCGCTCACGTACTCCCATGTGAGGCTCTAAAACAGTGCTAAATACTAAAATTTAGAGCGTTCATGTGTGGCACGTGAGGCGCCTGAGAATTGGGCACTGCTTCTTTAGGTTTCTTCTTTTGTTCTTTTATAAGTGCTAAGAACTATTGGGGGTCACGTGGGATCACGTGAGGCACCCCAAAAATGGGAACTGACTTTTATTTATTCCGTTTTTCTTTTATAAATGCTAAGCACTATTAGGGGGTCATATGAGATCACGTGACTCGATCTCAGTCGTTCTTTTCTTTGTTCATCATAAGTGCTCACGTGGGAACACGTGATCTGTCGTTATAGCGTTGAACGCTAATATGCATGGAGATCTTGATCTGAGTTTTGAGAATTTCAGGTCCAGTTTTATAAGAATTAAATTCTTTTATAGGGTTAAACCCTAATTTTATCAGAGAAATTAAATTTCTATATCTTTTTGTAAGAATTAAATTCTTTGAACATAGTTCTTTTCTCTAAATTTTGAATCAGCATGACAGAATCTCCCCGATGAGAATTAAATTCTCAACTTGTGGGGAGATCTGCTTCTGCAGACCTTTACCAGAGGAAGAACTAAGTTCTTTTTAGAAGAGTTAAACTCTTGGTTTGAGAAATAAATTCTCTTTTATTTTTTGGGAGTTTTTAAGAGGCTTCTGTATATTTTTTTAGAAGCTTATGGGGTGGTCTCCTCCTTTTTAGATTTAATCTCCTTGCTCCTATTTATAGGAGAAGAGAAAAAATCAATTTGTTGAGAAAATCTCCCATTGAGAGATTTTGACTGATTTCATGATCTTTTAGATCAATCGGTGAATTTTATCACCGTTGGATTTTTAATCCAAAGGCTATCTATTTAACAGAAATGATTTCTTGTTTGTTTAACAAGATTATGAATATTTTGTTGGTTTTAATAAAATTAGAATTTTATTCTATCATATCTTTTTAGTTTAACAAGATCTGAAATATATTTTCTTAATATGGATATCTTGTTAACATAGAATTTTATTCTTATCATATGAATATCTTGTTAGTTTCAAAAGATTAGGAAAATATTTTCCTATGATAGAATTTTATTCTACAAGATGACCACCGTTGGATCTTTGATCCAAAGGTCCTCTGTTTAACAAAGAAATTTTTTCCAGTTTGAGAAAGATCTAGAAAATATTTTCCAGATAGAATTTAATTCTATCAGATGATTTAATTGGTGATATTTTATCACCATCGGATTTTAAATCCAAGATTCAATGTTAGAGAAAGATCTTTCCACATTAGATAGATCAGGGAAAATATTCCCAAATAGAATTTAATTTTATCGCATAGAATTTAATGGGAGCATTTTAAATTGGAGCGCTCACATGCTTTGCATGTGAGAGACAAAAGAACTCACGTGTTTAACACGTGACTCCTGCTGTGGGTTTTAGCCTGTTTATGTTCAGCGCTCATATGTTTTGCATATGAGCACTCATGTGTTTTCACGTGAGGCCTGTTTGGCCATTAATTGTTTTATTTAGTTTATTTTCAGTGCTCATATGCTTTACATATGAGCGCTCACGTGTCTATCACGCGAGAGCTGTTTGGCCATTAGTTATTTATGTTCAGCGCTCATATGCTTTGTATATGAGTGCTCACGTGTTTAACACGTAAGGCATATTTGGCCTTTAGTTGTTTGTTTTCAGCACTCATATGCTTTGCCTATGAGCGCCCACGTGTTTAACACGTGAAGCCAAATTTTGAGGACTCTCCCCCCTTTTTTATAAGGGAACAAGTATCTCTTGGCCGAAAATTTTGGCGGGAACAAATGCCCCCCACTACTTGGCCCACGTAAGTATGTACGTGGGTGAAGTAGTGCAGAGTTATGCATGGCTATAGAATTGAGGGTTTAGGAGACAAGTTTAGGGTCCTTGTAGCCTAAGACTTTTTTCATCTTCATGAGCTGTAAGGGTCTCAAGAAGGTTTTTTTTTCTAGGAGTCGAGATGAATCGAGAAGTTCTCGCAGGAACATTGTTTTCCCTACGAGTCGAGACGAATCGAGAAGTTCTCACAGGAACATTGTTCTTCCTACGAGTCGAGACGAGTCGAGAAGTTCTCGCAGGAACATTGTTTTTCCTACGAGTCGAGACGAATCGAGAAGTTCTCACAAGGATATTATTTTCCTCATGAGTCAAGACGAATCGAGAAGTTCTCGCAAGGACATTATTTTCCCTATGAGTCAAGACGAATCGAGGATTTCTCGTAGGGACATTATTTTCTCCACGAGTTGAGACGAATCGAGAAATTCTCGCAGAGACATTATTTCCCCCACGAGTCGAGACGAATCGAGAAGTTCTCGCAAGGACATTATTTTCCCTACGAGTTGAGACGAATCGAGAAGTTCTCGCAGGAACATTGTTTTCCCTACGAGTCGAGACGAATCGAGAAGTTCTTGCAGGAACATTGTTTTCTCTACGAATCGAGACAAATCGAGAAGTTCTCGCAGGAACATTATTTTCCCCACGAGTCGAGATAAATCGAGAAGTTCTCACAAGGAAATTATTTTCCTCACGAGTCAAGACGAATCAAGAAGTTCTCGCAGGAATGTCCTAACGTCACAGTTAACCTCTGCTGATAGAATTCCGTTAGGGTCTGTGGTACTAGGGTTTTTATCCATCGTACCGTCGCGTTGGCCGATGTATTCCCCAATATGCAATCTTTCTATTCGAGTAGCCCCACGACTGTCGTGTCTCTGATCCATTCGAAGGCTGGACAAGACGTCTTCAAGTAATCTCCCATGTCATATTACTGTCAGAAGAGAAAGCGTTAGGGATATTCCATGCCGCTTTTTACTTGAGGTTAGGCTCAATTTGGGAGCCTCGATGAATCATGACCACTCTACGCTGGTGTGGGATGATCTCCAATAGTCTTTCAGGTTTTATTTGAGTTACCGTCAAGACCTTTAAGCTTGGGATCTTCCTTTGCTTCGTTTGTTGACATTGTGTCTGCAATATTGTGACGAATGTCGAGGTTTTCTCTAGATTGCCTATGAACCGTCGAGGCTTGGAACTAGGGATTTTGCCATGGCTCCGTTGTTTTGACCCTGGGGTCAGTTGTTGACGTTGTGTCTGCATCTTGCTGGAGTGAGAAGGAATGCCATTGTTGATCTCTAGGTTGTCTGTGAACCGTCGAGACTTGGAACTAAGGACTCTGCCGTGGCTCCGATTTGTTGACGTCGCGTCTGCATCCTGTTGGAGTGGAAAAGTAATGCCGAGGTGATCTCTAGTCTGTCTGTAAACTGTTGAGATTTGGAACTAGGGACTTTACCATGGCTCCGTTTTGTTGACGTTGTGTCTGCATCCGGTTGGAGTGAGAAGAAACGTTGTTGTTGATCTCTAGGCTGTCGATGAGCCGTCGAGACTTGGAACTAGGGGCTCTGCCATGGCTCCGCCTTGTCGACGTTGCGTCCGCATCCTGCTGGAATGAGAAAGTACGCTAGGTAGTCTTTAGGTTGCATGTGAACCGTCAAGACTTGGAGCTAGGAATCTGCCATGGCTCCACTTTGTTTCGACCCTAGGGTCTCCCGTTGACGTTAGGTCTTCAACTTGCTGGACTGAGAAGGAGCACCAGGTTGGAGCTAGGGTTTTGCCATCACTCCTTGGATCTTTGTTAATGTCACATCTGCACTCTTTTGGAATGAGAAGACCGCTGAGCTGATCTTCAGGCTGTAGATGTTGCCGTTGAGATCCAGCTCTCCTTCTGATGGAGCTTGGTGGGAAAATATGGTTCCCTTTCCGTTGTTCCCATGAATTATATACAGGGGTTGATGCGGACTCACCTGCAGGGCAGAATTTTTCATTTTTTCGCGATGCTCTCTCATTTCAGCCTTTTATATCGCGAAAGTCATGACTGCCCAATCATTTCGGCTATTTTTCGCGGTGCCCAATCATTTTGGCAGTTTTTTCTTTTTTACTCGTTGCTTTTTATTGCGAGTCTCCTAAACATTTTGGCTGTTTTTATATGCATTTATTTGCTCGCTGATTTTTATTGCGAGTTGCCCCATCATTTTGGCTGTTTCATATGCATTTTTTTGCTCGCTGATTTTTATTGGGAGTTACCCAAACATTTCGGCTATTTCATATGCATTTTTTGCTTGCTGATTTTGTTGCGAGTATGGAACTTGAGATCTGATACCAATCTTAGCATCAGCATCGTTGCGACTAGAATATGTCCAAGAGCGAATCATCATTTGACTTGAGAATACTTGGAATTTGCTACCAATTTAGGCATCAGCATCGCTGCCACTGGAATGTTACCCGGAGCTAATCATCATTTGCCTTGAGAAGACTTGGAATTTGCTACCAATTTAGGTATCAGCATCGCTGCCACTGGAATATTGCCAGGAGCTAATCATCACTTGCCTTTGTCGATTTGAACAAAAGTGGCTTAGCAAACAGGGTTAGGATCCTGTTGACTAAGGCTTTTTGACTTTATGAGCCGTAAGGGTCTCATAAAGGTATTTCTCCCCACGAGTCGTGAGGATCTCGTAGGTATAGGTTCTCCCTAGAAGTCATAAGGAATCCTAAGTGATATTTTCTCTTGCAAGTCATAAGGATCCTACAAGAGTACTTTCTCCTTATAAGTCGAGAGGACTTATAAATGTCGTTCACCATATGAGGGCATTCTTCATCACTGGTGGGGCTTAGTGAGGGAACGTTTGTTTGTGCCCATGGATTGTATACAAGGGTTAATATTGAACCGTTTGTAGGGAAACTTGGGGAGTGTGATGGCTTAAGAACAGGTTCAGGTCTCTGTATCTTAAGGCTTTTTGAATCCTATGAGCCATGAGGGTCTCGTAGGGGGAATTCTCCGTACGAGTCGTGAGAATCTCGTAGGTGTAATTTCTCCTTAGGAATCGTGGGGATCCTAAGTGTGTTGCTCTCTTATGAGTTGTAAGGATCTCATGCGGGTGTTTTCTCATTACAAAGTCGAGAGGACCTTGCAGGTGTTTTTATTTTAACGAGATTGCGCCCTCTCGGGTTTTCATAAACCCGCCGGCAGTCCTGCTGTTTTTACTTACAGCGCCCTTTCGGGTTTTCATCCGTGCCCATTTCTCTTGTGGACGTACCTTTTTTTGGTGCTGTGAGAGCTTTGATTGCAACACAGATCCCAGAAAAAGATATCGCCATGTTTGGGGCGAAGAGTACTAGTTTAAGGACATTTCAGTCCAATGATAGTTTAAGGACATCTCGGTCCACAGCTAGTTTTAGGATGTTGCGGGGGAAAAAGACAGAGGGAGGGGGAACATCATCTGGTTCGTTAGGATTTTGAGGCAAGGTTTTGCCGGATATTACTTATAGAGTTTGGACTCAAGAAGACAGCAAACGGACACGAGCGTCGTCATCCATCATTAACCTAAGCCGTGACTTGTTAAGTATAGTATTTCTTAAGAAACCGGCCGTTTATTGGCTGAAAGGGTCTTTCACCATGCATATCCATGAGCAAGTAGGCCTCACCTTAGTAGACCTTGTCTATGATTTACGAACCCTCATAGTTTGGTTCAAATTTGCCCCGCTTCACACGGTTGGGGATCATAGATCTTTTGACAACTAGCACGAGTTCGCCTTGGCGGAATGTTCACATCCTAGTCAGTCTTTCGTATGAGCGCGTCATCCTTACTTTGTAAGATTCCAGGTTTTTTTGCGCCATGAGACGAGTTTCATCAAGGGTATCGAGCTCCTCAAGCCGAAGATGGGCATTTTCTTCATCCGTCAGCTCGTATCGAGCTGCTACTTGTAGTGAAGGTAGCTCTATTTCCAAGGGAAATACCGCTTCCATGCCGTATACCAACGTGAATGGTGTAGTATTCATGGTCATTTTGAATGTGGTTCGATAAGCCCAGAGAGCTTCATGCAGTCTCTCGTGCCAGTCCTTTTTATTTCTGGACACCGTTTTCTTTATGATCTTTGTCAAGGTCTTGTTGAAAGTCTCAGCAAGACCGTTAGCGCGGGGATTATAGACCGAAGAGTATCTCCAATCTATATTATACTGCTGTGCGAAGCAACTGATTTTGTGGCTTCTGTAGGCTGGCCCATTATCAGAGATAATCCATCGTGGAGTGCCGAACCGGTAAATGACGTACGTCCTGAAGAAATGGAGGATGTTCTCTGTCTTTACCTCCCTCAAAGGTACTGTCTCTGTCCACTTGGAGAAGTAATCGGTCATTGCCAATATGAACCGATGTCCCTTGGATGATGCCGGCTCAATGGGCCCGATAATATCGGTTCCCCGCATCTCGAACAGCCAACTGGCTATCGTTGGGTGTAGCGGATTTGGATGCTGGTGGATGAAGTCCCCATGAATTTGGCACGAGTGACACTGCTTAGCATATTCGAGACAGTTCTGAATCATTATGGGCCAATAGTAGCCCATTCTCTTGATCTTCAGCTTCATCTTGGGCCCAGCTTGATTGGAACCGTAGAGTCCGTCGTGAGTTTCTTAGACGACCCTCCTCACTTCTTCTGGTCCCAGGAATCTCAGCCACAGAAAGTCGAATGATCTCTTATAGATAGTATCATTGACGGAGGCAAAAGACAGGGCTCGCTTCATGAGCTGATATCCTGACGACGCGTCTTCGGGTGTTTGTTGAGACTTGAAGTAGTCTATGAAGACTTCCCTCCAATCCGTAGCTTTTTCTTCGTCTTCTATTTAGAAAACTGCTTGCTTGGTCGCTTCCTTTTCTTCAGACGACTCCCAAGATATTTCTGCTGGCGCGAGAATTTGATGGCTTTGCACAATGATCCTCACGTCATCAAGGTTTTCGTCGATCAGTTCTTTAGCGAGTTTGGCTAGCGCATCCGCTTTGCTATTTTCTGCACGCGGTATGTTTTCTAGGATGTAGAAGGGGATTTGAGTCAGCAATTGCTGCACTCTTTCGCCGTATTTTACCAGCTCTGGCTTGTACGTCTGATAGTCACTATTTACTTGGCTAACGACCAGCTGGGAGTCTCCATATATGAGGAGGTTTTCGATGCCCATGTCGATAGCGATCTCAAGAGCTGCTATCAAAGCTTCATATTCCGCTTCGTTGTTTGTTCTTGGCTCCGTTAAGGAAATGGCAAAACGCATTATCCCTCTTTGTGGAGTCACAAAGATAAGGCCTACCCAGCTTTAATTATGGGGGTGTTTTGCTTTCTCTTCTTCATGGAAGACGCTCCATCGAAGTAGAGTTCCCATCGGGCACTATTCCCTTCTTTCTCCCCGTCGATTGTGTCAAACGCGTGTTCATTTGGCAATTCTCAGTTTAAAGGAGAGTCGGCTGGTATGGGATGCTCGGCAAGAAAATCGGCAATGTCCTGGCCTTTTATTGCCTTGAGGGGTCGATATACTATCGAGAACTCCATCAAGAGGAGGGCCCATCTGACAAGCCTTCCTATTAGTATGGATCTTGACATCAAGTACTTGAGAGGATCCACCTTTGATATGAGATGAACCTCATGTGCCAATGCATAATACCTGAGCTTCGTTATCGTGAAGATCAATGCTAGGCAATACTTTTCAATGGGGGGTAGTTGTTTTCTTCCCCCAGAAGAACTCGACTCAAATAGTAGAAAGCTCTTTCCTTCCCTTGGTCGTTCTCTGGTGCCTATAGCGCGCCTAAAGAACCCTCAAGGGTTGTTGTGTACAGGATGAGGGGCTTTCCCTTAACCGGGAAGATTAGTACCGGCGGGTTCTGCAGATATCGCTTGATTTCGTCCAATGCACTTTTGCATTTCTGATCCCAGATGAACAGGGTCCCTTTGTTCATTAGATGGTTCTAGGGACGGCATTTGCCGGAGAGGTTGACTTGGAATTTGACATCTGTTTAGACATCAGTATCGCTACAATTAGGATAGTGTCAGGAGCGAATCATCATTTGCCCCTGTCGATTTGGACAAAGGTGGCTTACTAGACAGGGTTAGGATCTTGTCAACTAAGACTTTTGACCTTATGAGCTGTAAGGGTCTCATAAAGGGTTTTCTCCCAACGAGTCGTGAGGATCTCGTAGGCGTATTTTCTCCTTAAGAATCATGGGGATTCCTAAGTGATGTCTTCTCTTACAAGTCGTAAGGATCTTCCAAGAGTGTTTTCTCCTTATAAGTCGAGAGGACCTACAAGTGTTATTCACCATATGTGAACATTTCTTGCCATTTGTAGAACTTGGCAATGAAATATTTATTCTTGCCCTGTGGATTGTATACGAGGGTCAATATGGACCGCCTATAGGGCAATTTTGGGGTTATGACGGCTTAAGAACAGGTACAGATCCCTGTAACCTAAGGTTTTTGAATCCTATGAGCCATGAGGATCTCACAGGGGGGATTCTCCTTATGTGTCATGAGGATCTTGTAAGTGTATTTATTTTAACGAGGTTATGCCCTTTCGGGTTTTCACAAGCTCGCCGGCAGTCCTGCTATTTTTACTTACGGCGCCCTTTCGAGATTTCATCCATGCCCATTTTGCTTGTGGACGTACCGTTTTATTTTGCGAACGACAAAACTTCTCGAAAATAGTTTTGCCGCAGGTGACCCATCTGTTTGCCGGTGGGACTTAAGGGTGGCTTCATTGCTGGAGTAGCTGTATAGCCGGTAGGACTTGAGTTGCAACCTTTGCCGTTGGGACTTTGATTGCAATATAGATCTCAAGAGAGGATATCGCCGTATTTGGGGCGATGTGCTATGTTTGAGGCGACACACTAGTTTAGGGACGTTTCGGTCCATTATCGCCATATTTGAGGCGAATTTCTAGTTTAAGGACTTTTCGGTCCAGTGTTCCCATTCGGTCGCGAAGTTGCATAACTCACCTCTTCCAACTCTTGTTTGTTGAGACGCTGCTGCTTGTCCTTTGTTTGCATGGAAACTTTACACCTTAGACTATTTTTACTTTCTTGGACTTCTTCATCTATCATTGTGCCAATCGGGTTGTTTTGAAGGAAGTACTGGGCATTTTAAACAGCACCTGCCCCCTGCTTATCAATGTCGCTTTCCGATACTGATGGAGAGTCTTCTTCATATACAAAGGAACGAGATATCATGTCATTCCTTCTGCCGAGTCTTCCTCTTCCTTGGAAGAATGAATTCGACTTGGGGTTTTTTCCTCATCATCTGATTCGGAGTGGGACATGGGTTTCACATCCCTCCCATGGTTTTTTGGTTTAATTGGGATATTCCACTTTATTGCAAAACCCGCTTATAAGTCTCTTGATATTCTATCTGCTCTTTAAGAATAAAGGACCATCCCATGTAGAGATTCTTTCACCAGCGAGGAATATGCCCCTAGTGTATATCTCGGGGGGGAGAGCGAGTACCCATGCCATCTTTATTTTGGCGACAGATTGCTTCAAAATCGCTCATTTTTTTGTTGAGCGTTGGCGACAAATGCCACCTTACCTCCGCTTTTCATTCATCTTCATCGGATGATGAAGGGTCTTGACCCAGCTGATCCAATCGAGTCATTTTATCCATGAGTTCTTAAAAGGTTGTCTGCTTGAAAAGGGTCGTAAATGGGAACACCTTTTGAATTTGGATCAAGGGTAGCTATGAAAATTCCCACAGCTGCAGCTTCATCGATACGTTGCTTGCATTTTGACCAAAGATTTCGCCATCGGGTAATATATTGAACCCAGGTCTCATTCGGTCTAACCCTTTCATTGACCAACGTCATTACGGTAGTGCGTTTATTCACACTAGCGAATCTCTGACAGAAGAGCATCTCTATCTTGTCGAAGATATTCATGGAGTCATTCGGGAGTTCCGCATACCATTCGAAGGCAATGCCCGTCAGACAGCTGACGAACTATCAGAGGAGAAGTAAATCATTCTCTCCAGTGTTACCGCACATAGATTTATATCGTGCAATGTGCTGGTGAGGATTTCTGGTTCCTTTGTATATGTGGAATCGGAAATATGTATTCTGGCAGGTAATGTATTTGATCGTAGCACGCCAGATACGATCGATCAGTCTTGATTGACTTATTTGATACTTCACTGGCATAGTGAGTTTTGACTTGCCAAGCGATATATGCGTCCAGCTTTTCTTTTAGGAATCATTTCCTTTTCAGCCGTTGATGAGGTTTGCCGAGAATTTGAAATGTTATCCTTATCTTTAATACCGACTACCGGCGGTTCATCCACCAGTGGTTCTGATTGAACCATCATTCCAGGCATATTCTGAATTAGAAGGGCCATCTGGTTCATTTTAGTGGACATTCCTGCCGCTTCTGCATCTCCCTTTTTTCAGAGGGCGCTTTAAGAAATCAATATCCGACTCTTTCTCAATTCTTTCTTCGGGTGCATCCTTGGGATTTTCCTTAGGCGACGGATTACCGTTTGCTGCCGCCTGAGTGAGCATCTCCTGCGGCTTTTCACGTTGCGGTTGAACATTTTTCAGGGATCCAGTTTGAGGTCGGTGACTAGTAGAAGCTCGAACTTTGTCTTTTGAATTTGTAACACCTTAGGAAGTGATTAGTGGCCAATTATATTTTAATATATGGTTTTTAATAAAAAGTTTACCAAAATGATTTTCAAATAATTTATCAAATTTAATGAATATTTTATTAGAATTTTCCTAGGCTTGCACACACTTGTGCATGTAAACTAGGGTTAAAATAGGGTTAGACCATGATTAGCAACCATGGTGGACTAACCATCTTGTTAAGCCACTTTGGATTTTTATTAAGTGTTTTGGGGTCAATTGTTTTTTTATAAATGGAAAGGATTTGAATTTCTTATGTTGACTTGGTGAGGGGGGGGAGAGAGAGAGAGAGAGAATGGCATCATGGCATGAGCCATGCCTTCATTAAATGAAGAGAGAGGGGGGAGTTGACTAACCTTAGCTCTCATTTCCTTTGCTTTTGCCACTCATTTTTCTCACAACTCTCACTCACACAAACACACAACACAACACCAGTATCAGCACCAGAAGAAGAAGCAGCAGCATTAGCAGTCCGAGCAGCAAGCAGCAACAACAGCAACAGCATGAAGCAGCAGCAGCTGCAGCAGCAGCAGCTGCAGCAGCAGCAGCAGCACCAAATCTTCTTCTTCTACTCCTTCTTCTGCTTCCTAGGGTCTTTTGGGGTATATTTCTTAAACCCAATTCCTTTTGCTAAACTTATGTGTAGAATTAGCTTCGGTTAGTGATAAAAGTGAGTTTTTGTGCTAAATATGGTGAATTGTGTAGACTTTTGGTTAAGTGATGATTTTACTAGTTAGCCTAGTCTAGTTAAGTGTTGTTAGGGCCACTTAAACCTACTTTTAACCCAGATTTCACCAAAATACCCTAGGTTTCCATTTTGTGCAAAATATAACGTTTTTAAGTGAATTTTTAACTTTCTGTGATCTGCTTTAGACCCGGTGGTTTCAGATAAAATTTGAGTTAACTGTAGCCTACTTGATAGATCTTGACCACACACACCAAGCACGATCCCCTGATTCCACACTTTGGCCGCCGTTTTATTCGTTCTGGCCGCAATTTGCGGCCAGATAGGGGTTCTGGGTGCTGGGGTTTTGGCTAGAGAAGTCTGCTATATTTTTAGGGTCTGTGATATGTGCAATTTTGTAAGTTTTCACCTGTGCCAAAATCTGGAACCATATATCGTTTTTCTAATACGTTTAGTTTGCGCGATAGGCGCGATACGTGAGTGGGTTCTATGATCCAGCGTGTTGCGGCGTGTCGGGGTGGTTTTAGACGCGTATACACACGATCTAGCGTATCAGGCACACGCGCATTTAGTTCGCGACGCGAGTTTCTCGTTAATTTCGATATCGCGTTTTGCGAGATATTTGCTTATGTGGATTTTCATTGTGTGAATTCTAGGTTCGCAGGCGGGTACGTCAGATGCCGCAAAGAAAGAGAAGCAGCTGGTCGACTACGCTTAGAACGAGACCAGATGAGTAGATTTAACATCTACGGGGAAATCGCCCGTATGGCGTTAAGCGTCAGGGCGTGATAGGATATTTAGTCATAGATGTTTATGTGTACTATTGTAGCATACGCTCTTTGTTGAATTTAGAAATGGTAATTATAGATCACTGCACTGTCACTAATGGTTAAACTGCACGAGCACTATTTGTATGTTACACTCACACCGTTAGTGATTGCCATGACACTCGCACTATAGGATTGTTACGAATTTTATATCGTCTTGATTACCGCATCATAGATGATTGTCATGACTTGTCGCATTTTGGCATATATTTATATTGATATCTTCATACCTGCGCACAGGCACACTGTATATTCATACCAGTGCACACATATATTAATATCTTCATACCTGCGCACATGCACACTGTATATTCATACAAGTGCACACATATATTGATATCTTCATACCTGCGCACATGCACACCGTATATTCATACAAGTGCACACATATATTGATATCTTCATACCTGCGCACATGCACACCGTATATTCATACAAGTGCACACATATATTGATATCTTCATACCTGCGCACATGCACACCGTATATTCATACCAGTGCACACATATATTGATATCTTCATACCTGCGCACATGCACACTGTATATTCATACCAATGCACACATATATTGATATCTTCATACTTACGTACATGCACACTGTATATTCATAGTAATGCTACACTCATATTCGCGTATATATCCATTTGCACATCCATACCTACATACATTCATATGTTACATACATGGATGATATCGATTCGATTTCAAGAAAATATAGGGACCGCATGAGATAATTTCAAAACTGAATCCTTTTTAAACAAGCGGTTTTCCCTTTTTACTCTTAGTGTCATACGACACATTGCATAGATTTACGTATTGAGTTTGGATTTATGGGATTTCTGAATTTGAGAACCGTGGTATTGTTTTAAGAAAATACGCACTGTTTTAAAAACCTGGTTTCTCTTGATATGATATTTTAGTGCGTCCACCATGAGTTTTCTCGGTTCCGGAGAGCTTGTGTGAGTATACCCGATTTAAGGAGTGATAGGCACCGATTGCGGGTACATGGTGGACCCGGTACGGTACCCCGGGGCAAGAAGACCCGTATTGTTAGACGGTGAGCTCAGCGGAGGGACTACTACCTACCAGTGATTGGTTAGACCTGGCGGTTATCCGGAGGATATCGACCAGAATCGATAGATGGATACAGGACGACGCGTACTGCCGGGGCCGAGGACCGATTCCGCAGACGGAGCCCATAGGGCCGATCCGGACGGACGGAGCCCGATACTTGAGGATTTACGTGTCGATGCTAGATACAACTATTTTATGATATTTCGAGTGCCGAAGTTGGGCACTCACGATTCTATAAGATTTACAGGATTTGAAGGCCTATGAGGATGACGGCGCATGAGTTTTACTGGGATTTGGGTGTATTGATGGACACCGATTATTTTCCACGTTGACATTCCGTGTAGATGTTATTTATTCTCATGCTCAGCATTCAGTATTATACATCTCATCCTGTATCTGTAGTACCTGATAGAGTACACATGCTATGCACGATTATTGCATACCTGCTCACCCTATATAGATGTTGTTAGATTGCATTTGCTATGCACGACTATTGCATACCCTGCTCACCCTATATAGTTGTTATTAGATTGCATTTTCTATGCACGATTATTGCATACCCTGCTTATCATATAGAGATGTTATTAGATCGCACTTGTTGCATGATTATTGCCCATCTAGCTCATCATATAGATGTTATCTGTTGGCATAGGTTAAAGTATCGCAGCACGTGCATACTCGCGATTAACTTTATATGTTATCTACTATTCACGAGTTGGAAACTCACCCCCGTTGTGTCACAGTGTTTGCAGGTTGCCCCTCGGAGTAGTCGCGGCAGGCTGTTTTATTGCATCTTTTGATACAGATACCACTGCAGTTGGCGTGCAAGCCCTTTGCTGATAGGTGGGTTTTTGTGCGGTATCTGTTTATTTTCCAGTTGTATACACCATTGTATCAATTACTCTCCATCTACTTTTCATGTATTGACTTAGAGACCAGTTGTGAGGACGATGTATATTATTTTGTACTCTGGTGTCGAGCTCGTTGTGAGCCGACTTTATTATGCAGCTTTATCTTTCATAATATTTGTTTTCACTTATACTGCTCATTTCTTTGCTATGGCGTCGTATATTATATCGTGGTGATTGTTTCCGCTGTTGGGCGTGATTATTCCCGTTTGGGATGCTTTATTCATTCTATATGTCACTTTTGCTCATATACTGTCTTGTACCCGATTTCGGGGCTAGTTTTTACAAAGGAAATGCTGCCAAAATTTTTAAGATAATAACTTGAACTTTAAATAATTTTACTAGATTACTTAAGGTTTTCTAAACGTTTTAACAAATGTTTCTATTAAATATTTTAAACACTCACTACTTCAAATGGTTTTGATTTCTGGGTTCGGCTTACTTAGTCGCGTTACGCCTGTAGACGTTACGTGGTTAAGTGCCGGTCACGGGCCGAACTTTGGGTCGTGACAAATGTTTCTTTTGGGCATGGATTGGTTAGCCACGTGCTATGCGTCTGTGGACTGCCGCGAGAAGACAGTTAGATTTTGTTTTCTCGGCGAGTCTGCTTTTGTTGTGCAGGGGGGCCGTGGTGCCGCCCCTCACATTTTGATTTCTTCTTTTCGCGCTGGACAGCTGTTAAGGAAGGGATGTCAGGGATTTCTAGCCTATGTTTGCGATACTATAGCTACGGATGTTCCGTTGGACCAGGTTCCGATTGTTTGTGAGTTCCCTGATATTTTTCCTGACGCGCTTCCTGGGCTACCGCCTGAGCGCGATATTTTTTTTGCATTGATTTGATTCCTGGCATGGGGCCTATTTCTATATCGCCTTATCGGATGGCCCCGGCGGAGCTTAGAGAGTTGAAGGGTCAGTTGCAAGATTTGCTGGATAAGGGACTTATTCGACCCAGTGTTTCTCCTTGGGGTGCCCCGGTCCTGTTTGTCAAGAAGAAGGATGGCAGTTTGCGTTTGTGTATCGACTACCGCCAGCTGAACAGGGTTACCGTGCGGAACAGATATCCTTTGCCACGCATCGACGACTTGTTCGACCAACTTCAGGGGGAAGGATATTTTTCGAGAATCGACTTGCGATCAGGATATCATCAGCTGCGGGTTCGATAGGAGGATATACCGAGGACAGCTTTCCGCATGCGCTACGGCCATTATGAGTTTTTGGTGATGTCGTTCGGACTCACCAATGTCCCAGCAGCATTTATGGATTTGATGAACCATATATTCAGGTCGTATCTTGACTTGTTCATCATCGCATTCATTGACGATATTTTGGTGTATTCCCGGAGCCGAGAGGAGCACGAGCAGCACCTGCGGATCACACTGCAGACTTTGAGAGAGCACCAGCTTTTCACAAAATTCTCTAAGTGCGCATTCTGGCTTGACAGCGTAGACTTCTTGGGTCACGTGATTACACGAGATGGTATATGTGTGGACCCGAGAAAGATTGAGGCCGTTCAGAGTTGGCCCAGACCCGCATCAGTTACTGAGATCCGCAGCTTTCTAGGACTGGCCGGCTATTACAGACAATTTGTACAGGACTTCTCCCGCATTGCTGCACCTTTGACCAGGTTGACCCAGAAGTGAGTTTCTTTCGATTGGACGGAGGAGTGCGAGCATAGCTTTCAGCAGGTACGGACTTGTTTGACTACGGCGCCGGTGTTATCATTGCCTTCAGGATCAGGTGGATTTGTGGTCTATTGTGATGCTTCTCGAGTGGGGCTAGGGTGCGTATTGATGCAGCATGACAGCGTGATCACGTATTCTTCACGGCAGTTGAAGAAACATGAACAGAACTACCCCACTCACGATTTAGAGATGGCTGCAGTGGTCTTTGCACTCAAGATCTGGCGACATTACCTATACGGCGAGTCGTGCCAAATATTCACTGATCACAAGAGTTTAAAGTATATATTTCAGCAGCGAGACCTGAATCTCAGACAGCGCCGTTGGATGGAACTAGCGAAGGACTACGATTGCGAGATCTTATATCACCCGGACAAGGCTAATGTAGTGGCGGATGCTTTGAGCAGGAGGCCCGGGGGTAGTCTATCTTGTTTGAGCGTAGTGCGGAGGCATTCGTCGGCAGATTGGCAGATATTATGCGACAGCCGAGTGCAGTTCGAGTTCACGCTGATCGGAGGACAGCTTGCGCATGTTCGTGCACGCCCACAGTTGCTTGACCGTATACATGAGGCACAGTACAGTGATGACCGTTGTTCAGAGATCATGGCACAGATTGGACAAGGCATATTTTCCGAGTTCGTGATCGATGATCAGGGGATACTGCGATTTGGGACTAGACTGTACGTACCAGATGCTGAGGGACTGCGGCGTGAGATTCTTGAGGAGGCACATCGATCGGTGTATAGTGTTCATCCGGGTTCCACCAAGATGTACCATGATATGAGAGATGTTTACTGGTGGGACAGAATGAAGAGGGACATCACAGACTTCGTGTCGACATGCCTGACTTGTCAGCAAGTCAAGGCCGAGCACCAGAGGCCAGCGGGAGAGATACAGCCGTTACCCATTCCGGAGTGGAAATGGGAACAGATTTCGATGGATTTCGTGGTGGGTCTACCCAAGACTAGGCGAGGGTACGACTCCATCTGGGTGATCATGGATCATTTGACGAAAGCGGCTCACTTCCTGCCGGTGAAGACAAATTTCGGATTTGCTCAGTATGCCCAGATTTATATCGACGAGATTGTACGACTGTATGGAGTCCCGATGTGTATCGTGTCCGACTGAGGCACCCAGTTTACCAGCCGACTATGGCAGAGGCTTCAGAAGGCTTTGGGCACCCGCTTGAGTTTCAGCACGGCATTTCATCCGCAAACCGACGGCCAGCCAGAGCGGACTATTCAGACTCTCGAGGACATGCTCCGAGCATGCGTTTTAGACTTTGGAGGTAGCTGGGATCATCATTTACCCTTGGTGGAGTTCTCCTACAACAATAGTTTCCAGGATACCATTCAAATGGCACCTTTCAAGGCCTTGTATGGGAGGAGATGTAGATCGCCCTTCTATTGGACAGAGCTCAGCAAGAGCAGTATTTTGGGGCCACAGATCGTACAGGAGAAGACCGAGAAGATTCAACTAATTCGAGACAGGATGAGGACAGCTCAGAGTAGGCAGAAATCGTATGCTGACAGACGCCGCCGCAGATTAGAGTTCTCAATTGGCGATCACATCTTTCTGAGTGTCTCTCCGATGAAGGGAGTGATGAGGTTTGGATGGAAGGGGAAGCTTAGCCCCAGATTCATAGGTCCTTTCGAGATCCTCGAGCGTGTGGGCGCAGTAGCATATCGTTTGGCTCTTCCACTCGACTTCCCAGACGTTCACCCCATATTCCACGTGTCGATACTTCGCAGATACCTACATGACCCTTCGTACATGATTCAGCATCAGACCGTTCAGCTTGAGCGTGATCTTTCGTTCACCGAGCAGCCAGTCGTGATATTGGACCGGCAGGTGAAGAAACTTAGATCGAAGGTCTTGCCATCTGTGAAAGTGCTTTGGTGCAGCCCGAATGGTGAAGAGATCACTTGGGAGGCCGAGGGCGAGATGCGGAAGAAATTCCCTCATCTTTTTGAAGGTATGCATAGCTTTATATTTTTAAATTCGGGGACGAATTTCTTTAAGGGGGGAAGATTGTAACACCTTAGGATGTGATTAGTGGCTAATTATATTTTAATATATGGTTTTTAATAAAAAGTTTACCAAAACGATTTTCAAATAATTTATCAAATTTAATGAATATTTTATTAGAATTTTCCTAGGCTTGCACACACTTGTGCATGTAAACTAGGGTTAAAATGGGGTTAGACCATGATTAGCAACCAAGGTGGACTAACCATCTTGTTAAGCCACTTTGGATTTTTATTAAGTGTTTTGGGGTCAATTGTTTTTTTTTAAATGGAAAGGATTTGAATTTCTTGTGTTGACTTGGTGAGAGAGAGAGAGAGAGAATGGCATCATGGCATGAGCCATGCCTTCATTAAATGAAGAGAGAGGGGGGGTTGACTAACCTTAGCTCTCATTTCCTTTGCTTTTGCCACTCATTTTTCTCACAACTCTCACTCACACACACACACAACACAACACCAGCAGCAGCACCAGAAGAAGAAGTAGCAGCATCAGCAGTCTCAGCAGCAGCAGCAAGCAGCAACAGCAGCAACAGCATGAAGCAGCAGTAGCAACAGAAGCAGTAGCAGCTGCAGCAGCAACAGCTCCAGCAGCAACAGCAGCACCAAATCTTCTTCTTCTACTCCTTCTCCTGCTTCCTAGGGTCTTTTGGGGTATATTTCTTAAACCCAATTCCTTTTGCTAAACTAATGTGTAGAATTACCTTCGATTAGTGATAAAAGTGAGTTTTTGTGCTAAATATGGTGAATTGTGTGGACTTTTGGTTAAATGATGATTTTACTGGTTAGCCTAGCCTAGTTAAGTGTTGTTAGGGCCACTTAAACCTAGCTTTAACCCAGATTTCACCAAAATACCCTAGGTTTCCATTTTGTGCAAAATATAACGTTTTTAAGTGAATTTTTTACTTTCTGTGATCTGCTTTAGACCCGGTGGTTTCAGATAAAATCTGAGTTAACTGTAGCCTACTTGATAGATCTTGACCACACACACCAAGCATGATCCCCTGATTCCACACTTTGGCCGCCGTTTTATTCGTTCTGGCCGCAATTTGCGGCCAGATAGGGGTTCTGGGTGCCGGGGTTTTGGCTAGAGGAGTCTGCTATATTTTTAGGGTCTGTGATATGTGCAATTTTGTAAGTTTTCACCTGTGCCAAAATCTGGAACCATATATCGTTTTTCTAATACGTTTAGTTTGCGTGATACGCGCGATACGTGAGTGGGTTCTGTGATCCAGCGTGTCGCAGCGTGTCAGGGTAGTTTTAGACGCGTATACACACGATCTAGCGTATCGGGCACATGCGCGTTTAGTTCGCGACGCGAGTTTCTCGTTGATTTCGATATCGTGTTTTGCAAGATATTTGCTTATGTGGATTTTCGTTGTGTGAATTCTAGGTTCGCAGGCGGGTACGTCGGACGCCGCAAAGAAAGGGAAGTAGGTGGTCGGCTATGTTTAGCACGCGACCAGGTGAGTAGATTTAACATCTACGGGAAAATCGCCCGTATGGCGTTAAGCGTCAGGGCGTGATAGGATATTTAGTCATAGATGTTTATGTGTACTATTGGTAGCATACCCTCTATATTCCATGTAGAAATGGTAATTATAGAACACTGCACTGTTACTAACGGTTAAACTGCACGAGCACTAGTTGTATGTTACACTTACACCGTTAGTAATTGCCATGACACTCGCACTATAGGATTGCTACGAATTTTATATCGTCTTGATTACCGCATGATTGATGATTGTCATGACTTGTCGCATTTTGGTATATATTTATATTGATATCTTCATACCTGCGCACATGCACACTGTATATTCATACCAGTGCACACATATATTGATATTTTCATACCTGCGCACATGCACACTGTATATTCATACCAACCTGCACACATGCACACTGTATATTCATACCAGTGCACACATATATTGATATCTTCATACCAGCGCACATGCACACTGTATATTCATACAAGTGCACACATATTTTGATATTTTCATACCTGCGCACATGCACATTGTATATTCATACCAGTGCACACATATATTGATATCTTCATACCTGCGCACATGCACACTGTATATTCATACCAGTGCACACATATATTGATATCTTCATACCTGCGCACATGCACACTGTATATTCATACCAGTGCACATATATATTGATATCTTTATTCTTGCGCACATGCACACTGTATATATTCATACCAGTGCACACATATATTGATATCTTCATACTTGCGGACATGTACACGATATATTCATACCAGTGCACACATATATTGATATCTTCATACTTGCGCACATACGCACGGTATATTCATACCAATGCACACATATATTGATATCTTCATACTTACGCATATGCACACCGTATATTCATACCAGTGCACACATATATTGATATCTTCATACTTGCGCACATGCACACGGTATATTCATACCAGTGCACACATATATTGATATCTTCATACTTACGCACATGCACACTGTATATTCATACCAGTGCATACATGTATGGATATCTTCGTACTTGCGCACATGCACACTGTATATTCATAGTAGTGCTACACTCATATTCGCGTATATATCCATTTGCACATCCATACCTACATACATACATATGTTACGTACTTGGATGATATTGATTCGATTTCAAGAAAATATAGGGACCGCATGAGATAATTTCAAAACTGAATCCTTTTTAAAAGAGCGGTTTTTCCTTTTTACTCTTAGTGTCATACGACACATTGCATGGATTTACGCATTGAGTTTGGATTTATGGGATTTCTGGATTTGAGAACAGTGGTATTGTTTTAAAAAAATACGCACTGTTTTAAAAACCCGGTTTCTCTTGATATGATATTTCAGTGCGTCCACCATGAGTTTTCTCGGTTCTAGAGAGCTTGTGTGAATATACCCAATTCGAGGAGTGGTAGGCACCGATTGCGGGTACATGGTGGACTCGGTACGGTATCCCGGGGTAAGAAGACTCGTATTATTAGACGGTAAGCCTGGCGGAGGGACTTCCACCTACCGGTGATTGGTTGGACCTGTCGGTTATCCGGAGGATATCGACCAGAGTCGATAGATGGATACGGGACGACGCGTACTGTCGGGGCCGAGGGCCGATTCCGCAGACGGAGCCCGTAGGGCCGATCCAGACGGACGGAGCCCGATACTTGAGGATTTGCGTGTCGATACTAGATACGACTATTTTATGATATTTCGAGTGCCGATGTTGGGCACTCATGATTCTATGAGATTTACAGGATTTGAGGGCCGATGAGGATGACGGCGCCTGAGTTTTACTGGGATTTTGGTGTATTGATGGACACCGATTATTTTCCACGTTGACATTCCGTATAGATGTTATTTATTTCCATGCTCAGCATTCAATATTATACATCTCATCCTGTATCTGTAGTACCTGGTAGAGTACACATGCTATGCACGATTATTGCATACATGCTCACCCTATATAGATGTTGTTAGATTGCATTTGCTATGCACGACTATTGCATACCCTACTCACCCTATATAGGTGTTATTAGATTGCATTTGCTATGCACGATTATTGCATACCCTTCTTATCATATAGAGATGTTATTAGATCGCACTTGTTGCTTGATTATTGCTCATCTAGCTCATCATATAGATATTATCTGTTGGCATAGGTTAGAGTATCGCAGCACGTGCATACTCGCGATTATATTTATATGTTATTTACTATTCACGAGTTGGCAACTCACCCCCGTTGTGCCACAGTGTTTGCAGGTTGCCCCTCGGAGTAGTCGCGGCAGGCTATTTTATTGCATCTTTTGATACAGATACCACTGCAGTTGGCGTGCGAGCCCTTTGCTGATAGGCGGGTTTTTGTGCGGTATCTGTTTATTTTCCAGTTGTATACACCGTTGTATCTAGTACTCTCCATCTACTTTTCATGTATTGACTTAGAGACCAGTTGTGATGACGATATATATTATTTTGTACTCTGGTGTCGAGTTCGTTGTGAGCCGACTTTATTATGCAGTTTTATCTTTCATGATATTTATTTTCATTTATACTGCTCATTTCTTCGCTACGGCGTCGTATATTATATCGTGGTGATTGTTTCCGCCATTGGGCGTGATTATTCCCGTTTGGGATGCTTTATTCATTCTATATGTCACTTTTGCTCATATACTGTCTTGTACCCGATTTCGGGGCTAGTTTTTACAAAGGAAATGCTGCCAAAATTTTTAAGATAATAACTTGAACTTTAAAGAATTTTACTAGATTACTTAAGGTTTTCTAAACGTTTTAACAAATGTTTCTATTAAATGTTTTAAACACTCACTACTTCAAATGGTTTTGATTTCTACGTTCGGCTTACTTAGTCGTGTTACGCCTGTAGACATTACGTGGTTAAGTGCCGGTCACGGGACGAACTTTGGGTCGTGACAGAATTCACCACATAGACTATGTGAACTACCATGCCCCTAGGCTTGGGATGTTTAGAGTTTTGGCGTTTGGAGTTTGCTTCGGGCACTTGAGCTTTATTAGGCCTCTCTTTTTTTTGAAAAGCCGCTTTGGTTTTGGGAGGAACCGCTGTATCAGGATCCATCTTAGGATGAATTCTCTTGTATTTGAAAGGGGGTTTGTCAGAATTTGGCTGACATTTAGAAGAAGCGCCGCAGACGATGACTGAGTCCTTCACCTACTTCCACACCTTGTATATAGATGAGGAAAGTTGTTATAGAGAGCGAACTGGTTTCTGCTCTCGTGGGATCTCCATGGGCTGTAGGGATTTCTTCAATATTGTGGTGGGAGAATTTTGTCTGACCCTTCGCAAGAAGCTGTTCCCAGTTGGAACAACAACATTCACCACTGGGGTTAAAACAGAACCATATGGAGAACTGCCGCCAGCTCATTTTGTATGATGTCGATATCGACGTCGACCGTTTCTTACGGCCGGGATTTGATTAGCTTCAGGATTTTGTCGAGTTTGCCCCCTGTTTTCTTTGAGAGCTTGAATATTCTGCTCCCTGCGTTGACCTTGGTCCTTGGCATGTACCAGTTGTTTGAGAACTGATTCCGTCGGCAAAACTGCTGCTCGGGGAGCCAGCCTATAGAAGACAGACTTCATTTGGGCTTCCTCCTTCGACGTTGAGGCACCGAGGGTGGGAGGTGGGGGTATCGACCTAAAAAGAAGCCAGTTGATTTCTTGAAGAGCCGGATTGCAGAGATTTAAGGCTGCAAGTGGCCCATACTTGACTCCACCAGATATGACAGAGCCTGAATTGCTATGGTAGAAGCAAACGTCATTCTTCATAGAAACGAAACACCGTCTACAGTATCCCATCACCCAAGGGCAACCACAAACATATATACCGCGATTATTTGCTCGCGGAAAAACACGACACATGAAGTGTGGAGTGGAAAGAGAAAAAGGTCTCACCGAGCGTGCCATAATCTGTTTACCGCCGAAAACCGGGAAAACAAACGTCTTGCCTGAATTTGGGGGCAGATGCTATTTGGATTTATCTGTCCACCTCTCCGAAGATGCCAAATTGATTTTTGGCACCATGCACCGAAGGTTTGGACGGATGCGGCCGTTGTAGCAGATTTCGTCAGATCCCCCTCGTTTGCGAGGAGTTTTTGATTGTGGGGACGCTCTTCCCTGCAGGCGCAAGCCCGTGCAGTTAATTATGCTACCGCATCACGGTAACCATTTTCTCCTGCTCCAGAAGGTCAGTTCATGTCGTGTGTGTTTGTTTTATTTTTGGTTACCCGTGGATTGTATACGGAGACTAATTTATATTGCCGCCCATAGGGCGTGGATTAGCCCAAATCCGTATATCTTAGATTTGGGTTTAGATTGATTTAAGGATCGTTAATCTCGTTTGAGATTAAGATCAACTTAAATATTTGTTAAGGATAAGTTAGTCCGATCTTGTACTAAGATCTACTTAACGGGGGTTTAGAATTGTTTTTGATCCAACAAAAGAGCATTTGAGCTCTATCGTTTTAGTTTAGGGACGTTACGGTCCGTAAATCACCATTTTGGGGATGAGGGTTTAGTTTAAAGACGTTGCGGTCCACAGCTAGTTTAAGGACATTACGGTCCATTGGGATGTGCTCATGGGTTTGGGAGTGTGCTAAAAGAGCTGTTGGTTGTCGGGACCCTCCACCTCTCTAAAGACGTTGAAGAATTACAACTACATATATCATAGGTATAGAGAGATTTACCCTTGAACCAAATTCCAGATTGAAGGGAGAGATCATGGTAGAATGAATATCATTTTAGATACCATCTGTTAGGAGATCATTAGTCATCTTTGGACCTAAGATCGATTTGGGGAGACCTGAGCATAGGAGGGCTCGGTTGATTGGTGATCAAAAGGGTTTTGGCCTTAGGAGACTTGGCTAATTTGGGCTAAGGTTGGCCTCTCATAGTGTTAAACACTAGTATGATCGGCACTCACGTACTCCCACGTGAGCCTCTAAAGCAGTGTTAAACACTAAAATTTAGAGCGCTCACGTGTGGCACGTGAGGCGCCTGATAATTGGGCACTGCTTCTTTGGGTTTCTTCTCTTGTTCTTTTATAAGTGCTAATAACTATTGGGGGTCACGTGGGATCACGTGAGACGCCCCAAAAATGGGAACGGACTTTGATTTATTCCGTTTTTCTTTTATAAATGCTAAGCACTATTAAGGGGTCACATGAGATCACGTGACTCGATCTTAGTCGTTCTTTTCTTTGTTCATCAGAGGTGCTCACGTGGGAACACGTGATCTGTCGTTATAGCGTTGAACGCTAATATGCATGGAGATCTTGATCTGAGTTTTGAGAATTTCAGGTGCCTTTTTATAAAAATTAAATTCTTTTATAGGGTTAAACCCTAGTTTTATCAGAGAAATTAAATTTATATATCTTTTTGTAAGAGTTAAATATTTTGAATTTAATTCTTTCCTCTAAGTTTTGAATCTGCATGACAGAATCTCCCCGATGAGAATTAAATTCTCAAATTGTGGGGAGATCTGCTTCTGCAGAGCTCAACCAGAGGAAAAACTAAGTTCTTTTTAGAAGAGTTAAACTCTTGGTTTGATAATTAAATTCTCTTTTGTTTTGTGGGAGGTTTTGGGAGGCTTCTGTATATTTTTTTAGAAGCTTATAGGGTGGTCTCCTTCTTTTTTGATTTAACCTCTTTACTCCTATTTATAGGAGAAGAGAAAAAAATCAATTTGTTGAGAAAATCTCTCATTGAGAGATCTTGACTGATTTCATGATCTTTTAGATCAATCGGTGAATTTTACTCACCATTGGATTTTTAATCCAAAGGCTATATGTTTAACAGAAAAGATTTCTTGTTTGTTTAATAAAATTATGAATATTTTGTTAGTTTTAAAAAAATTGGAATTTTATTCTATCATATCTTTTTAGTTTAAGAAGATCAGAAAGATATTTTCTTAATATAGATTTCTTGTTAATATAGAATTTTATTCTTATTATATGAATATCTTATTAGTTTAATAAGGTTAGGAAAATATTTTCCTATGATAGATAAGATGATCACCGTTGGATTTTTGATCCAAAGGTTCTCTATTTAACAGAGAAGATCTTTTTAATTTGAGGAAAATCAAGAAAATATTTCCCAAATAGAATTTAATTCTATTAGATGATTTAATTGGTGATATTTTATCACCATCGGAATTTAAATCCAGAATTCTTTGTTAAAGAAAGATCTTTCCATATTAGAAAAATCAGGGAAAATATTTCCCAAATAGGATTTAATTTTATCACATAGAATTTAATGGGAGTATTTTAAATTGGAGCGCTCACATGCTTTGCATGTGAGAGGCAAGAGAACTCACGTGTTTAACACGTGACTCCTGCTGTGGGTTTTAGCCTGTTTATATGCAGCGCTCATATGCTTTGCATATGAGCGCTCACGTGTTTTCACGTGAGGCCTATTTGGCCATTAATTGGTTTATTTAGTTTATTTTCAGCGTTCATATGCTTTACATATGAGCACTCACGTATCTAATACGTGAGGGTTGTTTGGCCATTAGTTATTTATATTCAGCGCTCATATACTTTGCATATGGGCACTCACGCGTTTAACATGTGAGGCATGTTTAGCCCTTAGTTGTTTGTTTTAAAAGCTCATATGCTTTACATATGAGCGCCTACGTATTTAACACGTGAGCCCAAATTTTGATAACTCTCCCCCCTTTTTTTTATAAGGGAACAAATAGCTCTTGATTGAAAATTTTGGCGGGAACAATCTCGCGTCTGCCAAGATTCGATCTGTGCTTTGGGTCGATCGGTGATACCGAGAAAGCTGAGCTCGGCGAGAGGCCCGGAGGCGAACGGGAGGCCGAGAAAGCTTGGTTCTGTGATAGCTCGGAGGAGAGCTAGGAGGGCTAAGAAAGCTCAGCGTGCGGGGGGCTCGAGGGCGAGCCAATGGTTGTTTGTAAGCCGAGCATAGGAGTGGTCTGGAAGGCCACCGAAAGTCGGGAACATTCTCGAGAGGATGGCCCGGACTACGCTTTCAATGTACCGTTCTTGCTCGTTTCCCGTAAGACTCATAACACGTCATCTGCCATGTGTCGTGATCTGGGGAGTTCTCAGTACCGAGCATCATCAGTATGCAAGCGTACTCTTGCTAGGCATGACACATAGAGGTTTGGGTAAGAAATCGAACTCATGGCAATGATCCGATTGAATAAGAGAATAATCAAAACGAGCAGGAGTGCACGGGCAAGGATCGTGGCTAAGAGGAGGATCTAGAATAAACCAAAATGGAAATAGAAAATAAAAGTCAAATGAATTTTAATGTACGAAAAGGAATTGCTCAAACAAAGCCCAAAGTGTTAGCCCCCACATTAAATGATGAAGGTGTTTCCAGGCACAGAGCCAACCCTAGGTAGGCCCATACAATGTTCAAAATAAAGAGCCTATATACAAAAGAAAGAAGGATGAGAGAGAGAGAGAGGGAGGGAGGGAGAGGGAACAAAAGGGTTAATAGCACACAAGACCCCGGCGGTTTACCCTGCGGCACCGTATCCCCTCACTCAAGTAATTTATTGACAAGAACAACACCCCCTCCCCCGAAACCCAAATCGTCTGAAACCCTAAATATGCTTTAAAATGCACATATTCAATTCTTAATAAGTCAAATGGCTGCCTAAACTTGTTTTTGTTGTTTAGAGCTGAATTTGAGAAGCTTTGATCGATGGGCAGAGTGAGTGTTTGTGCAAATAAATTTCTTGAGGTATAAATGCCACAAACGGTTAAACCATATCGGTGATTTGCGCAATTAACTCTACAGAAAATTATAAAAAGATGCAGGTGCATGTGTGCTCAAAGGTTCATGTTCATTAAATGAGTAATGAAGGTCAATGGAATAGGATAGAAAACTTTTCTATTTGGTCGAAAACATCAATACTTTATCATTTAGGAAAAAAATGTTTTGAGGCTTATGAACTTATCTTATTTTGAATCCCGAGTTCCAAAAGTGTGAAAAATCACGAAAGTATTTTGCAAAAGCTACCCGCTAAAACCAAACCTTGATCTGCGTAAGTTTTGCCAATAATATCTTTTAAGATTTCAAAAAATATATTATAATTTAATAGTTAGAATCATGCTATGAATAAAATAGTAATGATTTGATAAACAGTATAATGATTTGATAAAGAATGCTATGGATGTAAAAATAAAGTTATTAGAGTTAGAATGTATTTGGCTTGGGAAATGGTAAAGATGGAATTTTTGGAAAAAAAAACTCAGTTAAACACATATAGGCTTCAAACATTCCTATATTCTAAATATTGTTTTTTTCTTCTAATTTTAAAATTATGTGGATCACAAATAAGTCACTTCTTAAAACTAGATCCGAAAATAATTTTCCATTTTTTTAATGACCGGAACCGTGATTTGAAGGGTCATAAATTTAACTATTTATCGACAATGGATCTTTTTATGACCAAATCCATCATCAAAAGAGTGTCAAAATCACTTGGAAATTGGTGTACATATGCTTTAGATCATAAAGATCAAGATAGACGATGCCGATCATTAAAAAAAAGGTTGTGGGGAGTTGAGAATCTTACGTTATCACTCTAAAGACCAGTGGGGCTTAGCTATGCTGTAAGATTTTCTTAGCAATAAGAGAGACTGCAGGTTCGATTTCCTTTTTGGGAAAGAAAAAAAATGCGATCACATGGTCTAATGGGCCTCAAATTGAACTCAATCCAAATTTGAGCTGTGGGTTAAAACTTTTTTGGGCTTTAACCCCAAACAGTTGAATGAAACTAAGCCTAGCCCTCTTACAAACCTTTAAGCTTGTCTATAGGAGCTAACAATTCAAATTACAAAACTTTTGTCAAATATTATAAAATCATATTTGACGAAGGGTAAAAACTGCATGGATATTTTAGGATAAATTGCAGCAAATAATCCTAACTTTTGCCCAGTAGCAAAAAATACTCATGACTTTCTTAAAACTTCACCTCAACTTTAATTTATTTCCAACTTGTTTTTTCATTGGAATCTTTAATTAGAATATTTAAATGAAATAGAAAGAGAGAAAAACATATATTTTAAAATTAAATATTTAAATGAAGTGCATTTTAGAAATAAATTAAAGTTGAGAGGAGCAAAGTGCAATTTTAGAAATTTAAGAGGTATTCCCTCCCGTTGAGACAAAAGTCAGAGGCACTGCCTGCAATTTAGCCAATGTTTTATTGCTGCCTTATTTTACATACATGTTGTTAGACCCTTTATCACCAAATCATCTCTATTCTTATATTGCAAACTCCCCGGGAGACTAAATTGAGTTTATCTTTGTATGCAGATATAGATGACCTCTATTTTTATGAGGAAATGTTATTATAAAAATAGAACAATTCTCTCAAAAATCTCTTCATCAAAGATTATCGTATATCATCAATTCTCATATAAATTTTGAAATTCTGATTCTAATTTCAAATTCTTTAATATTTGTAAAAAAATTCTGATTTAAATCTTAGAATTTTTTAAAGGAAACCCAAAATAGAAGTTAAAATATCCATAAAAAACTTTAGAGATATTCAGTAATGAATTCAACTTAATTGGCTGCCACTTGACATCATCCCAACAAAGAGGGAAAAGAAAAATAAATTCAAAAGGGCCACATGCATGGATGTCTGAATGGAGCCAACTTACGTTTAGTGAGGGCTTTTCTCATATATTTTCCTTATATATCGACCCCAAAACTTAGCTATTTTCATATTAGATTATGGAACACGATGCACGCTGAAATTTAATTAAATTAGCCTTGCATTGCAAGGAATGGTCATCAATTTTATTTGCACTTTCGTTTGCTGAAATATCATAAACGTAACAAATATATACTCCAAAGTTCATCTTCTCTTTCTTAAATTATAAAGGACAGCTAGAGTTAGAGTTAGGGATTTCCCCCAAATATTGGGAATTTTCTTGAGAAGTAAATTTAGAGCATTCGCTTCTCCTCAGGTGCTTGTGCCCTAAAAATACAGTTTGCCAAGCGCTATGAATGTACAGCCATGGTAAGTCGAACTCTAAAGCGACCAAATGATCTATATTTCAGACATGGTAGATTGAGTGATCGAAAGTGGAGCCATGGAAGTGAAGCATCTAGAAGACATGAGGGAGCTCAAGCCACAACTTATTTCTCATACCCCTGGACCTTAGTTAAATTTTAGCAGCAAAGTAGATGATGTGGATATTTTTGGTTAACTTAAAAATTTTGGGGGGGAACATGAAATTTCCAAGTTTTGGGGGTTGAAATACGAAATTAGCTAACTTTGTGGGATGGCATATGAAAAAAAAATTCCTAATTAAAAATAGTTATAAAGGACCCAAGATTATGTAGTATGTACATTTGCATGGCATTACACCTTGTCATTGGGTCGTGCTCAATTTCGTTTTTTCTTTTTGTTTTGACCAAGCTTGGGTTCGGTTGTTTCATTGTCTTTGTTTTTGCTAAGTCAATCAATTAGCCTTACTAATTCCACTTTGGTGTATTTCATGTATTTTGGCTTTAGCATGCATGATACTACGGCACCTTGGCTTTGAGTAGGCTAGCCTGGACGTGGACATGTGGCACTTGGGAGAATGACGCATTTTCATTGTGTTCTTTGGTTGTTGGTGTGCTTTTCTATTTGTTTGTGGTATGTTGCGATAGCCGTTGGATGTGTCTTTTCATTGTCTTTGTTTGCACGCGGTTCTGTGATTTTCTGCAGCGCCGCACCGCTTGTTTGCTATTGGCTTATATGATCCTTTCGAGGTTCACTGGGCCGTGTTTGAGAATATCGGAGTACAAAAAAAAAAAAACTCGGCCCGCTTCAAACTTGTGTAAGAACCCCTGCGCTTTTTTCTCTTGTCAGAAAACCCCTGGGCCCAATCAAAACCCCATGTATACCAATTGTCTGTAATACCTCAGCAGTTGCTTGTGATATCTAAACAATTGCCTGTAATATCCAAGCAGTTGAAGGAATACAAGACCTAAATGAAATAAAGCTCAGGGATTATTTCACAAAGATTCTAAACAGCAGGCTCATTCCAACAATTTCGAAAATTACATGGATTTTTAGACAACTATCAAATGGGCAGGGAGCTTTTTGATAATTTACCCAAAAAATATTACTACCA
This sequence comes from Agapanthus africanus, assembly GCA_030015575.1. Lineage (NCBI taxonomy): Eukaryota > Viridiplantae > Streptophyta > Magnoliopsida > Asparagales > Amaryllidaceae > Agapanthus > Agapanthus africanus. The sequence goes on along the minus strand of CM057342.1, from coordinate 694,316,769 downwards.
TTTAGCATTAGGTTCAACTCGTACCATGGATAAAAGCATACGAGGACATAAGAGAATAAAAGGACATCCCTAAATGGGATGGAAAGTATTTTCTCTCCCACTTCAAATCTCTACTTTTATCTGTCTAACATATTAATATATTAACATCATCACGTGTCTTTCTGTTTAGCACAAATATTTTGAGGTTGTGAGTTCCATCATTTTATCTTTTGGAGAAAAAATTACTCGCTATAGGTTAGTTTTCTAAGGATGTAGACTATTATATTTTTATTATGAGATATGAATAGGATGGTTTTCCTTAATTTAGTCTTCTTCTTCTTTTCCGTTCATATTCCTTACTTTTTGATTTTATTTCTTTGATGCTTTATTTGCGAGAGTTGTTATATCCAATCAAAAAAAAAAATTGGCAACACTTTATGTAAACATGAAAGATATAAAGTGATACAAAAGTTTACTCCATGCATTCATCAAGTAAGGAATGAGGGGAATTGCAAATGAAATTAACATCACCCTTAATTAACGTAGCTAAACCCACTTGTAAAACTAAGGTGATTTGCAAATCAAACATCACCCTCATTGACCTAATTAATGCATGCATGCAGCCACAATAGTTGGTGTGGGCAAGATGCACTCACTTTGTGTCCCCCCTAATCATTAGTTTATATATGCATTAAGGACATATATGATCATATATCACACTAAAGGAACTAATCAAGGGGGTTAATTAAGTTGGGGTTGGTGAAAACTAGAAGACTTGGTCTCTTTTGTGTCAACCTTAAATTAAACCTAACTAAACAAGCCACTTGAAAGGGAGAGAACGGGTCTTAAGCGGAGCTCATTTTCTACGTGCAATTGAAAGGACGATTTCATCAAATAAACATCAATATGTTAGCTTCTTATATGTCGACATGTGCATGCGTAGACACAACTAAACCGTCTTATATATATAAACGGCCTTTAATTACTTAGTCTCGAATAAGTTGCTTAACCATTAAGGAATATTAGTCAGTCTATGTAAACTTGTTAAGATAATCCTAATCTTAGCTGTATTAGGAATCTTAATTATCCCTGTTGTATTGCAAATTTCTAATAACCAGTATTATTACAATATTAATTGTAAAATTATATTTTATTACAACGTGTAATTTAATAATAACAACTTGAATACATTTATCAAATAAAAATTACTATATAAGCTAAAAAAATGAGAAAACAATGTGACAATTTAATTTTTTAAGTTTCTTGAAAAGATAATTGCTAATTTTAAGATACATTTAGTGAGACAATGAGACAACTATTGTGGTTCTTTGGATTGGAAAGAAATTGATGCATTGTCACCGTTGACCAATTTTAAATCTAATTTAGTCAATCACTTCTATATTTTATATTTATAGGGATATAATTGATTATATTTTCTCATGTAGCCTTTATCTTCCCGTGTCCTTCTCTATTATTTCTCTGTTAAACCACCCAAACAAAATACCCATCTCCGAACCCACTGTTTATTACTTCTTAAAAAAATATCCCATTATTGATGATTCCAAGGTTAACAATATTATATTGCCAAGCTTGGACCACAAGCATCTAAAATAAGGCAAACCCGTCGGTTTGGATCCAATTCCAAAAATCCATCTTACTGCAAAATAAAAAAAAAAGTGACCCTTTTTACTTTGGATTTTGAGAATTGATATCGAGAGAAGGCGTAGGCAAACGAGTGCCACGGTAAAGGCGAGAAGGAGCGAGTGTTGGATATGATGCCCTTAAGACAATTATTGTAATTGCAAGTAGACGATTATGATAATTGAACGAGAACCTATACAGGTAGAACAGTCTTACTCGAGATGATAGTATACTATCTGGTTTGTCTTTATCATTATGTGTATACATTTTGATAAAACCCGTAAGATTGTTGCTTGACTACTAGCATTATGATGGCGATTATATACGTGGAGCTGGGTAGTCCATAAGCACATCATTAAATGTCGCTAGTCGAGATAGTATCGAAACTGGGCATCGATACTCCGTAGTAGACTAGTGTATACTTTTCGAGACCCTGACGAGGGGCGGCGGCTGATCTCACAAGCCATTGGTGTTGAATCACCCAAGATAGTATACAGGTGCTCACTGGAGGTGAGTACACCGGACGGGCTCGCCGAGAACATCTAGATGGTATTATACCTATCATCGGATAGAAGTTCTCTTGTGGCATGAGTATAGCTTAATCTTTTGACCTGCAATTTTCATTTGTCTCGTCTGAGTTTCCACTGTACTTAGATTACTATCCTACCACGGCTCAAAAGAGTCGTGCAAACAGATTTTAGTTGAGTACAGTCCCGAGCCACATAGAGGCAGTGACAATCGTCAGGGATTCGTCTTTCCCGATATTGGGAGTCGATATCGCACTGTGTTTGGTCAGCCATCACCAGAAATTCTTGGCCAAGATGGATGAGATTTACTGATGTGATATCAGTAGTTTTTCAGTGAGTGATGAGCTTCAGACCGGCACGACTTATCGGGTTAGTAGGGGTCTGACGTTATCCACCCCCTAGACCCGGTATGCGATTATCTTAGACGAAGAGATCGGACTATACGGAGATTATCATAGACAGGCTCAGTAGGGATACAGATGAGTTTACTCGTCGGCTTTCCTTTCATTCAATATCTAGGTAGTTGTTACGTACAGTTAGTGCCAGCGACGTGTTTGTGGTTAAACCCATTGCTAGCGTATTGACAAATCTTTAGAGTCCCACACATAAGGTTTTTCCCAGTTTAAGCAAAATGATATAGTGGCCATACATTAATACGTACAGGGTTTCGATTAGTTATGTGTGCTAGCCATGCGGAATTTAATCGGGCGGATGGTAATACTAGACAGTTTTGGATTAAGCCGGATGTCACAACCCGAAATTGGCATGTGGCCGGTACTTGAATCACGTAGAGTCTATAGGACCCCACCATAACCCAAGTAAGCCAAAAGAAGTTGTGTGCCAGTAAGCCGCTACTGATAAGAGCGGTCGATCCTGCAAGAAAACGGTGGCAAAACGGAGGTGAGTTGCCAACTCGTGAGTAGAAAGCATCAGCAGGTAGAAATCGAATGTATGATGATCTTCTAGGTCGTACAATAATAATAATATAATACCGTGTGGTAATGAGGGTGATCGTGTATATATAGGTATAAATAATAATAATAATATCGTGCCTGTGTCAATATATGGTACCATGTCATCTGTGTCATAAATATGTATATATGTGTATCATCCAACGTGTGTCCATCAATGACACATCAAATCATCATAAAACCTGAGTGCCCAGTATCGACACTCGAAATCATCATAAAACCAGTGTCCAGTATCGACACGTAAATTCTCATATCTCAGGCGCTGTCTTATCGGATCAACCCTCATATCCATCTGTCTCATATCACTCCGGTCGGTATCCTTCGGATATCCGCCGAGTCCAGTACTGTCATGGTAGGTAGTATTCTTCTGCCGAGCTCAACACCTTTCTATACGATCTTCTTGCCCCGGGGTACCGTACCGGGTCCACCATGTACCCACAGACGGTGACTCCTCACTCCTCGATCGGGTAATCATCATAGGTCAGCACCGAGAAAACTCATGGTAGACGTCGAAATATCATATCAAGAGAAACCGCGTTTTTAAAACAATCATAAGTTTTTAAAATGTGTCTGCGGTTTCTTAAATCCCGAAATCTCATGAAAACAGAATCTCATAAGCATGTAACAATGATGGAACAATATGTATAAGCACAGAATAGTACTGTAAAGCATAGAAAGTTTTTTCATATGAGCGTGTCGTGTAACTAGATAAGGAACTGCAATATCTGAACTTGTATGTATGGTACTTAGTACTAAACAATAACTAAAATTCTATAGGTTATAAGACGATACAGTGACATACCGATTTCTAATGTGTACGTAGTATGGCAATTACCGATGATGTGTGTGTGAGCCGGCGAGTATGTGTACGTGCAACATGCGCATCATCGGTAATGGTATGTGTGTCCTATCAGACGAAATCGTATAAAGATAAGTACACGAAACGTAGTATATATGTCGTAATGAAAATAAAACGAGCGTATGCAGAAATAAAGAAAACTTTAACGCGAACAGTATAAAATACGTAACTACATATGAGCCATAAAGCTATAGTTTAAAATAGTACGAAACGTTATTTTTGAAAATAGGAGCTACGATATTTATGAAAAAGATACCATTTGAAAATCCGTAACATCCCTTAAAGTTATCATTTAAAAGTGCACAACGGTTCGTTAGTTTTGAAAATATGTATGGCTCAAAACATATCTTAATGTCTACTTAAGTGATTTAAAAACAATATTTCTCGAGTCGATATATACATAAGTCGGCGATCCATCATCATCATATCATGTACGGTATAATCTATCATTCAATATCATCAAATCAAATAGTACGGATCTATTATCACGTACATCATATCACGTACGGTATAATCCATGGTACGATATTATCAATCAAGTAGTATGGATCTATCGTTACGTACGGTATAATCAATCGTACGATATCATCAATCAAGTAGTACGGATCTATCGTCATATACATCATCTCATCTCATCTCGTCATATATCATCACAAGACATATCATCTCGTATCGGATCATGTATATACATCGCCTCATATTATCATATCATATCATATCATATCGACTCATTTCATCATATCGTATCATATTGTAAATATATGTAGTTATATACTTTTATGAATAGATATGGATCATAGGCTAAGAACTAGTACTAGGGATATGTCATTCTACAAATATACTACTATCACCTATAATATTCTAGAAACACTATTAGCTAAGTATTTGTATCCTAAGTATACATATTCATATATACTCTAATACTACGGTTGCGGGGTGCTATACGCCATCAACCCGACTTCCCCCGTAGATATACATCTACTCACCTACTATCCTCACTCTAGCCGAAATCAATGAACGCATTTCTCTCCTTCGTCGTCTTAGAAGTCCACGCGAAAGTATCTACAATTGAAATCCATGACCGAAATCTAAAGAAAACCCGAATCGAATTTCATAGAAATCCATATATAAAACTGATAGATAAGCGAAAGGCATATAGGTTAGAACCTATGGTCCAATTGTGCTAGAACAACAAAAGAACCCCCGACGTTGACGTACGAATGTCAAACGACCAAGTCAAAACTCAAATATCAAAAACCGAGTTTTCAAAGGTCGCAAAACATAAGAAGAAACTTAGTAAAATGCTCCTAGATTTTTCTTAAACTGAAATTAAACCTTTTTGTATATAGGATCGGCCTAGTTAACATGTGATTGAGCTATAGACTAAACCCCAGACCATGATTCAAAATTTTGGTTGCAAATTGCGGCCAAAACCATTAAATTTGCAGCTAAAGTTTGGGGAACTGGGCTCGGGTTTCTAAGTTAGCTTCCTATGTGTCTCATATCTCACTGCATCCGCTATTAAATTTTTTGAGTCTCTGAGTAATATCAGATTCCAATTGATCATCAATATTCTCACAAAACCGATATTGGAAAATTAGTAGAGGTGGCAGCCTAGAGTTTTCCAAGTTCACTAAACATGTTTATATCAACTCTAAACTAGTTTATGAGGTTAGGAAACTTAAAACTTGATTAAAAGTGAGAGTTATACCTTATAGAAGCAACTCAAGAAAATTCTAAGATGGTCAAAACTTCCCAAAATGAAATCTTGATCATGCCAAAGTGTGTAGGATAAGGTGAGGAACAACTTTTGGGAAGTTTTTTTTGATGGTTTGAGTGAGATTTAGGGATGTTGCATGGTAGTAGAAGAGGTGGAGGGAGATGAAAAAAATGGAAAAGGAAGGAGATGAAGAATGAAATGAAGAAAATTAGCCATATAGTTATGATCATGGTTCCTTCTCTCTCTCTCTCTCTCTTTCTCACTCTTTCTCATTAAATGCATCATGCCCTCATGTTTCCTTGTCTCCTTTTTTTTTTTCTTTTTGAAAATAAAACATAGAACCATGACAAATAAAGAAGGGGGAAAATGCAAATATGTCATGTACATAAGTATGGTTAACAATTTAAAACAGGTTTAGTGTAGTAATTAGTAAAGTACTAAACAAGTTTAACATTCAACTTGTATGTAAATGAATATATATTAATTTGTAAAATACCCAAATCAATTTAATGCTTTCATAATAATGGTTTATTTTAAATTCCAATTATTTTCCAAAATATAGATATATAAACATAACATTCTATGAAAACTCAAATCTATATTCGTATAATACTCGTGAAATTTATTATTTTATTATTTAAATTCAAAAATATTATTTTTTATTTTTCTGAAATGTTACACCGGATTATTAAATCAAGTTTTAATTTAATAATTTTCATATATATATATATATATTTCAATATGTATATTCTATTATTATATTCATTTTATTTTTCTATCTCTTGGGTATTCGTATTTTGATACGAATACGGGCATGTATTTGCGGGGACGTATTCTTGTATTCATAAAAGAATACTTCTAGAAAAATGACACTTCATTTCTAGGATTTCTTTTTTAGAAATTGTGAAATGAGGTGGAGGAGAGAAATAGTGGAGGGTATGTGCAAATGAATTGTTAATTCATTTGCTCATACTATTCAAGCATGATTGCATTTTAAATTGTAAAATAGTTTTAACAAAAGAAATGAGAGCATGCTTGATTTGTGAGGGTTATTCATTCAACTATTTTGTTTCTCTCTCCTCTAATGGCTCCTCCTTCATCTTCTTCCTCTTACCCTCTCATGAGATGAGAAACAAAGTGGAAAAGAGAGAGAAAAATACTAGAACACTCAAACTACATTCCTAAGTTTCACTTCTTAGCAAGTTGTAAACCTTAGTTGATTCACTAGGTTATTTTGTGTGAAGCTAAAACTTGGACTGGGTTCTCTCAGGTGGATCATCTTCGGCGAAGCAAGACCGGCTTGCGAGTGCGATCCGGAGCTCTTGAGAGCTTGCTCGATTCCAACCACATTGGAGCTCTTAAAGATAGCTTGAGAATGTGAGTATTGCTAACATAGTATGTATAACATTTCAGAAAAATAAAATATTATTTTTTGAATTAAATAATTAAAATAATAAATTTTAATTATATTATAAAAAGTATGGAAATTAGTTTTAATGAAATGATATGATTATATACATATAGTTTGGAAATATTTGGAAATTCATATGAATTATTGATTATGGAAGTATTTATTTGATTTGGACATTTTATAAATTATTATACAATTATTTGTATATAAGTTTAATGCTAAACTTGATTAATATTTTACAAATTATGTATTACCCTTAATTATGTATCATGGTATGCAACATAATATGTTTTAACATTTACCCATATTTATTGAACTATGGCTCCATTTATTTTTAAATGGTTTTGTTTTAATTAGAAAAGAAAAGAAAAGAATAAAGATGAGAGAGAGGGTGAGATAACATGCATCATGGTTGATGAGAGAGAGAGAGAAAGAAGGAGAGAAGGTTCTAGCACATGAGCCCTGTTGGGGTAAAAATTTACACCCCCGTTGACCGAGTCAAAGTCAAGGTCAACCCCAAGCCAGGTGGGCCCAAGACCATGTCAAGCGGGCCCATGCCCAAGTCGAGCCCGCGGCCAGCCTCCTCCATGCTAAAACATAAATCATGTAATAAATAATTTTTATGTAATTTTTTATGCATGAATGTATACAAAATGGGCATAAAGCCAATATTTTGTAAGCCCATGGCTTATGTGCAAAAATGAAATGACACATGAGCCATGGGATAGGCAAAAAGCCATTTTGAAAAGCCCAAGGGGCTATATGTAAATGTGTAAGCCTATAAAAGGCAATATGATGATGAATAAAGCATACACTTTTTTCATTCCCTCAAAAACTAGGGTTTGTTCCTCCACTCTCTCTTTTTCAAGTTCTTCCTCTTCCTTTTTATTTTCCAAATAAATCAAGAGCTTAGCTCTCTTTTTTTAAAACTAAACAAAGTTTTACCATCAACCCATCTTCCAAAACTCTATCAAGAGAAGAAAAAGGGTCTCTTTTTTTATCATCCAAGATCTAGATCTTGGAGTTTCAAGAGAACCCATTTTGGGTTTCTTCTCAAAGGAGAAAGGAGAAAATCTTTTGGAGTTGAACTCCAAAATAATTTTCCTGGTGGTGGAGTTGAACTCCAAAAGAATTTTATTTGTGGAGTTGAACTCCAAAAGATTTTCTCCTTTCTCCTTTGAGAAGAAACCCAAAATGGGTTTTCTTGAAACTCCAAGATCTAGATCTTGGATGATAAAAAAAGAGACCCTTTTTCTTCTCTTGATAGAGTTTTGGGAGATGGGTTGATGGTAAAACTTTGTTTAGTTTTAAAAAAAGAGAGCTAAGCTCTTGATTTATTTGGAAAATAAAAAGGAAGAGGAAGAACTTTAAAAAGAGAGAGTGGAGGAACAAACCCTAGTTTTTGAGGGAATGAAAAAAGTGTATGCTTTATTCATCATCATGTTGCCTTTTATAGGCTTACACATTTACATATAGCCCCTTGGGCTTTTCAAAATGGCTTTTTGCCTATCCCATGGCTCATGTGTCATTTCATTTTTGCACATAAGCCATGGGCTTACAAAATATTGGCTTTATGCCCATTTTGCATACATTCATGCATAAAAAATTACATAAAAAATATTTATTACATGATTTATGTTTTAGCATGGAGGAGGCTGGCCGCGGGCTCGACTTGGGCATGGGCCCGCTTGACCTGGGCTTGGGCCCACCTGGCTTGGGGTTGACCTTGACTTTGACTCGGTCAACGGGGGTGTAAATTTTTACCCCAACAAAGTGCCCCCCATCAATAAATGCACACAGCATATATGGGTCGTGTGCATGAAATTGATGGATCTTCTTTCACGTGGAGGCGACTTGCTTTGGTTCCCACTTTTGGGATGCACTGCCCTTTTTACAACATGGACGGTCGACGCTTAACGCGTCTCCGAGATGGAGTGTCCGTGGTAGACGTTTCCTTGGCCCGGAGCGATCTGGTTCCTGCTTTGTAGGAAGCCCACACTGCCCTTTTTGTGACATGGACGGTCGACGCTCTGATCCGGAGCGATAGCATGTGACCGGGTCACATGTTTAACATGTGACCCCCTCACATGAGGGGTCACATGTTAGCATGTGACCCCCATTTTTAAAAAATAAAATAAAATAAAATAAAAAAATTCTCTTTTCTTCTTTCTTCCTCCTTTTTTTATTTAAAATAAAAATAAATAAATATTAAATAAATTATAAATAATATTTAAAAATTAAAAAAAAACATAATTATTTTCTTTTCTTCTTTTCTTTATTTAACCCCTTTTTCTATTAAAAAAAATTATTAAATAAATATTAAATAAATATTAAATAAATAAAAAAAATATTTTTAAATTAAAAAAATATTTAAAAATTTATTAAAAAAAATAATAATTCTCTAAATATTTATTTACTTATTTATTTTCGTTTTTATATATAGAAAAAATATATATATGTATATATCTCTTTTTACAAGTGGAATAAAACAGAAAAAAATACACACACACCAACACACTGCATATTGAGTTCGCATGACCAGTTTAACCCGTCAATCGGAGGTTCCTTCGCTCCAAATGCGAGGGGTAATTAACGGCAGCTTAGTCCGCGGCCGCCGGAGATTCGGATCCCCACAATCAATAAACCCCGGCCTACCCTAGGCCGGGGGAATCTGTAATGCGCCTGATCAGCGCGCGTGCATTCCCATCTCAATGGGGTGACGAAAAACACCCTACAGATTCTGGCACGTCCGGTGGGACCAATATCTCCTCCCATATTTCGGGTTAAACGTTCATGCGAACTCAATCAATTTACATGTCTATATTTATACTAAAATAATGCCTTTTCATGCAGATTTTCAAGCAATCACCTTCCAACGATGTCTTCGATGATGAACTCGGCTCCTGTCTCCTACACGATGAAGATAGACTCCAGGACGGTCCTTCCGGCCAGTCTCGGGCGACAATGGGAGGAGCCGCTGCTACCATTCGGCTCTATTATGTTCATGCATGTTGGCACCATCCCGGCTCCTCAAGCCCCGGTGGCAGACAAACCGGTCTCGAAAGGCAGGAGACCAAATGTGGTGGTCGCGAGGGCACCTCAGCCCAAGCGCAAGTCCGTTTCCGAACGACTCTCCATGGCCCCAGCTGGGGGCAAGGCCACCAACACCAACAAAGCTACAACGCGTCCCGAGCAAGCTCCAGCGGCGCCCCTGACAAATGCTCGATCGGGTGTCTTCTCTAAGCTCCCCGCTGATCAATTCACAATGGCTTCTCGGATAGCGGATGCCCGCCAAGCCTTCAAAATCGAGAAGCTGAGGCAGAAGCGGCTCAGATATGGAGCCAACAAAAGGGCTAGGGCTCTGGCCATGTTAAAACTTATGAATTTCCAAAGCCCGGACCGCTCCGCGAAACCAGCTGCTAGTGATGAAAGAATGGCTGAATGTGTTATCCACACTGTCTACATGGCCGGACATGAAGAAACGAACCCTCCTCTTCTTCACAGCCATAGTGATGATATGGTTGACGCTACCCAGCATCGGCTCGATCTAAATGATGAAGAGCCCGCTCAGGCCGATAAGCCAGAGGAGCCCGTGGTTCCTACAGAATTGAGCTCAGGCAATAAAGATTATCCGGTTGTCATAGCCGGGACTACAGAACAAGCATTATTTCAATGGCTTCAAAGGCAATTTCAGGACAGTGATGAGAAGATTGCCGAGGTCTATTCCAAAGTCGACGAGTTGGCAAACGTCGTGGCAGATCTCGCGACCCAAGTCGCCCGATTGCAATTACAACAGAATCAAATTTTGGCTCACGAGCCAGGGATTGATGCCCGGGGGCAGCCAACTGATATCCCTTTCAACCTAAAAGCGGAGCGCCTTCGTGAAAAACGGCCGCAATCAGCCTCCAGTCCCTCCGATACATACACCGGGCGGAATCGCCTCTGAAAGAGAAGCTGGAAAAGGTCTATTCCTTCAAAAGGGAAAAAGCCCACAAGATATTCAAGGACGCCCTGAAGAACGGTCTACAACTGCCGGAATCAAAGAGACCGCAAGAAGCGAATATGACCGACGACCCAGAATATTGCCCCTATCACAGGGTGATAGGTCATGCCATTGAGGACTGCTTCGTCTTCAAAGATTGGGTCGAAAGGCAATATAAGATGGGAGAGATAGAACTGTCTAAAGGCGTGTTAGCAAACAGTCAAGCTACGATCGCCGATTTCATGCGAATAGAGACCGAAACCTTTCCGGAACTTAATCCTCCCAGACATGTGCCTCGAGGACCAGCATCAGTAAAGGCACCTACTCCAATGGAGGGAAAGAAGAAGGTATACTCCTTCAGGAGGGATGAAGTCCGCAAAATATTCGTGGACGCCTTGGACAATGGCCTGCAACTGCCTGTTCCAAAGAGGCCACAGGAAATGAACATGACCGGCAATCCCATATACTGCCCATATCATAGAGTGGTGGGTCATACTATCGAAGACTACTATATTTTCAAAGATTGGGAAGATGACCAATATAAGCTTGGAAAAACCTCACAATTCTCGGATGTATCGGCAAGCCACAGAGCTAGGTCATCAACACAGCTCCGCCAAGATCAAAGTTCAAGGAGCTGGGATAAGCAAAAAGGACCACCACGTCATTAAACTGGGAACAATCGACCTCTAAGTCGTTAAACTGGAAATGCAAAAATATATGTATACATATATATGTAAATAAACAAAAAATGTGTAAATAAAAAAAAATAGAGAAAAGCCGAAATGATGGGGCAACTCGCAATAAAAATCAGCGAGTAAAAATAAAAATGAAAATAAAGCCGAAATGATGGGGCAACCGCGAATAAATAGCCGAAATGATAGGGCAATCGCGACCTTTGCAATAAGAAAAGCTGAAATGATAGAGCAATCGCGGTAAAAAAAAAATACAAAAAAAAAACAAAAACAAAAAAAACAACGGCGAATGATGAGTCGCTCCTGGTACCATATTCCAGTGCAGCGATGCAGACGCCAACAAAAATTCAAATTTCCAAAATTCTCCCGGCCCTACGGCTAGTCCCCAATTTGACTGCCGTATACAATCCACGGGCTCAAATAATTCTCAGCATACCCATTCCCCACCGCAACTACCAGTTACGCGGCAGGTCTCCGCCTTCGGAATTATGCTCCATTAAGAAGACCCACTCATGTGTCCTTACGATGCATGAGGAGAACAAACCTTCGTGGGATCTTTACGACTCACGAAGGAAAAACACACTTAGGAGTCCCCACGACTCCTAAGGAGAACATACACCTGCGGGATCCTTACGACTCGCAGGGAGAAAATACCTTTATGGGACCCTCACGGCCCATAAAATTGAAAAGTCTTAGGTGGTAGGGATCTAAACCTGTCTCCTAAGCCATCGCTCCCCAATCCCCAAGTGGCAAATGATGAGTCGCTCCTGGTACCATATTCCAGTGCAGCGATGCAGACGCCAACAAAATTCCAAACTCAAATTCCCAAGCGGCGAATGATGAGTCGCTCCTGGTACCATATTCCAGTGCAGCGATGCAGACGCCAACCAAATTCCAAACCCCATACCCCAAAAGGCGAATGATGAGTCGCTCCTGGTATCATATTCCAGTGCAGCGATGCAGACGCCAACCAAATTCCAACTCCCATACCCCAACGGCGAATGATGAGTCGCTCCTGGTACCATATTCCGGTGTAGCGATGCAGACGCCAACAATGTCCCAGAATTTTTCCGGCCCTACGGTCTGGATCATATATCCTGCAAAACCGTATACAATCCACGGGCGTAAAACAATCCCGATCTCTCCAAAAAAAAAGAAAAAAAGAAGAACGGTATGTCCACAAGCAAAACGGGCACGGATGAAAACCCGAAAGGGCTCCGTGAGTAAAAACAGCAGTACTGCCGGCGAGTTTGTGAAAACCCGAAAGGATGCAAACTCGTAAAAAAAAAGAAATGAAATGCACTCGCAAAGTCCTCTCGACTTTGTGAGGAGAAAATTCCCGCGTGAGATCCTTACGACTCACAAAGGAGCAACACACTTAGGAGTCCCCACGACTCCTAAGGAGAAAATACACCTGCGGGATCCTTACGACCCGTAGGGAGAAAATGCTTTTATGGGACCCTCACGGCCCATAAAATTGAAAAGCCTTAGGTGATAGGGATCTAAACCTGTCTCCTAAGCCACCAATTCCCAAATCCTCTCGGTGCAAATGATGATTCGCTCCTGGTACCATATTCTAGTGTAGCGATACTGATGCCAAACAAACCCAATCCAAATCCTCTCGGGGCACATGATGAGTTGCTCCTGGCATTATTCCAGTGCAGCAATGCAGATGCCAAACGAACCAAATCCAAATTCTCTCGGGGCACATGATGAGTTGCTCCTGGCATTATTCCAGTGCAGCAATGCAGATGCCAAAACAAAACCGAAATCCTCAAATCCACTCAGCGCAAATGATGATTCGCTCCTGGTACCATATTCCAGTGTAGCGATACTGATGCCAAACAAAAACCAATTCCCAAATCCTCCTGGGGCAAATGATGAGTTGCTCCTGGCATTATTCCAGTGCAGCAATGCAGATGCCAAACCAAAACCAAAATCCCCAAACCCTCTCATGATAAATGATGATTCGCTCCTGGTACCATATTCCAGTATAGCGATGCTGATGTCGACTCAAGTCAATCAAATCAAACCAACAACCTCTGCGGCGGAATCATGCTTCGTCCCAGAATTTACTCCGTGTCGAAATCATGCTTCGCCTCGGGATAACGACCTCCTTGCCGGAATTATACCCCGTCTCGGAATCAAATCAACCAGCAAGCTCTGCGTCAGAATTATGCTTCGTCTCAGAATGCACCCCATGTCGAAATGATGCTTCGCCTCGGTGTACCTGCCTTCCCTGTCGAAATTATGCTTCGTCTCGAAATAAAGTCAACAACCCGACACTCCGCGCCGGGGAAAAGTCCATCAGTGACACTCCGTGCCGGGGAAAAGTCAACCACCGACACTCCGCGCCGGGAAAAAGTCCATCAGCGACACTCCGTGCCTGGGAAAAGTCAACCCGACACTCCGCGCCGGGGAAAAGTCCATCAGCGACACTCCGTGCCGGGGAAAAGTCAACCCGACACTCCGCGCTGGGGAAAAGTCCATCAGCGACACTCCGTGTCGGGGAAAAGTCAACCCGACACTCCGCGCCGGGGAAAAGTCGATCAGCGACACTCCGTGCCGGGGAAAAGTCAACCCGCGACACTCCACGCCGGGGAAAAGTCGATCAGCGACACTCCGTGCCGGGGAAAAGTCAACCCGACACTCCGCGCCGTGGAAATGTCCATCAGCGACACTCCATGCCGGAGAAAAGTCAACCACCGACACTTCGCGCCGGGGAAAAGTCGATCAGCGACATTCCGTGCCGGGGAAAAGTCAACCCGACACTCCGCGTCGGGGAAAAGTCGATCAGCGACACTCCGTGCCGGGGAAAAGTCAACCCGCGACACTCCGCGCCGGGGAAAAGTCCATCAGCGACACTCCGTGCCGGGGAAAAGTCAACCCGACACTCCGCGCCGGGGAAAAGTCCATCAGCGACACTCCGTGCCGGGGAAAAGTCAACCCGACACTCCGCGCCGGGGAAAAGTCGATCAGCGACACTCCGTGACGGGGAAAAGTCAACCCGCGACACTCCGCGCCGGGGAAAAGTCGATCAGCGACACTCCGTGCCGGGGAAAAGTCAACCCGACACTCCGCGTTGGGGAAAAGTCGATCAGCGACACTCCGTGCCGGGGACACGTCAACCAGCGACACTCTGCATCGGGGAAACGTCCAACACAGACACTCCGCATCAGGGAAACGTCAACTAGCCGATACTCCGCCTCGGGGAAACGTCAAGCAGACACTCCGTGCCGGGGGCACATCGACAACAGACACTCCACCTCGGGGAAACGTCGACCAGCGACACTCCGTGCCGGGGACACGTCTACCAAATCGCTCCGGATCAGAGCGTCGACCGTCTATGTCGCAAAAAGGGCAGTGCAGGCTCCCGCAAATTGGGAACCCAAATCGCTCCGGATCAGAGCGTCGACCGTCTATGTCGCAAAAAGGGCAGTGCAGGCTCCCGCAAATTGGGAACCCAAATCGCTCCGTAACAGAGCGTCGACCGTCTATGTCGCAAAAAGGGTAGTGCAGGCTCCCGCAAATTGGGAACCCAAATCGCTCCGGATCAGAGCGTCGACCGTCCATGTCGCAAAAAGGGCAGTGTGGGCTTCCTACAAAGCAGGAACCAGATCGCTCCGGGCCAAGGAAACGTCTACCACGGACACTCCGTCTCGGAGACGCGTTAAGCGTCGACCGTCCATGTCGTAAAAAGGGCAGTGCATCCCAAAAGTGGGAACCAAAGCAAGTCGCCTCCACGTGAAAGAAGATCCATCAATTTCATGCACACGACCCATATATGCTGTGTGCATTTATTGATGGGGGGCATTTTGTTGGGGTAAAAATTTACACCCCCGTTGACCGAGTCAAAGTCAAGGTCAACCCCAAGCCAGGTGGGCCCAAGCCCAGGTCAAGCGGGCCCATGCCCAAGTCGAGCCCGCGGCCAGCCTCCTCCATGCTAAAACATAAATCATGTAATAAATAATTTTTATGTAATTTTTTATGCATGAATGTATGCAAAATGGGCATAAAGCCAATATTTTGTAAGCCCATGGCTTATGTGCAAAAATAAAATGACACATGAGCCATGGGATAGGCAAAAAGCCATTTTGAAAAGCCCAAGGGGCTATATGTAAATGTGTAAGCCTATAAAAGGCAACATGATGATGAATAAAGCATACACTTTTTTCATTCCCTCAAAAACTAGGGTTTGTTCCTCCACTCTCTCTTTTTAAAGTTCTTCCTCTTCCTTTTTATTTTCCAAATAAATCAAGAGCTTAGCTCTCTTTTTTTAAAACTAAACAAAGTTTTACCATCAACCCATCTCCCAAAACTCTATCAAGAGAAGAAAAAGGTCTCTTTTTTTATCATCCAAGATCTAGATCTTGGAGTTTCAAGAGAACACATTTTGGGTTTCTTCTCAAAGGAGAAAGGAGAAAATTTTTTGGAGTTCAACTCCACAAATAAAATTCTTTTGGAGTTCAACTCCACCACCAGGAAAATTCTTTTGGAGTTCAACTCCACTACAAAAATTCTTTTGGAGTTTGACTACATAGTAAAAATCTTTTGGAGTTCAACTCCACAAATAAAGTTCCTTTGGAGTTTAACTCCACCGCAGAAATACTTTTGGAGTTTAACTCCACAAAAAAAATACCTTTTTTTGGGGAGTTGAACTCCACATTATAATTTTTATGGCCATAAAAATTCCTTTGGAGTTGAACTCCACGTAAAAAAAAAAAAAAAAAAATTTGCGGTCACATGCAAAGCATGTGACCAGACCGGGTCACATGCATAGCATGTGACCGGGTCACTTGCAAAGCATGTGACCGGGTCACATGCAAAGCATGTGACCCCCTCACATGAAGGGTCACATGTTAGCATGATGTTAG
The DNA here is from genome assembly GCA_030015575.1 of Agapanthus africanus. NCBI lineage: Eukaryota > Viridiplantae > Streptophyta > Magnoliopsida > Asparagales > Amaryllidaceae > Agapanthus > Agapanthus africanus. Next base: position 694,300,113 of record CM057342.1, on the reverse strand, counting down.
CATGTGACCCCCATTTTTAAAAAAAAAATAAAATAAAATAAAATAATTCTCTTTTCTTCTTTCTTCCTCCTTTTTTTATTTAAAATAAAAATAAATAAATATTAAATAAATTATAAATAATATTTAAAAATTTAAAAAAAACATATTTATTTTTTTTTCTTCTTTTCTTTATTTAACCCCTTTTTCTATTAAAAAAAATATTAAATAAATAAAATTAATATTTTTAAATTAAAAAAATATTTAAAAATTTATTTAAAAAAATAATAATTCTCCAAATATTTATTTTCGTTTTTATATATAGAAAATATATATATATATATATGTATATATCTCTTTTTACAAGTGGAATAAAACAGAAAAAAATACACACACACCAACACACTGCATATTGAGTTCGCATGACCAGTTTAACCCGTCAATCGGAGGTTCTTTCGCTCCAAATGCGAGGGGTAATTAACGGCAGCTTAGTCCGCGGCCGCCGGAGATTCGGATCCCCACAATCAATAAACCCCGGCCTACCCTAGGCCGGGGGAATCTGTAATGCGCCTGATTAGCGCGCGCGCATTCCCATCTCAATGGGGTGACGAAAAACACCCTACAAGCCCCATTCCACTTAATTTCTTCACCTCCTTCATCATTCCCTTCTTTATCTCCTCATTCTCCACCTCCTTCAACCTCACTATCTCCATGACACCATCTTCAAAACTACATAAAACCTTCACAAAAATCATTCTTTACCTTACTACAAACACCATGGTAGGATCAGACTTTGAACACTTTGGCCAACCTAGAAATTTCTTGGGTTACTCTTGGAAGGCAAATCCTACACTTTTAGTTAAGTATTTAGTTTCCCTAGCCTCTTATGGTAATTTAGAGTTAATCAAGTGTAGGTTAATGATCTTGGAAAATTCTATAAAGATATTTATTGGATGTTTTGAGTTGTGGAAGTGTGTTTGAGGTTTAATTAGTGACCACAACCCTTTTAGTGAAAAAATTCTGGACCAAACTGAGTTTAGGATTCCCAAACATGAACTTGGAATTTTCCGATATCGGGTTTTTGTGAATATGTGATGATCAAATAGGATCTGCTTTAACTCGGAGACCCTGAAAAATATTTAGCAAATATAGAGAGATGTGAAGGCAAATATGAGCATACCCTAGAGACCCGAGCCCCCAATTCCCTCTTTAGGTCGCAAATAAATACAATTTGGCCGCAAATTGCGGCTTGGGCTATAGGTTTGGGTCTCAGGTTTAGTCCATGGCTCCTTTATCTGATAATTAGACCTACCACATATGCAAATGTCCTAATTCAACCTAGGGTAAAATCTGGGAGTGTTTTTCCAAGTTGCTGTTTTCGCTATGAGACTTTTATTAACTTGAGTTTTGTCTCGGTCGTTTGACGTTTGTACATCAACGTTGAGAGTTGTTTGATTATTTTTGCATGCGTGGACCATAGGTTCTAAGCTATATACATTTCGCTTGCCATATTGGTTTCCGGATTTGATTTTGATGTCGATATAATATGCGTTGAATTGTAGGTATCTTCACGTGCACTTCAGGACAACAAAGGAGAGCAAGGCATTTATCGATTTCGGCTAAAGCGAGGATATTAGGTGAGTAGATGTATATCTACGGGGGAAGTCGGGTGGATGGCGTAAAGCACCCCCGGAACCGTAGAATAAGGTACTTATATATAGTTATATATCTATATTAATGTTGGATATGGATACTTAGCTAGTAGGGTTCTAGGAGACTATAGGTTAGAATAAGCATACTCGTAAGAAGGTATACCCTTAGCCTTATTTTTCTCTTAGTCTTGAGCCTTTGGGATATATGCTATCACACACACACATGCACACACTTGGTATGATATGTGTGTATGTGTGCATATGTGTGTGTGTGCGCGCGCGTGGGCGCGCGTGCGTGTAAGATGAGAATATGATATATTAAAAAGATATGAGTCTATATGATCGGACATGTGCTGGGTTGCTTAACACCCTCACTATGTTTTCTAAGATACCTAGCATGCAATTTTAAAAAACCTAGAGTGTTAAGCAACCCGGAATGGGGATCTAACTAGAGGATTAGGGTTATAACTAATCAAGTAAACAACTTTACTCTAAGTGAATAAGGAATACAACCTTTGTAGACCGGTCCTTCACTTCTAAAACTCCGTGTAGTAGTCCTTTTTACTCCAAGTAATGATGTCCCGGATTCTCCTTTGGCTTCACTAGGTGAAAGGAACGACCTTGCTCAAGGATTTTTGAGGCCGAAGATGATCTACGCCGAAAAATCTCTAACTCAAGCTACTTCTTCACTAATTGATGAACTATTATAGAAACAATCTATACTAAATGGATAGTTTGGTATAAATTGGTGAAGTCGGAATTTTTCTCACTTTAGAATTATTTTCTTTCACTTTTTTCTTTTTCTTACAAAAAACAAGAGAGCAAAATGAAGGAGATGAAGAAAATTATCAAGTGATTAACTCATGAATCATGGGTAAGAAAATATCATATATAACTCATGTAGAGACTTAACCAAGGCTAAAAATAATGGTTAGGTTAATAAATATCTAAGATAAAATAAAATTAGTAGACGAAGTCAAGGTTACCACAAGCTTCTCCAAGCTTCACAAGCCATGACAAATTTCTACATAATTTTGATTTTCCCTTAATAATTAAAACCCCACATTATCTTAAGTATGTTATGAGTCTCATACATCCATGTCCAATGTATCATCTAGCAAGACACAATATAAATATATTAACATATATCATATATATATTAAATGTATAAAGAGAAAACATTTTCTTAAGTGAGCTAATATTAGTTAATGTATATTAATATATCAAATATATAATTACACATTAAATTATTAAATCAACACTTGATTTAATAACCTGGTTGTATCGCATACAATCGACTAATATCATTTATATGCATACCACATATACATATAACATATCATTGAATCAACACTTAATTCAACAATCTGGTTATATCACATATAAGCTATATCGCGAGATTAGAATACTGTATCATATACATGTATTAATCTCGGTCCTGCACATATCACATGTGTGCCCTACTTCATTTCGCATGAGCTAGGAAACCTCTTTGTAGGACTCTAATGACTTGTCAATACATCGGCAGTAGGTGATGATCATATCAGTTACCCACAAGCCGTCAGCGGTACTAGCTGGATGTAACGGCTACCCGGGTATTGAGCAATCAGAAGATCAACAAGCAAGGTTGTCCATACTCCTGTGAATCCAACAGAAACACTACTGTACAGTCCGGTCTCTTCGTTTGATATGTCGCATATCGAGTTTAGGGATGGTAAACGTCAGACCCCAGTAACTTGATAAATCATGCCGATATGAGGCTCATAACGGGTCGAGAAACTACTGATAACACTTACAAGTAAATCTCCGTATCATCCCTGGCCAGGGACTTCCTGTTATGACCAATCGAGCACAGCACAACATTAACCCTCAATACCGGGAGAGACGAATCCCCTCTTATCACTCATTGCCTCCATTTGACTCGGGACTATACCCAAAAACCACCGTTTTGCACGCTCTCTTGAATGTGGTAAGTGGATATCAAAGCACAGTGGGAATCATACAAGACTCTATGACGATCTCGGGTCTACAGACTAACCTGTACCAGTGTCACCAGAGAACTGCTATCTGACGTTAGGTATAATACCATCTAGCAGTTCTCGGCGATTCCTGTTCAGTGTACCCAGTCTCTACTGAGCACCTATATACCATCTTTGATGTCAAATACCAATGGATATAGGATCATCCATCGTCCATCAAATGGGTCAAGAAGCGTATACGCTAGTCTACTCTGGAATATCGATGTCCCATCTCGATACACCCTCGACTAGGAACAATTAAAGGATGTACTTATGGACTACCCTGGCCCTACTAGTATAATTTGCATCATAATCCTGATAGTCAAGTACATCCTAAGGGCTTTACCAACATGTGAAAGCAAGACAGTATCACAATACAAGTCTATATGTTAAGATAAAGAGCAACCAGATAGCATACTATTATGTCGAGCAAGAAAGTCCTCTCTATATATGTCCAAGTATCCATTATAATATACAATCATGTACAATAATAACCTCTAGGGTATACATACAACTAACAATCTCCCACTTGCACTAAGACCAGTTGTTGTAGTATCTCATAACATCCCGAAGAGTCTCTCAAATTGTATCTGGGGTATGGCCTTAGTGAATGGATCTGCCGTGTTATTCTTCGTGTCAACTCTCCTGATCTCGATCTCCCGGCGATCAACTATCTCCCGGATCAGGTGATACCGCTTCAGAATATGCCTGGATCGCTGATCGGACCTGGGTTCCTTGGCCAAAGCCACAGCTCTATTGTTATCAAAATACAAAGGTATTGGATGCTCGATGGATGGAAGCACTCCAAGTTCAGTTATGAACTTCTTCATCCAGACGGCCTCTTTGGCGGCATCGTTGGCAGCGATGTATTCAGCCTCCATCGTCGAGTCTGCCACGGTTTCTTGCTTGAAACTCTTCCAACAAACCGCCCCTCCATTGAGGGTAAAGACAAAAACCCGAGACCGACTTAGAGTCGTCCTTATCACTCTGGAAGCTCGAATCGGTAAAGGACTCCATTTGGAGTTCACCATTACCATACACTAAGAACATTTCATTAGTCCTTCTCAAGTACTTAAAAATGTTCTTCACAGCTGTCCAGTGATTCTCTCCAGGATCTGCTTGATACCTACTCACTACACCTAATAAGTATGCTACATCAGGTCTGGTACATAACATCGCATACATGATAGAGCTTACTGCCAAAGTATAGGGTATCCCTTACATGCGAGCCCTCTCCAAATCAGTCTTGGGAGACATCTCTTTAGAGAGAGCGATTCCTGAGTTCGTGGGTAAATTCCCATGCTTGGAATCTTCCATATTAAACCTCTTTAGTGTGGTGTCAATGTACCTAGATTGGGACAATCCCAACATCCGTTTAGATCTATCTCTATAGATCTTAATCCCCAAGATATAGGAGGCATCACCTAGATCTTTCATTGAGAATCTTTGTGATAAGAAGAGCTTGACCGAGTGCAGCATAAGAACATCATTTCCTATTAAGAGTATGTCATTCACGTACAATACAAGAAAGAAGACCATACTCTCTGCCACCTTCTTGTATACACAAGGTTCATCTATGTTTTTGACGAAGTCAAACTCTTTGACTGCCATATCAAAACAGATGTTCTAACTCCGCGATGCCTGCTTTAACCCGTAGATTGATTTAAGCAGCTTGCACACCTTTCCGCTGCTCCCATTGTCCATGAAGCCCTTTGGCTGTGTCATGTACACGCACTCTTCTAAATCACAATTTAGAAAAGCGGTCTTGACGTCCATCTGCCATATTTCGTAGTCATGGTATGCAGCGATGGAAAGTAGGATCCGGAGGGACTTAAGCATAGCCATTGGAGAAAAGGTTTCATCATAATCCATACCTGTTCGTTGACGGAAAGCTTTTGTTACAAGTCTAACTTTGAAAGTCTCAACTTTTCCATCTACACTAAGTTTTTTTTATTGAAGATCCACTTGCTCCCGATGGGTTTTACCCCTTCAGGAGCATCTTCCAAAGTCCATACTTTGTTGGCGTACATGGATTCCATCTCAGATCTCATTGTATCCAGCCATTTCACAGAGTCCCCACTCGTGATGGCCTGCTCGAAACTAGTTGGGTCATCATCTTCCATGATGCAATCCTCGCTCCCACCATCAATAAGAAAACCGTAGTATCTCTCAGGTGGATGAGAAACCCTACTAGATCGGTGGAGAGGTTGAGGTTCATCGGGGACTATCGAATCCTCTGGTTCTACTAAATCTTCAGTTGTAGTTTGTGTTGCTGGAACTTCTTCCAGTTCTACCTCTTTACCACTAATTTCTTTTTCAAGAAATTTCTTTTCTAAAAAGATGGCATGATGAGAAACAAACACCTTTTGTTCCTCACTGTGGTAGAATAGATATCCATATGAATTCTTTGGATATCCCACAAACTTGCAAAGTACTGATCGTGCCTCGAGTTTGTCCGGATTTTGCCTTTTGACATAGGCCGAACAACCCCATATCTTAACTCGTTTAAGATATGGTCTCTTTCCACTCCATATCTTATATGGTGTTATAGGCACTGATATAGATGGAACTTGATTCAATAGGTTTGCTGCTGTCTCAAGAACATAACCCCAAAAGGAAATAGGTAACTTAGCGGTGCTCATTATAGAGCGCACCATATCTAATAGGGTGTGATTCCTCCGCTCCGATACACCGTTGTGCTGTGGTGTGTACGGAGGAGTGAGCTGAGAGAGAATTCCATTCTCTTTCAGATAGTCCAGGAACTCTGTGCTCAAGTATTCTCCACCTCGATTAGATCGAAAGATTTTAATACTTTTACCCGTATGGTTCTCAACTTCATACTTATATTCTTTGAATTTCTCAAAAGCTTCAGACTTGTGTTTCAACAGGAACACATGTCCAAATCTCGAGAGATCGTCGGTGAATGTAATAAAGTATGAGGAACCATCCCTGACATGTGTAGACAAGGGACCGCATATATCACTATGTATCAGTCCCAAGAGTTCCGTAGCTCTTTCTCCGTGTCTAGTAAACGGAGTTTTGGTCATCTTGCCTTTGAGACATGACTGGCAAGTTTCATAAGATGAAAATTCGAATGGATTCAAATATCCATTTCTATGTAACTTAGCTAGTCGTGTCGCATTGATATGATCTAGTCTACAATGCCGCAAGAAAGATTCGTTCATTTCTAAACTCTTCCTCTTGTGTGTGTTCTGTACGTTAAGAACCGTGGTTTAATTTAGAACGTATATGCCATTACTTAACGAGTCTGATCCAATCAATTTTTTATTCAGAAAAATGTTCATAGTATTATCCTGCAATACAAAATTATATCCTTCTTTACTTAATAAAGAAACTGATATAATATTGCATATCAGGTTCGGTATGTAATAACATTCGTTCAGAATCAATGTATTACTATTTGGCAATACAAGGTGATATTCGCCAACTACTTTGGCTGCAACATTTGCACCATTCCCTACTCTTACAGAATGATCACCTATTCCCAGTTCTCTATCTTTCTTTAGCCTATGTAATATATTACATAAGTGGGATCCCGATCCGATATCTAATACCCAGGACGTAGAGTGTACTGAGAAACAGTTCTCGGTAACACACTGTTTCCCCCAATTAGAGCAAAGCTCTGTTTGAAATTCGAATTTTAAAAATTGAAGCAACGCTTCAGATGCAGCGCTAGGCGCGCTGCGCGCCACATGTCAAACATGGATGCGCTAGCGCTAAGTGCGCTGCGCCCTAGGCAGTGCACCATGTGTACGCTAGCGCTGGGCACGCTGCGCGCCACGTGTCAAACATGGGTGCGCTAGCACAGGCTACGCTGTGCTCTGAGCAGCGCACCGCGTGTAAAATACAGGTGCGCTAGCACAAAGTGCGCTGCGCTCTGAGCAGCGCACTACGTGCAAAGCACGGGTGCGCCAGCGTTGGAATTATAAAATTCCCCACCGTTAGATCAAAAGATCTAATAATAATGATAAATCATTAATTAATTAGAATTAAAATTCTATTCTGGAAAGATTCTCTTTCAATCTTGTTAAAAACAAGAAAATTGCCTTCTGTAAAACAGAAGCCCTACAATCAAAGATCCAACGGTGGGAAACATCCCTAAATCAATCAGAGAAAGATCTCTTTAACTGATTCAACAAATCAACTTGCCCTATATAAAGGCCCCAAGACTTCAAGTCTGAGATAGAGAAACCCCTTATAAACTTTGAGAAACTCAAAAGAAAGAGAGCAAGCTCTTGAAAGAAGATTATTTCTTCAAGGTAAAAATGATGAATGATGAACACAGAGATGAAATCATCTCATAAAAAGAAGAATTATCTTCTTAAAAGATTATAGATCTACAAAGACCAAAGTCTTTCATAAAAAAGATCAAAAGATCTCATCATAAAAACAAAGAAGTACTTATTTCGTTCACAGATCATAGATCTATAAGACAAATTGTCTTTCTGAGACCATGAACATCTCATCATAAAGGGGGAGAAAATCATTAAATTTTCTTAACGATCATGGATCTATAAAGGTAAAGCCCTTTCAAAAATAACAACTATTGTTCTTGAATCTTGAAATAAAGTCTCTTTTAAAAGAACATAAATTTGTTCAAAGATCACAAAATTGATCAAATGCGTTTTGCGCTCTTGAACTGCGCCTTGCGCTCTTGAACTGTGCCTTGCACTCTTGAACAGCGCTTCTATGCTCTCTGTACCGACGCTCAACGCAAAATGCGCCACGTGTCAACCACGTGTGTAACTTGCGCTTTGCGCTTCTGAAATAGCGCACTACGCTCATGGGCTGGCGCTCGGCGCCAAGCGCACCACGTGTCACTCACGTGTGCGCCACTAAATTGAAAGCGCAATGTGCTCATAAATTAGTGCTCAGCGCTCATAAACTGACGCAATGCGCCCATCATCTGACGCTTAGCGCCAAGCGCGACACGTGTCTTCCACATGTGCACTACTTGGCAGAAGTGCATTGCGCTCTTTAATTGGCGCAAAATGCCTGGCACGCCACGCGTTGCGCTGACAGAACATAAATCGTTCTTTAATAAGCCAGAGCTCTGATGAATCCTCAACATTCAATACAAGACAAAAACATTGTTAAAAGGGCTAAGCCTAAATAAAGGCTCAATAGCCAGATTAAAAAATGTTAAACATTTATTGGACTTAGCCCAAGATTGGCCATAAGTCCTCGACGCATATTAATTGAGCCCATCCGCTCGTGAATATTTTAACAGATCTTAGTTCCAAATCGGACTACAGATCTTTTTACCAACTCACATAGGTTCGAGGGTACATCTCTTCACTCCTCTGATATTTGTCGTTGTAATCCTTCAACGTCTTTAGAGAGGTGACGGGTCCCGACAACCATACATTTCATAGACTATGACGTCTTTAAACCGGACTGTGGGGTCCTTAAACTCACGGACTACGATGTCCTTAACCTGGACTGTGGGGTCCTTAAGCCCATGGACTATGATGTCCCTAACCTCGGACTGTGGGGCCCCTTTAAACCCACGGACTATGATGTTCTTAAACTTGGACCACCATGTCCTTAAATTGGTAATCGACCACAATGTCCCTAAACTAAACAATAGAGCCAAAATGCTCTTTTGTTGGATCTAAATGATCCTGTTAAGTTGATCTTAGTCTAAAATTAGACTAACGTGTCCTTGACAAACGCCGAGTCAATCTTAGTCTAAAATTAGACTAACGTATCCTTAACAAACGTTTAAGTTGATCTTATTCTCAAATGAGACTAACGCATCCTTAAACCCAAACCAAAACCCAAATCTAAGAAAATATGGATTTGGACTAATCCACGCCCTACGGGTGACAACATAAATTAGTCTCCGTATACAATCCACGGGCAACCACAAACAAAACAAACACCCACGACACGAAGTGACCATCTGGAGAAGGAGAAAGTTGTTACCGCGATGCGGTAGCGTAATTAACTGCAGGGGCTTGCGCTTGCAGGGAAAAGCGTCCCCACAATCAAAAACCCCTCAAACGAGGGGGAATCTGACGAAGTCTGCTACATCGGCCGCATCCGTTTAAACCTTCGATACATGGTGCCATAAATCAACTTGGTATCTTCGGAGAGGTGGATGGATATGCCCCAATTATTATCTGCCCCAAAATTCAGGCAAGACGTTCACCGCGTCTTCGTCCGTGTGTTTCGGCAGGGAACAGATTCTGGCACGCCCGGTGCGACCTTTTCCTCTTTCCACTCCACACTTCGTATGTCGTGCTCGCGAACGAATCGCGGTTTGCTATGGTTGCCTGTGGATACGAGGTACTAAGATTTGGTGTCTTGCTCCATGCAGAAAACAGAAGATCAATGGCTTTAAACTGCACTAACTGCAACTGCAACTCCCATTCCGCCTCATCTGGAGGTGTAACCTATGGGCCCCAAGTGGCCTCCCCTTTCATGATGCCAGTGGAGCAGGTAACTCAAGCCACCACTGGGCTATTCTTCGGGACCATGATCCCGCCAACAAACTTCAGTGCTCCTATGCCATCGCAAGAAGTTCCGAAAAAGTCGGTCTTTGATCGGCTTGCAACTATTGCGGCCCCTCTCAACGGGTCGCCCAAACCAAGCGCCTCAGTTTTCAGCAGACTGGGCCAAAGCTCCAACGAGCTCATGAAGAAGCCTGCAATTCTTGAAGGTGTTATCCCTAAGCGGTTAGCCATTCCTACTCCTGAAGTCCCCAAGGCGGCTTCTCCTGCTAAGGGGTCGGTCTTCATGAGACTGGCCGTTTCAGGTCCCGTTCCCAAAAAAGTCATGAAAGCTGTTTCCCCTGTTCGAAAGTCGGCCTTTGCAAGACTGACTACCCCCTCTCAACGGGTGTCAGTCTTTGATAGGCTAGCACCAATAATAGTTCCTCCTCAAAGCAGGGGGCAAGAAAAAGCTGATCCAACAGCGGAAGTGATCCTGGCCGCACGACATGCTCGATATCGCCACTGGCGCCGGGTGAGGAAGGCCAGAGCCAATTCCCCTTCTGGACTGACTCCGCCAGCTCCAATGGTGGAAGTTGATGCTGCTGTTCCAACTGGGAACATCTTTGAACTACTTAACAGGGTACGCAAGAATTCTCCTACTACTGTGCTGAAAAGATCTCCTCCACCTGTAGAGAATGCCCCAAAGGTGAAGCTGGAGCATCCCTCTCAGCGGCTGTCCTTTAAAATTTACAAGGTCTGGCGTCAAGTCCAGGACTCCGTGGTAGATCAAAGCTATCCCCACCGACAGGAAAAGATGAAGGTTCGGCGAGAAGAGGACCACCCTGTCAAGCCACAGAAGGCGACAACTACTTGGGTGTCCACTGCAATGGCCCCCTCAACTTCAACTGGCCGGAGAAAATCTCTGAGTGTGCGACGAATCGCAAGACCATTGAACCCAAATGCCGCAAGTCTAGGGGCATGGTGGTGCACACCGTTTATATGACATCCGGAAAAGAGGATAGCCGTATCTCTACGGGCCATCGACCACTCACCAGATCTGTAACAAAGGCCCAGGAGCAACAACAGAAGCTCCAGGAAATGTTAACAGCTATGGCCGCACTTACGGAACCGAAAGCAAGCCCGGAGACATCTTCGGAGTAGCACCACGAGTAGGAAACTGATGCCGAATTCCTTCGGAGAATGCTTGAGAAGAAGGACAAAGAGGCCGCAGAACAAGCGGCCAATATAAAACAAATGGCCCTTCTATTTCAGGATATGGTGGGCATGATGATCCAGCCGGACCCTCCAGCTGAAGATCCTCCGATTATCTTCGAAGATGATTGAGCGGAGACGTCAAACCCCCTTCCGTCTTGTTCAGCAGCCAAAAAGGAAACCATTTCCAAGGCCGCTCTAGATGATTACATTGCTCAGCAAATACGAGCTCACCAGGCGAATGAAGTAGCCAGCCAGGTTGTTAAAACTGGGCGACCATATCCAGGTTGGTACGACCAGATAGAGTACCCACCGGGATACACGATCCCCAAATTCCATGTATATAAGGGGACGGGGAATCCACATCAGCATGTCGCTTAGTTCAGGGCTCTTTGCGGCAATACTGGAGGTGATGATAAACTTCTACTTCGCCAGTTCGTCGATAGCTTAGCAGAGACAGCTTTTGAATGGTACTCTGTAACGTTTCAGAAATCGTTTTGCGAATTTTCCCGTTTTAGGGTAAAATTGTCGGTTTTTCCCGTTTTAACCCGATTTCGATCAAACGTCTGTATAAGCTTACCGGTACCTTTTTCTAGCTAAAATAAAGCTTGTGCGTGAACTTTAGGGGTATTTGGGAGGTTTTGGTTCAGATAGATTTTTTCCCAAATAAAATATTATTTTAGCTGGTAAAATATGCACGTAAATCTGGAAATTTTCTTCTAAATGAAAATTCTTGGAAATTATCACCACAATTATTTTAGAACCTTCATTTTAAATATCTAGATTTTTATGGTGAAAGGATTTATTTTTTAAAATAAAGAAAAAAGAAAAGTAGTGTGAACATAAGCTTTGTTTTATTATCCAATTATTCCTTTTTTCTTCTAGAAAATTCTACCCTTCACCAAAATCACCCCCCTCCTTGCTTTGGCCGGCCCCTCTCTCCCTTTTGCTCCCCTTGTTCTTCCTCACTCATTTTTCATCATTTATTTTACAAATAAATCATGAAAAATCAATTTAAATTCATAGAAATTCAAATAAAATCCAAAAGCTTCTTTCTTCTTCACAAAAGTTGCTTGGATCTTCATTCTAGTGAGGATTTTGGAGGCTAAAGCTTGGTTTTATCCTTGATTCAAGTGGTGTTCTTGAAGGTATAAAACCCTAACCCTAATATCTAATTGTTAAGTTTAAATCTTTATGCTAGCTTAATTAGATGTTAGTTTAAGCTTTAAATTTCATGTTTCAAAATTCTAGAAATGGTTATAGAAATTCAAGTTAAGGTTAAAACTTAATTTAAGTGTTTAATATTTAATTGAAGTGTTAATTTGTGAATTGGAAAGGTTAACCTAGTAGAAAATGCTAATTTTTGTTAATTATTACTTTGTCTAATTAAGGGTTTTTGCTTACTAGGTTTTTGCTAAAATTTAATTAAGCAAGTTTAAAAATATAGAAATGGTTTAAATGGTTTAACCTTGCTATTTGAAGATGTTTGTAAATTATAGTTTTGGTAAAACTTGTAGTTTTGTGCTAAAAAGATAAATACTGTTTACTAGATTTTGGTAACTTTTAGGCGTGTGTTTCTTTTGACGTTGCGACGTTATTTATATTGAGACCACGTTTATTGTTGTGTTTTGAATGCGCGATCGGGACGATCGGAATCTAGACTAGGTGTTTCGTAGTTTGGCGACCCTAGTTAGGATTTTTGGCCGAGGTCGTGCGCGTTAGATGCGCTAAGCGCGCATTGTAATTTTCGGTGCATTATTCTTGCGTTTCGATGTCTTTTCGTCGATGTAGAATATATGCTTATGTGATGTGTTTGTGAAATTTTAGGTTCGCAAGCGGGGACTTCGGACGCTACGACAAGGGAAAACAGGTGGTAGGCTTCACTTAGCCAGGAGCGTTAGTGAGTAGATTTAACATCTACAGGGGAATCGCCCGCATGGCGTTTTGCGTCAGGGTTAGAAATTTTATTACTTGTCGCATATTCTACGTTATTGTTAGAATTGCGTCTTTACCCTATTACTTAGATGTAGTTGTGCCTGGACTAGTAGTAGTAGGACACTGCACACATTATTGACGATTCATATTGCATGAGCACTGATGGTATGCTACACACACCGTCAATAATTGACATGTCACGCATAACCCATTTATAGATATGATATTGCTTGGTTAGGGACATTGAGACTTTGATTCATATTTCTTTACGCATTGACTTATAGCATACCTGTATACCTACATGCTTACACATATGTTCTGACATACTTACATGCTAGTTACATGTATACCTATAGAGTATTGTACCATTAGTGATAGGTACATGCACACTTTATGTCATAGCTACAGGTATACTTTGCACACATACTTCACTTATACCCAGGGGGTATACTACATCATTACTTATAGGTAGATACATATATCTTGCTATACCTTTATGTTGCACATATATCTGGTTATTGCTACATGTTTACCTTTACTTGATGTTATTTTAGAATTGGAGAGATTAGGAACCGCATGATATTTATATTAACTGGTTGCAGTTAATTAGCGGCTTTTTCTTTATACGCTTACATTACAGTTTTTATGTTGCGTATACTTTATTCATGGATTTTCGCATTGTTATATGGATTTTTCATGATATTTTCTGGATTCGGGAACCGTTGGAGTTCATGAAATTATGCATTATTTGAAAAACCCGGTTTCCTTGATATGATATTTTAGCAGCCACCATGAGATTTATCGTTTACGATGTGTATACCCCACGCGAGGAAAGGAGGGATCCGTGTGCGGGTACATGGTGGGGCCCGGAGGTACCCCGAAGCAAGAACGATGTCGTGGTGTCAGGCGATGAGGCTTAGGGGAACCATACTATCCGGTGACAGGACCAATGACTCAGCGGCTATCATGTGGATACCGACGGGAGTCATGTATGTATGGATACGTCGACAGGCGAGGGTCAGAGCTAGCCACTCGAGCCATCGTGATAGCATATGATACGTACCTATCAGGGGGCCAGTCATGGGGACAGCACCTGATGGATCAGCATTTCTGTGTCGATGCTTGGCATATTGGTTTCATGATATTTCTAATTACTCCTTTGTATATATAATAGGCGATTGAGCCGCTGTTATATATACCCTTACACCAATATTAGTGGAATGGGACGCTAATATATGTGTATTGACCTCATCATATTTATTTATGCCATTATATTTAGGATGTTAGAATTTTGCTGGAGATTTGATTCGGGATATAAGAGATTCATTTGAGATTGGATACTGGATAGATATGTGAGATCTACTTACTGTTGTACATTTGAGATATGTGAGATATACTTGATATTGTACATACGAGATATGCGAGATTTACTTGATATTGTACATTCGAGATATATGAGATCTACTTGCTGTTGTACATTCGAGATATGTGAGATATACTTCATATTGTACATACGAGATATGTGAGATCCACTTGATTTTATACATTCGATATATACGAGATATACTTAATGATTGTACATTCGATATATATGAGATATACTTGAGGTTGTACATTCGGGATATAAAAGATATACTTGATATTATGCAATTGAGGAGATGTGATACTTAGATGATATGAGAGCCAATTTGGGGGCTGATTTGAGGAATTGGTATTTAAGTTGTCTTGCTGGATTGTGATTCTACCATGATGTCAGGATTCCGTGGAAATGACATACTTCACTCCATACCTCACCTTATCTGTTTGTGCACTGCTTCATGTACTAGTAGTACCTGTTAGTGTACCTTTCATGATTGTTGCACATTTACATTCTCATATCCCTATCGCATGATTATTGCATACTGTTGTCATATCATTATTGCTTTATATATATTGGTTGTACCTGCAAGTGTACTTTCCATTATTCTGCACTCATATGACATGTTATTACTGTTAATTGGATATCTTAGATTCACGCTTTACGTGCATACTTGTGATTACCTACATATGTTATTTACTATTCACGAGTTGGCAACCCACCCCCGTTGTGCCACAGTGTTCGCAGGTGTTCCTCAGGATAGTCAGAGGCAGGCTATTATCACACATCTTATCATCTTTTGCTACGGATATCGCATCAGCTCACAGTGTGCAGTTTTCTTAGGTGGGTTTTGTGGTTATTCGTTGTATTGTATATTCGTTGTATCCCTGTACACTCCATCTACTATTTTCATATTGACTTAGAGACTTGGTGAGGACGATGTTGTATATTATGTTGGATTTGTTGTCTTTTATACAGTTTCCTTTCTATCGTCTTCTATTTCTTCGCTACGGCGTCGTATATTTGTTGTGGCGGTTGTTTTCCACCTTTGGGCGTGGATTTGCTCCCGTTGGGGATGCTTTACTTTATATTTATGTTGCACCCATTTTTGGGGTTGGTTTTTATAAAGGAGGTGCTGCCGAAATTTTAAAGGAAATAAAGTTGGACTTTTAAAGAATTTGGGTTGTGATTTCAAAGACTTTTAAACAATATTTCTTATCTTTTCTTGTCTTTTACTGGTTTAAATTTCTGGGTTTTGGCTTTCTTTTACTGCGTTACGCCTGTAGACGTTGCGTAGTATTAGGGCCGTCACATGCCAATTTCGGGTCGTGACAAAGTTGGTATCAGAGCGCTAGGTTTTTACTTTACGGAGTGTAGGATGACCTTTATATGATGGAGTAGGTAGCTTAAGCAGAGTAACATAGTGTGTGTATGTCTGCAGCATACTCACGATGCTGTACTCCGCCTAAAGTGACCTAGGTACAATTACTTGAAATTCCTTCCTTGATGATTCATATCCTAATGATTCGATTTCCGTGTTCATATCGAATCCTATCCCTATTTATAGCCTTTGCCGACGACAACTATGGGGACTCAGTGAGGTGCAGCGAGGGCCAAGGTCAGACTTGGCTCGGGTGAGACGAGCACTGAACAGGATGGCACGCTAGTTGCACAGGTGTAGACGGATCCGCCTTCGACAGATAGTATCGCTAGGCATGTGGCAGAGATGCAGGACATGCGCCAGACGATGAGTTCTTTGGTGGAGACCATTCGAGCGCAGCGACAGGAGGTTGTCACACCTGTTACCCAGTTGTTCCTTGCGATCAGCACACAGCTTTCCGTCACTTACATAGCACCAGTGGATGCAGCCCTAGTTGACGAGACACGTATACCAGAGACTTCGGGAGTTCCGGAACCGTGGATGACTCGTACCGGAGTATCAGCTCAGAGACAAAGGCTTAGTCGTCGAGACAGCTTTCATAACCGTTGCGGGAGTAGCAGAGGTTGGGACGAGAGGATTCGTGTTAGCTAGATCAGCCATTTGTTGTGTTAACTTCTGTCAGCGATTCTTTTGTTGCACGACACGTTTTTCAGTCGTATGCCAATCGGTTAGGAGATTCATCCGTAACTGGATCCTTCTAGAGATGTTGGATTTGACGTTCTCCTGGGCACGGACTGGTTAGTTACGTGCTAGGCGTCTGTGGACTACCGTGAGGAAAACAGACAGGGTTTGTTTTCCCGGCGAGTCGGTTCTTATTGTGCATAGGAGGGCAGTGGTGCCGCCTCACACAAGCTTGAATTCAGCCTTTTTCGCTAGTCGGCTTTTGAGGAGAGGATGTCGAGGATTCTTTGCGTTCATTCGTGATACCGGAGCCATAGTGGGTTTGTTGGACTGGGTTCTTATCGTGCGAGAGTTTTCCGACGTTGTTCCAGATGAGCCGGCGGAGCTTAAGGAGCTTAAGGATCAGCTGCAGAGTTGTTTGTTGGGGGGTTTGTGCGTCTGAGTGTTTCGCCTTGAGGAGCTCTTATTTCTGTTCGTCAAGGAGAAGGACGGCAGTTGAGGTTGTGTATTGATAGATCGTCAATTGAACCGGCTTACGGTGCGGATAGGTATCATTTACCTTGCATTGACGATTTCTTCGATCGGCTCCTAAGTGCGAGACTTTTTCTAAGTTGTTGGGATCAGGTCATCATTGTTGCGGGTTCGGAGTGATGGCATTCCGAAGGCTTCCTTGTGCATGCTACGGCTTTGTGTGTTTTGGTGGTGTTTTTGGACTCGCCAATGCCCCAGTATCATTCGTAGACATGATACACCAGATTTCTTCAGGCCGTTCCTCGACCAGTTATTGTTGTGTTATTGACGACATTCTGGTCTATTGTAATGTGTCTTGAGGAACAGGAGTAGCACTTGAGGATTTGTTTTGCAGACATTGGGAGAGCCCACCTGTTGCTAGATTCTCGGAGTGTTCCTTCAGGCTTGTTTGTGTTGACTCCTAGGTCTTGTAGTTACGGGAGACGATTTTCGTATGGTCCCGAGGAAGGTCGAGGCCGTACAGCTTTGGCCCAGGCTTGTGTACGGACGGAGGTCCGTAGATTTTGGGCTTAGCAGGTTTCTACCACCGTTTCATGCAAGATCGTTAGTGTAGTGCTGCACAGTCGACTGAATTGACCGGAGTGGAGGTTTCTTTATTTGGACTGAGGCATGCGTGCGGAGTTTTTCAGCAGTTGAAGACTCGGTTAACAACTGCACCGGTTCTTCTTGCTTTTTGGTTCAGGCGACTTTGTTGTTTTAACTGTGATGTTTCGCGAGTGGGGCTAGATTGTGTACTGAGGTGACACTATAGAGTTATCGCTTTTTCTTCCCTACATTTGGAGGAAGTACTAGCAGGATATTCCACTCACGATCTGGAGATGGCCGCGGTGGTCTTGCGTTGGAGATTTGGAGACACTACTGGTTCGAGAGTCGTGTCAGATTTTCACGGACTACCAGAGCTTAATGTAAATCTTCCTGCAGTGGATTTTGATTGTTGAGATAGTCTTCTGCAGATTCACAGTTCTTGTGCGATCGTTGAGTATAGCTTAAGTTTTCTTCTACTGAGGGGACAGTCTGCTCATGTCCGCGCCCGACCACTTTTCCTTAATCGCTTTCGCGAGACACTGCCGCCGATGCTCGTTCGTCAGAAATACTTGAGCATACTCGGCTGGGTTATGATTCGGAGTCCTTGATTTGGGACAAGGGTGTGATGAGTTTGGGGACGCGTTTGCGTACCTGATACTATTAGGTAGAGACGCGAAATCCTAGAGCAGGCACATAAGTCAACTTTCGGTGTTCATTCAAGTTCCACCAATTTGTAGCGTGACTTGTGAGATAGTTACGGGTGGGCAGGGATGAAGAGTGAAGTTTCGGATTTCGTTTCGAGGTGTTTTTCTTGTTTGTGTTAATTTGTTGTTGGCAGTTGGGATCGTCACTCGCCATTGTTGGGATACTTCTTTGATAGCTATTATCAGGAGACATTCCAATTGGCAACCTTTAGGTTTACACAGGTCGTGTCGATCACCAGTCTGTTTTTCTAACTGCGTAGTAGGATTTTTGGACCTCGGCTAGTCTAGAGACTTCGGAGATGATCCAGCTGTTTCAGGTGAGGATGATGACAGTCCTGTGCGGACAGAAGTCTTATGCCGACCATGGTGATCGCAGGCTCGAGTTCGCAGTGGGAGATCATGTATTCCTACGGATTTTTCCGATGAAGGACGTGTTGAGTTTTGGGAAGCTTACCCAGAATTGTAGGTATTTTGAGATCCTTTAAGCGAGTTAGTTCGTTGCCTTTAATTTGGCACTTCCGCCCAGATTATTGAATTTTCACCCCGCATTCTTTGTGTTAATACTTTGCAATTACCTTCATGACTTTCTCACATGATTCAGAACAGACCATTAGTTAGGACTCGATCTTTTCGTTCACCAGGAGCCATGCGTGTTAGTGGCTCGGCAGGTGGAGAAACTTCGGTCAAGGGTCTTGCCATCTGTGGAGAGTTTGCTTGGACGTAGCCGTATAGTGAAGGGATCACTTGGGAGGCTGCGAGCGAGATTTGGGAGTTTTGTACTCTTCTCTTTGAAGGTATGCTTGGTGAAAAAATTTAAATTCGGGACGAATTTTTATAAGGGGGGAGATTGTAACGTTTCAGAAATCGTTTTGCGAATTTTCCCGTTTTAGGGCAAAATTGTCGGTTTTTCCCGTTTTAACCCGATTTCGATCAAACGTCCGTATAAACTTACCGGCATATTTTTTAGCTAAAATAAAGCTTGTGCGTGAACTTTAGGGGTATTTTGGAGATTTTGGTTCAGATAGATTTTTCCCCAAATAAAATATTATTTTAGCCGGTAAAATATGCACGTAAATCAGGAAATTTTCTTCTAAATGAAAATTCTTGGAAATTATCACCACAATTATTTTAGAACCTTCTTTTTAAATATCTAGATTTTTATGGTAAAAGGATTTATTTTTTTAAAATAAAGAAAAAAGAAAAGTAGTGTGAACATAAGCTTTGTTTTATTATCCAATTATTCTTTTTTTCTTCTAGAAAATTCTACCCTTCACCAAAATCACCCCCCTCCTTGCTTTGGCCGGACCCACTCTCTCCTTTGCTTCCCTTGTTCTTCCTCACTCATTTTTCATCATTTATTTTACAAATAAATCATGAAAAATCTATTTAAATTCATAGAAATTCAAATAAAATCCAAAAGCTTCTTTCTTCTTCACAAAAGTTGCTTGGATCTTCAATCTAGTGAGGATTTTGGAGGCTAAAGTTTGGTTTTATCCTTGATTCAAGTGGTGTTCTTGAAGGTATAAAACCCTAACCCTAATCTCTAATTGTTAAGTTTAAATCTTTATGCTAGCTTAATTAGACGTTAGTTTAAGCTTTAAATTTCATGTTTCAAAATTCTAGAAATGGTTATAGAAATTCAAGTTAAGGTTAAACCTTAATTTAAGCATTTAATATTTAATTGAAGTGTTAATTTGTGAATTGGAAAAGGTTAACCTAGTAGAAAATGCTAATTTTTGTTAATTATTACTTTGTCTAATTAAGGGTTTTTGCTAAAGCTTAATTAAGCAAGTTTAAAAATATAGAAATGGTTTAAATGGTTTAACCTTGCTATTTGAAGATGTTTGTAAATTATAGTTTTGGTAAAACTTGTAGTTTTGTGCTAAAAAGATAAATACCGTTTACTAGATTTTGGTAACTTTTAGGCGTGTGTTTCTTTTGACGTTGCGACGTTATTTATATTGAGACCATGTTTATTGTTGTGTTTTGAATGCGCGATCGGGACGATCGGAATCTAGACTAGGTGTTTCGTAGTTTGGCGACCCTAGTTAGGATTTTTGGCCGAGGTCGTGCGCGTTAGATGCGCTAAGCGCGCAGTGTAATTTTCGGGGCATTATTCTTGTGTTTCGATGTCTTTTCGTCGATGTAGAATATATGCTTATGTGATGTGTTTGTGAAATTTTAGGTTCGTAAGCGGGGACTTCGGACGGTACGAAAAGGAAAACAGGTGGTAGGCTTCACTTAGCCAGGAGCGTTGGTGAGTAGATTTAACATCTACAGGAGAATCGCCCGCATGGCGTTATGCATCAGGGCTAGAGATTTTATTACTTGTCGCATATTCTACGTTATTGTTAGAATTGCGCCTTTACCCTATTACTTAGATGTAGTTGTGCCTGGATTACTAGTAGTAGGACACTGCACACATTATTGACGATTCATGTTGCACGAGCACTGATGGTATACTACACACACCGTCAATAATTGACATGTCACGCATAACCCACTTATAGATATGATATTGCTTGGTTAGGGACATTGAGACTTTGATTCATATTTCTTTACGCATTGACTTATAGCATACCTGTATACCTACATGCTTATACATATGTTCTGACATACTTACATGCTAGTTATATGTATACCTATAGAGTATTGTACCACTAGTGATAGGTACATGCACACTTTATGTCATAGCTACAGGTATACTTTGCACACATACTTCACTTATACCCAGGGGGTATACTACATCATTACTTATAGGTAGATACATATATCTTGCTATACCTTTATGTACACATATATCTGGTTATTGCTACATGCTTACCTTTACTTGATGTTATTTTAGAATTGGAGAGATTAGGAACCGCATGATATTTATATTAACTGGTTGCAGTTAATTAGTGGCTTTTCCTTTATACGCTTACATTACAGTTTTTATGTTGCGTATACTTTATTCATGGATTTTCGCATTGTTATATGGATTTTTCATGATGTTTTCTGGATTCGGGAACCGTGGGAGTTCATGAAATTATGCATTATTTGAAAAACTCGATTTCCTTGATATGATATTTTAGCAGCCACCATGAGATTTATCGTTTACGATGTGTATACCTCACGCGAGGAAAGGAAGGATCCGTGTGCGGGTACATGGTGGGGCCCGGAGGTACCCCGAAGCAAGAACGATATCGTGGTGTCAGGCGATGAGGCTTAGGGGAACCATACTATCCGGTGACAGGACCAATGACTCAGCGGCTATCATGTGGATACCGACGGGAGTCATGTACGTATGGATACGTCGAGAGGCGAGGGTCAGAGCTAGGCACTCGAGCTTTCGGGATAGCGTATGATACGTACCTATCAGGGGGCCAGTCATGGGGACAGCACCTGATGGATCAGCATTTCTGTGTCGATACTTGGCACATTGGTTTCATGATATTTCTAATTACTCCTTTGTATATATAACAGGGGATTGAGCCACTGTTATATATACCCTTACACCAATATTAATGGAATGGGACGCTAATATATGTGTATTGACCTCATCATATTTATTTATGTCATTATATTTAGGATGTTAGAATTTTGCTGGAGATTTGATTCGGGATATAAGAGATTCATTTGAGATTGGATACTGGATAGATATGTGAGATCTACTTACTGTTGTACATTTGAGATATGTGAGATATACTTGATATTGTACATACGAGATATGTGAGATCTACTTGATATTGTACATTCGAGATATATGAGATCTACTTGCTGTTGTACATTCGAGATATGTGAGATATACTTCATATTGTACATACGAGATATGTGAGATCCACTTGATTTTATACATTCGATATATACGAGATATACTTAATGATTGTACATTCGATATATGTGAGATATACTTGAGGTTGTACATTCGGGATATATGAGATATACTTGATATTATGCAATTGAGGAGATGTGATACTTAGATGATATGAGAGCCAATTTGGGGGCTGATTTGAGGAATTGGTATTTAAATTGTCTTGCTGGATTGTGATCCTACCACGATGTCAGGATTCCGTGAAAATGACATACTTCACTCCATACCTCACCTTATCTGTTTGTGCACTGCTTCATGTACTAGTAGTACCTGTTAGTGTACCTTTCATGATTGTTGCACATTTACATTCTCATATCCCCATCGCATGATTATTGCATACTATTGTCATATCATTATTGCTTTATATATATTGGTTGTACCTGCAAGTGTACTTTCCATTATTCTGCACTCATATGACATGTTATTACTGTTAATTGGATATCTTAGATTCACGCTTTACGTGCATACTTGTGATTACCTACATCTGTTATTTACTATTCACGAGTTGGCAACTCACCCCCGTTGTGCCACAGTGTTCGCAGGTGTTCCTCAGGATAGTCAGAGGCAGGCTATTACCACACATCTTATCATCTTTTGCTACGGATATCGCATCAGCTCACAGTGTGCAGTTTTCTTAGGTGGGTTTTGTGGTTATTCGTTATATTGTATATTCGTTGTATCCTTGTACACTCCATCTACTATTTTCATATTGACTTAGAGACTTGGTGAGGACGATGTTGTATATTATGTTGGATTTGTTGTCTTTTATACAGTTTCCTTTCTATCGTCTTCTATTTCTTCGCTACGGCGTCGTATATTTGTTGTGGTGGTTGTTTTCTGCCTTTGGACGTGGATTTGCTCCCGTTGGGGATGCTTTACTTTATATTTATGTTGTACCCATTTTTGGGGTTGGTTTTTATAAAGGAGGTGCTGCCGAAATTTTAAAGGAAATAAAGTTGGACTTTTAAAGAATTTGGGTTGTGATTTCAAAGACTTTTAAACAATATTTCTTATCTTTTCTTGTCTTTTACTGGTTTAGATTTCTGGGTTTTGGTTTTCTTTTACTGCGTTACGCTTGTAGACGTGGCGTAGTATTAGGGCCGTCACGTGCCAATTTCGGGTCGTGACATACTCGGAGCTTCCCGACGACTCCGTCAAAACGTTTACAGAAATGGAGTTGCTATTCACTCAGCAGTTCGCAAGTGGCAGCGAACGTACCCCAATCACGGCATTGATCAACGCCAGAGTAAATCCGGGAGAGACATGGGTGCAGTATGCAATCCGGTGGCGGAACCTATGGTCGAGATGCGAACAACGCATAGAAGAAGCTCCTACCGTGGGGATGTTCATGTGGACCCTTGACCCTCAGTCGACTATCTCCCAATTTATGATGTTCTTCAAGCCGACCACCTTCCAAGTCTTGATCGACAAGCTGCCCAAATGGAACAGATGGGCCATAGGCCTTTCCCTTCAAAAGTGGGTTTTCGGAATGAAAAAGTCAACGGGAAAGCGATCTTTGTCGCCAACGCTCAGCGACAGCCGAGTAACCCGAGACCGTCTGTTCGTCAAAGCAACAAGACGCGATCCCTCGATGAGAAGTTGAAACGTCCTTACTCATTTCCCAGGGATAAAACAAGGAGACTGTTCGAACTGGCAGTGCGCAACGGGCTCATCACTCTGCCAGATCCAAAACATCCGTCGCAACCGGGTGATGTTAACCATCCTAACTATTGTCCCTACCACAGAGCAATGGGTCACCCAATTGAAGATTGCTACGTCTTCAAAAGCTGGATTGAGGATGAATACCAACATGGCAAATTCGCGTTGTCTGACAACTGGAAGGTGAACCCGCCACAACCACATTCTCAGAAAAAGATGGACACGCCGGGGGCATCATGCTCTTTTATAGGGGAAGCTTCATGAGAAATTGTTCTTTCGGAAAAAACTAAAAGAATGCTGAAAGATCTTCAAACATGCCCGACCTATGAACAGTGGACCAAAACGTCCTTAAACTAACAATGGACCACTATGTCCTAAAACTGGCTGTGGACCGAAACGTCCTTAAACTAACAATAAACCACTATGTCCTAAAACTGGCTGTTGACCGAAACGTCGTTAAACTACTACCAACCCGCGGCATCCTCAGGCTGACGTGGTACAAAAAAAAAATAGGACGTCCACAAGCGAGATGGGCACGGATGAAAACCTGAAAGGTCTCCATGAGTAAAAACAGCAGGGCTACCGGCGAGTTTTGTGAAAACCCGAAAGGGCGCAACCTCGTTAAAAGACACCTGCAAGGTCTTCTCGATCTTATGAGGAGAAACCACCTGCGTGAGATCCTTACGACTCACAAGGGAACAACACACTTAGGGATCCTCATGATCCCTAAGGAGAAAACAAAATTACGAGATCCTCACGACTTGTAAGGAGAACCCTCTTATGAGACCTTCACGGCTCATAAGATTCAAAAGTCTTAAGCTACAGGGATCTGAACCTGTTCTTAAGCGGCCACCACAACCTCCGACACTGCCCTACAAGCGGTTCAGTATTGACCCTTGTATACAATCCACAGGCGTGAATAAACATTTTCCTAAACAAAATCCTACCCGCGACTAGGGATATGTCTACATGGTGAACAACCCTTGTAAATTCTCTTGGCTTATAAGGAGAAAACACTCTTGTAAGATCCTTACGATTTATAAGAGAACACACGCTTAGGAATCCTCACGATTCCTAAGGAGAAAACGCACCTACGTGATCCTCACGACTCGTAGGGAGAAATACATTCATGAGACCCTTACGGCTCATGAAGTCAAAAGCCTTAGTCGACAGGATCCTAACCCTGTTCGCTAAGCCACCTTTGTTCGACATCGACAGAGGCAAATGATGATTCGCTCCTGGCAATATTCCAGTTGTAGCGGTGCTGATGCCAAAATCGGTATCTGATTCCAAGCTTGCAGTGAGAAGCTAGCGAGCCACAAGTGCATACGAAATAGCCAAATGATGGGGCAACTTGCAAACAAAATCAACAAGTAAAAATGTATGCATGCAAAATAGCCGAAATGATTGGGCAACTCGCAATAAAAAGCAGCAAGTAAAAATAAAATAAATAGCCTAAATGATTGGGCGCCGCGAAAAATAGCCGAAATGATTGGGCAATCGCGACCTTCGCGATACAAAAGCTGAAATGATAGAGTATCGCGGAAAGAAATAAAAAAAAAAGAAAAGAAAAATGAAATTTATGCCCTACAGGTGATATCACATCAATCCCTGTATACAATCCAGGAATGCAAACAAAGAAGGAATCACACCTTCCCTCCCCAGGCTCCATTAGAAAACGAAGCCAAATCTTGACAGTTTAAGGATAGCCTAGAGATCATCAACAACGTTCCTCTCCATTCCAGCAGGATTCGGACGCTGCAATCAACCCTGGAGCTACGGGGAAGCCCCTACTCCAAATTTCGATGGTTCCCAGACAACCTGGAGACCGCTTCGATATTCGTCTCATTATAACAGACACAACGTCATCCAAATGATCCCGTCACGGAAATACGTCATCCACATGACCCCGTCTCGGAAATACGTCATCCACGTGACCCCGTCTCGGAAATACGTCATCCACATGACCCCGTCGTGGAAATACGTCATCCAAATGACTCCATCGTGGAAATACATCATCCACGTGACCCCATTTCGGAAGTACGTCATTCACATGACCCCGTCGCGGAAATACGTCATCCACATGACCCCGTCGTGGAAATACGTCATCTACATGACCACGTCTCGAGAATACGTCAACCAAGGACCTCCCCGCCGGATCAATGCTCCGTCTCGGAAAATAAGTCAACCAATGACCTCCCCGCCGGATCAACGCTCCGTCTCGAAAACAAGTCAACCAACGTCAGGGAAATCAGTGTCCTTAGCAACCTCCTCGATTTAGGGAAATCAACGTCCTTGACGAGAGCATCTCGATTCGCGTCGACCCGCAGAGAAATCAGCGTCTTTGCAGGAATACCTCGATTCGTCTCAACTCCGAAGAAATTAGCATCCTTGGCAAATACCTCGATTCAGGGAAATCAGCATCCTTGACGAAAGCATCTCGATTCGCATCGACCCGCAGAGAAATCAGCGTCTTTGCAGGAATACCTCGATTCGTTTCAACTCCGAGGAAATCAGTGTCCTTGGCAAAAAACCTCGATTCAGGGAAATCAGTGTCCTTGACGAGAACATCTCGATTTGCGCCGACCCGTAGAGAAATCAGTGTCTCTGCAGGAAGATGCAACGTCAACAAAAGACCTCATGGCCGAAACAAAACGGAGTGACGGCAAAATCCCAGCTCCACCACAGCATTCGTCTCGTTACACCAGACGCAATGTCAACAACGGCGTTCCTTCGCAGTCCAGCAGGAGGCAGATGCAACGTCAACAAAAGACCTCATGGTCAGAAAAAAGCGGAGTGACGGTAAAATCCCAGCTCCACCGCAGCATTCGTCTCATTACACCAGATGCAATGTCAACAACGGCGTTCCTTCGTAGTCCAGCAGGAGGCAGATGCAACGTCAACAAAAGACCTCATGGTCGAAACAAAGCGGAGTGACGGCAAAATCTCAGCTCCACCGTAGCATTCGTCTCATTACACCAGACGCAATGTCAACAACGGAGTTCCATCGCAGTCCAGCAGGAGGCAGATGCAACGTCAACAAAAGACCTCATGGTCGAAACAAAGCGGAGTGATGGTAAAATCTCAGCTCCACCGCAGCATTCGTCTCGTTACACCAGACGCAATGTCAACAACGACGTTCCTTCGCAGTCCAGCAGGATACAAATGCAACGTCAACGAAAGACCTCATGGTCGAAAGAAAGCGGAGTGATGGCAAAATCCTAGCTCCACTGCAGCATTCGTCTCGTTACACCCGACGCAATATCAACAACGGCGTTCCTTCGCAGTCCAGCAGGATGCAGATGCAACGTCAATGAAAGACCTCATGGTCGAAACAAAGCGGAGTGACGACAAAATCCCAACTCCACCTCGGCATTCGTCTCGTTACACCAGACGCAATGTCAACAACGGTGTTCCTTCGCAGTCCAGCAGGATGCAGATACAACGTCAACGAAAGACCTCACGGTTGAAACAAAGCAGAGTGATGGCAAAATCCCAGCTCCACCTCAGCATTCGTCTCGTTATAGCAGACGGGATGTCACCCCAGCGTTCTTAGATGCGGCAATCAAACAACGAAGCCACGGCAAAATACCTAGTTCTAAACCTCGACGGTTCACCAGCAACCTAGAGACAACCGCGACATTCATCTCGATACAGCAGACGCAATGCCAGCAAACGAAGCGAACACCAAATTCCTAGATTCAGGGTCTTGACGGCAACTCATATAAAACTTGAAAGACTATCGGAGATCAGCCCACACCAGCGCGGAGTGGTTATGACTCATCGGGGCTCTCCAAAATGAGCCTAACCTCAAGTAAAAAGCGGCATGGCAAAATCCCTAACGCTTGCTCTTTCCACGGTAATATCACCTGGAAGATTGCTTGAAGACGTCTTGTCTAGCCCCCGAAGGGATCAGAGACACGACAGTCGCGGGGCTACTCGAACAGCAAGATTATGCGTCGAGGAATACATCAGTCAACGCGACGGTGCGATGGGTAAAAAAAACCCTAGTACCACAGGCCCTAACGAACTTCTATTAGCACGAGTTAACTGTGACGTTAGGAAATTCCTGCGAGAACTGCTCGATTCGTCTTAACTTGTGAGGAAATTAGTGTCCTTGCGAGAACTTCTCGATTCGTCTCGACTCGTAGGGAAAAGCCTTAGGCAATGGGGATAAGGACCTATTTCCTAAGCACCGGGGTCCTGCAAGTCAGTCCAAGATGGACTCTTGCATACTATTCACAGACCACACTCTCCAAAGTCGAACCTCGACAAGGAGGGAAACAACCACTTACGAGTACTCTCGACTTGTAAGAGGGAAAATTCTCTTGTGAGATCCTTACGACTCTCAAGAGAAAACGCATTTAGGAATCCTCATGATTTCTAAGGAGAAAATACACCTACGAGATCCTCTCGACTCGTAGGGAGAAAAGTCTTCATGAGACCCTCACGGCTCATGAAGTTGAAAAGTATTAGGTAGCAGATCTGAACCTGCTTCCTAAGCCATCACTACCTCTCAAAGAATTCAAAACGAAATGCTCTCTATCATCTACAGGCTACGCTTACTAAGATAACATGCCGGCAACAAAGAAAAGAGAAGAAAGCGACAGTGAGGAGAGCATTTTATTCACATTTAGTTAAGCTTTCAAGGCATACCAATTCATGCATGTGCGAAAAGGTTTGATGTATGAAATAAACACAAAAAATGAAATGGCAATCTATTCATACATCAGAAAATGACTACATTAAGAAAAATAACAAATAAAACATAACTGGAATGTTTACAAAGGTACGACATCAAATCCAGGGCATGGATTGAGCAACTCAAAAGTAAGACCATCTAAAATGTTCCACGCCTTTCGAACCATCCTAGTATGCTTTCTTTCGCGATCATAAGCGTCGAAATCCTCACTGATGTCCTCCACCCTCCGATTCAAAACCTAGCGAGAGTTGTTTCAAGGCTCCGAACGAAGGTTGCTGCCTGTTGAAAAGCCTGATGCAGAAGATTGACAAGATTATCTCGCCTTCTCTTTGAGATTAGGCCCATCACATACACTGAGTGCACCTTGTCCTCGGCATCATCCAATGCCTTAAGCGGCATGCCGGCACAGAATAGAGGAAGCGCTCCCCAGATTGCTCCCACGATAAGCTTCAAGAGAGAGGAACGTCGAGGAAGCAGTCGACCATCGTATGCACCAAAGAGACCCATGACTTCGGCACACTGGGCGTTTGTGAATTCTCGGTTTTGAGAACGGCCGAGTGAGCGGATGTCTCTGTAAGAGATAATCTCATCAAGATCATACAAATGAGCAGCCATAATGTCTGAAAAAGAAAATCAGTGAGAGTTAGTAGACAGACTGATTAGAAAAGCTTATTAAAATAGATACGAAATTTAAACGACTCTTAATATCCCCATGGAGAAAACAAGTTCTAATTATGATACCTAATAAATTCGAATTTGTAAGAAATCCTAAAAAAGGAACCTCATTTAATAAGCGACCCTTTGGGTCAAGGAGTTAAACTCCTCGAGAGCAATGCTCAGCAGACAGGAATGACACCTGTCAAAGTCAATTATGAAAGGAATTTAAAGAGATTCCCCGAGAATGCTAAGAGCCTGGCTCTGTAAAGATGATGAAAAAACCCATCAGAAAAAAAAATTAAAATCATTTTTTATGAATTAAAAATTCTAAGATCTCCTTAGATATATGGGTTCATGATCTGAAGAGAGCAAAACTCTATTAATGAAACCCTAAAAGGGTTTTCTTTAGATCAAAGATTTATGAAGAGCAAGGCTCTGTTAATGGGTAAAACCCTAGTTTATTAAAAGTTTTAAACTTTATCTAAATTTTGACACAGTTTTTACTCTTGAAAAGTTCTTAAACTAAAGAGCAATGCTCTGAATAAAAGTTCTTAAAGAGGAAGATGAAAATCATCTAAGGGACGAATGGTCCTATTTATAGGCATTGAAACGCCTCTTCAACTTCTGAGTTGATCCAAGGGCACAGATGCAGCCACCGCTGCACTCTCGTATGGTCTACGTAAGCGCAACGGTGGGGGGGAATTTGTTTCCCCCAATCAGAGAAAAGATCTTTTTGAAATTTAAATTTCAAAAATTGAAGTAACGCTTCAGATCCAGCGTTAGGCGTGCTGCGCGACATATGTCAAACACGGATGCGCTACCGCCAGGTGCGCTGCGCCCTAGGCAGTGCACCATGTGTGCGCTAGCGCTGGGCGCACTGCGCGTCACGTGTCAAACACGCGTGCATTAGCGCAGGCTATGCTACGCTCTGAGCAGCGTACCACGTGTCAAACACAGGTGCGCTAGGGCAAAGTGCGCTGCGCTCTGAGCAGCGCACCACGTGCAAAGCACGGGTATGCCAGCGCTGGAATTATAAAATTCCCCACCGTTAGATCAAAAGATCTAATAATAATGATAAATCATTAATTAATCAGAATTAAAATTCTGTTATGGAAATATTCTCTTTCAATCTTATTAAAAACAAGAAGATTACCTTCTGTAAAACAGAAGCCCTGGGATCAAAGATCCAACGGTGGGAAATATCCCCAAATCAATCAGAGAAAGATCTCTTTAACTGATTCAACAAATCAACTTGCCCTATATAAAGGCCCCAAGACTTCAAGTCTGAGATAGAGAAACCCCCCTATAAACTTTGAGAAATTCAAAAGAAAGAGAGCAAGCTCTTGAAAGAAGATTATTTCTTCAAGGTAAAGATGATGAATGATGAACACAAAGATGAAATCATCTCATAAAAAGAAGAATTATCTTCTTAAAATATCATAGATTTACAAAGAGCAAAGTCTTTCATAAAAAATATCAAAAGATCTCATCATAAAATCAAAGAAGTACTTACTTCGTTCACAGATCATAAATCTATAAGACAAATTGTCTTTCTGAGATCATGAACATCTCATCATAAAGGGGAAGAAAATCATTAAATTTTCTTAAAGATCATGGATCTATAAAGGCAAAGCCCTTTTAAAAATAAGAACTGTTGTTCTTGAATCTTGAGACAAAGTCTTTTATAAAAGAACATAAATTTGTTCACAGATCATAAAATTGATCAAATGCGCTTTGCGCTCTTGAACTGCGCCTTGCGCTCTTGAACCGGCGCTTAATGAAAAATGCGCCACATGTCAACCACGTGTGCAACTTGCGCTTTGCGCTTCTGAAATATCGCACTGCGCTCATGCGTTGGCGCTCAGCGCCAAGCGCACCACGTGTCACTCACGTGTGCACCACTAAATTGAAAGCGCAATGAGCTCATAAATTAGCGCTCATCACTCATAAACTGGCGCAATGTGCCCATCATCTGGCGCTTAGCGCCAAGCGCGACACGTGTCCTCCACATGTGCACTACTTGGCAGAAGCGCATTGCGCTCTTTAATTGGCGCAAACCGCCTGGCGCGCCACGTGTTGCGTTGACAGAACATAAATCATTCTTTAATAAGCTAGAGCTCTGATGAATGCTCAGCATTCAATACAAGAAAATAACATTGTTAAAAGGGCTAAGCCCAAATAATGGCTCAATAGCCAGATTAAAAAATGTTAAACATTTATTGGACTTAGCCCAAGATTGGCCATAAGTCCTCGACGCATATTAATTAAGCCCATCCGCTCGTGAATATTTTAACAGATTTTAGTTCTAAATCGAACTACAGATCTTTTGACCAACTCACATAGGTTCGAGGGTACATCTCTTCACTCCTCTGATATTTGTCGTTGTAATCCTTCAACGTCTTCAGAGAGGTGACGGGTCCCGACAACCATACATTTCATAGACTATGACGTCTTTAAACCGGACTGTGGGGTCCTTAAACTCACGGACTACGATGTCCTTAACCTGGACTGTTGGGTCCTTAAGCCCATGGACTATGATGTCCCTAACCTCGGACTGTGGGGTCCCTTTAAACCTACAGACTATGATGTCCTTAACCTTGGACCACCATGTCCTTAAATTGGTAATCGACCGCAATGTCCTTAAACTAAACAATAGAGCCAAAATGCTCTTTTGTTGGATCTAAATGATCCTGTTAAGTTGATCTTAGTCTAAAATTAGACTAACGTGTCCTTGACAAATGTCGAGTCGATTTTAGTCTAAAATTAGACTAACGTATCCTTAACAAACGTTTAAGTTGATCTTAGTCTCAAATGAGACTAACGCATCCTTAAACCCAAACCAAAACCCAAATCTAAGAAAATACGGATTTGGACTAATCCACGCCCTACGGGCGACAACATAAATTAGTCTCCGTATACAATCCACGGGCAACCACAAACAAAACAAACACCCACGACACGAAGTGACCATCTGGAGAAGGAGAAAGTTGTTACCGCGATACGGTAGCATAATTAACTGCAGAGGCTTGCGCTTGCAGGGAAGAGCGTCCCCACAATCAAAAACCCCTCAAACAAGGGGGAATTTGACGAAGTCTGCTACATCGGCCGGATCCGTTTAAACCTTCGATACATGGTGCCATAAATCAACTTGGCATCTTCGGAGAGGTGGACGGATAAGACCCAATTAGCATCTGCCCCGAAATTCAGGCGAGACGTTCACCGCGTCTTCATCCGCGTGTTTCGGCGGGGAACAAACACATCTGAAGAAAATGCATCAACATGTTCTTTTTTCGATCGGGTGGCATGGGAATCCTGGCATTCCCCTATTTCCTACTCAGATTTATAACAATTATAAGATAGAGCGGAACCAATGTTCCCCAGCTCAGTATAACAAGCGGGTTCGATCAATATATCCATATTATTATCTTGATTAAGGCCTGATATGGTCGCTACCTAGAGAGAGAGAAAAAAACACTTAGCATATGCTCTTGTAAGATTAGATTTGTTATTATCTTATTTATTCAGGATGGCTCCTACTGTTTTTATCAAATCTTTCTTCAAACCCTAAAAGGTAAGACTAGCTGGGATTAATTGCACCCTACAAGTTCGCCAATCTTTCAGCCAGACCAGTATCGGTACTTTGAGGAAGGTTCCTCGTGCTTTCGCACGGACCTAATTAAAATAAACCTCATTTTCCCAGGGGCGTAACCCCATTAACACTATTCTAGACACTTACTTGATTGGCTAATTGTAATATGCAAAACTCTCCCAGGAGTAACTCTTACTCGTAATGGGTATCGGGATCCAACTATCTCATAGAAGGTATGCAATCTCATTGCAAATTTCAACACTTGAAAAATTGGAGCGGAGCGCCTTTGTCTTTGCAAGGACTTGAGAAGATTGGCTAAATTAAGGGATTCGCACGACTGAATATAGCAGGCGATATTTGTTTTCATAACGCCTGCTATATTTCAAAGCCTTGCATAAAGTTCATAAGGTTGATTGCTGGGAAAATCCAGTTTATGACTTTTGCAGCTCCCAATAATATTTTGCTCTAAGCAATTTATGATCTTGACAAGGTCAATGAACCATAAACCGCAAGTCTAGTTCAACCCGTTCATTTCGTGATTGAATTAAACCCACCCGCACGACCCTTGACAAGGTCAACAAGGCCGTACGATTACCCTAATCCAATCGCATCATATGCGTTGCAGATAAGCACTAATTAGCTACTGCACACTACGCCTTGACAAGGTTAAAAAACGCAGCACGGATACTAAATAGTCCTTATCTGAAATGATGGAGGGCTACGACAGGTTTTTAACAAAACCTTTTGCGTAATGAACTTGATATTATTGTAGAATCGAGTGATTTTGAAAAGGAGTGGTTTAAGCTCTGCTTTTAAAATCATGTGTTTTTTAAAATAAACCGAGTGGGTGTAGTATTTGCTAGCTTTTGCTAAAGTGGTCATTCTTGGTGAAAGGATCCCGGCTCTTTCCTCATCGAATGAGGTGCTGGATATTCATCAAGGAATACCGCTATGCAAAGCAAGAACTAGAGCTACCTTTTTTGAAAATTTGATTCTACAACATCTTTAGGTTTCTTTCCTTTCATTAATCTCATTAATGAAATCCCATCATTTATGCTTCCTAGCATCACATATAAAGAAACGAAAATACTTATATAACGTACGCTTATGCCATCCGCATTCGCCACGGGGTCCCGTCATGCACCGTTAGGTTAGATAAATAACGGCAGAGCGGGGGCATGACTAGCACAGATGCAAAACATAAGCAACGTTTATTATATATCATATATATAATATAAAGTATTCATCTCAGACAGTCCTATGATCTCATCACAGAACATTACAGCAGAAGTCAACCTATGAAATATTGGATATATTAGGAGGTTCGTGTTTTAAATTAAGCCAGTAAAAAACACGGATTTCATGGTCGTGATGAATACCCAAACCCACATCTCTAGACCCCTACGAGAGCGACAAGCATCCTTACCAATTCTAGAGTTAGGAGACCCAGTCTCAACTCCTCGAGATGGTCTCCCACTGGACTCTAGACCCCTATTGGGGTTTTGTGAATATGTGATGATTAAATAGGATCTGCTTTAACTCAGGGACCCTGAAAAATATATAGCAAATATAGAGAGATATGCAGGAAAATAGGAGCATACCCTACAGACCCGAGCCCCCAATTCCTTTTTCAGGTCGCAAATAAATACAATCTGGCCGCAAATTGTGGCTTGGGCTATAAGTTTGGGTCTCAGGTTTGGTCCATAGCTCCATTATCTGATAATTAGACCTACTACATATGTAAAATGTCCTAATTCAACCTAGGGTAAAATCTGGGAGTGTTTTTCCAGGTTGGTACTTTCGTTATGCGACTATTATTAACTTGAGTTTTGTCTTGTTCGTTTGACGTTTGCACGTCAACGTTGAGGGTTGTTTGATTATTCTTGCATGCGTGGACTATAGGTTCTAACCTATGTACGTTTCGCTTGCCATATTGGTTTCCAGATTTGATTTTAATGTCGATACGATATGCGTTGAATTGTAGATACCTTCGCGTGCAATTCGGGACAACAAAGGAGTGCAAGGCGTTCATCGACTTCGGGTAAAACGAGGATAGTAGGTGAGTTGATGTATATCTACGGAGGAAGTCGCGTGGATGGCGTATAGCACCCCCGCAACCATAGAATAGGGTACTTATATATAGTTATATATCTATATTAATGTTGGATATGGATACTTACCTAGTAGGGTTCTCGGAGACTATAAGTTAGAATAAGCATACTCGTAGGAAGGTATACCCTTAGCCTTATTTTTTTCTTAGTCTTGAGCCTTTGGGATATATGCTATCACACACACACACATGTTGGAGATAGTGCCCTCAAAGTCAATTATTGGATCGCAGGTACGTGATTGCAATGATTGAGACGGGACCTATACCGATATGACAGTCTTGCTCGAGATGATAGTATGCTATCTGGTTTGTCTGTATCATCGTATATATGCTTTAGTTCACTATTACATGATAATAGAGCCCATAGGATTCATGCTTGACTACCAGCAGTATGATGGCGATCATATACGTGGGAGCTGGGGTCTATAAGCACATCCTTAAAAGTGTCCCTAGTCGTGGGAGTTTCGAGACAGGGCATCGATACTCTAAAGTAGACTAGTGTATACAGTCGAGACCCCGACGAGGGGCGGTGGCCGGTCTTACAAACCACTG
Organism: Agapanthus africanus; assembly: GCA_030015575.1. NCBI lineage: Eukaryota > Viridiplantae > Streptophyta > Magnoliopsida > Asparagales > Amaryllidaceae > Agapanthus > Agapanthus africanus. Next base: position 694,264,561 of record CM057342.1, on the reverse strand, counting down.
GTGTCAGTTGGATCACCTAAGATGTATACAGGTGCTCATTAGGTTATGAGTACGCCGGACAGGACTCATTGGGAACATGCTAGTTGGTATTATATATATCGTCAGACAGCAGTTCCCTGGTGACATGTGTACAGGTTAGTTTGTCGACCTGAGATCGTCATTTGTCTCGTGTGAGTTCCTACTGTGCTTTGATTCCTACCGTACCACGCTCAAAGGAGTTGTGCAAACAGGTATTTTTTGGGTACAGTCCCGAGCCACATGGAGGCAGTGAGCGGATCGTCGGGGATTCGTCTCTCCCGGTATTGGGGGTTGATGTCGCACAGTGCACGGGTGGCCATCACTAGAAATCCTTGGCCAAGGTAGTGGAGAATTACTGATTTGGATCAGTAGTTTCTCAGATGGTGATGGGCTTCATGCCGACATGATTTATCGCGTTATTAGGGGTCTGACATTATCCACCCCCTAGACTCGATATGCGATACTTTTTAGACGAACGAACCGGATTGTATATACATTGTCACTGTTAGACTCAGTAGGGTTCATAGATGAGTTCGCTCGTCAGCTTCCCTTCCAATCAATACATAGGCAAACCGTTACGTACAGCTTGTATCTCTGACGTGCTAGAGGTTATACCCAGTGCTAGTGTGTTGATGAGTCATTAGAGTTCCCCACAGACACTTTCCCATGTTCGGGCGAAATGTTGTAGAGGCCGTATGGTAATATGGCAGGGTTCGGAAAATGCACGTGCGCTTTCGCACGTGTCATTTTTCGGGCAGATAATACTGGTCGGCTTTGGTTTAAGCCGGATCCGAGTATTATACTGTGTAGATATAATATCTTTATCTTAGTTGCATTTGTATTCGGTCGTAATATAAATGCGGGTATGTTTATACTGGTACGGGGTTATCTTGAAATTCGTTTCAGGATCACTTTTGGAAGTTGCCAGTTTCCAGTTTTCTATCAGCCGTATTTGACATTCGGTTAAATGCGGATTTATCTTTTCTTCTTGAGATGAGTGTGGAAGCTTCTAGAAAAGGTGACTAGGATGGTGACTAGGATGGTGAGTCATTAGTGCATTGATTATATTGCATTAATGGTTTTGGTGACTAGGTTGATGATTCGTCCTTTGCTTTAATTGTGTTCATACTAGGTGTAAACATAACTCATTTGTGTTATGGTCACCTTCCTCTCCCTCCTACACTCACCCTCCCTCTTTATATGGCCGGCCCCTCCCCTCTGGTGAGAGTGTGGTTCATTTTGAAGAAAAGATTATGATAGTAGTTTAGGTTCATGGAAATTTGATATGCTAATTTCTCATTTACCCGATTCAAATGGCAACTTCATTAACCATTCGTCCATAGCCTTGGACGTAACGAGACAAAGTGTTCTACTCATTCTCTACAATATCTTGGTCGTCTCTTTTAGCAAACTTGACAAAGTTTTCTACTTATTATTGCATTTGTTTTAAAACAAAATGAAAAAGGAAAGGATAATTCATGGTTTGTTTCTACACTCTTCTTTGACCTAACCATGCTCACCTACTTTTAACTATGGATTAACTTTCCTTTTATGTTTTAACTCAAATTCAATAATATCTTTATCATTTAACCATGGTTTGAGATGAGAAGTGGAAAATATATATACACATATTTTCTATTTTCTTTCATATGAGATTATCTTTTACTCTTGTTCAAAAAGGCCATCATCTTCTTCATCCTTCTTATTTTGCTCTCTAGATTTCTCTAGTGAGAAAAACACTCATCAAGTTAGGTTTTTGAAGTGAGAATAGCCACCACAACATCATTCTACACAAGACTTTCCCACTTGTTTAGAGTGTTAGCTTCATTCTCTTCTCTTGATAAAGTGAAGTTGCAAGCTTGGATAAAGGAGCTTCGGGTGGATCGTCATGGACACTAGAAGACCTCAAGCGAACCCTTCTCCAACCCTCAAGTGGCCAAGGAGTCTAGCGTAGGGAGCTACAAAGGTTGTACTCTCAAAACCCTAGTCTTTGTTACATGTGATGTTGATTAAAGTTATGAAATCCTAATTTTCTAGGATTGATTCTTTGTGTGTTCACTTAGCACTCTAAAAACTTAATCTTTGTGACATGTGATGCTTCCAAACCTTTCATAGGGTGCTAGGTAAACCTAACATTGGTATCAGAGCCGACCTAGAACATTAGGCGACACTTTAACGAAGTAAAAACTCCGATCGAACCAAAATATGGTTTTTTGGAACCCTCTCTGGACATTTTTTCAAACTTGGTTATTTTTAGAATTAAAAATATGTAAAAAATAGAGCAGGGAATTCTAAGAAACACTGTGAAAAATGAAACCCTAATTGGCTAATCCCACCGCGGAACCGCGGCAAAAGCTTGCTTAGGCCGCGGCTCCGCGGCCGTACAGAGTCATTAAGGCCTCATTTTTATACACTGTTCTTCTTACCTGCTTGTAGATGTTTTTGGGTATTTTTAATTTGGTTTCAGTGATGAATGTTCTAGGGATGGTTTTGAGTTCAATGATTCGATCGAAATTTTAACTTCAATTTTTTTTCCTGGGTAATTTAGAAAGTGTTAAAGTGTTCGAACGAATATCATTAACTCACTCTTTCACGGGGTTTAAATCTTTCGGAAATATGTGCAAGTTTTTTTTGTGGTGGACCCTCGAAAAGACAACAAACCTTAACTCGATTATGTGACTGTCTTGAACTGCCCTTTGAACCTTAGGGTTTGGGGTAGTACGGCGTGCCATATGTGAGGCATTGGCTTGACCCTTCTACGGCTGGACCGCTACTACTGTTTCACACTCCGGGTTTTTGAACTCCGCTCAAGTGTTGAACTTTAGGGAATTTTGGGTATTTGATCATTCGTTCGAAAACTTTAGTACTGTCTATTTATCTGGAATGTGATGCAATGTGTGGAATTCATATAGCTAGACATGAAATACGAAGTATGTGATATTTCGCATTTACGATGTCTAAAGAGAATGCGGATTCCAGATATTGCAGTTTTACACTTTCTTTTTTGTGACCATAAGTGTAGTATGTTGATATCGCCGGTTTTGTTGCTATTCATCAACGACAATTGATGTGCGCATACTTACTTATGTTGATGATATATGATATTATGTGTTGCTGAGATATGATGTGCCGGATTGTCGCGATTGAATAGCCGGGGGGTTTTATTTGAGATGAGAGTTTCATTTTTCATTTATGTAAAATTCAAATGTAATGTAATATTCTTTTATTCGGGGCACTTCCGGGTTGAGGTTGATGCCACCAGTGTTGTATATTATTTACTTTTCCGCATTAGGATAGACCCAAGGAGGGGAGCATGAGTGACCGGGTTCTGGGGTTCAGTGGGAGGCCATCTCGAGGAGTCGAGACCGGGTCTCCTAAACTCCAGGATTGGTAGGGTCGCTTGCCGCTCTCATAGGGGTCTAGGGGTGTGGGCTTGGCTATTCATCGCGACTGTGGAATCCGTATTTTCTATTGTTGGCTAAATACTAAATACGGACGTCCTAGTATATCCCACATTATATATATATATGTTTTTGCTGCCTGTGTTCTGAGATATCTGAGACGAATGATATATTATATATATGATATATGGTAGATGTTGCTTATGTTTTACACCCGCGCTAGTCCCGTCCCGGTATGCCGTTAGTTAAGTAACCTAACGGTGCATAATGGAATATTGCGGCGAATGCGGATTGCATAAGCGTACGTGTTATTTTCGTTTTTTTTCTGTGATTGGCTTAAGGACTTAAATGATGGGACTACATTAATATGATTAATGTAAAGAAAATAAACCTAAAAAGATGTTGTAGAATCGGATTTGAAAACCACTCGGTTCTTTATGAAAAAGCTACATTTCAAAACTACGGAGCTTAAGCCACTCCTTTTGAAAACCATTTGATTCTACAACGATATCAAGTTCAAAGCGTTAAAAATTTTCTTAAAAATCATCCGCAACCCTCCATCATTTTAGGAAGTAGAGTACTTAGTATTCGTGCTATGTTTGTTGACTTTAGTTAAGGCGTAGTGTACGGTAGCTAAGTGATGTCTTCCTACACTGCATATGATGCAGATTAATTAGGACATTCATACGACTTTGTTGACCATAGTTAAGAGTCATATGGGTGGGTCTAATTAATCAAGAAATGACGGGTAGAACTTGACCGGTACTTATGATTTGTTGACCTTAGTTAAGGTCATAAGTATTAGGGGTAAAAACCACACCGGGAATTTCAATAGTTGAAATTTGCAATGAGATTGCATACCTTCCATGTGATGATTGGATCCCGATCCCACTGTGGGCAATAGTTGCTCCTAGGAGAGTTTTACAGTTTACAATTAGCTAACTCATTAGGTGTCTAGAAAGGTGTTAACGGGGCTACGCCTCTGGGAAAATGAGGTTTACTTTAATTAGGTCCGTGCGAAAGTACGGGGAACCTCCCTCAAGTACCGACACTGGCCTGGCTGAACGGTTAGCGAAGTTGTAGACTGTAATTAATCCTGGCTAGTTTTTCTTTTTAAGGTTTGAAAGAAAAACTCGATTAAAGCAGTGGGAAACATCGATTAGACAAGATAATAACCAATCTGATCTATGCAAGAGCTTTCGCTGAGTGTATTCTTTTCTCTCTCTTAATGGCAGATACCCATGACTGGACTCAAGCTTCTACTAGATAAAAATAAACTGAATGGGACCAATTATAAAGACTGGCTGAGGAATCTAAACATTGCCTTGACATATGATAAGGTATCATATGTCCTCACGGCTCCAGCCCCGCCCGTCCCAGGCCCAAAATCCTCAGTTGCGGATATTGAAGTCCACAAGACATGGGACGCTGACTGTGCCACGGCCAAATGCCTCGCGCTTGCATCGATGGATACCACACATCAAAAGCAGCACGAGAATATGGACATTCATGCCATATTGCTCTATACAAAGGAGTTGTATGGAGAGCAATCCCGTGTATTACGATACGAAGCATCAAAGAAATTGTTTCAGATGCGAATGGCCCCTGGCACACCAGTAGGAGACCATGTTCTGAAGATGATAGCTTTTTTAGAAGAGCTTGAGGACTTTGGATGGAAAATGGACAATGAACAATATACGGATATTATTCTGCAGTCCCTCCCCTCCAGCTTTGCTCAATTCATAGTGAACTTCAACATGCACAACATGGAGAAGGAACTCCCTGAACTCCTTAATATGTTAAGGAGTGCAGAGAGCACTATGAAATCAGTAAGAACTCCCGTTATGACTGTTGGACAGTCTTCCTCTTCTCGTCCAAAAGCTAAGGCCAAGGGAAAGAAAAAGAAGAAGCCCACCAATCCTAAGGGTGGAGTTAAAAAGGTGAAGGGAAAGGAAAATCCAAAGCTGGAGACTCGGGGAAAGGGGAATGATTTCATTGCCACAAGACAGGACATTGGAAGCGCAACTACACGGAGTACTTAAATCTCAAGAAGAAGCATGGGGATGCTTCTGCTTCAGGTGCGTTTGTAACAGAAAACCGTTTTTCAATAAACTCTGCTTCCTGGGTATTGGATATCGGTTCAGGTTCTCACATTTGCAATTCTATGCAGGGGCTGAGAAATAGCAAGGTTTTGAAGACATGTGACCATACTCTCCGCGTTGGAAATGGTTCCAATGTACATACAGTCGCAGTGGGAGAGTATCACTTGGGGTTGCCATCTGGATGTGTATTGGTTTTGAACCCATGTTATTTTGTACCAAGTATGCTTTGTAATATAATATCTGTTTCTTTGTTAGACAATGAAGGATATAATTTTGTATTGCAGAACAATGTTATGAACATTCACCTGAATCAAATGTTGGTTGGGTATGGTACGCTTAATAACGGGATATACGTCCTAAATCAACACACAGTTTTCAGTATACAATACACTAATAAAAGAAAACTTTCAGAAATAAATAAAGCTTTTCTTTGGCACTGTAGACTTGGTCATATTAACGAAACAAGACTAAACAAGTTACACAAAGATGGATATTTAAACCCTTTTGAATATAAATCTTATGCGACTTGCTAGTCTTGTATCAAGAAATGACCAAAACTCCATTTACCGGACACGGAGAAAGAGCTACTGAGCTCCTGGGCCTCATACATAGTGATGTATTCGGGCCAATGTCTACACAAGCTAAAGGCGGTTTTTCATACTTCATTACGTTCACTGACGATTTCTCAAGATTCGGTCATGTATTTTTATTAAAACACAAGTCCGAAGCTTTCAAGAAATTCATTGAATATAAACAAGAAGTAGAAAAACAAACCGGCTTGAGTATCAAGATGCTTCGATCAGATCGAGGTGGTGAGTACCTCAGTACAGAATTTGCAAACTTCCTAAAAGAGAATGGGATTCTCTCTCAGCTCACTCCTCCATACACACCACAGCACAACGGTGTGTCTGAACGACGGAATCGGACCCTATTAGATATGGTCCGTTCCATGATGAGTGATGCTGAGTTACCCGTCTCATTTTGGGGGCATGCATTGGAGACTGCAGCGTTTCTACTGAACAGGGTTCCAACCAAAGCCGTATCTACCACGCCATATGAGATATGGCATGGGAAGAGACCATCTTTTAAGAGAATTAAGATTTGGGGTTGCCCAGCCTATGTTAAAAAGCAGAATCCGGACAAACTCAAGACACGGTCAGTCATGTGTAACTTTATGGGATATCCAAGGAACTCTTATGGATATCTATTCTACCACAAGGAGGAACAAAAGGTGTTTGTTTCTCAGTATACCACATTCTTAGAAAAAGAGTTTTTCAAAGATAAAGATGATGGCAAAATAGTAGATCTAGAAGAGGTTCTAGAGACACAAACTACAAATGACGATTTGGTTGAACCGGCTGTTGCAATAGAAACTGAGGAACCTCGGCCACTCCGTAGGTCTGGTAGGACTTCTCACCCACCGGAGAGGTACTACGGTTTCCTCATTGATGGTGACAGAGAAGACCGCATCATGGAGGATGATGATCCTACCAGTTTTCAGCAAGCCATCACGAGTGGAGACTCTGTGAAGTGGCTGGATGCCATGAGATCCGAAATGGAGTCTATATCCACCAACAAAGTATGGACTTTGGACATTGTACCCCCTGGGGTAAAACCTGTAGGGTGTAAATGGATCTTTAAAAGAAAGATTGGTGTAGATGGGCAGGTAGAGACCTATAAGGCAAGACTTGTGGCGAAGGGTTTTCGTCAAAGACCAGGTTTGGACTATGACGAGACTTTTTCGCCCGTAGCCATGCTTAAATCCATTCGGATCCTACTTGCTATTGCTGCTCACTACGACTATGAAATCTGGCAGATGGACGTTAAAACAGCATTTCTAAATGGAAATTTAGAAGAATGCGTTTATATGGATCAGCCAGAGGGCTTCATTGACAGTGGGAGCAGCGGGAAAGCATGTAAATTGCTTAAATCCATATATGGGTTAAAGCAGGCATCACGGAGTTGGAACATCTGTTTCGATGATGTCATCAAAGAGTTTGATTTCATCAAAAATCCAGATGAACCTTGTGTTTATAAGAAGGCTGTAGGGAGAGCTGTCACATTCCTCGTATTGTACGTGGACGACATTCTTCTGATAGGAAATGATATTCCTATACTACAGTCGGTCAAATCTTTCTTATCACTAAGGTTCTCCATGAAGGACCTGGGTGATGCCACATACATTCTGGGCATAAGGATCTATAGGGATAGATCCAAAAGGTTATTGGGATTGTCCCAAACCAGGTACATCAACACCATCCTAAAAAGGTTTAGTATGGAAGACTCCAAGCGGGGTGCCTTACCCGCTTGCCATGGGGTCACTCTCTCCAAGGACTCTTTCCTAAAGACCGATGAAGAGAGAGCTCGCATGAGCATTATACCCTATACTTCGGTAGTAGGATCTATAATGTATGCGATGTTATGTACAGGCCCAGATGTAGCTTATGCACTTAGTGTTGTAAGAAGGTATCAATCCAACCCAGGGGAGAATCACTGGACAGCTGTGAAGAACATTCTTAAGTACTTACGAAGTGTTGGATGTATATGCCCTAGAGGCCAGTATTGTATATGTACACATATGGATACTAGGGAGATGTATGTACAGAACAATCTTGCTCAGTTTTATAGTATATTATTCGACTTGTCTTTGTCAGGGTATGTGTATTTATTTGTATTGTTGCTATATCTGGTTTGCACATATTGATAAAGACTCGATATGGTAGTATACTATTGTGGTTTGTCTTTATCTTAACATGGCATATGTCATACTCATTATTACATAGTGCGGTTACATGTTGATAAAGCCCCTAGGATCTTGCTTGACTACCTGCGTTGTGATGGCAATCATACTTGTGGGAGCAGGGTAGTCTATAAGCACATCCTTTAATGGTCCCTAGTCGCGTGAGTATAGAGAATGGGCATTGATACTCCAGAGTAGACTGGTGTATATGTTTCTACCCCGTCGGGGGGTGGTTGGTCCCGCAGCCATTGGTTTGATGCACCTAAGATCGTATACAGGTGCTCACTAGGGTGTGAGTTTACTGGACGGACTCGCCGAGAACTTTCGTGTGGTACTGTATCTATCGTCAGATGGAAGTTCTCAGGTGACATGTGTACATGTTAGTCTTTGGACCCGAGATCGGCATTTGTCTCGTGTGAGTTCCCACTGAGCTTTGATCACTACCCTACCACGGCTCTACTGAGTCGTGCAAACAGGTTTTGGTTGGGTTCATCCCGAGCCACATGGAGGCAGTGAGCGATTGTCGGGGATTCGTCTCTCCCGGTATGGGGAGTCGATATCGCACTGTGATTCGATTTGTCAGGACCATAAGACCTTGGCCAAGGCAGTTGGGATCTACTGATAGGCTGATCAGTAGTTTCCCGGATTGGTCCTGAACTACATCGGCACGACTTATCAGGTTATTAGGGTCTGACGTTCACTATCCCCTAGACCCGGTATGCGATACTCTTTGACGAAGAGACCGGACTGTACGGATATTGTCACGGACAGGCTCAGTAGGAGTTCGGACGAGCTTTCTCGTCGGCCTTCCTTTTCGACAGGTACCTGGGCAGTCGTTACGTACAGCTAGTACCGCTGACGTGCTTGTGGTTAAACCCACTGCCAGAGTACTGTCGAGTCTTTAGAGTCCCACACAGAGGGTTTCCCTGATCCAGGCAAAACGATGTAGTAGCCGTATTGGATACGTGCAGGGTTCGATCGATTGATGTACTTGGTACTCGGTTTTTCGATCGGACAGTTTGTAATACTAGCCGGCTCGGGTCTGAGCCGGATTATTAAGTCAATTATTGATTTAATAATTTGCATATATGTATTTCGATATATATATTCTAGTATTACGTTCTTCGTGTTATACTATCTCTTTTGGGCGTTCGGATTTTTATCTGATTGCCGGTATATTTGTACAGTAGTTGGAAATCCGTATTTATTACAGTTTTCTTCTAGAAGGTGGCCACCTCATTATGTATTTTCCATTTATTTGATAATTGGAAATGAGGTGTAAAATGAGAGGTAAGGGAGGAATGGGAGTAACCATGCTTCAATAGTGAACAAATGAATTTATAATTCATTTTGGGTTTACTATTGAAGTATGGTTGCTAATTGTTTAATGAAAGAATTGATATACAAAACCATTGTGTATATTTTCTCTTTCATGGTTGATTCATTTTTTTCCTTGAGCTCTCTTTTGCTCTCATCTCCTCTTTGCTCTCAAATTTCCTCCACCTTCATCTTCTTCCTCTTCACTACTTTCTCATGTGTTGAGAATCAAGTGAAGAGGCAAGAAAGAGATAGCTATACACTAAGACACCCTCCACTACATCCTAGACTACTTGGTTTAGCAAACCAAGTTCTCTAGTTGCTCCTTTAGTTACATATTTAGGAGCTAGAGCCATGGATCATACTCCCCGGGTGGATCATCTACGACAAAAGGAGGCCGGAGAACAAGCTCGATCCCGGAGGACCGATGGAGCAAGGAAAGAAGTTCAAGCATGTTCAAGGCGCTTGCTAGGAGCTAAGGATGAAGAAAGAAGACCGAAGGACTTGGTTCATTTGGTGAGGTTTCTATCATAGTAGATAGCTCCCTAAGTGTAGCTAGTGAGTTCTATGGAAAGATCCGGTTTTAGGGTTTAGTCTAGCGCCAAGTTTCATTCGTAAGAAAATTTTTGTTCCGCATTTGGCCACGTGAGATGGCCGGGGCGCTAGGGTAACCCTTCATGGTATCAGAGCCACCCATAAAACTTACACTAGCTAGTTCAAACGTGTTTAGAATAACGATCGACCGAAAATTCCAAAAACCACGTTTCGAAATTTTGCAGTTTCTGTCGATTTTAAAAGTGCTGGAAAAATCAATTTTTTGCTCTCCGAAAATCATGTAGGCTTTTTAAAGACCACACAAGAAAATTTGGCTCGTGAACCCTCTAAACCGCCGCGGATCCGCCGCTCGAACCCCCTTTTCGCGGCGGATCCGCGGCCATTTTGGGGGCTCACGTGATCAAATTTTTTCTGGGCCTTAATTATTGAAAATTGTGGTCTCTGGAATAATTACTTTTTGGGCCCATATTTTTTACAGTGTTGGTTTAATACTTGGGGACCACTTGGAATGTTTAGTCGATCGTGATTTTAAGACACGTGTTTTATTATCAGTACATTCACTTTTATCTGCGACCGGGAATGTCACTCGATCGGTAAAACTCGTCTGATTGCTATATGTTCTTTTAGACGGGTTTTGCGAACGTGACATTCGCGTTGATGTTGTGTGCTTGTGCTGTGATTGTGGTTGGATTGTCTTGGTGGATAGCATGTGGTGAAATGTTAGAAATACAGTTTACATTCATCTGTACATTTGTTTTTGCGGGGCGAGCGTCCGACATGTGGACTGCCGTCTTTGCCAGGTTGTATATTATTTTGGGGCACGACCAGGATGAGGTCGATGTCACCGCTTGTATATATTATTTTCATTTTCTGTATTAGGATTACCCCGCGATGGGGTGCACGAATAGCCGGGTTCTAGAAGGCAACAAGCCCGCATCTCAAGGCGCAGAGACGGAAAGGGGCTTCATTCTAGAACTGGCAGGCTATTCGCCGCACTCGTAGGGGGTACAGGTTTTCATTGCACATTCTATCCACACGACCGGGAACGTCGGGTTTTATTTGCGGCTCACATGAAACCCGGGGCTCCAAGATTATCCACCGTTCTGTAGTGTTATCTGTGATGTTGTTTATTTTCATGCCTGGGACGAATGTGATATATACTTATATATATACTAGTAGATGTTGTATATGTTTTGCACCCGCGCTAGTCCAGCCCCCGCTCTGTCGTTAGTTAAGTAACCTAACGGGTAATGACGGGGCCCCTTGGCGAATGCGGATGGCATATACGTACATTTTATTTTCGTTCTTTTCTGGTGTGATAGGTTACAAATTTGATGGGACCGCATTGATTTTAATTAATGCAAGATAAAAACCTAAAAAGATGTTGTTGGAACCAGATTTTAAAAACTGACATTATAGATGTTCTCTTTTGCTTTGCATAGTGGTATTCAGTTTGGAATATCCTGCACCTCATTCGATGAGGCAAGGGCCGAGATCCCTTCACCGGGAGTGACCCCTTGAGTAAAAGTTTGCGTCAGGGTAATAACTTTAATGTAGTCGAATATTTTTTGCTTTGCATCGTGGTATTCAGTTTGGAATATCCTGCACCTCATTCGACGAGGAAAGAGCCGAGATCTCTTCACAGGGAGTGACCTCTTTAGCAAAGGTTTTCGCCACTATATATATTTGCAAAAATACACAGGTTCCTTCAACGATATCAAGTTCACTACGTTAACGGGTTTTTCGCCAAAAACCTAGCCGTAGCCCTCCGTCATTTCAGATAGGTACCACCTAGTATTCGTGCTGTGTTTGTTGGCAAGCGTCAAGACACAGTGAACGGTAGCTGAGTGATGTTTATCTGTTGCATAGATATGCGATTATTTGAGACAGTCGTACAGCTTTGTTGGCAAGCGTCAAGAGTTTGTACGGGTGGGTTCGAGTTAATCCAGGACAATGACGGGTTGAACTTGACTAGCGGCCTATGACTTGTTGGCAAGCGTCAAGGTTATAGGTCGTTAGGGGTAAAAACCACATCGGGAGTTTCAAACATAAAGGAAACTTGCAGATTTTAGCATACCTTCTGGAGTATGGTGACTAGAGTGGATTCCATCTAGTGCATCACACAATGATAGTTGGATCCCGATCCCACTGATGAGTAGGATTACTCTCAGGAGATTATCACACTTAACAATCAATGTTATAAACCAAGTAGGTGCCTAGAAAGGTGTTAGCGGGGCTACGCCTCCAGGGAAAAGAGGTTCTTTAATTAAGGAACTTCGCGAAAGCGTTGGAAAACCTCCCTCGAAGTACCAACACCGGCCTGGTTGAAAAGTTAAGCAAGTATTGTGACGTGCGATTAATCCTGACTAGTTCTTCTTTAAGGGTTTAAAGAAGAATTTGAGGAAACAGTGGGAGCCATCCTGGTTAGATAAATTAATAACCAATCTAATCTTGCAAGAGCGCACGCTGAGTGTTTTCCCTCTCTCTCTCCAGGTAGCAACCATTTCACGCCCTAATCAAGATAATAAAATGTATCGCTTGACCGATCCAAATTCTTATTCGGGGCTGGAGAACGTCGGTTCGTCTCTAACTCATGACAACTGTCATAAGTATGAGCAAGGGAAAGAGGAAAGTTTGAATTCCTTGATAAACCCATCGAAGAAGAAACATACTGTTGGATCTTCTTCAGGTGTTCTTGTAGTTGAGAACTGCTTTTCGGTTAGTCCTACCTCCTGGGTACTAGATACCGGATCAGGATCTCATATCTGTAATTTATTGCAGGGACTGAGAAAAAGTAGGATAGTTTGACCTGGTGATATGTCCCTCAGAGTAGGGAACGGAGCACAAGTTAATGCTGCGGTCGTCGGTGAATATCACCTAGTGTTGCCAAATGGTAATACTATGATTTTGAACAATTGCTACTATGTACCTTCCATGCTTTGCAACATCATATCAGTTTCTTTACTTGATAAAGATGGATATAACTTTGTTCTTGATAGAAATATCATGAACATTTACCTTGATAAGGTACTGGTTGTAGAAGGTACACTTTATAATGGTATCTATGTTCTAAATCAGAATACAGTGCTCAATGTACAAAACACACGCAAGAGGAAGAGTTCAGATACGAACGAATCCTACTTGTGGCATTGTAGACTTGGTCATATCGGAGAGAAAAGACTAACTAAGTTGCATAAAGATGGATTCTTGAATACGTTCGAATGTTCATCATATGAAACTTGTCAATCCTGTCTCAAAGGAAAGATGACCAAATCTCCGTTCACCGGACATGGAGAAAGAGCAACAGAGCTCTTGGGACTCATACACAGTGATGTATGTGGTCCGATGTCTATACATGCAAGGGGTGGGTTCTCGTACTTCATCACATTCACTGATGATCTCTCTAGATTCGGATATGTGTATCTTATGAAACACAAATCTGAAGCTTTTGAGAAATTCAAAGAATTCAGGAACGAAGTAGAGAACCAGATTGGCAAAAGTATTAAGATCCTCCGATCTGATAGAGGGGGGAGTACTTAAGTACAGAATTCATGGACTTTTTGAAAGAGAATGGTATTCTCTCTCAGCTTACTCCTCCTTACACACCACAGCATAATGGTGTATCAGAGCGGAGGAATCGTACCCTATTGGATATGGTTCGCTCCATGATGAGTGATGCAGAGTTGCCTCTTTCATTCTGGGGATATGCACTTGAAACGGCAATATATGTATTGAATAGGGTTCCTACCAAAGCTGTGCCTATCACTCCACATGCTTTGTGGGAGCGGAAGAGACCATACCTTAATTTTATTAAGATATGGGGTTGTCCAGCTTATGTAAAGAAGCAGAACCCGGACAAACTCGAGGCACGGTCAGTTTTGTGTAAGTTTGTAGGATATCCTAAGCATTCATAAGGATATCAGTTCTACCACACCGAGGAACAGAAGGTGTTTGTTGCTCGCCATGCTGTCTTTTTAGAAAAGGAATTTCTTGCAAAAGAAATTAGTGGGAGCACGGTAGAACTGGAAGAAATTCCAGAGGAACAAACTGTAACTGAAGATTTGGTAAAACCTCAGGATTCAATAACCCCGGACGAACCTCAGCCACTCCGCAGATCTAGTAGGATTTCTCATCCGCCCGAGAGATACTACGGTTTTCTCATAGATGGGGATCGAGAGGATTGCATCTTGGAAGAAGATGATCCTACTAGTTTCAGACAGGCCATTATCAGTAGGGACTCTGATAAGTGGTTGGATGCTATGCAATCTGAAATGGACTCCATGTACACCAATAAAGTGTGGACCCTGGATGTTGCTCCACCTGGGGTAAAACCCGTTGGATGCAAATGGATCTACAAGAAGAAACTTGGTGTGGATGGGCAGGTGGAAACCTATAAGGCTAGACTCGTTGCAAAAGGTTTTCGTCAAAGACCAGGAGTGGACTATGACGAAACCTTTTCTCCAGTAGCTATGCTCAAATCCATTAGGATCCTGCTTTCCATTGCTGCCTTTCATGACTATGAGATATGGCAGATGGACGTAAAAACGGCTTTTCTAAATGGAAGTTTAGAAGAGCACGTTTACATGGATCAGCTAGAAGGTTTTGTAGACAGTGAGAGCAGCGGGAAGGTGTGCAAGCTGCTCAAATCCATTTATGGATTGAAGCAAGCATAGCGGAGCTGGAACATCTGTTTTGATGAGACAGTCAAATATTTTGACTTCATAAAGAACGAAGATGAGCCATGTATTTATAAGAAGATTGTAGAACGAACTGTCGTGTTCCTAGTCTTGTACGTGGAAGACATTCTTTTGATAGGAAATGACATTCCTATCCTACAATCGGTCAAGCTATTCTTATCACAAAGGTTCTGTATGAAAGACCTAGGTGATGCCTCGTACATTCTGGGGATCAAGATTTACAGAGATAGATCCAAGAGATTACTGGGACTTTCACAGTCCAGGTACATAGAGACCGTACTAAAGAGATTTAGTATGGAAGATTCCAAGCGCGGTAACATACCCGCATTGCACGGAATCACCCTCTCCAAGGAGATGTCTCCCAAGACTGACGAGGAGAGGGTTCGCATGAGCACTATACCCTACGCTTCGGCGGTAGGATCTATAATGTATGCAATGCTATGTACAAGACCGGATGTAGCTTACGCGCTAAGCGTAGTGAGCCGGTATCAGTCAGACCCAGGTGAGGACCACTGGACAGCAGTAAAGAACATTCTTAAGTACCTGAGAAGGACTAAGGAGATGTTCCTGATTTACGGTAATGGAGACCTCAGGGTCGAGTCCTTTACCGACTCAAGCTTCCAGAGTGACAAGGATGACAGCAAGTCTGTCTCGGGTTTTGTGTTTACCCTCAACGGAGGGGCGGTATGTTGGAAGAGTTCCAAACAGGATACCATCACAGACTCGACGATGGAGGCTGAATACATTGCTGCAAGCGATGCCGCAAAAGAGGCGGTCTGGATAAAGAAGTTCATAGCTGAACTTCAGGTGGTTCCGTCCATTGTTGATCCAATACCAGTGTATTGCGATAACAATGGGGCTATAGCTTTAGCAAAGGAACCACGGTTCCATCAGAAATCCAGGCACATCTTAAGGCGGTATCACCTGATCAGGGAGATCGTAGATCGCCAGGAAATCGAGGTCCGGAGATTGGATACGAAGGACAACACGGCGGATCCATTTACAAAGGCCCTCCCTCAAGCACAGTTCGAGCGAATTTTTGGGATGTTGGGTATGCGGTACGCCAGCAGCTGGCCTTAGAGCAGACGTTGGGTATTCGGTACGCCAATCACTATCCTTTAGTGCAAGTGGGAGATTGTAGGATGTATATGCCCTAGAGGCCAGTATTGTATATGTATACATATGGATAGTAGGGAGATGTATGTACAGAACAATCTTGCTCAGTTTTATAGTATATTATTCGACTTGTCTTTGTCAGGGTATGTGTATTTATTTGTATTGTTGATATATCTGGTTTGCACATATTGATAAAGACTCGATATGGTAGTATACTATTGTGGTTTGTCTTTTTCTTAACATGGCATATGTCATACTCGTTATTACATAGTGCGGTTACATGTTGATAAAGCCCCTAGGATCTTGCTTGACTACCTGCGTTGTGATGGCGATCATACTTGTGGGAGCAGGGTAGTCTATAAGCACATCCTTTAATGGTCCCTAGTCGCGTGAGTATCGAGAATGGGCATTGATACTCCAGAGTAGACTGGTGTATATGTTTCTACCCCGTCGGGGGGTGGTTGGTCCCGCAGCCATTGGTCTGATGCACATAAGATCGTATACAGGTGCTCACTAGGGTGTGAGTTTACTGGACGGACTCGCCGAGAACTTCCGTGTAGTACTATACCTATCGTCAGATGGAAGTTCTCAGGTGACATGTGTACAGGTTAGTCTTTGGACCCGAGATCGGCATTTGTCTCGTGTGAGTTCCCACTGAGATTTGATCACTACCCTACCACGGCTCTACTGAGTCGTGCAAACAGGTTTTGGTTGGGTTCAGTCCCGAGCCACATGGAGGCAGTGAGCGATTGTCGGGGATTCGTCTCTCCCGGTATAGGGAGTCGATATCGCACTGTGATTTGATTTGTCAGGACCATAAGACCTTGGCCAAGGCAGTTGGGATCTACTGATAGGCTGATCAGTAGTTTCCCGGATTGGTCCTGAACCACATCGGCACGACTTATCAGGTTATTAGGGTCTGACGTTCACCATCCCCTAGACCGGGTATGCGATACTCTTTGACGAAGAGACCGGACTGTACGGATATTGTCACGGACAGGCTCAGTAGGAGTTCGGACGAGCTTGCTCGTCGGCCTTCCTTTTCGACAGGTACCTGGGCAGCCGTTACGTACAGCTAGTACCGCTGACGTGCTTGTGGTTAAACCCATTGCCAGAGTACTGTCGAGTCTTTAGAGTCCCACACAGAGGGTTTCCCTGATCCAGGCAAAACGATGTAGTAGCCGTATTGGATACGTGCAGGGTTCGATCGATTGATGTACTTGGTACTCGGTTTTTCGATCGGACAGTTTGTAATACTAGCCGGCTCGGGTCTGAGCCGGATTATTAAGTCAAGTATTGATTTAATAATTTGCATATATGTATTTCGATATATATATTCTAGTATTACGTTCTTCGTGTTATACTATCTCTTTTGGGCGTTCGGATTTTTATCTGATTTCCGGTATATTTGTACAGTAGTTGGAAATCCGTATTTATTACAGTTTTCTTTCTAGAAGGTGGCCACCTTATTATGTATTTTCCATTTATTTGATAATTGGAAATGAGGTGTAAAATGAGAGGTAAGGGAGGAATGGGAGTAACCATGCTTCAATAGTGAACAAATGAATTTATAATTCATTTTGGGTTTACTATTGAAGTATGGTTGCTAATTGTTTAATGAAAGAATTGATATACAAAACCATTGTGTATATTTTCTCTTTCATGGTTGATTCATTTTTTTCCTTGAGCTCTCTTTTGCTCTCATCTCCTCTTTGCTCTCAAGTTTCCTCCACCTTCATCTTCTTCCTCTTCACTATTTTCTCATGTGTTGAGAATCAAGTGAAGAGGCAAGAAAGAGATAGCTATACACTAAGACACCCTCCACTACATCCTAGACTATTTGGTTTAGCAAACCAAGTTTTCTAGTTGCTCCTTTAGTTACATATTTTGGAGCTAGAGCCATGGATCATACTCCCCGGGTAGATCATCTATGACAAAAAGAGGCCGGAGAACAAGCTCGATCCCGGAGGACCGATGGAGCAAGGAAAGAAGTTCAAGCATGTTCAAGGCGCTTGCTAGGAGCTAAGGATGAAGAAAGAAGACCGAAGGACTTGGTTCATTTGGTGAGGTTTCTATCATAGTAGATAGCTCCCTAAGTGTAGCTAGTGAGTTCTATGGAAAGATCCGGTTTTAGGGTTTAGTCTAGCGCCAAGTTTCATTCGTAAGAAAATTTTTGTTCCGCATTTAGCCACGTGAGATGGCCGGGGCGCTAGGGTAACCCTTCACGAAGGACTAAAGAATTGTTCTTGGTGTATGGTAATGAAGATCTCCAAATGGAGGCCTTTACCGATTCGAGCTTCCAGAGTGACAAGGACGACATCAAATCTATCTCTGGGTTTGTATTTACCCTCAATGGAGGGGCGGTAAGTTGGAAGAGTTTCAAACAGGATACCGTTGCAGACTCTACGATGGAAGCTGAGTACATTGCTGCAAATGATGCCGCCAAGGAAGCCGTCTGGATGAAGAAGTTCGTCTCGGAGCTAGGAGTAATTCCAACCATTATTGATCCAATACTATTGTATTGTGATAATAATGGGGCTATGGCGTTAGGCAAGGAGCCCAGGTCCTATCAGCGGTCCAGATACATCCTGAGGCACTTTCATTTGATCCGGGAGATTGTAGATCGCCGCGAGATCGAGATTAGGAGAGTAGACACAAAGAATAACACCGCGGATCCATTCACCAAGGCCCTCCCTCAGCCGCAGCATGAGCGACTTTTTGAGATGTTGGGTATGAGATACGCTAATAACTGGCCTTAGTGAAAGTGAGAGATTGTTGGATATATATATGCCCTAGAGGCCATTATATGATAGTGGATGTATCTGTACATGTATATATATACATATATATATATATTCAGTGTACATTCTTGCTCGATATGATAGTATGCTATCTGGTTCTTCTTTATCTGACATGTTAATTTGATCATGTTTTTATTCATTCATACATGCTGATAAAGCCCTGAGGATATCGGCTTGACTACTGTGATTATGATGGAGATCATACTAGTGGGACATATGTAGTTTATAAGCATATCCTGGAATGTCCCTAGTCGTAGGTATATCGAGACGGGGCATCGGTATACCAGAGTAGACTAGCGTATATGAAACTAGACCCATACGATGGGCGATGAATGTTCCCACATTCATCGATGTTTGACATCGAGATCATATACGGGTGCTCAGTGGTGACTGGGTACACTGGATGGACTCACCGAGAACTCCTATATGGAATTATATCTATCGTCGGATAGCAGTTCTCAGGTGACACTGGTGCAGGTTAGTCTGTAGACCCGAGATCGTCATAGAGTCTTGTGTGCTCTCCTACTGTACTTTGATTACCACCCTACCACGGCTCTACTGAGTCGTGCAAACAGGTGGCCGTTGGGTACAGTCCTGAGACACACGAAGGCGATGAGCGATAGGAGGGGTTTCGTCTCTCCCGGTATTGGGAGTTGATGCTGTGCTGTGCTCAACTGGTTATATCAGTAAGTCCTTGGCCAGGGCTGCTGAGATTTACTGATAAGTGTTATCAGTAGTTTCTCGATCTGTTATAGACCATTCACCGGCACGACTTATTGAGTTATTGGGGTCGACGTGACCATCCCTACGCTCGATATGCAGCATATTTGACGAAGAGACCGGACTGTACGGTAGTGTTGCTGGTTGGCTCGACGGGAGTTGTAGCAGGTTCGCTTGTTTTCTTCTGATCGCTCAATACCCGGGTGACCGTTACGTTTAGCTGACCGCTTGCGGCTTGGGGGTGTGCTTGATATGATCATCACCCACTGCCGGCGTATTGACGAATCTTAGAGTCCCACAAAGGAGTTACCTAGTCCAGGCGAAACGTTGTGGTGCGCGTATACGATATGCGCATGGACCCGGTTAAAATACGCGTATGAGATGCTGTATATTAATCGGGTGGCTTGCTTTTGGTTGGGCCGTATGTGATATGGCCGGATTGATAAATCAAGTGTTGATTTATCATTTAACCATTAGTTTCTCACTAGAAATTCTTTCTTGTATTTTTGGATGTATGCATGCATGTATGCATTCTTTCTTGATTCATGCACATATGGATGTGCATGCACACATACATACATACATCATCCTTCATGGTTGTATATATATAGAAAATGGTGGCAATATAAGACTCACACCATGGTTTTATATATATGAATTATTATTGCATTTGTTTTAAAACAAAATGAAAAAAGAAAGGATAATTCATGGTTTGTTTCTACACTCTTCTTTGACCTAACCATGCTCACCTACTTTTAACCATGGATTAACTTTCCTTTTATGTTTTAACTCAAATTCAATAATATCTTTATCATTTAACCATGGTTTGAGATGAGAAGTGGAAAATATATATACATATATTTTCTATTTTCTTTCATATGAGATTATCTTTTACTCTTGTTCAAAAAGGCCATCATCTTCTTCCTCCTTCTTTTGCTCTCTAGATTTCTCTAGTGAGCAAAACACTCATCAAGTTAGGTTTTTGAAGTGAGAATAGCCACCACAACATCATTCTACACAAGTCTTGCCCACTTGTTTAGAGTGTTAGCTTCATTCTTTTCTCTTGATAAAGTGAAGTTGCAAACTTGGACAAAGGAGCTTCGGGTGGATCGTCGTGGACACTAGAAGACCTCAAGCGAACCTTTCTCCAACCCTCAAGTGGCCAAGGAGTCTAGCGTAGGGAGCTACAAAGGTTGTACTCTCAAAACCCTAGTCTTTGTTACATGTGATGTTGATTAAAGTTATGAAACCCTAATTTTCTAGGATTGATTCTTTGTGTGTTCACTTAGCACTCTAAAAACTTAATCTTTGTGACATGTGATGCTTCCAAACTTTTCATAGGGTGCTAGGTAAACCTAACAAATCAAACAGTGCAGGGGTGTTAGGGGTAGGTGAAGGGGTTAGTGTACAATGCCCGGGCCTCATTGGGCTCGGTTCAACCGTCGGTGCCGGCCAATATTGGCTTTCTTCTGCTGATCTAGGGCTTTGGGGCTCTGGATTTGTGCCACGTGTACAACTAAATATTTACTCCATTTTCCACATGTTTGATTTTTCTGACTTTTCATTTTTCTGTGTATTGCACGTGTAAATTTTTGGGCTTCCAAAAAGTTAAAGGAAAAATTCAGAAAAATAATGTGTCTGAAGGGATTCGAACATAAGTGCTACGTTACAGCAGGGCAAGGGCTTTACCAGTGAGCTACAAGTTGTTTCATGCTGTTATTTAACAAAATTAAATTATAACTCAAACTTAGGCTTGCAAACTCATTTCTGTACATTAAACTGAAAAATTCCGTACAGTAAATTCAGAGTCGTTACATAGTAGATTAGCATAGCTCACCAGGTTTTTATGTACAAGTTCTAGCTCTTTAGTTCGATTCATGGTTTTGGAACTTTAGCAAACTAGAAAAATTTTGAAATCTATATTGCCATCTTCTAAAATTAGCTTGCTAGTATACCTTAGTTCCCAACAGCGAGTGCGAGACGAATGCAAGTGGCAGAGGAGGCGAGTAAGGATTGCAGAGGTCGTCCGGGGAATTGGACAATTCGCTTTAAAGGAGTCAAAAAAGTTGAAGAATAATTAATTAAACCTAATGTGAATTTTTTTAGAGGAAAGCGGCCATAATTTAAGGATTTAGAAAAATAATAACTATTAAATTGAAATTAGTTACCTAAAGTATTTTGCAATCATGACTGTCTATTTTCTCTTCCAACGGATCATAATTACTGTCTTATTGTCTCACATAAGAATTGTGTCTCACTGGATCATCTCTCTCTCTCTCTCTCTCTCTATATATATATATATATATATATATATATATATATATATAAGGATTAAGGATCCTGAGGCTAAGCTTAGGAAAATATCCTAAGCCTACTGTCTACCCCCTTTTCGCTAACCCCTCCCCCCACCTTCGATTGCTACACCCGGAGTTTGATCGCTACTGCCCAACACCACTGCAACTCTTCCACTGCCGCCGCCCCATCACAACCACCACCGCCATCACTCACCACCATCATCACCATAACCACCACCGCCATCACCAACCACCATCATCACCACTACCACACCATAACCCACCTCCACTCCCCCAGCCTTCGATCGCCGCTGCCCCATACCACCACCACTCCTCACCCACTACCATCATCACCACCACCACCTATTGCTCCACTGCGATCCACCTCCGCTTCCACCATGACCAACCACCACCGTCGTCGCCATCGTCCTACAACCCAATTCAGAAACCCTAAACTTAAAAAAATCTAATTGAGTTGTCGATGTCATAGTCATCACCGTCGCGCCACCCTCACCGTCGCTACCGGGCCGAAGGAAGTTGAGGGGAGAGTACGAGCATGGGATGGGGGTTTAGCTTTGGTGAGGGGTGGTGTTGATGATGGTGGGTGATGGCGGTGATGGTTGTGGTAGGGCAGCCGCGGTGGAGGGGTTCATCAAACCCAAACCCCCATCCCATGCTTGTCCCCTATCTTCAACCTCCTTCGGCGCGGCAGCGACAGTGAGGGTGGCACGACGACGACAACGAGGACCTCGACAACTTAATTAGATTTTTTTATGTTTAAGGTTTCAGAATTGGGTTGTAGGACGACGGTGACGACGGTGGTGGTGGGTCACGGTGGAGCAATAGATGGTGATGATGATGGTAGGTGATGGTGGTGGCGGTAGTAGTGATGATGATGGTTATGGTGATGATGATGGTGATGATGGGACATCGACGGTGGAGGGGTTGTGGTGGTGTGTGACAGCGGCGATCAGAGGACGGGACGAGCGAAAGTGGGTCGCGGTGGAGCAATAGGTGGTGGTGGTGATGTAATATTTCAGAAAATAGAAAATATTATTTTGGAATTTAAATAATAAAATAATAAATTTCACGGATATTATATGAATGTAAATTTAAGTTTTAATAGAATGGCATAATTATATAACTATATTTTTGGAATATAATTGGAATTTAAAATTGAATTATTGTTTATGAAAACATTTAATTGATTTAGGCTTTTTATAAATTAGTTTATATTTATTCCCATACAATTTTAATTTAAACTTGACTAGTACTTCACTAATTATGCATTAGACCATGCCTAATTTGTTAAACCATATTTAACTTCTCATGACATGTTAATGTCTCATTTTATCATGGTTTTATGTTTTGTTTTAAAAAAAATAAGAAAAGAAAAGAAAATAATATGGGGGATATGTCATGACCCAAATATGGCACGTGACCGGCACTTAAATCACGTGACATCTAAAAACGTCGACGCGGTCCAAGTAAGCATCTCTTTTTTATGGATTCACAGTCAAAGAATCTAAACCCTTTTTGAAAAATATTGGAGGTGAGATTTAAAATAGTCATCAGATAGAATCAGTTTAAAATAATCATTTGATTTTAACTAAGTATGTTTAAAGAGTATCTATGACATTTTGAAATTCGACAGCACCTCCTTTGTAAATTTTGCATAAAACCCAATACAACCACAACAATAAAATAGCATCCCAACGGGAGCTAGCTTCCACGCCCAAACGGCGGAGCAAATAAGCAAACTATATAAAAAGTTGACTCCAACGAGTGCGAACTCACAACACACAAATTCTAAGTATCGCCTCTAAGTCCACAATATACCATTTCTAAGTTGATGGAGTCTTTTACTAGATACAAGAATATATGAATAACCAAGTGTGAGTACGATACAATAGTAACCTACTTACCAAGAAATCACCGAAAGAAGTGTGTGCCCAAAGCCGCTAATAATCCAAGCGGTAATACCTGCAAGAAACTGTGGCGCAACGGGGGTGAGTAGCCAACTCAGTGAATAAAAGTACGTCACAAGGTAGAAATCAAAATGCACGACGATACCTAGGTCATAAATATTGTACTATTATAATCTGTACTAATATAGTATATGACATGTATATGTATCGTAAATGCAACGCTATCTATTATATGATCCCAAAGTAGAACATATCAAATGCACATGACCTGTATCTAGGTATAAGCCCAAAGGTAGCCAAAAATATATATATAACCTCTCCTTTAAAAATAGCCCCTGAATAGATATGTCACGGCATAAAAGAAGACATGATAGTATAGAATAAAATAGGTATCTTACTTAAGATATACGTCCTGCTGTTTTGGTGAAAAATGTTAAGAGTTTTACAATTTAAATATCCCAGTATCATATCAGACATATCAAATTAATGAGACTATAGCTCGATTTTTAATTCCTTTTTATGTATATGAATGCCCATGAAAAGATATGCAGGTACTGTCCCCCGGAACAGTCCTGGTCGGCTACAATAACTATAATCTAACTGTGTATCTCATGATAACAACATATCAATATATATCTATGGATGTCCAGCATCGACACCCGAAATCAGAAATCGCTCGTGTCCATCACCGACACGCAAATATCCAAATCTCTCGTGTCCATCACCAACATGCAAATGCAGATACCGTCAACACCATCTCAATAAATGATCGCCACCCGATATCCCTGGCTCCGGTCGGTATCCCCTGGATATCCACCGTGCCCAAGTCGAACCCCGGTCAGTATCTCCTGGATATCTGCCGTGCTCATCTTTATCTCCCGTATCGAGTATCCTCGCTAGGCTCCCCGCCTACACTGCAGCTATCCTGCCCCTCGGTCTCGACTGGATCCACCATGTATCTGACTGTATATCTCCCCCACTCAATCCGGATAAGTAGCAAGTCCGAAATTGTATATCTCCCCCACTCGATTCGG
The DNA here is from genome assembly GCA_030015575.1 of Agapanthus africanus. Lineage (NCBI taxonomy): Eukaryota > Viridiplantae > Streptophyta > Magnoliopsida > Asparagales > Amaryllidaceae > Agapanthus > Agapanthus africanus. The sequence continues at coordinate 694,239,838 of CM057342.1, read as the reverse complement.
AATAAAAAAAATCAGAAAACATCAAGATCATGGTGGACGTCAACTCATCATATCCAGAAATATCAAGTAAACAATGAGAATACTTGCATAGATCATTCTGATGATATATTATATATATACATATATAACAGTGTCGTATACCACTGATATATATCATCAAAATATAAAACATCCAGAAACCCATAAGAATCAATATAAACATCCATAGTACTGGTATTCGCAATACGAAACAGGTAATAAAGGAAGACTATGTAAATTAATCATACAGGCACAAAGATATCAATTCTACTGTGTCATGGCACTACTAATGATGTATAGTGTAGCATACGCATCTGTGCTCGTGCAGGATGCCAATCATTAGTATTTGTGCAAGTGTTCTAAAAGTGTAATAGTCTACGCATATCAACATCTACATACGCATTACATAACATAACGGTTCTACAGTGACATGGCAGTACCAATGAGGTGTAGTGTAACATATGTATACGTGCTTGTGCAGCATAGTACTCATTGGTAGTTGTGCAGTGTTCTATTAGAGTGTTCGTATTACGGAAACTTATAACATTGATAATTTTAATGCGAACATGTAAAGTAAATCTAAGCGTAACTAATAAATGTAACTATTTGCTATGAGCTATACCATTATCTTTGAAAATGAACGAAACGCTGGTTTTGAAATTAGGAAGCTGCCTTGGATTGAAAATGGATATTTGTTTTGGAAATTGGCATCGCATCCTTGTCTTTTATCATCAGAAAGGGAAACGAATCATTAGTTTTTAAAAGAGTATAGCTTACTCAAGTGTTACGTTCTAAAACGAAATAAAACCTTATCTTATGAGTCTAAAGGAAACTGGGCCGTTATTCGGCATACGAAACTCATCACGACCAATACGGTATAATTCCTCGTATAATATCTCACATCATCCCTATATCTAAATCATCTCTAGTACGGCATGATCCATCGTACCAATTTACCAAACTATAAGTAAACTACATGCAAATGAGTATCATGCTAGATGCAAATTAATTCCAATATCCATATCTTGAATAATTGCTAAAACTACTATATATCATACTACTATTTATAAGGTTACGGGGGTGCTATACGCTATCCACCCGACTTACCAAACAAGAGCCATTCTCCTTTGAACAAGAGCTTATTTTTCCCCTCGTTCGCTATCCTTTGTAGATATAAATCTACTCACCAACTTGTCGAGGCCGTAGATTCCACGATTGCTATGTCCGTTAACTCCATCTCGGAAACCTTCGCGATCGTAGCTATAGTCATAGTTATATCATATCGACGTAAATATCATATCAAAACTCAAAACAATGAGATAGGCATCTATAGGTTAGAACCTACAGCATACTTAACCAAAAAATGAACAAATACCACTAAAATCAACGTACGAACGTCGATGTTTCAGTCGCAGTACAAAATACGAAAAACCCGTATCGGAATATCGGAAACTTGATAAAACCTTTACTAAAACATTCCCAGATTTTTCTGTATGAATACTGGGACAAATCAAACAATACTGTTGATCATAAAATATACAAATACACCTACAGAACACAAATCAACACCAAAGTCCCTAGGGGACCCGACGACCTTGGACAATATAGGCATCTCGCCGGTCCAAAATTGGAGATGGGGTCTCAGGCTTTAACAGAAGTCTCCTAGTGATCTTATTACACTTTTGGTCTTGTTAGTTTTTCTAATGGTTATACCTAGTGATTCTAGTTTAAGTTCAGTAGGCTAAATATCACAAATTACACTGTTTTCCTATACTGCACACTAAAATCAGCTATCAAACATAATTAAATATACAAAGAATGAAGGAGATATACCTTTAGAGTGGTAGTACAAGGAAATCCTACTCAAGAAGTGTGTAGAAGCATCAAGGTCTTGTAAAGGCTCTAGCTTGATGATGTGCAAAATTTTGAGGAGAGGGTTAAGGTTTTACTCTATGGATGTGATGAACAATTAGAATTATTTTTGTTTTGAGTTTGAATAACATATGATTCAGTTTGAGGAAGGCTTAAGAATGTCACTTAGTGTATGCGTTGTGTTGTGTAGAGAGAGTATAAGGTGGAGGGTTGTAAGGTGGAGGTGTCATGGGAGAAGTAGGATGTGTCAATTGTGAAGGAGGAGGTGTAAAGTTAAGAAGAAGGAGGTGGAGGGAGTTAAGCATGGGTGAGGATGTGGTGTTGTGAGGGTTTAGCCTAGGTTAAAATATAACAATCATAAAAGAATTATCAAAATATCATAATCTTTCATGTTACACTTTAAATCCATTTACAATTTAAATCCATGTAACATAAAAGATATGAAATGATAAATCTATTACTTAAATGTCATTAGCTTAATGAAAAATACAATGTCATGATAAAATAATTAAAATATCATTTTTATGACATCACAGACTTTTATTCATATTTACCGAAATAACTACATTTTTATGGATATAATTCTGATACCAAAAGTTGTATGTGATATCATCTTTATAAACTCATTATTTTTATATTTAAAATTATAAATTAATATTTATAATTTTCCAAAATGTTACGGGACAAGAGGGTATGAAGCAATAAATGGTCGGAATTATTGTGCATTGCTAGTATTAAACATTGCTTTCTTCATCTCTCTCTTTCTCTCATTCTCTCTTCTTCATTTCTCCTTCTTATTTCTTCAACTCCTCTCCAAGACCCTTCTCTACCTCGTAAATCCCACACACTCACCACAAAAATCCATCACAAACCTTCACAAAAAGTGTTCCTTACCTCATCCTACATATCATGGTATGATCAACTTTAAGTTTTGGAAAGTTTTGGCCATCTTGGAATTTTCTTGGGTTGCTCCTATGAGGTAAAACTTCCACTTTTAATCTCATATTTAGATTTCCTAACCTCACAAACTATTTGGAGTTAGTTTAGAGCTTAACGTGTAGGTTTTTCTAAACTTAAGTTTTCTAAAGTGAGAATTTATGAGTAAAACTTGTAGTGGTAGTGCAGTAGAGGGTGTAGTGAATGTTTATAAGCCTAGTAGTGATTGTATCCCTGGTATAGATGAGGTTAGAAGTTTCAAAGATGAGTTTAGAAACTTCAAATGTCGGTTTTGTAGAACTTTTGATGATCAAATGGAACCTGGGATGACTTGGGGACTCTGAAAATTTTATAGAGGATATTGTGAGATGTGCAGACCAATAAGAAGCCATCCTAGAAGCCAGAGCCCAAGACCCCATCATATGGCCATAAATAAATACGTTTTGACTGCAAATTGCGGGTCTATTTAGGAATTAGGGTGTGGTTTTTGTTCTGTAGCTCAATGTTTACATAACTAAGACTACCTTATACGCTAAAAAGTCTAATTTCACCTTAAGAAAAATCTGGAGTTGTTTTACTAAGTTTATGTCAATATTTTGCGATATTTGAAAACTTGATTTTTGATATTTGAGTTTTGACTCAGTCGTTTGACATTCGTACATTGACGTTGGGAGTTTTTTTGTTGTTTTAGCACGCATTGACCATAGGTTCTAACTTATGTGCACTTCGCTCGTCGTATCGGTTTTCGATTTGGATTTTTATGCGATACGATATGCTTTGAATTATAGGTACAAGCGCGTGGACTTTCGGGACGATGAAGAATGGCAAGGCATCCGTCAAGATTGACTAGAGCAAGGCGTTGTAGGTGAGTAGATATATATCTACGGAGGAAGTCGGGTGGATGGCATATAGTACCCCCGTAACCGTAGTACTAGGATACTATATATATATATATGTGGTATGTATACCTAACCTATAGGGTTATTAGAATACTATAAGCGATAGTAGTAGACTTAATAGAAGTTATACCCTAGTGAAAGTATGTCTTAGCACCTTCACTAGGTTTATACAGGCATCAAGTATGCAATTTTAAAAAATTTAGAGTGCTAAGCTATACTAACCTAGAATTGAACTAGAGAATTAGGGTTTTATGCAAGCTAACTAGTTCTATAACTAAGTGAAGAGGGTTACAACCTTTGTAGACCTTGTCCTTCACTGCTATAACTCCAAGTAGTAGTCCCTAGAACTCTTCTTGGCTCTATTTGAAGAAAGGATCGAGCTTGCTATGTGATCTTCGAAGCCGAAGATGATCCACTTTGATGTCTCTCTAACTCAAGTTATCTTTTCACTAATCAAAGTATTAGTGAAGCAAACAACCTATACTAAAAGGCTATTATAGTATAGGTTGATGAAGTAGGAGATTTGGCCCACTCAGAAATATTTTCCTCTCTTTTTCCAACTCAAGAAAATAAACTTGAGCTTTGAAGAAGAAGGAGATGAACTTGAGTGAGTGAGAGAAAAAATGTTGTGAATAATTGAGAGAGTGAACCATGAGTCAAAGATAAGGTTGGGGTGAGAAAATATCTAAGAGTAAAACAAAATGAGAGATGAGTCATGGTTTCTACATGCTTCTACAAACTTCTAAGCCATGACTCATTATCCATTCATTTTTATTTTCCTCTTAAAATAAATCTCTCCAATTATCTTTAGGTCATGGTGTGAGTCTCATACACCTTTGTTCCATGTATCATCAACCATGATACAATTCCCATATATATATAAATACAAATATCAAATATATATATACATACACACACACACACACACACACACACATATATATATATATATTAATATTATATCAAGAGAAGAAAATCATTAGTGAGCCATATTAGTTAATATATATGTATATATCAAATATATTAATATATATCAAATTATTAAATCAATACTTGATTCAATAATCCGGTTATATCATATATAACCGACTAATATCATTTATATTTATATATTATATTATCAAATCAACACTTGATTCAATAACCCGGTTATATCACATATAACCGACAACATTCAATATTAGATATTAAATCAACACTTGATTCAATAATCCGATCATATCATATATAACCGGCCAATATCAAATATATATACATATAATAAATCATTGAATTAACACTTGATTCAATAATCCAGTTATATTACATATAACCTAACCGATATCAAATATCGCTAGATTAGAATACGGTAACACATACTCGTAGTTAATCAAGCTCTCGCACAATATGTGCTCTACTTTGTTTCGCTTGAGCTAGAAAACCTCTTATGAGACTTTAAAGACTCATCAATACGCCAGCAGTAGGTAATGATCACATCAGTTACCCACCGGCCGTCAGCGTACTAACTGGACGTAACGACTACCTAGGTATTGAGCGAATAGAAGATCAACAAGCAAACTTTTCAAACTCCTGTGAAGCCTATAAGCAACACTTACCGTACAGTTCGGTCTCTTCATGTTATATGTCGCATATCGAGTCTAGGGGTGGAAACGTCAGACCACAGTAACTTGATAAGTCATGCCGATGTGTGGCCTATAATGGTTCGAGAAAATACTGATAACACTTACCAATAAATCTTATCAGCCCTGGATAAGGACTTGTTGTTATAACCAATCGAGCATAGCGCAACATCAACTCCCAATACCGAGAGAGAGGAAATCCCTTCTATCACTCACTGCCTCCATGTGACTCGGGACTGTGCCCAAAATCCACATGTTTGCACGACTCCTTTGAGCCGTGGTAGGGAGGAAATCAAAGCACAGTGGGAACCACATAAGACACTATGATGATCTCTGGTCTAAAGACTAACCTTTATAAGTGTCACTAGAGAACTACTCTCTGACGATAGGTATGGTACCATCTAGGAGTTCTCGGCGTGTCCTGTTCGGTGTACCCATTCTTTAATGAGCGCCTGTGTACAATTTTTGATGTCAGACACCAATGGTTATGGGATCAACAATCGCCCCATACATGGTCAAAAAATGTATACACTAGTCTACGCTGGAATGTCGATGCCCAGTATCGATATCCGCTCGACTAGGAACTGTTAAAGGATGTGCTTGCGGACTACACAAGCCCTACTAGTATGATCTCTATCATAATCCTGTTAGTCAAGTCAGCATTCTAAAGGCTTTATCAACATGTATCAGAGAGATAGAATAATAATAATAAGTGTACATATTAAGATAAAGTGCAACCAGATAGCATACTATCATGTCGAGTGATCAGTCGAAAATACTGTATTTTTAACATGGCAATTTCACTATCATTTGCACTCATATAGAAGTGTTCGGTATTCATATTGCACATATTAGCAAAACATCTCTGAAATACCAGATTGCATGTGTTAGACTTTAAAACCGGCACTTTAAGGGAAATTGACTGTGTTTCATGGCATCGCATCATCCTTGTATTGCGCAACTCTTGTCTCGAGAAATTGTGCAGGAAATTGCAGGAACAAAGCCAAAATTGGGAAAAGAGCTGATCAAAAATACACCAACTCCAAGATGTGAGATCTGGTAGTGATACAGAAAGCCAAATACAATTTAACATATCATACAAAGGCCCAAGTGTTAGCCCAAACGAGTACCAGAGAGCCCAAGCCCTAAGGCCCATAAAGAGCCGCGGATCCGCGATGGGAGCCTACTTGAGCCACGGATCCGTGGCGGCTTAACGTCATCAAGGGTTCAGATTTCTTACACGTGTCTCCTCTAACGGCCCAAGCTTCCAGAAGACTCCCGATTCTCCACGTGGCTCATCTAGAAGGCTCGGCTTAACAAACTATTTCTAGAAGGCTCTCTTTAAAAAACTTTTGGAGGGAAAATTCAAATTTGAAATCCTAGATCTAGGGTTTTGAGGTCTATAAAAAGGAGCCTAGATCTAGGGTTGAGGTTGTTCAAGAATCATCCATCATCTTCTACCCACAAGTTGAGTGACATAACTTGTGCCTCAAAACCCTAACCCTAATTCCAATTCAAAAATCAAGATCAAGATCCTGAGTACCATTCAAACAAGAAGCCTTCAACTTTTAGAAAGCAACGCCGGATTTCATCGGAGCAAGAGATCCAAGGAGATCCGTGACTCAGGGAGCCGAGCGAAATCGAAATCGACGATCTAGTTCCTTCCTTTTGTAAATTTCAAGAGAGTTATAACGAAATTTGTTGATAAATAAAGGTGAAATTTCTATATCTTGCTTATCTTTTAATTTAAGCATTATGATTCGATCTCAATTTGTTATTGTGTTTGTTATTATGATGTTTGAGTAAAACTCCGCTCATGTAGGAGTTGTGACGATCTATAGATGATGATGATTTAGACACTTTTACAATTCTTAAATCCTATAATGTTTATAAATTCTTGTGAATTAAATGATCGATGACCTAGTTTCGGGATGACGCTTTCTTGATTGTGTTCACTCGAATCTAGGGAACAACTATTGATCATTTGATAAACTAGAAGCTAGAATTTGAATGAGATTCATCGAAAAGACAAAGGATGAGTTGCGGAATCCCTAATTTCTTCGCAAGATCCTTAACCCTTGATGAATCATCATCGATCTAGTATCAATTCGTTAATGGATAAGAATGAGTAATCATTAGATCTCATCACATGTATAGATCCGATCTACTCCTACGAGCCACACTTCGAATCTTGATTGTTGGTTGGAAATTATCACACATCTCAATTCTTGATTTTAATGTTTTTTCTAGATCTAGATTTTTCTAATTCTTGATATTCAGTTACAAATCATGAATTGTTTCTTTTCTTTTCTCTAAATTTTCTACTCATCTAATTCGAAAATTGAACGGATCTCACTTTCCCTGTGGACGATCCGCACTTACTAACGCGCTATATCCAACACCGTTATTGATTGCGGTCAAAATATTTTTGGTTGTGATTTCTATATACAATTTTCTAAAAAAAAACCGACACAATCGGAAATCGTATTCAATTCAATCAAATGGCGCCGTTGCCGGGGATCGTGTGCTAATTTGTTCATTTTTTTTGAAATTTGAGTTGAAAAGTTTATTCCATCTTAATTTTGAAGATCAAAACTTGCGCAAAACACTAAACGAGTTGTTGTGGTTAATTGCAAGGAAATCTGGAGCTTGTTGTGCAATTGGAAAAATATTTGGAGATTTCCAGAGAGCTAAGGAAGTGATCAGGAGCGCTCTGTAAAATTTTTGTCCAGGGAACAGTGCAAACCGCGGCAGAATCGCGGCTTAAGGGCTTCAATGCGGCGGAACCGCAGCGGGCTTGAAACTTCGCTGCACAAAAATTTCTCTGTAAGATTCTGACTTTCTTATCTCCTTCCTCATCTGCTCCAATTAACAATTTGTTGCAGGCTTCTTTGCAAAATCGCAGCGCCGCAAAAAGCAAAATAAATTTTGCGTGTTTTTTTATTTTTGTGGTTGTTTGCATATTAATACGGACATTAAGGGGCACGGCCAAATCCAGATTAGGTGGGGAGTTCATTACCCTTCCCAAGCCTCAAAAATCACAAACTTGCATCCGCATTACCCTCATTAACTAAAAAATATCTAGAGATGACTCTAAGGACCGTCGCGCTCACTTAGGATAGAAGAAGGCCGTGGGTAATCCATTGTTTATCCGCGTTTCTTTTGTGGTGTCTAAGGCAAGTGTGTCGAAGGCTAGTGGTTACTTAATTAGGCCCACTACTTACATAGTGGAGAACCTCCCACTTACCTGGCACTTACCTGGCCACAGGAGGGACAAAGAGGCAGTGGAGGATTGATCCTGCGACTTGTCTTTTGGCAGTTAGGAGTGGTCTAGAGCTTTGACCTAGGTGACCACTAGATTTTAGGGTTGCTTGTTGCATTTGTTGTGATCGCATCATATTTTCAAAAATCCGTATCATTTTCCAAAAAAAACACTGCATTAATTCATTTCCCCTAATTATAAGTCACGATGCCACTTTTACTAACCCTTTTTAGTGCAAGATAGGCTGGACACGAGATTCTAGTGCCCGACTTGTCCGCGTTCCCTTGATCGACTCCGAAGTCGGTATTTCTCCATTTACCTCTTTTTTACCCACCACCACACCCACACCGATGGATCCGTCTCCATCAAACCTCTTTACCATTACTCTGCCGCCGTTCGTAGGTGCGCAGAATCCACCCCGCATCTCTCTCCAAGAGAGGTGCTATCCTTTGCGAGGTCCTCTCTCAACCTGCTTATCCATTCCACCAGCCAACGGGGATAATTTTGAGATTAAACCCCAGTACATCAACCTTCTACCCAAATTCCACGGCCTCGAGACTGAAGACGTATACGTCTTTATCACCAAATTTGAAAATGTATGCGCAATGATGGGTACGTCATAACTTTCTGTGGATGCTATGCGTCTACGTCTTCTTCTATTTACCTTGTGCGATATAGCCGAGAAGTGGCTGTATAACACCACCGCACATTCCATTACGAATTGGGAAGAATTCGTTGCGGCATTCCTTAAGAAATTCTACCCTATGCAAAAGACAGCTCGAATCCGTAGCAAACTATATCAATTCACCCAGCTTCCGACTGAACCATTCTCAAAATGCTTTGAATGCTTCAAGGATCTTTTGGTTCAATGTCCACATCACGGCATCCCGAGATGGGATCTTTGCCGAATCATATATGAGTGCATTAACCCTACCACTAAACAAAACCTTGAAAACATGTGTCAAGGCACCTTTATGACCAAGGATGATGGGGAAGCTTAGAAATTTTTAGAAGAGTTCGCTGAAAAATCCTTACAGTAGGAGAGTGGAACCCAGCCATCGTCTAGGGGTGGAGTACACCAAATTGATGTGTCCATAGGTGTTCGAGCTGAGATGGCAGCAATGCAAAAGAAGCTCGAAGCTATGGAACACAAATTTTTAGCAGCCTCCCTAAATCCGATGTCGCTCCCCAAAACTGTATGTGGGTGCTGTTCTGATCCTTCTCACTTAACGGAAGAATGTCCATTAAACTCTCCGTTTCAAGGTCACGAGCATACCAATGCCGCATTTCAAAGACCTAGAAACGATCCATATTCTTCCACGTACAATCAGGGTTGGAGGAATCACCCGAACTTTGCTTAGAACCAATCCCAATCTCAAAACACGATTCCAAATCAGAATCATTTCCAAAGGGTCCCTCCACCACAACAGCAACCACTTCAACTCACTCAGCGTCCCTACCAGTCACAAAATTTTCAAAACCAGGTCAACCTTCCTGCACCGTCTAATCCTATGCAGTCGACCTGTTCTGACGAATTCTCTCAATTCACTCAAACCATGAAGTCACTCTTGTCAAATTTCATGGAAGTGTCGGCTGAGGTTAGGTCTTCCGTCGGTGAGATAAAGAAAAACTCAGCGTCCCAAGCTGAGAGTATCAGAATGATGGAAGCAAAAATTGCACGACTTAAAGCTGAAATGAGTGCGAGAGAAAAAGGGAAACTTCCGTCTCAACCCCTACCGAATCCTGGGCATTACAATGTAAATGTTGTCACAACGTTGAGATCAGAAAGAGTGCTGAATAACCATGTTGGGGAAGAAGTTGATGATATTGAAAATCCAATCAACACCCCGGCTGAGACCTTTCCTCACACACACACTTCTACCTTTGATCCTTGTTCTTCTACCCCACTGCCTTCTCACGAGCCTATTCTCCATTTCTCTCTAGGCTCGACACCTCAGCCCACCTCTTCTAGTTCTCCACAGACGATCCACACTCCTCTTTTGGGATCACGTCTACCCCCACTTCCTTCTCCTATGATGGACCTAGCGCTCATTGCTAAAGCACCTTACCCGAATCGGTTAAGGGCTAACAAATCGAGTCCACATATGGAGAGAATTATGGAAATGTTCAAACAGGTTAATATCAACATCCCTCTCCTAGATGCGATTCAACAAGTCCCCGCTTATGCGAAAATTCTTAAGGACTTGTGCACTAGGAAGAGGAAGACTCAAGTGCCAAAGAAGGTCTTCATGTCTAATAACATTAGCACTGCTTTTATCCCACAGCTACTAAAGAAACGTAAGGACCCAAGATGTCTTACGATATCGATTTCTATTGGGGTAAAAACATCAACCGTGCTCTTTTAGACCATGGCGCAAGTGTTAACCTACTTCCATACTCTGTCTATGAGCAGCTAGGGATTGGAGAGTTGAAACCTGCTCACTGCACTCTCCAAATGGCAGACCGTTCAATCACCAAACCTAGGGGTGAACTAGAGGATGTGTTGATAAAGGTCAGGGAATTTGTATTCCCTGTAGACTTCATTGTTCTCGATACACAACCTGTAGTGAACCCCCGGAGCTAAATTCCGGTGATTTTGGGTCGACCATTCCTTGCCACTTCTAATGCTGTCATTAACTGTAGAAATGGTTCAATGAACTTATCATTTGGAAATATGACCATTGAACTGGACATCTACAAAATTGGAAGTCAGCCATCAGAACCCTCTGCTCATATCCTTGATGTGTGCTCTGTCCACGAGATTGCTCCCAAAAGTTGCAGAGTTGAGGAACTTTGCTTTAAATATCTCGATGACACTACCACATCACCGATTGACATTGCACATGATCTTAGTGAGGACACCATTTCCACGCTTGAGTCTGACACTCCTGACTCATCACCATCCGAGTCTGTATCTTTTACAGGCTATGAGCTTCTTTGTGACTTCGAAAATCATTCGATGATCCCACCTTATATTAATTCTCCGCCAACATTAGATCTCAAAATTTTACCTTCTCATCTTAAATACGCATATTTAGGTGAGATGAGTCTTTACCGGTTATCATATCCGCTTCTCTAGCATCAGAGCAAGAGAATGCACTTTTAACGGTATTGAGATCTAATAGGGAGGCGTTTGGTTGGACCATGGTGGACATCAAAAGGATTAGTTCCTTGATTGTAGAATATCATATACATGTGATGGATGATGCCAGACCAACCCGAGAACTACAGAGACAGTTGAACCCCGTCATGAAGGAAGCGATGATGAAAGAGATCGTCGAATGCCTTGATAATGGTATCATTTACCCAATCTCCGATAGCCAATGGGTGAGTCCAATACATGTCGTCCCTAAGAAATCTGGCATCACTGTTATTACCAATGAGGCAAATGAGTTGATTCAGACATGCGCCCAAACTGGGTGGCGTGTATGTATTGATTACAGAAAACTCAATGCCGCCACTAGGAAAGACCACTTTCCTCTATCTTTCATTGATCAGATACTGGAACGTTTAGCTGGACGTGCATATTATTGCTTTATGGATGGATACTCTGGCTATAATCAGGTCCCCATAGCCAAAAAGGATCAAGATAAAACCACTTTTACTTATCCTTTTGGTACCTTTGCTTATAGACGCATGCCCTTTGGGTTATGCAATGCTCCCGCTACCTTTCAGCGGTATATGATGGGGATATTCTCTGACATGGTCGAGAATTTTTTGGAGATTTTCATGGACGATTTCTCGATTTTCGGAGACTCTTTTTCTGACTGCCTAACGAATCTTGACGCAGTTCTTACTCGTTGCAGAGAGAAGAACTTAACCTTGAATTGGGAAAAATGCTATTTCATGGTCCAAGAGAGAATTGTGCTTGGACATGTTATTTCACGGAAAGGCATTGAGGTTGACAGAGCTATATTCAAAACCTTCCTCATCCCAAAAGCGTCAAGGATATCCGATCATTTCTTGGCCATGCGGGTTTTTACAGGAGATTCATTAGGGATTTTAGCAAAATTGCTAGACCTATAACTCTTCTCTTGGACAAGGATACGACCTTCCACTTTGACTTGGATTGTGAGGAAGCATTCGACTCACTCAAACACTCTCTCACTACTGCCCCCGTTCTATCGTCTCCAAATTGGGACTACCCCTTTGAGCTTATGTGTGATGCATCGGATTTTGCAGTTGGTGCAGTCTTAAGATAGCATATTGAAAAGATGCCACACGTGATCTATTACGCAAGTAAGACCTTGAATGATGCTCAAATTAACTATACAGCTACCGAAAAAGAACTTTTGGCGGTTGTATTTGCATTAGAAAAATTCAGGCCTTACTTGATTGGCTCACCAATAGTTGTGTACACTGACCACTCCACCTTGAAACATCTTTTGGCGAAGAAAGATGCAAAAGGTAGGCTAATACGTTGGATCCTTTTATTACAAGAATTTGATCTTTTTATCAAAGATAAGAAAGGATGTGAAAACGTTGTAGCCGACCATCTTTCACGCATCTCTTCTTCACCCGTGACCCTGCCGATCAATGATTCATTCCCTGACGAACAACTCTTGAGCATATCCAATGAACCTTGGTTCAGGGATATTGTGAACTATCTTGTCACGGGACTGATGCCCAGTGATTGGTTAAAACAGGACAAACACCGTTTTCTATCCCAAGTAAAACACTTTTACTGGGATGATCCCTATCTGTTTAAGTATAGTCCTGATCAGATCATTCGCCGGTGTGTCCCGAATGAGGAGTTCAAGAGTGTTCTATCTTTTAGTCATGATCAGGCCTGTGGGAGTCACTTCAATCCTAAAAAGACGGCGGAGAAGGTTTTGCAATGCGGTTTTTATTGGCCGACCTTGTTCAAGGACGCATTTGGCTATTGCAAAACCTGTACACTGTGTCAACACACGGGTTGGATTTCCTGGAGAAATGAAATGCCTCAGCAACCCATCTTAGTGGTTGAAATTTTCGATGTTTGGGGCATTGACTTTATGGGTCCCTTTCCCAACTCCTTTGGGAATTTATACATATTGCTTGCGGTTGATTATGTCTCGAAGTGGGTTGAAGCCATTCCATGTCGCACTAATGACAAGAAGGTTGTCATTAAGTTCTTAAAAGAAAAAATCTTTTCGCGATTTGGACACCCACGCGCTATCATTAGCGATAACGAGACACATTTCTGCAACAGGTCTTTCGAGACTCTGATGCGGAAATACACAATCAACCACAGATTTTCTACACCCTATCATCCCCAAACGAGCGGGCATGCTGAGATTTCGAATAGACAGATCAAACAAATCCTGGAGAAGACTGTTGCTAAGAATAGAAAAGATTAGTCGACCAAACTGATGGATGCTCTTTGGGCATTCCGAACTGCATTTAAAATTGACCTAGGGATGTCTCCATATAGGTTAGTGTTTGGGAAGGCATGTCACTTGCCAGTCGAAATAGAGCATAAAGCATTGTGGGCTATTAAGGAAATCAACTTTGACTTAAACCCAGCCTGCAACTTTCGGAAGCTGCAATTAAATGAGCTAAGCGAACTCCGCGATGAAGCTTATAATAACGCTGTAATCGTAAAGAATATGACTAAGGTTTTTCACGATAAGAACATTTTGAGGAAAACATTTTCACCTGGTCAGCAAGTCCTTCTTTATGATTCACGACTACACCTTCACGCGGGTAAGCTTCGATCTCGGTGGAAGGGACCTTTTGTTGTGCGGTTTGTATACCTGCATAGGGCAGTAGAGGTAGAAAATGTTAAAAACGACACATTTTTCAAAGTGAATGGACATAGACTAAAGCCGTATTTTTCCACTGACCCCACGGAGGAGCTCAGGTTCTTACAGGAGCCATTTTATCTTGATTAAAATTCCTCCATCTCACCTCCATGTCCTGTATATTACTGCATCATCTTTTTGAATGGAGGTGAGTGAAAAGAATAAGTTTGGGGGAGGATCTTCACTTATATATTTTGCCCCCAATAATAAATTCCTCCCAGGCTTACAGGTTTTGTAGATATAGCGGTTGGCAACAGTGAGGACACTGTTGAAAACAAGTTTGGGGAGGTTTGTGCTTATTTTTGCATCATTTGCATATCATTTGCATAAGTACAAAACATTTCTTTAAAAACCTATAAAAATTTAAAAAATTTCAAAACCCATAAAAACCTATAAAATTTTTATAAAAAAACCTATAAAAATTAAATTTTTTTTTCAAAATATAAAAATATTTAACATTTTTGTACATAAATAAGATAATAAAAGATTAGATAGTGAAAAATTGCATCCATAAGATTAGAAAAATTTAAGAAAACTAATAAAATTAGAAGTTTTCTTATACAAACTAGTAATAATTAGTTACGAGCCGTTGTCCCAAGGGTTAGTAAGATGAAGGAAGTCACTAATCTGAGGATAAAAATAAGTCTGAAAAATAGTTCTTATTCTGGAAGCCAAACATTTTGAACGTTGATACCCTGCTATTCGCACCTACATACATCTTAAAGTCTGGGATAGTAGAGAATACCTTGAAATGCTCTTGTCTTAAAGCCGATGTATGAAGGAAATAAAAAAAATAAAGAAAATATAAAGTGGTGAGAAAAATGGACACTGGTTTTTTTATCGCCAAGGGAAATAAAAAATATATAGCGAGGGTGCCTCTTCACCTAGTGCCTTAAGGCCAACTGGTCTGGGAGTCACTGCTATACCTGAGGTGGTGCAAGACGAGGAAAATACACCAAATAAGTAAGCACATGAGTAATCGGTCAGTTAGTACCTCAAGAAGTATTAACGGTCGCATGAAAGTGTGTGAGCAAATTCATTTAAATATTCATTAATTAAAAAGTACTGAGGCTGATGGGCAAGAGTATGATAGCTAGAATTGAATTCTCCGGGTGTGGAGATGTCCTTTACACACACGCAGGGTGATATGATCGATGTTTGGAAGAAAGATAGGAATGAAGAATAAGACGATGTTTTATTGAGGGAGGGCGTGATTTCTGACATCTTTTCATGACCATTAAGATAGGGCTCATGACAACCGAAAAGCTAGCTTAGTTGGAAACCCTAGATTTTCAAGCTTTTCTTTTATAATTCTTTTCTTTAAATGTAATATTCATGATCTTCCTTTTATTATTGGATTTTGTGGGTGCAATCCGCTGAAAACCCTCAGGAGACAGCACTCCTCCTACTAGGGACACCTAGAGGTTTAAAGGCTTGTTGCACGTGCTCAGTGCAATCGTGTTGCCTACGAATGTGTGCTAGTTAGTTTTCTCTTTCTTTATTTTCTCCTTCTCTTTTTAATAAAACAGTTCGATCGAGACGATCGAAGATAAGTTTGGGGGAATTTGATCAGTCGAAAATACTGCATTTTTAACATGGCAATTTCACTATCATTTGCACTCATCTAGAAGTGTTCGGTATTCATATTGCACATATTAGCAAAACATCTCTGAAATACCAGATTGCATGTGTTAGACTTTAAAACCGGCACTTTAAGGGAAATTGACTGTGTTTCATGGCATCGCATCATCCTTGTATTGCGCAACTCTTGTCTCGAGAAATTGTGCAGGAAATTGCAGGAACAAAGCCAAAATTGGGAAAAGAGCTGATCAAAAATACACCAACTCCAAGATGTGAGATCTGGTAGTGATACAGAAAGCTAAATACAATTTAACATATCATACAAAGGCCCAAGTGTCAGCCCAAACGAGTACCAGAGAGCCCAAGCCCTAAGGCCCATAAAGAGCCGCGGATCCGCGATGGGAGCCTACTTGAGCCACGGATCCGTGGCGGCTTAACGTCATCAAGGGTTCAGATTTCTTACACGTGTCTCCTCTAACGGCCCAAGCTTCCAGAAGACTCCCGATTCTCCACGTGGCTCATCTAGAAGGCTCGGCTTAACAATCTATTTCTAGAAGGCTCTCTTTAAAAAACTTTTGGAGGGAAAATTCAAATTTGAAATCCTAGATCTAGGGTTTTGAGGTCTATAAAAAGGAGCCTAGATCTAGGGTTGAGGTTGTTCAAGAATCATCCATCATCTTCTACCCACAAGTTGAGTGACACAACTTGTGCCTCAAAACCCTAACCCTAATTCCAATTCAAAAATCAAGATTAAGATCCCGAGTACCATTCAAGCAAGAAGCCTTCAACTTTTAGAAAGCAACGCCGGATTTTATCAGAGCAAGAGATCCAAGGAGATCCGCGACTCAAGGAGCCGAGCGAAGCCGAAATTGACGATCTAGTTCCTTCCTTTTGTAAATTTCAAGAGAGTTGTAACGAAATTTGTTGATAAATAAAGGTGAAATTTCTATATCTTGCTTATCTTTTAATTCAAGGATTATGATTCGATCTAAATTTTTTATTGTGCTTGTTATTATGATGTTTGAGTAAAACTCCGCTCATGTAGGAGTTGTGACGATCTATAGATGATGATGATTTAGACACTTTTACAATTCTTAAATCCTATAATGTTTGTAAATTCTTGTGAATTAAATGATCGATGACCTAGTTTCGGGATGATGCTTTCTTGATTGTGTTCACTCGAAACTAGGGAACAACTATTGATCATTTATAAACTAGAAGCTAGAATTTGAATGAGATTCATCGAAAGGACAAAGGATGAGTTGCGGAATCCCTAATTTCTTCGCAAGATCCTTAACCCTCGATGAATCATCATCGATCTAGTATCAACTCGTTAATGGATAAGAATGAGTAATCATTAGATCTCATCACATGTATAGATCCGATCTACTCCTACGAGCCACACTTCAAATCTTGTTTGTTGGTTGGAAATTATCACACATCTCAATTCTTGATTTTAATGTTTTTTCTAGATCTAGATTTTTCTAATTCTTGATATTCAATTACAAATCATGAATTTTTTCTTTTCTTTTCTCTAAATTTTCTACTCATCTAATTCGAAAATTGAACGGATCTCACTTTCCCTGTGGACGATCCGCACTTACTAACGCGCTACATCCAACACCGTTATTGATTGCGGTCAAAATATTTTTGGTTGTGATTTCTATATACAATTTTCTAAAAAAAAACCGACAAAATCAGAAATCGTATTCAATTCAATCATCGAGCGAGAAAGTCCTCTATATATATGTCCAAGCATTCACTATATCATACAATAATGACCTCTAGGGCATACATATTCCTAACAATCTCCCACTGTCACTAAGGCTAGTTGTCGTAGTATCTCATACCCAACATCCCAAAAAGTCTCTCAAACAGCGTCGGGGGTAGGGTTTTCGTGAGTGGATCCGCTGTATTGTCCTTCGTGTCAACTTTCCTGACCTCGATCTCCCGACGATCAACTATCTCCCAGATTAGATGATACCGTCTAAGAATATGTCTGGATCACTGATGGGACCGGGGTTCCTTGGCCAAAGCCACAGCTCCATTGTTATCACAATACAAGGGTATTGGATGCTCAATGGATGGAACCATTCCATGTTCAGCAATGAATTTCTTCATCCAGACAGCTTCTTTGGCAGTATCATTGGCAGTGATGTATTCAGCCTCCATCGTCGAGTCTGCTACGGTATTTTGCTTGGAACTCTTCTAACATAACATCCCTCCATTGAGGGTGAAGATAAAACCCGAGACCGACTTACTGTCGTCCTTATCACTCTGGAAGCTCGAATCGGTAAAGGACTCCCCTTGGAGTTCACCATTACCATACACCAAAAACATCACTTTAGTCCTTCTCAAGTACTTAAGAATGTTCTTCACAGCTGTCCAGTGCATCTTCCCGGGATGTGATTGATACCTACTTACCATACTGAGTGCGTAAGCTACATCCGGTCTGGTGCATAACATCGCGTACATGATAGACCCAACTGCAGAAGCATAGGGTAACACGGTTATGCGAGCCCTCTCCAAATCAGTCTTGGGAGACATCTCTTTGGAGAGAGTGATTCCTGAACAAGCGGGTAAAGTACCACGCTTAGAATTTTCCATACTAAACCTCTTTAGTATGGTGTTTATGTATCTGGATTGGGACAATCCCAACATTCTCTTAGATCTATCTCTATAGATCTTTATCCCCAGGATATAGGACGCATCACCCAGATCTTTCATGCAGAACTTATGTGATAGGAAGAGTTTGACCGAGTGTATCATAAGAACATCATTTTCTATCAAGAGTATGTCATCCACGTACAATACGAGAAAGACAACCTTACTCTCTACAACCTTTTTGTATATACAAGGTTCATCTACGTTTTTGATGAAGTCAAACTCTTTGACTGACACATCAAAACAGATGTTCCAGCTCCGCAATACCTGCTTTAATCCGTAGATTGATTTAAGCAGCTTGCACACGTTTCCGATGCTCCCACTCACTATGAAGCCTTCTGGCTGTGTCATGTACATGCTCTCTTCTAAATCACTATTTAGAAAAACAGTCTTGACGTCCATCTGCCAGATTTCATAGTCATGGTATGCAGCAATGGCAAGTAGGATCCTGATGGACTTAAGCATAGCAACTAGAGAAAATGTTTCATCATAATCGACACCTGGTCGTTGACGAAAACCTTTTGCTACAAGTCTAGCATTGAAGGTCTCAACCTTTGCATCTACACCAAATTTCTTCTTGAAGATCCACTTACTCCCAATAGGTTTTACCCTTTTAGGAGCAATTTCCAAAGTTCATTCTTTGTTGGTGGACATGGATTCCATCTCAGATCGCATAATATCCAGCCATTTCACAGAGTCCCCACTTATGATGTCCTGCTCAAAACTAGTTGGGTCATCATCTTTTGTGATGCAATCCTCACTCCCACCGTCTATGAGAAAACCGTAGTATCTCTCAGGTGGATGAGGAACCCTATTAGATCTGCGAAGCGGCTGATATTCGTTGGAGACTATCGAATCCTTCGGTTCTACCAAATCGTCAGTTATAGTTTGTGTAGCTAGAACTTCTTCCAGTTCTACCTTATTACCACTAATTTCTTTTACAAGAAATTCCTTTTCTAAAAAGGTGTCATGTCGAGAAACAAACACCTTTTGTTCCTCGGTGTGGTAGAAGATATACCTTCGCGAATGTGTAGGATATCCTACAAACTTACATAGAACAGACCTTACCTCGAGCTTGTCCGGTTTTCTGTTTTAACATAAGCCGGACAACCCCATATCTTAATAAAATTAAGACATGGTTTCTTCCCTTTCCATATATCATATGGAGTGGCAGGCATGGATTTGGTAGGAACCATATTCAATAGGTATGCAGCCGTCTCAAGTGCATAACACTAAAAGGAGATAGGTAACTCAACAACACTCATCATAGAGCATACCATATCTAATAGGGTGCGATTCCTCCGCTCCGATACTTCATTATGCTGTGGTGTATATGGAGGAGTAAGCTGAGAGAGAATCCTATTCTCTTTTAAATAGTCTCGGAATTCCATGCTCAAGTATTCTCCAACCCGATCAGATCGAAGGATTTTAATACTTTTACCCTTCTGGTTCTCTACTTCGTTCTTATATTCCTTGAATTTCTCAAAAGCTTCAGATTTGTCTTTCAACAGGAATACATGTCCGATTCTTAAGAGATCATCGGTGAATGTAATAAAGTATGAGAAACCATTCTTGGCATGTGTAGACACAGGACCGCATACATCACTATGTATCAGCCCCAAGAGTTTAGTAGCTCTTTCACCATGTCCCGTAAACGGAGTTTTGGTCATCTTGCCTTTGAGACATGACTCGTATGTTTCATAAGATGTAAATTCGAACGGATTAAAATATCCATCTTTATGCAACTTAGCCAGTCTGGTCGCATTGAGATGACCAAGTCTACAATGCCACAAGAAGGTTTCATTCATTTCTGAATTTTTCCTCGTGTGTGTGTTCTGTATATTAAGAACTGTATTTTGATTTAGAATGTATATACCGTTACACAACGTACCAAACCCAGTCAACACTTGATTTTGGAAAATGTTCATAACATTTTTCTCTAATGCAAAGTTATATCCTTATTTATCTAATAAAGAAACGGATATGATGTTGCACATCATCGACGGTATACAATAACAGTCGTTCAAAATTAATGTATTAACATTTATCAATACAAGGTGATATTTGCCGACAGTTTCGACAGCAACAATTGCTATATTCGCTACTCTGAGGGACATATCACCCTTTTCCAGTTCTCTAGTTCTTCTCAACTCCTGTAACATATTACAAATATTGGATCCTGATCCCATATCTAATATCTAAGACGTAGAGTAGACTGAGAAACAGTTCTCAATAACTAACACACTCGAAGAAGATGCATCATCATGCTCTTTCTCTGTTTAGGTTGCGTGGGAATCCTGGTATTCCCCTATTCCTAGCTCAGACTTATGACAGTCATAAGATAGAGCGGGAACAACGTTCCCCAGCTCAGTATAATAAGCGGGTTCGGCCAATACATCCATATTATTATCTTGATTAAGGTGTGTTATGGTCTCTACCTGGAGAGAGAGAGAAGAAAACAATTTAGCGTGCGCTCTTGCAAGGTTAGATTGGTTATTATCTTATCTAATCATGATGATTCCCACTGTTTTTATCAAATCTTCCTTCAAACCGTAAAAGGTAAGATTAGCCGGGATTAATTACACCCTACAAGTTCGCCAATCGGTCAGTCAGGCAGGTATTGGTACTCCGAGGGAGTCTCCCCATGCTTTCGCATGGAACAAATTAAATAACCTCATTTCCGCAGAGGCATAACCCCGTTAACACCTTTCTTAGACACCTACTGGATCGGCTAATTGAAAAGTGGAAAATTTTCCCAGGAGTAACACTTACTCACAGTGGGTATCGGGATCCAACTATCTCATAGAATGTATGCAATCTCATTGCAAATTTCAATACTTGAAATTCTCAATATTTATTTTTACCCCTAACGACCTATGACCTTGGGGGAGGCCAACAAACCATAAGCCGCTAGTCAAGTTCAACCCGTCATTTCGTGATTGACTTAAACCCACCCACACGACCCTAGACAGAGGCCAACAAGGTCGTACGACTACCCTAATCCAATCGCATCATATGCCGTAGATAAGCACTAATTAGCTACCGCACACTACACCTTGACAGAGGCCAACAAACGCAGCACGAATACTGAATAGTCCTTATCTGAAATGATGGAGGGCTACGACTATTTTTTAAGAAAGCATTTAGCGTAATGAACTTGATATCGTTGTAGAATCATGTGATTTGAAAATGAGTGGTTTAAGCTCCGCTTTTAAAATCGCGTAGTTTTCAAAACAAACCGAGTGGGTTGTAGCATATGCTAGCTTCGCTAAAGAGGTCATTCCTGGTGAAGGGATCTAGGCTCTTTCCTCATCGAATGAGGTGCTGGATATTCATAAAGGAATACCACTATGCAAAGCAAGAAATAGAGCTACCGTTTTGAAAAAATTGATTCTACAACATTTTTAGGTTTCTTTTCTTTTTATTAATCTCATTAATGACGTCCCATCTTTTATGTTTCCTAAAGATCACTGATGAAACAAAAATAAAACACACATATATGCCATCCGTATTCTCCACAGGGACCCGGGTCTTCACCATAAAGTTACTTAACTTACGGTAGGGCGCGGTCAGGACTAGCATGGATACAAAACATAAATAGTGTCTACTAGTATATCATATATATAAGCAGCATTCGTCTCACGCAGTTATATGATCACATCACAGAACATAAGCAGCAGAAGCAAACATATGAAATATAGGATATACTAGGAGGTCCGTGTTTTTAGATTAAGCTGGTAATAAAAAACACGGATTGCACGGTCGTGATAAATAGCCAAACCCATATCCTTAGACCCCTACGAGAGCGGCAAGCAATCCTGCCAATTCAGTTAGGCGACCCGGTCTCGACTACTCGAGATGGTCTCCTACTGGACTCTAGAACCCGGTTACTTATGCTCCCCGCCTTGGGTCTATCCTAATACAGAAAAAGTAAATAATATACATCAATGAAGACAACAATCTCAACCCGGAAGTGTCCCAATAAAATAATATTACATACAATTTATTACATGAATGAAAATAGATAAACTCTCACCTCATGTAAAAACCCCCGGCTATTTAATCACGACGATCTAATATAATATATCAGAAGCAACACTAAAATATCCCATGTCATCAACGTAAGTAAATATGTGTATCCCTAATATCGTTGACATATGGCAACGAGATCGGGGATACACCACATATTACACTTGCGGTCGCAGAAAAGAAATGAAAACTACAATAATTAGAATCCACATATTCCTTAGACATCATAAACCCGGAATATCACATATTCTGGATTTCATGCCAACCCAATAAATCTTGCATTTAAGTCTTGAATTGAAAACACTTTTCAATAACAAGTCGGGCAATTCAACAAGATTCCGGATTCAAAGATCGAATGCTCGTCGGGAACTTTAGTAGATTGCCGCGCCCCCAATACCGTCAACGAAATGTACTTGGGCAGAACACCGTAGCCGCGAGCACCCAAGTGGATGCTTTTGGCCACGGGGTTCTCCTATAGTCACTTGGTCGGGGCTATGGGGCATGGTTATCTTGTGGTGCTTTCCGACAAGTGTTCACGTACAATACGAGATTGCGAAGGAGTTTTGATCCGAATCGAAACTCCGTAGCAATCGATCAAATGAGACTAAAATGCTAGATTTACAAATCTCAAACTATTTTTCACAAAACTAATTAATGTGGATTCCAAAAATTATATCATATATCAAAACTATCTAGACAATGTTAAACATTTCGATCGATATTTCAAACTCCCATAAATCACAGAGACCTCAACAACTTGAGCTTCACTAAAAATACCCAAAAAGTCCCAAATATCACAATGGAGCACCACAAGAAATACGAGCCATCAAACTCCAAGTATGCGGCGGAATCGTGGCTAAACCATGGGTTTGGCGGTGGTTCCATGGTGGCTTGGACGAATTATGGCCTCGTATTTCTTGGGGCTCCATAAAATAACCCGCATGATTTTCTGAGAATTTTTAATCTGTAAAATTTCAACTTTTGAAAAAATGGACAGAAACTTAGAAAAATCGGGTTTTGAACTTCGATCGAACACTTTAACGTCATATAGACTTCGCCTAATGCTCTAGCCTGGCTCTGATACCATGAAAGTATGTCTTAGCACCTCCACTAGGTTTATATAGGCATCAAGTATGCAATTTTAAAAAAATTAGAGTGCTAAGCAATACTAACCTAGAATCAAACTAGAGAATTAGTGTTTTATGCAATCTAGCTAGTTCTATAACTAAGTGAAGTGGGTTACAACCTTTGTAGACCTTGTCCTTCACTTCTATAGCTCCAAGTAGTAGTCCATACAACTCTTCTTGGCTCCATTTGAAGAAAGGATCGAGCTTGCTAAGTGATCTTCGAAGCCGAAGATGATCCACCTTGAAGTCTCTCTAACTCAAGCTATCTCTTCACTAATTATAGTATTAGTGAAGCAAACAAGCTATACTAAAGGGCTAGGATAGTGTAGGTTGATGAAGTAGGAGATTTGGCTCACTTAGAAATATTTTCCTCTCTTTTTCCAACTCTAGAAAATAAACGAGAGCTTTGAAGAAGAAGGAGATGAACTTGGGTGAGTGAGAGAAAAAATGTTATGAATAATCGAGAGAGTGAACCATGAGTCAAAGATAAGGTTAGGGTGAGAAAATATCTAAGAGTAAAACAAAATGAAAGTTGAGTCATGGCTTCTACATGCTTCTACAAGCATCTAAGCCATGACTCATTATCCACTCATTTTTATTTTCCTCTTAAAATAAATCTCCCCAATTATTTTTATGTCATGGTGTGAGTCTCATACACCCATATTCCATGTATCATCAACCATATACAATTCCCATATATATATATCAAGAGAAGAAAATTATCAGTGAGCCATATTAGTTAATATATATGTATATATTAAATATATTAATATATATCAAATTATTAAATCAAAACTTGATTCAATAATCTGGTTGTACATATATAACCGACTAATATCATTTATATGTATATATTATATTATCAAATCAACACTTGATTCAATAATCCGGTTATATCACATATAACCGACAACATTCAATATTAGATATTAAAACACTTGATTCAATAATCCGGACATATCATATATGACCGGCCAATATCAAATATATATACATATAAAAAATCATTGAATCAATACTTGATTCAATAATTTGGTTATATGACATATAACCTAACCGATATCAAATATCACGAGATTAGAATACGGTAACACATACTCGTATTTAATCAAGCTCCCGTACATATCATCATATGTGCCCTACTTCGTTTCTCTTGAGCTAGGAAACCTCTATGTAGGACTCTAAAGACTCGTCAATACGCCAGCAGTAGTTAATGATCACATCAGTTACCTATAAGCCGTCAGCGGTACTAGCTGGACGTAACGACTATCCAGGTATTGAGCGAATAGAAAATCAACAAGCAAACTTTTCCAAACTCGCATGAAACCTATAAGCAACACTTACTATACAGTCCAGTCTCTTTATCTGATATGTTGCATATTGAGTCTGGGGGTGGAAAAGTCAGACCCCGGTAACTTGATAAGTCATGCCGATGTATGGCCTATAACGGTTCGATAAACTACTGATAACACTTACCAGTAAATCTCATCATCCCTGGCTAAAGACTTGCTGTTATAGCCAATCGAGCATAACGCAACATCAACTCCCTATACCGGGAGAGACGAAACTCACCGCCTCCATGTGACTCGGGACTGTACCCAAAATCCACCTATTTGCACGACTCCTTTGAGCCATGGTAGGGAGAAAATCAAAATACGGTGGGAACCGCACAAGACACTATGACGATCTCAGGTCTACAGACTAACTTGTACAAGTGTCACCAGAGAACTGCTATCTGACGATAGGTATAGTACCATCTAGGAGTTCTCGGGGAGTCCTGTTCAGTGTACCCATTCTTTAATGAGCACCTGCGTACAATATTTGATGTCAAACACCACTGGTCATGGGATCAACAATCTCCCCATACAGGGTCAAGAAACATACACACTAGTCTATTCTGGAATATCGATGCCTAGTCTCGATATCCCCTCGACTAAGAACTGTTAAAGGATGTGCCTGCGGACTACACTAGCCCCACTAGTATGATCTACATCATAGTCCTGGTAGTTAAGCCACCATCCTAAGAGCTTTATCAACATATATCAGAGAGACAGAATAATAATAATAAGTGTACATGTCAAGATAAAGTGCAACCAGATAACATATTATCTTGTCGAGCAAGAAAGTCCTTTATATATATGTCCAAGTATCCACTATATCATACAATAATGGCATCTAGGGCATACATATTCCTAACAGTGCTGTTACTTAACCTATAAACTATATCTACTTTTATATATATATATATATATATATATATATATATATATATATATATATATATATATGATGAGATGAGGATTTGATTTGATTTGATGATACGAGTCGATATGATTGGATACGATGATATGAGGCGATGTGATATGATATGATATATGATGATATACGATGATATGAGATGAAATGATGTACGTGACAATAGATCCGTACTACTGATTTGATGATATCGTACGATGGATATTCTGTACGCGGTATGATGATGATGGATCGCCGACTTATATATCGACTCAAGAAAACTTGTTTAAATTCATAAAGTAGATATTATGATATGTTTAGATTCATACCTGTTTTCAAAACTAATGAATCGTTATGCACTTTTAAATGATAATTTCAAGGGACGGTGCGACTTTCCAAATGGTATCTTTCTTTTCAAAAACATCGAAGTCCCATATTTTCTAAAAACAACGATTCGTACTATTTTAAATTATTACTGTATGTCTCATAAGTAGTTGCGTATTTTTATACTATTCACGTTTACAAATTCTTTATTTTTTTCACGCTCGCACTACGATTTCTTATTTCTGCATACGCTCTCATTATTTTCATTTACGATATATATACTACGCTTCATACCTGTATCTTTACGTGACTTCATTTGCTAGGGCAGACGCACCATTGACGATGATGCACATGTTATACGTACACATACTTACTGGCTCATACACATATCATCGGTAATTTATAAGCCGCGTACACATTAGAAATCACCATGTCACTGTATCACCTTATAATCTGTTAACATTTTAGTTACTAATTTGTACACTGTACCCCATATTATTGTAGATATTGCACTTACTTTACCTCGCTATACGACACGCTCATATGAACACACTTGCTGTGCATTACAGTATTGTTCTGTGCCTGTACATATTATTTCATAACTACCATGCTTTATGCGATTCTATTTTCATGAGATTTCTGAATTTGAGAAACCGCGGATATTATTTAAAAACTTGTGATTTGTTTTAAAAATGCGGTTTCTCTTGATATGATATTTCGACGTTCACCATGAGATTTCTCGGTTCTGAGCTATGATATTATCCGATTCGAGAAGTGAGGAGTCACCATCTGTGGGTATATGATGGACTCGGTACGGTACCCCGGGAAAAGAAGATCGTATAAAAAGGCGTTGAGCCTGGAAGGGAACACTACCTACCGGTGACAGTACCGGACTTGACAGATATCCGGAGGATACTAACCAGAGTGATATGAGACAGATGGATATGATGACCGATCTGATGAGATAGTGCCTGAGATATGTGGGCCGATTCGATGAGACGACGCTTGAGATATAAGGATTTACGTGTCGATACTGGACACGGGTTTTATGATGATTTCGAGTATCAATACTGCGCACTCAAGATTTTATGATAATTTGATGTGTCATTGATGGACACACGTTAGATGATACATATATATGATATGGATGACATGGTACCATATATTGACACACGAACGATATTATTATAGTATTATACTTATGTATACACGATTACCTTCGTTAGCACACGATATGATAATATTATATTACTGTATGATCTAGGAGATCAACATACATTCGATGTCTACCTGATGATGTCTTCTACTCATGAGTTGGCAACTCACCCCCGTTGTGCCATAGTTTTCTTGCAGAATCGACCGCTCAGATCATTAGCGACTTACTGGCACATTACTTCTTTTGGGTGGTTTGTTTGGTAGGTGGGTTACACTTCATATTTGACCACCATTTGTATATATTTATTTAGTTGTAATCTAGTTAAAGACTCTATCAACCAGGCTATATATATTTGGTAGACCTAGAGACCAGTTTGTATATTCTATCAGAATTAGTGTTGAGACTTGTATTATTCTTTATATTGGAGTTGATGATGTTTGGGTTTCTTTACCTTCTTTCTGTGATTGATCTTCTCTTTGGGCGTCGTATATTTCATATTGTGTGGTTATGGTTCCGCCAATTGGTGAAGAGCCAGCTCCCGCTTGGGGATGCAAATATTATTGTTGATTATGTACTGGTTTTGATCAAAATTTATAAAGGAGGTGTTGCCCAAATTTCAACTGACAAAAATGTTTTCAAATTATAGTATATAATCTACTTGCATTTCAAACGAACTTTATATATACCTTAAAAGAAAGAACTTGATTTTATTATACCTTTATTTCAAAATGTTACCTCAACTATTTTCTTAAAAAGGTTTAGATTTCTGGGTTTTCGGCTTACTTGGGTTTCGGTGGGGTCCTATAGACTTCATATGATCCAAGTGCCGGTCATGTACCATTTTTTAGTTATATTTATGCCCTAGAGGCCATTACTGTACATTGGATGTATATTGTAGTGGATGCTGGGACATATATAGGGAGGACTTTCTTGCTCGACATGATAGTATGCTATCTGGTTGCTCTTTACCTTAACGTGTATACTGATTGTCTCTCTGTTACATGTTGGTAAAGCCCTTAGGATGTGTACTTGACTACCTGGACTATGATGCAGATCATACTAGTAGGGACAGATAGTCTATAAGTACATCCTTCAAAGTCCCTAGTCGTGGGTGTATCGAGACAGGGCATCGATATACCAGTGTAGACTAGCGTATACCTTCTCGACCCATACTGATGGGCGATGGATGATCCCATATCCATTGGTGTTTGACATCAGAGATGATATACGGGTGCTCAGTAGAGACTGGGTACACTGGACGGACTCGCCGAGAACTCCCAGATGGTATTATACCTCACGTCAGATGGCAGTTCTCTGGTGACACTGGTACAGAGTAGTCTGTTGACCCGAGATCGTCATAGAGTCTTGTGTGGTTCCCACTGTGCTTTGATTTCCATCTTACCACGTCCAAGAGGGCGTGCAAAACGGTGGTTTTTGGGTACAGTCCCGAGTCACATGGAGGCAATGAGCGATAGGAGGGGATTCGTCTCTCCCGGTATAGGGGGTTGATGTTGCGCTGTGTTCGATTGGCTATAACAGGAAATCCCTGGCCAGGGTTGCTGAGATTTACTAGTAAGTGTTACCAGTAGTTTCTCGAATTGTTATAGACCTCATATCGACACGACTTATCGAGCTATTGGGGTCTGACGTTTACCACCCCTAGGCGAGATATGCGACATATCAGACGATCAGACCGGACTGTACGGTAGTGTTACTGGTTGGATTCACTGGAGTGTGAGCGGGCTTGCTCGTCGATCTTCAGATCGCTCAATACCCGGGTGGCCGTTACGTTTAGCAGACCGCTTGCGGCTTGTGGGTGCTTGATATGATCATCATCTGCTGCCGGCGTATTGACGAGTCTTTAGAGTCCTACACAGAGGTTTCCTGGCTCAAGCGAAACGAAATAGGAGCGCATATGAGATATGTGCGGGACCGAAAATAATACCAGTATGTGATACTGTATTCGATTCTCGCGATGTGACATTGATCGGTTATATGCGATATAGCCGGGTTATCGGATCAAGTGTTGATTCGATAAGTTGTTACTAATGATACTAGTCGGTTATATGCGATATGACCGGATCGTTAAATCAAGTGTTGATTTAATGATTTAATGTATAATTATATATTTGATATATTACTTTGCATTAACTAGTATTGGTTCACTTTAAATGGATTTTCTCACTTGAATTGTGCAAGTTGTATATGTGATATACTTTTGTGCACATGATTGTATCATGTTTGATGATACATGTTAACTTGGTTAAGTATAAAGATTAAACCATGGTTTACTTAATGATTAGGGTTTTGATTATCTTATTCATTTTTTTATTTATTTATTTATTTGTTTTGGAAAAGATAAAGAAAGAATGGTGGCTTTGTTTGTTTGTTTGTTAAAGATTCATGAAGCTTTGACTTAGTCACCCTTCTTGTCTTCATTCTTAACCCTAACCATTTAAACAAACCATGGTCTATTCTCTACACTTAACTAGGGTTATGTTATGATAAGTATTCAATTACTTTTTATTTTAACTTAACTTATCATAACTTTTCTTCTTCTTCTTCATCTTCTTCCATGAAGAAACCTCCACTTCATCAATGGTGATTGATGAAGATGAGTGAGAAATCCAATTCTAAAGTCTACCCACTTCCTATTTCTTCATCCTCTACCTCTTGCCAAGTAGTAGAGTGTGTTTCCTTCACAAGTTTTCAAGGCTCGGTGAAGGTGGAGCTCGATCTAGTGATGCTTCGACGTAGATCATCTTCGGCACGTCGTCGATGACCTAGCCCGCTTCTTCTCCGATGAAGCCGACGCAAGAGCCCGGATTTCGGATTTGTACAGCGGAGATGACTTCTTCATGGAGCTATGGAGGTGGACAAACGGATCTACAAAGGTTGTATATCCGTATCCCTTAGTTAAGTGTTAACTAGTTTGCATTTTCGCCTAAATATCTAGCCAACGATCTTGTTAGGGTTTGTAGGTACCGTTAAAATTTGAAATTGTCATGTTCGATGCCTTGTGAGACCTCACTAGGGTGCCTAGGAACCTTTCATTGGTATCAGAGCCTAGCTAGAGCCTTAGGCGAAGTCCAGACGGAATTTGGAGTCCGATCGAACCGAAAACACGAACCCAAAATAGCTCTCTGGACTTTTTCCAAATTCTGGGATTTTTCGAAATTAAAAATATGTAGAAATATCAGCAGGAATATCTAAGAGTTACTGTGAAGTCGTGTGCCCTAATTCCATTAAAGCGCCGCGTTTCCGCGGTACGAGCATGGCTCGTGCGGCGGAAACGCTGCCTGTTTGTCGTATTATGAGGTGATGTTTGCACAGTAACTCCTATTTGACAGTGCTGGTTTTCCTGGGTATTTTTAATATTTTTTCAAGAGTTAAATTTTTCTGGGTTGTTTTGGGAATTCCAATGTTCGATCGGATTATCAAATTTTGTCTGTGTGGCTTTCCGGATAAGTTTTTGAATATGTTAAAAAGTTCGACCGGATATAAATACCCAATTTTTCCCCTGTCGGGAAATTTCCAAGTGTTGGATTTTTCCGTAGTTTAAAGACGTTCTAAGTAGTGCAAGTAACTCGATGGACCCTCTAGAAGACAACAAACCTTAACTCGATTATGTGACCGTCTTGAACTGCCCTTTGAACCTTCGGGTTTGGGGCAGTACGGCGAGCCACATGTGAGGCGTTGGCTTGACCCTTCTACGGCTGGACCGTTCGTACTGAGGCACGAACTGAATGTTTTTAGACTTATTTCATGTGTTGATCTGTATTGGGAAAACTTGGGTGTTCGAATGTTCAATCGGAAAGTTTAACATTTTCTGTTTATCCGGAATGTGATACAACAATTGGAATTCACAAAAGTTATGTGATAACTAAATGAATGTTATAAACATAGCAGTTTAGTCTCACTTGATCGGTTGCCACGGAATTTTGATGCGATCAAAAGTCCGTCGCAATTACGTAGCGTACGCGGATACTCGCCGGGTAAACTTAATAGACAGCTTCACTCCATAACCCCGACCAAGTGACTGTAGGAGAACCCCGTCGCCGAAAGCATCCGTTCGGGTGCTCGCGGTAGCGGTGTTCCGCCTTGGTGCACTTCGTCGACGGTATCGGGGGTGCGGCCGCCTACTGAAGTTTGCGACGAGTATTCGATCAAAATGTCGGGAATCTTGTTGAATTGCCCGACTTGATATTGAAAAGAGTTTTCGATTTTGAGACTAAAATGCGGGGTTTATAATTGTTTGGCATGCGATGTCTAAGTAATTCATTTGGTCAGACATGCGATGTCTGAGGTGGTTGCGGATTCCAACTGTTGTAGTTTTACACTTTCTTTTTTGTGACCGTAAGTGTAATATGTGATATCGCCGGTTTCGTTGCTATATGTCAACGACAATTGGGATACGCATGTTTACTTATGTTGATGACATGTGATGTTATGTGTTGCTGGATATGTTATATTGGATCGTCGTGTTTGAATAGCCGGGGGTTTTTATGTGAGATGAGTGTTTTTCATTTTCATTCATGTAAAAACTTGTGTGTAATATTCTTTTATTGGGGCGCTTCCAGGTTGCGGAAGTTGTCACCGTTGATGTATATTATTTACTTTACTGCACTAGGATAGACCCAAGGAGGAGGGCACAAGTAACCGGGTTCTGGAGTCCAGTGGGAGACCAACTCGAGGAGTCGGGTCCGGGTCTCCTAACTCCAGAATTGGTAGGGTTGCTTGCCGCTCTCGTAGGGGTCTAGGGGTGTGGGTTTGGCTATTCATCGCGACCGTGGAATCCGTGTTTTATACTGGCTCGTATTGAAAACACGGACGTCCTAGTATATCCAATATTTCATATGATTCTTCTGCTGCGATATCTGTGATGTGATCATGTGATGTTCTGTGATAGATACAGTATATAGTATATATGATATATTATATAGATGTTACTTATGTTTTACACCCGCGCTAGCCCTGCCCCGTTCTGCCGTTAGTTACCTAACCTAACTGTGCACGAGGGGACATCGAGGCGAATGCGGATGGCATAAGTGTACGTCGTATTTATCTGTGATGTTTAGGTACTTAAATGATGGGACTTCATTAATGTGATTAATGAAATAAAAGAAACCTAAGATGTTGTAGAATCGAATTTCAAAATAAAACAGGTAGCTACAGTTCTTGCTTTGCACAGAGGTATATGTGATATATCCTGCACCTTATTCGATAAGGAAAGGACCGAGATCCCTTCACCGGGAGTGACTCCTTTAGCAATAACTGGCAGATGCTACACACTCGGTTTGTCTTTTGATTTCTTTTAAGTGTTTTTGCTTTGCACAGTGATATATATGATATATCCAGCACCTCATTCGACTAGGAAAGGACCGACGATCCCTTCACCGGGAGTGACTCCTTTAGCAAAACTAGAAAAGCCTCAAAAGCACTCCATTTCAAAATCATTTGATTCTACAACGATATCAAGTTCATTACGCAATAGGTTTTCAGAAAAACCTGTCGTAGCCCTCCGTCATTTCAGATAAGTATTAGTTAGTATTCGTGCTGCGGTTGTTTGGCATGCGTCAAGGCGTAGTGTACGGTAGCTAACTAGTGCTTATCTGCCAGCATATGATGCGATTGGATTAGGGTATTCGTACGGCGTTGTTTGGCATGCGTCAAGGGTCGTGCGGGTGGGTTTAATTCAATCAAGAAATGTACGGGTTGAACTTGACTAGCAGACTATGGGTTGTTTGGCATGCGTCAAGGTCATAGCGAGCTAAGGGCAAAACATTATCGGGAATTTCAAGTGTTGAGATTTGCAATAAGATTGCATACCTTCTATGAGATAGTTGGATCCCGATACCCGCTGCGAGTAAGTGTTACTCCTGGGAGAGTTTTATACATTACAATTAGCCGATCAAGTAGGTGTCTAGAAAGGTGTCAACGGGGTTACGCCTCTGGGAAAACGAGGTTTACATTAATTAGGTTCGTGCGAAAGCACGGGGGACCTCCCTCAAAGTACCGACACTGGCCTGGCTGAAAGATTGGCGAACTTGTAGTGTGTAATTAATCCCGGCTAGTCTTTCCTTTTAGGGTTTGAAGAAAGATTTGATAAAAAGCAGTGGGAGCCATCCTGATTAGATAAAATTATAACCAATCTATTCTTGCAAGAGCGCACGCTGAGTGTTTTCTTCTCTCTCTCTCCAGGTAGCGACCATATCACGCCTTAATCAAGATAATAATACGGAATATTGACCGAACCCGCTTGTTATACTGAGCTGGGGAACGTTGGTCCCGCTCCAACTTATAATTGTTATAAGACAGAGCAGGAAATTGGGGATTACCAGAATTCCCGTGCCGTCCAAACGAAGAGAGTGCATGCTGATGCATCATCTTCGGGTGTGTTCGTTACAAAGAACTGTTTCTCTGTATCCTCTACGTCCTGGGTATGTGATACCAGATCAGGATCCCAGATATGTAATCTGTTACATAGGGCTACAGAAAGGTAGAGAACTGAGAACGGGTGATAAGTTTCATGAGGCAGAAAACGGGGCAAGAGTTGCAGCCAAGTCTGTTGGTCACTGTCACCCTGTATTACCAATACATTGTTTCTGAACGAATGTTGTTAGATACCGAACCTGATATACAAAATCATATCTATCTCTTTATTAGTAAAGAAATGATAAAATTTTGTATTGTTGGATAATGTTTTGAACATTTCCTATATCAAAAGTTGATCGGTTCAGGCACGTTATCTAAAAGCATTGATGTTCTAAATCAAACTACAGTTCTTAGTATACGGAACACACACAAGAGGAAGAGTTCAGAAATGAACGAATCCTTCTTGAGGTATTGTAGATTAGGTCAGATCAATGCGACCCGACTGGCTAGAGTTACATATAGATGTATATTTAAATCAGTTTGAATTTACATCTTGTGAAACTCGCCAGTCATGTCACAAAGATAAGATGACCATAGCTCCGTTTACTGGAAACAGAGAAAGAGTTAGTGAACTCTTGGGATGATACATGTTGATGTATGTAGGTCCCCTGTCTACACATGCCAAGACCGGTTCTTTTACTTCATTACATTCTCTGATAATCTCTCAAGATTCAGACATACGTTCCTGTTGAAACATAAGTCCGAACCTTTTGAGATATTCACAGAATATAAGTTAGAAGTAGAGAACCAATAAGGGTATAAGTATTATGTCCTTTGATGTGATCAAGGAGGAGAATACTTGAGCACGGAAATACTGGACTATTCTAAAGGAGAATGAGATTCTCTCTCAGCATTACTCCTCTGTATACACCATAGCACGATGGTGTATCGGGGCGGAGCAATCACACCCTATATGATAAGGTGTGCTCTATGATGAGTACTACTGAGTTACCTTTTTCCTTCTGGGAGTTATGCGCTTGAGAAGTTGCATACCTATTGAATACGGCTCGAATCAAATCAGTTGCCTACCACTCCATATGAGATATGGTATGGGAAGAGCCCATGTCTTAAGTCAGTTAAGATTTGGGGTTGTCCGGCCTATGTCTAAAAGCAAAATCTGGACAAGCTCGAGGCAAAGTCTGTTATGTAGAACTGGAAAAGTTCCAGCAATACAAACTACAGTAGATGATTTGATAAAACCAAAGGATTCAATAGTTACCAACGAACCTCAGCCTCTCCGCCGATCTAGTAGGGTTCCTCACCCACCTGAGAGATACTTCGGTTTCTCTATGACAGTGGGAGCGAGGAATGCATCATGAGATGATGACCCAACTAGTTTCGAGCTGGCCATCAAGAGTGAGACTCTGTAAGAATAGCTGGATGTTTATCGATCTGAGATGGAATCCTTATACACCAACAAAGTATGGACTTTGGTTGCAATATCTGAAGGGTTAAAATCCCCATCAGGAGCAAGTATATCTTGAGAAGATTACTTGGTGTAGATGGAAAAGTTGAGACTTTCAAAGCTAGACTTGTTAAAGCTTTTCGTCATCGACCAGGTGTGGATAATGATGAAACCTTTTCAAGTAGCTATGCTTAAGTCCATCCAGATCCTACTTGCCACGGCTACATACCATGACTACGATATCTGGTGGTTGGGTGTCATGACAGCTTTTCTAAATGATGTTTTAGAAGAGGGAGTCTATAAGTACACAGCCAGAGGGCCTCGTAGACAGTGGGAGCAGCGGAAACGTGGGCAAGATGCTTTATAGGATAAAGCAGGCATCGCGGAGTTGGAACGTCTGTTTTGATGAAGTACTCAAAGAGTTTGACATCATCAAAATGGTAGATGAACCTTGTATAAACAAAAAGGTAGTAGGGAGTATGGTGACGATCCTCGTAGAGTACGTGGATGACATACTCTTGATAGGGAAGTAGTTTCCTATGCTACGATTGATCAATCTCCGATTATCACAAAGATTCTCCATATAGGATCAAAGTGATACCTCCTAAATCCTGGATTCAGGATCTATGCGATAGATCTAATTGGATGTTAGGATTCTTACTAGTTGTAGTGAGATGGTATCAACCGATCCTGGGGAGAATCACTGGAAGGGTTCCAGGGTGATAAAGACGACTGAATGTCAGTCACAGGCATTGTCTTTACCCTCAGTAAAGGGACGGTATATTGGAAGAGTTCCAAGCTAGATACCGTGGCATACTAGACGATAAAGGTTGGATACATCGCTACTTAAGATGCTACCAAAGAGGCTGTTTGGGTGTATATTGGTTCATGAGATGAACTATGTTCCTCCCATTGTGTGACAATGGAGTTATGGCTTATGCCGAGGAATGCCGGTCCCATCAGTGATCCAGACATATTCTAAGGCAGTATCACCTGATCATGGAGATGGTTGATCTCTAAGGGATCGAGGTTAGGAGAGTAGACTCAGAGGACAGCACGGCGGATCCACTCACGAAGGCCTATTCCCAGAGAGAGACTTTTATGGGATGGTTGAGTATGAGATACTGCAACCACTGCTACAGATGGCCCTAGTGCAAGTGGGAGATTGTTAGTTATATGTATGCCCTAGAGGCCATTACTGTACATTGGATGTATATTGTAGTGGATGCTGGGACATATATAGGGAGGACTTTCTTGCTCGACATGATAGCATGCTATCTGGTTGCTCTTTACCTTAACGTGTACATTGATTGTCTTTCTGATACATGTTGGTAAAGCCCTTAGGATGTGTACTTGACTATCTGGACTATGATGCGGATCATACTAGTGGGGACATGGTAGTCCATAAGTACATCCTTCAAGGTCCCTAGTCGTGGGTGTATCGAGACAGGGCATCGATATACCAGAGTAGACTAGTGTATACCTTTTCGACCCATACAGATGGGCGATGGATGATCCCATATCCATTGGTGTTTGACATCAGAGATGATATACGTGTGCTCAGTAGAGACTGGGTACACTGGACGGACTCGCCGAGAACTCCCAGATGGTATTATACCTCACGTCAGATGGCAGTTCTCTGGTGACACTGGTACAGAGTAGTCTGTTGACCCGAGATCGTCATAGAGTCTTGTGTGGTTCCCACTGTGCTTTGATTTCCATCTTACCACGTCCAAGAGGGCGTGCAAAACGGTGGTTTTTGGGTACAGTCCCGAGTCACATGGAGGCAATGAGCGATAGGAGGGGATTCGTCTCTCCCGGTATAGGGGGTTGATGTTGCGCTGTGTTCGATTGGCTATAACAGGAAATCCCTGGCCAGGGTTGCTGAGATTTACTGGTAAGTGTTACCAGTAGTTTCTCGAATTGTTATAGACCTCATATCGACACGACTTATCGAGCTATTGGGGTCTGACGTTTACCACCCCTAGGCGAGATATGCGACATATCAGACGATCAGACCGAACTGTACGGTAGTGTTACTGGTTGGATTCACTGGAGTGTGAGAGGGCTTGCTTGTCGATCTTCAGATCGCTCAATACCCAGGTGGCCGTTACGTTTAGCAGACCGCTTGCGGCTTGTGGGTGCTTGATATGATCATCATCTGCTGCCGGCGTATTGACGAGTCTTTAGAGTCCTACACAGAGGTTTCCTGGCTCAAGCGAAACGAAATAGGAGCGCATATGAGATATGTGCGGGACCGAGAATAATACCATTATGTGATACTGTATTCGATTCTTGCGATGTGACATTGATCGGTTATATGCGATATAGCCGGGTTATCGGATCAAGTGTTGATTCGATAAGTTGTTACTAATGATACTAGTCGGTTATATGCGATATGACCGGATCGTTAAATCAAGTGTTGATTTAATGATTTAATGTATAATTATATATTTGATATATTACTTTGCATTAACTAGTATTGGTTCACTTTAAATGGATTTTCTCACTTGAATTGTGCAAGTTGTATATGTGATATACTTTTGTGCACATGATTGTATCATGTTTGATGATACATGTTAACTTGGTTAAGTATAAAGATTAAACCATGGTTTACTTAATGATTAGGGTTTTGATTATC
This sequence comes from Agapanthus africanus, assembly GCA_030015575.1. NCBI lineage: Eukaryota > Viridiplantae > Streptophyta > Magnoliopsida > Asparagales > Amaryllidaceae > Agapanthus > Agapanthus africanus. The sequence goes on along the minus strand of CM057342.1, from coordinate 694,201,852 downwards.
TTATTCATTTGTTTATTTATTTATTTATTTGTTTTGGAAAAGATAAAGAAAGAATGGTGGCTTTGTTTGTTTGTTTGTTAAAGATTCATGAAGCTTTGACTTAGTCACCCTTCTTGTCTTCATTCTTAACCCTAACCATTTAAACAAACCATGGTCTATTCTCTACACTTAACTAGGGTTATGTTATGATAAGTATTCAATTACTTTTTATTTTAACTTAACTTATCATAACTTTTCTTCTTCTTCTTCATCTTCTTCCATGAAGAAACCTCCACTTCATCAATGGTGATTGATGAAGATGAGTGAGAAATCCAATTCTAAAGTCTACCCACTTTCTATTTCTTCATCCTCTACCTCTTGCCAAGTAGTAGAGTGTGTTTCCTTCACAAGTTTTCAAGGCTCGGTGAAGGTGGAGCTCGATCTAGTGATGCTTCGACGTAGATCATCTTCGGCACGTCGTCGATGACCTGGCCCGTTTCTTCTCCGATAAAGCCGACGCAAGAGCCCGGATTTCGGATTTGTACAGCGGAGATGACTTCTTCATGGAGCTATGGAGGTGGACAAACGGATCTACAAAGGTTGTATATCCGTATCCCTTAGTTAAGTGTTAACTAGTTTGCATTTTCGCCTAAATATTTAGCCAACGATCTTGTTAGGGTTTGTAGGCACCGTTAAAATTTGAAATTGGCATGTTCGATGCCTTGTGAGACCTCACTAGGGTGCCTAGGAACCTTTCACCATTTTCGGGTCAAGACAAAATTGGTATCAGAGCATTAGGTTTAACCTTTGTTCGAATCTAGATTTGACTATGCAGAGTCTAAGGCGTATATACTTCGGAACCTAGGCTTGACCTTATGGAACTTAGACTTGACTGAGAGGGTATTAGACCCGAACTTTCGTTACGTAGGTTGACCTTGATTGATGGAGTAGGTAACTCAAGTAGAGTAACATACCGTGCGTATATTCCACGACATACCTACGATACGATGCTCCGCTTAAGTAACCTTAGGATGTACATATCTTGAGATCTGTTAATCTATTCGTTCTTATGATCTATCCTCATCGATGTTTGTTACAGTTCCTGTCACCTTGGCTACGCGAGCTGAGAGCGTTGTGGTTAGAGATGCGAGCTGAGAGAGCTGCGGCTAGGGACGAGGACTGACCATGGTGTTATTTTGGTGACACAGGAGCAGGTTGATTTATCGTTTATGTTAGGATTTCTCGTTTGAGACGGGCGTTCTGGATCTGCACCAGATGATCGGGTCATTTCTTGAGGCCAGTCGGATTGAGACGACTGTTGACGTACAGCCTACCCCGGAGATCGTTGTGTTATCTACCATGCAGATAGATGTACCAACTGTTACTGTGATTGACGAGATGTCGCCTCCACAGTTCACGAAGCTAAAGCCACATGAGTTTATTGGCAGGACGACAACAAGGTTTCGGGAGGCATCGTCCTTGCCATTTTCCAAATTTTGCCGTTTCAAAGAACCCTAAACTAGAATCGATAACTAGAGAATCATACGAAACACAAAGTAAACTACTTTACATCTAAGTGTTTGCGGAATACAACCTTTGTAGACCGGTCCTTCGCTTCTAAAGCTCCGAGTTGAAGTCCCTTCCCTGCAATCCAAGTCCCGGACTCTTGCATGGCTTTTTAAGGTGAAAAGAACGATCTTGCTTGAAGTCTTCGAGGCCGAAGATGATCTACGTCGAGGAGACACTAACTCAAGCTACTACTTCACTAATTGAGAGATTAGTGAAACTAACACCCCATACGAAAGTGCTAATCTAGTAGAGGATAATGAAGTAGGAAGTGAGCTCACTTTAGTTTTATTTTTCTCACAATATTTTCTCTTTTTTGAAAACCCTAGCAAGCTTTGGCTCAAGGAAGAAGAAGATGAGCTCAAGAGATGAGAATGAAATAATGAGGTGAGAGAATCAAACATGGGTGAGTTTGTATCATATATTAACTCATATAGAGACACAACCATGGCTAAATTATAATGGTTAGGTTAATAACTATTAAGTAAAACAAAACTCGTGGACTAAGTCAATGCATCCACAAGCTTCATGAAGCTTCATGCATGTGACTAATTATACACTAATTTAGATTTACTATAAATATTTAAAACCCAATATTATAATTAGTATGGTGTAAGTCTCATACACCCATGTAGTGTGTATCAACAACCATGATACAAAATAAAACACAATTAATATATATCACATATATATTAAGTGTGCACATGTGAGAATAATAAATTCTTAAGTGAGCTAATATTAGTTAATGTAAATTAGTATATCAAATATACAATTATACACTAAATTATCAAATCAACACTTGATTTAATAATCCGGCTATATCACATATAACCGACTAATATTAAATATACCAACTTATCGAATCAACACTTGATTCGATAACCCGGCTACATCACATATAACCGTTCGTTACAAATATCGCGAGAATAGAATACGGTATCACATACTCGCATTATTCTCGGTCCTGCACATATCACATATGTGCTCCTACTTCATTTTTCCTGAGCCAGTAAAATCTCTATGTAGGACTCTAAAGACTCGTCAATACGCCGGCAGTAGGTGATGATCACATGAAGCACCCACAAGCCGTCACGGTACTAGCTGGACTTAACGGCTACCCAGGTATTGAGCGATCAGAAGATCAACAAGCAAGCCCGCTCTAGCTCCTGTAAAGCCTGTCAGTAACACTACCGTACAGTCCGGTCTCCTCATCTGATATGTCGCATATCCAGTCTAGGGGCGGTAAATGTCAGACCCCAATAACCGATAAGTCATGCCGATATGAGGTTTATAACGATTCGAGAAACTACTGATAACACTTACAAGTAAATCTCTAAAACAGCCCTGGCCAGGGACTTCCCTATTATGACCAATCGAGCACAGCGCAACATCAAACCCCAATACCGGGAGAGACGAAACCCCTCCTATCACTCATTGGCTCCATGTGACTCGGGACTGTACCCAAAAATCATTGTTTTGCACGTCCTCTTGAACGTGGTAAGGTGGAAATCAAAGCACAGTGGGAATCACACAAGACTCTATGACAATCTCGGGTCTACAGACTAACCTGTACTAGTGTCACCAGAGAACTGCTATCTGACGATAGGTATAATACCAACTAGGAGTTCTCGGTGAGTCCATCCAGTGTACCTAGTCTCCACCGAGCACCCGTATACCATCTATAATGTCAAACACCAATGGATATGGGATCACCCATCGCCCATCTCATGGGTCGAGAAGCGTATACGCTAGTCTACTCTGGTATATCGATGCCCTGTCTCGATACATCCATGACTAGGAACATTAAAGGATGAACTTGTGGACTACCATGGCCCCACTATTATGATCTGCATCATAATCCTGGTAGTCAAGTACACATCCTAAGGGCTTTACCAACATGTAACCATATGACAGTAAGAGATAAGTATACATGTTAAGATAAATAGTAATCAGATAGCATACTATCATGTCGAGGAAGAAAGTCCACTCTATATATGTCCAAGCATCCACTATAATATACATCATATGTACAATAATGGCCTCCAGGGCATACATACAACTAACAATCTCCCACTTGCACTAGGGCCAGCTGCTGTAGTATCGCATACCCAGCATCCCGAAGAGTCTCTCAAACTGTATCTGGGGAATGGCCTTCGTGAGTGGATCCACAGTGTTATTCTTCATGTCAACTCTCCTGACCTCGATCTCCCAGCGATCAACTATCTCCCGGATCAGGTGATACTGCCTCAGAATATACCTGGATCGCTGATGGGACCCTGGTTCCTTAGCCAAAGCCACCACTCCATTGTTATCGCAATACAAAGGTATTGGATACTCAATGGATGAAACCACTCCAAGTTCAGTTATGAACTTATTCATCCAGACAGCCTCTTTGGCAGCATCATTGGCAGCGATGTATTCAGCCTCCATCTTCGAGTCTGCCACGGTTTCCTGCTTGGAACTCTTTCAGCATACCGCCCCTCCATTGAGGGTAAAGACAAATCCCGAGTGTGACTTAAAGTCGTCCTTATCACTCTGGAAGCTCGTATCAGTAAAGGACTCCACTTGGAGTTCTCCGTTACCATATACCAAGAGCATCTCTTTAGTCCTTCTCAAGTACTTGAGAATGCTTTTCACAGCTGTCCAGTGACTCTCTCCAGGATCTGCTTGATACCTACTCACTACGCTTAGTGAGTATGCTATATCGGGTCTGGTACATAGCATCGTGTACATGATAGAGCCTACTGCCGAAGCATGGGGTATCTCTTGCATGCGAGCTCTCTCCAAATCAGTCTTGGGAGACATCTCTTTGGAGAGAGTGAGTCTGAGATCGTAGGTAAAAACCCACGCTTAGATTCTTCCATACTAAACCTCTTTAGTATGGTGTCAATGTACCTGAATTGGGACAATCTCAGTATCCGCTTAGATCTATCTCTATAGATCTTAATCCCCAAGATGTAGGAGGCATCCCCTAGATCTTTCATTGAGAATCTTTATGATAAGAAGAGCTTGACCGATTACAGCATAGGAATATCATTTCCTATCAAGAGTATGTCATCCACGTACAATACGAGGAAGACAACCTTACTCTCTGCCACCTTCTTGTATATATAAGGTTCATCTACATTTTTGACGAAATCAAACTCTTTGATAACGACATCAAAATAGATGTTTCAACTCCGTGATGCTTGCATTAACCCGTAGATGGATTTAAGCAGCTTGCACTCCTTTCCGCTGCTCCCACTGTCTATGAAGCCCTCTGGCTGAGTCATGTACACACACTCTTCTAAATCACCATTCAGAAAGGCGGTCTTAACATCCATTTGCCAGATTTCGTAGTCATGGTATGCAGCAATGGCAAGCATGATCCAGATGGATTTAAGTATAGCCACTGGAGAAAAGGTTTCATCATAATCCACACCTGGTCGTTGACGAAAACCCTTTGCAACAAGTCTATCTTTGAAAGTCTCCACTTTCCTATCTATACCAAGTTTTTTATTGAAGATCCACTTGCTCCTAATGGGTTTTAACCCTTCAGGAGCATCTTCCAAAGTCCATACTTTGTTGGTGTACATGGATTCCATGTCGGACCACATTTCATCCAGCCATTTCACAGAGTCCCCACTCGTGATAGCCTGCTCGAAGCTAGTTGGGTCATCATCCTCCATGATGCAATCCTAACGAGAAAACCGTAGTATCTCTCAGGTGGATGAGGAACCCTACTAGATCGGTGGAGAGGCTAAGGTTCGTTGGGAACTACCGAATCCTCTGGTTCCATGTCGTGGTTTGTATAGCTGGAACCTCTTCCAGTTCTACCTCCTTACCACTAATTTCCTTTGCAAGAAATTCCTTTTCTAAAAAGGTGGCATGTCGAGAAACAAACACCTTTTGTTGCTCGGGGTGGTAGAAGATATAGCCTCTCGAATGTTTGGGATATCCAATAAACTTACACAGAAAAGACCTTGCCCCGAGCTTGTCCGAATTTTGTGTTTTCACATATACCGGACAACCCCATATCTTAATATAATTAAGATATGGTCTCTTTCCTTTCCATATCTCATATGGAATGGTTGGCACAGATTTAGTGGGAACCATATTCAATAGGTCTGCAGTTGTCTCCCGTGCATATGCCCAAAAGGAAATAGGCAACTCAGCAGTGCTCATCATAGAGCGCACCATATCCAATAGGGTGCGATTCCTCCGTTCCGATACACCATTGTGTTGTGGTGTATACGGAGGAGTAAGCTGAGAGAGAATCCCATTCTCTTTTAGAAAGTCTAGGAACTCCGTGCTCAAGTATTCACCTCCTCGATCAGATCGAAGGATTTTAATACTTTTACCCGTTTGGTTCTCGACTTCGGATTTATATTCCTTGAATTTCTCAAAAGCTTCAGACTTGTGTTTCATCAGGAACACATGTCCGAATCTTAAGAGATCGTCAGTGAATGTAATGAAGTACGAGGAACCATTCCTGGCATGTGTAGAAATAGGACCATATACATCACTATGTATCATTCCTAAGAGTTCTGTAACTCTTTCTCCGTGTCCTGTAAACGGATTTTTGGTCATCTTGCCTTTGAGACATGACTGACAAGTGTTATAAGATGAAAATTCGAACGGATTCAAATATCCATCCTTATGCAACATAACTAGCCGTGTCGCATTTATATGACCTAGTCTACAATGCCACAAGAAGGATTCGTTCATTTCTGAACTCTTCCTCTTGTGTGTGTTTTGTACATTGAGGACTGTAGTTTGATCTAGAACGTATATGCCATTATTTAACGAGCTTGATCCAATCAACTTTTGATTCAGGAAGATGTTCATAACATTATCCTGTACTACAAAATTATATCCTTCTTTACTTAATAAAGAAATTGATATAAGATTGCATATCAGGGTCGGAATGTAATAGCATTTTTTTCAGAATCAATGTATTACTATTTAGTAATATAAGGTGATATTCGCCAACATCTTTGGCTGCAACATTTGCCCCATTCCCTACTTTTACGGAATGATCACCCATTCCCAGTTCTCTACCTTTCCTTAGCCCATGTAACATATTACATATGTGGGATCCTGATTCAGTATCAATACCCAGGACGTAAAGTGAACTGAGAAACAGTTCTCAATAACTAACACACCCGAAAAAGATGCATCAAAATGCTTATTCTTAGTTTGGGCGGCGTGGGAATCCGGATATGTCCCTATTCCTTGTTCAGTCTTATAACAATTATAAGAAAGAACGGAACCAACGTTCCCCAGCACAGTATAACATGCGGGTTCGGTCAATACATCCATATTATTATCTTGATTAAGACGTGTTATGGTCGCTACTTGGAGAGAGAGAGAGAGAAGAAAACATTTTAGCGTATACTCTTGCAAGATCAGATTGGTTATTATTTTATCTAATCAGGATGGCTCCCACCGTTTGTATCAAATCTTCCTTCAAATCCTAAAAGGAAAGACTAGCCGGGATTAATTACACCCTACAATTTCGCCAATCTTTCAGCCAGGCCAGTACCGATACTTTGAGGGAGGTTCCCCGTGCTTTCACAAGGACATAATTAAAATAAACCTCGTTTTCCCAGAGGCATAGCCCCGTTGACACCTTTTTAGACACCTACTTGATCGGCTAATTGTCCTGTGTACAACTCTCCCAGGAGTAACTCTTACTCGCAGTGGGTATCGGGATCCAACTATATCATAGAAGGCATGCAAGCTCATTGCAAATTTCAACACTTGAAATTCCCGATAATATTTTGCCTCTAACGTCCATTGACCTTGACGCAGGCCAACAAACCATAGTCCGCTAGCCAAGTTCAACCCGTCATTTCTTAATTGAATTAAACCCACTCGCACGGCCCTTGATGCAGGCCAACAAAGTCGTACGACTACCCTAATCCAATCTCATCTTATGCTGCAGATAAGCACTAGTTAGCTACCGCACACTACGCCTTGACGCAGGCCAACAAACGTAGCACGAATACTAAGTAGGAATTATCTGAAATGACGGAGGGCTACGACAAGTTTTTCAGAAAACCTATTGCGTAATGAATTTAATATCGTTGTAAAATCGAGTGAATTTTGAAAAGGAGTGTTTTTGAGGCTTTCACTAGTTTTGTTAAAAAGGTCACTCCCGGTGAAGAGATCTCGGCTCTTTCCTCATCGAATAAGGTGCGGGATATATCACATATATCACTATGCATCGAAGTGTTCGAAGATATGGATACTTATTCTAGGTATTCCATAGTTAAATAATCGAGAATTTGATTCTCTCTCAGATTTCTCATCCATAGGTGTGCTCCTTGATGAGTAATGTTGAATTGCCTTTTTCAATTAAAGGATGCACTAGAAATAGATGCATATCAATTGATACTGGTTCCACCTAAATAAATGCCTCAAATTCTATATATGATATAGAATGGGTTATCATTTTAAGATTGTTAAAATGTTGAGTTGTCCGGCTTATACTTAAAACCAAAATCCGGATAAACTCAAAGAACGTTTTGGTAATGGCAGTTTATGGGTTATCCCGGGCATTGACGAGGGTTTAAAGTTCTACCATTTTCGGGATCAAAAGTTGTTTTGTTCTTGACATGCCACCTTTTTAGAAACGGAATTTCCTGCAAAAGAAATTAGTGGGAGTATGGTAGAACTTGAAGTGATTCCAGAACCACAAATAGTTATTGAAGATTTAGTAGAACCTGCAGATTTAATTGACCCTGACGAACCTTAGCCTACTCCACAGATTTAGTAGGTGACCTCAGCCACCTGAAAAGTACTACGGTTTCCTCGTTGACGGTGATAAAGAGTCTTGTATCATGTGATGATGACTCTACTATATCAGCAGGCCATGGGAAATAGTGACTTCCGACTGATGGTTGTATGCCGAGTTATCTTAGTTGGATTTCATGCACTGCAACAAAGTGTAAACTTTGTTGGGTGCTCCTGTAAGGTTAAAATCCATTAGGAGCAAGTAGATCTTACGAGATCATTGCGAATGAAAATGTACTAACCAATAAGGATAAACTTGTAGTAAAAAGTTTTCATCAAATACCCGTTGTGGATTGTGATGAAACTATTACTTCGGTATCTGTGCTGAAGTCTATATGGATATAGCTTACTACTTCTGTTTTTTATGACTGTGATATCTGGCAGATGGATGACTATAACGTCTTTCTAAATTGGATTTAAATGTGTACATTTATATGATTCTGCCAAAAGGTAATCTTAGTCAGTAGGAGCAGCGGTAAGCGTGCAAGTTGCTTAAGTCTATATTTAGACTAAAACAGGTATAGTGGAGAAGGATCATATGTTTTGATGATACGGTCAAAGAGTTTGGTTTCATCAAAATAAAAAATGTACCTGGTATTTGTAAGAAGATAGTAGCGAGTGTTATCAGATTCCTCATATGGTATATGGATAACATACTCATGATAGGAAGTGATGTTCCTATATTGCAAATTGGTAAAACAATGATGGTCACATGTGTTTCTCCATATAGGATTGGATATCTGTCCAACCCTGGAGAAACATGGAGTAGCAGTGAAGGGCATTTGATGTTCTTGGTATATGGTAATGGCAGCCTCCTGGAGGAAGTGGTTATCGATTCTAGCTTCCTAGGTAACATGGAAGACAGTGTCTGTCATGAGTTATAAGTTTATCCTCTTTTGAGGAGCAGTATATTGGAAAGAGTTCCAAGTGAGATACTGAGGTATTCGTGGCGCTGGATGCTGATTGTGAATCAGTAGTGGATACTGCCTGAGAATTCGCTGGATAAAATTGTTCATTTATAAAAATGATCTCATCGTCTGTCCAGGCAAATACTAAGGTAGGTATCGCTCTGTTCAGGAGATATTTGATCTCCGTGAAGTTAATATTCAGGGAGAAACTGAGAGAAGCGCTGTGTCGGGTCCATTCATTGATGCTAGTTCTCGAACATAGTTTGCGAAACTGCTAGTACAGAAGTTGGGTATGCAATACCGCAATAATTAGCTTTAAGTGCAAGTGGGAGATTGTTGGATATTGGTGTCCTGAAGTCAATTATTGTAATTGAAGGAGGACCTATACGAGAGAACAATCTTATTCGAGATGATAGTATGCTATCCGGTTTGTCTTTATCTTACCTGTGATGTGTTTTATTCAATATCACGTATCGTTAAGACATGAGATAAAGCCCTAGGATTTTGCTTGACTTCCGGGACGATGATGGAGATCATACTAGTGGGGCCTGGGTAGTCGATAAGCACATTTTTAAGTGTCCCGAGTCGTAAGAGTATAGAAACTGGGCATCGATATCTAGTTTAAACTAGTGTGTATGTTTCCTGATCCGGTTGGAGAGCGATAGCTGATCCTACAGCTGTTGGTGTTTGACATCGAGGATTGTATACAAGTGCTCTTTTGATGAGTTACACTGGATGGACTTATCGAGAACTCTTAGTTGGTAATATACCAATGTCAAGTAGCAGTTCTCTAGTGACGTGAGTACAATGTAGTCCCTGGGACCTAAGATCGCCATAGTGTCTCATGTGTGTTCCTACTATACTTAGACTTCTACCCTACCATGGCTCAATGAAGTCGTGCAAATAAGTTTTTATTGGGTATAGTCCTGAAGCACGTGGAGGCAGTGAGCGGTCGAAGAGATTCTTCTCTCCCGGTATAGAGAGTTGATGTCGCGCTGCGCAGGACATGAATACAAACATAAGTCGATGTCCATCGCAGTGGAGATAAACTGATAAGTGTCACCATTTGTATCACCAGTGGTTATGAGTCCTATGTCGCACGACTTATCGAGTTATTAGGGTCTGACAGATTCCAAACCCTGAACCCGATATGCGATACTCTTATACGAAGATACCGGATTGTACTATAATATCACTGATAGACTTTACATGGTTCAGATGAGCTTGCTCGTTGATCTTCTTTCGATCAATATCTGGATAGCCGTTACATGCATCTAGTATTGCTGACGTGCTTGTGGGCTATGGATATGATCCTAATCTACTGCCAGCGTATTGTCGAGTCTTTAGAGTCATACACAGAGATTTCCCAGCACATGCAAAATGATATAGGGAACATATAGGTATACGTGCAGGAGTTCGATTAAACACGTTTATTTAATACACATATTTTAATCGGGTGTTAATTGATGTTAGTCGGTATATATGATATAGCCGGATTATTAAATTGAGTGTTGATTTAGTGATTAAATGTATATTTATATATTGATATATTTATATATTAACCAATATCATGCTCACTTTATTATTTTCTTCTCTTTATTAATATTTATATTTGATATAAATATTGTTTCATGTATGTTGATACATTTGAGATGGGTGTGTAAGAATCATATGGTAGAGATGAGAAATTTTTTATTTTTTCATTTGTTTTAAAATGAGAATGAGTCATGGTTTTTAGATGGTTGTAGACTAGATGACTCATTAATGATGACTCATTTTTCGGATAATGATTTAATTCTCATCTTTAGCCATTTTCTTCTTAATTATCTCATCTCCTCCATGGCTATCCTCTCTTGATTTTCTTCGAGTGTGGAATGGAAAAAGAAAAGAGAAAAATTAAGCGAGCTAATTATTCTACATCTCCTACTAATCATTCTTAGTATGTTTAATTAGTGGGTTGCTTCATTTTGATGAGATCAATTTGAAGCTAAAACTTGTGTTGGAGTTATCTCAAAGTGGATCATCTTCGGCGATAAGATCATCGAGCAAACTTATTTCGGTCTTCGTGGAGACTACCCGGAGTCAAAGAAGAGGTGACTAATACGCTACGAAGTTTGTAGTCCGCCAACTCTAGTTTTTATCTTACTAGTTTAGTTGCATGTTGTAGTTATTGTTCTTGATCCTATGTTTACTTGTAGTTGCTCTCTAGATTTTTTAAATTATCGCTTCCACCATTTTATAAACTCTATGTAAAGAGTATAGCAAACATACAGAATATCCTCACCATGGCTCTTTGATATGTGGCTCCAGCATTTTTCAGGCCGAAAGGCATCGCTTTATAACAGTAAACTCCTAATGGTGTGCGGAATTCCGTATGCTTCTGGTCTTCGGGATCCATATTTTTCTATTGTACCCTGAAGACCCGTCAATGAATGAGAAGACTTCGTGAGTAGACGTATTGTCGATCATCGGGTCGATAGGCGGTTAAAGTCAAGCGGTTGGGGATAGAGAGTCTCGTATTTAGTCCTTCGGAACCTTTAAGTGTCCTTCGGACCTTGGAAAGTTTTTGAGATAGGGTTGGGGAGAGAGAGTGGCACACCTTATTAAGGTCTCAAAAGTCTACGCAAATGCGAAAAGTCTCATTCTTCATTACAGGGATGATGATGGAAATCCAGTCGGGATATTAGACTTTGTGAATGAATCTGGAGTCTATGAGCTTCTTGACTTCAGCATTGATACTCATCTCGAGTTCGAGTCGCATCCTTCTGGGTGCTTATTTGACTGGATTTCTCCCTGGGGTTATGGCCAGCTTATGAACAGCTACATCTGGATCAAGACCCGACATCTTAGAGTAGTTACAGGCGAAGCAATCTCTGTTCACACCTATTTGAGCGTTCACTTACAAACATATGCGTACTTCGATGAGAACTAGCATTGAAAGCATGCTGATTTATATACGCGTATGGAAGGTTAGAACATGACATGTGCACACATGCAGGATTCATATATGTTTAAACAATACAATCAGAAGAAGAACATGTGTTGGAAATGAAGCATTCAACAGTCAACAATAAAAAGAATGCATCTAAATAAACATTTTATTCTACGGTGAAGAGATCACCAAACATGGGATTAAAACTACAAGGGCTTACAAAATAATAAATTAAGTTTTCTAAAGCCTTCTCAGCCTTCTCCACCATATCGAAGCGGCGATCCTCACGAAAAATCGCTCCCTATCGATCAATGCCGTGCTCATCAGCAAAAGCAGACATGATGGCCCGCTGAGCCCGGATTTGGCTTAGCAGGAGCGATCCCTCAGAGGCTTGGTAATCAAGCATGCCTTATGAACCCAGTCAATCTTATCCTCCGCTGTGTCGAGAATCGCCAGAATCATCTCCGCTGGATGATGAGGGATATCATCAAGCACGGCCAAGAAGATCACTAGGAGCCAAATAGAGCCGATGGAGAGAGGAGAACCCCTACGGGTCAGGAGATTATGCATCACCGTGTCACATTGATCGTCCGTAAGAGTGGGATTCGCCAAGTGTGCATCAAAACGAGGAATAATTTCCTCGATAGGAACCTCTCCTGACAGCCGAGGAGCAAGTGGGCGATTACAGGCCATAGCTCTTGCTTTGCTAAAATGGTTCTTTCTTTGTGAAGGAGAAGAAGACCATTGCTTCACATTATAAAAAGAAAGCATTCAAGTCTCAGTACAGAAAATGTTGTGTATGGTGGAACTATTTCCAAGCTCTGACTTAAAGAAGGTGTTGGAAAGGGAAATGTTGACTCAGGAAAAATAATAATTGAGACACCACCTCACGTGAAACAGACGTGTGCGCCAGCGCCAGCCTTTGGTAGGTTTAAATCTTATAATAGCGCCTCACGTGAAACACACATGGGCGTCAGCTAATCCTCTGACAGCGCCTAACAAGAAATACACGTGAGCGCCGGCATGCAAGGCACATGAGCGCCTGTTTATGTAAGAAGTAAATTCTTAGGTGGCACCCACGTGCAGAACATGTGAGCGCCAGCGCCCAAATTAAAGTGGGTAGAATTAAATTCAATATGGGGAATTATATACCTAAAATTTGGGGATATTCTCTGTTAAACAGAGCCGTTGGATCAAAAATCCAATAGTGATTAAATGATAGAATTAAATTCTATCAGGGGAAATTATCTCCCTGACCTTTTTTTTAAATAAAAAAAAGATCTTCTCTGTTAAACAGAGAGCTGTTGGATTAAAGATCCAATAATAGAATTAAATTCTAAATTTGGGAAAATATTTTCCTAATCTTTTCAAATAAGAAAGATAAACTTTGAACCCTTGGATTAAAAATTCAATGGTGATTAAAAATCACCGTTTGACAGAATTAAATTCTGTATATGGTAAAATATTTTCCTAATCTTGTTAAAAAAAAAACAAGAATATATATTCTGTAAAATAGAAATTCACTAGATTAAAGATCCAACGGTGGATAAAATCCCCCCGAACAATTTTTGAGACCAATTAAATCAATTGGTATCTCTCAAATGAGATATTTTCTCAAACTAATTAACAATTTACCTCTCCTATATAAAGGATCCGAGACTTAAAGTCTATCGAGAATCGACCCCATAAGCTTCTCTAAAAAACTGAGAATTTAATTCTCCTCGAAGAAGAAGATTCTCGCTCTTTCAAACGCTAGGTAAAAGAAAGCAAAGATAAACATATCTCCTTTGCCTAGCATAAGTAAAACAAAAATAAGGGTTTAACCCTTCAAAAAAAAAACTTAGTTCTTTTTCTGAATCTGAGATCCGTAAGACAAATCTCCCCACAAGTTGGGAATTTAATTCTCATCGGGATTCTGTTTTTCAAACTCAAAATTTAGGGAAAAGAACTAAATAAAAAGAAAAGAGAGAAAAGATACAGGTTCCAGGAATTTAATTCCTTTAATAAAAATAGGGCTTAACTCTATATAAAGAACTTAGTTCTTATAAAAAACAGAAGAACTTAGTTCTTAAATAAAATCGATTCCAGATCTTCAAAACAGAGATCTTGATGACCATTAATGGCCAAAACGCCATGAAACAGAAGTTAAACTTCTATAAAAAGAGATTAAATCTCTAAAGGAGCCCAGTGCCTCATGTGAAACACACGTGAGTAAAAGTGAAGCTCAGCGTCTCACATGCTTTGTTGGATATAGTGCCCTCAGAGTCAATTATTGGATCGCAGGCACGTGATTGCAATGATTGAGGGAGGACCTATACTGGTAGGACAGTCTTACTCGAGAGGTTTGTATACTATCTGGTTTGTCTTTATCATCTTGTACATGCTTTAGGTGACATTGTAGTTCACTATTACACGTTGCTAGAGAATAGTATGCTACCATGGTTTGTCTTTATCATCATGTACTGCTTTAGGCGACCTTACAGGTCACTATTGCGCGTTGATAGAGCCCTTAGGATTCTTTCTTGACGGTCAGCAGTATGATGACGATCATATACGTGGGAGCTGGGGTCTATAAGCACATCCTTAAAAGGTCCCTAGTAGTGGGAGTTTTTGAGACAGGGTATCGATACTCCAGAGTAGACTAGTGTATACAGTCGAGACCCCGATGAGGGGCGGTGGCCGGTCTCACAAGCCATTGGTGTCAGTTGGATCACATAAGATGTATACAGGTGCTCATTAGGTTATGAGTACACCGGACAGGACTCGCCGGGAAAATGCTAGTTGGTATTATACCTAGCGTCAGATAGCAGTTCCTTGGTGACATGTGTACAGGTTAGTTCATCAACCTGAGATCGTCATTTGTCTCGTGTGAGTTCCCACTGTACTTTGATTACTATCCTACCACGGCTCAAAGGAGTCGTGCAAAAAGGTTTTAATTGGGTACAGTCCCGAGCCACATGGAGGCAGTGAGCGGATCAGCAGGGGTTCGTCTCTCCCGGTATTGGGGGTGAGCTTGCGTTGTGTCTAGGAGAGCCATTACACGAAGTCCTTGGACAAGGCAGAAGATTTACTGGTAGGTATTCCAGTAGCATCTCAGGGTGTTCTGGGCTACACTCCGACACGACTTGTGCCGCTTTTGGGGGTCTGACTTTTACCAACCCCCTAGGCCCACCATGCGATGCTCATAGATGAACGGACCGGACTGTACGGATATTGTCACTGACAGGCTCAGTAGGGTGTCAGGATGAGTTCGCTCATCGACCTCCCTTTTGGTCAATACCTGGTAGCCCGTTACGTACGGCTAATACCTATGACGTGCTAGTGGTTAAATCCACAGCCAAAGTATTGACGAGTCTTTAGAGTCCCCCACAGACAGTTTCTCAAGTTTTGAGCGAAACGTTGTAGAGGCCGTATGATTTTATGGCAGGGTTCGAACGTACGCGTGCACTTGTGCATGTATCATGGTTCGGACGGATAATACTAGCGGGATTTGGTTTAAACCGGATACTAGTATTGTACAGTGTAGATTCTGTCTTATTGCATTTGTATTCGGTCGGAATTCAAATGTGGGTATGTATATACAGTCGTGGGGTTATCCTGTAATTTATTACGGGATCGCTTTTTCAAGTTGCCAGTTTGCATTCCGTTTCGGCCTTTTTTCTTTCTTCCATTCTTGGCTAAAATTCCTTTGATGAAAAGGGGCTTATTTGCAAAATAGGGTTTTTGAAAATGGAGGGTTTTTTTTGTGGTACCCGGAGCTCCAGCAGTTTATTGGATGGTTCTAGCATCTTTTGCTTTTTTCATGCTTATTGCTTGCATTAAATGTGAGGGGATTGATAAGGATTTTGGTGTGACTCTTTTTCTTGTGATCACCACTTCTTTTTCTTGTGTTCCACCCCTTTTGATCCTCATCCATTGAAATGGCCGGCCGCTAATTTGGGCAGCCCCTCATTCTTTTTGTGGTGGAAAAATTTGATCTCATTCGCTTATACTAAATTCCTTAGCTCCATTTCAAAGTTCATTTCCACCTTCACCTCCAAAATGGAAACTTCATTAACCCCTTGAGACAAAGGTTTCTACACTTAGTCTACAGCAATCTTGGGCACGTCGACTAGCACACTTCGTGTCCGAGTTGCTTCGGTTCAGAGGTGGGAGCCCGTAAAAAGACTCGGTGATGTGGTGCCTTTCCGACGAGGAGACTGGAGATCAGTGATGCCGCGAGGAGCTTGGGATGGTGGCCGAAGACCGAAGGACATGGATCGCTCGGTATAGCCTCTCTACCCTTTCTCTAGTTAGCTAGTAGTAGGTTAATGGTTCGATCCGGGTTTATAGTCCGCGGTAGCGCAGGTTTCTAGTTTAGAAAAAGTTTTTGTTTCCGCATTTTGGCCTCGGACAGACGGCCGCGGCGCTACCGTAGACTTACATGCTTCTCACGTGGGCATCCGAAACAGAAGCCCAGCGCCTCACGTGAAACACACGTGAGCGCCCACAATAAAATACTCGGCGCCTCACGTGCTTCCCACGTGAGCGCCCAGAAACAAATACCCATCGCCTCACGTGCTTTCCACGTGAGCACTGTACAAAGTGCTTAGCACTATATAAATAACTTAGTGCTTAGCACTATATAAAAAACTAAGTGCTTAGCACTGATTGGGCAGAGCTCACTTCTGAGCGCCTCACGTGATACGCACGTGAGCGCCAGAGCAACAAATAAGTGCTTAACACTTCTGAAAAAAGGGAGAAAGCCCAAGACTGAGCCCAAATTGGCTAAGTCTTTGAAGTTACTTACAGCTTAGCCCAAATGCTCTGTTGTTGATCTTAACTAAAATTTAATGATCCTGAATATGTTTCTAAGTTGATCTTAGTCTCAAATAAAACTAATGTATTCTTAGTTAAAATAAATTGATCCCAAATGCTCATATATTTAAGTTGATCTTAATCTAAAAATAGATTAACGGTCCTTAAATAAAACAAAATATTTTTTGAACTGACAAAACATACAACCTAAGTTCAATCCCTAAATCTAAAATATACGGATTTTGACTAATCCGTGTCCCACGGGCGATGACATAAATTAGTCTCCGTATACAATCCACGGGAACTCAAAATAAACAAAACACAACACGACATGAAGTGAACTACTGGAGCAGGATAAAGTTGTTATCGCAACGCGATAACGTAATTAATTGCAGGGGCTTGCGCCTGCAGGGAAGAGCATCCCCATAATCAAAATCCCTCATAAATGATGGAGAATCTGATAAAGTCTGCTACATCGGTCGCAACTATTCGAACCTCCGATATACGATGCCATAAATCAACTTGGTATTTTCGGAGAGGTAGATGGATATGTCCAAATAGCATCTTCCCCAAAATTAAGGCAAGACGATTAATCCTAGTTCGTCTCTGTTTTCGGCGGTAAACAATCTCTATATTCCATGAGCATGTCTTTTAAGTCGGCTACTTATTCATCAGACAGCAATTCACTGACAAACGTTGGTCTCGGATCATCTTCCGTTCCCAGATCTATTTTCTTCAATTCATCAACAGTGGTATGAATTTCATCTTCCAGCTCTTTAAGGACTAGTGGCAGTTTTGAGATCTCCTCCTCTTCATTTTTGAGGTAATCGAAGAGCTCAAGCGTATTTTCATCCTCCTTTTCATTGGAAAGTCTTATCATACGGTAAACATAGATGAGCTTCCATTTCTTAGGTTAGCTATGCTCCGATTTGCTGGAGTAGTCTCGCATCGATACATGCATTCGTGGAGGCTCCACTCTCTAGCTGCCACTTAGTGTGAACTTGCCTTGCTCGTATTGCTCTTCCACTCAATTCTTGAAGACAAAGCAATCCTTGTTTGGATGGACGATGATCCGATGGTAAAGACAGTAATACAGATGATCAAAGGCATTTACTTGATGGAGCCTCTTAGACTCGGGCAGTGTTAGCGTTTTCTATTTCATGACGAGGGCGAATATCTTCCTTGTCTTGTCACGGGGGAAAGAATACCCTCGTCCCATCTTCTGTATATGAGATGAGCTTGGGAGGCACTTCTCTTACTGACGCGGTGTTCTAAGATCATCTTGTCTTGGTTGAGGGTTGGACATGGATGCTGTCTTATTTTCATTATCGCTACTTCGAACCTCTTCTCTTATAAAGGAAGGCAGATGCAGCTGTTGTAGAGCCGGACTAGTATAACTCATCGCTCCAGTATACTGCTCGCTTGGGGGCAACCGCATGACCTTTTCATATAGGGTCATTATACCTTTTTCGAGCTCATCAACTTCTTAAACCACTTCTTTCATCAGCGTCTCAATCGGTTCTTTTGGTGGTTGGATTGAAGCACTTTGCAGAGTATCTCCTTCTTGCTCGGCCATGTTGTATATTGGTAAAACCTCTTCTTTTTCCTCTTCATTTATGACATGGCAGCTGTAAGTTTGCTTCTGCTTCTTGAGTTGTACATATCCTAAGCCAGTAGTATCTATCTTCCTGTTCGGCTTGATTTGGCGAGTCCCGGGCACTTATCAGATTCTTCTATAGAACCGGACTTTTCGAACGGTTTGCTCGAACGGTACTCCTTGATACTTCAAGAATTCCTTTAATCCCTTTGTGAACTATCTCGGTATATGAATGGGCTATAATCTGTTGAGGTTCGGGTCAAATTCATGCCTGATCTCTTTCTCGACCTTAGTCTCTTCTAATTTATAGAAGAGAATCGCCTTCAAATCTGGGAGGTACATGAAAAGTGACAAACTCCTACATGCTGTGGGTGCTGAGTGCGTCAAGTTCTTTGTAGTGGTGCGGCAGAGCCATTGTAATATGCATAGCTTGATCCATTTTATTTAGGACCTTCACCCACGGGTGGATAGAGAACACTGTATCAGTTTCTTCTTCCGAGCCACTGCCAAAGATTGAAATAGGGATTGATGTGCTTGGTTCATTGGTCTTTCTCGAAGGTTGACCCGTAAACACTATCTCTTTTTCTTCTTCAGAATCGCTTCTAAAGAATAGGATGGTCGCCGCTTGTACTTGTTTGTTCTTTGGTTTGCACACTTTTTAGTATCTTCGAAGTTTGACAGGAAGTTCTTCATTCATGGAGAACGGGTTGAGCTCCCCTGTGATGGTGTGCTCTTGTCTATCCTTAAAATACTTCATACATTGGTGTTATGTAGAAGAAATGGCTCATGTAGTCAAGGTCTACCGAGTAGGGCTTTCTAACATGTCTTGCCTTCGATAATATGGAATTTGACATTCGTTACGAGCTTCCTGAAGTGAAGCGCCAACACCACGGAGTTAAGTGTTCATGAAGACTGCGAGTCGAACCCTAAGATGGTAATCTTTTCCTGGCCAAGGTATCGAGCATCCATAGACAGTTCCTTGAGCACCTTCACATTCAACAGGTTAACTAAGGAGCCGTTGTCAATGGGTATCATATTTATTCTCTTATCTTCATAGTACCTTATACAGAGGAGCCTTTTGTTCTCAAATGTTTCCAATAGTAGATCTTCTTCGTTGAAGGTAATATCAGCGGTATTGACCTTTGCGAGCTCATTTTTCATCTTTTCCTCTGCAAAGCAGGCTTGGAACTGATCAGGCTCCTCCAGTGCTTTGATTAGAGTTTCCTGAAGATCTTTGGACAGGAGAAGAGCATCATATATACTCAAATGCGACGACAATTTCTTCAGATGGGCCAGGACATTATAATCCACCTTTATTTTCCTAGGCGGGTCCTTGACGGCGAGCTCCTTGGCGACGTATGCGTCTATTTTGATTTCTTAAACTGCTTTCCATTTCCCTTTGTCATGTTTCTTTGAAGGTCCAAGGTTCTTCTCGGGCAATGTGCGGTTTCAAAGATAGATGTTGCCGCAATCCTTTGTTGCTTCTTCTGCTAAGGCAGAGTTCTCGAATAGAGGGTGATAAAGTATCTCATCTTCGGAGTCGCTTCTGAAAATATTCTGCCACTGACCCTACTTTGCTTACTTTTGATTCATTATCTTTGAGTCAGCGACCCTTAACCCTTCACTTCTCCTTCTTCCAGTGTATTTTATAGGATACATATCCCTGCCACCATTTCCCGAAGGCATTGCACTCATCGATGTGATGCGAGACCCTCTGGTGGTATATGCAATACCTCGGGTGTTCCTCTCCGCCTTCAAAATAGGGCACTCCTGGAGTATACATCATGAGAGGAGGTCGCTTTATTCCCATTGATAGGGCTTTGGCAAATTGCTTCTCGACTTTACTCCTGCTCTTGGCTTTTCGGACCGGAAGTTGTTTTTATCGGGGCGGCATTATCATGCGTCCCTTGCACCACTTTCTTTTTAATACGCTGTTGCCTGGCCTTTTCATATATGTCCATTTCACGTCTTTGATTCTATTACTCACTTGAAAAGCATCTTTTAACAGCTTTTCAATTTGATCTTGCGACGGGCTTGAAACCTCCTGTGCTGGCTCTGGCACTGCTCATCATTATCTCTTTTCGATGCTGGTGGCGCATCGTCATCATATACGAAGGAGTGGAAAGCCATCTGACAACCATCTACACGCTCCTCTTCTTCTTTAGCAGTGTTTTCTTCTTTCTCAGCATTGCCATTCTCGAAGAGATGTTGAAGGAACTCTTCGAGTATGACTGATGATCGCGCTTTCTGGTTATATTCCTCCAGCGCGTCGATATATTTCTGCATATTTATCCGGCTGTCTACATATTCGTCTAGCTGCATGGCCTTCTTCGCCTTCCTTTTCTTTTTCTTAGAAAACTGGATTTGGAGGCTTTTCCCCTTATCAGCAATCTTCGGTGTGGGATGCTGCTTTAACATCCCTTTGATGATTTCAGGTCCGAGCGGGCCTTTCCATTTAGTCGCTGGGCACGCTCGTAGGTCTTCCAACATCCTTTTCGTTTTTCGCAAAAGGACCATCTCCCAGTGAACCACTTCCACTAGAGAGCAGGATTCCCCATGTGTATTAGTCCTTTTAAGGGCATGTTTTTATAGCGGATCCACTTTCCATTTATCCGATAACATGAATTTGCCCAGTTTATACCGGTCCTCGACCTAGTTATTAAAGACATAACAGTCTTCGACTGGGTTTCTTACCACTCGATGATAAGGGCAATAATTGGGATTATTGACTTCACTGTCCTGGGTTAATCGTCGTGGCTCAGGCAATGTTAGCATGTTCTTCATGGCTTCTCGAACAGGTTCTTCATTTTATCGCGAGGGAACGAATATTTGCACCCCATCGTTTCTTCAAGAGTCGGACCTATGCGTTTATTATTCCAGCGACCAGATGCTTTAGGGCCGCTCTGCTGCTGCGTATTGGTAACAAACACCGCTTTGCCCTTACCTTTGAAGTTTCGTGAGTCTCCACCAACAAAGGAAAGGCCTTCACCCATCGAATCCAGCCGAGCTAAATATCGATAAGATCTAGAAATGTAGTGGGCTTGAAAAAGGCATGTAGAGTGTTTTTCGTTACCCTATTGAGATTGAAATGCGCACGCTTATCAGGCATATACAGATTCTGCTTGCTTGGGGAAGGCCGGGGTTTTATTGATTGTGGGGATCCAAATCTCTGACAGCCATGAACCAAACTGCCGTTAATTATCTCTCGCTTTTAGAGTGAGGGAACCGCCGATTGACGGGTCAAACTGGTCATACGAACTCAATGTGATATATTGGTGCTTAAAAAATGAATAGGGGCGTGCTCATTTCATTTTTTATTCTATTTGTGATAAACGGATTTTTTCGTTCAAAAAAACATTTTTTATTTTATTTTATTTTGTTTTGTTTTGTTTATTATTTTTTTATGAAAAGGAGGAAAGCTCACACTTGGTGGGATCTTCCCTCCCGCCCTCACGTAATGCGGAGTGAGGGCTTTACCTTCACGTGAGGGAAGGGGGAACCTCCCCTCATGTGTGTGGGAGCTCCCACTTAGTAGGAGCTCCCCCCTCACGTAAGAGAAAGGGGAATCCCCCTCACGTGAGGGAGCAAGAGCTCCCATTAAGTGGGAGCCTGACCCTCATATGGAGAAAAAGGAATCCCTCTCACGTGGGGGCGGCGGTGAAAAAGGGCACGTGCGCGGTGAACTCATTTGTTTTTTATTATGGAGTCGAACTCCCAAAGATTTTGTTTTGGTGTTAAACTCCAGAAAAAGCTTTTATTTTGAGTTAAATTCCCGAAGTTTTTAGTTTGGAGTTAAACTCCCAAGCGAATTTTTATTATAGAATTAAACTCCAAAATATTTTAAAAGGAATTAAACTCCCAAAAGAATTTTTATTATGGAGTTAAACTCCAAAACATTTTAAAATATAGAGTTGAACGCGTAGAAGAATTTTTATTATGGAGTTAAACTCTCAATGATTTTAAAATATGGAGTTGAACTCCCAAATATTTTTAATGTAGTTAAACTCCTAAAAGAATTTTTATTATAGAGTTAAACTCCAAAAAAATTTCTCCTTTCTCTTTTGAGAAGAAACCTAAATGAATTCTTTTGAAACTCTAAAATTTGGATCTTGGGTGATAAAAAGAGATCCCTTTTCTTCTCTTGATGGAGCCTTGGAAGGTGGGTTTCTCTTCTTCTCTCTCTCTTAAATTAGATCTTGAGGAGGATGAAAAAGATAGCAAAACTCTTTCTTTTTTGGATTTGATGTGAGAGTTAAACTCTTCTTCAATGGGTTTATGGTGAAACTTTATTTAGTTTTGAAAAAAAGAGAGCTAAGCTCTTTATTTAATTGGAAATGAAAAGGAAGAGGAAGAACTTGAGTGAGAGAGAGAGAGGATGGAGGCACAAACCCTAGATTTTATTTGGAGAATTGAATTATTTTTCATTTCTTCATAATGTTGCCTTATATAAGCTTACAAATTTACACATAGTCCCTTGGGCTTTACAAAATGGCATTTTGCCCATCCCATGTCCATGTGCTTATTTTTTTTGCACATGAGCCACGGGCTTTACAAAATTTTGGGTTTTTGCCCATTTATTTCACATTTTGCACATTTATTTAAATATTATATTTATTTGTTTTAATTTCTTGGCATGGGGCCGGTCTGGGCTTGGACTCACCTGCTTAGACTTGTGTCCGAGAATGGGCTCAACTTGTGTTCGGGCATGAGCCCGGCATGGGTTCAGGAATGGGCCCGGCTTGGATTCGACAGTACGGGCCGCTTGTTTTGGGTTGGGCCTAATTGTTCATGGTTTGACTTTGACTTTTGATCAATGGGGTGTAATTTTTGACCCCGAACAAAGTGCCCCCATCAATGAATGCACAATACTTATATGGGTCGTGTGCATGAAATTGATGGATCTTCTTTCGTGTGGAGCATGACTTTATTTGGTTCTCACTTTTAAGAGGCTGACATTGCCCTTTTTATGACATGGACGGTCGATGCTTGACGTATTTCCGAGACGGAGTGTCCGCTGTTTGATGTATCCCCAGCACGGAGTATCTGTTTGATGTTTCTCCGAGACGGAGTGCTGGCATATGACGTATCCCTGAGGCAGAGTGTCTGTTTGATATTTCCCCGAGACGAAGTGTCGACGTATGACGTATCCCCAAGACGGAGTGTCTATTTGACGTTTCCCAGAGACGGAGTGTCGGCTGATGTATTCCGAAGGTGGAGTGTTTGTTTGACATTTTCTCAAGACTAGTGTCACTGTTTGACGTTTCCCCAAGACGGAGTGTCGGCGTATGACGTATCCCTGAGATGGTGTGTCTATTTGACATTTCTCCGAGACGGAGTGTCGCTGGTTGACGTTTTCCCAAAATAGAGTGTCTGTTTGACGTATCCCCAAGACGGAGTGTCTTTGTTTGATGTATCCCTGAGGCGGAGTGTCGGTGTATGACGTATCCCTAGCACGGAGTGTCGCTGGTTGACGTTTTCCCAAGACGGAGTGTCTGTTTGATGTATCCCCAAGACGGAGTGTCTCTGTTTGATGTTTCACCGAGACGGAGTTTCTCTGTTTGACGTTTTCTCGAGACGGAGTGTCACTGTTTGACGTGAAAGGTTACGCTAGTGCCCCGGCCAACTACTGTGGCCAAATGCGGAACAATTTTTTTCTAATGATCAGAACATGGCACTAGAATAACTTTTAACCCGGATCTTTCCATAAACCTATCTAGCAAAAGTAGTAGTGCTATCTACAATGAAAGAAGTCTCACCAAACGATTCAAGTCCTTCGGTCTTCTTTCCTCTTCGTTAGCTCCAAGTGGCCACCTTGACCATGCTTGATCTTCTTTGTTGGCTCCTTTGGTTCTCCACGATCGACCTTGCTTTCCAGTCCTCCTTTGTCATAGATGATCCACCCGAGGGATATGATTCATGGCTTTAGCTCCTCACAGTATGTCAAGTGGAGCAACTAGAGAACTTGGGTTGCTAAACCAAGTAGTTTAGGATATAGTGTGAAGATCTAAGTGTTTGCTATCTCTTTCTTTCTTCTTCACTTGTTTCTCAATTCATGAGAAGGGTAGTGAAGAGGAAGATGATGAAGGTGGAGGAAACTAAAGAGGAGGGAGGATATGAAGAAAAATGGGAGCTCAAGAAATTATGAAGCATCCAAGAGAGAGAAAATCAATACCAAGGTTTTGTGTATGAATTTTTTGAATAAACAATCAACAACCATACTTCAATACTAACTACAAATGAATTAAAAAATTCATTTGTTAACTATTGAAGCATGGTTATCACCATTCCTCCCATACCTCACACTTTACATCTCATTTCCATTTATCAAATAAATGGAAAAAGCATAATGAGGTGGCCAGCTTCTAGAAGGTAATCTGTAATAAAATACGGATTACAGTCTTCTGTATATACATACCTGCATTCGAATAAAAACACGAATGACTAAAGAGATAGAATAATAAGAAGAACGTAATACTAGAATATACATATCTAAATACATATATGTAAATTATTAAATCAAATTTAATAATCCATTTCAAACCCGAGCCGGCTAGTATTATCAACTGTCCGATCCAAAGTCCGAGTAAAAATACATCAATCAATCGAGACCTTGCACATATCCAATACGGCTACTACATCATTTTGCCTGAACCAGGGAAACCCTCTATGTGGGACTTTAAAGACTCGACAGTACGCCGACAGTGAGTCACTGGATAAATCCATAACCACAAGCACGTCAGTGGCACTAGCTGTACGTAACGGCTATCCGGGTACATGTCGAAAAGGAAAGCCGATGAGCAAATTCATCTGGATCCCTACTGAGCCTATCTGTGACAATCTCCGTACAGTCCGGTCTCTTCGTCTGAGAGTATCGCATACCGAGTCTAGGTGGCGGTAAACGTCAGACCCTGATAACTTGGTAATTCGTGCTGATGCGGTTTAGGACTAATCCGGAAAACTACTGATCAGCCTATCAGTAAATCTCAACTGCCTTGGCCAAGGTCTTATGGTCCTGACTAATCAAACACGGTGCGATATCGACTCCTAATACCGGAAGAGACGAATCCCCGATAATCGCTCACTGCCTCTATGTGGCTCGGGGCTGTACCCAACCAAAACCTGTTTGCACAACTCAGTAGAGCCGTGGTAGGTTAGTGATCAAAGCACAGTGGGAACTCATACGAGACAAATGATGATCTTAGGTCTAAAGACTATCCTGTACTCATGTCACCTGAGAACTTCCATTTGACGATAGGTATAGTACCATCTGGAAGTTCTCGGCGCGTCTGTCTGGTGTACTCACCCCCAGTGAGCACTTGTATACGATCTTAGATCTAAAAGCCAATGGTTGCGGGACCAAACCATCGCCCCTTATCGAGGTCTAGAAATGTATACACTAGTCTACTCCGGAATATCGATGCCCAGTCTCGATGCTCCTATGACTAGGGACCATTTAAGGATGTTCGTACCGACTACCCAGCTTTCATAAGTATGATCGCCATCACAACACAGGTAGTCTAGTATTGATCCTACGGGCTTTATCAACATGTATAAAAGATATGTAATAGCAAGTAAAACATACACATGTTAAGATAAAGTCAAACCAAATAGCATATTATCATATCGAGCAAGACTGTCCTGTACATATATATCCAAGCATCTATATGTATACATATACAATAATACCCTCTAGGCCATACATATCCAACAATCTCCCACTTGCACTATGGCCATATATATTGGCATACCGAGTATCCAATGTCTGCTCTAGGGCCAGCGGTTGGCCTACCGCATACCAAACATCTCAAAAAGTCTCTCGAATTGTGCTTGAGGAAGGGCCTTGGTGAATAGTTCCGCAGTGTTTTCTTTTGTATCCACTCTTTGGACCTCGATCTCCTGGCGATCTACGATCTCCCTGATCAAGTGATACCGCCTTAAGATGTGCCTGGATTTCTGATGGGACCGTGGTTCCTTCACTAAAGCTATAGCCCCATTGTTATCGCAATACAAAGGTATTGGGTCAACAATGGACGGAACGACCTGAAGTTCATGTTCCCCTCCGAACGGCGGCCGAGACGTGGACAGTCTCGCCTGAGATTCGGGGCAGATGCTAATTGGTGCTATTCGTCCACCTCTCCGAAGATGCCAAGTTGATTTATGGCACCGTACATTGAAGGTTTGAACGGATGCGGCCGATGTAGCAGAGTTCGTCAGATTCCCCCTCATTTGAGGGGTTTTTGATTGTGGGGACGCTCTTCCCTGCAGGCGCAAGCCCCTGCAGTTAATTACGCTACCGCATCACGGTAACAACTTTCTCCTTCTCCAGCTGGTCACTTCGTGTCGTGGGTGTTTGTTTTGTTTTTGGTTGCCCGTGGATTGTATACGGAGACTATTTATTTCGTCGCCCGTAGGACGTGAATTAGTCCAAATCCGTATTTTCTTAGATTTGGGTTTGGGGCTTTGGTTTGAGGATGCGTTAGCCATGTTTGAGGCTAAGATCAACTCAAACGTTTGTTAAGGATACGTTAGTCTGATTTGAGACTAAGATCAACTTAACGGGATCGTTTAGATCCGACAAAAGAGTATTTAGGGGCTCTATTGTTCCAGTTTAGGGACATAGTGGTCCATTGAATGTATGGCTGTCGGGACCCGTCACCTCTCTGGCGATGTTGAAGGATTACAACGACAGATGTCAGAGGAGTGTAGAGATGTACCCTTGAACCAAAGTTGATTAGGGGATTTATAGTCCGATTTGGGACTAAAGTCTGTTTGAAAGTTTTATTTAAGGACAGTTAGCCATATTTGAGGCTAAGATCAACTTAAATGGTTATTAAGGATACGTTAATCCAGTTTGGGACTAAGATCAACTTAACGGGATCGTTTAGATCCGACAAAAGAGCGTTTGGGCTCTATTGTTCCAGTTTAGGGACATAGTGGTCCATTGCCAGTTTAGGGATATGGTGGTCCAATACCAGTTTAAGGACATAGTGGTCCATTAGGTAGTTTAAGGACGCATAAGTCCGTGGGTTTAAGGACCCCACAGTCCGTATTTTAGTTTAAGGACGCATAAGTCCGTGGGTTTAAGGACCCCACAGTCCGTCTTGAAGTGTGGTCGTCGGGACCCATCACCTCTCTGAAGACGTTGAAGGATTACAACGGCAAATATCAGAGGAGTTCAGAGATGTACCGTTGAACCAAAGTTGGTTGAGAGATCTATAGTCCAATTTGGGACTAAAGTCTGTTTGAAGGTTTGTTTTAAGGACACGTTAGCCATATTTGAGGCTAAGATCAACTTAAACGTTTGTTAAGGATACGTTAGTCTAATTTAAGACTAAGATCATCTTAACGGGATTGTTTAGATCCGACAAAAGAGCGTTTGGGCTCTATTGTTCCAGTTTAGGGACATGGTGGTCCATTGCCAGTTTAGGGACATGGTGGTCCATCTCCAGTTTAGGGACATGGTGGTCCAATACCAGTTTGAGGACGTAGTGGTCCATTGGTAGTTTAAGGACATTGCGGTCCATTGGTAGTTTAAGGACGCATAAGTCCATGGGTTTAAAGACTCCACAGTCCATATGGGTGTGTATAAGGACGCATTAGTTCGTTAGTTTAAGGACGCATAAGTCCGTGGGTTTAAGGACCCCACAGTCCGTATCTTGGTTTAAGGACGCATAAGTCCTTGAGTTTAAGGACCCCACAGTCCGTGTTGATGTATGGTTGTCGGGACCCGTTACCTCTCTGAAGACGTTGAAGGATTACAACGACAAATATCAGAGGAGTTCCGAGATGTACCCTTGAACCACTGAGTTGGTTGAAAGAGCAGATGTGCTCAGTTCAAGATGATTTGAGGACTTATGGCCAGTTTGGGCTAAGTCCAATTATGTTTGAAATATTGGCCCTCTGTTGGCTCATTGAAAGAGAGGCTTTGCCTTTAGAAACTTAGCTAATTGGGCTAAAGCTAGTGTTAAACACTAAAGACCAACAGTGTTGAACACTGGGAATAAGATTAGCAAATTAGTGTTAAACACTAAAAGATAATCAGTGCTAGCAACAGGGCTTTCAAATTAGTGTTAACACAAAAGCAAATCAGTGTTAAACATTGGTAGCAGAGATTTCAAACTAGTGTTAAACACTAAAGCAAATCAGTGTTAAACACCGGGAACAGAGTTTTCCAATTAGTGTTAATCACTAAAGAAATCAGTGTTAAACACTGCAAATAGAGTTTTTCCAAATTAGTGTTAAACACTAAGAAAATCAGTGTTAAACACTGCAAATAGAGTTTTCCAATTAGTGTTAAACACTAAGGAGGGAGGGGTCACGTGCGGACACGTGAGAGCGCCCTGATTTCCCTTATTTTATTCTGCAGGTAAGTGTTTAACACTTTTAATTTCCAGGCTATCTCGTTTGGGCACGTGATAGGCATCCATCCATTCGATATTAAAGGGATTCGTTAGGGGTCACGTGGGGACACGTGAGGGCGCCCTAAATGTGGAGCCAGATCTCCTTTTGTTTTATCCTCAAATCTGCGAATAAGTGTTAAACACTTTTCATCTTTATTTTAGAGCATCACGTGTTGGCACGCGATGGGGATTTATGCATCGATAATTACAACACTTGCTGAGGGGTCACGTGGGGACACGTGAGAGCGCCCAAAATGCGGAGCCAGATCTCCTTTGTTTTATCCTCAAATCTGCGAATAAGTGTTAAACACTTTTCCTTTTTATTTCGAGCATCACGTGTTGACACGTGATGGGGATTTATGCGCTGACTGTTAGAACGTTTGCTAAGGGGTCACGTGGTAAACACGTGAGAGCGCCCAAAGCCTTCATTTCCATTGATCTTTCTTTCTGCGTTTTGGGAGTCACGTAGTGTTGGAGATAGTTCCCTCAGAGTCAATTATTGAATCACAGGCACGTGATTTTAATGATTGAGGGAGGACCTATCCCGGTAGGACAGTCTTACTCGAGATGATAGTATGCTATCATCTTTACCTTTATCATCGTGTACTGCTTCAGGTGACCTTACAGGTCGCTATTACACGCTGATAGAGCCCCTAGGATTCTTGCTTGACTGCCAGCAGTATGAGGGCGATCATATACGTGAGAGCTGGTAGTCTATAAGCACATCCTTAAAAGGTCCCTGGTCGTGAGAGTTTCGAGACAGGGCATCGATTCTCCAGAGTAGACTAGTGTATACAGTCGAGACCCCGACGAGGGGCGGTGGCCGGTCTTACAAGCCACTGGTGTCAGTTGGTTCACCTAAGATGTATACAGGTGCTCATTGGGTTATGAGTACACCGGACAGGACTCGTCGGGAACATGCTAGTTGGTCTTATACTTGACGTCAGATAGCAGTTCCCTGGTGACATGTGTACATGTTAGTTCATCGACCTGAGATCGCCATTTGTCTCGTGTGAGTTCCCACTGTACTTTGATTACTACCCTACCACGGCTCAAAGGAGTCGTGCAAACAGGTTTTAGTTATGTACAGTCCCGAGCCACATGGAGGCAGTGAGCGGATCTGCAGGGGTTCGTCTCTCCCGGTATTGGGGGTGAGGTCGCGCTGTGTCTAGGAGAGCCATTACACAAAGCCCTCAGCCGAGGCAGGAGATTTACTGGTAGGTATTCCAGTAGTATCTCAGGGTGTTCTGGGCTACACTCCGACACGACTTGTACCGCTTTTGGGGGTCTGACTTTTACCAACCCCCTAGGCCCGCCATGCGATACTCATAGACGAACGAACCGGACTGTACGGATATTGTCACTGACAGGCTCAGTAGGGTGTCAGGATGAGTTCGCTCATCGACGTCCCTTTTGGTCAATAGCTGGTGGCCCGTCACGTATTGGCTTATACCTCTGACGTGCTAGTGGTTAAATCCACAGCCATAGTATTGACGAGTCTTTAGAGTCCACCACACTTACAGTTACTCAAGCTTTCGGGCGAAACGCTGTAGAGGCCGTATGGAGATATGGCAGGGTCCGATCAGATACGTGCAGTATTGCACAGATCAGGATCGGACCGTTTGTACTAGAGGCCGTATAGATATATGGCAAGGTTCGATCAGATATGTGCGGTATTGCACGGATCAGGATCGAACGGATATTACTAGCCGGCTTTGGTTTAAGCCGGATCCTAGTTTAGTACAGTGTAAATTTTGCCTCTTTGCCTTTGTGTTCAGTGGGAATACAAATGCGGGCATGTATTTGCAGTAGCGGGGTTTTCCTGTAATTTATTACGGGACCAGTTTTCTGGAGTTGCCAGTTTGCATTCCGTTCCGGCCGGTTTTCCTTTGTTCTTTTCCGGCCGAACTTTTTCGATGGAGGGGGGTTATTTGCAAGTTTGCAAATATCATTTTGTGGAGGGTTTATTTGTGAGATGAGAGATTATGATGGCTTCATGATTTGACTAGTATCATGAGATCCTTTTTCTTTCTTATCCTTTGCTTTAATAAGATAAGAATGGATTAGAGTTGATTTGGTCTTTAATGTGAGATTTGCTTTTGGGGTGTGGTCACCCATTCTCTTTTCCTACACTCACCTTCCTTCTTGTTTTAAGATTGCCTTCATCACATTTCCAACTTGGGGGGGCCGGCCACTTCTTTAGTGGGAGAGAAAGAGAGGTTCATTTTGTATGAGGGAAATTATTCACCTCTCATTTTTCTCTTGCTACACAATTTCTAGCTCTCTTCAATGTTCTTCATCCCTCCATCACCATGGCAACTACTACCCCAAATGAGACAAGCATTTCTACACTACAATCTACAGCAAACCTTGGGCAGGTCGACTAGCCAGCTTCGTGCCTGAGTTGCCTCGGTATTGAGGTGGGAGCCCGTAAAAGATGCAGACGATGTGGTGCCCTTTCGGCAAGGAGGCGACGACCGGAGTTTCCGCGGGAGATCGGGACGACGACGAGAAGACCGGAGGACTAGGTTCAGTCGGTATACTTCTCTACCCTTCTCTTGTTTGCTAGTATAGGTTAATGGTTACGATCCGGGTTTATTGTCCGCGGTAGCGCCAGTTTAAAAGTTAAGAAAATTTTTGATTCCGCATTTTGGCCTCGGATAGACGGCCGGGGCGTTGCCGTGGCGCAACATGGTATCAGAGACACGCCATTAACCTAGTCTAGCTTGCTCTAGTATGTTTAAAAACCCGATCGAACAAAAATTCCAAAAACCGTATTTTTCTTCACATCAGTTTCTGTCGAAATTTTTTGGAGTCCAAAAATTTTTCTGGTTGTTGCAGAATGATGTACAGAGAATCCTAAGAACACTGAAAAAATTTGGTAACCTAATCCTTCCGTACGACCGCGGAACCGCGGCCTTAACCCCTCTTTGGCCGCGGTTCCGCCGCAGGAAGTTGGAATCACTTCACCATATTTTTACAGTGGGCTTGTAGGCTGAAAGTAAGGGTTTTGGTATATTTTGTTTGGGCCCAGATTTTCTGTAAGTGCTACAGTAATGCTTTGGGGCCCACTTGGTATATTTTGTTCGATTGGATATTTTAAACTTGCTAGTTCACAGTATTTACATTATATCTGCGACCGTGAATGTCACTTGATCGGTAAATCCTGTCTAACTGCTATAGCCCGGTTAGACGGATTTGCGAACGTGACTTTCACGTTGATGTTCTGTGTTTATGCTGTGATGTTGCGGATCGGTCGTGGGGATAGCCTGGTTGCAGTGGTAGTACAGTTTTGTTGTATTATGTACATTTGATATTGCGGGGCGAGCGTCCGACATGTGGACTGCCGTCACTGCCTGTTTGTATTATTGTTTTGGGGCACGACCAGGTTGCGGTCGATCTACCCGTTGTATGTATATTTTACTTTCTGTACTAGGATTACCCCGTGGAGGGGTGCACGGATAGCCGGGTTCTAGAGGGCAACGGGCCCGCATCTCATGGCATTGAGACGGAGGGGGCTTCACTCTAGGATTGGCGGGCTATTCGCCGCACTCGTAGGGGGTATAGGCTGACCCAGGAGGGGTGCCCAAGTTACCGGATTCCATGAAGTGCTGGGTGGTCCATTCACGTTGCTGAAGGGGGCTGCCTCGCTTCAGGTTTTGGCGGGTGACTTGCCGCACCCGTAGGGGTCCAGGATTACATTGCACAGGCTATCCACACGACCAGGGGAACGTCGGGTTTCAGCAGCGGCTCTATGAAACCCGGGGATCCCAGATATCTGTATTGTTCTGTGATGCTGTATATTTCTGTGATGTTGCATTTTATCACGCCTTGAGCGAAATATAATATATTGGTATATATATTAGTAGATGTTGTATATGTTTTACATCCGCGCTAGTCCAGTCCCCGCTCTGTCGTTAGTTAGCTAACCTAACGGGTAATGACGGGACCCAGTGGCGAATGCGGATGGCATATACATACATCAGTATATTTTCGTTCTTTGTGGTGTGATCAATTGATGGGACTGCGTTGATTTGGATCAATGCAAGCTAAACAAACCTACTCTGATGTTGTTAGAACATTTTTCAAAAAGCTGTTATTGCAAAGGCGTTCTCTTTTGTTTTGCATCGTGGTATTCAGTTGGAATATCCTGCTCCTCAGTCGACGAGGCAAGGGCCGAGATCCCTTCACCGGGAGTGATCCCTTGGACAAAAGTTTGCGTCAGGGCAATAACTTCACTATAGCCGATTACTTTTGCTTTGCATCGTGGTATTCAGTTGGAATATCCCGCACCTCATTCTACGGGGAAAGAGCCGAGATCCCTTCACCGGGAGTGACCTCTTTAGCAAAGGTTTTCGTCACTATATTTTTATAAAAAGTTATGCAGTTCCTTCAACGATATCAAGTTCATTACATTAAAGGTTTTTCGCCAAAAACCAGTCGTAGCCCTCCGTCATTTCTTACGGGTATTATTTAGTATTCGTGCTGCGTTTGTTGACCTAGTCAAGACGCAGTGTTCGGTGGCTAAGTGGTACTTGTTTGTTGCATAAATGGGATTGGTTAGGACAGTCGTGCGGCCTTGTTGACCTAGTCAAGGGCACGTACGGGTGGGTTTAATGCAATCCAGAATAATGACGGGTTGAACTTGACTGGCGGTTTATGGTTTGTTGACCTAGTCAAGGTCATAAACCGCTTGGGGTAAAAATCACATCGGGAGTTTCAAAAGAACTGAAACTTGCCAGGCATGCGCATACCTTCTGGAGTGTGGTGACGTGAGTGGATTCCGTCACGTTATCATGCGATGATAGTTGGATCCCGATTCCCACTGATGAGTTGGTTTACTCCTCGGGTCATCCCGACTAATTCTTCTTTTAGGTTTGGAGAAGAATTTGAGGTTACAGTGGGAGGTTTCCTGATTAGATAAAGTGATAACCATTTTGATCTAGGTTAGAGTGCACGCTGAGTGTTTCTTTTCTCTCTCTCTTTGGCAGCGACCATTGACCCGACCCTAGACTATGACTCAGTGACCAAGTTGACCGAACCTTCTTAACACTGGCTTTTGGATTGTCAGAATCGCTAACCTCATTGCCACTCCTACTTTTACTCTTTTCTCCAGGACACCCCGTATTACTACGAACGTCCACTTCCATTGGACAAAACCATCGTATGGTTATATACGAACTCGAAGGAATTCGAGAATGGTTTCCGGTTCTGGAGAAAACGAATAGGACTATTCAGTTGTCTTTTCCTTTCACCTTCTCTCAGGTCGTGAGTACTCCTTGGTTTAGGAGATAGTACACCTATTACGCAAATTGGATAGTCTTCTTCCAAACCTTAGGCTGGTGTCGAACGGCGGGGAATGAAGAAAACCAATTAGCGTAACGATGGTGTACAGAAGGTATTAAGTTAAGACAAAGTAAGGGATTAGTAAGAGGGCAAAGTAAATTGCGACTGCTATTCACGACCAAACCAAGTATTTCTTCGCCAATCCTAAATCACCTTTGTATTTCTCCAGGACACTCCGTATCACTACGAAGATCCACAGTTTATTTGGATAATCCATCGTATGGTTATATACGAACTCGAAAGGAACTTGTTCCAGTTCGGGGATGGATCCTGGTTCAGGAGAAATAGGAATAAGGTTCATTCGGTTCTCTTTTATCTTCACCTTCTCTCGCATTGCGAGTGCTCCTAGGATTAGGACAGTACACCCATTATGCTTATTGGATAGTCTTCTTCCAAACCATAGGCTGGTGCCGAACGGTAGGGAAGGAAGAAAACCATTTGGCCTAAAGGGGTGTACAGAAGGTAATGACTAAAGACATTTAAAGGGATTTGGAGAGATGGCAAAGAATTATACGGTTACAGTTGTGAATCTGGATAATGGAAGAGGCATTACTAGGAATACCAGGATAACCCATCGAATCATTTCAATGTTTCAGTTCACTGTGTACTGTTAAAAGAAAACTGATTTCCCGATTAGACACTTGCTCCAGGGTATGTATTTACCAGGTATGATTCTCATATCTGTATGGTTTTACAGATGATGAGTGGGAGTAAGTTATTGGGAATTAGGTGATCATCCTCATTATATCGGAATTCGTTGTAATTGGTGATATTTGAAGAAGTCACCTGGGTTGTTTGCCGGACGGCAAATATTTGGTTTTGAATATCCGTTGTTATGCACCAATTTTAAATTGATATATCTGTACGTCTATTTTCATAGAGTGAGATATACCTTTTTGAAATTATGTCTATGACAATTACCTATATCAGTGGATGGTTAGGTAAGGAGCATTGAACAGCGGTGTAATTCTTCATAACCATAAGTACAGTTTTCAACCTACGACACACAGTGAATGAGTTATCAGACTCAAGGGACTTGTACAGAGTATTGTATGTTGTTCAGCGTTCATCAGGACAGAGGGGTTGGTCCTCGTACTATATTCGGTTTACTTATGACTTCTCTAGTTTTTAGACAGCTGTTTCGTGGAAACACAGGGTCCGAATTTTGAGAAGTTATAGGTATTTGAATAAAGTAGAGAACCAAGTATTGCAAGTTTCGGGATTCTTCAAAGTGATCGAAGATGTAGATACTTGTGAATGGTATTCAGTTGATAGTAATGATTAAGAGAACTAGCTTCTCTTTCAGGTTGCTCATAATTGGAAGTATTCCTAAGTTGAGTGACGCTGATCGGCCTTTTTCCATTTTAGTTGACATGCACTGGAGACAGCTGCATGATTTGAATCTGGTTCCAATTAAATCAGTGCCTCTGTTTCTGTATTGGATATAGAACAGTTCATATCTTGACATTGTTAAGGTACGGGGAGTTGTCCAGCTTATGCTTAAAACCAGACTCTGGATAACTCAAGGCACGTTTCTGTAATGGCTGTTTGTGGGTTGACCCGGGCTATGATGAGGGTTGACTTTCTACCATCTGGAAGATCAATAGTGATATTGTTCTTGACTCGCCACATTTTTAAAAGAAATGGATTTTTCAGAAAACAGTAGTGTGAGTATGGTAGAACTGGAAGCGATTCCAGAACCGCAAACGATTACTGAAGATTTGATAAGAACCTGAAGATTCGATAAGAACCTGAAGATTCAATCTGGTTTGACATTCCATTAGCCACTCCACAGATATAATGGGTAACCTCAGGCACTCGATAGGTACTTCGGTATGCTCAAGGACGGTGGCAGGGAGGTTCTTGTTTGCCCAGACTTGCCATTGCTGTTGTTCCAGACTGTGAAACCCGGCATGAGGATGAGTATAGCGTCATTCTAAACTGGCTTTAGAAGTGTACGTCTATATGACTCTGCCAGAGGGTTGTCGTAGTCAGTGGGAGCAGCGGAAGCATTGGTGGACAGTTGGCTTATGTCTATTTACAGACTGAAGCAGATATAGCTGAGATAGATCATCTATTTCTGATGTGAAGTCATAGGTTTGACTTCATCAGAATAGGGGATGGATCTGCTAAGGAGGTAGTAGAGTGTAATGTCCTGGTATTTGGATGACATACACAGAGTAGGAAGTGATATTCCTATACTACGATCGGTTATACTTTGGTTGTCACACAGTGGTTTCTCCACATAGGACTTGGATATTATATCAGACATTCTGGTTACTAGATCTATAGATCTAGATTTGGGTGGTTTTCCAATCTGGGTACTTAGACAGCATTCTATGAGTATTTAGAATGAACGACTCCTGGCACGGTAGTATACCTGCAGGTAATGGAGTCACCCTCTCTAAAGGTGTCTTACAGACTAAAGGGGAGAGGGATACGCATGATTGACAGATCACTTGCTTAGGCAATTGAGTCAATCATGAGATGTCAAGTACCACACCAGATGTTGTTCTTGTAGTAGGTGAAATAAGTTGATATTGATCCAATCCTGGAGAAACAGTCGGAAGCAGTTTTAGAACATAAGTTGATGTTCTAGGGATATGATAGCAGCTTTCTCTTTCGGGAGACAGTTATCATTCCAGCCTTCCAAGGTGACATGGACGACAAGGAGGTTGTCAGAGTTATAGTTTCTTCTTCTGACGAGGGGCAGTATTTTGGACAGGTGGTCCAAGGCAATACTGAGGGAGGCATGACGCTGGATACTGATTAAGTTCAGTTATCGATACAGTCTAAGAAGTTTGGATTTGGAGTTCATTTATGAGCTAGGTCCCATCAGATATCCAGACATACTCTAAGACAGGTATTGCTCATTTCGGGAGATGGTTTTCTCTGCGAACTTGAGATATAGAGAGACATAGAAAGAAACATCACAGCGGATCCACTCACTGAGGCTATTCCTCGAACGCAATACTTTCGCAAACGAGCTTTGTGAGACTGACTAGTAGAGGAGTTGGGTGTTCGGTATCACACGGGCTGTGAGTATGCGACATCGCAATAATTAGCCTTGAGTGCAAGTGGGAGATTGTTGGAGATAGTGCCCTCAGAGTCAATTATTGGATCACAAGCACGTGATTGCAATGATTGAGGGAGGACCTATCCCGGTAGGACAGTCTTACTCGAGATGATAGTATGCTATCTGGTTTACCTTTATCATCGTGTACTGCTTCAGGTGACCTTACAGGTCGCTATTACACGCTGATAGAGCCCCTAGGATTCTTGCTTGACTGCCAGCAGTATGAGGGCGATCATATACGTGAGAGCTAGTAGTCTATAAGCACATCCTTAAAAGGTCCCTGGTCGTGGGAGTTTCGAGACAGGGCATCGATTCTCCAGAGTAGACTAGTGTATACAGTCGAGACCCCGACGAGGGGCGGTGGCCGGTCTTACAAGCCACTGGTGTCAGTTGGTTCACCTAAGATGTATACAGGTGCTCATTGGGTTATGAGTACACCGGACAGGACTCGCCGGGAATATGCTAGTTGGTCTTATACTTGACGTCAGATAGCAGTTCCCTGGTGACATGTGTACAGGTTAGTTCATCGACCTGAGATCGTCATTTGTCTCGTGTGAGTTCCCACTGTACTTTGATTACTACCCTACCACGGCTCAAAGGAGTCGTGCAAACAGGTTTTAGTTGGGTACAGTCCCGAGCCACATGGAGGCAGTGAGCGGATCTGCAGGGGTTCGTCTCTCCCGGTATTGGGGGTGAGGTCGCGCTGTGTCTAGGAGAGCCATTACACAAAGCCCTCGGCCGAGGCAGGAGATTTACTGGTAGGTATTCCAGTAGTATCTCAGGGTGTTCTGGGCTACACTCCGACACGACTTGTACCGCTTTTGGGGGTCTGACTTTTACCAACCCCCTAGGCCCGCCATGCGATACTCATAGACGAACGGACCGGACTGTACGGATATTGTCACCGACAGGCTCAGTAGGGTGTCAGGATGAGTTCGCTCATCGACGTCCCTTTTGGTCAATAGCTGGTGGCCCGTCACGTATTGGTTTATACCTCTGACGTGCTAGTGGTTAAATCCACAGTCATAGTATTGACGAGTCTTTAGAGTCCACCACACTTACAGTTACTCAAGCTTTCGGGCGAAACGCTGTAGAGGCCGTATGGAGATATGGCAGGGTCCGATCAGATACGTACGGTATTGCACAGATCACGATCGGACGGTTTGTACTAGAGGCCGTATAGATATATGGCAAGGTTCGATCAGATACGTGTGGTATTGCACGGATCATGATCGAACGGATATTACTAGCCGGCTTTGGTTTAAGCCGGATCCTAGTTTAGTACAGTATAGATTTTGTCTCTGTGCATTTGTGTTCAGTGGGAATACAAATGCGGGCATGTATTTGCAGTAGCGGGGTTTTCCTGTAATTTATTACGGGACCAGTTTTCTGGAGTTGCCAGTTTGCATTCCGTTCCGGCCGGTTTTCCTTTGTTCTTTCTCGGCCGAACTTTTCCGATGGAGGGGGGTTATTTGCAAGTTTGCAAATAACATTTTGTGGAGGGTTTATTTGTGAGATGAGAGATTATGATGGCTTCATGATTTGACTAGTATCATGAGAACCTTTTTCTTTCTTATCCTTTGCTTTAATGAGATAAGAATGGATTAGAGTTGATTTGGTCTTTGATGTGAGATTTGCTTTTGGGGTGTGGTCACCCATTCTCTTTTCCTACACTCACCTTCCTTCTTGTTTTAAGATTGCCTTCGTCACATTTCCAACTTGGGGGGGCCGGCCACTTCTTTAGTGGGAGAGAGAGAGAGGTTCATTTTGTATGAGGGAAATTATTCACCTCTCATTTTTCTCTTGCTACACAATTTCTAGCTCTTTTCAATGTTCTTCATCCCTCCATCACCATGGCAACTACTACCCCAAATGAGACAAGCATTTCTACACTACAATCTACAGCAAACCTTGGGCACGTCGACTAGCCAGCTTCGTGCCCGAGTTGCCTCGGTATTGAGGTGGGAGCCCGTAAAAGATGCAGACGATGTGGTGCCCTTTCGGCAAGGAGGCGACGACCGGAGTTTCCGCGGGAGATCGGGATGACGACGAGAAGACCGGAGGACTAAGTTCAGTCGGTATACTTCTCTACCCTTCTCTTGTTTGCTAGTATAGGTTAATGGTTACGATCCCGGTTTATTGTCCGCGGTAGCGCCAGTTTAAAAGTTAAGAAAATTTTTGATTCAGCATTTTGGCCTCGGATAGACGGCCGGGGCGCTGCCGTGGCGCAACACGTGGGAGCACGTGATGGCATCAAAAAGTGGGGCCAGATCCCCTTTATTTTGTTCTGCAAACAAGTGTTAAACACTTTTAATTTTCATAGCCATCAAGTGTGGGCACGTGATGTATAATCATGCCCTGATTTATTAGAACATTTATTAGGGGTCACGTGGTAACACGTGAGAGCGCCCAGAATTGTTTCTGCCTTTGCTTTTGTTCCATATATAATGAGGGTCACGTGGGAACACATGAGGCATTGCCTCAAAGCTTTCCTCTTCTCATTTTTGGGGGATCTGTTCAGGGGTCACGTGGGGCACGTGACCTTTGTCTTTTCATGCACAGAGATCTTTCAAGTCTCCTTATCTTTAAGAATTAAATTCTTATTTAGGGTAAAACCCTAATTTTTGTTTTGGAGGAATTAAATTCCTATTGTGAAAGAATTAAATTCTTATTTAGGGTAAAACCCTAATTTTTGTTTCAAAGGAATTAAATTCCTATAATTTTGTGAGAATTGAATTCTCAAAACTTAATTCCTCCTCTATGTTTTGGATCTGCTTGGCAGGATCTCAACCCGATGAGAATTAAATTCTCAATTCATGAGGAGATGTGCACTTTGCAGATCCTCCACCAGAAAAAGAACTAAGTTCTTTTCTTTATGTAAGAGTTAAACTCTTTTGAGAATTAAATTCTCTTTTGAAGCCTCTTTTTTCATACCTAGGGTTTTTCTTTTGCCCAGAATTAAATTCTCCCATCTTTTCTTTATTTTTTTCTCTTGAGAATTAAATTCTCCTCCCTCTGTTTCTTCTCCCAAAAAAAAGTGAATCCCCCCTCTCTTCTATTCTTGGCTCCTATTTATAGGAGAAGGAAGAGAATCAATTTGTTTAGCAAATCTCTCATTAAGAGATTTGATTTGTATGTCGAGAGATTTGATTTGCATTCATCATTAATCTGGGCCTTTAGATTGTTAAGTGAATTTTATTCACCATTGGATTTTAAATCCAAAGATATCCATTTGTTATCTCGGTCAGATTTAGGGGGGAAATCTTTCCAAGTCCAAGATTTTTCCATAAATTGGTGATATTTAATCACCCTTAGATCTTTAATCCAACGGTCCCCATAATCCTTTTCCATTTGAAAAGATTTGGAAGCTTTTAGAATTTAATTCTATTAACTGTAAGGCTTTCGAAGCCAGTCACGTGCTGACACGTGACCCTTGGTCACGTGTGAGCACGTGACCCCCAAATTGGTTCCTTTAACAGCCGCTTGTTTATGTTGTTGTTTTACCCATCATGTGTCAACACGTGACCATTGGTCACGTGTAAGCACGTGATACCTCGTTGAGGTATTTTCTGACTTTTAGAATTAAATTCTATTCATTATTTTAGAGGCTTTAAAAGCTCATCACGTGTCTGCACATGACCCATGGTCACGTGTGAGCACGTGATGCCCCATTGGGGTCTTTTCCGAGTTTTTATTATATCTTTTAACTCCTCCAGCGGGTTCTTAAAGGTCTATCACATGTGGACACGTGATGCCTCATAACTTTTGATCCCGGATGAATTACGAGGCCCATAATATATCAAATCGAAGGGTTTTTCGAGCCTCTTTCGATACCATTAGAATTTATCTGTTTCTTATTCGGGAGTTTGTCAAAAAACAGCCCGGAAGATATTGGTTCCTATTTCCTTAAGCATATCGCTGCCATTTGATACCTTGGACTCTTTTGCGCAGAAATTTTTTGGCGGGAACAAATGCCCCCCACTACTTTTCCCACGTAAGTATATACGTGGGTGAAGTAGTGCAGAGTAATGCATGGCGTATGACCAGTTTCGGATTGGTATATAACTTTCAGGATCTTGATCTGAGAAGATAACGAGCGGACACAAGCGTCGTCATTTATCATTGACTCAAATCTTGACTCTTAAGAGATATAGTTCCAAACCCTTAACTCCATTAGCCGCACCCTTTTATCTCTTTATGTCTTACTCTGGCGTGGAGTAGTTTATACGCTTATGAGTAAGTTCTCCATTTCAGTGGCATGTAGCTTTGGCAAGTGTGGCTCATAGATGGTCCATCTTGACCTCTTTGCAGGGCAGTGATGGCTTAGAAGATAGGGTTAGGATCTGCCACCTAAGACTTTTCAACTTTATGAGCCGTGAGGGTCTCATAAAGACTTTTCTCCCTACGGATCGAGAGGATCTCGTAGGTGTATTTTCTCCTTAGGAGTCGTGAGGATTCCTAAGTGTGTTTCTCTTATAAGTCGTAAGGATCTTGTAAGAGAATTTTTCCCTCTTACGAGTCGAGAGGACCCGTAAGCGGTTGTTCCCCTTCTTATCGAAATTCGACTTCGGAGAGTGAAACCCGTGGATAGTATGCAAGAGACCATTTTGGGCCGACTTGCAGGATCCCAGTGCTTAGGAAACAGGTTTTTTAATCTCTACTGCCTAAGGCTTTATCTCACGAGTCGAGACGAATCGAGAAGTTCTCGCAAAGACATCAATTTCCTCACAAGTCGAAACGAATCGAGCAGATCTCGCAAGAATATCCTAACGTCACAGTTGACCTCTGATCTTTACGACAGAAGTCCGTTAGGGTCTATGGTACTTAGGGTTTTGGCCGTCGTACCGTCGCATGAGCTGATGTATTCCTCGATAGGCAATCGTGCTGTTTGAGTAGCCCTGTGACTGCCGTGTCTGATCCCTTCGGGGGCTGGACAAGACGTCTTCAAGCAATCCTCCTTGGCAGTTTGACCGTCGGAAGAGCAAGCGCTAGGAATTTGGCATGCCGCTTTTTACTTGAGGTTAGGCTCATTTTGGAGAGCCCCGATGAGTCATAACCACTCCGCGCTGGTGTGGGATGATCTCCGATAGTCTTTCAGGCTTTATATAACTTGCCGTTAAGACCCTGAAGCTAGGAATTGGGCCTTTGCTTCGTTTGCTGGCATTGCGTCCTCTGTATCGAGACGAATGTCGTGGTTGTCTCTAGGTTGCTGATGAACCGTCGAGATTTGGAACTAGGGATTTTGCCGTGGCTCCTTTTGGTGATGTTGCGTCTGCTGTATTGAGACGAACGTCGAGGTGGTGACCACTCCATGTGGGATGATCTCCGGTGGTCTTTCAGGCTTTATATGACTTGCCGTTAAGACCCTGAATCTACGAATTTGGCCTTCGCTTCATTTGCTGGCATCGCGTCCTCTGTATCGAGACGAATGTCGCGGTTGTCTCTAGGTTGCTGGTGAACCGTCGAGGTTTGGAACCAGGGATTTTGCCGTGACTCCTTTTGGTGATGTTGTGTCTGCTGTGTCGAGACGAACGTCGAGGTGGTGACCACTCCGTGCTGGTGCGAGATGATCTCCAATTGTCTTTGAGGCTTTATATGACTTGCCGTCAAGACCCTGAAGCTAGGAATTTGGCCTTCGCTTCATTTGCTGGCATCGCGTCCTCTGTATCGAGACGAATGTCACGGTGGTGATCACTCCATATTGGTGTGAGGACCAGGATCTCTGATTGTCTTTCCGGTTTTATATGGCTTACCGTTAAGACCCTGAAGCTAGGAATTTGGCCTTTGCTTCGTTTGCTGGCATCGCGTCCTCTGTATCGAGACAAATGTCATGGTTGTCTCTGGGTTGCTGGTCAACCGTCGAGGTCTGGAACCAGGGATTTTGCCGTGACTCCTTTCGGTGATGTTGCGTCTGCTGTGTCGAGACGAACGTCGAGGTGGTGATCACTCCATGTTGGTATGGGATGATCTCTGATTGTCTTTCCGATTTTATATGACTTACCGTTAAGACCCTGGAGCTAGGAATTTGGCCTTCGCTTCGTTTTCTTTGGTGTGTCCGGATCCTATTGGAGGAAGGACGCTGTAGTGACATTTCGTCTGCTGTATCGAGACGAATGTCGTGGTGGTGACCACTCCATGTGGGATGATCTCTGTTTGTCTTTCCGGTTTTATATGACTTACCGTCAAGACGTTGAAGCTAGGAATTTGGCCTTCGCTTCGTTTGCTTTGTCGCTTCCGAATCCTGCTGGGGGAAGAACGCTGGGGTGACATTTCATCTGCTGTATCGAGACGAACGTCGAGGTGGTGACCACTTCGCGCTGGTGTGGGATGATCTCCGATTGTCTTTCAGGCTTTATATGACTTGCCGTCAAGACCCTGAAGCTAGGAATTTGGCCTTCGCTTCATTTGCTGGTATCGCGTCTGCTGTATCGAGACGAATGTTGCGGTGGTGATCACTCCATGTTGGTGTGAGGACCAGGATCCGCTCTGGATGTTTCCCACGGGGTCAAAGAGTGACGTTATCCGCATTCCACGTGACCAGGAATTTTGCTCTAGATGCTTCACACGGGTTCACTGCCGTGTTAGGCGAGGACTAGGCTCCGCTCTGGATGCGTCGCACGGGTTCACTGCCGTGCTCTGCGAGGACCAGGATCCGCTCTAGACGTTTTCCACGGGGTCAAAGAGTGACGTTATCCGCGTTCCACGTGACCTGGAATTTTGCACTAGATGCTTCACACGGGTTCACTACCGCGTTAGGCGAGGACTAGGCTCTGCTCTGGATGCTTCGCACGGGTTCACTGCCGTGTTCTGCGAGGACCAGGATCCGCTCTGGATGTTTTCCACGGGGTCAAAGAGTGACGTTATCCGTGTTCCACGTGACCAGGAATTTTGCTCTAGATGCTTCACACGGGTTCACTGCCGCGTTAGGCGAGGACTAGGCTCCGCTCTGGATGCTTCACACGGGTTCACTGCCGTGTTCTGCGAGGACCAGGATCCGCTCTGGACATTTTCCACGGGGTCAAATAATGACGTTATCCGTGTTCCACGTGACCAGGAATTTTGTACTAGATGCTTCATATGGGTTCACTGTCGCGCTCGGCGAGGACTAGGCTCCGCTCTGGATGCTTCACACGGGTTCACTGCCGTGCTCTGCGAGGACCAGGATCCTCTCTGGATGTTTTCCACGGGGTCAAAGAGTGACGTTATCCGCGTTCCACATAACCAGGAATTTTGCACTAGATGCTTTACACGGGTTCACTGCCGTGCTCGGCGAGGACTAGGTTCC
The DNA here is from genome assembly GCA_030015575.1 of Agapanthus africanus. Classification (NCBI taxonomy): domain Eukaryota; kingdom Viridiplantae; phylum Streptophyta; class Magnoliopsida; order Asparagales; family Amaryllidaceae; genus Agapanthus; species Agapanthus africanus. Next base: position 694,157,189 of record CM057342.1, on the reverse strand, counting down.
GCTCTGGATGCTTCACACGGGTTCACTGCCGTGCTCTGCGAGGACCAGGATCCGCTCTGGACGTTTTCCACGGGGTCAAAGAGTGACGTTATCCGCGTTCCACATAACCAGGAATTTTGCACTAGATGCTTCACACGGGTTCACTGCTGTGCTCAGCGAGGACTAGGCTCCGCTCTGGATGCTTCACATGGGTTCACTGCCGTGCTCTGCGAGGACCAGGATCCGCTCTGGACGTTTTCCACAGGGTCAAAGAGTGACGTTATCCGCGTTCCACGTAACCAGGAATTTTGTTGATTATATCCGCATTTCACGGAGTTGGGATTTGACTCTCTGTGGGAGTACATCGTCGAGTCATGGAACTGGGAGTTGCTGCTGTTCCGCTTTGCTTGATGATGTGTCCACTGTGATGAGACGAGTGTTGAGATGATGTCTAGGTTATTTGTGGCCCGTCGAGATTTGGCTTCTTCTTCTAATGAAACCTGGGGAGGAGGAGTGCGACTCCTTCTTTGTTTGTGCCCCTGGATTGTATACAGGGATTGATGTAGCATCACCTGTATGGCAAAAAGTTTCATTCTTTCATCATTTTTTTATTCTTTCCGCGATGCTCTATCATTTCAGCTTTTTATATCGCGAAAATCGCGATTGCCCAATCATTTCGGCTATTTTTCGCGGTGCCCAATCATTTCGACTATTTATTTTATTTTTACTCGCTGCTTTTTATTGCGAGTTGCCCAATCATTTCGGCTATTTTTCATGCATACATTTTTTTTACTTGCTGATTTTTATTGCAAGTTGCCCCATCATTTCGGCTATTTCGTATGCACGTATGGCTTGCTGTTTTTTTTTATCGCGAGTGTAGAACTTGGAATCTGGTGCCAATCTCGGCATCAGCATCGCTGCGACTGGAATATTGCCAGGAGCGAATCATCATTTGCCATGAAAGGACTTGGAATTTGATACCGGTTTAGGCATCAGCATCACTGTAGCTGGGATATTGCCAGGAGCGAATCATCATTTGCCTCTGTCGATGTTGAACAAAGGTGGCTTATTAAACAGGGTTAAGGGTCCTGTCGGCTAAGGCTTTTGACTTCATGAGCCGTAAGGGTCTCACAAAGGTATTTCTCCCTACAAATCGTGAGGATCTTGTAGGTGTGTTTTCTCCTTGGGAATCGTGAGGATTCCTAAGTGCATGTTCTCTTGTAAGTCGTAAGGATCTTACAAAAGGGTTTTCTCCTTATAAGTCGAGAGGACTTACAAGTGTTGTTTGCTGTACAAGCATATCCCTAGTCACGGATAGGACTTTGTTAGGGAAATATTTATTCGTGCCCGTGGATTGTATACAAGGGTCAATATGAGCCGCTTTTAGGGCAATATCGAAAGTTGTGGGGGTTGCTTAAGCACAGGTTTAGGTCTCTGAAACTTAAGACTTTCAAATCTTATGAGCCGTGAAGGTCCCATAAGAGAGTTCTCCTTACGAGTCGTGAGGATCTCACAAGTGTATTTTCTCCTTAGGAATCGTGAGGATCCCTAAGTGTGTTGCTCCCTTGTGAGTCGTAAGGATCTCACGCAGGTGGTTTCTCCTTATAAGGTCGAGAGGACCCTGTAAGTGTCTTTTAACGAGGTTGCGCCCTTTCGGGTTTTCACAAACACTCGCCGGTAGCCCTGCTGTTTTTACTCACGGAGCCCTTTCGGGTTTTCATCCGTGCCCATTTTGCTTGTGGACATACCGTTTTTTTTATTCTTTTTTTTATTGTCTTTTTTTTCTTTTTTTTTAAACGAGGTCGCGCCCTTTCGGGTTTTCACGAACACTCGCCGGTAACCCTGCTGTTTTTACTCACGGAGCCCTTTCAGGTTTTCATTCGTGCCCATTTTGCTTATGGACATACCGTTTTTTTTACCTCGTCAGCCTAAGGATGCTGCGGTAGTAGTTTTAGGGACGTTTCGGTCCGTCGTTAGTTTAAGGATGTTTCGGTCCACAGCCAGTTTTAGGACATAGTGGTCCATCGTTAGTTTAATGACGTTTCGGTCTATCGTTGCCATATTTGAGGCGGATTCTTAGTTCCCGGACTTTTTGGTCCAGGAGGCCTTCCCTATTAACGAGCATGATGCCCCCGGCATATCCACCTTTTTCGAAGCATGTTGTTGTGGCGGGTTTACTTTCCACTTTTCGGGTAGCGAGAACTTGCCCTGTTGGTATTGGTCTTCAACCCAGTTTTTGAAGACGTAGCAATTGTCGAATGGGTGACCCATTAATCTGTGGTAGGGACAATAGTTAGGATTGATAACGTCACCTGGTTGCAATGGACGTTTTGGATCTGGCAGAGTGATAAGCCCGCTGCGCACTGCTAGCTCGAACAATCTCTTTGTTTTGTCTTTGGGAAACGAGTAAGGATGTTTCAACTTCTCATTGATGTATCGCGGCTTGTTGTTTTGACGACAAAACGGTCTCGGGTTACTCGGCTGTTGTTGAGTGTTGGCAACAAAGGCCATTTTTTCGTTTTCCTTTCTCATTTCGTTTGCTCCGTCGTTTGCGGTCCGAGATTCTTTCCGGGTAGCGTGAGATTGTACCGCTGAATGTTCTCGCAACTCTCCAATTCTTTTGTTTTAGAAATGAATTCCTTGAAGAGAGGGTTGAGGGCGGCTTCTTCGTCAGAATCGCTTCTAAAGGTGAGAACTCGTGATCCCTCGGGCTCGTCCCTATGACAATTGCCAGCAACTCTTTTATGCTCATCTGTCGTATTTTTTCGCTGTCTATGAGCTTCTCGCTTTATTCTATTGACGTGTTGTCTATGAGCGACATATCCTTGCCACCAACACTTAAAGGAGTTGCAGTCTTCAGTAGGATGTGCGATCCTCTGATGATATAAGCAGAAGTTAGGGTGTACGTCCGTTTCATCAAAATGTATACCACCAGGAGAATTTTCTCTGAAAGAGGGCGGCCTCATTCCCATTGATATGGCTTTGGCGAATCATTTCCTTGTCTTGATCCTGCTTTCATTTGCGGTGGATGTACTTTGATCTGGTGGGAGTGTTTTGACCCTTCTGTCCAGTCGCCGGCGTTTGGCTTTCTCGAATATGGCCATCTCGCGTTCTCGATCAGCTTTGCTCTTAAGACAGGCTTCGTTCAGGAATGCGTCAATCATTTCGTCTGATGGTCCTAGAAGTTCTGGCTCAGGATCTGCCCCCAGTTTCTCTGTGTAAGGAGCTACTTCGTCATCTATCAATGAGTGAGAGATCACATGACAACTTGCTACATAGTCCTCAGATTCATCTGATGAGTCTTCTCCATCGTTTTCGTCCTCGAGGACGTGGCTGAGGAACTCTTGGAGCGTGATTGGAATCCGCGCCTTCTGGTTATACTCTTCCAGCACGTCAATCTGTGTCTGCAAATCCGTGCGCTTGTCGCCGGGCTTCACGGGCTTCTTGGATTTCTTCTTGTTTTTCTTTGAAGGTTTGACGGCTGGGTGTGAGTGCTGGGGCCTTCACCATCGATCTTTAGAGATGGGCACGGCTTCAGCATCCCTTCGATGATCTGGGGTTCCAGTGGATTTTTCCACCTGATTGCCGGGCATATTTGGAGATCCTTCAGCATTCTTTTAGTTTTGGTTGAAAGAGCAACCTCCCACGGGGCTTCTTCAACAAAAGAACAAGTTGCCCCCGGCGTGTCCATTTTCTTTGGAGTGTGCGGCTGTGGCGGGTTCACCTTCCAGTTTTCAGATAACGCGAACTTGCCCTGTTTGTACTGATTCTCGATCCATTTCTTAAATTAGAAGCAATCTTCGATTGGATGGCTTACCGCTTGGTGGTAAGGGCAGTAATTTGGATCGTTGACATCACCTGGCTGCAGAGGACATTTTGGATTCGGAAAATTTATGAGTCTGTTGCGCACTGCCAGCTCGAACAGTCTCCTTGTTTTATTTTGAGGAAACGAGTAAGGACGTCCTAGTCTCTCCTCGAGGGATGGGCGTGGATGCACGTTGTTTTGGCGGACAACCGGCTTTAAGTTGCTCGGCCGTTGCTGAGTATTGGCAACGAAGGTTGCCTTTCCTTTCCCCTTTTCATTCCAAGGCTCTGTCTTTGAAGAAGAAGGCCTATGACCCATCTGGTCCATTTGGGCCAGCTTGTCAATCAAGGCCTGAAAGGTGGTCGGCTTGAAGAACATCATGAACTGGGAGATGGCCGCTTGAGGGTCAAGAGTGCCCACGAACATGCCTACCGCAGGTGCTTCTTCGATGCGTTGTTCGCATTTCGACCATAGGTTCCGCCATCGTGTTGCATATTGAACCCACGTTTTGCCTGGCCTTATCCTGGCATTGACCAGTGCTGTTATCGGAGTGTGTTCACTAGCACTCACGAATCTTTGTGTAAACAGTAGCTCCATCTCCGCAAATGTTTTGACAGAGTCGTTGGGTAGCTCCGAATACCATTCAAAGGCCGTTTCTGCTAAGCTGCCGACGAATTGGCGAACCAAGAGTTTATCATCACCGCCAGTGTTACCGCATAAGGCTCTGAATTGAGCGACATGCTGGTGCAGATTCCCTGTCCCTTTATATACGCGGAACTTAGGGATCGTATACCCGGCGGGTAACTAATTTGGTCATACCAGCCCGGGTAGGGTCGTCCGGTTCTAGCAATTTGCCCAGCCGCTTCATTTGCCTGGTGAGCTCGTATTTGCTGAGCTATATGGTCATCCAGTGCAGCCTTGGAAATGGTTTCTACCTTGGCTGCTGAAAGAGCCGGAGGAGGATTGGATGTCTCTCCTTTGTCATCTTCAAGAACAATCGGAGGATCTTCAGCAGGAGGATCTTGCTGGATCATTATCCCTACCATATCTTGGAAGAGAAGCACCATTTGTTTTATGTTAGCCGCTTGCTCTGCGGCTTCTTTGTCCTTCTTTTCGAGGACTCTGCGTAGGTAGTCAGCATCAGTTTCTTGTTCGTGCCGCTTAACTGATGATGCCTCCGAGCTTTCTTTTGGCCCGGTAAGTGCGGCCATTGCAATCATCATCTCCTGAAGCTTCTGTTGCTGCTCCTGGGTTTTCATCACGGATCGGGTGAGCGGTCGGTGACCCATCGAAGCACGGCTTTCCTCCTTTCCAGAAGCCATGTATACGGTGTGCATCACCAAGCCCCCAGACTTGGGGCGTTTGGGCTTAGCGTCTTTATGGTCTGCCACGTTTATTAGGACTTTCTCTGGCCTCCTTCTTTTCTGAGTGGTTGACGTTGAGGGGGCCGCTGTCGTGAGCACCCAAGTAGTCGTCATCTTTTGTGGCTTAACAGGACGGTTTTCTTCCTACCGGACCTTCAGCTTCTTCTGCTGGCAGGAGAAATTTCGATCAATCACCGAGTCTTGGACTTGGCGCCAGACCTTGTAGATTTTATAAGACAGCCGCTGAGAGGACTGTTCTAGCTTCTTCTCTGGAGTATTCTCTACAAGTGAAGGAGTTCGTTTCAACATTGCAGTAGGAGAATTTTTGCGCACCGTGTTCAGCAATTCAAAGCTGTTCCCGGTTAAAACAGCAGTATCGATCCCCACCGTTAGAGCTGGAGGAGTAAATCCAGAGGGGGAATTGCCCCCGGCCTTCCTCACTCGGAGCTAGTGGCGATGTCGAGCATGTCGTGCTGAGGGAGTTGTTTCAGTTATAGGGGTGACCTCCTCATGCCCCCTGTGTTGGTGAGAATCTGCTGGTACCAGCCTTTTAAAGACCGACGTCCGTTGAACGGGGACGGCCAACCTGTCAGAAGCGGACTTCCGAGCAGGGGAAGCAACCGTGGTGATTTTTCCTGAAACTGGAGTAGGGAAAGCTATCCGCTTCGGGATAACGCCTTCTGGTATTGCAGGCTTGTAGACGTCCTGGCCCAGTCTGTTGAAAACTGAGGTATTAGAGTTGGGTGACCCGTTAAGAGGGGCCACGGCAGTGGTGAGCCGATCAAAGACCGACTTCTTTGGGGCTTCTTGCAACATCATTGTGGCATTGAAGCTCAACGGTGGGAGCATGGTCCCGAAGAATAATCCAGTGGTGGCCTGAGTTACCTGCTCCACTGGCATCTTGAAAAGGGAGGCCGCTTGGGGCCCATAAGTCACTCCTCCAGTAAGGACCGAGCGAGAGTTGCAGTTGCACTCAGTGCAGTTTGAAGCCATTGATCTTATGTTTTCTGCACGGAGCAAGACACCAAATCTTAGTACCTGGAATACACAGGCAACCACAGTAAACCGTGATTCATTCGCGAACACGACACACGAAATGTGGAGTGGAAAGAGGAAAAGGTCCCACCGGGCGTGCCAGAATCTGTTCCCTTCCGAACGGCGGCCGAGACACGGGACAGTCTTGCCTGAGATTCGGGACAGATGCTAATTGGTGCTATCCGTCCACCTCTCCGAAGATGCTAAGTTGATTTATGGCACCGTACATCGAAGGTTTGAACGGATGCGGCCGATGTAGCAGACTTCGTCAGATTCCCCCTCATTTGAGGGGTTTTTGATTGTGGGGACGCTCTTCCCTGCAGGCGCAAGCCCCTGCAGTTAATTACGCTACCGCATCGCGGTAACAACTTTCTACTTCTCCAGCTGGTCACTTCGTGTCGTGGGTGTTTGTTTTGTTTTTGGTTGCCCGTGGATTGTATACGGAGACTATTTATTTCGTCGCCCGTAGGGCGTGAATTAGTCCAAATCCATATTTTCTTAGATTTGGGTTTGGGGTTTTGGTTTGAGGATGCGTTAGCCATGTTTGAGGCTAAGATCAACTCAAACGTTTGTTAAGGATACGTTAGTCTGATTTGAGACTAAGATCAACTTAACGGGATCGTTTAGATCCGACAAAAAAGTATTTAGGGGCTCTATTGTTCCAGTTTAGGGACATAGTGGTCCATTGAATGTATGGCCGTCGGGACCTGTCACCTCTCTGACGACGTTGAAGGATTACAACGACAAATGTCAGAGGAGTTCAGAGATGTACCCTTGAACCAAAGTTGATTAGGGGATTTATAGTCCGATTTGGGACTAAAGTCTGTTTGAAAGTTTTATTTAAGGACACGTTAGCCATATTTGAGGCTAAGATCAACTTAAATGGTTGTTAAGGATATGTTAATCCAGTTTGGGACTAAGATCAACTTAACGGGATCGTTTAGATCCGACAAAAGAGCGTTTGGGCTCTATTGTTCCAGTTTAGGGACATAGTGGTCCATTGCCAGTTTAGGGACATGGTGGTCCAATACCAGTTTAAGGACATAGTGGTCCATTAGGTAGTTTAAGGACGCACAAGTCCGTGGGTTTAAGGACCCCACAGACCGTATTTTAGTTTAAGGACGCATAAGTCCGTGGGTTTAAGGACCCCACAGTCCGTCTTGATGTGTGGTCGTCGGGACCCATCACCTCTCTGAAGACGTTGAAAGATTACAACGGCAAATATCAGAGGAGTTCAGAGATGTACCCTTGAACCAAAGTTGGTTGAGAGATCTATAGTCCAATTTGGGACTAAAGTCTGTTTGAAGGTTTGTTTTAAGGACAAGTTAGCCATATTTGAGGCTAAGATCAACTTAAACGTTTGTTAAGGATACGTTAGTCCAATTTGAGACTAAGATCATCTTAACGGGATTGTTTTGATCCGACAAAAGAGCGTTTGGGCTCTATTGTTCCAGTTTAGGGACATGGTGGTCCATTGCCAGTTTAGGGACATGGTGGTCCATCTCCAGTTTAGGGACATGGTGGTCCAATACCAGTTTGAGGACGTAGTGGTCCATTGGTAGTTTAAGGACATTGCGGTCCATTGGTAGTTTAAGGACACATAAATCCATGGGTTTAAGGACTCCACAGTCCATATGGGTGTGTATAAGGACGCATAAGTCCGCGGGTTTAAGGACCCCACAGTCCGTATCTTGGTTTAAGGACGCATAAGTCCTTGAGTTTAAGGACCCCACAGTCCGTGTTGATGTATGGTTGTCGGGACCCGTTACCTCTCTGAAGACGTTGAAGGATTACAACGACAAATATCAGAGGAGTTCCGAGATGTACCCTTGAACCACTGAGTTGGTTGAAAGAGCAGATGTGCTCAGTTCAAGATGATTTGAGGACTTATGGCCAGTTTGGGCTAAGTCCAATTATGTTTGAAATATTGGCCCTCTGTTGGCTCATTGAAAGAGAGGCTTTGCCTTTAGAAACTTAGCTAATTGGGCTAAAGCTAGTGTTAAACACTAAAGACCAACAGTGTTGAACACTGGGAATAAGATTAGCAAATTAGTGTTAAACACTAAAAGATAATCAGTGCTAGCAACAGGGCTTTCAAATTAGTGTTAACACAAAAGCAAATCAGTGTTAAACATTGGTAGCAGAGATTTCAAACTAGTGTTAAACACTAAAGCAAATCAGTGTTAAACACCGGGAACAGAGTTTTCCAATTAGTGTTAATCACTAAAGAAATCAGTGTTAAACACTGCAAATAGAGTTTTTCCAAATTAGTGTTAAACACTAAGAAAATCAGTGTTAAACACTGCAAATAGAGTTTTCCAATTAGTGTTAAACACTAAGGAGGGAGGGGTCACGTGCGGACACGTGAGAGCGCCCTGATTTCCCTTATTTTATTCTGCAGGTAAGTGTTTAACACTTTTAATTTCCTGGCCATCACGTTTGGGCACGTGATAGGCATCCATCCATTCGATATTAAAGGGATTCGTTAGGGGTCACGTGGGGTCACGTGAGGGCGCCCTAAATGTGGAGCCAGATCTCCTTTTGTTTTATCCTCAAATTTGCGAATAAGTGTTAAACACTTTTCATCTTTATTTTAGAGCATCACGTGTTGGCACGTGATGGGGATTTATGCATCGATAATTACAACACTTGCTGAGGGGTCACATGGGGACACGTGAGAGCGCCCAAAATGCGGAGCCAGATCTTCTTTGTTTTATCCTCAAATCTGCGAATAAGTGTTAAACACTTTTCCTTTTTATTTCGAGCATCACGTGTTGACACGTGATGGGGATTTATGCGCTGACTGTTAGAACGTTTGCTAAGGGGTCACGTGGTAAACACGTGAGAGCGCCCAAAGCCTTCATTTCCATTGATTTTTCTTTCTGTGTTTTGGGAGTCACGTGGGAGCACGTGATGGCATCAAAAAGTGGGGCCAGATCCCCTTTATTTTGTTCTGCAAACAAGTGTTAAACACTTTTAATTTTCATAGCCATCACGTGTAGGCACGTGATGTATAATCATGCCCTGATTTATTAGAACATTTATTAGGGGTCACGTGGTAACACGTGAGAGCGCCCAGAATTGTTTCTGCCTTTGCTTTTGTTCCATATATAATGAGGGTCACGTAGGAACACGTGAGGCATTGCCTCAAAGCTTTCCTCTTCTCATTTTTGGGGGATCTGTTCAGGGGTCACGTGGGGCACGTGACCTTTGTCTTTTCATGCACAGAGATCTTTCAAGTCTCCTTATCTTTAAGAATTAAATTCTTATTTAGGGTAAAACCCTAATTTTTGTTTTGGAGGAATTAAATTCCTATTGTGAAAGAATTAAATTCTTATTTAGGGTAAAACCCTAATTTTTGTTTCAAAGGAATTAAATTCCTATAATTTTGTGAGAATTGAATTCTCAAAACTTAATTCCTCCTCTATGTTTTGGATCTGCATGGCAGGATCTCAACCCGATGAGAATTAAATTCTCAATTCATGGGGAGATGTGCACTTTGCAGATTCTCCACCAGAAAAAGAACTAAGTTCTTTTCTTTATGTAAGAGTTAAACTCTTTTGAGAATTAAATTCTCTTTTGAAGCCTCTTTTTTCTTACCAAGGGTTTTTCTTTTGCCCAGAATTAAATTCTCCCATCTTTTCTTTTTTTTTTTCTCTTGAGAATTATATTCTCCTCCCTCTATTTCTTCTCCTAAAAAAAAGTGGATCCCCCCTCTCTTCTATTCTTGGCTCCTATTTATAGGAGAAGGAAGAGAATCAATTTGTTTAGCAAATCTCTCATGAAGAGATTTGATTTGTATGTCGACAGATTTGATTTGCATTCATCATTAATCTGGGCCTTTAGATTGTTAAGTGAATTTTATTCACCATTGGATTTTAAATCCAAAGATATCCATTTGTTATCTCGGTCAGATTTAAGGGGGAAATCTTCCCAAGTCCAAGATTTTTCCATAAATTGGTGATATTTAATCATCCTTGGATCTTTAATCCAACGGTCCCCATAATCCTTTTCCATTTGAAAAGATTTGGAAGCTTTTAGAATTTAATTCTATTAACTGTAAGGCTTTCGAAGCCAGTCACGTGCTGACACGTGACCCTTGGTCACGTGTGAGCACGTGACCCCCAAATTGGTTCCTTTAACAGCCGCTTGTTTATGTTGTTGTTTTACCCATCACGTGTCAACACGTGACCATTGGTCACGTGTAAGCACGTGATACCACGTTGAGGTATTTTCTGACTTTTAGAATTAAATTCTATTCATTATTTTAGAGGCTTTAAAAGCCCATCACGTGTCTGCATATGACCCATGGTCACGTGTGAGCACGTGATGCCCCATTGGGGTCTTTTCCGAGTTTTTATTATATCTTTTAACTCCTCCAGCGGGTTCTTAAAGGTCTATCACGTGTGGACACGTGATGCCTCATAACTTTTGATCCCGGATGAATTACGAGGCACATAATATATCAAATCGAAGGGGTTTTTCGAGCCGCTTTCGATAACATCAGAATTTATCTGTTTCTTATTCGGGAGTTTGTCAAAAAACAGCCCGGAAGATTTTGGTTCGCATTTCCTTAAGCATATCGCTGCCATTTGATACCTTGGACTCTTTTGCGCAGAAATTTTTTGGTGGGAACAGTTCACTAATGAACTTCTTCATCCAGACCGCCTCTTTTGCAGCATCGTTCGCAACAATGTATTCAGCCTCCATCGTCGAGTCTACAACAGTATCTTGTTTGGAGCTCTTCCAACACACCTCCCCTCCATTGAGGGTAAACATAAAACCCGAGACAGACTTGTTGTCATCCTTGTCACTCTGGAAGCTTGAATCGGTAAAAGACTCGACCTTTAGATCTCCATTACCGTAAACCAAGAACATTTCCTTAGTCCTTCTCAGGTATTTGAGAATGTTCTTTACTGCTGTCTAGTGGTTCTCACCTGGGTTCGACTGATACCGGCTCACCACGCTTAGCGCATAAACTACATCTGGCCTTGTACATAGTATCGTATACATTATAGATCTTACCACCGAAGCGTAGGGTATAGTGCTCATGCGAATCCTTTCTTCGTCAGACTTGGGAGATATCTCCTTAGAGAGGGTGATTCTGTGCAATGCGGGTATGTTACCGTGTTTGGAATCTTCCATACTAAATCTCTTTAGTGTGGTCTCTATGTACCTGGACTGTGAGAGTCTAAGTAATCTCTTGGATCTATCTCTGTAGATCTTAATCCCCAGAATGTACGAAGCATCTCCTAGGTCTTTCATGGAGAACCTTTATGATAAGAATAACTTGACTGATTATAGCATAGGAATGTCATTTCCTATCAAAAGAATGTCATCCACCTACAAGACTAGAAACACGACAGTTCGTCCTACAATCTTCTTATAAATACAAGGCTCATCCTCGTTCTTGATGAAGTCAAATTCCTTGACTCTTTCATCAAAACAGATATTCCAGCTCCGCGATACCTGCTTCAATCCATAAATGGATTTGAGCAACTTGCACACCTTCACGCTGCTCCCACTATCTACAAAACCTTCTAGCTGACGCACTCTTCCAAACTACCGTTTAGAAAACCCGTTTTTACGTCCATCTGCCAGATCTCATAGTCATGGAAGGCAGCAATGGCAAGTAGGATCCGAATGGATTTGAGCATAGCCACTGGAGAAAAAGTTTCGTCATAGTCCACTCCTGGTCTTTGACGAAAACCTTTTGCAACGAGTCTAGCCTTATAGGTTTCAACCTGCCCATCTACACCAAGTTTCCTTTTGTAGATCCATTTGCATCCAACAGGTTTTACCCTAGGTGGAGCAATTTCCAAGGTCCACACTTTATTGGTGTACATGGACTCCATTTCGGATCGCATAGCATACAGCCATTTATCAGAGTCCCTACTGATAATGGCCTACCTGAAACTAGTAAGATCATCTTCTTCCAAGATGTAATCCTCTCGATCCCCGTCTATGAGAAAACCGTAGTATCTCTCGGGCGGATAAGAAATCCTACCAGATCTGCGGAGTGGCTGAGGTTCGTCGGGTATAACTGAATCTAGCAGTTCCACCAAATCTTCAGTTATAGTTTGTGTTTCTGGTATTTCATCCAGTTCTACCGTGCTGCCACCAATATTTTTAACAAGAAATTATTTTTCCAAAAATGTGGCATTCCTAGAAATAATAATCTTTTGTTCCTCTGCATGGTAGAATAGATACCTATTAGAATCCTTTGGGTATCCCACAAACTTACACAAAACTGATCGTGGCTCAAGTTTGTCTGGGTTCTACTTTTTGACATAAGCAGGGCAACCCTAAATCTTAACACGTTTAAGATACAAACTCTTACCACTCCATGTTTCATACGGTGTTTTAGGCATGGATTTGGATGGAACTTGATTCAAAAGATGTGCCGTTGTTTGAAGTGCATATCCCCAGAATGAAAGAGGCAACTCGGCACTACTCATCATGGAGTGAACCATATCCAATAGGGTACGATTCCTCCGCTCCGATACACCGTTGTTCTGTGGTATATACGGAGGAGTAAGTTGAGAGGGAATTCCATTCTCTTTTAAGTATTCTAGAAATTCCGTGCTTAAGTACTCTCCTCCTCTATCAGATCGGAGGATCTTAATACTTTTGCCAGTCTGGTTTTCTACTTCGTTTATGTATTCTTTGAATTTCACAAAAGCTTCAAATTTGTGTTTCAAAAGATATACATATCCGAACCTAGAGAGATCGCCAGTGAATGTGATGAAGTACAAGAACCCACCCCTTGCATGTATAGACATTGGACCACATACATCACTGTATATGAGTCCCAAGAGCTCTGCTGCTCTTTCTCCGTGTCCGGTGAACGGAGATTTGGTCATCTTTCCTTTGAGACAAGATTGAAAAGTTTCATAAGATGAAAATTCGAACGTATCCAAAAGTCCATTTTTATGCAACTTACTCAGTCTTTTCTCTCTGATATGACCAAGTCTACAATGCCACAAGTAGTATTCGTTCATATCTGAACTCTTCCTCTTGTGTGTGTTTTGTATACTGAGAACTGTGTTTTGATTAAGAACATAGATACCATTACACAATGTACCTTCTGCAACCATTACCTGATTAAGGTAAATGTTTATGATGTTTCTATCAAGAACGAACTTATATCCATCTTTATCAAGTAAAGAAACTGATATGTTGTTGCAAACCATAGAAGGTACATAGTAGCAATTGTTCAAAATCATAGTATTGCCATTTGACAATGCTAGGTGATATTCACCGACGGCAACGGCATCAATTTGTGCTCCATTCCCTACTCTGAGAGACATATCACCTGGTCCAACTATCCTACTTTTCCTCAGTCCCTGCAATAAATTACAGATGTAAGATCCTGATCCGGTATCTAGTACCCAAGAGGTAGGGCTGACCGAAAAACAGTTTTCAATAACAAGAACACCTGAAGAAGACACAATAGTATGTTTCTTCTTCGATGGGGTCATTAAGGAATTCAAACAATTCTCTTTCCCTTTCTCACACTCATGACTGTTGTCATAAGTTAGAGCTGAACTGACGTTCCCCAGCCCCGAATAAGAATTCGGATCGGTCAATCGATACATTTTATAATCTTGATTAGGGCGTGAAATGGTTGCTATATGGAGAGAGAGAAAAGAAACACTCAGCGTGCGTTCTTGCAAGATTAGATTGGTTATTAATTTATCTAATCAGGTTGGCTCCCACTATTTCCTCGAATTCTTCTTCAAACCTTAAAAGAATAATTAGTTAGGATTAATTGCACGTCACAATACTTGCTTAACCTTTTGGCTAGGCTGGTGCCGGTACTTCGAGGGAGGTTTTCCAACGCTTTCGCGAAGTTCATTAATTATATAATCTCTTTTCCCTGGAGGCGTTGCCCCGCTAACACCGTTCTAGACACCTACTGGGTTTATAGTATTAATTGTTAAGTGGAATAATTTCCTAGGAGCAATCCTACTCATCAGTGGGATCGGGATTCAACTATCATTGCATGATAAACTAGATAGAAGCCATTCTAGTCACCACACTCCAGAAGGTATGCAGCACTAGCAAGTTTCCTGTATATTTGAAACTCTTGATGTGGTTTTTGCCCCTAGGATCCAAATGACCTTGACACAGTCAACAAATCAAAGAGTCCTAGTCAAGTTTAACCCGTCATTATCATGATTGCATTAAACCCACCCGCATAACCCTTGACACAGCCAACAAGGTTATACGACTGTCCTAACCAATCGCATTGTATGCTACAGATAAGCAATACTCAGCTACCGTTCACTGCGCCTTGACACGGTCAACAAACGCAGCACGAATACTAAGTATAACTTATAAGAAATGAAGGAGGGTTACGGCTGGGTTTTTGGCAAAAAACCAGTTAACATAATGAACTTGATATCGTTGAAGGAACCTGAGTAGTTTTGAAAAGGAGTGGTTTAAGCTCCGCTTTTGAAAACTTGTGTTTTTGAAAACAGTATAGACTTTTGCTCAAGAGGTCACTCCCCGCGAAGGGATCTCGGCTCTTGCCTCCTGGAATGAGGTGCCGGATATTCATGATCGAATACCACTATGCAAAGCGAAAGAATATAACTATAGTTTTTCGAAATTTGTTCCAACAACATCTTTTAGGTTTTCTTATCTTGCATTAAACAAAATTAATGCGGTCCCATCATTTAATCCTATCACACCACAAAAAGAACGAAAATACAATATATGTATATACCATCCACATTCGCCACGGGGCCCCGTCATCACCCGTTAGGTTACTTAACTAACGACAGAGCGGGGGCTGGATTAGTGCGGGTGCAAAACATATACAACATCTACTAGTGTATATATAAATATATATAACATTCGTCCGAGGCATGATAATAAGAAACATCACAGAATCACAACCAACAATACAGAATAGTGGATAATCTTGGAGCCCCGAGTTTCATTTGAGCCGCAAATAAAACCCGACGTTCCCGGTCGTGTGAATAGCCAGTGCAATGAAAACCTGGACCCCTACGAGCGCGGCAAGTTACCCGCTAATCCCAGAAGTGTGGCAACCCCCTTCAACAAGGTGAATGGGCCACCCAGTGTTAGTTATATGTATGCCCTAGAGGCCATTACTGTACATTGGATGTATATTGTAGTGGATGCTGGGACATATATAGGGAGGACTTTCTTGCTCGACATGATAGTATGCTATCTGGTTGCTCTTTACCTTAACGTGTACATTGATTGTCTCTCTGATACATGTTGGTAAAGCCCTTAGGATGTGTACTTGACTATCTGGACTATGATGCGGATCATACTAGTGGGGACATGGTAGTCCATAAGTACATCCTTCAAGGTCCCTAGTCGTGGGTGTATCGAGAAAGGGCATCAATATACCAGAGTAGACTAGCGTATACCTTCTCGACCCATACAGATGGGCGATGGATGATCCCATATCCATTGGTGTTTGACATCAGAGATGATATACGGGTGCTCAGTAGAGACAGTGTACACTAGACGGACTCGCCGAGAACTCCCAGATGGTATTATACCTCACGTCAGATGGCAGTTCTCTGGTGACACTGGTACAGAGTAGTCTGTTGACCCGAGATCGTCATAGAGTCTTGTGTGGTTCCCACTGTGCTTTGATTTCCACCTTACCACGTCCAAGAGGGCGTGCAAAATGGTGGTTTTTAGGTACAGTCCCGAATCAAATGGAGGCAATGAGCGATAGGAGGGGATTCGTCTCTCCCGGTATAAGGAGTTGATGTTGTGCTGTGTTCGATTGGCTATAGCCGGAAATCCCTGGCCAGGGTTGCTGAGATTTACTGGTAAGTGTTACCAGTAGTTTCTCAAACTGTTATAGACCTCATATCGACACGACTTATCGAGCTATTGGGGTCTGACGTTTACCACCCCTAGGCGAGATATGCGACATATCAGACGATCAGACCGGACTGTACGGTAAGTGTTACTGGTTGGATTCACAGGAGTGTGAGAGGGCTTGCTCATCGATCTTCTGATCGCTCAATACCCGGGTGGCCGTTACGTTTAGCAGACCGCTTGCGGCTTGTGGGTGTTTGATATGATCATCACCTGCTGCCGGCGTATTGACGAGTCTTTAGAGTCCTACACAGAGCTTTCCTGGCTCAAGCGAAACGAAATAGGAGCACATATGAGATATGTGCGGGACCGAGAATAATGCGTGTATGTGATATCGTATTTCATTCTCGCGATGAATGTGTCGAATGGTTGTATTCGATATAACCTAGTTATCGAATCAAGGATTGATTCAATAAATCGATACATTGTATACTAGTCGGTTGTGTGCGACATGACCGGATCATTAAATCAAGTGTTGATTTAATGATTTAATGCATAATTATATATTTGATATATTACTTTGCATTAACTGGTATTGGTTCACTTTAAATGGATTTTCTCACTTGAAGTTCACAAGTTGTATATATGATATACTTTTGTGCACTTGATTGTATCATGTTTGATGATACATGCTTACTTGAGTTTGTGTAAAGTTTAAACCTTGGTTAAGTAAATGGTTAGGGTATTGTTTAATTTATTTATTCATTTATTGATTTGTTTATTTCATTTTGGCAAAAGGAAAATGGTGGCTAATTTTTTTTCTTTGTTGAAGCTTCATGAAGCTTTGAAAAAGTCCACCATTTTTGTTTC
The DNA here is from genome assembly GCA_030015575.1 of Agapanthus africanus. Taxonomy (NCBI): domain Eukaryota; kingdom Viridiplantae; phylum Streptophyta; class Magnoliopsida; order Asparagales; family Amaryllidaceae; genus Agapanthus; species Agapanthus africanus. Next base: position 694,140,323 of record CM057342.1, on the reverse strand, counting down.
ATGCCTAACCTAACCATTCACCTGACTATAGTTTGCTCTCTACACATAACCATGGTTGGTTTATGATAAGTATTCTATTATTTTCTATTTTTGATATAACTTATCATATTATCATCTTCATCTTCTTCTTCTTCTTCAAGAATGAAACTATGCCACCATCAATGGCAACTTGAGAATATGAGTGAGAAATCCAATTCTAAAGTGAACCCACTTCCTATTTCTTCATCCTCTACCTCTTGCCAAGTAGTAGAGTGTGTTTTCTTCACAAGTTTCATGACTTGGTGAAGTTAGAGCTTGATATAGTGATGCCTCGACGTAGATCATCTTCGGCATCGACGTCGGCGACCTAGCCCGTCCATTTCTCCGATGAAGCCGATGCTAGAGTCTTGGATTCGATTTATACAGCGGAGAGGACTTCATCGCGGAGCTATGGAGGTGGAGGACCGGATCTACAAAGGTTGTATTTCCGTTCTTTTAGTTAAGTTGTTAACTAGTTGCATCTTTCGCCTAAATTTCTAGTTAACGATCCGTATTAGGGTTTCTCGGCACCCGTAAAATTTGAAATTGGCATGGTTGATGCCTTGTGAGACCTCTTGAGAGTGCCTAGGAACCCTACAGTGGTATCAGAGCCTAGCTAGAGCCTTAGGGGACGCGTAGACGGAGTTAGAAGTCCGATCGAACCGAAACCCTAATTCAAAACATGCTCTCTGGACTTTTTTCAAAAACAGGGATTTTTGAGTATTAAAAATATGCAGAAAAATCAGCAGGAGATTCTAAGAATTACTGTGAAGCCCGTACTCCTAAGTCCACCAAAGCGCGGCGGAACCGCGGCATTAGCATGCTAATGCGGCGGTTCCCCGGCCATTTAGTCTCTTCATGCATTGAATTTTGCACAGTAACTCCTACTTTGCAGTGCTGGTTTTCCTGGGAATTTTTAATATTTATTCAAGAGTTGAATTTTCTGGGGTTGTTTTGGGGATTCGATGATTCGATCGGATTATCAAATTTTGTCTGTGCGGTTTTCCGGAAAATTTTAGAATATGTTAAAAAAGTTCGACCGGATATAAATACCCAACTTTTCCCTTGCCGGAAAATATCCAAGTGTTGGATTTTTCTGTGGTTTAAGGACGTTCTGAGTAGTGCAAGTAATGCGATGGTCCCTCTAGAAGACAACAAACCTTAACTCGATTATGTGACCGTTTTGAATTGCCCTTTGAACCTTCGGGTTTGGGGCAGTACGGCGTGCCACATGTGAGGCGTTGGCTTGACCCTTCTACGGCTGGACCGTTGGTACTAAGGCATGAACTGGATGTTTTTAAACTTGTTTCATGTGTTGATCTGTTTCGGGAAAACTTGGGTGTTCGATTGTTCGATCGGAAAGTTTAACATTTTCTAATTATCTGGAATGTGATACAATAATTGGAATTCATAAAAAGGTTATGAGATAACTGAATGAATGTTATAAACATAGCACTTTAGTCTCACTTGATCGGTTGCTACGGAATTTTGATGTGATCAAAAGTCCGTCGCAATCACGTAGCGTACGCGGATACTCGCCGGGTAAACTTAATAGACGGCCTCACTCCATAGCCCCGACCAAGTGACTATAGGAGAACCCCGTCGCCGAAAGCATCCGTCCGGGTGCTCGTGGTAACGGTGTTCCGCCTTGGTGCACTTCGTCGACGGTATCGGGGGTGCGACCGTCTACTAAAGTTTGCGACGAGCATTCGATCAAAATGTCGGGAATCTTGTTGAATTGCCCGACTTGATATTGAAAAGAGTTTTCGATAAATGAGACTAAAATGCGGGGTTTATAATTGTTAGGCATGTGATGTCTAAGGAATTCATTGATTAGGCATGCGATGTCTAAAGAGGTTGCGGATTCCAACTGTTGTAGTTTTACACTTTCTTTTCTGTGACCGTAAGTGTAATATGTGATATCGCTGGTTTCGTTGCTATATGTCAACGACAATTGGGATGCGCATATTTACTTACGTTGATGACATGTGATGTTTGTAAGCCCGCGGGGGCGCCCCGGCCGTCGATCCGACGCCGGAAACGCGGAAAACAAAAACTTTGCGAACTTTGCAAAACGGCACCGCCGCGGACTTTTCACCCGGATCGGGCCATTAACCTAGCTAGCTAGCAAAAAGAAAAGAGTAGAGATGCTATACCAAACGATCCGTGTCCTTCGGTCTTCGTCTCCATTCCGATCTCCCGCGGAATCTCCGTCACCTCCTCGCTCGTCGGAAAGGGCACCACGTAGCCGGAATCTTTTACGGGCTCCCGCCTCTTGACCGAGGCAACTCGGGCGCGAAGTTGGCTAGCCGACGCGTCCAAGACTTGCTATAGAAATAGTGTAGAAGGTTATCTCTTTGGGGTTTCTTGAAGTTGCCATGATGGAGGAATTTTAGCACAAGGATTTTTCATGGATGCTTGCAAGAAAAATCAATTGGAGCATGCAAGAAATGAGCTCGGCCAAAGCAAGAAAAACTTCACTGGAAATTTTGAATGAAGCATTCTCTCTCATGCTGAGAAAAGAATGAGCCTAATATAAATTGTGCTCACCAAAAAAAAAGATGTGTGAATTGCACACACACACACACAGGATGGCCCACTAAAAAAAAAACATGAAGGAAATACCCACACAATTAAACATCTCTCTCTCACTGCAGGAACAGTGGCCGGCCCCAATAGAAAACAAGTGGGGAAAAAGATAATGGAATAAATTAATCAAAACAAAGAGAACAAAATCAATAAAAAGGGTCACAACCAAATCAATCTCAAACCCTTTCACTAACCATCACCATAAATGCAATGAGATGGACAAGAATGGAATATCATGATGAGGCTAGTCTCATCAAAAAGCAACATATGCAAGGAAGCCCCTCACAACAAAGTTAATTGCAAACTTGCAATTAACCCCCTCCAACGAAAAGTCCGGCCGAGAAGGAAAAAGAGAAAACCGGCCGGAACGGAATACAAACTGGCAACCCCAGAAAACCGATCCCGTAATAAATTACAGGAAAACCCCGCTACTGCAAATACATGCCCGCATTTGTATTCCCACTGAACACAAATGCAAAGAGACAAAACTACACTATCTAAAACTAGAATCCGGCTTAAGCCAAAGCCGGCTAGAAAAAAAACCCGTCCGATCACAATCCGTGCAATACCGCACGTGTCTGATCGAACCCTGCCATATCTCCATACGGCCTCTACAGCGTTTCGCCCGAAACTTGAGTAACTGTCTGTGTGGTGGACTCTAAAGACTCGTCAATACTGTGGCTGTGGATTTAACCACTAGCACGTCAGAGGTATAAGCCAATACGTGACGGGCCACCAGGTATTGACCAAAAGGGACGTCGATGAGCGAACTCATCCTGACACCCTACTGAGCCTGTCAGTGACAATATCCGTACAGTCCGGTCCGTTCGTCTATGAGCATCGCATGGCGGGCCTAGGGGGTTGGTAAAAGTCAGACCCCCAAAAGCGGTACAAGTCGTGTCGGAGTGTAGCCCAGAACACCCTGAGATACTACTGGAATACCTACCAGCAAATCTCCTGCCTTGGCCAAGGACTTTTCATGTTCTGGCTCTCCTAGACACAGCACGACCTCACCCCCAATACCGGGAGAGACGAACCCCTGCAGATCCGCTCACTGCCTCCATGTGGCTCGGGACTGTACCCAACTAAAACCTGTTTGCACGACTCCTTTGAGCCGTGGTAGGGTAGTAATCAAAGCACAGTGGGAACTCACACGAGACAAATGACGGTCTCAGGTCGATGAACTAACCTGTACACATGTCACCAGGGAACTGCTATCTGACGTCTGGTATATCCCAACTAGCAGGTTCCCGGCGAGTCCTGTCCGGTGTACTCATAACCCAATGAGCACCTGTATACATCTTAGGTGAACCAACTGACACCAGCGGCTTGTGAGACCGGCCACCGCCCCTCGTCGGGGTCTCGACTGTATACACTAGTCTACTCTGGAGTATCAATGCCCTGTCTCGAAACTCCCTCGACTAGGGACCATTTAAGGATGTGCTTATAGACCCCAGCTCCCACTTATATGATCGCCCTCATACTGCTGGTGGTCAAGCAAGAATCCAAGGGGCTTTATCAACGTGTAATAGCGACTCGAAAGGTCACCTAAAGCAGTACACGATGATAAAGATAAACCAGATAGCATACTATCATCTCGAGTAAGACTGTCCTACCGGGATAGGTCCTCCCCTCAATCATTGCAATCATGTGCCTGTGATCCAATAATTGACTCTGAGGGCACTATCTCCAACAATCTCCCACTTGCACTCGAGGCTAATTATTGCGATGTCGCATACTCACAGCCCGTGTGATACCGAACACCCAACTCCTCTACTAGTCAGTCTCACAAAGCTCGTTTGCGAAACTATTGCGTTCGAGGAATAGCCTCAGTGAGTGGATCCGCCTTGATGTTTCTTTCTATGTCTCTCTATATCTCATGTTCGCAGAGAAAACTATCTCCCGAAATGAGCAATACCTGTCTTAGAATGTCTGGATGTCTGATGGGACCTAGCTCATAAATGAACTCCAAATCCAAACTTCTTAGACTGTATCGTCAACTGAACTTAATCAGTATCCTGCGCCATGCCTTCCCTCAGTATCCACCTGGACCACCTGTCCAAAATACTGCCCCTCGTCGGAGGGAAAACTATAACTCTGACAGCCACTCTGCCATCCAGATCACCTTGGAAGCCTGGAATGATAACCGTCTCCTAAAGGAGGCTGCCGTTATCAATTCCTTAGAACATCCACTTATGTTCTAAAACTGCTTCCGACTGTTTCTCCAGGATTGGATTAATATCAACTTATTGCACCTACTGCAAGAACAACATCTGGTGTGGTACTTGACATCTCATGATTGACTCAGTTGCCTAAGCAAGTGATCTGTCAATCATGCGTATCCCTCTCCCCTTTAGTCTGTAAGACACCTTTAGAGAGGGTGACTCCATTACCTGCAGGTACACTACCGTGCCAGGAGTCGTCCATTCTAAATACTCATAGAATGCGGTCAAAGTACCCAGATTGGGAAACCACCCAAATCTAGATCTAAAATCATAGATCTAGTAACCAGAATGTCTGATATAATATCCAAGTCCTATGTGGAGAAACCACTGTGTGACGACCAAAGTATAACCGATCGTAGTATAGGAATATCACTTCCTACTCTGTGTATGTCATCAAATACCAGGACATCACACCCTACTACCTTCTTAACAGATCCATCCTCTATTCTGATGAAGTCAAACCTATGACTGTCACATCAGAAATAGATGATCTATCTCCGCTATATCTGCTTTAGTCTATAAATAGACATAAGCCTGATGTCCACCAATGCTTCCGCTGCTCCCACTGACTACGACAACCCTCTGGCAGAGTCATATAGGCGTACACTTCTAAAGCTAGTTTAGAATGACGCTATACTCATCCTCCCGCCAGGTCTCGCAGCCTGGAACAACAGCAATGGCAAGTGTGGGTTAACAAGAACCTCCCTGCCACCGTCCTTGAGCATACCGAAGTACCTCTCGGGTGCCTGAGGTTACCCACCATATCTGCGGAGTGGCCAATGGAATGTCAAACCAGATTGAATCTTTAGGTTCTTATCAAATCTTCAGTAATCGTTTGCGGTTCTGGAATCACTTCCAGTTCTACCATACTCCCACTACTGTTTTTCTGAAAAAAAATCCATTTTTGATAAAACTGTGGCGAGTCAAGAACAATATCTCTATTGATCTTCCAGATGGTAGAAAATCAACCCTCGTCATAGCCCGGGTCAACCCACAAACAGCCACTACTGAAACGTGCCTTGAGTTGTCCAGTGTCTGGTTTTAAGCATAAGCCGGACAACTCCCCGTATCTTAACAATGTCAAGATATGAACTGTTCTATATCCAAGAACCAGAGGCACTGATTTAATTGAACCAGATTCAAATCATGCAGCTGTCTCCAGTGCATGTCAAGTAAATGGAAGAGAGGCCGATCAGCGTTACTCAACTTAGGAGTACTTCCAATTATGAGTAACCTGAAAGAGAAGCTAGTTCTCTTAATCATTACTATCAACTGAATACCATTCACAAGTATCTACATCTTCGATCTCCTTGAAGAATCCCGATACTTGCGATACCTGGTTCTCTACTGTATTCTTATACCTATAACTCCTCTAAACTTAGACCCTGTGTTTCTACGAAACACATGTCTAAGAACTAGAGAAGTTAAAAGTAAACAGAATATAGTACGAGGACCAACCCCTCTGTCCTAATGGACACTGGACAATATACAATACTCTGTATAAGTCCCCTGAGTCTGATAACTCATTCACTGTGTGTCGTAGGTCGAAAACTGTACTTATGGTTAAGAAGAATTACACCGTTGTTCAATGCTCCTTACCTAACTATCCACTGATATAGGTAAATGTCATAGACATAATTTCAAAAAGTATATCTCACTCTATAATAATAGACGTACAGATATATCAATTTGAAATTGGTGCACAACAACGGATATTCAAAACCAAATATTTGCCGACCGGCAAACAACCCAGGTGACTTTCTCAAATATCACCGATTACAACGAATCCCGATATAATGAGGATGGTCACCTAATTCCCAATAACTTACTCCCACTCATCGTCTGTAAAACCATACAGATGTGAGAATCCAACCTGGTAAATACATACCCTGGAGTAAGTGTCTAATCGGGAAATCAGTTTCCTTTTAACAGTACACAGTGAAACTGAAACATTGAAATGTTTCGATGGGGTATGCTGGTATTCCTAGTAATGCCTCTTCCATTATCCAGATTCACAACTATAACTGTATAATTCTTTGCCACCTCTCCAAATCCCTTTATATGTCTTTAGTCATTACCTTCTGTACACCCCTTTAGGCCAAATGGTTTTCTTCCTTCCCTACCGTTCGGCACCAGCCTATGGTTTGGAAGAAGACTATCCAATAAGCATAATGGGTGTACTGTCCTAGTCCTAGGAGCACTCGCAATGCGAGAGAAGGTGAGGATAAAAGACAACCGAATGAACTAAATTCATAGGTGATTTAGGATTGACAAAGAAGTATATGGTTAGGTCGTGAATAACAGTCGCAATTTACTTTGCCCTCTTACTAATCCCTTGCTTTGTCCTAACTTAATACCTTCTGTACACCGTTTAGGCTAATTGGTTTTCTTCATTCCCCACCGTTCGGCACCAGCCTAAGGTTTGGAAGAAGACTATCCAATTTGCGTAATAGGTGTACTACTCCTAAACCAAGGAGTACTCGTAACCTGAGAGAAGGTGAAAAGAAAAGACAACTGAATAATCCTATCCGTTTTCTCCAGAACCGGAAACCATCCTCGATGTCCTTCGAGTTCGTATATAACCATACGATGGTTTTGTCCAATGGAAGTGGACGTTCGTAGTAATACGGGGTGTTCCGGAGAAAAGAGTAAAAGTAGGAGTGGCAAAGAGGTCTGCAACTTTGACAATCCAAAAGCCAGTGTTAAGAAGGTTCGGTCAACTTGGTCACTGAGTCATAGTCTAGGGTCGGGTCAATGGTCGCTGCCAGAGAGAGAGAAAAGAAACACTCAGCGTGCACTCTAACCTAGATCAGAATGGTTACCAATTTATCTAATCTGGAAACCTCCCACTGTAACGTCAAATTCTTCCCCAAACCTGAAAGAAGAATTAGCCGGGATAACCCGAGGAGTAAACCAACTCATCAGTGGGAATCGGGATCCAACTCTCATCGCATGATAACGTGACGGAATCCGCTCACGTTATCACACTCCAGAAGGTATGCGCATATCTGGCAAGTTTCAGTACTTTTGAAACTCCCGATGTGGATTTCTGCCCCATGCTCTTATGACCTTGACTTTGGCCAACATATCATAAGTCACATGTCAAGTTCTACCCGTCATTTTCCTGGTTAATTTGAACCCACCCGTACCTACCCTTGACTTTGGCCAAAATGGCAGTACGACTGTCCCAAACCAACGCATCTATCTATGCTGCATATGAATACCCAACAGCTACCAAACACTGTGCCTTGACTTTGGCCAACATACACAGCTTGAATACTATTGACCATCCATATGAAACGACGGAGGGCTACGAATGGTTTCTGGCGAAAACCTTTAACGTAATGAACTCGATATCGTCGAAGGAACTGATAGCTTTTTAGAAAATATAGTGACGAAAACCTTTGCTAAAGAGGTCACTCCCGGTGAAGGGATCTCGGCTCTTTCCCCGTAGAATGAGGTGCAGGATATTCCAACTGAATACCACGATGCAAAGCAAAAGTAATCGGCTATAGTGAAGTTATTGCCCTGACGCAAACTTTTGTCCAAGGGGTCACTCCCGGTGAAGGGATCTCGGCCCTTGCCTCGTCGACTGAGGAGCAGGATATTCCAACTGAATACCACTGTGCAAAACAAAAGTGAACGCCCTTGCAATAACAGCTTTTTGAAAAAAGTGTTCCAACAACATCAGAATAGGTTTGTTTAACTTGCATTGATCCGAATCAATGCAGTCCCATCAATTAATCACACCACAAAGAACGAAAATATACTGATGTACGTATATGCCATCCGCATTCGCCACTGGGTCCCGTCATCACCCGTTAGGTTAGCTTACTAACGACAGAGCGGGGACTGGACTAGCGCGGATGAAAAACATATACAACATCTACTAATATATATATAATATATAATTTTCGCTCAAGGCGTGATAAAAATGCAACACAGAAATGTATAGCAACACAGATCAATACAGATATCTGAGATCCCCGGGTTTCACAGAGCCGCTGAAACCCGACGTTCCCCTGGTCGTGTGGATAGCCTGTGCAATGAAATCCTAGACCCCTACGGGCGCGGCAAGTTACCCGCCAAAACCTGAAGCGAGGCAGCCCCCTTCAGCGCCGTGAATGGACCACCCAGCACTTCACGGAATCCGGTAACTTGGGCACCCCTCCTGGGTCAACCTGTACCCCCTACGAGTGCGGCGAATAGCCCGCCGATCCCAGAGTGAAGCCCCCTCCGTCTCAATGCCATGAGATGCGGGCTTGTTGCCCTCTAGAACCCCGGCTACCCGTGCACCCCTCCGCGGGGTAATCCTAGTACAGAAAGTAAAATATACATACAACGGGTACATCGACCGCAACCAGGTCGTGCCCCAAAATAATAATACAAACTGGCAGTGACGGCAGTCCACATGTCGGACGCTCGCCCCGCAATATCAAATGTACATATAAAACAGAACTGTACTACCACTGCAACCAGGCTATCCCCACGACCGATCCGCAACAACACAGTACAATCACAGAACATCAACGTGAAAGTCACGTTCGCAAATCCGTCTAAAAGGGCTATAGCAGATAGACTGGATTTACCGATCGAGTGACATTCACGGTCGCAGATATAATGTAAAAACTGTGAACTGGCATGTTTAAAATATCCGATCGAACAAATTTATCAAAGTGGGCCCTAAAGAGTACTGTAGCACTTACAGAAAATCTGGGCCCAAAGAAAATATCCCAAAAGCCCTATTTCCTACTCATAAGCTTACTGGGAAAATTTGGTGCCACAATTCCTCTTATCCGCCGCGCAAGCGCGGCCAAACCAGGGTTTTGGCCGCGCTTCCGCGGTGGAACTGAGGAATTGGTGGATAGTATTTTCCCAGATTTCTTATAATTTGTTGTACATGTCTCTGAAACAACCTGAAAAATTTTAGGAGCTCAAAAAATTTTAACAGAGAACACATGTGCACAAAATACGGTTTTTGGGGATTTTCGTTCGATCGAGCACTAAACATACTAGAGCAAGCTAGGTAGGTTAACGGCGTGGCTCTGATACCATTGTAAGCCCGCGGGGGCGCCCCGGCCGTCGATCCGACGCCGGAAACGCGGAAAACAAAAACTTTGCGAACTTTGCAAAACGGCACCGCCGCGGACTTTTCACCCGGATCGGGCCATTAACCTAGCTAGCTAGCAAAAAGAAAAGAGTAGAGATGCTATACCAAACGATCCGTGTCCTTCGGTCTTCGTCTCCATTCCGATCTCCCGTGGAATCTCCGTCACCTCCTCGCTCGTCGGAAAGGGCACCACGTAGCCGGAATCTTTTACGGGCTCCCGCCTCTTGACCGAGGCAACTCGGGCGCGAAGTTGGCTAGCCGACGCGTCCAAGACTTGCTATAGAAATAGTGTAGAAGGTTATCTCTTTGGGGTTTCTTGAAGTTGCCATGATGGAGGAATTTTAGCACAAGGATTTTTCATGGATGCTTGCAAGAAAAATCAATTGGAGCATGCAAGAAATGAGCTCGGCCAAAGCAAGAAAAACTTCACTGGAAATTTTGAATGAAGCATTCTCTCTCATGCTGAGAAAAGAATGAGCCTAATATAAATTGTGCTCACCAAAAAAAAGATGTGTGAATTGCACACACACACACACAGGATGGCCCACTAAAAAAAAAACATGAAGGAAATACCCACACAATTAAACATCTCTCTCTCACTGCAGGAACAGTGGCCGGCCCCAATAGAAAACAAGTGGGGAAAAAGATAATGGAATAAATTAATCAAAACAAAGAGAACAAAATCAATAAAAAGGGTCACAACCAAATCAATCTCAAACCCTTTCACTAACCATCACCATAAATGCAATGAGATGGACAAGAATGGAATATCATGATGAGGCTAGTCTCATCAAAAAGCAACATATGCAAGGAAGCCCCTCACAACAAAGTTAATTGCAAACTTGCAATTAACCCCCTCCAACGAAAAGTCCGGCCGAGAAGGAAAAAGAGAAAACCGGCCGGAACGGAATACAAACTGGCAACCCCAGAAAACCGATCCCGTAATAAATTACAGGAAAACCCCGCTACTGCAAATACATGCCCGCATTTGTATTCCCACTGAACACAAATGCAAAGAGACAAAACTACACTATCTAAAACTAGAATCCGGCTTAAGCCAAAGCCGGCTAGAAAAAAAACCCGTCCGATCACAATCCGTGCAATACCGCACGTGTCTGATCGAACCCTGCCATATCTCCATACGGCCTCTACAGCGTTTCGCCCGAAACTTGAGTAACTGTCTGTGTGGTGGACTCTAAAGACTCGTCAATACTGTGGCTGTGGATTTAACCACTAGCACGTCAGAGGTATAAGCCAATACGTGACGGGCCACCAGGTATTGACCAAAAGGGACGTCGATGAGCGAACTCATCCTGACACCCTACTGAGCCTGTCAGTGACAATATCCGTACAGTCCGGTCCGTTCGTCTATGAGCATCGCATGGCGGGCCTAGGGGGTTGGTAAAAGTCAGACCCCCAAAAGCGGTACAAGTCGTGTCGGAGTGTAGCCCAGAACACCCTGAGATACTACTGGAATACCTACCAGCAAATCTCCTGCCTTGGCCAAGGACTTTTCATGTTCTGGCTCTCCTAGACACAGCACGACCTCACCCCCAATACCGGGAGAGACGAACCCCTGCAGATCCGCTCACTGCCTCCATGTGGCTCGGGACTGTACCCAACTAAAACCTGTTTGCACGACTCCTTTGAGCCGTGGTAGGGTAGTAATCAAAGCACAGTGGGAACTCACACGAGACAAATGACGGTCTCAGGTCGATGAACTAACCTGTACACATGTCACCAGGGAACTGCTATCTGACGTCTGGTATATCCCAACTAGCAGGTTCCCGGCGAGTCCTGTCCGGTGTACTCATAACCCAATGAGCACCTGTATACATTTTAGGTGAACCAACTGACACCAGCGGCTTGTGAGACCGGCCACCGCCCCTCGTCGGGGGTCTCGACTGTATACACTAGTCTACTCTGGAGTATCAATGCCCTGTCTCGAAACTCCCTCGACTAGGGACCATTTAAGGATGTGCTTATAGACCCCAGCTCCCACTTATATGATCGCCCTCATACTGCTGGTGGTCAAGCAAGAATCCAAGGGGCTTTATCAACGTGTAATAGCGACTCGAAAGGTCACCTAAAGCAGTACACGATGATAAAGATAAACCAGATAGCATACTATCATCTCGAGTAAGACTGTCCTACCGGGATAGGTCCTCCCCTCAATCATTGCAATCACGTGCCTGTGATCCAATAATTGACTCTGAGGGCACTATCTCCAACAATGTTATGTGTTGCTGGATATGTTATATTGGATCGTCGTGTTTGAATAGCCGGGGGTTTTTATGTGAGATGAGTGTTTTTCATTTTCATTCATGTAAAAACTTGTATGTAATATTCTTTTATTGGGGCACTTCCAGGTTGCGGAAGTTGTCACCCTTTGTATATTATTTACTTTTCCGTACTAGAATAGACCCAAGGAGGAGGGCACAAGTAACCGGGTTCTGGAGTCCAGTGGGAGACCAACTCGAGGAGTCGAGTCCGGGTCTCCTAACTCTAGAATTGGTAGGGTTGCTTGCCGCTCTCGTAGGGGTCTAGGGGTGTGGGTTTGGCTATTCATCGCGACCGTGGAATCCGTGTTTTATACTGGCTCGTATTGAAAACACGGACGTCCTAGTATATCCAATATTTCATATGATTCTTCTGCTGCGATATCTGTGATGTGATCATGTGATGTTCTGTGATAGATACAGTATATAGTATATATGATATATTATATAGACGTTACTTATGTTTTACACCCGTGCTAGCCCTGCCCCGCTCTGTCGTTAGTTACCTAACCTAACGGTGCACAAGGGGACATCGAGGCGAATGCGGATGGCATAAGTGTACGTCGTATTTATCTGTGATGTTTAGGTAATTTAAATGACGGGACTTCATTAATATGATTAATGAAAGAAAAGAAACCTAAGATGTTGTAGAATCGAATTTCAAAATAAAACAGGTAGCTACAGTTCTTGCTTTGCACAGAGGTATATATGATATATCCTGCACCTTATTCGATGAGGAAAGGACCGAGATCCCTTCACCGGGAGTGACTCCTTTAGCAATAACTGGCTGATGCTACACACTCGGTTTGGCTTTTGATTGCTTTTGAGTGTTTTTACTTTGCACAGTGATATATATGATATATCCCGCACCTCATTCGACGAGGAAAGGACCGACGATCCCTTCACCGGGAGTGACTCCTTTAGCAAAATTAGAAAAGCCTAAAAAACACTCCATTTTAAAATTATTTGATTCTGCAACGATATCAAGTTCATTACGCAATAGGTTTTCAGAAAAACCTGTCGTAGCCCTCCGTCATTTCAGATAAGTTGTATATAGTATTCGTGCTGCATTTGTTGGGTTTCGTCAAGGTGCAGTGTGCGGTAGCTATATGTTGCTTATCTGCTAGCATACGATGCGATTGGATTAGGGTAGTCGTGCGGCTTTGTTGGCTTTCGTCATGGGTCGTGCGGGTGGGTTTAATTCAATCAAGAAATGTACGGGTTGAACTTGACTAGCGGTCTATGGTTTGTTGGCTTTCGTCAAGGTCATAGCACGTTAGGGGCAAAATTATCGGGAATTTCAAGTGTTGAAATTTGCAATGAGATTGCATACCTTCTATGAGATAGTTGGATCCCGATACCCGCTGCGAGTAAGAGTTACTCCTGGGAGAGTTTTACACATTACAATTAGTCGATCAAGTAGGCGTCTAGAAAGGTGTTAACGGGGTTACGCCTCTGGGAAAACGAGGTTTACATTAATTAGGTTCGTGCGAAAGCACGGGGGACCTCCCTCAAAGTACCGACACTGGCCTGGATGAAAGATTGGCGAACTTGTAGCGTGTAATTAATCCCGGCTAGTCTTTCCTTTTAGGGTTTGAAGGAAGATTTGATAAAAACAGTGGGAGCCATCCTGATTAGATAAATTAATAACCAATCTATTCTTGCAAAGAGCGCACGCTGAGTGTTTTCTTCTCTCTCTCTCCAGGTAGCGACCATGTCACGCCTTAATCAAGATAATAATACGGATTATTGACTGAACCCACTTGTTATACTGAGCTGGGGAACGTTGGTCCCGCTCCACCTTATAATTGTTATAAGACAGAGCAGGAAATTGGGGAATACCAGATTTCCCGTGCCGCCCAAACGAAGAAAGTGCATTTGATGCATCATCTTCGGGTGTGTTCGTTATACAGAACTGTTTCTTAATATTCTTTACGTCCTAGGTATGTGATACCAGATCAGGATCCCAGATATGTAAACTGTTACATAGGGCTACAGATAGGTAAAGAACCGAGAACGGGTGATAAGTTTCATGAGGCAGAAAACGGGGCAAGAGTTGCAGCCAAGTCCGTCGGTCACTGTCACCCTGTATTACCAATACATTGATTCTGAACGAATGTTATTAGATACCGAACCTGATATACAAAATCATATCAATCTCTTTATTTAGTAAAGAAATGATAAAATTTTGTATTGTTGGATAATGTTTTGAACATTTCCTATATCAAAAGTTGATCGGTTCAGGCACGTTATCTAAAAGCATTAATGTTCTAAATCAAACTACAGTTCTTAGTATACGGAACACACACAAGAGGAAGAGTTCAGAAATGAACGGATCCTTCTTGAGGTATTGTAGACTAGGTCATATCAATGCGACCCGACTAGCTAAGTTACATTTAGATGCATATTTAAATCAGTTTGAATTTACATCTTATGAAACTTGCCAGTCATGTCACAAAGATAAAATGACCATAGCTCTGTTTACTGGAAGCAGAGAAAGAGTTAGTGAACTCTTGGGATGATACATGTTGATGTATGTAGGTCCCCTGTCTACACATGCTAGGACTGGTTCTTTATATTTCATTACGTTCTTTGATGATCTCTTTAGATTCAGACATATGTTCTTGTTGAAACACAAGTCCGAACCTTTTGAGATATTCACAGAATATAAGTTAGAAGTCGAGAACCAATACGGGTATAAGTATTATGTCCTTTGATGAGATCAGGGAAAAGAATACTTGAGCACGGAAATCCTGGACTATTCTAAAGGAGAATGATATTCTCTCTCAGCATTACTCCTCCGTATACACCATAGCACGATGGTATATCGGGGCGGAGCAATTGCACCCTATTCAATATGGTGCGCTCTATGATGAGTACTACTGAGATACCTGTTTCCTTTTAAGGGTCATGCACTTGAGTAGCTGCATACCTATTGAATAGGGTTCAAATCAAATCAGTTGCCTACCACTTCATATTTGATATGATAAGGGAAGAGCCCATCTCTTAAGTTAGTTAAGATTTGGGGTTGTCCGGCCTATGTCTAAAAGCAAAATCCGGACAAGCTCGAGGCAAGGTCAGTTATGCAGAACTGGAAAGGTTCCAGCTATGCAAACTACAGCAGATGATTTGGTACAACCAAAGGATTCAGTAGATTCCAACGAACCTCAGCCTCTCCGCCGATCTAATAGGGTTCCTCACCCACCTGAGAGATACTTCTATTTCTCTATGACAGTGGGAGCGAGGATTGCATCATGAGATGATGACCCAACTAGCTTCGAGCTGGCCATCAGGAGTAAGACTCTGTAAGAATGGCTAGATGCTTAGTGATCTGAGATGGAATCCATGTACACCAACAAAGTATGGACTTTGGTTGCTATATCTGAAGGGTTAAATCCCCATCAGGAGCAAGTAAATCTTGAGAAGATTACTTGGTGTAGATGGAAAAGTTGAGACTTTCAAAGCTAGACTTGTTAAAGGTTTTCGTCATCGACCAGGCGTGGATAATGATGAAACCTTTTCCAGTACCTATGCTTAAGTCCATCCAGATACTACTTGCCACGGCTACATACCATGACTATGATATCTGGCGGTTGGGTGTCATGACTGCTTTTCTAAATGATGTTTTAGAAGAGAACGTCTGTAAGTACACAGCCAGAGGGCTTCGTAGACAGTGGGAGCAGCGGAAATGTGTACAAGATGTTTTATAAGATTAAAGCAGGCATCGCGGAGTTGGAACATCTGTTTTGATGAGATAGTCAAAGAGTTTGACATCATCAAAATGGTAGATGAACCTTGTATATACAAAAAGGTAGTAGGGAGTATGGTGGCGATCCTCATAGAGTACGTGGATGACATACTCTTGATAGGGAAGGAGTTTCCTATGCTATGCTCGATCAATCTCCGCTTATCACATGGATTCTCCATAAAGGATTAAAGTGACACCTCCTAAATCCTGAGTTTTCATCTATGAGATAGATGTTATTTGGGTGTTAGAATACTCACTAGCTGTAGTGAGATGGTATCAATTGATCCTGGGCAGAATCACTGGAAGTGTTCCAGGGTGATAAAGACGACTGAGTGTCAGTCACAGGCATTGTCTTTACCCTCAGTAAAGGGACGGTATGTTGGAAGAGTTCCAAGCTAGATACCGTGGCATACTAGATTATAAAGGCTGGATACATCGCTACTTAAGATACTACCAAAGAAGATGTTTGGGTGTATATTGGTTCATGAGATGAACTACGTTCCTACCATTGTGAGACAATGGAGTTGTGGCTTATGCCAAGGAACGCTGGTCCCATCAGTGATCCAGACTTATTCTAAGGCAGTATCACCTGATCATGGAGATAGTTGATCTCCAGGGTGATCGAGATTAGGAGAGCCGACTCAGAGGACAACATGGCGGATCCACTCACGAAGGCCTATTCCCAAAGAGAGACTTTTATGGGATGGTTGAGTATGAGATACTACAACCACTGCTATCAGATGGCCCTAGTGCAAGTGGGAGATTGTTAGTTATATGTATGCCCTAGAAGCCATTACTGTACATTGGATGTATATTGTAGTGGATTCTGGGACATATATAGGGAGGACTTTCTTGCTCGACATGATAGTATGCTATCTGGTTGCTCTTTACCTTAACGTGTACATTGATTGTCTCTCTGATACATGTTGGTAAAGCCCTTAGGATGTGTACTTGACTATCTGGACTATGATGTGGATCATACTAGTGGGGACATGGTAGTCCATAAGTACATCCTTCAAGGTCCCTAGTCGTGGGTGTATCGAGACAGGGCATCGATTTACCAGAGTAGACTAGCGTATACCTTCTCGACCCATACAGATGGGCGATGGATGATCCCATATCCATTGGTGTTTGACATCAGAGATGATACACGGGTGCTCAGTAGAGACTGGGTACACTGGAAGGACTCGCCGAGAACTCCCAGATGGTATTATACCTCACGTCAGATGGCAGTTCTCTAGTGACACTGGTACAGAGTAGTCTGTTGACCCGAGATCGCCATAGAGTCTTGTGTGGTTCCCACTGTGCTTTGATTTCCACCTTACCACGTCCAAGAGGGCGTGCAAAACGGTGGTTTTTGGGTACAGTCCCGAATCACATGGAGGCAATGAGCGATGGGAGGGGATTCGTCTCTCCCGGTATAGGGAGTTGATGTTGCGCTGTGTTCGATTAGCTATAACCAGAAATCCCTGGCCAGGGTTGCTGAGATTTACTGGTAAGTGTTACCAGTAGTTTCTCGAACTGTTATAGACCTCATATCGACACGACTTATCGAGCTATTGGGGTCTGACGTTTACCACCCCTAGGCGAGATATGCGACATATCAGACGATCAGACCGGACTGTACGGTAAGTGTTACTGGTTGGATTCACAGGAGTGTGAGCGGGCTTGCTCGTCGATCTTCTGATCGCTCAATACCCGGGTGGCCGTTACGTTTAGCAGACCGCTTGCGGTTTGTGGGTGTTTGATATGATCATCACCTGCTGCCGGCGTATTGACGAGTCTTTAGAGTCCTACACAGAGGTTTCCTGGCTCAAGCGAAATGAAATAGGAGCGCATATGAGATATGTGCAGGACCGAGAATAATGCGTGTATGTGATATCGTATTTCATTCTCGCGATGAATGTGTCGAATGGTTGTATGCGATATAACCTAGTTATCGAATCAAGGATTGATTCAATAAATCGATACATTGTATACTAGTCGGTTGTGTGCGACATGACCGGATCATTGAATCAAGTGTTGATTTAATGATTTAATGCATAATTATATATTTGATATATTACTTTGCATTAACTGGTATTGGTTCACTTTAAATGGATTTTCTCACTTGAAATTCACAAGTTGTATATGTGATATACTTTTGTGCACTTGATTGTATCATGTTTGATGATACATGCTTACTTGAGTTTATGTAAAGTTTAAACCTTGGTTAAGTAAATGGTTAGGGTTTTGTTTAATTTATTTATTCATTTATTGATTTGTTTATTTCATTTTGGCAAAAGGAAAATGGTGGCTAATTTTGTTTCTTTGTTGAAGCTTCATGAAGCTTTGAAAAAGTCCACCATTTTTGTTTCATGCCTAACCTAACCATTCACCTAACTATAGTTTGCTCTCTACACATAACCATAGTTGGTTTATGATAAGTATTCTATTATTTTCTATTTTTGATATAACTTATCATATTATCATCTTCATCTTCTTCTTCTTCTTCAAGAATGAAACTATGCCACCATCAATGGCAACTTGAGAATATGAGTGAGAAATCCAATTCTAAAGTGAACCCACTTCCTATTTCTTCATCCTCTACCTCTTGCCAAGTAGTAGAGTGTGTTTTCTTCACAAGTTTCATGACTTGGTGAAGTTGGAGCTTGATCTAGTGATGCCTCGACGTAGATCATCTTCGGCATCGACGTCGGCAACCTAGCCCGCCCATTTCTCCGATGAAGCCGATGCTAGAGTCTTGGATTCGATTTGGAAAGCGGAGAGGACTTCATCGTGGAGCTATGGAGTTAGAGGACCGGATCTACAAAGGTTGTATTTCCGTTCTTTTAGTTAAGTTGTTAACTAGTTGCATCTTTCGCCTAAATTTCTAGTTAACGATCCGTATTAGGGTTTCTCGGCACCCGTAAAATTTGAAATTGGCATGGTTGATGCCTTGTGAGACCTCTTGAGAGTGCCTAGAAACCCTACACCCAGCACTTCACAGAATCCGGTAACTTGGGCGCCCCTCCGTGGGTCATCCAATACCCCATACGAGTGCGGCGAATAGCCCGCCAATTCTAGAATGAATCCCCCTCCGTCTCAACGCCATGAGATGCGGGCTTGTTGCCTTCTAGAATCCGGCTATTCGTCCACTCCACCATGGGATAATCCTAGTATAGAAAATGAGAATAATATATACAAATGGTGACATTGATCTCAACCCAGTCGTGCCCCAAACAAATAATATACAACCTGGCAAAGACGACAGTCCACATATCGGACGCTTGTCCCGTAATAACAAATGTACAAATGAATACAAACTATACTAAATCATTGCACCACCGGCTATCCACCACGACAATCTAACTATAATATCAGCACCATCACAGAACATCAACATGAATGCCATGTTCGCAAACTCGTCTAAAAGGACATATAGCAGTTAGACGGGTTTACTGATCAAATAACATTCACGGTCGTAGATGCTAATCTAAGTAATGATAACAATTAAACAATTGTTAAAAATATAATGACTTCGAAACACTCTAAATTTCCCCAAACTGAAAAACAACAGAAAATCAAACTTGGGCAAAAACTAACAACACCTGAAAACCAAACTCCACGAGATAAGAACACTGACCAAAACATGAGGCAATCCAACACAATAAAACCGGTGAGGCCGGATTTTTGAAGGGTGTGGTGGGCCAAAACTTGGTGAAATTGATTCGTTTTTGTTCAGGGTTCATCTCACAGTCAAAGGATCACTCTGCACTTGCTTAAATTTTTTTTGATGCCTTTAAAAAATCGACAGAAACTGGAAGTTTAGTTTCAATGTTATGAAGTTGTTTCGGTTTCTTTGTTTTAATATTGTTTAAACTTGCTAGTGTAGGATTTATGGGCTGGCTCTGATACCATGAAAGGTTACGCTAGTGCCCCGGCCAACTACCGTGGCCAAATGCGGAACAAAATTTTATCTAACGATTAAAACATGGCACTAGAATAAATTTTAACCCGGATCTTTCCATAAACCTATCTATCAAAAGTAGTAGTGCTATCTACTATGAAAGAAGTTTCACCAAACGATCCAAGTCCTTCGGTCTTTTTTCCTCTTCGTTAGTTCCAAGTGGCCATCTTGAGCATGCTTGATCTTCTTTGTTGGGTCCTTTGGTTCTCCGCGATCGATCTTGCTCTCCGGTCCTCCTTTCTTGTAGATAATCCACCCGAGAAATATGATCCATGGCTTTAGCTCCTCACAATATGTCAAGTGGAGCAACTAGAGAACTTAAGTTGCTAAACCAAGTAGTCTATGATGTAGTGTGAAGATTTAAGTGTTTGCTATCTCTTTCTTGCCTCTTCACTTGTTCCTCAACTCATGAGAAGGGTAGTGAAGAGGAAGATGATGAAGGTGGAGGAAACTCAAGACGAGGGAGGAGATGAAGAAAAATGGGAGCTCAAGAAATTATGAAGCATCCATGAGAGAGAAAATTAACACCAAGGTTTTGTGTATGAATTTTTTGAATAAACAATCAGCAACCATACATCAATAGTAATAATAAATGAATTAAAAAATTTATTTGTTAATTATTGAAGCATGGTTATCACCATTCCTCCCATACCTCACACTTTGCACCTCGTTTCCATTTATCAAATAAATGGAAAAAGCATAATGAGGTGGCCACCTTCTAGAAGGTAATCTGTAATAAAATATGGATTACAGTCTACTGTATATACATACCTGCATTCGGATAAAAACACGAATGCCTAAAGAGATAGAATAACATGAAGAACGTAATACTAGAATATATATATAAATTATTAAATCAATACCTGATTTAATAATCCAGCCCAAACCCTAGCCGGCTAGTATTACCAACTGTTCGATCGAAAGTCTAAGTACAAAGTATATCAATCGATAGAGACCCTGCACGTATCCAATACAGCTACTACATCATTTTGCCTGAACTAGAGAAACCCTCTGTGTGGGATTCTAAGGACTCGACAGTACGTCGGTAGTGAGTTACTGGATAAATCTATAACCACAAGCACGTCAGCGGCAATAACTGTACGTAACGGCTACCCGGGTATATGTCGAAAAGGAAGGCCGACGTGCAAACTCATCCAGATCCCTACTGAGCCTATCTGTGACAATCTCCGTACAGTTCGGTCTCTTCGTCTAAGAGTATCCCATACCGGGTCTAGGGGTGGTAAATGTAAGACCCTGATAACCTGGTAATTCGTGCTGATGCGGCTCAGGACCAATTTGGGAAACTACTGATCATCCTATCAGTAAATCCCATCTGCCTTGGCCAAGGTCTTATGGTCCTGACCAATCAAGTACGGTGCGATATCGACTCCTAATTGTTAGTTATATGTATGCCCTGGAGGCCATTACTATACATGTGATGTGTATTGTAGTGGATGCTTGGACATATATAGGGAGGACTTTTTTGCTCGACATGATAGTATGCTATCTGGTTGCTCTTTACCTTAACTTGTATACTGATTGTCTCTCTGTTACATGTTGGTAAAGCCCTTAGGATGTGTACTTGACTCCCTGGACTATGATGATGATCATACTAGTGGGGACATGGTAGTCCATAAGTACATCCTTCAAGATCCCTAGTCGTGGGTGTATCGAGACGGGGCATCGATATACCAGAGTAGACTAGCGTATACCTTCTCGACCCATACAGATGGGCGATGGATGATCCCATATCCATTGGTGTTTAACATCAGAGATGATATACGGGTGCTCAGTGGAGACTGGGTACACTGGACGGACTCGCTGAGAACTCCCAGATGGTATTATACCTTACGTCAGATGGCAGTTCTCCGGTGATACTGGTACAGGTTAGTCTGTAGACCCGAGATCGTCATAGAGTCTTGTGTGATTCCCACTGTGCTTTGATTTCCACCTTACCACGTCCAAGAGGGCGTGCAAAACGGTGGTTTTTGGGTACAGTCCCGAGTCACATAGAGGCAATGGACGATAGGAGGGGTTTCATCTCTCCCGGTATTGGGGGTTGATGTTGCGCTATGCTCGATTGGCCATAACAGGAAAGTCCCTGGCCAGGGCTGGTTTAGAGATATACTGGTAAGTGTTACCAGTAGTTTCTCAACCCGTTATGAGCCTCATATCGGCATGACTTATCGGTTATTGGGGTCTGACATTTACCACCCCTAGACCTGATATGCGACATATCAGACGAGGATACCGGACTGTACGGTAGTGTCACTATCAGGTTTTTTGCAGGAGTTGGAGCGGGCTTGCTTGCTGATCTTCTGATCGCTCAATACCCGGGTAGCCGTTACATCCAGCTAGTACCGCTGATGGCTTGTGGGTTCTTGATATGATCATCATCTACTGCCGGCGTATTGACGAGTCTTTAGAGTCCTACATAGAGGTTGTACTGGCTCAGGCAAAACGAAATAGGAGCGCATATGTGATATGTGCAGGACCGAGAATGATGCGAGTATGTGATACCGTATTCGATTCTCGCGATGTTTGTATCGATCGATTATATGCGATATAACCGGGTTATCGAATCAAGTGTTGATTCGATAAATCGATACATTGATATTAGTCGGTTATATGCGATATGACCGGATCGTTAAATCAAGTGTTGATTTAATGATTTAATGTATAATTATATATTTGATATATTATTTTACATTAACTAGTATTGGTTCACTTTAGGGTTTTTCTCACAAGAGCACAACTTTAATGTATATATGATATATATTAAAATTGTGTTTTCTTTTTGTATCATGTTTGATGATACACAAGACATGGGAGTAGAATACATATACCATTCTATTTGTAAATGGTGGTTAATAATTATATAAAGTAAAAGAAAATTAGTGGAGGTTTTGTCACTAGCTTGAAACTTATAGAAGTTTGTGGAGGCTTTGACAAAGTCCACTAACTTTGTTTTACTTTAGGTTTTTATTAACCTAACTATTTGTCTTAGCCATGGTAATGTCTCTACATGGATTAGTATATGATACTCACTCACCATGGTTAGCTAACTCACTTGATCATTATCCTCTTCTCTTTCTTTTTGTTCATGATCTTCTTCTTGTTTCAAAAAGGAAAAGCTTGCTAGGGTTTGATCCTAAGTGAAAAATATTGTGAGAAATGAAAATCCAAAGAGTACCCATTTCCTATCTCACCATCCTCTATTAGACTAGCACTTTAGTTTTGGGTGTTTGCTTCACTAATTCTTTGGTTAGTGAGGTAAAAGCTTGAGTCCGTATTCCCTCGACGTAGATCATCTCCGGCATCGAAGACTTCAGGCGATCCCGTTGCAATTTCCTCATGGAGCCGTCCGAGAGTCCGGGAGTTGGATGATCGCAGTGAAGGGACATCGTCACGGAGGTTTGGAAGTGAAGGACCGGATCTACAAAGGTTGTAGTCCCTTTCCTTTAGTGTAAATATGATTTGCTTGCTTTTGATTCGCCTAATATTTAGTTAACGATCTTGCTTAGGGTTGTTCGGCACCTAAATTTTTCAATCCGGCATGGTCGATGCCTTATAGAGCTTCATTAGAGTGCCTAGTAACCCTACAGTGGTATCAGAGCCTAGCTAGAGCATTAAGCGATTTGTTTACGAAGTTAAAACCCCGATCGAACCCGGAATCGCAAAGTTAACCCACTCTCTGGAAAATTTTTCAAATCTGGGATTTTTCTATATTAAATATACCTAAAAAATTCAGCAGGGTTTTGTAAGAATAACCATGAAAAACGAGCCCCTAAGTCCTCCACGTGGCCGCGAAACCGCGGTAATAACCCACCTTTGGCGGCGGTTCCACGACAATGTAATAGTATTAGGGACTGGTTTTTGCAGAGTAATTCTTTATTCTGTTGTTACTATTTTATGGGTATTTTTAATCTGACTCAAGGGTCTAGTGTTCTGGGGTTTATTTTGTATTCGTAGATTCGATCGAAAATTTTAATTTCGTTGATTATTCCGGATATTTAGAAACTGTTGAAAAGTTCGAACGGATATCAATAGCTCACTTTTTCCCGACCCAGAAAATTTCCAAGTGTTGGGTTTTTTTCCGTATGTTTGAGAACGTCTAGATCGTGCAAGTTACGCAATGGACTCTCTAGAAGACAACAAACCTTAACTCAATTATGTGACCGTCTTGAACTACCCTTTGAACCTTAGGGTTTGGGGCAGTACGGCGTGCCACATATGAGGCGTTGGCTTGACCCTTCTACGGCTGGACCGTTGGTACTGCGGCATGTGATGGATGTTTTTAAACCCCCCTCAAGTGTTGAGAACCATTTGGGAAAACTTGGGTGTTTGATCATTCGATCGGAAAGTTTAACATTGTCTATTTATCTGGAATGTGATACAATAATTGGAATCCACAAGTAGTTATGAGATAACTGATTTGGATATTATAAACATAGCAGTTTAGTCTCAAATGATCGGTTGCCACGGAATTTTGATGCGATCAAAAGTCCGTCGCAATCACGTAGCGTACGCGGATACTCGCCGGGTAAACTTAATAGACAGCCACGCCCCAAAGCCCCGACCAAGTGACTGTAGGAGAACCCCATCGCCGAAAGCATCCGTTCGGGTGCTCGCGGCAGCGGTGTTCCGCCTTAGTGCACTTCGTAGACGGCGACCGGGGGTGTGGCCGTCTACTAAAGTTTGCGACGAGCATTCGATCGCATATCGGGAATCTTGTTGAATTGCCCGACTTCATATTGAAAAGTGTTTTCGATATAGAGACTAAAATGCGGGGTTTATAAATGTTAGGCATGCGATGTCTAAGGAGGTTGCGGATTCCAACTGTTGTAGTTTTACACTTTCTTTTCTGCGACCGTAAGTGTAATATGTGATATCGCCGGTTTCGTTGCTATATGTTAACGACAATTGGGATGCGCATATTTACTTACGTTGATGACATGTGATGTTATGTGCTGCTGGATATGTTATATTGGATCGTTGCGCGTTTTGAATAGCCGGGTTTTTTTTATGTGAGATGAGAGTTTTTATTTTCATTCATGTAAATTTAAATATATGTAATATTCTTTTATTGGGGCACTTCCGGGTTGAGGTTGATGTCACCTTTTGTATATTATTTACTTTTCCGCACTAGGATAGACCCAAAGAGGAGGGCACAAGTAACCGGGTTCTGGAGTCCAGTGGGAAACCAACTCGAGGAGTCGAGTTCGGGTCTCCTAACTCTAGAATTGGTAGGGTTGCTTACCGCTCTCGTAGGGGTCTAGGGGTGTGGGTGAGGCTATTCATCACGACCGTGGAATCCGTGTTTTATACGGCTCGTATTAAAAACACGAACGTCCTAGTATATCTAATATTTCATATGTTTCTTCTACTGCGATATCTGTGATGTGATCATTTGATGTTCTGTGATAAATACTGTATATAGTATATATGATATATTATATAGACGTTACTTATGTTTTACACCCGCGCTAGCCCTGCCCCGCTCTGCTGTTAGTTACCTAACCTAACGGTGCACGAGGGGACATCGAGACGAATGCGGATGGCATAAGTGTACGTCATATTTATCTGTGATGGGTTAGGTGAATTAAATGATGGGAATTCATTAATATGATTAATGAAAGAAAAGAAACCTAAAAGATGTTGTGGAATCGAATTTTCAAAAACAGGTAGCTACAGTTCTTGCTTTGCATCGCGGTGTTCCTTGTAGAACATCCTGCACCTTATTCTATAAGGAAAGGGCCGAGATCCCTTCACCGGGAGTGATCCCTTTAGCAATGACTGGCAGATGCTACACCCCTCGGTTTGTCTTTTGATTGCTCCTATAGTTCTTGCTTTACACAGCGCTATATATGATATATCATGCACCTTATTCGATGAAGAAAGGGCCGACGATCCCTTCACCGGGAGTGACCCCTTTAGCAAAACTAGAAAAGCCTAAAAAACACTCCATTTTAAAATTATTTGATTCTACAACGATATCAAGTTCATTACGCAAAAGGTTTTCAGAAAAACCTGTCGTAGCCCTCCGTCATTTCAGATAAGTAGTAGTTAGTATTCGTGCTGCGTTTGTTGTCCTTTATCAAGGCGTAGTGTGCAGTAGCTGACTGGTGCTTATCTGCTTATGCATATGATGCAGATTGGGTTAGGATGGTCGTGCGACCTTGTTGGCCTTTGTCAAGGGTCGTGCAGGTGGGTTTAATTCAATCAGGAAATAACGGGTTGAACTTGACTAGTATCCTATGGTTTGTTGGCCTTTGTCAAGGTCATAGGAGGTTAGGGGCAAAATTATCGGGAATTTCAAGTGTTGAAATTTGCAATGATATTGCATACCTTCTATGAGATAGTTGGATCCCGATACTAACTGCGGGTAATTGTTACTCTTGGGAGAGTTTTACACATTACAATTAGCCGATCATGTAGGTGTCTAGAAAGGTGTCAACGGGGTTACGCCTCTGGGAAAATGAGGTTTACTTTAATTAGGTCCGTACGAAAGCACGGGAAACCTCCCTCAAAGTACCGACACTGGCCTGGCTGAAAGATTGGCGAAGTTGTAGGGTGTAATTAATCCCGGCTAGTCTGTCCTTTTAGGGTTTGAAAGAAGATTTGATAAAAACAGTGGGAGCCATCCTGATTAGATAAAATAATAACCAATCTGATCTTGCAAGAGCGCACGCAGAGTGTTTTCTTCTCTCTCTCTAGGTAGCGACCATATCACGTCTTAATCAAGATAATAATACGGATGTATTGACCGAACCCGCTTGTTATACTTAGCTGGGGAACGTTGGTCCTGCTCCAACTTATAATTGTTATAAGACAGAGCAGGAAATAGTGGATTACCAGAATTCCCGTGCCGCCCAAACGAAGAAAGTGCATGCTGATACATCATCTTCGGGTGTGTTCATTACAGAGAACTATTTCTCAGTATCCTTTACGTCCTGGGTATATGATACCGGATCAGGATCCTACATATGCAATCTGTTACATGGGCTACAGATAGGTAGAGAACTGAGAACGGGTGATAAGTTCCATGAGATAGAAAACGGTGCAAATATCGCAGCCAAGTCTGTTGGTCACATCATCCTGTATTACCAGAATACATTGATTCAGAACAAATGTTATTAGATACTGAACCTGATATACAACATCATATCAATCTCTTTATTAATAAAGAAGGATATAATTTTGTTTTGTTGGATAATGTTTTGAACATTTCCTAAATCAAGAGTTGATCGGTTCGGGCACGTTATCTAAAAACATTGACGTTCTAAATCAAACTACAGTTCTTAGTATACAGAACACACACAAGAGGAAGAGTTCAGAAATGAACAAATCCTTCTTGAGGTATTGTAGACTGGGTCATATCAATGCGACCCGACTAGCTGAAGTTACATATAGATGCATATTTAAATTAGTTTGAATTTACATCTTCTGAAACTTTCCAGTCATGTCACAAAGATAAGATGACCATAACTCTGTTAATAGGAAACAGAGAAAGAGTTAGTGAACTCTTGGGATGATACATGGTGATGTATGAAGGTCCCCTGTCTATACATACCAAGACTGGTTCTTTTTACTTCATTACACTCTCTGATAATCTCTCAAGATTCAGACATATGTTCCTGTTGAAACACAAATCCGAACCTTTTGAGATATTCACAGAATATAAGTTAGAAGTAGAGAACCAAAAACGGGTATAAGTATTATGTCCTTTGATGCGATCAAGGAGGAGAATACTTGAGCACGGGATTCCTGGACTATTCTAAGAATGAGATTCTCTCTCTGCATTATTCCTCCGCATACACCAGAGCACGTTGGTGTATCGGGGTGGAGCTATCACACCCTATATGAAATGGTGCGCTCTATGATGAGTACTACTGAATTCCTATTTCCTTTTAGGGAGTTTTGCACTTATGAAGTTGCATACCTATTGAATAGGGTTCCGATCAAATCAGATACCTACCATTTCATATGAGATATGGAAAGGGAAGAGCCCATCTCTTAAGTCAGTTAAGATTTGGGGTTGTCCAGCCTATATCTAAAAGCATAATCCGGACAAGCTCGAGGCAAAGTCAGTTCTGCAGAAGTTTGTTGGATATCCCATGCATACGCAAGGGAATATCTTCTACCTAACCGAGGAACAATAATGTTTTGTTTCTCAGCATGCCACCTTTGTGAAAGGGAATTTCTGTGAAGAAATTAGTGGACATGAGGTAGAACTGGAAGCAGTTCTAGCTATACAAACTGCAGCTGATGATTTGGTAGAACCGAAGGATTCAATAGTTTCCAACGAACCTCAGCCTCTCCGCCGATCTAGTAGGGTTCCTCACCCACCTGAGAGATACTTCTGTTTCTTTATGACAGTGGGAGCGAGGATTGCATCATGAGATGATGACCCAACTAGTTTCAAGCTGGCCATGAGGAGTGGGACTCTGTAAGAATGGCTGGATGCTTATCTATCTGAGATGGAATCCTTATACACCAACAAAGTATGGACTTTGGTTGCTTAATCTGAAGGGTTAAATCCCCATCAGGAGCAAGTATATCTTGAGAAGATTACTTGGTGTACATGGAAAGTTGAGTCTTTCAAAGCTAGACTTATTAAAAGTTTGCATCATTAACCAGGTATGGATTATGATGAATCCTTTTCTAAGTAGCTATACTTAAGTCCATCCAGATCCTACTTTCCACGGCTACATACCATGACTACGATATCTGGCGGTTGGGTGCCATGACTATTTTTCTAAATGATGTTTTAGAAGAGTGCATCTATAAGTACACAGCCAGAGGGCCTCGTAGATAGTGGGAGCAGCGGAAACATGTGCAAGATGTTTTATGTGATAAAACAGGCATCGCGGAGTTGGAACATCTGTTTTGATGTGGTAGTCAAAGAGTTTGACTTCATCAAAATGGTAGATGAACCTTGTATATACAAAAAGGTAGTAGAGAGTATGGTGGTGATCCTCGTAGAGTACGTGGATTACATACTCTAGATGGGGAAGGAGTTTCCTATGCTACGCTCGGTCAATCTCCGCTTATCACTATGATTCTCCATATAGGATCAAAATGATACCTCCTAAATACTGAGTTTTAATCTATGAGATAGATGTAATAGGATGTTAGGATTCTCACTAGTTGTAGTGAGATGGTATCAAAAGATCCTAGGAAGAATCACTGGAAAGGTTCCAGGGTGATAAGGATGACTGAATGTCAGTCACAGGCATTGTCTTTACCCTCAGTAAAGGGACGGTATGTTGGAAGAGTTCCAAGTTATATATCGTGGCATTCTAGAAGATCAAAGGCAAGATACATCATTACCAAAGATGCTACCAAAGAGGAAGTCTGGGTGTATATATAAGTTCATAAGATGAACTTCGTTCCTACCATTGTATGACAATGGAGTTGTGGCTTATGCCTAGGAACGCCCGTCCCATCAGTGATCCAGACATATTCTAAGGCAGTGTCACCTGATCATGGAGATGGTTGATTCCAGGGGATCGAGGTTAGGGGAGTAGACTCAGAGGACAACACGGCGGATCCACTCACAAAGGCCTTTTCCCAGAGAGAGACTAGTTATGGGATGGTTGAGTATGACATACTACAACCACTGTTATCAGATGGCCCTAGCGCAAGTGGGAGATTGTTAGTTATATGTATGCCTTAGAGGCCATTACTATACATATGATGTGTATTGTAGTGGATGCTTGGACATATATAGGGAAGACTTTCTTGCTCGACATGATAGTATGCTATCTGGTTGCTCTTTACCTTAACGTGTATACTGATTGTCTCTCTGTTACATGTTGGTAAAGCCCTTAGGATGTGTACTTGACTACCTGGACTATGATGGTGATCATACTAGTGGGGACATGGTAGTCCATAAGTACATACAGATGGGCGATGGATGATCCCATATCCATTGGTGTTTGACATTAGAGATGATATACGGATGCTCAGTGGAGACTGGGTATACTGGACGGACTCGCCGAGAACTCCCAGATGGTATTATACCTTACGTCAGATGGCAGTTCTCTGATGACACTGGTACAGCTTAGTCTGTAGACCCGAGATCGTCATAGAGTCTTGTGTGATTCCTACTGTGCTTTGATTTCCACCTTACCACGTCCAAGAGGGCGTGAAAAACGGTGGTTTTTGGGTACAGTCCTGAGTCACATGGAGGCAATGAGCGATAGGAGGGGTTTCGCCTCTCCCGGTATTGGGGGTTGATGTTGCGCTATGCTCGATTGGCTATAACAGGGAAGTCCCTGGCCAGGGCTGGTTTAGAGATATACTGGTAAGTGTTACCAGTAGTTTCTTGACCCGTTATGAGCCTCACATCGGCATGACCTATCGGTTATTGGGGTCTGACGTTTACCACCCCTAGACCTGATATGCGACATATCAGACGAGGAGACCGGACTGTACGGTAGTGTCACCGTCAGGCTTTTTGCAGGAGATAGAGCGGGCTTGCTTGCTGATCTTCTGATCGCTCAATACCCGGGTAGCCGTTACGTCCAGCTAGTACCGCTGACGGCTTGTGAGTGCTTGATATGATCATCATCTACTGCCGGCGTATTGACGAGTCTTTAGACTCCTACATAGAGGTTGTACTGGCTCAGGAAAAATGAAATAGGAGCGCATATGTGATATGTGCGGGACCGAGAATGATGCGAGTATGTGATACCGTATTCGATTCTCGCGATGTTTGTATCGATCGGTTATATGCGATATAACCGGGTTATCGAATCAAGTGTTGATTCGATAAGTCGATATATTGATATTAGTCGGTTATATGCGATATGAACGGATCGTTAAATCAAGTATTGATTTAATGATTTAATGTATAATTATATATTTGATATATTATTTTACATTAACTAGTATTGGTTCACTTTAGGGTTTTTCTCACAAGAGCACAACTTTAATGTATATATGATATATATTAAAATTGTGTTTTCTTTTAGAATCATGTTTGATGATACACAAGACATGGGAGTAGAAGACATACACCATTCTATTTGTAAATGGTGGTTAATAATTATATAAAGTAAAAGAAAATTAGTGGAGGTTTTGTCACTAGCTTGAAACTTGTAGAAGTTTGTGGAGGTTTTGACAAAGTCCACTAACTTTGTTTTACTTTAGGTTTTTATTAACCTAACTATTTGTGTTAGCCATGGTAATGTCTCTACATGGGTTAGTTGTAACGTTTTGAAAATCGTTTCGGTGAAATTTCGAAAAAACGGTAAAATAAGGGGGTTTTCTGTAAAAAGTCAAATTACAAATATTTTTATTATAAAATTAAATATACATATTCTAGCTATGTAATTGCTAGTAATTGGTGTTTATTGAGCCACTGGTGAAATTTCAAATTTTCTGAATTTTTTTCCGAAATTAATTATTTTAATATTATTTTAAGCCGTCACTAATACATTTAATTAGGGAAAATTACAAATTGGAATGAGTTGAAATAAATTTTGTGCATCATAACACATTAAACAAAATTTTATCATGTGGTTTTTGAAATTAAATGGTATGCCAAAACGGTTTAGGAAATATTGAAGAAAAAGGCTTATTTTGTGAAAATAAAAGGGTTTTGGTGCATATTGAATTGGTGTTTGGTGTTCATTGCTTTACACACACACACCACCTCCACCTCCCCTCTTGCTGGCTGAATATGGGCTGCCCCAATCCCCATGTCCCCACTTTTTTTGTTCACAAGAAATGAAAAGAAAAGAATAATATATATGTATAAGTATGGGCTTTTGACTTTTCTTTTTACTTTGAAACCAACACCCTCACTCTCTCACCTCTCCCCCCTCATTGGCCATGCCCATTTCTGAATTCCTGCAGCCCCTCCCCTCTCTTTCCCTCATCTCATCTCTTCTCCAAAATTCCCACCCTTTTTACCTTCAAAAATTCATCAAATTCCATCCAAAATCAAAACAAAATCAAAATCCAACTCCTACCCATTTCTCATTTGCCTATCTAGCATGGATCTAGGGAATAAGATTTCAATTTGGGAGGCTATGGATGCTTGTGGATCTTCAAATGTTTTTGGTATAATTTCTAAACATTTTTCTTAATTTGTTAGTTAATTTCTTAAAACTAATTTATTTAAGTGTTAATTAGCCTTTAGTTGCAAGTTTGGAAATTCTAGAATTGGGTATGGATCAAGTTAGGGTTGTTGCGCCACGGCAGCGCCCCGGCCGTCTATCCGAGGCCAAAATGCGGAATCAAAATTTTTCTTAACTTTCAAACTGGCGCTACCGCGGACAATAAACCCGGATCGTAACCATTAACCTAATGCTAGCAATCAAGAGAAAGGGTGAGAGATATCCCGAGTGATCCGAGTCCTCCGGTCTTCTCGTCATCGTCCCGATCTCCCGCGGAAACTCCGGTCGTCGCCTCCTTGCCGAAAGGGCACTACATCGTCTGCATCTTTTACGGGCTCCCACCTCAATACCGAGGCAACTCGGGCATGAAGCTGGCTAGTCGACGTGCCCAAGGTTTGCTGTAGATTGTAGTGTAGAAATGCTTGTCTCATTTGGGGTAGTGAAGTTGCCATTGGATGGAGGGAACTAATGAACAAAATGGAGATGAACTTTGGTGTATCAAAATGAGATGATAATTTCCCCACTTCACAAAATGAAAATCCCTCATCTCAAATTGTGGCCGACCCCCCCCCTCTTCAAATGGTGGAGAGAATCACAAAACAACAAGGAAGGTGAGTGTAGGAAAAGAGAATGGGTGACCACATCCAAAAGGTGAACCTCACATCAAAAACCAAATCAATCTCATCTTAATCCTTTCTCATTAATACAAGTAATGATGCATGAAAAGAAAAGATGGAAAGGGAATCTAAAGATGCTATCATAATCTCTCATCTCACAAATAAACCCTCCACAAAATGTTATTTGCAAACTTGCAAATAACCCCTTCCATCGGAAAAGTCCGGTCGGGAAAGAACAAATGAAAACTGGCCGGAATGGAATGCAAACCGGCAACTCCAGAAAACTGGTCCCGTAATAAATTACAGGAAAACCCCGATACTGTGCATACACACCCACATCTGTATTCCGACCGGATACAAATGCAATGAGAAAAAATCTACACTGTACTAAACTAGGATCCGGCTTATACCAAAGCCGGCTAGTAATATCCGTTCGATCCTGATCCGTGCAATACCGCACGTATCTGATCGAACCTTGCCATATATCTATACGGCCTCTAGTACAAACCGTCCGATCCTGATCCGTGCAATACCGCACGTATCTGATCGGACCCTGCCATATCTCCATACGGCCTCTACAGCGTTTCGCCCGAAACTTGAGTAACTGTAAGTGTGGTGGACTCTAAAGACTCATCAATACTATGGCTGTGGATTTAACCACTAGCACGTCAGAGGTATAAGCCAATACGTGACGGGCCACCAGCTATTGACCAAAAGGGACGTCGATGAGCGAACTCATCCTGACACCCTACTGAGCCTGTCAGTGACAATATCCGTACAGTCCGGTCCGTTCGTCTATGAGTATCGCATGGCGGGCCTAGGTGGTTGGTAAAAGTCAAACCCCCAAAAGCGGTACAAGTCGTGTCGGAGTGTAGCCCAGAACACCCTGAGATACTACTGGAATACCTACCAGTAAATCTCCTGCCTCGGCCGAGGGCTTTGTATAATGGCTCTCCTAGACACAGCGTGACCTCACCCCCAATACCGGGAGAGATGAACCCCTGCAGATCCGCTCACTGCCTCCATGTGGCTCGGGACTGTACCCAACTAAAACCTGTTTGCACGACTCCTTTAAACCGTGGTAGGGTAGTAATCAAAGTACAGTGGGAACTCACACGAGACAAATGACGATCTCAGGTCGATGAACTAACCTGTACACATGTCACCAGGGAACTGCTATCTGACGTCAAGTATAAGACCAACTAGCATGTTCCCGGCGAGTCCTGTCCGGTGTACTCATAACCCAATAAGCACCTGTATACATCTTAGGTGAACCAACTGACACCAGTGGCTTGTGAGACCGGCCACCGCCCCTCGTCGGGGTCTCGGCTGTATACACTAGTCTACTCTGGAGAATCGATGCCCTGTCTCGAAACTCCCATGACTAGGGACCTTTTAAGGATGTGCTTATAGACCACCAGCTCTCACGTATATGATCGCCATCATACTGCTGGCAGTCAAGCAAGAATCCTAGGGGCTCTATCAGCGTGTAATAGCGACCTGTAAGGTCACCTGAAGTAGTACACGATGATAAAGGTAAACCAGATAGCATACTATCATCTCGAGTAAGACTGTCCTACCGGATAGGTCCTCCCCCAATCATTGCAATCACGTGCCTGTGATCCAATAATTGACTCTGAGGGCACTATCTCCAACAATCTCCCACTTGCACTCAAGGCTAATTATTGCGATGTCGCATACTCACAGCCCGTGTGATACCGAACACCCAATTCCTCTACTAGTCAGTCTCACAAAGCTCGTTTGCAAAACTATTGCGTTCGAGGAATAGCCTCAGTGAGTGGATCCGCTGTGATGTTTCTTTCTATGTCTCTCTATATCTCAAGTTCGCAGAGAAAACCATCTCCCGAAATGAGCAATACCTGTCTTAGAGTATGTCTGGATATCTGATGGGACCTAGCTCATAAATGAACTCCAAATCCAAACTTCTTAGACTGTATCGATAACTGAACTTAATCAGTACCCAGCGCCATGCCTCCCTCAGTATTGCCTTTGGAGCACCTGTCCAAAATAATGCCCCTCGTTAGAAGGAGAAATTATAACTCTGACGGCCACTCTGCCATCCATGTCACCTTGGAAGCCTGGAATGATAACCGTCTCTTAAAAGAGGCTGTCGTTATCACATCCCTAGAACATCAACTTATGATCTAAAACTGCTTCCGATTGTTTCTCCAGGATTGAATTAATATCAACTTATTGCATCTACTGCAAGAACAACATCTGGGGTGGTACTTGACATTTCATGATTGACTCAATTGCCTAAGCAAGTGATCTGTCAATCATGCGTATCCCTCTCCCCTTCAGTCTGTAAGACACCTTTAGAGAGGGTGACTCCATTACCTGCAGGTATACTACCGTGCCAGGAGTCGTCCATTCTAACTACTCATAGAATGCTGTCAAGGTACCCAGATTGGGAAACCACCCAAATCTAGATCTAAAACCATAGATCTAGTAACCACAATGTCTGATATAATATCCAAGTCCTGTGTGGAGAAACCACTGTGTGACAACCAAAGTATAACCGATCGTAGTATAGGAATATCACTTCCTACTTTGTGTATGTCATCAAATACCAGGACATCACACCCTACTACCTTCTTAACAGATCCATCCCCTATTCTGATGAAGTCAAACCTATGACTTCACATCAGAAATAGATGATCTATCTCCGCTATATCTGCTTCAGTCTATAAATAGACATAACCCATCTGTCCACCAATGCTTCCGCTGCTCCCACTGACTATGACAACCCTCTGGCAGAGTCATATAGACGTACACTTCTAAAGCCAGTTTAGAATGACGCTATACTCATCCTCCTGCCGGGTCTCACAGTCTGGAACAACAGCAATGGCAAGTTTGGGTAAACAAGAACCTCCCTGCCACCGTCCTTGAGCATATCGAAGTACCTCTCGAGTGCCTGAGGTTACCCACCATATCTACGGAGTGGCTAATGGAATGTCAAACCAGATTGAATCTTTAGGTTCCTATCAAATTTTCAGTAATCGTTTGCGGTTCTGGAATCACTTCCAGTTCTACCATACTCCCACTGCTGTTTTCTGAAAAAACCATTTCTTTTAAAAATGTGGCGAGTCAAGAACAATATCACTATTGATCTTCCAGATGGTAGAAAATCAACCCTCATCATAGCCTGGGTCAACCCACAAACAGCCATTACAGAAACGTGCCTTGAGTTATCCGGAGTCTGGTTTTAAGCATAAGCCGGATAACTCCCCGTACCTTAACATCGTTAAGATATGAACTGTTCTATATCCAATATAGAACCAGAGGCACTGATTTAATTGAACCAGATTCAAATCATGCAGCTGTCACCAGTGCATGTCAACTAAATGGAAGGAGGCCGATCAGCGTTATTCAACTTAGGAATGCTTCCAATTATGAGTAACTTGAAAGAGAATCTAGTTCTCTTGATCATTACTATCAACTGAATACCACACATAAGTATCTACATCTTCGATCTCCTTGAAGAATCCTGATACTTGCAACACTTGGTTCTCTACTTTATTCATATACCTATAACTTCTCAAAATTTGGACCCTGTGTTTCTACGAAACACCTGTCTAAAAACCAGAGAAGTCATAAGTAAACAGAATATAGTAAGAGGACCAACCCCTCTGTCCTGATGGAAGCTGGACAACATACAATACTCTGTACAAGTCCCTTGAGTCTGACAACTCATTCACTGTGTGTCGTAGGTTGAAAACTGTACTATGGTTATGAAGAATTACACCGCTGTTCAATGCTCCTTACCTAACCATCTAATGATATAGGTAAATGTCATAGACATAATTTCAAAAGGTATATCTCACTCTATAAAAATAGACGTACATATATATCAATTTGAAATTGGTGCATAACAACGGATATTCAAAACCAAATATTTGCCGACCGGCAAACAATCCAGGTGACTTCCTCAAATATCACCAATTACAACGAATCCCGATATAATGAGGATGACCACCAATTCCCAATAACTTACTCCCACTCATCATCTGTAAAACCATGCAGATGTGAGATTCATACTTGGTAAATACATACCCTGGAGTAAGTGTCTAATCGGGAAATCAGTTTTCATTTAACAGTACAAAGTGAAACTGAAACATTGAAATGTTTCGATGGGGTATCCTGGTATTCCTAGTAATGCCTCTACCATTATCCAAATTCACAACTGTACCCATATATCTCTCTGCCATCTGTCCAAATCCCTTTATATGTCTTTAGTCGTTACCTTCTGCACACCCCTTTAGGCCAAATGGTTTTCTCCCTTCCCTACCGTTCGGCACCAGCCTATGGTTTGGAAGAAGACTATCCAATAAGCATAATGGGTGTACTGTCCTAATCTTAGGAACACTCGCAATGCGAGAGAAGGTGAGGATAAAAGACAACCGAATGAACTTAATTCCTATTTCTCCTGAACCAGGATCCATCCCCGAACTGGAACAAGTTCCTTTCGAGTTCGTATATAACCATACGATGGATTATCCAATAAACTTGGGATCTTCGTAGTGATACGAAGTGTCCTGGAGAAATACAAAGGTGATTTAGGATTGGTGAAGAAATACTTGGTTTGGTCATGAATAGCAGTTGCAATTTACTTTGCCCTCTTACTAATCCCTTGCTTTGTCTTAACTTAATACCTTCTGTACACCATTTAGGCTAATCGGTTTTCTTCATTCCCTACCTGTCGGCACCTGCCTATGGTTTGGAAGAAGACTATCCAATTTTCGTAATAGGTGTAATATCTCCTAAACCAAGGAGTACTCGCAATGAGAGAAGGTGAAAAGAAAAGACAACTGAATAATCCTATTCGTTTTCTCCAGAACCAGAAACCATCCTCGAAGTCCTTCAAGTTCGTATATAACCATACAATGGTTTTGTCCAATGGAAGTGGACGTTCGTAGTAATACGGGGTGTCCTGGAGAAAAGGGTAAAAGTAGGAGTGGCAATGAGGTTTGCAACTCTGACAATCCAAAATCCAGTGTTAAGAAGGTTCGGTTAATATGGTCACTGAGTCATAGTCTAGGGTCGGGTCAATGGTCGCTGCCAAAGAGAGAGAGAAAAGAAACACTCAGCGTGCACTCTAATCTAGATCAGAATGGTTATCACTTCATCTAATCAGGAAACCTCCCACTGTAACGTCAAATTCTTCCCCAAACCTGAAAGAAGAATTAGCCGGGATCACCCGAGGAGTAAACCAACTCATCAGTGGGAATCAGGATCCAACTATCATCGCATGATAACTTGACGGAATCCACTCAAGTCACCACACTCCAGAAGGTATGCGCATATCTGGCAAGTTTTAGTTCTTTTGAAACTCCCGATGTGATTTTTACCCCTAGGACCCAAGTGACCTTGACACAGTCAACAAATCAAAGAGTCCTAGTCAAGTTCAACCCGTCATTATCCTGGATTGCATTAAACCCACCCGTACGAGCCCTTAACACAGTCAACAAGGCCGCACGACTGTCCTAACCAATCCCATTAATATGCTACAAACAAACACTACTTAGCTACCGCACACTACGCCTTGACACAGTCAACAAACGCAGCACGAATACTAAATAATACTTGTAAGAAATGACGGAGGGCTACGTCTAGTTTTTGGCGAAAAACCTTTAACGTAATGAACTTGATATCGTTGAAGGAACTGCATAGCCTTTTATAAAAAAAATAGTGATGAAAACCTTTGCTAAAGAGGTCACTCCCGGTGAAGGGATCTCGGCTCTTTCCCCGTAGAATGAGGTGCAGGATATTCCAACTGAATACCACGATGCAAAGCAAAAGTAATCGGCTATAGTGAAGTTATTTCCC
Source organism: Agapanthus africanus (assembly GCA_030015575.1). Taxonomy (NCBI): domain Eukaryota; kingdom Viridiplantae; phylum Streptophyta; class Magnoliopsida; order Asparagales; family Amaryllidaceae; genus Agapanthus; species Agapanthus africanus. The sequence goes on along the minus strand of CM057342.1, from coordinate 694,101,813 downwards.
TGACGCAAACTTCTGTCCAAGGGGTCACTCCCGGTGAAGGGATCTCGGCCCTTGCCTCGTCGACTGAGGAGCAGGATATTCCAACTGAATAACACGATGCAAAACAAAAGTGAACGTCCTTGCAATAACAGCTTTTTGAAAAAAATGTTCCAACAACATCAGAATAGGTTTGTTTAGCTTGCATTGATCCGAATCAACGCAGTCCCATCAATTGATCACACCAATAAAGAACGAAAATATACTGATGTACCTATATGCCATCCGCATTCGCCACTGGGTCCCGTCATTACTCGTTAGGTTAGCTAACTAACGACAGAGCGGGGACTGGACTAGCGCGGATGTAAAACATATACAACATCTACTAATATATATACCAATATATTATATTTGCTCAAGGCGTGATAAAGTGCAACATCACAGAAATATACAGCATCACATAACAATACAGATATCTGGAAGCCCCGGGTTTCACAGAGCCGCTGCTGAAACCCGACGTTCCCCTGGTCGTGTGGATAGCCTGTGCAATGAAATCCTAGACCCCTACGGGCGCGGCAAGTCACCCGCCAAAACCTGAAGCGAGGCAGCCCCCTTCAGCACCGTGAATAGACCACCCAGCACTTCATGGAATCCGGTAACTTGGGCACCCCTCCTGGGTCAACCTGTACCCCCTACGCGTGTGGCGAATAGCCCGCCAATCCGAGAGTGAAGCCCCCTCCGTCTCAATGCCATGAGATGCGGGCCCGTTGCCCTCTAGAACCCGGCTATCCGTGCACTCCTCCGCGGGGTAATCCTAGTACAGAAAGTAAAATATACATACAACGGGTACATCGACCGCAACCAGGTCGTGCCCCAAAAGAATAATACAAACAGGCAGTGACGGCAGTCCACATGTCGGACGCTCGCCCCGCAATAACAAATGTACATATAAAACAAAACTGTACTAACATTGCATCCAGGCTATCCCCCACGACCGATCCGCAACATCACAGCAAAATAACAAGACATCAACGTGAATGTCACGTTCGCAAATCCGTCCAACCGGGCTATAGCAGTTAGACAGGATTTACCGATCAAGTGACATTCACGGTCGCAGATATAATGTAAATACTGTGAACCAATGTGTTTAAAATATCCGATCGATCAAAAATTAACAAGTGGGCCCCCAAGCAATACTGTAGCACTCACAGAAATTCTGGGCCCAAGTTTAATATTCCAAACCCCCTAAAAACAGCCCAGAAAGCAACTGAAGAAAAATGACACAGTGATCTGATCATAGTGCGGCGGAACCGCGGCCCAAAGGGGGGTTTGGCCGTGGTTCCGTGCTCCCACTATGGAATTACTCTGTCGAATTTCTACAGTAGCCTTATATTTTTCAGTACATCACTTTTCTGTAACCTGAAAAAAATTTCGACTCCAAAAAATTTCAACAGAAAACTGATGCAAAGAAAAACGCGGATTTTGGAATTTTGGTCGATTGGAAAAGTAAAACACATTAGACAAAGCTAGACTAGGTTAATGGCGTGGCTCTGATACCATGTTGCACCACGGCAGCGCCCCAGCCGTCTATCCGAGGCCAAAATGCGGAATCAAAATTTTTCTTAACTTTCAAACTGGTGCTACCGCGGACAATAAACCCGGATCGTAACCATTAACCTAATGCTAGCAATCAAGAGAAAGGGTGAGAGATATACCGAGTGATCCGAGTCCTCCGGTCTTCTCGTCATCGTCCCGATCTCCCGCGGAAACTCCGGTCGTCGCCTCCTTGCCGAAAGGGCACCACATCGTCTGCATCTTTTACGGGCTCCCACCTCAATACCGAGGCAACTCGGGCACGAAGCTGGCTAGTCGACGTGCCCAAGGTTTGCTGTAGATTGTAGTGTAGAAATGCTTATCTCATTTGGGGTAGTGAAGTTGCCATTGGATGGAGGGAAGTAATGAACAAAATGCAGATGAACTTTGGTGTATCAAAATGAGATGATAATTTCCCCACTTCACAAAATGAAAATCCCTCATCTCAAATTGTGGCCGGCCCCCCCTCTTCAAATGGTGGAGAGAATCACAAAACAAGAAGGAAGGTGAGTGTAGGAAAAGAGAATGGGTGACAACATCCAAAAGGTGGACCTCACATCAAAAACCAAATCAATCTCATCTTAATCCTTTCTCATTAATACAAGTAATGATGCATGAAAAGAAAAGATGGAAAGGGAATCTAAAGATGCTATCATAATCTCTCATCTCACAAATAAACCCTCCACAAAATGTTATTTGCAAACTTGCAAATAACCCTTCCATCGGAAAAGTCCGGCCGGGAAAGAACAAATGAAAACTGGCCGGAACGGAATGCAAACTGGCAACTCCAGAAAACTGGTCCCGTAATAAATTACAGGAAAACCCCGATACTGTGCATACACACCCGCATCTGTATTCCGACCGGATACAAATGCAATGAGACAAAATCTACACTGTACTAAACTAGGATCCGGCTTAAACCAAAGCCGGCAAGTAATATCCGTTCGATCCTGATCCGTGCAATACCGCACGTATCTGATCGAACCTTGCCATATATCTATACGGCCTCTAGTACAAACCGTCCGATCCTGATCCGTGTAATACCGTACATATCTGATCGGACCCTGCCATATCTCCATACGGCCTCTACAGCGTTTCGCCCGAAACTTGAGTAACTGTAAGTGTGGTGGACTCTAAAGACTCGTCAATACTATGGCTGTGGATTTAACCACTAGCACGTCAGAGGTATAAGCCAATACGTGACGGGCCACTAGCTATTGACCAAAAGGGACGTCGATGAGCGAACTCATCCTGACACCCTACTGAGCCTGTCAGTGACAATATCCGTACAGTCCGGTCCATTCATCTATGAGTATCGCATGGCGGGCCTAGGGGGTTGGTAAAAGCCAGACCCCCAAAAGCGGTACAAGTCGTATCGGAGTGTAGCCCAGAACACCCTGAGATACTACTGGAATACCTACCAGTAAATCTCCTGCCTCAGCCGAGGGCTTTGTGTAATGGCTCTCCTAGACACAGCGTGACCTCACCCCCAATACCGGGAGAGACGAACCCCTGCAGATCCGCTCACTACCTCCATGTGGCTCGGGACTGTACCCAACTAAAACCTGTTTGCACGACTCCTTTGAGCCGTGGTAGGGTAGTAATCAAAGTACAGTGGGAACTCACACGAGACAAATGACGATCTCAGGTCGATGAATTAACCTGTACACATGTCACCAGGGAACTGCTATCTGACGTCAAGTATAAGACCAACTAGCATGTTCCCGACGAGTCCTGTCCGGTATACTCATAACCCAATGAGCACCTGTATACATCTTAGTTGAACCAACTGACACCAGTGGCTTGTGAGACCGGCCACCGCCCCTCGTCGGGGTCTCGACTATATACACTAGTCTACTCTGGAGAATCGATGCCCTGTCTCGAAACTCCCACGACTAGGGACCTTTTAAGGATGTGCTTATAGACCACCAGCTCTCACGTATATGATCGCCATCATACTGCTGGCAGTCAAGCAAGAATCCTAGGGCCTCTATCAGCGTGTAATAGCGACCTGTAAGGTCACCTGAAGCAGTACACGATGATAAAGGTAAACCAGATAGCATACTACCATCTCGAGTAAGACTGTCCTACCGGGATAGGTCCTCCCCAAATCATTGCAATCACGTGCCTGTGATCCAATAATTGACTCTGAGTGCACTATCTCCAAAAGGGTTTTATATCATTTGATCAAAGTTTAAGTGTATAATTTAACATATTATGGCATGTAAAATCTTACCTAGTAACTAGTTTGCAAATTGTTATTTTAAAATTTGTCTAATTAAGCTATTTTGCTAACTAGGGCTTTTAGAAAATTATTAAATGCTTTAGATTAAATATAATTAAAGTTTCATGTCATTATTAGTATTATAATAAGTGGTTTAATATCTTTGGACCATGCAAAACCAAGCTTATTTGTAAAATCGTGAATTTTACTTTAAAAAGAGTTAAAATCGGTATTTTTGCAAACTAGTTTTTTTGAACGTATGTGGTTTGGTGAAACTAAATCGTGGAAATGGTTTGTATGGCTTATTTAAGTTATTTAATAAGTATTATGGCCGCTAGATTTTTTTAAACGTCGAGTTTTGTACTAAAACGGGTAATTTTTGCTTGCTAGATTTTCGGAAAAATGGCTTTTAAGGTGAATTTGGGGTTTTTGAGAATTTTAACCTATTTTATAGTATAATTAGTGCTTGTGATTGTGCAAATGAGTGTGTTTGGGTTTTCTTGATGGTTTGGCGTTTGTACGCCGACGTCGAGGGTTTTTGGGTTGATTTGTGAAAGCAGCCATAGGTTTTGACCTATGTGGGATTAGTGTGTCATTTTGGTCATGAGTCGGATTTTAATGCGATACGGTGCGTTATGATATGTAGGTACCCCATGTAGACTTCGAGACGACAAGCAAGCACGTGGCGACGTCGGCACCGGCGAGCAAGGACCAGGTGAGTAGATTTATATCTACGGGGAGAAGTCGGGTGGATGGCGTATTGCACTCCCGCAGTCCGTAGTGTATCTCATATATATGTTTATATAGGTGTTCTATGATACGAGAATGTTCATTCATGTTATGATTATGTGTTCATGGATTAGCTTTGGGTTAGGTGCGAAACCCTAGAGTAGTTGTTATACCCACATACGCACACACATACTTGCATACATTACTTTCTTGTGCGCCGATTGAGATGTGTATATATGTTTATATGCGTGGGTATGGGACTATGCATATGTACATCCATATACGCATGCATGGATAATGAGGATAGTACTTGGGATTTAAGATGAGTCGATGAGATTTGATTTGAGATCGTGAGATCGGTGATATAGCAGGGTTCGTATTTGAGATACGACATGACGTTGTAGCGGGTCCTTGACGTAGTGTTTCACACACGTCCATGCATACTTAGGCGGTATCAGTATTGTACTAGACATAGGTCAGTACCCTAAACTATGATTTTGGATAAAGAGGATACCAGAGGAATAGTGTGAGGAATATGATATTGACCCGTACCCAGATTTGGGGATGCCGTACGACGGATTTACGTACGAGCTATATCTTGATGATTGATCCGCACTCTTGACTTGGGATGTCTGATTATAGATATGGTATCGGATATGATATTATTGAGGCGGGATCACCGACTAATATATATACAAGTATGTATATGGATCGACTCAGATGTTAGGCGGTTTCCTTACCTGTAGTCCAGCTTGTTAGCTTAGCCCTTTAGTTTAGTTTAGTTGTAAGATTAGATTCGATTCTTACCTATTTCAAAAACTAACGAATCGTGGGTATTTTAAAAGACAGCCCAAGGGATCCTACGGATATTTCAAAAGACGTATCTTTTCATAAAAACACCGTAGCCCCTATTTTCAAAACCCCATGATTCGTGTTATTTCAAAAGGCACCATTTGTTGGACTTATGTTAGATTAATGTAGGTTAGTTACAGTTGCGTCTAGTATTCAGCTCCCGCTTATTATTGTGGTTCGCTTCGCATCGCATACTTATGTTATAATTTCTTATTGCAATGTTGATATCATATTGTTAGGACACGAGCACCATTACCGATGATGCGTATATACCACGTACACTTATTTGCCGGCTCACACACATCTTCATCGGTAATTTCCATGTCACGTACACCTTAGAAAATATTATTGCTTAACTTAGCTTGATAGCCAGTAGTTTGACATAATATTAGTGTACATACCTTATATGCCAGCTTAGATATTGTAGTTATTACTTGTCGCTTCATGCATACTGTTATTCATTCTCATGCTTATATTCATGGTTTTACATGCTATTGATGATTCGGATTTCCATGATATTTTCTGGATTTGGAGGAAAACCGCAAAACATATATAAACTGCTTTCTCTCTTTTTAAATAAAAAGTGCGGTTTTTCCTATGATGTATGAGTCGTCCACCATGAGTTTGCTGATGGATTTCGAGACCCGATTCGAGGAGACGGATGAACCGTTTCGGGTACATGGTGGACCCGGTAAGGTACCCCGGGGCAAGAAGCGCGTGATGATGACGATGTGAGCCTGGCAGGGGAGCACTACCTACCGGTGATTTTACCCGACTCGTCAGATATCTGGAGGATACCGTCGTGGTCTTGAGATGGATGGTAGGGGCCGGTCTGGACTGACGGCGTCCTAGATATTGTGATTGAGACATTGAGATTTCGAGATATTGAGGTACAGAGACTGTGATACAGAGATATCGAGATATTGGGATTACGTTTTGTGCCGATGCTAGGCACTGTTTTATGCTGATTTCATTATGATACCTCATTTTAAAAAATACAAAGGAAATCTCACTAAATTATGAAAACAGTTCTTCATTTACATGTATTCTGTTTTCATGCATTCATACCTCATTCATATGATATATTGCTACCTGAGGCACTGACACGGGCACATGAGATTACACTCGGGTTAGATATTTACCCTAGCCTTGTTATAGCTTGCATGTTATATATATAATTGAGGATATATTATGATCATTGACCTAGGATTGCGTTATTTATTCGATTTCTTTTCGTAGATGTTTTTTTCTATTCACGAGTTGGCAACTCACCCCCGTTGTGCCCCAGTTTCTTGCAGGTTTGCCATGCATGTCTCATTACGGCTTTGCGGGCATAGTTTCCTTCGGGTGATTTGCTAGTAGGTGGGTTTACTTGTATCGTACCCCTATTATATATCTTGTATATCATTATTCGGTTGTATCTAGAAGTTCCATCAACCAAACATGTATTTATTTTGAGATAGAGACCAGTGATGTTATTCTTTCGACCTTAGAGTCGCGCGTTATTTTTCTGTGAATTTCTTGGGGTTTTGAGTTTCCTTTTGAATTTTGATCCTCGCCGTTGGCGTTGTATATATTATTGCTTGTGTGGTTGTGACCGTCGATTGACGAAGAGCTAGCTCCCGCTTGGGGATGCCTTTTTATTGATTTCGTATATTATTCATGTTGTATCCCACTTGGGGGCCAGTATTTACAAAGGAGACTCTGCCGAAATTTTCAGGAAATTTTTGATGTTTTTAGAAACCCGCATAATTCGGCTTATGGTATTAAAACTACTTACTTAAATTGGTTTTCCTTCACTCTACTACTTTTCTTGGTTTGCATTTCTGGGTTTTCGGCTTACTTGGATTATGTACGTCTCGAGACGTTTCGTAGTTTAAGTGCCGGTCATGTTCCGTACTTTCGGGACGTGATAATGTTGGTATCAGAGCGTTAGGTTTTACCTTCGGAGCGTAAGATGACCCTTAGTTGATGGAATAGGTGACTAAAGTAGAGTGACGTACCGTGGGTATGTTCCGCGCATACTTACGATACGCTACTCCACTTAAGAAGCCTTAGGATGTACATTTCTTTGTTCAGTATTATATTCATTCCTGATTTAGCCTCATCGGTATCAGTTATGGTTTTGCTGCCACGATTACCGGTAGGGAGAGCTACGGCTAGAGTTGCGGTCAGCACGAGCTCGTCACAAACGAGGACTGACCAGGGCGAAATTCCGGCAACACACAATTGCAGAGATGTGTATTTTTACTGTGTTTCCGTGCCACGAGCATTTGGGGATCGCTTTTATGAGGTTACTCGGATGTGGTGATCGACACTAGAGGATTGAGCCAATGATAGAGGCCATCCAGATTTTGATGACCGTTGGTGTGTTGCTTATTCATGATGGTCGAGACACTGTTCAGCGTGCAGACGAGCGAGCCAGTTATTGCTGCGAACGACGAGATATCGCCCCATATATTGGAGTTATTGTAGGACGAGTTGTACTAATAGATGATAGAAGTTCGCTAGTCACCCAAGGATGAATGACTAGGACAGGTGGTTCGTTCGTCTACCCCGATGCGAGGTCATTAGATAGATTGATTCCAGCTAGAGACGACTTCACGCGGAGACGTTGAGAGTTAATAAAGACGATCGAATGTCAGCAACTTATTATTCCAAGTTTGAAGTATTCGGAAAGGCATGCAGGCAATTCTATGGACCCTCTAGAAGAATGAAACCCTAACTCGACTTAATGACCGTGTGAAAGCCTTTGAACCTTAGGGTTTATGGCAGTTCCGTGGTGCCATTAGTGAGGCTTGGGTTTTCCCTTCTACGGCTGGACCATCGATGCTGTGGTACGTACTCGATACTATTGAACTGTACCCAAGATGTTGAGCTCTTAGGGGATTATGAGGTTTTGATGACTCGATCGGATGGCTCGACTTAATTCGGATGCTAGGTGGTGAGATGCATTTCTTGGGAGACTCCCGATACGAGGATAGCCGTTGGAGCTCAGTCCATGTAGCCACGATGAGACGAGTCCAAAGCGGTCGACATTAGAGAAAGTGGAGTAAAGAGATCCGTACAAGATCTGGATAAGACGACGTTCCACTCCGCCGACATCAGAGATGCGATACGCATGACGAGGCATTGTACTTGGATATACCTTCCAGAGGAGTCGCGATGAGAATGCAGTCGTTCCAGAGCAAGACGCAGATATAGTAAAGGACGATGACTTCTGGACAGTTGGCAGAGACGAGATATGGAAGAGACCGTGAGCAGGATTCCTTCCAGGACACTGCTGCAATGATACTTGCACCCAGGATCAAATGTGTCACGTATGTTCAGAGAGCCAGAGGCCGACGCCAGTGATATGCTGTCTTACGAGTGGTCACGATGATTGACCGGAAGATGACAAGAGACGTGCCAGAACGGGATCATCCCCGTTAACACACCTGACAGGGCCGATGAGCCAATGGACCGAGAGATTGGTAATTCACAGTGAAGACCTTGACCCAGGAGTGGTCATTGTTACGCACACCAGCAGGCCAGAGTTCATGATCATCGACGAGACGTCCCACTAGTGACCGCGACAGTTGGCCGAGATTCTTAGAGGATACGCTTGAGCGGTACTATTCCGTCATTATTGATTTCGATGTTTTGGGTGATTTATTCGCAGGATTTGATTTTGATGATTGAGGATTTACAATCTTTGCACAGTGTTGCACTTGATATCGTTTTCGTGCTTTGGTTTCACATGTTTGTGATTTTACGGTTTTAGATATTTGAGTTGATTTTGTGCGTATGCACGCACAAGATTTGGTTCCGGCACTCTGTATAGTTCATTTATGCTTGCAGTGCAGTGATACACCTTTTGTGCACTTAGATGCACTGGACTTCGATTTCGATTGTGATACTAGATATTTGTTTTGTGCACCTTGTGCACCTGATTTGATTTTGCGCATGTTCGGCGCTTGATATTGGATTTCATGATTTCGTGCATGATGGATGCCCCTGGTTTTGGGTTTTCGCGCATGTCTTGAGATGCGATTTTGGTGCACACCAGATGCATTAAATCGAGATTTTTTCGTGCATGTTAGATGCACCTGATTTTGTTGTCATGCACATGCGTTGCCCACGACAGATGCTTTGTGCACACCCGATGCACTTAGATCTTGTTTCTGTGCACTTGTATGGCACGTATATGGATTTTGATTGTCGTGCTCACCAGACGCACGTAGTATTCATACGCGTATTTTGGGATTGATTTCTTATAGAGCAGTACGTTTTTTTTTATGATAATTGCGATGTGTTTTTGTACTAAGCAGGACTAGTCAGAGGATAGCACCTGAATGTATTTTGCATGCATTGATAGCTATTGAAGGGAATTCCAAAAAGCGAGCTATAGTCTCAGTATTTACCTACGTGTCTGATATGACGCGAAACGTTTAAAACAAGGAAAACCCTTCTAAATTGTTTCCCAAAACGGCGGAACGTACATTTCAAACAAAGGTATATATGTATATAGTTATTTTCTTATGATAGACGTCCGCCACTGTGCAGTGTTATGTGCATTGCACAGCAACTTAAATGATTTGGCATGCATTTCCTCTTGATATTTACATGTATAGTTCCGATTTATAGCATATCAGTCTTGCTTGAGATTTGGCATTCGTGTCTTCATCTTGACTCCGATGATTGTGGGATGCTTGACGGAGTTTTGATTTCGAGTTATCTACTCATTACTCATGCGCATGCATTGCGCTATGATGTATTTATGTATTTATGATTTCGGAGCCCCGGCGATTTGATGGTTTTGGCTGAAATATTTTAGTTTTTGGGGAGGCGTTTTAATTTAAATTCGGGGATCGAATTTCTTTAAGGGGGGAAGATTGTAACGTTTTGAAAATCGTTTCGGTGAAATTTCGAAAAAATAAATAAGGGGGGTTTCTGTAAAAAGTCAAATTACAAATATTTTTATTATAAAATTAAATATACATATTCTAGCTATGTAATTGCTAGTAATTGGTGTTTATTGAGCCACTGGTGAAATTTCAAATTTTCTGAATTTTTTTCCGAAATTAATTATTTTAATATTATTTTAAGCCGTCACTAATACATTTAATTAGGTAAAATTACAAATTGGAATGAGTTGAAATAAATTTTGTGCATCATAACATATTAAACAAAATTTTATCATGCGGTTTTTGAAATTAAATGGTATGCCAAAACGGTTTAGGAAATATTGAAGAAAAAGGCTTATTTTGTGAAAATAAAAGGGTTTTGGTGCATATTGAATTGGTGTTTGGTGTTCATTGCTTCACACACACACACCACCTCCACCTCCCCCTCTTGCTGGCCGAATATGGGCTGCCCTAATCCCCATGTCCCCACTTTTTTTGTTCACAAGAAATGAAAAGAAAAGAATAATATATATGTATAAGTATGGGCTTTTGACTTTTCTTTTGACTTTGAAACCAACACCCTCACTCTCTCACCTCTCCCCCCCCCCCTCATTGGCCATGCCCATTTCTGAATTCCTGCAGCCCCTCCCCTCTCTTTCCCTCATCTCATCTCTTCTCCAAAAATCCCACCCTTTTTACCTTCAAAAATTCATCAAATTCCATCCAAAATCAAAACAAAATCAAAATCCAACTCCTACCCATTTCTCATTTGCCTATCTAGCATGGATCTAGGGAATAAGATTTCAATTTGGAAGGCTATGGATGCTTGTGGATCTTCAAATGTTTTGGGTATAATTTCTAAACATTTTGCTTAATTTGTTAGTTAATTTCTTAAAGCTAATTTATTTAAGTGTTAATTAGCCTTTAGTTGCAAGTTTGGAAATTCTAGAATTGGGTATGGATCAAGTTAGAGTTTTATATCATTTGATCATGGTTTAAGTGTATAATTTAACATATTATGGCATGTAAAATCTTACCTAGTAACTAGTTTGCTAATTGTTATTTTAAAATTTGTCTAATTAAGCTATTTTGCTAACTAGGGTTTTTGGAAAATTATTAAATGCTTTAGATTAAATATAATTAAAGTTTCATGTCATTATTAGTATTATAATAAGTGGTTTAATACCTTTGGACCATGAAAAACCAAGCTTATTTGTAAAATCGTGAATTTTACTTTAAAAAGAGTTAAAATCGGTATTTTTGCAAACTAGTTTTTTTGAACGTATGTGGTTTGGTGAAACTAAATCGTGGAAATGGTTTGTATGGCTTATTTAAGTTATTTAATAAGTATTATGGCCGCTAGATTTGTTTAAACGTCGAGTTTTGTACTAAAACGGGTAATTTTTGCTTGCTAGATTTTCGGAAAAATGCCTTTTAAGGTGAATTTGGGGTTTTTGAGAATTTTAACCTATTTTATAGTATAATTAGTGCTTGTGATCGTGCAAATGAGTGTGTTTGGGTTTTCTTGATGGTTTGGCGTTTGTACGCCGACGTCGAGGGTTTTTGGGTTGATTTGTGAAAGCAGCCATAGGTTTTGACCTATGTGGCATTAGTGTGTCGTTTTGGTCATGAGTCGGATTTTAAAGCAATACGGTGCGTTATGATATGTAGATACCCTATGTAGACTTCGAGACGACAAGCAAGCACGTGGCGACGTCGGCACCGGCGAGCAAGGACCAGGTGAGTAGATTTATATCTACGGGGAGAAGTCGGGTGGATGGCATATCGCACCCCCGCAGTCCGTAGTGTATCTCATATATATGTTTATATAGGTGTTCTATGATAAGAGAATGTTCATTCATGTTATGATTATGTGTTCATGGATTAGCTTTGGGTTAGGTGCGAAACCCTAGAGTAGTTGTTATACCCACATACGCACACACATACTTGCATACATTACTTTCTTGTGCGCCGATTGGGATGTGTATTTATGTATATATGCGTGGGTATGGGACTATGCATATGTACATTCGTATACGCATGCATGGATAATGAGGATAGTACTTGGGATTTAAGATGAGTCGATGAGATTTGATTTGAGGTCGTGAGATCGGTGATATAGCAGGGTTCGTATTTGAGATACGACATGACGTTGTAGCGGGTCCTTGACGTAGTGTTTCACACACGTCCATGCATACTTAGGCAGTATCAGTATTGTACTAGACAAAGGTTAGTACCCTAAACTATGATCTTGGATAAAGAGGATACCAGAGGAATAGTGTGAGGAATATGATATTGACCCGTACCCAGATTTGGGGATGCCGTACGACGGATTTACGTACGAGCTATATCTTGATGATTGATCCGCACTCTTGACTTGGGATGTCTGATTATAGATATGGTATCGGATATGATATTATTGAGGCGGGATCACCGACTAATATATATACAAGTATGTATATGGATCGACTCAGATGTTAGACAGTTTCCTTACCTGTAGTCCAGCTTGTTAGCTTAGCCCTTTAGTTTAGTTTAGTTGTTAGATTAGATTCTATTCTTACCTATTTCAAAAACTAACGAATCGTGGGTATTTTAAAAGACAGCCCAAGGGATCCTACGGATATTTCAAAAGACGTATCTTTTCATAAAAACACCATAGCCCCTATTTTCAAAACCCCATGATTCGTGTTATTTCAAAAGGCACCATTTGTAGGACTTACGTTAGATTAATGCAGGTTAGTTACAGTTGCGTCTAGTATTCAGCTCCCGCTTATTATTGTGGTTCGCTTCGCATCGCATACTTATGTTATAATTCTTATTGCAATGTTGATATCATATTGTTAGGACACGAGCACCATTACCGATGATGCATATGTACCACGTACACTTACTTGCCGGCTCACACACATCTTCATCGGTAATTGCCATGTCACGTACACCTTAGAAAATATTATTGCTTAACTTAGCTTGATAGCCAGTAGTTTGACTTAATATTAGTGTACATACCTTATATGCCAGCTTAGATATTGTAGTTATTACTTGTCGCTTCATGCATACTGTTATTCATTCTCATGCTTATATTCATGGTTTTACATGCTATTGATGATTCGGATTTCCATGATATTTTCTGGATTTGGAGGAAAACCGCAAAATATATATAAACTGCTTTCTCTCTTTTTAAATAAAAAGTGCGGTTTTTCCCATGATGTATGAGTCGTCCACCATGAGTTTGCTGATGGATTTCGAGACCCGATTCGAGGAGACGGATGAACCGTTTCGGGTACATGGTGGACCCGGTAAGGTACCCCGGGGCAAGAAGCGCGTGATGATGACGATGTGAGCCTGGCAGGGGAGCACTACCTACCGGTGATTTTACCCGACTCGTCGGATATCCGGAGGATACCGTCGTGGTCTTGAGATGGATGGTAGGGGCTGGTCTGGACTGACGGCGCCCTAGATATTGTGATTGAGACATTGAGATTTCGAGATATTGAGGTACAGAGACTGTGATACAGAGATATCGAGATATTGGGATTACGTTTTGTGCCGATGCTAGGCACCGTTTTATGCTGATTTCATTATGATACCTCATTTTAAAAAATACAAAGGAAATCTCACTAAATTATGAAAACAGTTCTTCATTTACATGTATTCTGTTTTCATGCATTCATACCTCATTCATATGATATATTGCTACCTGAGGCACTGACACGGGCACATGAGATTACACTCGGGTTAGATATTTACCCTAGCCTTGTTATAGCTTGCATGTTATATATATAATTGAGGATATATTTTGATCATTGACCTAGGATTGCGTTATTTATTCGATTTCTTTTCGTAGATGTTTTTTTCTATTCACGAGTTGGCAACTCACCCCCGTTGTGCCCCAGTTTCTTGCAGGTTTGCCATGCAGGTCTCATTACGGCTTTGCGGGCATAGTTTCCTTCGGGTGATTTGCTAGTTGGTGGGTTTACTTGTATCGTACCCCTATTATATATCTTGTATATCATTATTCTGTTGTATCTAGAAGTTCCATCAACCAAACATGTATTTATTTTGAGATAAAGACCAGTGATGTTATTCTTTCGACCTTAGAGTCGCGCGTTATTTTTCTGTGGATTTCTTGGGGTTTTGAGTTTCCTTTTGAATTTTGATCCTCGCCGTTGGCGTTGTATATATTATTGCTTGTGTGGTTGTGACCGTCGATTGACGAAGAGCTAGCTCCCACTTGGGGATGCTTTTTATTGATTTCGTATACTGTTCATGTTGTATCCCGCTTGGGGGCCAGTATTTACAAAGGAGACTCTGTCGAAATTTTCAGGAAATTTTTGATGTTTTTAGAAACCCGCATAATTCGGCTTATGCTATTAAAACTACTTACTTAAATTGGTTTTCCTTCACTCTACTACTTTTCTTGGTTTGCATTTCTGGGTTTTCGGCTTACTTGGGTTACGTACGCCTCGAGACGTTTCGTAGTTTAAGTGCCGGTCATGTTCCGTACTTTCGGGATGTGATATTAGTATATGATACTCACTCACCATGGTTAGCTAACTCACTTGATCATTATCCTCTTCTCTTTCTTTTTATTCATGAACTTCTTCTTGTTTCAAAAAGGAAAAGCTTGATAGGGTTTGATCCTAAGTGAAAAATATTGTGAGAAATGAAAATCCAAAGAGTACCCATTTCCTATCTCACCATCCTCTACTAGACTAGCACTTTAGTTTTGGGTGTTTGCATCACTAATTCTTTGGTTAGTGAGGTAGAAGCTTGAGTCCGTATTCCCTCGACGTAGATCATCTTCAGCATCGAAGACTTCAAGCGATCCCGTTGCAATTTCCTCATGGAGCCGTCCGAGAGTCCGAGAGTTGGATGATCGCAATGAAGGGATGTCGTCACGGAGCTTTGGAAGTGAAGGACCGGATCTACAAAGGTTGTAGTCTATTTCCTTTAGTGTAAATGTGATTTACTTTCTTTTGATTCGCCTATATTTAGTTAACGATCTTTCTTAGGGTTGTTCGGCACCTAAATTTTTTAATCCGGAATGGTCGATGCCTTGTAGAGCTTCATTAGAGTGCCTAGTAACCCTACACTAATACGGGGATAGACGAATTCCCGACAATCGCTCATTGCCTCCATGTGGCTCGGACTGTACCCAACCAAAACCTATTTGCACAACTCAGTAGAGCCATGGTAGGGTAGTGATCAAAGTACAGAGGGAACTCACACGAGACAAATGACAATCCCAGGTCTAAAGACTACCTTGTACTCATGTCACCTGAGAACTTCCATCTGACGATAGGTATAGTACCATCTGAAAGTTCTCGGCGAGTCTGTCCGATGTACCTACCCCTAGTGAGCACCTGTGTATGATCTTAAATCTAAAGACCAATGGTTGCGGGACTAAACCATCGACCCTCGTCGGGGTCTAGAAACTTATACACTAGTCTACTTCGGAATATCGATGCCCAGTCTTGATACTCCCATGACTAGGGACCATTTAAGGATGTGAATACCGACTATCCAGCTCCTAGAAGTATGATCGCCATCACAATGCAGGTAGTCTAGCATTGATCCTACGGTCTTTATAAACATGTATAAAAGATATGTAATAGCAAGTAAAACATACACATATTAAGATAAAGTCAAACCAAATAGCATACTATCATATCGAGCAAGACTGTCCTGTACATATATATGTCCAAGCATCCATATGTATACATATACAATAATGGCCTCTAGGGCATACATATCCAACATGACGTTTCCTCGAGACGGGGTGTCGGTATATGACATATCCCCGAGACGGAGTGTTACTTTCTGACATTTCCCTGAGACAGAGTGTTTATTTGACGTATTCCCGAGATGGAGTGTCGCTGGTTGACGTTTTTCCATGACGGAGTGTCTGTTTGACGTTTTCCTAAGACGGAGTGTCCGTTTGAAGTTTCCCTGAGACAGAGTATCGCTGGTTAACATTTCCCCGAGATGGAGTGTCACTGTCTGACGTTTCCCCGAAACGGAGTGTCTGTTTAATGGATCCCAGAGACGGAGTGTCGATGTTTGATGTTTCCCCAAGATGGTGTGTCGGTGTATAACATATCCCCGAAGAGGAGTGTCTGTTTGACGTTTCCCCGAGATGGAGTGTCGGCATATGACGTATCCCCGAGGCGGAGTGTCGGTGTATGACGTTTCTCCGGCATAGAGTGTCATTGTTTTTGATGTAAAGGTCATTGTTGGAATTAGTTGATTTGTTTTGTTTTGGGAGGTTCCAATCTGTCCGGCGGGACTTCTGAGATGGGAAACACTTCCAGATGGAACTTTAGTTTGATTTGTCCAATTTCTGCCTTGTTTGGCGGTACTTTTGAATTTGAGACATCGCCGTGTGGGATTTGGAATTTGGGATTTGGATTTTTGTTTAGTATCAGCATTGCAACACTGAAATATGGTACCGGATGAGAATCATCATGCCGTGAGGGGATTTTCTTCGTTCCCAGTTTAACGACTTAGGGGTCATCTTTTCCCAGTTTAAAGACTTAGAGGTCTCTTGGATTGAAAGTTTAGAATTTTGAGGTTTGGGCCAGCATCAGCGTTGCTAACATTGGAGCACAGGTGCCAGGAGCAATTCATCATTTGCCATTACTTGTTGGGGAGTGACGGATTAGGAGATAGGTTCAGGTCCCTATCGCCTAAGGCTTTTCAATTTTATAACCCGTACGAGTCTTATAGAAGTATTTTCTCCCTACGAGTCGAGAGGATCCCGTAAGTGTATTTTCTCCTTAGGAGTCGTGAGGACCCCCAAGTGTGTTTTTCCCTTGTAAGTCATAAGGATCCCACGAAGGTGTGTTCTTACGAGTTGAGAGGATCTTACAAGTTCTGTTCTCCTCATGTATCGTGAGGATACATAAGTGGGTCTTCTCAAATGGAGCATAATTCGAAGGGCGGAGACCGACTGCAAGGCTGGTGATTGAGAAGGGACATGGGTGAGATAAGGATTATTTATGCCCGTGGATTGTATACAGTAGTCAATTTAGGGACTGGCAGCAGGGCTGGTGGAATTTAGGGGATTTGGATTTTTGGTCGGCATCAGCATCACTACACTGGGATAGTGCCCGGAGCAACTCATCATTTGATTATGCCCATTGGGGAGTGATGACATAGGAGACATGTTTAAATCCTTTTCACATAAAGCTTTTCAATTTTATGAGCCGTAAGGATCTCATAAAAGTATTTTCTCTCTACGAGTCAAGAGGATCTCGTACATGTATCTTCTCCCTAGGAAACATGGGGATTCCTAAGTCTGTTGCTCTTTTGTGAGTCATAAGGATCTCTCGCGGAGATATTCTCCTCACAAGGTCGAAAGGATTTTGCAAGTGTATTTTCATCTCTTTTTCATGATTTTGCGCCCTTTAGGGATTTCATAAACTCGCAGGCAGTCCTGCTGTTTTTATTCATGGGGCCCTATCGGGTTTTGATCCATGCCCATTTTGCTTGTGGATATACCAGTTTGTTTTACATTAATTTTATTTTATTTCCCAGTTTAACGACTAAGAGGTCATTTATTCCCAGTTTAACGAATTAGGGATCGATGTTGCACTTATTCTTTGTTTGGCCTTGTTGGCGCCTTTATCATCATCCAAACCGGGCCGGGATTGTGCAGCAGCAACCATATCTTTATTATGGTTGTGAAGCGCAGGAGGAATTTTTTCTTTCGGGTCTCACCAAGTAGACTGTATGGATTGTTTACCTATCCACTACCTCCTCATTGTTAGTGTTGCTTGTTGGGCTTTTAGATTGTTGCCTTGGTCCACTCCTTTCAGGGAAATGAAAAATGACCGAGGATAGCCAGTTCGTCCGGGGCCTTGGATATAGCCAGTACACTCTGTTTGACTTTTTTTTTTATTTTGCACGGCGGATTTGGTTTTTGTCGTGGGGTAGCCACATTCTTGGAATCCGGAGAAATCCCATTTAGCAGGAACCTTAGACCTCTTATTGGCTCTATCTCTGCTTTAACTCTTCGGTTTTAAAGGCTTAGCAGGCATATGCTTTCTTGACGGCCGTTTTGGGCTCGCCAATAGTCTAGAGAAGACATTTACATTTGCGTTCGTTATGGGCCTTACTTGGGCTGGCTTCGGGTGTCTTGTTGCCTCCCTGTGAGTTGATGGATTTGCCCCTGGATGGGGAGATAAAAGCCCCTCGATCATGGATTCGTGTTTTGGTTCGGGCACCCTTGCGGCTATGATGTTCGGCATTTCCCCCTTAAGGCTGGCTTGTTGATTTGGCTCATTGGAACTTTCACGGTTGGAGCCCTGACGGAGACCAAAGAGAATATGATGGACTCGAATTGGATTTGATGTTCTTCCGCCTGCTGCACGATGCTTGATGGGAAGTGATCAGTCGAAAATATTGCATTCTCAACACGTCAATTTCCCTACTCTTATTGCTTTTATAAAGGTGTTTATTATAAATATAACACAGATTACGAATTCATCTGGAAAATACCAAATACCCTATGTTATAATTATAATCAATATTCTATAGGGAAATTGTGTGTTTATTACTACACGCATGATCTTTGTATATCTAAACACTTGTCTCAAGATTTTGTGCAGAAATTCTTCAAGTCAAAGAACTGGAACTGCTAAAAAACACCGATAAATACAGCAAGTCAAAGACTTGAGATCTGGCAGTAAATAAGAAATAACTATAGGATTCCAGGCATCAGCAAAGTGCCATAAAACCAACATAAAACAACCCTGAAGATTTCATGCATTGACTCCATCAAAAGGCCACGGATCCGCGGCCGATCCAGGCCGATCCACCGCAGATCCGTGGCCGATCCGACTCGTCAGCGGTTGATACTTTTTGCAGGGCTTCTCTTTTAACGGCCAAACTTCTTCACGACACTTCAAAGTCCCTAGAAATCTCCAGAAGCTTCTCTACAATAGCCAATCTTCTAGTGTAAGCTTGGTACCTACCTACCATCCTATGCAAGCCTCAGAACAACCTAGCTTCTAAGAGAAGATAGAGGAAAACTATAAAAGGGGACCTAGGGCTTCATTGAAAAGGTTGTTCGGTTGTTGAACATTGAACCAAATCCACACACAAGTTGAGTGACACAACTTGTAACCAAAACCCTAGCCCAAATCCAATTTCAAAGCCAAATCAAGATCAATTGAGAAGCGAATCAAGCAAGCCATCAACGATCCTTTGTAGCGACACCGGTCTTCATCAAGTGCAAGTGATCGCAACCGTTCCACGACTCAAGGAGATCGATGCTAAGCTAATTTCGACGGATCTAGTTACCTCCTCAAATCTTGTAACCTTGAATTGAGTGAATGTGTACCTAATCGTCAATTAATAAAGGTGAAAATTATAAATCTTGCTTTCTTTACATTCTTGCATTATGAAAATTTATCGATTCTTGATTCTTTCATTTTTCATGATGTTTGAGTGAAATCTCCGCTTGTAACGGAATCGAGAGAATAGGTACATGATGATGATGAAATTCTTGAACGATTCTTAAGTCTTATGAGGTTTGTTAACTCTAGAAAAAAGAATCATCGATAACCTAATTTTGAGCGATATCACTTTCTTGAATATCTTCGCTTCAAATTAGAGATTAATGATTGGTGATTTTCTTTGCTAGAGGCTAGAATTTGAATGATAATCAATGAAAAGACAAGAGATAGTGAAGGAAAAACCCTAGTTTCTTCAATAGATCACTAATCTTCATTGATCGCTATCGATCTAGCTACAATTCCTCAATAGATAAGATTTCGTAATCTTTAGATTTCATGCTCACTACTTATTTGATCGATTCCTACAAGCTATTTTTCAAATCTTGATAAGACATTTTCTTGATCTTTATCAATTCTTGAATGCTTTCTTGATTTTCTTGAAATGACAACTCAATTAAATCATAAATCTCTTTCTTGAATTTTTCTTTACTATTTTTTTTCAATTCATCTAAAAGAAGATTGATCAAATACACGAATCTCAGTGGACGACCCGTGCTCACTAACGATCGCTTCAAACAACACCGTTATTGATTGCGGTTTACAAAATTCTTTTATTGTGAACATTTTACATTTTACTAAACAACATCGAGAATTTGAATCAATCAAATGGCGCCTTTGCCGGGGATTGCGTGCTATTTTGTTCATTCTTGTTATTTGAGTTAAAATTTTATTATTCCATTAAAAACTTCAATCAAAATCGCATCAAGTGCTTAACGATTTGTTTTGATTTTTGCAAAGGAATCTGGAATCATTCAAGCAAGAGGAAAAATATTCAGATCATCTCAGGAAGTCCAGTGAGGTAACAGGAGCATTTGCACAAAGTTTTGCACAGAAATCACATCATCAGACCGTGGAACCGCGGCCATAGGAGGCATTTAGCGGCGGAACCGCGGTAATATTGAGGTTTCAGTGCTTCATTTTTTCTCAGGTATATTTCTGACTTTCTTATCTCCTCCTTACTCTTGTCCATTGACCAATTTCTACAGGATTCTTTGCAAATATTCGCAGCGCCGCTAAAGAAAAATTGTTGCATGTTTGATCTTGGTTGTTTGCATATTTTAACACGGAAATTAAGGGGCAAAGACCAAATTCAGATTAGATGGGGAGTTCATTACCCTTTCTAATCCCCGGAAATCACAAAACTTGTATCCGCATCACCCTCATTAAATAAAAAATATCTGGACATGACTTTAAGGACCGTCGCGCTCACTTAGGACAGAAGGAGGTTATGTGTAATTTACTGTTTATCCGCATTTCTTTTGTGGTGTCTAATACAAGTGTGTCTAAGGCAAGTGGTTACTTAATTAGGCCCATTACTTACGTAGTAGAGAACCTCCCACATACCTGGCCACAGAAGAGATAAAGAGGCAGTAGAGGATCTATCCTGCAATTTGTCTTCTGGAAGTCTAGGGGCGGTCTAGAGACTTGACCTAGGTGACCATAAGGTCCAGGGTTGCTTGTGCATTTTTTGTGGGATTTTTCAAAAATCCGTATATTTTTTCAAAACAAAAACCAAACCAACTTTCCTCTAATTATCACTTACGCTGCCACTTGTACTAAACTATTTAGTGCATGCTCGGCTGGACACGGGATTCTACTACCCGTCTTGTCCGCGTTTCTCCTATCGTCTCCGAAGTCAGAATTTCTACATTTTCTTTTTCTTCACCCACCACCACATCCACTTCAATGGACGGATCTCCATCAAACTTCTTTAACACCACTCTGCCACCATCTGCAGGAGCGCAGAATCCGCCCCGCATCTCTCTCCAAGAGAGATGCTACCCTATGCGAGGTCTTCTTTCTACCTGTGTCACCATTCCACCAGCCAATGGGGACAATTTCGAAATCAAACCACAATACATCAATCTTATACCCAAATTTCACGGTCTCGAGTCTGAGGACGCATACGTTTTTATTACCAAATTTGAAAATGTATGCGCTATGATGGGTACTTCACAGCTTTCTGTGGATGCTATGAGATTACGTCTTCTCCCATTCACTTTGTGCGATATAGCCGAGAAGTGGCTTTATAACACAACCGCGCATTCTATTTCAAACTGGGGAGAATTTGTAACAGCTTTCCTAAAGAAATTCTATCCTAATCATAAGATAGCTCGAGTCTGTAGCGAAATAAATTAATTTACCAAGCTTCCCAATGAACCATTCTCGAAGTGTTTTGAACGCTTCAAGGATCTGTTAGTTCAATGTCCTCATCACGGAATTCCTAGATGGGATCTGTGCAGAATCATATATGAGGGCATTAATCCTACAACAAAACAGAATCTTGAATCCATGTGTCAAGGCACCTTCATGACTAAAGATGATGGTGAAGCCTGGAGATTTTTAAAAGATTTCGCTGAAAAAACTTTACAGTGGGAGAGTGTAAATCAACCATCGTCTAGGGGCGGTATCCATCGACTCGATATTTGCATAGGAGTTAGAGCTGAAATGGCAGCAATGCAAAAAAAAACTCGAAGCTATAGAACATAAATTTTTAGCTGCCTCCCTAAATCAGATGTCACTCCCCAAAACTGTCTGTGGATGCTGTTCTGATCCATCTCATCTTACGGAAGAATGTCCTTTAAATTCTCCGTTTCAAGGTCAAGAGCATACTAATGCTGCACCCCTATCAATCACAAAACTTTCAAAATATGATCCGTATTCTTCCACTTATAATCAGGGTTGAAGGAATCACCCTAATTTTACTTGAAACCAACAACAAACTCAAAACACGGTTCAGAACCAAAATAATTTCCAAAGGGTCCCTCCACCACAACAGCAACCACTACAACTGACTCAGCACCCCTATCAATCATAAAACTTTCAAAATACGGTCAACACTTCTACACCATATAACAATTCTTTGCAATTGACCGGTACTGATGAATCCTCTTCACTCACACAAACCATGAATTTGATTTTGAAAAATTTCATGTAAGTTTCGGCTGTGGTTAAGTCTTCTGTCGATGATATAAAAAAAACTCTGCCTCCCAAACTGAGGGTATAAAATTGATGGAAGCACAAATTGCACAATTAAAAGCCGAAATGAGTGCTAGAGAGAAAGGGAAACTTCCATCTCAACCCCTACCGAATCCTGGACATTCATAACACTACAATATGAATGCAATTACAACGTTGAGATCTGGAAGAGTGCTGAATAATCAAGTCGGTGAAGAGATTGATAATCATGAAGAATTAATCAATAACACCCCGGTTTTCACTTCCACTTTTCCTTTCCCTTCCACATCCCTTCTACATCTGATCCTACCTTGTCTACCCCACCACCTTTTTGCAAGCCTATTCTTCGTTTTCCCCAAGGCTCGAACCCTCAGCATATTTTTTCTAGTCTACCAAAGACAACCCCTACTCCTATTCTAGGATCAGTTCCACACACACCTCATTCTCCAATGTTGGACCCAGCTATTATTGCTAAAGCTTCTTATCCGAATCGGTTGAGGGGAAACAAATCGAGTCCACATATGGAGAAGATTATGGAAATGTTCAAATAGGTTAACATCAACATCTCTCTCCTAGATACTATCCAATAAGTTCCGTTTTATGCAAAAATTCTTAAAGACTTATGCACTAGGAAGAGGAAGACTCAAGTGCCCAAAAAGGTCTTCATAACTAATAATGTTAGCATTGCTTTTACCCCACAGTTACCAAAGAAACGTAAGGACCCTGGATGTCCTACAATCTCGATTTCTATTGGGGGTAAAAACATTAACCGTGCTTTACTTGACCTTGGCACAAGTGTTAACCTCCTTCCATATTCTGTCTACGAGCAGTTAGGGATTGGAGAGTTGAAACCAGCTCATTGTACTCTCCAAATGGCAGACCGTTCAATCACCAAACTTAGGGGTGAACTGGAGGATGTGTTGATAAAAGTCGGGGAATTTATATTCCCTGTGGACTTTATTGTTCTAGATACACAACCTGTAGCAAACCCACGGAACCAAATTCCGGTGATTCTGGGTCGACCATTCCTCGCCACTTCCAATGCTGTCATTAATTGTCGAAACAGTTCAATGAACCTATCTTTCGGAAAAATGACACTTGAACTGAACATCTATAAAATTGGATGTCGGCCGTCTGAACCCTCTGCTCGCATACTTGATGTCTGTTCTGTCCACGAGATTGCTTCCGAAAGTTGCGAAGTTGATGCACTTTGCTTTGATGACCTCGACAACACTAGTACATCAATATTTGATCTTGCACATCTTAGTGAGGACACTCTTTCCATTCTTGATTCTGAACTTTGTGACTCTTCACTTTACGAGTCTGTATCCTTTGCAGGCTACGAGTTTCTTCGTGACTCTGAATGTCATTCTTTTACCCCACCTTCTATTGTTTCTCCACCGATATTAGATCTCAAACTATTACCTTCTCATCTTAAATATGCATATTTAGGTGAGAATGAGTATTTACCTGTGATCATATCAGCTTCTCTAGCCCTAGAGCAAGAGAATGCGCTTATGACGGTATTGAAATCTAATGGTCAGGCTTTTGGTTGGACAATGGCTGACATCAAAGGGATTAGTCCCTTAATTGTTGAACATTATATACATCTGATGGATGATACCAAGCCAACCCGAGAACCACAGAGACGGTTGAACCCCGTAATGAAGGATGCGGTAAAGAATGAAATAGTCAAATGCCTTGACAGTGGTGTCATTTACCCAATCTCCGATAGCCAATGGGTAAGTCCAATTCATGTCGTCCGTAAGAAATCTGGCGTTACAGTCATAGAAAATGAGGCAAATGAGTTAGTCCAGACACGCACTCAAACTGGGTGGCGTGTATGTATTGATTACAGAAAACCCAATGCCGCAACGAGGAAAGACCACTTTTCTCTACCTTTTATTGACCAGATGCTAGAACGCTTAACTGGACATGAATATTACTGCTTCATGGACAGATACTCTGGCTATAACCAGATCCCTATTGCCAAAAAGGATCAAGACAAAACTACATTTACTTGTCATTTTGGTACTTTTGCTTATAGACGCATGCCCTTTGGGTTATCCAATGCTTCCTCTACATTTCAGCGGTGTATGATGGGGATATTCTCGGACATGGTCGAGAATTTCTGGAGATTTTCATGGATGATTTCTTGATATTCGAAGATTCTATTGCTGACTGCATATCTCATCTTGACGCAGTTCTTACTCGTTGTAAGGAGAAGAACTTAACCTTGAATTGGGAAAAATGCCATTTCATGGTCCAAAAAGGAATTGTGCTTGGACATGTCATTTCACGGAAAGGCATTGAGGTTGACAGAGCCAAAATAGATGTCATTCAAAACCTTCCTCATCCCAAATGTGTCAAAGATATACGATCTTTTCTTGGTAATGCAGCCTTTTATCGGAGATTCATTAAGGATTTTAGCAAAATTGCTAGACCCTTAACTCTTCTCTTGGCCAACGACACAACCTTTCACTTTGACTCGGATTGTGAGGCTGCATTTGACCCACTTAAACACTCTCTCACTACAACCCCTGTTCTATCATCTCCAGATTGGAACCACCCGTTTGAGTTTATGTGTGATACATCAGATTTTGTAGTTGGTGCAGTTTTAGGACAGCATATTGAAAAGATGCCACACGTGATGTATTATGCAAGTAAGACCCTGAATGATGCTCAAACTAATTATACAACTACCGAAAAAGAACTTTTGGCAGTTGTATTTGTATTAGAAAAATTCAGGCCTTACTTGATTGGCTCACCTATTGTTGTGTACACTGACCACTCCGCCTTGAAACATCTTTTAGCGAAGAAGGACGCTAAAGGTAGGTTAATACGTTGGATCCTTCTATTACAAGAATTTGATCTTGTTATTCGAGATAAGAAAGGATGTGAAAACGTAGTAGCTGACCATCTGTCGCGCATCTCTTCTTCACCTGTGACCCTGCCAATCAATGACTCTTTTCCGGACGAACAACTCTTGAACGTATCCGACGAACCTTGGTTCGGGGATATTGTGAATTATCTTGCAACAGGACTTATTCCCCCCGAATGGTCGAAACAGGACAAATATCGATTTTTATCGCAAGTAAAATATTTTTACTGGGATGAACCCTATTTGTTTAAGTATTGTCCTGACCAGATCATTTGCAGATGTGTCCCTAATGATGAATTCAAGAGCGTTCTATATTTTTGTCATGATCAGGAATGTGGGGGTCACTTCGGTCCTCGAAAGACGGCGGAGAAGGTTTTGCAATGCGGTTTTTACTGGCCGACATTCTTCAAAAATGCATTTGATTATTACAAAACCTGTCCACAGTGCCAACACACGGGTAAGATTTCTCAAAGAAATGAGATGCCACTTCAACCAATCTTGGTGGTTGAAATTTTTGACATTTGGGGTATTGATTTTATGGGTCCTTTTCCCAACTCCTTTAGGAATTTGTACATATTGCCTGCGGTTGATTACGTCTCGAAATGGGTTGAAGCTATTTCTTGTTGCTCTAATGAAAAAAAGATTGTCATTAAGTTTCTTAAAGAAAATATCTTTTCGTGATTTGGACACCCACGTGCTATCATTAGCGATAACGAGACACATTTCTATAATCGGTCTTTCGAGACTTTGATGCGGAAATATGCAATCAACCACAAACTTTCCACACCCTATCATCCCTAAATGAGCGGACAAGCTGAGATTTCAAAAAGACAAATCAAACAAATTTTGGAGAAAACTGTTTCTAAATATCGAAAAGATTGGTCAACCAAATTGACAGATGCTCTTTGAGCATTCCGTACTGCATATAAAACCGATCTAGGTATGTCTCCTTACCAACTAGTGTTTGGAAAGGCTTGTCACCTTCCGGTCGAGATTGAGCACAAAGCAATGTGGGCTATTAGAGAACTTAACTTTGATTTAAATCAAGCCTATAACTTTCGGAAGCTGCAATTAGATGAGCTAAGCGAACTCCGCGATGAAGCTTACGATAGTGTTGTAATTGTAAAGAATCGGACTAAGGTATTTCACGATAAAAACATTTTGACAAAAACTTTTACACATGGTCAACAAGTCCTTCTTTATGATTCACGTCTCCATCTTCATGCGGGTAAGCTAAAATCTCAGTGGAAAGGACCTTTTGTTGTGCGGTATATATACCCGCACGGGGCAGTTGAGGTTGAAAATGTTGAAAACGGTACAATTTTCAAAGTAAATGGATATAGATTAAAACCGTATTTTTCCACTGACCCCACGGAGGAGCTCCTGTTTTTACAGGAGACACTTTATCTTGACTAAAATTCCTCCGTCTCACCTCCATGTCTTGAAAAATAGCGTATCATCTTTAGAACGGGGGTGAGTAAATAAGTTTGGGGGAGATTTTCATGTTCATATATTATTGCCCCGTTAATAAATTTCCTCCCAAGTCTACAGGTTTCTGAGATTTAACAGATGGCAACAGTGAGGACACTGTTGTAAACAAGTTTGGGGGAGGTTTGTGCTTATTTACGCATCACTTTGCATATTACTTTGCATAAGCACAAAACATATAAAAAAACATTTAATATTTAATTTTATAATAATAAATTAGATAGTGAAAAATTACATCCAAAAGATTAGAAAAATTTAAGAAAACCTAGAAAGTTAGAAGTTTTCTTAAACGAACTGGTAATAAGTAGTTATGAGCCGTTGTCCCAAGGGTTAGTAAGATGAAAGAAGTCACTAATCTGAGGATAAAAATAAGTCTGAAAAATAGTTTCTATTCTTGAGCCAAACATTTGAATGTTGATACCCTACTATACGCACTTACACACATCTTGAAACTCGGGATAGTAGAGGATACCTTGAAATGCT
Source organism: Agapanthus africanus (assembly GCA_030015575.1). Taxonomy (NCBI): domain Eukaryota; kingdom Viridiplantae; phylum Streptophyta; class Magnoliopsida; order Asparagales; family Amaryllidaceae; genus Agapanthus; species Agapanthus africanus. The sequence continues at coordinate 694,074,225 of CM057342.1, read as the reverse complement.
CTTGTCTTAAAGCCAAAGTACGAAAATAAAAAAATGAAGAACAAAAGATAAAATGGTATAGAAAAATGAACACTGGTTTTGTAATCACCAAGACAACAAAAAAAATATAGCGAGGGTGCTTCATCACCTAGTGCCTTAGACCAACTGGTTTTGGAGTCACTGCTAAGCCTTAGGTGTTGCAAGAAGAGGAAAAATACGAATACACCTAATAAGAAAGCATATTGAGTAATCGGTCGGTTAGTACCTCAAGAAGTATTAACGGTCGAATGAAAAATGTGTGAGAAAATCCATCTAAATTTTCACTAATTAAAAAGTACTGAGGTAGATGGACAAGAGTATGATAGCTTGAATTAAATTCTCTGAGTGTAGGGATGTTCTTTACACACACGTAGGGGTATATGATCGGTGTTTGGAAGAAATGTAGGAATGAAGAATAAAGACGATGTTTTATTGAGAGATGATGTGATTTCTAACATCTTTTCATGACTATTAAGATAGGGCTCATGACAACCGAAGAGCTAGTGTAGTTGGAAACTCTTATTTTCAAAATCTTTCTTTTACAATTCTTATCTTTATATGTAACTTTCACAATCTTCTTTTTATTATGGGATTTTGTGGGTGCAATCCGCTGAAAACCCTCAGGAGACAACACTCCTCCTACTAGGGACACCTAGAGGTTGAAAGTTTTGTTGCACGTACTCAGTGCAATCGTGTTTACCTACGAAAGTGTGCTAGTTATTTTTTTTCTTTCTCTTTCTCTTCTTCTTTTCTCCACCACCTGAATAAAAGATGTTTGCTCGAGACGACGAAAATTAAGTTTGGGTGAATTTGATCAGTCGAAAATATTGCATTCTCAACACGTCAATTTCCCTACTCTTATTGCTTTTATAAAGGTGTTTATTATAAATATAACACAGATTACGGATTCATCTGGAAAATACCAAATACCCTATGTTATAATTATAATCAATATTCTATAGGGAAATTGAGTGTTTATTACTACACGCATGATCTTTGTATATCTAAACACTTGTCTCAAGATTTTGTGCAGAAATTCTTCAGGTCAAAGAACTGGAACTGCTAAAAAACACCGATAAATACAGCAAGTCAAAGACTTGAGATCTGGCAGTAAATAAGAAATAACTATAGGATTCCAGACATCAACAAAGTGCCATAAAGCCAACATAAAACAACCCTGAAAATTCCATGCACTGACTCCATCAAAAAGCCGCGGATCCACGGCCGATCCAGGCCGATCCGCCGCGGATCCGCGGCCGATCCGACTAGTTAGCGATTGATACTTTTTACAGGGCTTCTCTTTTAACGACCAAACTTCTTCACGACGCTTCAAAGTCCCTAGAAATCTCCAGAAGTTTCTCTACAACAGCCAATCTTCTAGTGTAAGCATGGTACCTACCTAGCTTCCTATGCAAACCTCATAACTGTAAGGTTCCTAGGCACCCTAATGAGGTCTCACAAGGCATCAACCATGCCAATTTCTGATAAACGGTGCCGAGAAACCCTAGACTACGGATCGTTAGCTAGATGTCTAGGCGAAACAATAAACTAGTTAACACTTAACTAAGGGATACGGATATACAACCTTTGTAGATCCGTTTGTCCACCTCCATAGCTCCATGAAGAAGTCATCTCCGCTGTACAAATCCGAAATCCGGGCTCTTGCGTCGGCTTCATCGGAGAAGAAGCGGGCTAGGTCATCGACGACGTGCCGAAGATGATCTACGTCGAAGCATCACTAGATCGAGCTCCACCTTCACCGAGCCTTGAAAACTTGTGAAGGAAACACACTCTACTACTTGGCAAGAGGTAGAGGATGAAGAAATAGGAAGTGGGTAGACTTTAGAATTGGATTTCTCACTCATCTTCATCAATCACCATTGATGAAGTGGAGGTTTCTTCATGGAAGAAGATGAAGAAGAAGAAGAAAAGTTATGATAAGTTAATTTAAAATCAAAAGTAAATGAATACTTATCATAACATAACCCTAGTTAAGTGTAGAGAATAGACCATGGTTTGTTTAAATGGTTAGGGTTAAGAATGAAGACAAGAAGGGTGACTAAGTCAAAGCTTCATGAATCTTTAACAAACAAACAAACAAAGCCACCATTCTTTCTTTATCCTTTCCAAAACAAATAAATAAATAAATAAACAAATGAATAAGATAATCAAAACCCTAATCATTAAGTAAACCATGGTTTAATCTTTATACTTAACCAAGTTAACATGTATAATCAAACATGATACAATTATGTGCACAAAAGTATATCACATATACAACTTGCACAATCCAAGTGAGAAAGTCCATTTAAAGTGAACCATTACTAGTTAATGCAAAGTAATATATCAAATATATAATTATACATTAAATCATTAAATCAACACTTGATTCAATGATCCGGTCATGTCGCACACAACCGACTAGTATACAATGTATCGGCTTATCGAATCAATCCTCGATTCGATAACTAGGTTATATCGCATACAACCATTCGACACATTCTTCGCGAGAATGAAATACGGTATCACATACACGAATCATTCTCGGTCCCGCACATATCTCATATGCGCTCCTATTTCGTTTCGCTTGAGCCAGGAAACCTCTGTGTAGGACTCTAAAGACTCGTCAATACGCCGGCAGCAGATGATGATCATATCAAACACCCACAAGCCGCAAGCGGTCTGCTAAACGTAACGGCCACCCGGGTATTGAGCGATCAGAAGATCGACGAGCAAGCCCGCTCACACTCCAGTGAATCCAACCAATAACACTACCGTACAGTCCGGTCTGATCGTCTGATATGTCGCATATCTCGCCTAGGGGTGGTAAACGTCAGACCCCAATAGCTCGATAAGTCGTGTCGATATGAGGTCTATAACACTTCGAGAAACTACTGGTAACACTTACCAGTAAATCTCAGCAACCCTGGCCTGGGATTTCCTGTTATAGCCAATCGAACACAGCGCAACATCAACCCCCTATACCGGGAGAGACGAATCCCCTCCTATCGCTCATTGCCTCCATGTGACTCGGGACTGTACCCAAAAACCACCGTTTTGCACGCCCTCTTGGACGTGGTAAGATGGAAATCAAAGCACAGTGGGAACCACACAAGACTCTATGACGATCTCGGGTCAACAGACTACTCTGTACCAGTGTCACCAGAGAACTGCCATCTGACGTGAGGTATAATACCATCTGGGAGTTCTCGGCGAGTCCGTCCAGTGTACCCAGTCTCTACTGAGCACCCGTATATCATCTCCGATGTCAAACACCAATGGATATGGGATCATCCATCGCCCATCTGTATGGGTCGAGAAGGTACACGCTAGTCTACTCTGGTATATCGATGCCCCATCTCGATACACCCACGACTAGGGACTTTGAAGGATGTACTTATGGACTACCATGTCCCCACTAGTATGATCCGCATCACAGTCCAGGTAGTCAATTACACATCCTAAGGGCTTTACCAACATGTAACAGAGAGACAATCAGTATACACGTTAAGGTAAAGAGCAACCAGATAGCATACTATCATGTCGAGCAAGAAAGTCCTCCCTATATATGTCCCAGCATCCACTACAATATACATCCAATGTACAGTAATGGCCTCTAGGGCATACATATAAATAACAATAACAACCTAGCTTCTAAGAGAAGATAGAGGGAAAATATTAAAGGGGACCTAGGTCTTCATTGAAAAGGTTGTTCGGTTGTTGAACATTGAACCAAATCCACACACAAGTTGAGTGACACAATTTGTAATCAAAACCCTAGCCCAAATCCAATTTCAAAGCCAAATCAAGATCAATTGAGAAGCGAATCAAGCAAGCCATCAACAATCCTTTGTAGCGATGCCGGTCTTCATCAAGAGCAAGTGATCTCAACCGTTCCACGACTCAAGAAGATCGATGCTAAGATAATTTCGACGGGTCTAGTTACCTCCTCAAATCTTGTAACCTTGAATTGAGTGAATGTGTACCTAATCGTTGATTAATAAAGGTGAAAATTGTAAATCTTGCTTTCTTTACATTCTTGCATTATGAAAAATTATCGATTCTTGATTCTTTCATTTTTCATGATGTGTGAGTGAAATCTCCGCTTGTAACGGAATCGAGAGAATAGGTAGATGATAATGACGAAATTCTTGAACGATTCTTAAGTCTTATAAGGTTTGTTAACTCTAGGAAAAGAATCATCGATGACCTAATTTTGAGCGAGATCACTTTCTTGAATATCTTTGCTCTAAATTAGAGATCAATGATTGGTGATTTTCTTTGCTAGAGGCTAGAATTTGAATGATAATCAATGAAAAGATAAGGGATAGTGAAGGAGAAACCCTAGTTTCTTCAATAGATCCCTAATCTTCATTGATCGCCATCGATCTAGCTACAATTCCTCAATAGATAAGATTTCGTAATCTTTAGTTTTCATGCTCACTACTTATTTACAAGCTATTTTCAAATCTTGATAATTAAATCGATTTGAATCTTTTTCGTTGAGTATTTTTCTTCACCCTATTGAGATAGCAATGCGCTCGTTTATCAAGCGTATACAGATTCCCCCTGTCTGGGCCAGGCTGGGATTTTATTGATTGTAGAGATCCAAATCTCTGGCAGCCGCGGACTAAGCTGCCTTTAATTATCCCTCGTTTTTGGAGCGAGAGAACTGCCGATTGACGGGTCAAACTAGTCATGCGAACTCAATGTGATGTGTTGGTGCTTAAAAAATATGCATATGGGCATTTTTTATTCTATTTTTGACAAACGGATTTTTTCATTCAAAGAAACATTATTTTATTTTGTTTTGTTTATTAGTTTTATTATTTTTTGATAAAGGAAGGGAAGCTCCTACACTTGGTGGGAGCTTCCTTCCGTCACAAGATGGAGAGTAAGAGATACCACTTTGTGGGAGCTCCCCCTCACATGAGGGAAGGAGGAACCTCCCCTCACGTGGGTCCTACTTAGTGGGAGCTCGCTCCTCACATGGGGGAAACGGGAACCCCCTCACGTGGGGAAGCAGGAGCTCCCATTAAGTGGGAGCCTTTTCCCTCACATAGGAAAAGGGAACCCTCCCTCACGTGAGGGAGGCGGCGAAAAGGGGCATGTGCGTGGCACGTGCCGGTAGGGCACGAGCGCGGACCGGAAAGGGGGGGCTAAGCTCTCGGAGTTAGAGTTGAACTCTTTTGATTTTTATTATGGAGTTAAAGTTCCAAACATTTTGTTTTGGAGTTAAACTCTCAAAAAAGGTTTTATTTTGGAGTTAAATTCCCGAAGGTTTTATTTTGGAGTTAAACTCCCAAAAGAATTTTTATTATGGAGTTAAACTCTAAAAGATTTAAAATGGAGTTAAACTCCCAAAAGAATTTTTATTATGGAGTTAAACTCCAAAAGATTTTAAAATATGGTGTTGAACTCTCAGAAGAATTTTTATTATAGAGTTAAACTCCCAAAGTTTTTAAAATATGGAGTTGAACTCCCAAACATTTTTAATGGAGTTAAACTCCCAAAAGAGTTTTTATTATGGAGTTAAACGCTAAAACATTTCTTCCTTTCTCTTTTGAGAAGAAATCCAAATGAGTTCTTTTAAAACTCCATGATTTGGATCTTGGGTGATGAAAAGTGATCCCTTTTATTCTCTTGATGGAACCTTGGGAGGTGGGTTTCCCTTCTTCTCTCTCTCTTAAATTGGATCTTGAGGAGGAAGAAGAAGATATCAAAAATCTTCCTTTTTTGGATTTAATGTGAGAGTTAAACTCTCCTTCAATGGATTTATGGTGAAACTTTATTTAGTTTTGAGAAAAAGAGAGCTAAGCTCTTGATTTAATTTGAAATGAAGAGGAAGAGGAAGAACTTGAGAGAGAGAAGATGGAGGCATAAACTCTAGATTTTATTTAGGGAATTGAATTATCCTTCATTTCTTTTTATTGTTGCCTTATATAGGCTTAAAATTTTATACATAGCCCATGTTTACCACCGAAAACAGAGACGAACTAGGATTGCTCGTCTTGCCTGAATTTGGGAGTAGATGGTATTTAGACATATCCATCTACCTCTCCGAAAATACCAAGTTTATTTATAGCACTATATATCGGAGGTTTGGACAGATGCGACTGATGCAGCAGACTTCATCAGATCCCCCCTCATTTGTGAGGGTTTTTTTGATTGTAGGGACGCTCTTCCCTGTAGGCGCAAGCCCCTGCAGTTAATTACGTTACCGCATTGCAATAACCACTTTCTCCTGCTCTAGAAGGTCACTTCGTGCCGTATTGTATTTGTTTTATTTTAGTTGCCCGTGAATTGTATACGGAGACTAGTTTATGTCGTCGTCCGTAGGGCGCAGATTAGTCCAAATCTGTATATTTTAGATTTGGGTTTGAACTAATGATGTATTTATTATGTCGGTTCAAAGAATATTTTGTTTTATTTAAGGACCGTTAATCTATAATTTTTTTAGATTAAGGTCAACTTAAATATATGATCAATTGGGCTCAATTTATTTTAACTAAGAATTCGTTAGTCCTTTTTGAGACTAAGATCAACTTAGCAACATTGTAAGGATTATTTTTATTTAAGATCCAACAACAGAGCATTTGGACTCAATTGCAAGTAACTTTAGAGACTTAGCCAATTTGGTCTTGGTCTGCTTTTTTTATATTCAGAAGTGCTAAATACTTGTTTATGGCTTTGTTGCTCAGCTTTGGGCTTTCTTCCTTTATTTAGAAGTGCTAAGCACCTATTTGTGGCTCTGGCGCTCACGTGTGTATCATGTAACGTGCTCAGACATGGAACTTTAGTCATTTTAACTAAATTTATAGTGCTCAACACTTTTATACAACGCTCACGTGGGAAGCACGTGAGGCGCCGAATCCTTTATTTTAGGCGCTTATGTGGGAAGCACGTGAGGTGCTGAGTCCTTTGTTTTGGGCGCTCAGATGGGAAGCACGTGAAGCGATGAATCCTTTGTTTTGGGCGCTCACGTGGGAAGCACGTGAGGCGCTAATTTCCATTTTTTTGGGTGCTCACATAGGAAGCACATGAGGCACTAAGCAGTTTGTTTTTGGAGCTTTTGTGGGAAGCACATGAGGCGCTGAGCTCTTTTTGTTCGGCGCTCACGTGAAAAACATGTGACGCACTGAACTCCTTTCTTTTAGAGATTTAATCTCTGTTAATGGCGTTTTGGCCTTTGATGATCACCTAGATCTATGTTTTGAAGATCTGGGATCGTTTTTTTATTGGTGAATTATGTTCCTCTGTTTCTTTTATAAGAACTAAGTTTTTAGGGTTAAACCCTGTTTGCAAAGGAATTAAGTTCCTAGAACATATGTTCTATTCTTTTCTTTTTTCTAGTTCTTTCCCCTAGATTCGGAGTTTGAAGAATAGAATCCCCCTGATGAGAATTAAATTCTCAACTTGTGAGGAGATTTTCTTTGCAAATCTCAGATCAGAGAAAGAACTAAGTTCTTTTTATGAAGGGTTAAACCCTTGTTTTCTTTATGCTAGGCAAAGAAAATATATTTAATCTCTTTTTTTCTTTACTTAGGGTTTTAAAAGAGGAAGATCTTCTTTTTCAAAGAGAATTGAATTCTCTGTTGCAACCTCTATCTTTTTATTCTTTTTAGAAACTTATAGGGGAAGTTCTCTCTTTTTAGACTTGAAGCCTCCTATCCTCTATATAGGAGATGCAAATTGTTAATTGGTTTTAGAAAATCCTTTATTTGAGATATACCAATTGATTTAATTGGCCTCAAATATAATTTGGGAGATTTTATCCACCGTTGGATTTTTTATCCAAAGAATTTCTGTTTACAGAATATATATTCTTGTTTTTAACAAGATTAGGGAAATATTTTCCCATATACAGAGTTTAATTTCGTAAAACGGTGATTTTTAATTACCATTGGACTTTTAATCCAAGGGTGCTCTGTTTAACAGAGCACAATTTTTCTTTGTTTAGAAAGATATAGGGAAATATTTCCCATATTAGAATTTAATTCTATCATTAGATCTTTGATCCAATAGAGAATATCTTTCTTATTTAGAAAAATTAAGGAGATATTTTCCCCTATACAGAATTTAATTCTACCATCGGATCTTTGATCCAACGGCTCTGTTTAATTGAGAATGTCCCCAGTTTTTATAAAAATATTCTCCATGTAGAATTTAATTCTACTCTCTTTAATTTGGGCGCTGATGCTTACGTGCTATGCACGTGGGTGCTGCCTAAGAATTTAATTCTTACGGAATCAGGCAACACGTGCTTTGCACATCAGCGCTCACGTGAGCTTCACGTGAGGCGTCGCTATAGGATTTAATCCTATCAGAGGCTGGCGATGGCGCTCATGTGGGGAGCAGGTGAGGTGCTGTCTTATTTATGAAGGCTTCTTTTCGCCTTCTTTCTTTGCTTTTCCTGGGTCAACACTTTCTTCTCGAAAATAGTTCAACCATGAACAACATTTTCTGTGCTGAGACTTAAATGTTTCTCTTTATAATCTGAAGATATGTTCATCTTCTCTCTCACTTTCTCAGAGAAACATTTTAATAGAGAAGAGTCATGGCTTGCAATCGTCCACATGCTCATCGACAGCCATGAGAGGTGCCTATCGAGGAATTATTGCTCGTTTTGCTGCACGCTTGGTGAATCCTGCTCTCACGGATGACCAATGCGACACAGTGATGAACGAGCTTCTGGCCTGTAGGGGACCTCCTCTCCCCATCAGCTCTATTTGGCTCCGGATGATCTTTCTGTCCGTGTTCGATAACATTCCTCCTCATCCAGCGGAGATGACTCCAGCGATGCTCGACGCAGCGGAGGACAAGATCGAGTGCTTTCATGAGATACGTTTGATTACCAAGATTCTAAGGGATCGCTCCATTCAGTTGCTAAGCCAGATACGGGCTCAGCGGGCCATCAAGGCTGCTTTCACCGATGAACACGGCACTGATCGATAGGGAGCAATTCCTCGCGAAGATCGCCGTTTCGATATGGCGGAGAAGGCTAAGAGAGATTTAGAAAACTTTATCTACTGTTTTGCTAACCCTTGTAATTTTGATCCCATGTTTGGTGATCTCTTCCCCGTAGATAAAATGTTTATTTCAATGCATTCTTTTTATTGTTGACTGTCGAATACTTCATTTCCAACACATGTTCTTCCTCTGATTGTATCGTTTAAACATATATGCATTCTGCACATGTGCACACGTCCTGCGTTAACCTTTCACACGCGTATATAAATCAATATGCTTTCAATGCTATTATTCATCCAAGTACGCATATATTTGTAAGTGAACGCTCAAACGGGTGTGAACAAATGCCCTCTACTACTTTACTCACGGAGGTATATACATGAGTGGAGTAGTGTAGAGTAATGCATAACATATGGCTTGTTTTGGGCTGGCGTATCGTACAAAACTTTTAGAATTTCGATATGAGAAGATAGCGAGCGGATACAAGTGTCGTCATCCATCATTGACTCAAATCTCAATTCTTAAGAAATGCATCTCTAAGCCCTGAGGTCCATGAATTGCACCTTTCTGTTTCTTAATGTCTTGATCCGGCACGAAGTAGTTTATGTACTCTTTTCGGAGTTTATAGTTTATTCACTCATTTCGGATTCTTTAGTTTATTCACTCATTTCGGAATTTCTAGTTTATTCACTCATTTCGGAGTGTTTTTTAGTTTACCTCCCTAAGGTTTATTGGCAAACTTGCCCTAACATTGGATGTAGATAACTCCTAATCCTTTATGATAGGTGATTAGCACGCTTTCGGCGTGTCGTTTTTAGTTCTAAAGTTAACCGCAATCAAGACGACATCGTGTATAGATAGCCGCGATGAGTACGGGTCGTCCCCAGGGAGATGGTGCGTTTTACGTTCTTGTTATGACGAGTTAATGCGAGGGTCAGAAGCGTTCATTTCTAACCTACGTGTATATATGCAAAGTAAAAGTTGTTAGGAATAGATATGTTAGTGTAAGTTAGGGAAGTACTTACTCAATCATTTGTGCTTAGCTTGACCATTGAAGCTAGAGCAATCGGCAACAATGTGGATTAGGGTGCTTAAGCACGGTATTACTGAAATCTGGCTTATTGACCCTTGTCTGTCCGTTCTTGTCTCTTGACTTTTGCCTCCTGACTTTTGCCTCCGGCCAAACCGAATGCAACCGGTCACGGTTAGGGATCACCGATACCTTGATAGGGTAGGGTGCCTAACGGAGCGCTTGCGTAAGGTTTGGGCGGAGTTCAATTGGAAAATATCGGGCAAAGGAAATGAGAAAAGATAACCTTAACTTACAATACCATTCTTTTTCGTAACAACACCATAATTTACAAACCATCAAAACAACAAAAAGAAAAAGCATATGAAATGATAAAAAGAAAAGAATAGACAACAATGCAAGTAAGTAAATGGAAAGGAATTAAATGCAAGTAAGTAAATGGCAAGAAATAAATAGCAAGTAAGTAAAAGAGAGTTAATACTAAGAACCCAAAAGCACAAAGAAAGCTTTATTAATCTCAAATGGTGATACAAACCATGAGTTCAATAACCAAAATTTAAATTTGCAAGCTCAATGAAGAGCTTGCAAGATCAAGAGAAGACTAAGAACTCAAGGTGAACTAGCTATGTACAAGACTTCAAAAATGAAAAAGAAACAAAAAGAAAACTATAGCTCAAAGTATATCTAAGTATTGGCCCCTTTCCCTTGCTCACTGATCTGGTATTTACAGGCTCAACTCTTGAATAAATAAACAATATAGTAAGACTGATGTGACCCTAATAAATGACCAGAAGAAAAATGGGGACGAATGGAGATAAGGGGACCGGCGGCGCCGGGCTTTTGGTGGGGTCTCACCGGGCTGGGTTCGAGCTATTTGGCTCGTGCTGGAGTGGTAGTCTAGTGTTCTCTCCACAATCGTACTGGTATTGTTTGATTTTTCTATATGAACTTGGTTATACTCAGTAGACTTGGAGGGAAACTTGATGCTTTAAATCACATCACAACTTTTTAGCATTTATCACCCATCACCTCACTTGTGCCCATGATGTGCCATGGGCAACCCCACCATGGTCCAATGTTCCAAAGAGTTATATGCACACTTGTATTGTGTTGGACTAAAATTGTATACACATTTATTTGTTACAAAAGAACTCTTTGGATATCGATCGGTTTGCAGTTCCGGTTGTAGTGTCGGCTCACAAACGTTATATCCGTGATTTTGAGTGTGTTTCCAGTATTGTGTTACGGATACATGTAATCTGTATTTATTGAGCAGACATTGGTTAATAGTATCGATATATAACAAAACAGATAATGAATGAGTGGTATTAAAATGCAGTTTTCTGAGATGAACAATAGGGGTCCCTTAGATTTATGGTACTAGGTTTAGGTCCATCGTACCGTCGCGTTGGCTGATGTATTCCTCGATATGCAGTTCTTTAGGCTGTTATTCGAGTAGCCCTGTGACTGTCGTATCTCTCATCCCTTTTGAAGCTGGACAAGACGTCTTCAAGTAATCGTCTTAGATTGGAGTATCTGTATTACCGTCTGAAGAATAAGCGTTAAGTATTTACCGTGGCGCTTTTTTACTTGAGATTAGGCTTATTTGAAGCCCCAATGAGTCATAACCGAACCCTTCTGGGGTGGGATGATCTCCAATGGTCTTTAGGCTTTGTATGTATTGACGTCAAGACCCGAAACTAGAAATATGCCGTCACTCCGTTTTTTCTTTGATGATGTCATACTGATTCATTGCTGAAGTTGGGTAGACATCCGAATGACCTCTATGCTGTATGTATCGCCATTGAGGTCTGGAGTTGGGATTTTGCCGTCACTCCACTTTTATTTGACCCTTGGGTCTTTTGTTGACGTCGTATCTACACCCTGCTGGAATGAGAAGGAACGCCAGGATGATCTCCAGGCTGTAGATGTTGCTATTGAGATCTGGAGCTAGGATTTTGCTGTCACTCCACTTTCATTTGACTTTTGGGTCCTTGTTGACATCGCGTCTGTACTTTGCTGGAGTAAGAAAGACGTCCAAATAGTCTCTAGGCTATAAATATGCTATGAAGACTCGGTTCTTATTTTGACGAAACATGGTGGGAAAATATGATTCCCTTCCTTTCATTTATGCTCATGGAATGTATACAAGAGTCAATATGAACCTACTTGCAGGGCAGAAAAAAATTTATTTTCATTTTTTAAATTTTTTTCCACGATGCTCTATCTTTTCAGCTTTTCATATCGCAAAAGTCATGATTGTCCAATCATTTGGAATATTTATTCACGGTGCCTAATCATTTCGGCTATCTCATTTTTTATTTTTACTTGCTATTTTTATTGCAAGTTTGGAATCTGATACCAATCTTGGCATCAGTATCGCTATAACTGGAATATTGTCAGGAGCGAATCATCATTTTCCTTTTTTTATGTGGAGAAAGGTGGCCTAGAAAACAGGGTTAAGATCCTATCAACTAAGGCATTTTGACTTTATGAGTCATAAGGGTCTCATAAAAGTATTTCTCCTTACGAGTCGTGAGGATCTTGTTGATGTATTTTCCCCTTAGGAGTTGTGGGGATTCCTAAATGTGTTTTCTCTTATAAGTCATAAGGATCTTACAAGAGTATTTTCTCGTTGTAAATCGAGAGGACTTACAAGCGTCGTTCACCATATGGGGATATTTCTCACAATTAAAGGAACTTGGTGGGGAATATATTTATTTATGCCCGTGGATTATATATAAGAATCGATATTGGACCACTTATAGGGCGTAAAGGTTTTGTGGGGTTTTGGTGACTTAAGAACAGATTCAGATTCCTGTATCTTAAGGCTTTTGGATTCTAAAAGCCGTGAGGGTCTTATAGAGGGTATATTCTCCTTACGAGTTGTGAGGATCTCGTAAGTGTATTTCTCCTAAGCAATCTGTAACAACTCCAATTTCGATGTACATAAAATTCATTTAAAGTTAATATACAATTAGGGTATTTACAATTTCTGTGAGTACTATAAGTATTTGATTCAATTTTGAACAGTAAGAAAGAGCTTGTAGCTCACTGGTAAGACCTTGCACTATTGAACAAAAGCACCAGAGTTCAAATCCCATCAGCCACAATATCTTTTTTATTTTAAATTCTTTTAATCTTTTAGAAGCCCAAGAGTCTACACGTGCAACACACGTAATAGCGTAAGTTACAGAATAAAAAAATATAAACACGAGGGAAATTGAAGTGACAAGGACACGTGGCCCAAGAACCAACACCCCCCTTCGGAATTGGGCCGGCGACATTGACAAAAAACCAGCGCCGTCGGTCATATCCGTCCTAAATGCCTTCATCTTCTGGCCCCTGCAACGTTTAGCCTACCCTACTACTCCCTTATTGCTTGTTTACTCTGAATTAATCCAGAGAGCAATAAAATGCCTATTTAACCTCATTTTAATGCATATTTCAATGCATTCTTTAAACACCCTAAACCCTAAATTTTCCCTATAAATACCACCCTTATTTCACACCTCCTCACTCATAATTCTCTGCCAAAACTCTAATGAAATTTCCAAGTTCTCATAGTGTACAAGTGGAGTTAACAAAGGGCGAAACTCCGACGAAGTTCCGGCGATGATACAAGGAGTTTCCGGCAACGCAACGAAGCACCGACGAATCCTAGACCTCCTCCTACCTCTTCCCTCTTATCAAAGCCAGTAAGTCTCAATCTTCTCTCTTATCTTGATCTCTAAAAAGTTCTATTTCTAAAACCCGACAGAAGCGGAGTTAATCCGACTCCCAATTCGGTTTTCTTTGAAAACAAGATTTTTTCTTAATCAAGATAACTTCATATTCTCACATATTGTTAAGCAAACATTAACAAAACTAGTAAATCAAGTTTCACCTCAAAATAATTATTGTGGTAACTTTTATCGCATTTTTACATTAAAATACCTTCATGTTTCATTTCGACATTATAATTTATTGTCTTTGCTATACCTTTAGCTAGTTCACGAGGTAATGACCTCCCTCATCACATTACACATATCTATCATAGCACGATCAATCTTAGGACAATAGAATATGGGAAATATGACTTTACAAATAAATCCCTTTAACTTATAAAACCGTTTTCTTTAAAAAACATATTTAGCTTTCCATGCAATTGAGCCTCTATAACCTATTTTGGAGACCCCGTTTGGAATGGTGCGGATAATCGCACATCCTTGGGCTTAGTAGAGCGAGATGCAGACCTCTGTAAGGAGCATTCGTTCTCGATAGAATTTTTATACATTTTTCTTTAGAAAATGAGATTTTTACAAGAAAATAAATTTATTTATTTTTATTAAATACGTATACATAAATATTACCAAAATAATTATTTTAAATATATATATTATTCCATGTTTCCAAAACTCAAGAAAAAAAGTCAAATATTACATGAAACTACCATGATAATTCAAAACAACATCCATATTACAAATAAATACTATATATTATGAAATTATGTTTTATTCACTAGAAATGTCACATTTAAAAAATATACATCAATGAAAACCTTAAAGATGATAATTAAATGCTTGATATGTATTTTGAAAATTATACAAAATTATTTTTACATAAAACCCCATCAAGTTATGCTAAATTACAATAAGGACCCTAGTAAACATAGGTTTAATCAGGACCAGTCTCTTGAGCCTCAGGGAGCCGGAGATATGGGTACTTGCCTATTTAAGGTAGACAACTTGACAAACAGTGTTATCAACACGGTAATTGTACACAAATCCTGACGTCCATATGTGGCAGTTACCAATAACACCAAAACAATCAGGATTTCAAGTTCTTTTAAAAATGTCTGACTCAGACTGAGTCTCAACCTAATCAATCTGACTTGAAAATGATTCAAGTATCAAACTACAATACAACATGGATCTATGAATCCGGCTATTCAATCTAATCAATCTATATTGACCGAACCGAACCATGAATATATTCAATTTACATGATCATCCATTATATCCGTTCCATTATTGATATCATAGTTTCGGCAAGTCATCCATCTATACAATATATTATACAATTCAACACAATACAAATAATACAACCAAGACATCGCGGGATTTATAAGGGGTAGATTGGTACGGAAGGTGTTAGAAGTGGCACGAGACTACAACTATAAGACACCTAACCTGAATCACCATTGCCGTTGTAGCATGGCTGAATGGTTCCTTATACTCCGGATACCGTAGTCTCTGGTATAGTGAGACTCCACTCGTATACAATGGCCTCTTCTATACCAAGTTACAAACAACATCGTTAACACTAAATAAAACATTATAATAATATACTCTATTTTCTGTCTATTCCATTATTGTCTATTTACGGGACTTACCGAGCGATTTGTTCGCTGACAACATTCTCTTTCTTTTTCTTTGGAATGTCGTCAGGTGTTTCGGACTAACTAGAGATCGAGCCCAGCAGCGAGGACTTGGACCAGTTTGCTGAAGATCCAGAGCTTTAGTTCACTTGTACATTACATTTCCTTTACATTTTTGTTATACCACTATTTAGGCATTGCTTTCATTCCATGTATTTACCTTTTTAGATGTATTGTAAAAAAATGTTAATAAATAAAGTTGATGTTCAATTATATCTATTGCCACTGTCTCCTGTGCATTTTACTTATATTGCTTAGATACGCTTAGCGTGTTTACTTTAGAGTAAATATGTAGCGGTCTCATCACGTCCTCTGCCTGTATACTGGGAAGCGGTACGTGACACAATCGTATGGATTCCTAAGTGTGTTACTCCTTTGTGAGTCGTAAGGATCTCACGCAGGTGTTTTCTCCTTCCAAAGTCGTGAAGACTTTGTAAGTGCATTTTTTAACGAGTTCGCACCCTTTTGGGTTTTCACTAACTCGCCGGCAGTCCTGCTGTTTTACTCACGGCCCCCTTTCGGGTTCTCATCCGTGCCCATTTCGCTTCTGGACGTAGCGTTTTTTTAAGGCGGTAAGGTAACGCACCATTAGTTGTAGGCCCCGATCTTTTTCGAGAGACTACATCATGTAGGTCATGGGAGAGGTATGGTGTAACAACCCTAATTTTCCTATACACTTTTCTATACAATTTTTTTAAAAATCCATAAAGGAGTATTTTAACCTGAGCACAATATATATATATATATATATATATATATATATATAAGTAATTATTTTGTTTTTAAGTAACTCCATTTTTAGTGTACATAAAATTGTTTTAAAGTTAAAGTATACTTGGGGTATTTAGTGTTGCTGTTACCACTTTAAGTAGTTGTTTTCCCACAATAATTACAAGAATGAGCTTGTAGCTCATTGGTAATAGCTTGCACTGCTAAACCAAGCCACCGGAGTTCAAATCCCGTGCCCCACATTATTTTTGTATTTATTTTATTTTAATTTCTTTTGAAAGTCAACAGTAAAAAGGCCATAACTCCCAAAATATGTACTGGACAACAAAAAGTAAATATACCACATTGTACCCCCGAAGAATCCCTGGCCATTAGACCCTTGACTCGGCCCGACTCGGCGGCGCAGGCCGGCGGCTCAGCCGACTCGGTCCGGCGCCGCCGGCCGGACTTGGCCGGACGTCCGAGTCACCAACAGAGAAAAGTTGGGTCTTGACCTGGTCCACCCTCCTGCATACTCTAAATGCTTGGATCGGTTATCATTTGGCCAATAAATCCCTTTTAATCCGAGGTTTAATGAGTTTTAATGAATTTTTATATATTTTTATATATATTTTTTAATTAAAACCCTAACCCTAGCCTAACCCAATATAAACACCCCTACCCTCTACCCTCTCACCCTACATTCCTAAGTTCACTCTCTAAAAATTTCAAGAGAACTCGGTACGTTAGAAAACGAGCGAAATGCGAAGCGCTGCCGAAATCGACGGCGAATCCCGGCAATCGTACTGGGACTCTTCACGACGTTTCGACGCACCGACAAACCCACTACCTTCCTAGCACTCTCTAGCTTGTCCAAACCCATAAGTCCCTCTTTTTCTACATTTCTTTCTTCCATTAAAATACGATTTTTCAAACCCGATGGAAATCGGAACAAACCGATTTCCGATTCGGTTTTCTATCAAAACTCACTTGTCACAAATTCCATAATGCTTCAACATATTCATGTTGACTACTAATCACTTAAAAATCAATTTGAACAAGTTTTCACACATGAAATGATAGCTTTTGCAATATATCGTATTCTTTCACTTAAATACCACCATGTTTGGTTTATCACATTTAACCCTTTAACATTACTATACCTTAAAGTAGATCACGAGGTAATGATCTACCTCCACACACACTCATATGTAATCATAACACGCTACCTTGAAAACTTAGAATACGATAAAACAAGATTTTACATTAAAATACCATTTTCTTTATAAGCCTTTTCTAAAAGTTCTAAGTTGTATACAATTTTAATGCAATATCTTTTAATAGAAAATACGATAAGTTATGGACATCGATCGTTTATCTAAACCTGACTTTGTGGTGTCTAGGTAAGTGTGTCTAAGGCAAGTGGTTACTTAATTAGGGCCACTACTTGTAGTGGAGAGCCTCCCACTTATCTGGCACTTACCTGGCCACAATTGGAGGTGAAGAGGCGATTTGAGGCTTCTTATGATTTGTCGTTTAGACCATTTAAAAATAGGCTAGTTGGCTTAGGAAACCCTAGAATCTAAAATACGGAAATTTACACCTTTTACAAATAAATACCTTATCTTTATAAAACCGTTTTCTAAATGATTAGTATTTATAAAATCTTTGCAAAGCGCCAATACAACCCACATTTGGGGAACCCGTTAGGGATTGTACGGTTTATCATGCACCCTCGGGCTTAGTAGTGCGAGATTCAGACCTCCGCAAGGAGCATTCGGTCTCGAAAGGTTTAAAATATGACATTTATGAAAAATGAGATTTCGGGAAAATAAAATATTTATTAAAAATTATTCTTGTATAAACATATGTATATTTATCATTTAAACACCTATTTTATTATAAGATAAAGTTTCCATCTTTTTCTTAAAATTACAAGATTAAAAGTTACATTAAAATACCATGAATTTCAAATAAATCAATATTACAAATTAGTACCTTTATTTATGTACTTAGAATATTTTCACTAGAAATAACACAAAATAAAATCACACTCATTATAACTATAAAGACGAATAATAAATACTTGAGATATATCTTGAAAACTATACAAAAGTATTTTTACATAAAACCCCCTCAAGTTTTATAAATTACAATAATGACCCTAACAAATATAGAACATCAACTTACATTTCTTTTAGTCTGACTCGGGTTTGAGTCTGATTATTTCTGACTTGAATATGATTCAAGTCAATCTATATTCTTTAATATTCCAACTCAATATGAATACATGAATCCCAGAATCTAGTTAACAATCTATACAACTTGACTGAATCAAACCATGGATATACATCTGTTATTCCGTTATTCCATTTACCTGATTATGCAGTTACACTCTGTTTACTGATATCATGGTTTTGGTCGGTCATCCAACTTACACAATACAATACAACAATACAATCAAAACATTATAGGGTATAAGGGGTAGATTGGTACGGAAGGTGTTAAAGGTGGCACGAGGCGGTAAGACTAAGACACCTAACATGAATCCAATTGCCGTTATTCCGGGTTGTATAACGGAGCCTTGTACTCTATTTTCCGTTTGCCCTGGTCTGTAGTATATAGAGACCCCTCTCGTATACACTAGCGTTCTTCTGTACCAAGCTACAAACAACAGCGTTAATACAACATTACTACAATACAATACAACATTAAAAGCTACTCTCTCTCTCTCTCTCCTACTCTTTGTCTATTTCTCCCTTATCTTTGGGACTTACCGAGCGACCTGTTCGCTGACGACATTCTATTTCTTTCTTCTTTGAATGTCGTCAGGTATTTTGGAACCAGCAGAGATCGAGCCCACCAGTGAAGACTTGGAGCAGTTTCACGAAGACCCTGAGCTCTAGACATTGTACCTTGTTCTATTCAGTATTTTCATTTCCTGTTATGCCATTGTTTAGGCATCGCTTTTCATTTCAGTTGTATTTACTTTTCATGCATTGTACAAAAGAATGTTAATAATAAAGTTGCTGTTATTTCTATATCTCTTGTCTCTTGTGGTTTACTTTTATATTGCTTAGATACGCTTAGCGTATGTACTTCTGAGTACATACGCAGTGGACCTCGTCGCGTCTCCTTCGCCGTACACTGGGAAGCAGGGCGTGACATATGGATTGTTTATGCCCGTGGATTGTATACGGTAATTAATATGGGGTCCACCGTAAGGCTCGACGTATTAGTTTAAGGACATAACGGTTCATTATCACTGTATTTTGGGGCGAGTTTCTAGTTTAAAGACATTTTAGTCCAATATCACCTTGTTTTGGGGCGAAATGCTAGTTTATGGATGTTCCGGTCCATTATTCCCGTGTTTGGGGGAACGCACTAGTTTAAGGACATTTCGGTCCATTATTAGTATTTCTCGGTCCATTATCGCCATTTTTTGAAGCGACACGGATTTTTTGGTACTACTCTCGGAGTTCTTACTCAGGAAGATAGTGAGCGGACGCAAGCATCGTCATCTATCATTGACCTAAATCATAACTCGTCAAGTATAGTACTTTATGAGGAATCGACCGTTTATTGGCCGGAAAGGTCTTTCTCCATGCATATCCATGAACAGGTAGGCTCCATATTCGTAGACTTTGTCTATTATGTACGAGCCTTCATGGTTCAGCTCGAACTTCTCACATTTTGCACGATTGGGGATTATTGGTCTTTTGACGACTAGCACACGTTCGCCTTGGCGGAATGTTCTCGACCCGGTCAATCTGTCATATGACTGTGTCATCCTTACTTAATAAGCCTCCAGATTTTGATGTGCTATAAGGCGGGTTTCATCAAGGGCGTCAAGCTCCTCAAGCCTAAAATGAGCATTTTCTTCATCTGTCATCTCGTATCGAACCGCTACTCGTAGAGAGGGGATTTCTATTTCTAATGGGAGCACTGCTTCTGTGCTGAACACCAATGCATATGGTATTGTTTTCGTGGCCGTCTTCATGCAGCCTTTCGTGCCAGTCCTTTTTGTTTCTGGATACCATCTTTTTTATAATATTGGTCAGGGTCCTGTTGAAAGCTTCAGTTAGACAATTGGCCCGAGAATTATAGACTGAAGAATATATCCAATCTATTTTATGTTGTTGTGCGAAGCGGATGATTTTATGGCTTCTGTAAGCTGGTCCATTATCTTAGATAATGCATCACTGAGTGCCGAACCGATAAATGACATGGGTTTTGAAGAAGTGGACGATGTTCTCTGTCTTCACCTCCCTTAGCGGTACTGCTTCTACCCACTTAGAGAAGTAATCGGTCGTTGCCAAAATAAACCGATGTCTTTTGGATGATGCCGGTTCTATGGGGCCAATTATATCGGTTCCGCACATTTCAAACGGTCGGCTAGCCACTGTAGGGTGCAGTGGATTTAGGTGCTGATGTATGAAGCCCCAATGAATTTGGCACGAGTGACACTGCTTCACATATTTGAGACAGTCCTAAATCATCGTGGTCCAATAGTAGCCCTTTCTTTTTATCTTGATCTTTATCTTCGGACCCACCTGATAGGTGCCGCAAAGTCCATCGTGTATTTCTTGGACGACTTTCTTTGCTTATTTCGACTCAAGGAACCTCAGCCATAGTAGGTCAAATGATCTCTTATAAAGGGTATCAATGACGAAGGCGAAAGACAAAACTCATTTCATGAGCTAATATCTAGACGACGCATTTTCAGGCATTCGTTAGGACTTGAAGTAGTTTATTAAGACTTCCCTCCAGTCCTCGACCTTTTCTTCGTCCCCTATTTGAAGGGCCACTTGTTCAGTCATTTTTTTTCTTCGGATGGCTTTATCAAGTCTTCCAAAGATATATCGGTTGGCGTGAGAACCCTGCAGCTTTGCACAATGATCCTCACGTCATCGAGGTCATCATCGGCCAATTCCTTAGCCAATTTGGCCAATGCATCCACCTTGCTGTTTTCTGCTCACGGTATGCTTTCCAGGTTATAGGAGAGGATTTGTGTCAACAGTTGCTGTACTTTTTCGCCGTACTTTATAAGTTATGGATTGCATGTCTGATAGTCGCCATTTACTTGGCTAACGATCAGCTGGGAGTCTCCATATATGAGGACGTTTTTGATTCCTATGCTGATAGTGATCTCAAGACCTGCTATTAAATCTTCATATTCACCTTCGCTGTTAGTCCTTAGCTCCGTTAAGGAGAGGGCGTAACGTAATATCCCTCCTTATGGGGTCACGTGTTGGATATGTATGCCTTAGAGGCCATTATTGTATATTTATACATGTGGATGCTAGGGATATGTATGTACTGGACCTTCTTGCTCAATTATATAGTATATTATATCAGTTGTCTTTATCGAGATATGTATATTTGTTTTTATTGATGCTATATCTAGCTTGCACATATTGATAAATACCCGATATAGTAGTATACTATTATAGTTTGTTTTTATCTTAACATAGCATATGTTATACACGTTATTACATATTGCGGTTACATGTTGATAAAGCCCGTAGGATTTTGCTTGACTACCTGCATTGTGATGGCGATCATACTTGTGGGAGCAGGGTAGTCCGTAAGCACATCCTTAAATGGTCCCTAGTCGCGTGAGTATCGAGACTGGGCATTGATACTCCAGAATAGAATAGTGTATACGTTTCTAGACCTCGAAGAGGGGCGATGGTTAGTCCCACAGTCATTGGTCTGATACACCTAAGATCGTATATAGGTGCTCACTAGGTGTGAGCACATTGGATAGACTCATGGAAAACTTCCAGATGGTACTATACCTATCGTCAGATGGAATTTCTCAGGTGACATGTGTACAGGTTAGTCTTCGGATCTGAGATCGTCATTTGTCTTGTGTAATTTCCCACTGTGCTTTGATCACTACCCTACCACGGCTCTACTGAGTCGTGTAAACAGGTTTTGGTTGGGTACAGTCCCGAGCCATATGGAGGTAGTGAGCGATTGTTGGGGATTCGTCTCTCCAGGTATTGGGAGTCAATATCGCACTTTGTTCGATTGGTCAGGACCATAAGACCTTGTCCAAGATAGTTAGGATTTACTGATAGGTTGATCAGTAGTTTCCCGGATTGGTCTTGAGCCTTATCAGCACGAATTATCGGGTTATTAAGATCTGATGTTTACCAGCTCCTAGACCCGATATGCGATACTCTTAGACGAAGGGACCGGACTGTATGGAGATTGTCATGGATAGGCTCAATAGGAGTTCAGACGAGTTTGCTCATCGGCCTTCCTTTTCGACAGGTACCTGGGTAGCCGTTATGTACAGCTAGTGCCGCCAACGTGCTTGTGGTTAAACCCATTGCCAGCATACTGTCGAGTCTTTAAAGTCCCACACAGAGGGTTTCATTGCTTCGGGCGAAACGATGTAGAGGCCGTATGGTTTTTACAGCAAGGCTTCGATCACATACGTGCGCTCGTGCACGTGTGATGTTTGGGCGGATGATACTAGTGGGTTTTGGTTTAAGCCGGATCCTAGTATTATATTCTTAGATTATTTTGTCTCTTTGTATTCTTATTTTTCGGAATACGAATTCGGGTATGTATATACGGTGAGGGGCATTCTTGTAATTGTGCAAGATACTTCTAGAAGAAAACACCTCATTATTGTTTTAACCATTATTGTTAATGGTTAATGAGGTGGAGAGATGAGGTGTTTATTTGGTTTAAATGAAGCATGGCTACATGGTGACTCATGGCATGACTCATTCTTTACTATTGGAGTATGCTTGATATTTTCTTTTGTTGTGAATTAATAATGCAAGGTGGATTGGAGTTATTTGTGTAGCTTCAAGATATTTTGTGCTTTTCATTATTAGTTCATTTTACTTAGCCATTTTCATTCCAACCTCATTCTACACTCTCATCTTCTCCTTGCTCTCTCTTCTTCTAGCTCTAACCCTAATTGTCTCATGAGTTGAGAAACCTAGAGTTAGTGAGACATATTAATCCATCATTTCACTCTACTTCATTTAGGCTACCTAGATTAGAAAGCTAAGTACTCTAGTTACCTCATATTTGAGGTAGGAGCTCAAAGTAGGCACTCTCGGGTGGATCATCTTTGACGCGAGGAGGCCGAAGTTCAAGGGCGATCCGTATATTTTTAGAGGAGCCAAAGGAGATGAGCGAAGACCCGAAGGACTTGTTTTCTTTAGGTATAATTTCTATCATAGTAGATAGAGCGTCTTATGTTGCTAGTTAGGTTTATGGTTAGATCTGGTTTAGGGTTATTCTAGCGCCAAGTTTCGTATCGTTGTAAATTTCTTTTTTCTGCAAATGGCCATGGATGATGGCCAGGGCGTTAGTGTAACCCAACATCACGAAGATAAGGCCCATCCCAGCTTTGATTATAAAGGCATTTTGCTTTCGCCTCTTCATGGAAGATGCTCCATCGATGTAAAGATTTCATTGATGCGTTTCTTTTTCTTTTTCTTTTTCAATTGGGTCGAACGCGTGCTCATCCGGAAACTCGCAATTTAAGGGGGAGTCGGCTGGTATTGGATTCCCCACTAGAAAGTCAGCGATGGCCTGCCCTTTCACCGCTTTGAGGGGTTATTACGTTACCGAGAACTCCATCAGGAGGAAGGCCCATTTGGAAAGCTTTCCTATTAGTATAGACCTTGACATTAGATATTTGAGAGGATCCACCTTCGATATGATATGGACTTCATGTACCAAGGCGTAATGTCTGAGCTTCGTTATTGCGATGATCAGCGTCAGGCAATGCTTTTCGATGGGGGTATAGTTGTTTTCTGCCCTTAAAAGAACTCGACTTAAATAGTACAGAGCTCTCTCCTTTCTCTGATCGTTCTCTTTTGCCCATAATGTGCCTAGAGAACCTTCAAGGACTGTTGTATATAGAATAAAAGGTTTTTCCTTAACTGGAGCGGCCAATACCGGCGGATTTCGCTGGTATTGATTGATTTTGTCTAATGGGTTTCGGCACTTCTGATCCTAGACGAACGGGGTCCCTTTCTTCATCAGATGACTGTAGGGACAACATTTTCCGGAGAGATTGGTTATGAACCGCCGAATGTACGCGAACTATCCTTGGAGAGATTGCAACTGTTTGAGGCTTCTCGGCATGGGCATTTCCATAATCGCCTTAATTTTTGAGGGATCGATTTCAATACCCCGGTGACGTATGATGAATCTCAGGAATTTGCCTGAGGAAACTCCAAACGCACATTTCAGAGGGTTTATCTTCAGATTATACTTCCGAAAACATTGGAACACTATTTTTAGATGTTCTTAATGCTCCTCATGAAATTTTCTCTTCACTATAAGGTCGTCGATGTAATGTTCGACAATATCATGTATGAGGTCATCAAAAATCTTTGTCATGTCCCTCTGGTAGGTAGCGCCAGCGTTCTTCAAACCAAAAGGCATCACCTTATAGCAGAATATGCCCAGCGGGGTTCAGAAGGCGGTATGCTTCTGGTCTTCAGAATGCATTTTTATTTGGCTGTATCCTGAAGATCCATCTATGAAGGAGAAGTCCTCATGGGTAGACGTGTTATCGATCATCAGCTGGGTAACGTGTACTGGGAAGTCATCCTTCATGCAGACTTTATTGTGGTCCCGAAGATCCACTCAGATACGAATCATCCCGTTTTTCTTGATCACTGGAATGATGTTAGCGATCAAATCGAGAATTTGAAACTCTTGGATGAAACCAGAGTCGATTAGTTTCTTGGCTTCAATGTTGATGCTCATCTCAAGTTCGAGTCGCATCTTTCTTGGCGCCTGTTTGATTGGCTTTATACCTAGCGATATAGCCAGTTTATCTACTGCTACTTTTCGATCTAGACCCGGCATTTCAGAGTAGTTCCAGGCAAAACAATCTTTATACTGCATGGGCACGTCTTTTAACATGGCTACTTGTTTTTCAGATAGTAGCTCACTAACGAATGTTTGCCTCAGATCATTTCTCATCCCCAAGTCAATTTTCCTTAGGTTGTCCACCGTAGTGTGTATCCCATCTTCTAGCTCTTTTGGTGCTGGTGGAAACTCTGAGATCATCTCGTCCTCGTCTTCATTTGTGAAGCACCTATAGAAGTCATTCATAGTCTCGTGCCCTCCCTCTTTTGAGAGTGTTATCATATGGCAGGTATGAGTTCTCTTCCATTCTCGATGTCAAACTGGTCCTATCCTCATGGTATAGGTCCTTTTTGACTCATACTTTTGTGGCGGGGTTACCCTCCAGCTATCAGATAACGTAAACCTGCCTTGTCAATACTGGTCTTCTATCCAGTCTTTGAAGGTGAAGCAGTCTTCAAAGGGATGACCTATTTCTTAGTGATAGGAGCAATAATCTGGATGATGGATCTCATTTATTTGTTCGAGGTGCCAAGACAGCATCATCATTTGGTGCTTCATGACAAGATTGAATATTTTCCCTGTCTTGTCTTGAGGGAAAGAGTATTCCCGAACCATCTCCTTTATAAAGGATAGGCTCCAATAGAGATTTTTTTGATTGAACAGCGTCTTTGATCTGCTTTGTTGTCTTCGAATGTTGTTTGCATTCTTTGCCCTATTTTTACCTCCATTTCGGGGTTTTCCCTTTTTGCCAGAATATATAGCGGGCTAGGGATGAAGAGAATTACGGTCTACTTTCTCCGCAGATTGTTGACCGAGACGCTGCGTCCTGGACTTCTCATAAATGGCCATTTCACGGCTGTGGTTGTTTCAGCTTGTTTGACAAGTTTCTTTTATTAGCTTGTCAATTTGTTCTTCAAGAGACGGACTTAACGTTTTCAAAGCGGGATCTCGCTCCGATCTGATGTCGTGGCTACATGGAAGAGTGTTTTCCTCTTCACTCGAGCTGTTTATGATGCGCCAGCTGTAGATTTGCTCCTGCTTCTTAGACTAAACGTATCCCAGCCTAGTTGTCTTCATCTTCCCGTTGGGCTTCTTTCGCTGAGTTCCGGGAGTATCCTAAATCTTTTTGTAGAATTGGGCTTGTCGAACAGTTTGTTCGAGGGGTATGCCTTGGCGTCTTAATAGCTCTTTCAATCCTTTCACATAATATCTTAGCAAACGGATGGGTTGAAGCCTGTCGAATGCAAAATCGGCACCATAACAAATTTCTTTTTCTACTTTGGTCTCCATAGATTGGTAGAAGAGGATCGCTTTTTCACCTATTCGCCTAGGAGGTACATAGAAAGTTTGTAGTTCTTGTAAGATGTATGTATCGAGCGTATCAAGTTCCTTATAGTGTCGATGCGGAGCCATCATGATTTGTAGACTCTGATCTGCTCCGGCAAGAGTCTGCATTAACGGGCAGACGAAGAACACTGCATTGGTCTCGTTCTCTGAGTTGCTGCCAAAGACCAAAATAGGAATAGATGGTCTGGGTTTATTGTTTTCCTTTTGGGGTTGCCCCGTGTAGACTATTTTTTCGTCTTCCTCGGTATCGCTCCCAAAGATCGGGATAGTGGCGATGGATTTCTGTTTATTCTCCGGCTTGTGGCACCTTTCAGTATCCTCGAAGTCTGGTAGGAAGTACTTTGCATCTTCGTATTTCCGGACTTTATTTATGGAGAACGGATTTAGCTCTCCCATAATGGTGTACTCCGAGCCATCGTTGAAATACTTCATACACTGATGTTATGTAGAAAGGATGATGTTGTACTTGTGTAACCAAGGCCTGCTGAGCAAAGCGCTATAGCAAGTCTTAGCTTCAATGACATGAAATTTGATATCAGTAATGAGCAGCCCGAAACATAACATCGGTATTATAGATCTAAGCGTCCGTGAGTCGAACCTGGAGATGGTAACTTTATCTCGGGCAAGGTGTTGAATGTTCATGCAAATTTCCTTCGGCACTCTCATATTGAGATGGTTAACGGAGGATCCGTTGTCGACAAGGATTTTTCCTATCTTGATGTCGTGGCAGTACCCGGTGACGTATAACGGGCGATTATGTTCGCACGTACATAGGAGTAGATCTTCATCGCTGAATGTAATATCAGCCGTATGAACCTATACCAGTTCATCTTTCATCTTTTCCTCTGCAAGGAAAGCTTAGAACTGATCGGGCTCTTGTAATGCCTTGATCAGAGAATCTTATGCCTCTTTGGACAGGAGAAGAGCATCCAATATGCTCAACTGTGATGGTATTTTCCTCAGATGTGCCAGGGCATTGTAATCTACCTTGTTTTTCTTAGACGGGTCCTTTGTGGTGAGCTCTTTTACCACTTCTTCATCGAGGGCAATTTCCTCAGAGATTTTTCCTTTCCCTTTGTCTTTTTTGTTCGAAGTTTTGTTTGAAGGTCCAAGATTCTTCTCAAGCAGCGTGCGGTTACGTTGCTAAATATTTTCGCAGTTCCTCTCCTCCTCCTCTTTTTTGGAAGCGGAGTCTTTGAACAGAGGGTTGAGGGACGTTTCGTCCTCGGAATCGCTCCCGAACGTAAGAACTAGAGGTTTCCTCCTTCCGAACAGGTACCAGCCATACGACAGTTTCCAGTCACTTCTTCATGCACGTTCATCTCACAATTTTGATGTTGATGAGCGTGAGCTTCGCGCTTCACCTTCTTGAAGTGTTTTCGATGGGCAACATACCCTTACCACCACTTCTTAAAGGCACTGCATTCCTCGATGGGGTGGGAGACCCTTCGATGATATATGCAGTATTTTGGATGTGATTCTTCTCCGTCAGAGTATTGGACCCCAGGAGTGTACTTCATGAGAGGTGGTAGCTTCATCCCCGATGATAGGGCTTTGGCGAACCGCTTCTCAGTTTTGATCATGCTCTTATTTGTTGCAGGCATGCTTTGGTTTGGTCGAAGTATTTTACGACTTATCCTCACCGCAACTTCTTTATTTAGACATTGACACTTAGCCTTTTCATATATGGCTATTTCGCGTTCTCGTTCATCTTTACTCTTTTGAAAGGCTTCATTTAGCAGTCTCTCAATCGGGTCTTCGTCTCGCAGTTTCGGGGATTTTAGCGCCGATTTAACCCCCAGTTCATCTGTGTTGTTTTCTGACGTTGAGGGAGCCTCTTCGTCATATAACGACGAATTGGAGACCATGTGACAACTTGCAACATAGTTTTCCACTTCTTCCGATGAGTCATTTCCTTCATCATTGTCACTGTCTCGTTCCTCAAGAATATGCTTGAGGAATTCTTCAAGCGTGATTGGTGTTAATGCCTTTTGGTTATACTCCTACAACACATCTATGTATTTTTGTAGATCTGGTGCGGGACGAGGTTTTATCATCCCTTCGATTATTTCGGGTTCAAGTGGGCTTTTCCACCTGACTGCCGGACATGCCTGTAGATCCTGCAGCATTTTTTTGGTTTTTGCTGAAAGAACGACTCTCATAGAGTTTCTTCCATGAGTGAGTATGATGCCCCTTACGCGTCCCCCTTTTTAGGAGTGTGCTTCTGGGGAAGGTTCACCTTCCAGTTATCAAACAACGCGAATTTTCCCTGTTGATACCGGTTTTCAACCCAATTTTTGAAGATGTAACAATTCTCAATTGGGTGGCTCACCATTATGTTATAGGAGCAGTAATTAGGGTTGTTGACGTCGCCAGGTTGTGCTGAACATCACTGGTCTGGAAATGTGATGAGGTTATTTCGCATCGCCAACTCGAACAGTCTCCTCGTCTTGTCGTGGGGGAACGAGAAAGCACGTCCTAGTATTTCTTCCAAGGACGGGCACGGACGCGCGTTGTTTTGGCGGGCAGCCGGTTTTGGGCTGCCCGATTGTTGTTTCGTATTGGCAACGAAGGCCTCTTTCCCTTTACCCTTGTTATTTTGAGGGCCCTTATTTGAGGAGGAAGGCCTATGACCCATATGTTCCATTTGGGTCAACTTGTCTTTCAGCGCTTGAAAGGTGGTGGGTTTGAAGAATGTTATGAACTGGGACACAGTCGATTAAGGATCGAGGGTCCCGATGAACATGCCCATGGCTGGAGACTCCTCAATGCATTGTTAGCACTTAGACCAGAGGTTCCTCCATCGGATCGCGTAGACCCATGTTTCTCCCGGCTTTACCCTGGCATTGACTAATGCCGTGATCGGAGTGTGTTCATTCATGCTGGCGAATCACTATGTGAACAACAGCTCCATTTCTGCGAAGGTCTTCACAGAGTCAATTGGGAGCTTCGAGTACCATTTGAAAGTTGTCTCGGACAGGCTGCCGACGGACTGGCGAAGCAACAGTTTTTCGTCTCCTCCAGTATTGCCGAATAAAGCTATGAATTGTGTGACATGCTGGTGAGGGCTGCCTGTTCCTTTTTAGACATGGAACTTGGGAATCGTATATCCCGGCGGGAATTTGATTTGGTCATACCAGCCTAGATATGGCCGCCCAGTTTTGACAATTTGGCCGGCGGCTTCATTAGCTTGGAGCTCTTCTTTGCTAAGCAATGTAATCATCCAGGGTGGCCTTGGAGATCATTTCCTCCTTGGCCCCTGACAAGGCCGGAGGAGGGATTGATGTTTCCCCTCTGTCATCCTCGATGACTATTGGTGAGTCTTCGGCCGGAGGTTCCGGTTGTATCATCATTCCCATCATATCTTGGAACAGGAGAGCCATCTGCTTTATGTTAGCAGCTTACTCAGCAGCTTCTTTCACAGAAACTCTATATCGGTTTCTTGCTCTTGGCGCTGTTCGACTTCTTTGTCTGGACCTTCTTTTTGTCCGGTAAGCGCTGCCATTTTGGTCAGCATTTCCTGGAGCTTTTACTATTTCTCTTGAGCCTTAGTCAGTGACCGGGTTTGTGGTCGATGACTCACCGAGGCGCGGCTTTCTTCTTTTTCTAAAGCCATATAGACCGTATGTACGGTTATACCTCCAGACTTGAGGCATTTAGGTCCATCGCCTTTGGAATTTGCCGTGGGCGGTAGAGTTTTCTCCAGCCTCGTTCTTTTATGAGAGATTGGAATTGAAGGAGCCGTTGTGACAGGCACCTGTTATCACGACCCGGATATGTGGAACGTGACTAGCACTTAAATTACGAAGCGTCTAGAGACGTAACGTAATCTAAGTAAGCCAAAACCCAGAAATCTAAACCATTTAAAAAAATAGAGTGAAGGAAAACTTAACTTAAAAAGGTGATTTTAGTAAAATAACGTCACATTAAAAAAATTTAAAACATCAAATTTCCCGAAAATTTTGGTAGAGCTTCCTTTATAAATACTGACCCCCAAACGGGTACAACACATGAAAATACACAAGTAAAGAATAACGATATCCCCAAGCAGGAGCTAGCTCTTCGCAAAGGCAGAATCATAACCACATGCAATATATCATCGTAGTATGAGATAAGCATCTGAAAACAAGAAATAAGAAAACACCGCGTCGGCTCAAGTG
This sequence comes from Agapanthus africanus, assembly GCA_030015575.1. Taxonomy (NCBI): domain Eukaryota; kingdom Viridiplantae; phylum Streptophyta; class Magnoliopsida; order Asparagales; family Amaryllidaceae; genus Agapanthus; species Agapanthus africanus. The sequence goes on along the minus strand of CM057342.1, from coordinate 694,043,714 downwards.
ATCATCGACACAAGAAATAGAATACAAGAAAGTCTCACAAGCTCACCATCTAAGTCCAAATACAACTGATGGAAAACGGTAGGTAAGGTAGATGTAATGTACTAGTTACAATAATAATACACAAGTGGGAACAAAAAAGTATCCTCGCAACCCACCAACGAGCAAGCCGCAAGTCGATGCAAATGAAGCAGAAGAAGAAGTACGCCCGCCGCTACTATGTTGACGGGTTAGACCTGCAAGATACTATGGCACAACGAGGATGAGTTGCCAACTCGTGAGTAGTAAGTAACATCTGATAAGGCTATCGTAAGCATGCACATGAATGCGTCACAACCTACATATACCAATATGATGCGATGCTCTAGTATGAATGCAACATAAATGCATAATCAAACACAAAACCTGAATATGCCTGGTATGAGAAATTCTGTATTCTTATCTTAGTAAAACTTCTGTGAAATAAACTGAAGTATCATCAATGAAATCAACAGAGAATCCGTGTCAAACATCGACACAATATATGTATATTTCAATATCTCAATGTCTCAATATCTCAATACCTCAATATCTCAATATCTTAATATTTCGGGCTCCGTCAGTCCGGATCGGCCCATATCATCAAATCTCATGACTACGGTCGGTATCCTCCGGATATCTGCCGCATCAGACATCACCGGTAGGTAGTCTGCCTTTGCCAGGCTCATCGTCAACAACTCGAGCTTCTTGCCCAGGGGTACCTTACCGGTCCCACCATGTACCCGAGACGGTTCATCCTACTCCTCGAATCGAGTCTCGAAAACCAACAGAAATCAGGAAAACTCATGGTGGACGACACATACATCATATCACGAGAAAACCGCAACTTACATATTTTTAAAAGGTAATAACTTCTTAAAATCCTTGCGGTTTTCCCCAAAATCCAGAAATCTCATAAGTACTGAAATCCTCAAGAAGAATCACAATATGTAAACATGGCGGTGATGATGGATGTCTATGATACGATAGTATATATCTTGCAACGTATGACCAGAAACTATGTATGAAGTATGATGCAATGAGGTATGTCTCTGTGACTAGCCATCCTACGTATCAATCTTGATGAAATGAATATACAACTACCAGTTTACATATCATATATGATGCAAATGTTTTAGATACTGATTTAAGCAGGTTCTATAGTGTTCGTGGCATAGCAATTACCAAAGGCATGTGTGTTCGCATGAATAGTGCACGTGCAGCTTGAACCAATGGTAATGGTGCAAGTATCCTATAAGATAATATCATATGTATATAAGATGATGCAATGCAATGAGATGAATGAATAGGAGACTACGCATATAAATACAAGCACTACTAGTAATCCTAACTATCGAGCGCCTCGCGCCATCCAGAAGATCCCCGCATAGATGTGTACATCTACTCAATGGGACATCTCGGCTAATCTGATCCGATCACAGCCTTGCCTTTCCGCACCGCGTCCGACGTCGCTGCATCCGATCCTAGAATCGTACACAAGTAAATAAGAGGATAGATATATAAATAGTTGTAGACACAAACGATACAAGACAACTAACGCGCACTAATTAGATGCGCGCGCACTTGGTGTACAAAACGCGCATCGCGACAATGCCGAACTACAACCAAGGATCACTATACGTGACAACCACCAAGCCTAGAACCCGATCGTATCGATTGCGCATTCACAACACTCTAAATATCATAGGAAATAGGTTGTAGATCATCAAAATCTCAAACTAAATTAAAATCTATTTATCCCAAAAACCTAGTAAGAAAACGAATGGGATTTTGGTGCAAAATTTTATAGATTAGCGATCTAGTGGCCACAATCATAAGTAAACATCCTAATTAATCAATGCTTCACTAATAGATATAATCACACACAAATAAACACTAAACATGCAATTTACTTCCATAACCACTTAATTAGGATAATTAGAAGTCATTTTAACAAGGTAATCATCTAGATTAGGTTTGTGAAGCTACTAGATAGCAAACTGCACTTAGCTAACTTAGTGAAGATGGGTAAAACCCTAGTTTTAACTCAAACCCTTCTCTTTAAAAACTCAAACTTGCAATTAGAACCATATTAATACCTAAATAAATTAGATTAAAGTAATTAACCAATAAATTAACCATAGGGTTAAGATTTATACCTAAAAAATTTTGAGATCTAACTTGCAAACTTAGCCTCCCAAAATGCTTTCTTGCTCCTAGATCCAAGCTAGATTAGGCCAATGAATATTGGGTGAAGATTTAACTATGAATTAGTGAGAATTTGTGTGGATTTTTGATGAAAATTTGAGGATTTTTGAAGTGGAAATGAGAAGGTGAAATGGGGAATGGGACTGCAGGGAGCTCGGCCAGAAATGGGGGAGGAAAAGAGAGAGTGAGGTGTTGTGGTGTCAAGTCAAGAAAACCACCCATTATGTCATCTATTAACTCATTTTCTAATTATTTTATTTCTAATTAAACTTTTCCTAGAAATCTCAAGAACCATGGAGACAATTTAAGAAAGAAGGAGCATGTTACAAACTTGGTATTAAGTTGTCATGGTGCACTAATGTGTACTTAACCCATTTTAATTTTAATTAACACTAATTAAATGTGCAAGTGAATGATTACAATAATATTTAAAAATAAATAATTAAGAAAAATATTTAAGTAAACTGGCAATTAATAGGTGACTAATTAAATACCAATACTAGCAATTATATAGTTAAAATATGTATATCTAAGCCTATGTGGAAAAATAATTATATCTTGATTTCTACGGAAAACACGTATTATCACTAATTAATATAAAATCAACCTAAACGAATTTTCAAAACGTTACACCTATTTAGGAGAAGCCCCCCGTTGTATAGTAGAGGAGCCATTTTTTCCTTACTGGCCCTTAGATTTCTCGAGTCGACGAGAGTAATTTTTGTCAATCACAGAGTCTTGGACCATTCGTCAGACTGTATGTATTTGTGAGGAGAGCCATTGATGAGGCTGCACTGGCTGCTGCAGCACAGGGACCTCTACTGGCAAAGGTGATTTCTTCAGCACCGTCGTTGGGGAGTTTCTACGTACCCTCCTGAGTGGATCAAAACTGTTTTCGATTGGAACAGCAGCGTTGACATCCACTATAAGAGCTGGTGGAGTGAGCCCAGAAGGGGAGTTACCCCCAGCTTCTCTCACTCGGCGCCAGTGGCGACGTCGAGTTTGCCTTGCTGTAGGGACCGCCTCAATATTAGACGTAGCTTCATCATGCCCCTGGTTTTGCTGAGGAGTTTTAGTTGGCACAAGCCTTTTGAAGACCGACGTCCTTGATTGAGTTGGGGTAGGATTGGTCAATCTTTCAAAGACCGACCGTCTGGGAAGGGAAGCACTTTTATCGGCTTCACCTGCAGCAGGGATAGGAATGGCTAACCCGTTTTTAGGGTAGCCCCTTCAGATATTACGAGCTTCTTTCCGGGCCCGCTCGAGCTTTTGCTCATCTTGTTGAAGACAGAAGTTTCAGGGTTTGACGGCTTGCTGATGGGAGCCATCGTGGTTTTCAGCCGGTCGAAGACCGACTTTCGGGGAGCTTCTTCTTGTGGCGTTGAGACACCGAAACTCACAGATGGGAGCATGGTCCCGAAGATCAGTCCAGTAGTGGCTTGTATGACTTTCCCCACCGGTATTGAGAAAATAGAGGCCGCGTTGGGCCTATTGGTCACTCCTCCAGTTGGGGTGGAACGGGAGTTGCTGTTGTATGAAGTGCAGTGGGAAGCCATTGATTTTCTGCACAGGAGCAAGACACCAAGTTTTTGTATCTCGAATCCAAGGGCAACCATAGCAAACAGCGATATTGTTCGCGAAACATGACACACGAAGTGTGGAGTAGAAAGAAGAAAAGGTCCCACCGGGCATACCAGAATCTATTTACCGCCGAAAACTGAACTAGGACGTTGGGGACGTCTAGCCTGATTTTGGGGGCAGATGTTATTTGGACATATCCATCCATCTCTCCGAAGATACCAAGTTGATTTATGGCACCATATATCGGGGGTTTGAATAGATGCGACCGTTGTAGCAGACTTTATCAGATTCTCCCTCATTTGTGAGGGTTTTTTTTATTGTGGGGATGTTTTTCCCTGTAGGCAGAAGCCGCTGCAGTTAATTACGTTATCGCATTGCGATAACCAATTTCCCCTTCTCCAGTTGTTCACTTCGAGTCGTGTGTTATTTTGTTTATTTTGGTTGCCCGTGGATTGTATACGGGGACTAGTTTATATCGTCGCCCGTAAGGTGCGAATCAGTCCAAATCTGTATATTTATGAATTTGGGTTTTGAACATAGATTACATATTCCTTTATTTCAAAGAATATTTTATTTTATTTAAGGACCGTTAATCTGTTTTTAGAATAAGATCAACTTAAATATATGAGCATTTGGGCTCAATTTTTTTAACTAAGGGTACGTTAGTCTTTTTTGAGACTAAGATCAACTTAGCAATATTTTTAGGATCATTAAATTTTATTAAGATCAAACAACAAAGCATTTGAGCTCGGCTGTAAGAATTTTCAGAGAGACTTAGCCGATTTAGGCTTGGTCTGCTAAGGTTTTTTTCCTTCTTTTTTTTATTCAAAAGTTCTAAGCATTTATTTGTGATTCTGTTTGCTCAGCCTTTTTCCTTTTATGCAGAAGTGGAAAGCACTTGTTTGGGGCTCTAGCACTCACATGTGTATCATATGAGGTGCTCAGACATGGACGCTGCCAAATCAATGCTAACCACTTTAATCATTTTGACTAAATATAGAGTGCTAAGCTCTTTGTATGGCGCACACGTGAGGGGTACGTGAGGCGCTGACTCATTTATTTTATTGGACGCTCACATGTGTTACACATGAGGCATGGGGGGCACTGCTCAATCAATGCTTAGTACTTAGTCATTTGGACTAATTTTATAGTGCTTCTGTACTTTTATATAACGCTCACGTGTATTTCACATGAAACGCTGGGCCTTCTATTTTGAGCGCCCACATGGGAAGCATGTGAGGCGCTGGGTCCTTTGTTTTGGGCACTCACGTAGGAAGCACGTGAGTCACTTGGTTCCATTTATGGGAATCTTTTGGGTGCTCACGTGGGAAGTACGTGAGACGCCAAGTTTTTTCTCTGTTCATGTTTTCTGAAGAAGTTTTAACTCCTATTAATGGCATTTTGACCATTAATGATCTCTGTTTTGGAGATCTGAGACCGGTTTTATTGGAGAACTAAGTTATTCTATTTTTTGGTAAGTACAAAGTTATTTATGTAGGGTTAAACCCTCTTTGTGAAGGAATTAAATTTCTAGAACATGTGTCTTTTATTTCTTTTTGATCTAGTTCTCTTTTTTTTTTTAGATTTTCAGTTTGGAGAAAAGAATCTCCCCGATGAGAATTAAATTCTCAACTTTTGAAGAGATTTGTTTTTCAAATCTCAGATCAGGGGAAGAACTAAGTTCTTTTTGTAGAGGGTTAAACCCATGTTTTCCTTTTATTAGGCAAAGGAGATAAGTTCTATCTCTGCTTTTCTTTACCTAGGGTTTTGAAGAGCAAGGATCTTTTTTCTTCAGAAGAGAATTGAATTCTCAGTTTTATTGTGGAAAGAAACATGTGGGGGGTTTTCTGCCTTAAAGTCTCCTATCCTTTATATTGGAGAGTCAAATTTGTTGATTAGTTTGAGAAAATCTCTCATTTGAGAGATACTAATTGATTTACTTGGCCTCAAAGATTATTTGGGGGATTTTATCCACCGTTGGATCTTTGATCCAATGAATTTTATTTTACAGAATATATATTCTTGTTTTCAACAAGATTAGGGAAATATTTTCCCATAAATAGAATTTTATTTCCATCAATAAGTGATTTTTAATCATCATTGGATTTTTAATCCAAAGGTGCAGAGCAAAATCTTTCTTTGTTTAGAAAGATTGGGGAAATATATTCCCAAAATAGAATTTAAATCTATCATTAGATGATTTATCATCACCATTGGATCTTTGATCCAGCGGCTCTGTTTAACAGGGAATATCCCGAATTTTGGGGAAATATTTCTCATGTAGAATTTAATTCTACCTGCTTTAGTTTCGGCGCTGGCGCTCACGTGTTATGCATGTGGGCGCCACTTAAGAATTTAATTCTAATATAACAGGCGCTCACATGCTTTGCATGTTGGCGCTCACGTGAACTCCACGTGACGCGCCGCTGTAGAATTTAATCATATAAGAGGCCGATACTGGCGCTCACGTAGGGAGCAAGTGAGGCGTTGCCTCATTGGGTTTGAACAGAGCTTAGCTCTTATTATTGTGTTTAATTAATAGGGGAACAACGGTATCATTCCGTCAACTGTCCATCAATGCATGAAGTATACCAAAAATGGTGAAGAAAGACGTATTGACAAAGACATCCGGCCATTCGGTGTGCATGAAGTCTGATATGAAGATTCTCGGTACTTCGTGAACCCCAAAATACTGAGCCATGACTGACCAAAGGCAAAAAAAACCCATGTTCGTCCAGGTTTCGGTAGTAACACTGATGAATCCGACGGTGGAAGTCCATACTTCCGTAAAACTCGCCCTCATTTCGGTAGCGATATGGACGAGTCTGATACTAAAGGCCCATCCGGCAGCAAAATTCACCTTCATTTCGGCAGCGGCACTGAAAAGTCGGAGGAAGATGACCCGTCTTGTAACAGCTATGCAGATTGGGCCCTCAAGCAAAAAGCGAAGATAAGAGAATGCTCCGAGATTACAGAAGGGTCCCTAGTTATCACAAGGGTGCCGGAACAGATGTGTAAGGAGCTAGATGCTTTGTCGGTCTCTACCCTGAACCAACTGCAAACTTTTTACATTCTCGAAAGGAAAAGTGGATAGAAGGGCATCCAAAGCGAGGTTTTATGAGGGACCATGGCATCCGCCTCAGGTCCAAGCACTCATCGATGGACGAATCTCTGATAGATGGGGCATAGGTTTCATTCACCCTAACGTCAAAGTATGCTACATGATTCATGTTGATGAAGCTAGCGGGAAATCAAATGATAAAGATGAGATAGCTGAGGTAGAAGAAGCCCCTCAAGAGCTCAAAGATGGTAGACAAGCGACCTTCGACGAGCTAACCGAGATTGATTTAGGAATGCCCGATAAACCAAGGCCGAACTACATCAGCTCACTCTTGTCAGAGGAAATGAAAGAATAAATAATCGCCCTGCTACATTTGTTCGTCGACTGCTTCACGTAGACTTACAAAGAAATGCCTGGTCTCTCTCCTGAAGTGGCCATGCATAAGCTGGATATATCTCCTGATGCCAAACCAGTCAAACAATCCCCTCGAAGAATGAGAAGGGAGTTAGAAGAAAAGGTCATCGAGAAAACTAAGAAACTTATTGATGTCGGCTTCATCAGTGAAGAGAAATACGTGGATTGGATCGTGTGCATCGTCCCGGTGAAAAAGAAGAATGGACAGATACGAGTTTGCGTCTATTTCAGGGACCTCAATAAGGCATGCTGTAAAGATGATTTCCCGCTTCCGGTAATGGAAATGATGGTTAACGATACCTAAAATTACGAGCCGATCACTTTCATGGATGGTTCGTCTGGGTACAATCAGATAAAAATGTTGCCTGAGGATGAGAAGTATACAACATTTCAAACCCCGATCGGCATATAATGTTACAAAGTGATACCGTTTGAACTGAACAACGCAGGTGCTACATATCTAAGGGCAATGACCAATATCTTTGATGACCTAATCCATAAAGTCGTCGAATGTTATGTTGATGATTTGGTCATCAAGACTAAATCCAAGGCCGGTCACATCCAAGATCTCAAGACCATTTTCACCAGATTGAGGGTATATAATCCGAAGATGAATCCTCTGAAGTGAGCTTTTGGCATGTCATCAGAAAATTCCTGGACTTCATAGTCCAACATCGAGGGATCGAAGTTGGCCCATCAAAGATAAAGGCCATCATGGAGATGCCCCTCCGAAGAACCTGACACAGCTGAAATCTTTTCAAGGCAAGCTTGCTTATATACGAAGGTTTATCTTAAATTTATCGGGGAGATATGGGCCCTTCTCAAAGGTCATGAAGAAAGGAGTTCATTTTGTCTGGGATGACGAATGTCAAGAAGCATTTGAAAGAATCAAACGGTACCTGTTGCACCCTCCAGTGATTGCTGCTCCCATTCCAAATAAGTCATTGATTCTCTACACTACCGCGCTAGATGAATCACTCAGCACGCTCCTTTCCCAGAATAACAAGGAGGGAAAAGAAAATGCCCTCTACTAGCTCAGTCGAACTTTAGTCGGGGTGGAACATAATTATTCCCCGATCGAAAAGCAATGCTTGGCCCTGATATTCACCGTGAAAAAGCTGAGGCACTATCTGCTTGCTCATTGGGTTATGCTGATCTCCAAAATCAATCCACTTAAATACTTAATGACTAAAACAAGCCTAACCGGCAGAATGGCAAGACGGGCTATCATGCTGCTTGAGTTCGACATAGTCTATATTCAACAGAAAGCAGTAAAAGGACAAGCCCTCACCGACTTCCTCGCTGCTCATCCCATACTTGAAGGGTCACCGCTCAATTACGAGTTACCCGACGAACAAGTGCTGCATCTCGAAGATAACGGGTCATGCTGGGAGCTCTACTTATATGGAGCATCGTCAATAAGGACCTCCAGCAAATCAAGAGTCCCGGAGATAAAGCAGAGATAGGATTGGTGTTCACCACGCCATCGATGGGAACCCTACGATATTCTTTCGTTCTTACCGAACCTTGCACAAACAAGACTGAGTACGAAGCTCTGATAGCTGGTCTGGAGCTTGCCATAGAAATGGAAATTCTTCAATTATGGGTGTACGGTGACTCCCAGCTTGTCTTCAACCAAGTGAGCGGAGACTACAAGATATATAAGCCTGAGTTAGCTCGATACAGAATCTAGGTGGTGGAACTCATGAAACAGTTCACTCACATTGAACTAATGAGAGTCGTTAGGGCGTTTAATGGAAAAGCCGACGCACACTCGCCTAACCAAAGAGCTGGCTGATCCCAACATGAATGAAATTCTGATAACAGTCAGAAACCGATAAATTCTACCTCCATTCTTTTTGCATGAAGAAGGAAGCGTAGAGCAAGAGAACAATCTTGTCGAAAAAGCTCTGATCATTCAAGATGAGCCCGATTGGAGAGAACCCTTCATAGAGTACCTCCAATACAACAAGCTGCCCGAAGAAAAATTGGCGAGGGTTCGATTGAAGAAAAGAGCCCTTCGTTATGTGTTTATAAATAATATACTATACCACAAATCATATGACCAACTCTGGCTCAGATGTCTTTCCTCGGCCGAAGCCCAAAAGGTCATGAAAGAAGTTCATTCAGGCGTCTGTGCAGCTCACCAATCTGGCCCCAAATACGGCATCAAATCAAGTGGCTTGGGTATTACTGGCCCACCATGATAAGGAATTGCAAAGAGCTTGCAAATAAATGTCATCACTGCCAAATTCATGGTGACTTCATTCACAAGCACCCTAATCCGTTACATTCTACGGTGGCGTCATGGCCCTTCGAAGTTTGGGGCACCGACATAGTTGGCCCGATTGATCCTCCGTCATCCAAAGGCCACCATTTTATATTGGCCACAACTGACTATTTCTCCAGATGGGCAGAAGCTGTCACGCTAAAATAAGTCAAGACGGAAGATATTCTAACATTCTTCTGGCATAATATTCTACACCGCTTCAGTACATCAAGAAGAATCATATCTGACAACGGGCCTTCTTCCATGAGCTTCAAAGTTTCAAGGTTCGCAACTCAACACAAGATAGACTGAAGATATTCTTTCATCTATAATCCAAGGGCAATTGGTTAGTCGAAGCCTTCAACAAAACCCTATGCAAGCTCCTGAGAAAAAATCCCTCAGCCAATAAACGAGACTTGGATCTGAAGCTCCATAAGACGTTGTGGGCATATCGTACCATGCACCGCACTCCGACATAGTCCACTCCATACCCATTGCTCTTTGGAGTGGAGGCAATCCTTCCCCTTAAAGTCAAAATTCCAAGCCTAAGGATGGCTATCTAGCAGAATCTGATGAAAGAGGAAAACGTTCTCCTTCGGCTCGAAGAGCTCGATGCACTTGAGGAAAAGATGCTCGCGGTAGAGCAAAATCTGGAGCTGTAATGAGCCAAAATGTCACGGGCCTACGATAAGATGACCCGTCTCCATGCTTTCAAGAAAGGCGAATTGGTGTTGGTCCTCAAAAGACCGATCATTCCCAATCGACATGCCAAGGGAAAATTCGAACCAAATTGGGAAGGGTCATATGTTACCGAGAAAGTGTTTGACGGAGGATCCTACCAACTAATAAGTGCCGAGGGAGAAAGTTCCATGCAATCCATCAATGGCCGATATCTCAAGAAATACTACGCGTGAATTCTCCAAGTCATAAACGAATTGAGCACATCGGCCCTACGGTTTAGATCATACATCCTGTAAAACCGTATACAATCCACAGGAATAAAATGTTGGGATACCTATAACGGCAGCAAGGTTTCGGGTGTCATCTCCCATGCCAATTTCAAAATTTTGCCATTATAGATAACCCTAACACAAGATCTTAAGTTAAAGAATCAAACAAAACTAACATGTTAACAACTTAACATCTAAGAGTTAGGGATTACAACCTTTGTAGTCCGTTCCTTCGCTTCATAAGCTCCGTGTTGAGGTCCCTTCACTGCGATCACGAAGTTCTCAGACTCTCGAGAGGCTCCATGAGGTGAATGATGCATCTTGCTTGAAGTCTTCGAAATCCAAGACGATCTACCTTGAGGAAACTCAAAACCAAGCTCTCACTTCTCTAATGAGGTATTAGTGAAGCAAACACCCTAATCTAAGTAGCTAGAATAGATGAGGATGATAAAGTAGGAATTTTGCTCTCTTTAATTTTCTTTATCTCACATTCATTCATCACAAATCAAAAATCAAGCAAGCTCTTTTGTTAGCAAGAAGAAGATAAAGAAAAAGAAGTGATGAAATGAATTATTGTTTGAGGTTAGAAATGCAACCATGGTTAAGCATGACATGCTTAACCCTTGTAGAGAATAAACTATAGGCTAGGGTTAAGAGGTTAGGTTAACAAATATCTAGCAAAATATCAAGGAGGGTGGACTAAGTCAAAGTGTCATGAAGCTTCCTCAAAGCTCATCCATAACTTAATCCAAACAAAAAGAATAAACCATAAAGAAAATGTTAACCCAATCTTAAACCCTAGCATGGTTTAATCCTCTGAACCCTAGTTGCATTTGTAACCCTAATATATTACAATATTATATATCACATATATAATATATAATGTAACAAAGAAAATAATACAATTAACATATATCACACACACACACACACACACACACACACACACACACACACACATATATATATATATATATATATCAATGTATCATATTGTGAGAAAAGAATCATTTAAGCGAGCTTATATTAGATAATGTAATGTAATATATCCCATATATAATTATACATTAAATTATCGAATCAACTCTTGATTCGATAATCCGGCTATATAACATATAACCGACTAATATAACATGTATCATTTTATCGAATCAACACTTGATCCGATATCCCGGCTATATCACATATACCCGGCCGATATCACATATCGTGAGAATAGAATACGGTATCTCATATCGTATTAATCTCGGTCCCGCATATATTGTTGGATATAGTGCCCTCAGAGTCAGTTATTGGATCATAGGCACGTGATTGCAATGATTGAGGGAGGACCTATACCGGTAGGACAGTCTTACTCGAGATGATAGTATGCTATCTGGTTTATCTTTATCATCGTGTACTGCTTTAGGTGACCTTACAGGTCACTATTGCACGTTGATAGAGCCCCTAAGATTCTTTCTTGACTGCCAGCAGTATGAGGGCGATCATATCCGTGGGAGCTGGGGTCTATAAGCAAATCCTTAAAAGGTCCCTAGTCGTGGGAGTTTCGAGACAGGGCATCGAATCTCCAGAGTAGACTAGTGTATACAGTCAAGACCCCGACGAGGGGCGGTGGTTGGTCTCACAAGCCAATGGTTTCAGTTGGTTCACCTAAGATGTATACAGGTGCTCATTAGGTTATGAGTACACCGGACAGGACTCGCCGGGAACCTGCTAGTTGGGATTATACCAGACGTCAGATAGCAGTTCCCAGGTGACATGTGTACAGGTTAGTTCATCGACCTGAGATACTGAGGGGCAGTATTTTGGACAGGTGGTCCAAGGGGATACTGAGGGAGGCATAGCGCAGGACACTGATTAAGTTCAGTTGTCGATACAGTCTGAGAAGTTTGGATTTGGAGTTCATTTATGAACTAGGTCCCATCAGATATCCAGACATACTCTAAGACAGGTATTGCTCATTAGATGGTAGCCCGTTACGTATGGCTGATACCTCTGACGCATTAGTGGTTAAATCCACAGCCATAGTATTGACGAGTTTTTAGAGTCCCCCACACACAGTTACACAATTTTCGGGCGAAATGCTGTAGAGGCCGTATGGAGATATAGCAGGGTTTGATCAGATACGTGCGGTATTGCACGGATCGTGATCGGACGGTTTTTTACTAGCGGGCTTTGGTTTAAGCCGGATCCTAGTATTGTACAGTGTAGATTTTGTCTCTTTGGATTTGTATTCAGTGGGAATACAAATGCGGGCATGTATATGCAGTCGCGGGGTTTTCCTGTAATTTATTACGGGATCAGTTTTCTGAAGTTGCCAGTTTGCATTCCGTTCCGGCCAGTTTTCCTTTGTTCCTTCACGGCCGGACTTTTTGATGGAGGGGGTATTTGCAAGTTTGCAAATTATCATTTGTGGAGGGTGCCTTTTGTAAATGTGGCTTCATAATCATGAGATTCTTTTTCCATCACATTGCTTGCATTTATGAGATGAGAGTTTTGATTTGCATTTTGATGTGATGTTTGCTTTTGGATGTGGTCACCTCTTTTGATTCCCATACTCACCTCCCTTCTTGTTTGATTCATTCCTTTTTCCCCCACCATGAGAAGAGGCCGGCCACTTTGGGAGAGAGAGAGGGAGTTCATTTTTCATGTGGGAAAAATTATCATTCATCTCATTCTATGTTTGCAAAAAGGACTAGCTCCATTTTCTCATTTTTCCTTTTCATTCTCCTCCTCATTCCTCCATGGCAACTTCAATCACCCCATTGAGGCAAAAATTCTACACTACACCTACAGTACCCTTGGAAGCGTCGGCTTGCCAACTTTGCGCCCGAGTTGCCTCGGTCCAGAGGTGGGAGCACGTAAAAGAAAACGGCTACGTGGTGCCCTTTCCGACGAGGAGGTGACGAACGGAGATTCCGCGGGAGATCGGGACGACGACGAGAAGACCGAAGGACACGGATCGCTCGGTATATCTCTCTAACCCATCTTGTAGTTTGCTAGATTTAGGTTAATGGCCCGATCCGGGATAAAAGTGCGCGGTGGTGCCGGTTTACTAGTTTTTGTAATGTTTCTCATTTCCGCATTTCCGGCGTCGGATTGACGGCCGGGGCGCCGCCGTGCACTTACATTGGTATCAGAGCCAGGTTATTAATCTTGTCTAGCTTGCTCTAGTATGTTTAGAACTCGATCGAACAAAAATCCCAAAAACCGTATTTTCTATTACATAAGTTTCTATCGAATTTTTTTTAGCTCGAAAAAATTTTCAGGTTGTTGTAGAAACACATGCAGGCAATTCTAAGCATTCTGGAAAAATTCGATGCAATGATTCCTTAGTACGACCGCGGAAATGCGGCCAAACCACTGGTTTGGCCGCGGTTCTGTGGTGGGACCAAATTTTCACAGTAGGCTTCTGGTTAGGAAATGGGGGTTTTGGGATATTCTTTTTGGGCCGAGATTTTCTGTGAGTGCTACAGTAGTGCTTGGGGCCCACTTCAGTAAATTTGATTGATCGAAAATTTTAAACATGTTAGTTCACAGTATTTACATTATATCTGCGACCGTGAATGTTATTTGATCGGTAAATCCTGTCTAACTGCTATAGCCCTTTTAGACGGATTTATGAACGTGACATTCACGTTGATATTCTGTGTTGTGCTATGATGTTGCGGATCGGTCGTGAGGGATAGCCTGGATGCAATGTTAGTACAGTTTTGTTTTATATATACATTTGATATTGCGGGGCGAGCGTCCGACATGTGGACTGTCGTCACTGCCTGTTTGTATATTATTCTTTTGGGGCATGACCGGGTCGAGGTCGATGTACCCGTTGTATGTATATTTTACTTTCTGTACTAGGATTACCCCGCGGATGGGTGCACGGATAGCCGGCTTCTAGAGAGCAACGGGCCCGCATCTCATGGTATTGAGACGGAGGGGGCTTTACTCTAGAATTGGCGGGCTATTCGTCGCACTCGTAGGGGGTACAGGTTGACCCAAGAGGGGTGCTCAAGTTACCGGATTCCATGAAATGCTGGGTGGTCCATTCACGTTGCTGAAGGGGGCTGCCTCGCTTCAGGTTTTGGCGGGTGACTTGCCGCGCCCGTAGGGGTCTAGAATTTCATTGCACAGGCTATCCACACGACCAGGGGAACGTCGGGTTTCAGTAGCGGCTCTATGAAACCCGGGGATCCCAGATATCTGTATTGTTCTGTGATGCTTATTACATTTCTGTGATGTTGGATTTTATCACGCCTTGAGCGAATATTATATATTGATATATATACTAGTAGATGTTGTATATGTTTTTTATCCGCGCTAGTCCAGTCCCCGCTCTGTCGTTAGTTAAGTAACCTAACGGGTGATGACGGGACCCAGTGGTGAATGCGGATGGCATATATGTACATCATTATTTTCGTTCTTTTGTGGTGTGATCAATTGATGGGACTGCGTTGATTCAGATCAATGCAAGCTAAACATACCTATTCTGATGTTGTTGGAACATTTTTCAAAAAGATATTATTGCAAGGGCATTCTCTTTTGTTTTGCATCGTGGTATTCAGTTGGAATATCCTGCTCCTCAGTCAACGAGGCAAGGGCCGAGATCCCTTCACCGGGAGTGACCCCTTGGACAAAAGTTTGTGTCAGGGAAATAACTTCACTATAGCCGATTACTTTTGCTTTGCATCGTGGTATTCAGTTGGAATATCCTGCACCTCATTCTACGGGGAAAGAGCCGAGATCCCTTCACCGGGAGTGACCTCTTTAGCAAATGTTTTCGTCACTATATTTTTATAAAGCTATCCAGTTTCTTCAACGATATCAAGTTCATTACGTTAAAGGTCTTCGCCAGAAACCATTCGTAACCCTCTGTCGTTTCATATGAATAGTCAATAAGTATTCAAGCTGTGTATGTTGGCCAAAGTCAAGGCACAGTGATTGGTAGCTATTGGGTATTCATATGCAGCATAGATAGATGCGTTGGTTTGGGACAGTCGTACTACTATTTTGGCCAAAGTCAAGGGCATGTACGGGTGGGTTCAAATTAATCTGGAGAATAACGGGTAGAACTTGACATGTGACTTATGATATGTTGGCCAAAGTCAAGGTCATAAGAGCATGGCGCAAAAATCACATCAGGAGTTTCTAAAGAAACTAAAACTTGCCATATATGCGCATACCTTCTGGAGTGTGATAACGTGAACGGATTTCGTCACATTATCATGCGATGATAGTTGGATCCCGATTCCCACTGATGAGTTGGTTTACTCCTCGGGTGATCCCGACTAATTCTTCTTTCAGGTTTGGGGAAGAATTTGACGTTACAGTGGGAGGTTTCCTGATTAGATAAAGTGATAACCATTCTGATCTAGGTTAGAGTGCACGCTGAGTGTTTCTTTTCTCTCTCTCTTTGGCAGCGACCATGACCCGACCTCAGACTATGACTCAGTGACCAAGATTAACTGAACCTTCTTATAACCGTCTTTTGGATTGTCAGAGTTGCAAACCTCATTGCCACTCCTACTTTTACCCTTTTCTCCAGGACACCCCGTATTACTATGAATGTCCACTTCCATTGGACAAAACCATCGTATGGTTATATACGAACTCGAAGGAATTTATTCGAGAATGGTTTCCGGTTCTAGAGAAAACGAATAGGACTATTCAGTTGTCTTTTTCTTTTACCTTCTCTCAGGTTGCGAGTACTCCTTGGTTTGGGAGATAGTACACCTATTACGAAAATTGGATAGTCTTCTTCCAAACCATAGGCTGGTGCCGAACGGTAGGGAATGAAGAAAACCAATTAGCCTGAACGGTGTACAGAAGGTATTAAGTTAAGACAAAGAAAGGGATTAGTAAGAGGGCAAAGTAAATTGCGATTGCTATTCACGACCAAACCAAGTATTTCTTCGCCAATCCTAAATCACCTTTGTATTTCTCCAGGACACTCCGTATCACTACAAAGATCCACAGTTTATTTGGATACTCCATCATATGGTTATATACGAACTCGAAAGGAACTTGTTCCAGTTCGGGGATGGATTCTGGTTCGGGAGAAATAAGAATAAGGTTTATTTGATTGTCTTTTATCTTCACCTTCTCTCGCATTGCGAGTGCTCCTAGGATTAGGACAGTACACCCATTATGCTTATTGGATAGTCTTCTTCCAAACCATAGGCTGGTGCCGAACGGTAGGGAAGGAAGAAAACCATTTAGCCTAAAGGAGTGTGCAGAAGGTAATGACTAAAGACATATAAAAGGATTTGGAGAGGTGGCAAAGAAATATACGATTACAGTTGTGAATCTGGATAATGGAAGAGGCATTACTAGGAATACCAGAATACCTCATCGAAACATTTCAATGTTTCAATTTCACTGTGTGCTGTTAAAAGAAAACTGATTTCCCAATTAGACACTTGCTCCAGGGTATGTATTTACCAGGTATGATTCTCACATCTGTATGGTTTTACAGATGATGAGTGGGAGTAAGTTATTGGGAATTGGGTGATCATCCTCATTATATCGGAATTCGTTGTAATTGGTGATATTTGAGGAAGTCACCTGGGCTGTTTGCCGGACGACAAATGTTTGGTTTTGAATATCCGTTGTTATGCACCAATTTCAAATTGATATATCTGTACGTCTATTTTTATAGAGTGAGATATACCTTTTTGAAATTATGTCTATGACATTTACCTATATTAGTGGATGGTTAGGTAAGGAGCATTGAACTGCGGTGTAAGTCTTCATAACCATAGTACAGTTTTCAACCTACGACACACAGTGAATGAGTTATTGGACTCAGGGGACTTATACAGAGTATTGTATATTGTCCAGTGTCCATTAGGACAGAGGGGTTGGTCCTCGTACTATATTCGGTTTACTTATGACTTCTCTAGTTTTAGACAAGTGTTTCGTAGAAACACAGGGTCCAAATTTTGAGAAGTTATAGGTATATGAATAAAGTAGAGAACCAGGTATTGCAAGTATCGGGATTCTTCAGGGTGATCGAAGATGTAGATACTTGTATAAGGTATTCAGTTGATAATAATGTTTAAGAGAACTTGCTTCTCTTTCGGGTTACTCATAATTGGAAGCATTCCTAAGTTGAGTAACGCTGATCGGCCTCCTTCCATTTACTTAACATGGACTGGAGACAGCTGCATGATTTGAATCTGGTTCAATTAAATCAGTGCCTCTGTTTCTATATTGGATATAGAACAGTTCATATCTTGACATTGTTAAGATACGGGGAGTTGTCCGGCTTATGCTTAAAACCAAACTCCAGATAGCTTAAAGCATGTTTCTGTAATGGCTGTTTGTGGGTTGACCCGGGCTATGACGAGGGTTGATTTTCTACCATCTGAAAGATCAATAGTGATATTGTTCTTGACTCGCCACAGTTTTAATAAAAATGGATCTTTTTTCAGAAAAACAGTAGTGGGAGTATGGTAGAACTGGAAGTGATTCCAGAACCGCAAACGATTACTGAAAATTTGATAGGAACCTAAAGATTCCATCTGGTTTGACATTCTATTAGCCACTCCGCAGATACGGTGGGTAACCTCAGGCACCCGAGAGGTACTCCGGTAGCCTCAAGGACGGTGACAGGGAGGTTCTTGTTTACCCAAACTTGCCACTACTGTTGTTCCAGGCTATGAGACCCGGCAGGAGGATGAGTATAGCGTCGTTCTGAACTAACTTTAGAAGTGTACGTCTATATGACTCTGCCAGAGGGGTTTCATAGTCAGTGGGAGCAGTGGAAGCATTGGTGGACAGGAGGCTTATGTCTATTTATAGACTAAAGCAGATATAGCGGAGATAGATCATCTATTTCTGATGTGACAGTCATAGGTTTGACTTCATTAGAATAGGGGATGGATCTGTTAAGAAGGTAGTAGGGTGTGATGTCCTGGTATTTGGATGACATACATAGAGTAGGAAGTGATATTCCTATACTACGATCGGTTATTCTTTAGTTGTCACACAGTGGTTTCTCCACATAGGACTTGGATATTATATCAGACATTTAGGTTACTAGATCTATGGTTTTAGATCTAGATTTAGGAAGTATCCCAATCTAGGTACTTAGACAGCATTCTATGAGTATTTAGAATGGACGACTCCTGGCACGGTAGTATACCTGCAGGTGATGGAGTCACCCTCTCTAAAGGTGTCTTATAGACTAAAGTAGAGAGGGATGTGCATGATTGGCAGATCACTTGCTTAGGCAATTGAGTCAATCATGAGATGTCAAGTACCACACCAGATATTGTTCTTGTAGTAAATGCAATAAGTTGATATTAATCCAATCCTGGAGAAACGATAGGAAGCAGCTTCAGAACATAAGTGCATGTTCTAAGGATATGATAACGACAGCCTCATTCAAGAGACAGTTATCATTCCAGGCTTCCAAGGTGACATGGATGACAGAGTGACTGTCAGAGTTATAGTTTTCCCTCTGAAGAGGGGCAGTATTTTGGACAGGTGGTCCAAGGGGATACTGAGGGAGGCATAGCGCAGGACACTGATTAAGTTCAGTTGTCGATACAGTCTGAGAAGTTTGGATTTGGAGTTCATTTATGAACTAGGTCCCATCAGATATCCAGACATACTCTAAGACAGGTATTGCTCATTAGATGGTAGCCCGTTACGTATGGCTGATACCTCTGACGCATTAGTGGTTAAATCCACAGCCATAGTATTGACGAGTTTTTAGAGTCCCCCACACACAGTTACACAATTTTCGGGCGAAATGCTGTAGAGGCCGTATGGAGATATAGCAGGGTTTGATCAGATACGTGCGGTATTGCACGGATCGTGATCGGACGGTTTTTTACTAGCGGGCTTTGGTTTAAGCCGGATCCTAGTATTGTACAGTGTAGATTTTGTCTCTTTGGATTTGTATTCAGTGGGAATACAAATGCGGGCATGTATATGCAGTCGTGGGGTTTTCCTGTAATTTATTACGGGATCAGTTTTCTGAAGTTGCCAGTTTGCATTCCGTTCCGGCCAGTTTTCCTTTGTTCCTTCACGGCCGGACTTTCTGATGGAGGGGGTATTTGCAAGTGTGCAAATTATCATTTGTGGAGGGTGCCTTTTGTAAATGTGGCTTCATAATCATGAGATTCTTTTTCCATCACATTGCTTGCATTTATGAGATGAGAGTTTTGATTTGCATTTTGATGTGAGGTTTGCTTTTGGATGTGGTCACCTCTTTTGATTCCTACACTCACCTCCCTTCTTGTTTGATTCATTCCTTTTTCCCCCACCATGAGAAGAGGCCGGCCACTTTGGGAGAGAGAGAGGGAGTTCATTTTTCATGTGGGAAAAATTATCATTCATATCATTCTATGTTTGCAAAAAGGACTAGCTCCATTTTCTCATTGCTCCTTTTCATTCTCCTCCTCATTCCTCCATGGCAACTTCAATCACCCAATTGAGGCAAAGATTCTACACTACACCTACAGTATCCTTGGACGCGTCGGCTTGCCAACTTCGCGCCCGAGTTGCCTCGGTCCAGAGGTGGGAGCCCATAAAAGAAAACGGCTACGTTGTGCCCTTTCCGACGAGGAGGTGACGAACGGAGATTCCGCGGGAGATCGGGACGACGACGAGAAGACCGAAGGACACGGATCGCTCGGTATATCTCTCTACCCCATCTTGTAGTTTGCTAGATTTAGGTTAATGGCCCGATCCGGGATAAAAGTGCGCGGTGGTGCCGGTTTACTAGTTTTTGTAAAGTTTTTCGTTTCGGCATTTCCGGCGTTGGATTGACGGCCGGGGCGCCGCCGTGCACTTACACATATCACATATGTGATCCTACTCCATTTTGCCTCAGCCAGGAAAGCTCTGTGTAGGACTCTAAAGAATCGTCAATACGCCTGCAGTAGGTGATGATCTTATCAAACATCCACAAGCTGCTAGCGGTCAGCTAAATGTAACAGCCACCCGAGTATTGAGCGATCAAAAGATCAACAAGCAAGCATGTACATACTCCTGTGAATTCAATCAGTAACACTCCCATACAATCCGGTCTCTTCGTCTGATATGTCGCATATCCAGTCTAGGGGTGGTAAATGTCAGACCCCAGTAACCGATAAGTCGTGTCGATATTAGGCTCATAACGGGTCGAGAAACTACTGATAATACTTACCAGTATATCTCTATATCAGCCCTAGATAGGGACTTCCAGTTATAGCCTATCGAACACAGCGCAACATCAACTCCCAATACCGGGAGAGACGAAACCCCTCCTATCGCTCATTGCCTCAATGCGATTCGGGACTGTACCTAAAAGCCACCATTTTGCACGTCCTCATGAACATGGTAAGGTGGAAATCAAAGCACGGTGGGAATCACACAAGACTCTATGACGATCTCGGGTCTACAGACTAACCTGTACCAGTGTTACCAGAGAACTGCTATCTGACGATAGGTATAATACCATCTAGGAGTTCTCGGCGAGTCTGTTCAGTGTACCCAGTCTCCACTGAGCACCCATACATCATCTTTGATGTCAAACACCAATGGATATGGGATCGTCCATCGCCCATCATATGGGTCAAGATACGTATACCCTAGTCTACTCTGGAGTATCGATGCCCTGTCTCGATGCACCCTCGACTTGGAATAGTTATAGGATGTACTCTTAGACTGCCCTGGCCCCACTAGTATGATCTGCATCATAGTCCTAGTAGTCGAGTACATATCCTAAGGGCTTTATCAACATGTGAGAGCAAGACAGTAAACCAATACAAGTCAACATGTTAAGACAAAGTGCAACCAGATAGCATACTATCATATTGAGCAAGAAACTCCCCTCTATATATATCCAAGCATCCACTATAATATACATCATATGTACAACAATGGCCTCTATGGCATATAAACAACTAACATAAAAGACCCTTATCTCTCCCAAATCCTACCGGCGAGACTAAATCTGAAGTCCTACCAGCGATTGAAAAAAAAGGTATGTCCACAAGCAAAACGGGCATGGATGAAAACCCGAAAGGGCTCCATAAGCAAAAACAGCAGGACAGCCGGCGAGTTTGTGAAAACCTGAAAGGGTGCAAACTCATGAAAAGAGATGAAATACACTCGCAAAGTCCTATCGACCTTGTGAGGAGAAAATCCCCGCGTGAGATCCTTACGACTCACAAAGGAGCAAAACACTTAGAAATCCTCACGATTCGTAAGGAGAACATACACCTGCGAGATCCTCCCGACTCGTGGAGAGAAAATGCTTATGTGAGACCATTACGGCTCATAAAATTAAAAAGCCTTAGATGATAAAGATCTAAACCTGTCTCCTAAGCCATCGCTGAGCAAAACACTTAGAAATCCTCACGATTCGTAAGGAGAACATACACCTGCGAGATCCTCCCGACTCGTAGAGAGAAAATGCTTATGTGAGACCATTACGGCTCATAAAATTAAAAAGCCTTAGATGATAAAGATCTAAACCTGTCTCCTAAGCCATCGCTCCCCCAACGGGCAACGACAAATGCTGAGTAGCTCCTGGCACTATGCTTAAGTTTTAGCGGTGCTGATGCCGACCCAAAAACCCAAATCCCAAGTCTTCTCAGTGCAAATAATGAGTCGCACCTAGGTTGCTTCTGTGTTAGTGGTGCTGATGCCGACCCAAAACATAAACCCCAGGTTTTCCCAAAGGCAAATGATGAGTTACTCCTGGCATTATTCCAATGCAACAATACTGATGCTAAAAAAATTCCAAATTCCTCTCAAATTCAAAAGTCTCGCCAAATAAGGCAGAAATCAAACAGATCAAATCAACGTCCCACCCAGCAGCACTTCTAAGCTCTGTTGGATATGTATGCCCTAGAGGCCTTCATTGTATAGGATGCTAGGGATATGTATGTATAGGACAATCTTTCTCGATATGATAGTACGCTATTTGGTTTGTCTTTATCTTAACATGTGATGTGTTTTACTTTGTATTTCATATCTTGTATACATGTTGATAAAGCCCGTAGGATTTTTGCCTGACTACCAGCGTTGTGATGGCAATCATGTAAGTCAACGGTAACGCCCCGGCCATCAATCCGAGGCCAAAAGAGGAAACAAAAACTTTTTAGGAAACCGGCGCTATCGTAGTCTTTCACCCGGATCGAACCATTAACGCTAAACTAGCAATCTAAAGAGGGTTAGAAAAGCTATACCGATCGATCCGTGTCCTTCGGTCTTTAGTCACCATCTTTAGCTCCTTGCGGCATCTCCGATCTTGCTCGATCTCCGGTCTCCTCGTCGGAAAGGGCACCACATCTACGAATCCTTTTACGGGCTCCCGCTTCGAACCGAAGCAACTCAGACACGAAGTTTGCTAGCCGACGTGTCCAAGGTGAAGTAGAGAATATGTGTGATAAGTTTGTCTCTTGACACTCTAAGATTCTCAACACATGAGATGGTTAGAGTGGAGGTAGAAGATGATGCCAATGGTGGAACTTGTGAGCAAGAAGAAGAAGGAAAAGAGAAGAGCCTTTTGTGTTATTGTGTTGAATTATTGTTGTGAGCACAAAAATGAAAACCCAAGAGCCAACCCCAAGCCTATGGCTGCCCTCTCTCTCTCCATCCATCAATTCAACAATAAACAAATCCTAATGTGACATTAGTACAAATAAAGAGACCATAAGTCACTAAACATGTCCATGTCACATTAAATGCACCTCATCATGAAATCCACTCACAATTTCCACATGTAAACATTAATCCAAATGTTTACAACAATAAAAAGATACGGCAACATCTAAAGTAAACTCATGACGGATCACAAGGATACCCATCACCTGTATATACATACATGCATCCACATTCCAACTGAATGCAAATGCGATAAGACGAAAGTAATCCAACAAAACTAATACTAGGATCCGGCTTAAACCAAATCCCACTAGTATGATCCGTCCGATCATGATCCGTGCACAAGTGCACGTATACCCTGTCATAATACCATATAGCCTCTACAACGTTTTTCCTGAAACTTGAGAAACTGACTGTGGGGGACTCTAAAGGCTCGTCAATACTTTTGCTGTGGATTTAACTACTAGCACATCAGTGGTACTAGCCGTACATAATGGGCTACCAGGTATTGACCAAAAGGGAGGTCGATGAGCGAACTCATCCTGACACCCTACTGAGCCTGTCAGTGACAATATCCATAAAACCCGGTCCGTTCGTCTATGAGTATCGCATGTCGGGCCTAGGGGTTGGTAAAAATCAGACCCCCAAAAGCAGTACAATTCGTGTCGGAGTGTAGCCCAGAACACCCTGAGATACTACTGGAATACCTACCAGTAAATCTCCTACCTTGGCCAAGGACTTCGTGTAATGGCTCTCCTAGACACAGCGCGATCTCACCCCTAATACCGGAAGAGACGAAACCCCCGCCGATCCACTCACTGCCTCCATGTGGCTCGGGACTGTACCCAACTAAAATCTGTTTGCACGACTCCTTTGTGCCGTGGTAGGGTAGTAATCAAAGCACAGTGGGACCTCACACGAGACAAATGATGATCTCAGGTCGATAGACTAACCTGTACATATATCACCAGGGAACTGCTATCTGACGTCAGGTATAATACCAACTAGTATGTTCCCGGCGAGTCTTGTCCGGTGTACTCATAACCCAATGAGCACCTGTATATATCTTAGGTGATCCAACTGACACCAATGGCTTGTGAGACCAGCCACCGCCCCTCGTCGGGGTCTCGACTGTATACACTAATCTACTAATGGAGTGTCGATGCCCAGTCTCGAAACTCCCACGACTAGGGACCACTTTAAGGATGTGCTTATAGACTACCCAACTCTCACGTATATGATTGCCATCATACTGCTGGTAGTCAAGCAAGAATCCTAAGGGCTCTATCAACGTGTAAGTGTGATCTGTAAGGTCACCTAAAGCATGTACACGATGATACAGTTAAACCAGATAGCATACTATCATCTTGAGTAAAACTGTCTTACCGGCATAAGTCTTCCCTCAATCATTGCAATCACGTGCCTGCAATCTAATAATTGACTTTGAGGGCACTATATCCAACAATCTCCCACTTGCACTCATGGATAATTATTGCGATGTCGCATACTCACAGCCCGTGTGATACCGAACACCCAACTCCTCTACTGATCAGTCTCACAAAGCCCGTTTATGAAACTATTGCGTTCGAGGAATAGCCTCAGTGAGTGGATCTGCCCTAATGTTTCTTTCTATGTCTCTCTTTATCTCAAGTTCGCGGAGAAAGCCATCTCCCGAAACGAGCAATACCTGTCTTAGAATATGTCTGGATATCTGATGGGACTTAGTTCATAAATGAACTCCAAATCCAAACTTCTTAGACTGTATCGTCGACTGAACTTAATCAGTATCCTGCGCCATGCCTCCTTCAGTATCCGCTTGGACCTCTTGTCCAAATTACTGCCCCTCGTCAGAGGGAAAACTATAACTCTGACAGTCACTCTGTCATCCAGGTCACCTTAGAAGCCTGGAATGATAACCGTCTCCCGAAGGAGGCTGTCATTATCATATCCCTGGAACATCCACTTATGTTCTAAAAAATGCTTCCGAATGTTTCTCCAGGATTGGATTAATATCAACTTATTGCAGCTTGTGCAAAAACAATACCTGGTGTGGTACTTGACATCTCGTGATTGACTCAATTGCCTGAGTAAATGATATGTCAATCATGCACATCTCACTCCCCTTTAGTCTGTAAGACACCTTTAGAGAGGGTGACTCCATCACCTGCAGGTATACTACCGTGCCAGGAGTCGTCCATTCTAAAATACCTGTAGAATGCTGTCTAAGTACCCAGATTGGGAAACTACCCAAATCTAGATCTAAAACCATAGATCTAGTAACCAAAATGTCTGATATTATATCTATATCCTATGTGGAGAAACCACTGTGTGACAACCAAAGTATAACCGATCGTAGTATAGGAATTTCACTTCCCACTATGTGTATGTCATCCATATACCAGGACATCATACCGTACCACCTTCTTAACAAATCCATCTCCTATTCTGACGAAGTCAAAGTCCATGACTGTCACATCAAAAATGGATGATCTATCTTCGCTATATCTGCTTTAGTCCATAAATAGACATAAGCTACTTGTCCACTATGCTTCCGCTGCTCCCACTGACTACGACAACCCTCTGGCAGAGTCATATACACGTGCACTTCTGAAGCTAGTTTAGAACGACGCTATACTCATCCTCCTTCTAGGTCTCATAGCCTAGAACAACAGTAGTGTCAAGTCTGGAAAAACAAGAGCCTCCCTGTCACCGTCTTTGAGATTAACGAAATACCTCTCGAGTGCCTGAGGTTACCCATTATATCTACGGAGTGGCCAGTAGAATGTCAAATCAGATTGAATCTTTAGGTTCTTATCAAATTTTCAGTAATCGTTTGCGGTTCTGGAATCACTATCAGTTCTACATTCTCCCACTGTTGTTTTATGAAAAAATCCATTTTTATTAAAACTGTGGCGAGTCTAAAACAATATCACTATTGATCTTCCAGATGGTAGAAAGTCAACCCTCGTCATAGCCCGGGCTAACCCACAAACAGCCATTACAGAAACGCGCCTTGAGTTATCCAGAGTCTGGTTTTAAGCATAAGCCGGACAACTCCCCGTACCTTAACATTGTTAAGATATGGATCGTTCTATATCCAATATAGAAACAAAGGCACTGATTTAATTGGAACCATATTCAAATCATGCAGCTGTCTCCAGTGCATGTCAACTAAATGGAGAGAGGCCGATCAACATTACTTAACTTAGGAGTGCATCCAATTATGAGTAACCTGAAAGAGAAACAAGTTTCTCAAAACCATTACTATCAGATGAATACCAAACACAAGTATCTACATCTTCGATCACCTTGAAGAATCCTGATACTTGCAACACCTGATTCTCTACTTTATTCTCATACCTATAACTTCTCAAAACCTAGACCTTGTATTTTTACGAAACACTTGTCTAGAAACTAGAGAAGCCATTAGCAAATAGAATATAGTACGAGGACTAACCCATCTGTCCTTATGGACACTGGACAATATACAATACTCTGTATAAGTCCCCTGAGTTGAATAACTCAAACTCTGTGCGTCTTAAGTTGAAAACTGTATTTATGGTTAAGAAGAATTACACTGCTGTTTAATGCTCCTTATCTAACCATCAACTGATATAGGTAAATGTCATGGATATAATTTCAAAAAGATATATCTCACTTTATAAAAATAAACGTACAGATATATCAATTTGAAATTGGTGCACAACAACGGATATTCAAAACCAAATATTTGTCGTCCGGCAAAAACCCAGGCGATTTCCTCAAATATCACCAATTACAACGAATCCCGATACAATGAGGATGATCACCTAATTTCCAATAACTGACTCCCACTCATAATCTGTAAAACCATACAGATGTGAAAATCAAACCTGGTAAATACATACCCTGGAGTAAGGACCCAATTGGAAAATCACTTTTCTATTAATAATACACGGTGAAACTAAAACATGTAAATGTTTCGAAGGGGTATCCGAGTATTCCTAGTAATGCCTCTTCCATTATCAGATTCATAACTGTAACCGTATATTTCTTTGCCCTCTCTCCAAATCCCTTTATATGTCTTTAGTCATTACCTTCTGTACACCACCTTTAAGCCAAATGGTTTTCTTCCTTCCCTACCGTTCGACACCAGCCAATGGTTTGGAAGAAGACTATCCAATAAGCATAATGGGTGTACTCTCCTAATCCTAAGAGCATTCGCAACGCGAGAGAAGGTAAAGATAAAAGACAACTGAATAAACCTTATTCCTATTTCTCCTGAACCAGAATCCATCCCCGAACTGGAACAAGTTCCTTCGAGTTCGTATATAACCATACGATGGATTATCCAAATAACTGTGGATCTTCGTAGTGCACAATACCTTCCACGTGTCTCAGTTGCGACGTTATGTTCGGGATGAGAGCCATGTTCTGGACTATTCGGAGTTAGTTTTGGGTACCGCCCTATCTTACGAGGAGCAGCCCACTACCATCCTCGACCGCAGGGAGAAAGTGCTGAAGAATAAGGTCATTCCGTTAGTCCGAGTGACTTGGGGCGGTCGTTCCCCAGGAGAATCTACCTGGGAGCGTGAGGAAGATATCCGTGCACGTTTTCCACATCTCTTTGTTTAGTACTGTTGTTTCGTTGTCTATTTTTAAATTTCGAGGACAAAATATTTGTAAGGGGGGTAAGATGTAAATCTCCGTTTCCATCAATAAAATTTTTCTATATTTTTCCCAAGTCCCCCTCCCCCGAATGTTTTCTCTTTCCTCGTAATTTTGCATGAAACTGGTTGCTTAAGTTTTTAGCATTTAATTTTCCTAAACTGTTAAAAATCAAAGCTAAACAAAACCAAATGAATATACAAAAATCCCCAAGCCAGCCCACTTCTATATCCCTTTCTTTTCTTTCCTTCACAAAATATATGAAATAAATCCCTAAAGCCCATATCCATTTTCCCTTACCAAAATTAATTAAACTAATTCCCCCAAACCCAGCCGGCCCAACCCAAACACCCAAGGCGCCCGACCAGACCCGCTCCAACCTTTCTTCCCCACTTCGTTCACTTTTTCCCGCTCCTTTTTCTCTCCGCGTACCCTACGTCGCCCATGCCCCCGCGTCGTCACCAACGTCCCCTTCTTCACGACCACAAACCCATGACCCCGACCAAGAACTTGCGCACCTCGTCTCTCTTTTCCCCCTCACACACTCTCGATCTCTCCCTAACTTCTCTCCTCTCTCCAAAACTCCCTGCTTCCTCCCTACAACCCACTGAACCCCGACGATGACGACGACGACTACGATCACCTCGTCATCCTCCTTCGTTTCTCTCCTACCAAAACCCGAGCCCTACACCGCCTCACTCCCCTCGCCTGCACATCCTCCTCGCCACCGTGCCTCCCCTGTACCCTCCTCGCCGGCGAGCTCCCCACTGCCCTGAACCACCTCACCGACTCCTCTGCATCCTCAGCAACATCTCCTCCAAAACCTGAGCCCATCCACAGCTCTCACTCACCTCAACAGAGCACACCTCCCTCACTGCAAACTTCACCCCCTCGCTGCACCCATCGTCGGAACTACCTCCACCGACCACCGCCGACGCCAGCACGTCCCCAGGAGCTTCACAGCACCCCACTCTGCTTCTAGCGATCACGAGCCATCCCCCGGGCAACACCGACGATGAACCCGAACTCGAGCCGAGGCCGTGAACCCAAACCGTGCCGTTCTTTGCGCGTTCGTGACGTTGTCGCTGCCTTGCATCGCCAACGCGTCTCCAGGCAAGTACCCTACTTGCTGCATGCTAGATTATTCCGTTATAATTCAAAACCCTATTAATTCCATGTTTACAATTCGTGAAAACTTATATGACACAAGTGTTTGATGCAAAACCCGAATAAAAACCTTCCATTAAACCGACGGAACTTGATCATAT
The DNA here is from genome assembly GCA_030015575.1 of Agapanthus africanus. Classification (NCBI taxonomy): domain Eukaryota; kingdom Viridiplantae; phylum Streptophyta; class Magnoliopsida; order Asparagales; family Amaryllidaceae; genus Agapanthus; species Agapanthus africanus. Next base: position 694,014,698 of record CM057342.1, on the reverse strand, counting down.
ATGCTGGCTCGTGTGGCAATGAACATTATATTAAAATTTGACTGGAAAATATAATCGTTACTGACTTGAACAATCACCCCCAATTACACCCGTAAAAACTGAAAATTTCCCGCGTCTGAAACTTGTAAAAATCATAATTAATTGCTTACAAATTGAAATGATGCGTTCGAGGCCTCAAATCGAAGCCGAATCGACGACCTAAAACCCCATAAAAGTTTTAAATTGTTTCTATACTGAAAATACGACGGAAACTAGTTCAGAGAGCGGCTCTGGACTGCAGTCCAGAGCAGCTCTGGCTGTTGATTTCTATCTCGTAATGCTTACCACTTTGCTGCCTGAACTTGTATACTATGGAACCCTATACTTTATTGAAGATGAAACAGTTAGCTAAATAACGCAAGTAGTTTCACCCCTTTTTACCGTCGTTTACTATTTAAACTGTAATTTAAACGAACGGGACGTATAGCAGTCCCCAACTGAAACAGAACTGATACCCTAGTTTTGAACAGTGCATAACTTCTGACGTAGATGCGCGATTGAGAATCCATCTGGTGCGTTTAGAGACTGATAGGAACACAGATCATACTTTGCATCATTTAGTGACATAGTGATTATCTGCATTTTACTTCCACTGTTATTACCTTATTTGCCTGTGTCATGTCACTATTATTATATTGCTATTACGTCGCTCTGACGACCTGAGTATGCATGCTCAGACCTCAAGGAAGAACCAGCCCAGGAGTCAGACTTACCCTTCGAGCTAGCGGAGATTTAGTCAGGAGTACCTCTTTCATCTTTTCTGCTTTCCCTAAAGAGGCCTTGTAATCGAACTTGGTTAGTAGTTCTTTTCTTGTTTTATTGTAAATTGTGGACAATGAAAGTTGATGTAATAATTTAGTGATGTATTTTCTTTACTTCCGTGCTTTGTTTACTGATTACCATGTAATGCTAGAAACCGAAGTATGACTACGGCGGGATTATTCCTTGACCGTAGGAGCATGGCTGACCTAGTCATCCCTCGATTTCCGTATTTTGGGAAGCGGGGCATGACAAGTAGGAGTGGCGATGAAATATGTGGTTTGGTCATGAATGATAGCAGCTGCAATTTACTTTTCCCTCTTTCTGATTCCTTTATTTGTCTTTACTTAATACCTTCTGTACACCTTACTTAGGCTAATCGGTTTTCTTCATTCCCTACCTTTCGGCACCTGCCTATAGTTTGGATGAAGACTATCCAATTAGCGTAATAGGTGTACCGTCCTAATCCAAGGAGCACTCGCAACCTGAGAGAAGGTAAAAGGAAAAGACAACTGAATAGTCCTATTCAATCTCTCCACAACCAGAATCCATTCTCGAATCTGGAACAAGTTCCTTCGAGTTCGTATATAATCATACGATGGATTTATCCAATGGAAGTGGATGTTCTTAGTAATACGGGGTGTTCTAGAGAAATATAAAGGGTAAAAGAAGGAGTGACAATGATGTATGCAACTCAGACAATCCAAAAGCCGGTGTTTTAAGAAAGTTCGGTTAACTTGGTCACTGAGTCATAGTCAAGGGTCGGGTCATGGTCGTTTCCAAAGAGAGAGAGAAAAGAAACATTCTGTGTGCACTCTAACCTAGATTAGAATGGTTAATCACTTTATCTAATCAGGATGTCTCACACTGTATGCTCAAATTCTCCTCCAAACCTGAAAGAAGAATTAGTCGAGATCACTCGAGGAGTAAACCAACTCATCAGTAGGAATCAGGATCCAACTATCATCGCATGATAACTTGATGGAATCCACTCAAGTCACCACACTCCAAAAGGTATATGCATGCCTGGAAAGTTTCAGTTTCTTTAGAAACTCCCGATGTATGTTTTTACCCTTAGGACCCAAGTGACCTTAACAATGCCAACATATCAAAAGGTCCTAGTCAAGTTCAACCTGTCATTATCTTGATTGCGTTAAACCCACCCGCACGAGTCCTTGACAATGCCAACATAATAGTACGACTGTCCTAACCAATCCACATATCCATGCGACAGAAAAGCATTACAGAGCTACCGAACACTACGCCTCGGCAATGCACGACATACGTAGCACGAATACTAAGCAATACTAATCTGAAAAGACGGAGAGCTACGGCTGGTTTTTGGCGAAAGACCTTTAACGTAATGAACTTGATATCATTGAAGGAACCAGATAGCATTTTATAAATATAGTGGCAAAAACCATTGCTAAAGAGGTCATTCCCGGTGAAGGGATCTCGGCTCTTTCGCCGTCGAATGAGGTGCAGGATATTCCAACTGAATACAGCGATTCAAAACAAAAAGTAATCGACTATAGTGAAATTATTACCCTGACGCAAACTTCTGTCCAAAGGGTCACTCCCGATGAAGGGATCTCGGCCCTTGCCTCGTCGAATAAGGTGCTGGATATTCATAACCGAATACCTCTGTGCAAAACAAAAGAGAACGTCCTTGTAATAACAGCTTTTTAAAATCTGTTCCAACAATATCAAATAGGTTTGCTTTTCTTGCATTGATCCGAATCAATCCAGTCCCATCAATTAATCACACCAAAAAGAACGAAAATATGATGCACGTATATGCCATCCGCATTCGCCACTGGGTCCCGTCATCACCCGTTAGGTTACTTAACTAACGACAGAGCAAGGACTGGACTAGCGTGGGTGTAAAATCTTTACAATATCTACTAGTATATATATCAATATACAATAATCGCTCCAGGCATGATAAATGTTGTAGGGATGCAAGGCACATGCTCAAGGGTCTACGAGACGTCAACCATACCCGATTTAAAATTTAGTCGTGCCGAACAACCCAAAACCGGATCTTTAAACTAGAGTTTAGGCGAAAACAAGCATGTTAAACACTTTAACACTAAGTAAGAGGGATTACAAACTTTGTAGATCCGGTCCTTCACTTCTTAAGCTCCGTGTTGAGGTCCCTTCGCTGTAATCATCGTGTTCCGGACTCTCGAGAGGCTCCACGAAGAGAAAGATACAACCTTGCTTCCGATCTTCGATAATAAAGATGATCTACCTTGAAGTTTCGTTAACAAAAGCTCTCACTCACTAAATGAAGTGAACACTCTCATCTAAAGGGAAAGGGTAGATGAGGATGATGAAGTAGGATTTTTGCTCTCATTTATAATCTTTTTCTCACATATAATCATCACTTAGAAAAAGCTAGAAATCTTTTTCCATGAAGAAAGAAGGAAGAAGAAGATGAATAATAATTAGAATTCTTTTGTGATGAATAATGAAAAGATAATAATGATGAATAATGCAACCATAGTTAACTAAACCTTTGTAGAGATTTAACTAGGGCTAGGGTTTGGGTTGGGTTAAAGCATGAGTCACTTGAAAATATCTTTACAAAAACGAAAGAAAACCTTCTAGAAGGTTCATGAATGGACTAACCCAAATCAAACCCTAACCTTATTTAATCTCCACTAATCATGTTGCATTAGTTATCATAACTTGTTACAATATTATATATCGCATATATAATATTTATTGTAACAAAATAAAATAATACAATTAACATATATCGCATATATATCAACGTATTACCCGAGTGAGAAAAAGAATCTTTTAGTGAGCTAATATTAGTTAATGTAATTTAATATATCATATATATTATTATACATTAAATTATCGAATAAACACTTCATCCGACAATCCGGCTATATCGCATATATCCGACTAATATCGCATTTACCGATTCATCGAATCAACACTTGATCCAATGACCCGGCTGATATCAAATATCGCGAGAATAGAATACGGTATCTCATATCGTATTATCCTCGGTCCTGCACATATCACATATGTGCCCCTACTCCGTTTTTCCTGAGCCAAGAAACCTCTGTGTAGGACTCTAAAGAATCGTCAATACGCCGGCAGTAGGTAATGATCATATCAAACACCCACAAGCAGCAAGCGGTCAGCTAAACTTAACAGCCACCCAGGTATTGAGCGATCAGAAGATCAACAAGCAAGCCTGTACATTCTCCTGCGAATCCAATCAGTAACACTCCCGTACAGTCCGGTCTCGTCGTCTGATATGTCGCATATCTCGCGTAGGGGTGGTAAACGTCAGACCCCAGTAGCTTGATAAGTCGTGTTGATATGAGGTCTATAACAGTTTGAGAAACTACTGATAACACTTACCAGTAAATCTTAGCAACCCTGGCCAAGGATTTCCAGTTATAGCCAATCGAATCACAGCACAACATCTACTCCCTATACCGGGAGAGACGAATCCCCTCCTATCGCTCATTGCCTCCATGTGATTCGAGACTGTACCCAAAAGCCACCATTTTGCACGCCCTCTTGGATGTGGTATGATGGAAATCAAAGCACAGTGGGAATCACACAAGTCTCTATGACGATCTCGGGTCAACAGACTACTTTGTACCACTGGCACCGGAGAACTGCCATCTGACGTGAGGTATGATACAATCTGGGAGTTCTCGGCGAGTCCGTCCAGTGTACCCAGTCTCTACTGAGCACCCGTACACCATCCTTGATATCAAACACCGATGGATATGGGATCATCCATCGCCCATCATATGGGTCAAGATGCGTATACGCTAGTCTATTCTGGTGTATCGATGCCCTGTCTTGATACACCCTCGACTAGGAACAATTATAGGATGTACTCATCGACTACCATGGCCCCACTAGTATGATCTCATCATAGTCCCAGTAGTCGAGTACATATCGTAAGGGCTTTATCAACATATGTAACATTGAGACAATCAGAGTACATGCTAAGATAAAGAGCAACCAGATAGCGTATTATCATGTCGAGCAAGAAAGTCCTCCCTATATATATCCAAGCATCCATTACAATATACATCGTATGTACAGTAATGGCCTCTAGGGCATACATATAACTAACAATCTCCCACTTGCACTAGGGCCATCTGTTGTGGTATCACATACCCAACAATTAGCTGTGGTTGAAGTATTTCATACTCAACCATCCCATAAAAGTCTCTACTGGGAAAAAGGACTTTGTGAGTGGATCCGCGCTGTTGTCCTCTGTGTCTACTCTCCTAACCTCGATCTCCCTGAAGATCAACCATCTCCATGATCAGGTGATACTGCCTAAGAATTATATCTGGATTTCTGATGGGACGAGGGGTTCCTTGGCAAAAGCCACAACTCCATTGTCACACAATGGTAGGAACGAAGTTCATCTCATGAACTTATATATATCCAGACTGCCTCATTGGTATCATCCTTGGTAACGATCTATCTTGCCTTTAATCGTCTAGTAAGTCACGGTATCTAGCTTGGAACTTTTCCAACATACCATCCCTCCACTGAGGGTAAAAACAATGCCTGTGACTGACATTCAGTCGTCCTTATCACCCTGGAACCTTTCCAGTGATTCTCCCCAGGATCAATTGATACCATCTCACTACAACTAGTGAGTATCCTAACATCCAATTAGATCTATCTCATAGATCTAAAACCCAGGATTTAGGAGGTATCACCTTGATCTTATATGGAGAATCCTTGTGATAAGCGGAGATTGACCGAGCGTAGCATAGGAAACTCCTTCCCTATCAAGAGTATGTCATCCACGTACTCTACGAGGATCGCTACCATACTCCCTACTACCTTTTTGTATATACAAGGTTCATCTACCATTTTGATGAAGTCAAACTCTTTGACAACCACATCAAAATAGACGTTCCAACTCCGCAATGGCTGATTTATCCCATAAAACATCATGCTCACGTTTCCGCTGCTCCCATTGTCTACAAAGCCATCTGGCTGTGTGCTTATAGACGCTCTCTTCCAAATCATCATTTAGAAAAGCTGTCATGACACCCAACCACCAGATATCGTAGTCATGGTATGTAGCCGTGACAAGTAGGATCTGGATAGAATTAAGCATAGCTTGGAAAGTCTCAACTTTTCCATGTACACCAAGTAATCTTCTCAAGATATACTTTCTCCTCATGGGGATTTTAACCCTTCAGATAAAGCAACCAAGGTCCATACTTTGTTGGTGTATAAGGATTCCATCTCAGATCGCTAAGCATCCAGCCATTCTTACAGAGTCCCACTCCTGATGGCCAGCTCAAAACTAATTGGGTCATCATCTCATGATGCAGTTCTCGCTCCCACTGTCATAGAGAAACCAAAGTATTTCTCAGGTGGGTGAGGAACCCTACTAGATCGGCGGAGAGGCTGAGGTTCGTTGGAAACTATTGAATCCTCCGGGTTTACCAAATCATCAGCTACAGTTTGTATAGCTGGAACTCCTTCAACTTCTACCTCATGACCAATAATTTCTTCATAAGAAATTCCCTTTCACAAAGGTGGCATGCTGAGAAACAAAACATCTTTTGTTCCTCGGTTTGGTAGAAGATATTCCTTTGCGTATGCTTGGGATATCTAACAAATTTCCACAGATCTGACTTTGCCTCGAGCTTGTCTGGATTTTGCTTTTAGACATAGGCCGGACAACCCCAAATCTTAACAAACTTAAAATATGGGCTCTTCCCTTTCCATATCACATATGAAGTGGTAGGCAACTGATTTGATTGGAACCCTATTCAATAGGTATGCAGCTTCTCAAGTGCATAACTCCCAAAAGGAAATAGGAACTCAGTAGTACTCATCATAGAGCACACCATATCACATAGGGTGTAAATGCTCCGCCCCGATACACCGACGTGCTGTGGTGTATACGGAGGAGTAATGCTGAGAGAGAATCTCATTCTCTTTTAGAATAGTCCAGGATTTCCGTGCTCAAGTATTCTCCTCCTTGATCTCATCAAAGGACATAATACTTATACCCGTTTCGGTTCTCTACTTCTAACTTATATTCTGTGAATATCTCAAAAGGTTCAGACTTGTGTTTCAACAGAAACATATGTCCGAATCTTGAGAGATAAACAGTGAATGTAATGAAGTACAAAGAACCGGTCTTGGCATGTATAGACTGGGGACCTTCATACATCAGCATGTATCAATCCCAAGAGTTCACTAACCCTTTCTCTGTTTCCAATAAACGGAGTTATGGTCATCTTATCTCTGTGACATGACCGGCAAGTTTCACAAGATGTAAATTCAAACTAATTTAAATATGCATCTATATGTAACTTCAACTAGTCGGGTCGCATTGATATGACCTAGTCTACAATGCCTCGAGAAAGATTTGTTCATTTCTGAACTCTTCCTCTTGTGTGTGTTCTATATGTTAAGAACTGTGGTTTGATTTAGAACGTCTATGCTTTTAGATAACGTGCCTGAACCGATCAACTCTTGATATAGGAAATGTTCAAAACATTATCCAACAATACAAAATTATATCCTTCTTTACTAATAAAGAGATTGATATGATGTTGTATATCAGGTTCGGTATCTAATAACTTTCGTTCAGAATCAATGTATTCTGGTAATACAGGGTGATAGTGACAAACAGACTTGGCTGCAACACTACACCGTTTTCTATCTCATGAAACTTATCACCTGTTCTCAGTTCTCTACCTCTCTGTAGCCCATATAACAAATTACATTTGCGGGATCCTGATCTGGTATCTCATACCCAGGACGTAAAGGATACTGAGAAACAGTTTTATGTAATGAACACACCCGAAGATGATGCATCAGCATGCACTTTCTTCGTTTGGACGGCACGGGAATTCTGGTAATCCCCTACTTCCTGCTCTGTCTTATAACAATTATAAGTTGGAGCGGGACCAATGTTCCCTAGCGCAGTATAACAAATGGGTTCGGTCAAAACATCCGTATTATTATCTTGATTAAGGCGTGACATGGTCGCTACCTGGAGAGAGAGAGAAGAAAACACTCAGCGTGCACTTTTTACAAGATTATATTGGTTATCAATTATCTAATCAAGATGTCTCCCACTGTTTTAGTCAAATCTTCCTTCAAACCCTAAAAGGAAAGACTAGCCGGAATTAATTACACCCTACAAGTTCGCCAATCTTTCAGCCAGGCCAGTGCCGGTACTTTGAGGGAGGTTCCCCTCGTTTTCGCACGGACCTAATTAAAATAAACCTTGTTTTCCCAGGGGCGTAACCCCGTTAACACCTTTCTAGACACCTACTTGATCGGCTAATTGTAATATGTAAAACTCTCCCAGTAGTAACTCTTACTCGCAGCGAGTATCGGGATCCAACTATCTCATAGAAGGTATGCAATCTCATTGCAAATTTCAACACTTGAAATTCCCAATAATATTTTCCCCATGCGTCCTATGATCTTGACAGAGGTCAACAAACCATAGACTGCTAGTCAAGTTCAACCCGTCATTTCCTGATTGAAGTAAACCCACTCGCACGACCCTTGACAGAGGTCAACAAGGTCGCACGACTACCCTAAATCAATCTCATCATATGTTTTACAGATAAGCATTAATCAGCTACCACACACTACGCCTTGACAGAGGTCAACAAACATAGTACGAATACTAACTATTACTTATCTGAAACGACGGAGGGCTACGACAAGTTTTTAAGAAAACCCTTTACGTAATGAACTTGATATCGTTGTAGAATCGAGTGATTTTAAATGGAGTGTTTTTTAGGCTTTTTCTAGTTTTGCTAAAGAGGTCACTCCCGGTGAAGGGATCGTCGGCTCTTTCCTCATCGAATAAGGTGCAGGATATTTCGCAAATACCACTATGCAAAGCAAGAACTATAGAAGTAATCAAAAGACAAACCGAGTTTGTAGCATCTGCTAGTTTCACTAAAGAGGTCGCTCCCTGTGAAGGGATCTCGGCTCTTTCCTTATCGAATAAGGTGTTGGATGTTCTATAAGGAACACCTCTATGCAAAGCAAGAACTAGAGCTACCAGTTTTTAAACAAATTTCTACAACATCTTTAGGTTTCTTTTATTTCATTAATCTCATTAATAAAGTCCCATTTGATTATGCTTCACAAGCATCTCATTTGAAACGAAATCTGCAATATAACATATATCTCATATATATAATATAAACATTCGTCTCAGGCAGTAATATAATCTCATCACAGAACATTGCAGCAGAAGAACATATATGAAATATTGGATATACTAGGACGTCCGTGTTTTAATATGAGCCTGTATAAAACACGGATTCCACGGTCGCGATGAATAGCCAAACCCACATCCCTAGACCCCTACGAGAGCGGCAAGCAACACTGCCAATTCTAGGGTTAGGAGACCCGGTCTCGACTCCTCGAGATGGTCTCCTACTGGACCCCAGAACCCGGTCACTAGTGCTCCCCGCCTTGGGTCTACCTAATGCAGAAAAGTAAATAATATACAATGGTTACATCATCCTCAGCCCGGAAGTGCCCCAATAAAAGAATATTACATATATATGAATTTTACATAAATGAAAAAGAAAAATTCTCATCTTACATAAAACCCCCGGCTATTCAAACGCGACGATCCAATACAACATATCACAGCAATATATAATATCTCATATCATCAACGTAAGCAAGTATGCGTATCCCGATTGTCGTTGATATATAGCAACGAAGCCGGCGATACACTACATACTACGCTTACGCACATAGAAAAGAAAGTGTAAAACTACAACAGTTGGAATCCGCAACCTCCTTAGACATCGCAGGCCTAACCAAATGAATTCCTTAGACATCGCAAGCCTAACAATTATAAATCCCGCATTATAGTCTCATTATCGAAAACTCTTTTCAATATCAAGTCGGGTAATTCAACAAGATTCCCAACATCCTAATCGAATGCTCGTCGCAAACTTTAGTAGACGGCCGCACCCCCGGATGCCGTCGACGAAGTGCACTAAGGCGGAACACCGATGCCGCGAGCACCCGAATGGATGCTTTTGGTGACAGGGTTCTCCTACAGTCACTTGGTCGAGGCTATGGGGCATGGCTATCTATTAAGTTTACCCGGCGAATATCCGCGTACGCTACGTGATTGCGATGGACTTTTGATCACATCAAAATTCAGTGGCAACCGATCATTTAAGACTGAACTGCTAGATTTATAACATTCAAATTAGTTAACTCATAACTACCTGTGGATTCCAAATATTGTATCACATTCTAGATAAAAAGACAATGTTAAACTTTCCGATCGAATAATCAAACACCCAAGATTTCCCAAATAGCTCAACACTTGAGCGGAGTTCAAAAAATATCCATCACATGCCACAGTACCAATGGTCCAGCCGTAGAAGGGTTAAGCCAACGCCTCACATGTGGCATGCCGTACTGCCACAAACCCTAAGGTTTAGAGGCAGTTCAGAAGGTCACATGATCGAGTTAAGGTTTGTTGTCTTCTAGAGGGTCCACTGCGTTACTTGCATGATTTTCCGGAAGTTTCAAACACGAGAAAAAAATCCAACTTTTGAAAAAAAATTCCGACAGGGGAAAAAGTGAGTTATTGATATCCGTTCGAACTTTTTAACAGTTTCTAAAAATTATCCGGAAAAACTTAAACGAAGTTAAATTATCCGATCGAATCAACGAGTCCCCAATCCAACCCAGAAAACTCAACACTTGATTGGAATTAAAAATTCCCAGAAAAAGCCAAAATTACCTACGGACCAACTGTAGCAAACAATAACAATCAATCCCCAATACCGGTCGCGGAACCGTCACCAATACCTTAGTTTGGCCGCGGTTCCGCGGCGCTTTGAGCGATTTACTGTGTTGTTTTGTACACGTGTCCATAGAATTCCCTGCTGATTTTTTAAAGTATTTTTAATATGAAAAAATGTCAACTTTTGAAAAATTTCCAGAGAAGGGTCAAAACTAGGGTTTCGGGGTTCGATCGGACATTAAACTTCGTCTAGACTTCGCCTAAAGCTCTAGCTTGGCTCTGATACCACTGTAGGGATGCTAGGCACACGCACAAGAGTCTACGAGGTATCAACCATGCCCGATTTAAAATTTAGCCGTGCCGAACAACCCAAAACCGGATCTTTAAACTAGAGTTTAGGCGAAAACAAGCATGTTAAAAACTTTAACACTAAGTGAGAGGGATTACAACCTTTGTAGATCCGGTCCTTCACTTCTTAAGCTCCGTGTTAAGGTCCCTTCGCTGCGATCATCGTGTTCCGGACTCTCGAGAGGCTCCACGAAGAGAAAGATGCAAGCTTGCTTCCGATCTTCGATAACAAAAATGATCTGCCTTGAAGTTTCATTAACACAAGCTCTCACTCACTAAATGAAGTGAACACTCTCATCTAAATGGCAAGGGTAGATGAGGATGATGAAGTAGGATTTTTGCTCTCATTTATAATCTTTTTTTTACACATAATCATCACTTAGAAAAAGCTAGAAAGCTTTTTCCATGAAGAAAGAAGAAAGAAGAAGATGAATAATAATTAGAATTCTTTTGTGATGAATAATGAAAAGATAATAATGATGAATAATGCAACCATGGTTAACTAAACCTTTGTAGAGATTTAACTAGGGCTAGGGTTTGGGTTGGGTTATAGTATGAGTCACTTGAAAATATCTTTGTAAAAACAAAAGAAAACCTTCTAGAAGGTTCATGAATGGTCTAACCCAAATCAAACCCTAACCTTGTTTAATCTCCACTAATCATGTTGCATTAGTTATCATAACTTGTTACAATATTATATATCACATATATAATATTTATTGTAACAAAATAAAATAATACAATTAACATATATCGCATATATATCAACGTATTACCCGAGTGAGAAAAATAATCTTTTAGTGAGCTAATATGTGTTAATGTAATTTAATATATTATAAATATTATTATACATTAAATTATCGAATCAACACTTGATCCGACAATCCGGCTATATTGTATATAACCGACTAATATCTCATTTACCGATTCATCGAATCAACACTTGATCCGATGACCCGGCTGATATCAAATATCGTGAGAATAGAATACGGTATCTCATATCACATTATCCTCGGTCCTGCACATATCACATATATGCCCCTACTCCGTTTTGCCTGAGCCAAGAAACCTCTGTGTAGGACTCTAAAGAATCGTCAATACGCCGGCAGTAGGTGATGATCATATCAAACACCCACAGGCTGCAAGCGGTCACCTAAACGTAACAGCCACCCAGGTATTGAGCGATCAGAAGATCAACAAGCAAGCCTGTACATTCTCCTGCGAATCCAATCAGTAACACTCCCATACAGTCCGGTCTCGTCGTTTGATATGTCGCATATCTCGCCTAGGGGTGGTAAACGTCAGACCCCAGTAGCTTGATAAGTCGTGTCGATATGAGGTCTATAACAGTTCGAGAAACTACTGATAACACTTACCAGAAAATCTCAGCAACCCTGGCCAGGGATTTCCAGTTATAGCTAATCGAATCACAGCACAACATCTACCCCCTATACCGGGAGAGACGAATCCCCTCCTATCGCTCATTGCCTCCATGTGATTCGGGAATGTACCCAAAAGCCACCTTTTTGCACGCCCTCTTGGACATGGTATGATGGAAATCAAAGCACAGTGGGAATCACACAAGACTCTATGACGATCTCGGGTCAACAGACTACTCTGTACCACTGGCACCGGAGAACTGCCATCTGACGTGAAGTATGATACCATTTGGGAGTTCTCGGCGAGTCCGTCCAGTGTACCCAGTCTCTACTGAGCACCCGTACACCATCCTTGATGTCAAACACCGATGGATATGGGATCATCCATCGCCCATCATATGGGTCAAGATGCGTATACGCTAGTCTACTCTGGTGTATCGATGCCCTGTCTCGATACACCCTCGACTAGGAACAATTATAGAATGTACCCGTCGACTACCGTGGCCCCACTAGTATGATCTCATCATAGTCTTAGTAGTCGAGTACATATCCTAAGAGCTTTATCAACATGTAACATAGAGACAATCAGAGTACATGCTAAGATAAAGAGCAACCAGATAGCGTACTATCATGTCGAGCAAGAAAGTCCTTCCTATATATGTCCAAGCATCCATTACAATATACATCGTATGTACAGTAATGGCCTCTAGGGCATACATATAACTAACAAATGCAACATCACAGAAAAATAATAAGCATCACAGAACAATACAGGTAATCTGGGATCCCCGGGTTTCATTGAGCCGCAAGTGAAACCCGCCAAAACCTGAAGCGAGGCAGCCCCCTTCAACAAAGTGAATGGACCACCCAGCACTTCACAGAATCCGGTAAATTGAGCACCTCACCATGGGTCAACCTATACCTCCTACGAGTACGGAGAATAGCCCGCCAATTATAGAGTGAAGCCCCCTCCATCTCAAGGCCATTATATGCGGGCCCGTTGCCCTCTAGAACCCGGCTATCCGTGCACTCCACCGCGGGGTAATCCTAGTACAGAAAAGAAAAATATATACAACAGGTGTAAGTACACGTTGCGACCCCCGGTTCTTACGGGGAGGCGGAAACGGTATAAAATCAAAATTTTAATGCAAGAGGCAACATGGACTAAGCTAGGTCGGGATCTTTACCTAAACTAAAACTAGCATACTAAGCCAAAGATATTTAGCTACTCGGATGAAGATGGTTATACCTAAACTTGAACTCCTTCTCTTCAAGCTCCGATGGTGGTTCGATGGCTCCTTCTCGTTGTCTCCGTACGCCGAAGATAGATCCACTTGAAAGCTCCAACCTTTAGCTCCTTCTTCGTTCTTTGAAGAAACTAGTTCACTTGGTTTGCTAAACCTAGTGAACTAGAATGAGTAGAGATGATTTAGAATGGGATTTTATCTATGGTTCTTGATTCTCAACTCATGAGACAAGAGAACCATAGATCAAGAGAGGGAGCAAGAGGTTGAGGGTGAGAGCAAGAGGAGAGCTCAAGAACAAGAGAGAGAATGAGCAAGAAAGAATGAGCAACACTTTTGTCTTTCACCCTCTCATAATCCAAAGTGATCATAACTCATCATATCAAAAAAGTCTTATGTGATGGTTTGAAGCAACCATAAGCTTATCATGTCATGCACTCATTTTACTCAAATGAGCAAGCAAGAAAAAGTCTTTGGCATGAAATGATAACCATGGTTATCATGATGGTCAACTAGTCAAGCCTAGTCAACCGGTCAACAAGTCAATAAAAGTCAACAAGTCAACAAAGTCAACAAGTCAATAAAAGTCAACAAGTCAACAACCATATCACCATAATACTTAATTAATATAATAGTTAATCACATATCATATTCTCATTAGGGTTGAGCATAAAGTCAAATAGTCAACGGTCAACAGTCAACAACCCTAATGAGAATCCGCCGCCTCTGCCTCCCTGTCAACTGTGCATACACACCTGCATCCGCGTTCCGAGGAACACGATTGCAAACTGGATAAATCCAATCCCATAAGGTACACTAGGATCTGGCTTAAACCAAAGCCCGCTAGTGTAAACTGTCCGGACACTGTACGTGCACAAGTGCACGGATGTGACCGAACCCTGTCGCAAAACCATGCGACCTGTCGCAATACCATGCGACCTCTACTCTTTTGCCTAAAGGCGAAAAGCTTTCTGTGTGGGACTCTAAAGACTCGACACTATGCTGGCAGTGGGTTTAACCACAGACCGCAAGCGGCACTAGCTGTGCGTAACGGTCCCCAGGTAATGCCGACAAGAAGACCGACGAAGCGAAACCCATCTGAACTCCTACTGAGCCTGAGTGTGACATTCTCCGTACAGTCCGGTCTGTTCGTCTGATACATCGCATGGCGGGCCTAGGGGGCGGTAAACGTCAGTCCCCCAATAGCGGTACAAGTCGTGCCGGAGCGAAGCCCAAAACACCCTGAGATAACACTGGAAACCTACCAGTATATCTCGTTTGCCCTGGCCAGGGACTACTCGTGTAATGGCTCTCCTAGACACAGCGCGATGTCAACCCCCAATACCGGGAGAGACGAATCCTGTCTAACCGTCACTGCCTCCAAGTGCTTCGGGACTGCACCCAACCACCACCTGTTTGCACGACTCCTTTGAGCCGTGGTAGGGTAGTGATCAAAGTACAGTAGGAACACACCCGAGGCGAAGTGACAGTGTCAAGTCAGCGGACTAAGCTGTACTCATGTCACCTGGGAACTGATAACTGACGATAGGTATAATACCAACTAGTCAGTTCCCGACGAGTCCTGTCCAGTGTACCCGTAACCTAACGAGCACCCGCATACTATCTCAAGTACGACGTACTGACGGCTGTGGGACAGACCGTCTCCCACACTGGGATGAGAAGCGCATGCGCTGGTCTACTCCGGAGTATCGATGCCCAGTCTCGATAGTCCTGCGACCAGGGACCTGCATAAGGATGTGCTTATAGATTACCCAGCCCCACTAGTGTGACGGCCATCACATCGCTGGTAATCAAGCAAAGATCCTAAGGGCTCTACTAATGTGTATAGGCGATATACCAAAATAAACACATGTACACATTGAAGTAGAAACAAACCAAGTAGCATACTACTATTTTGAGCAAGATTGTACATACAAGGTGAATATCCCAAGCATCCATTAAGTAATATACAAACTAGTATGATACAGTAATGGCCTCTAGGGCATATACACTAACAATCTCCCACTTGCACTAAGGCCATGTACTGGCGTATCGAAGACCTATCATCTCGATCAGCCGCTCGAACTGAGTCTGGGCAAGGCCTTGGTGAATGGATCTGCAGTGTTATCTTCTGATTTTACTCTCTTTACCTCGATCTCCTAGCGATCAATGATCTCCCTGATCAGGTGGAACCGCCTCAAAATGTGCCTGGCCTTCTGATGGGACCTTGGTTCCTTCGCTAAAGCTATAGCGCCGTTGTTGTCACAATACAGCGGTATTGGATCAACACTGGTAGGAACCACCTGAAGTTCCGTGAGGAACTTCTTCATCCAGACAGCTTCCTTTGCGGCATCGCAAGCAGCTATGTACTCCGCTTCCATGGTTGAGTCAGCAACGGTTTCCTGCTTGGAACTCTTCCAGCAAACCGCCCCTCCATTGAGGGTAAAGACATAACCCGACATGGACTTGGAGTCATCCTTGTCACTCTGGAAGCTGGAGTCAGCAAAGGCCTCAATCTGGAGGTCTTTTCCGCCATACACCAAGAACATCTCCTTAGTCCTTCTCAGGTACTTGAGAATGTTCTTTACTGCTATCCAGTGTTTCTCCCCTGGGTCCGACTGATACCGGCTTACAACGCTCAATGCGTATGCTACATCTGGTCTGGTACATAACATCGCATACATAATAGAGCCTACCGCAGATGCGTAGGGTATTGATGACATGCGAGCCCTTTCCAAATCAGTCTTGGGAGACATCTCTTTGGAGAGGGTGATTCCGTGACAAGCCGGTAGATTACCGCGCTTGGAATCTTCCATACAGAATCGTTTCAGTATGGTGTCGATGTACCTTGACTGTGAAAGTCCCAACATCCTTTTAGATCTATCACGATAGATCTGGATCCCCAGAATGTAGTTGGCATCGCCCAGGTCCTTCATGGAGAACCTTTGTGACAAGAATCCTTTGACTGACTGTAGCATAGGAATATCATTTCCTATTAGGAGAATGTCATCGACGTACAAGACGAGGAATACCACATTTCTCCCTACAATCTTACTGTAAATGCATGGTTCATCTGGGTTTTTGACAAAGTCGAATTCTTTGACAGTATCATCAAAGCAGATGTTCCAACTCCGCGATGCCTGCTTAAGTCCATAGATGGACTTGAGCAACTTGCATACTTTACCGCTGCTCCCACTCTGATTGAAACCCTCTGGCTGATCCATATAGACACACTCTTCTAAATTTCCATTTAGGAAAGCCGTCTTAACGTCCATCTGCCAGATCTCATAATCGTGGAAGACAGCAATGGCAAGAAGGATCCGAATGGATTTAAGCATGGCTACCGGAGAAAAAGTCTCGTCATAGTCCAAACCAGGTCTTTGACGAAAACCCTTTGCAATGAGCCTAGCTTTATAGGTTCCAACCTGCCCATCTACACCAATCTTCTTTCTGAAGATTCATTTGCAGCCTACGGGTTTTACCCCTTCTGGAGCAAAGTCCAAAGTCCAAACTTTGTTGGTGTACATGGACTCCATCTCGGTCCGCATTGCATCCAGCCATTTTACCGAGTCACCGCTCTGAATGGCTTGCTGGAAGCTAGTAGGCTCATCATAATCTATGATGCAATCCTCTCTATCCCCGTCTATGAGAAAACCGTAGTATCTCTCGGGCGGATGAGACTGCCTACTACTCCTGCGGAGCGGCATAGGAATGTCCGGTTCCCCTGAACCTTCTGGTTCTACTAAGGTTTCAGTAATAGCTTTTGGTTCTGGAATTTCTTCCAGTTCTATTGCGCTCCCACTTATCTGATTTTCTAAAAACTCAGTTTCCAAGAAGCGGGCATGACGAGAAACAAGGACTTTTTGCTCCTCTGCGTAATAGAAAAGATACCCCTTGGAGTTCTTTGGGTATCCCACAAACTTGCACTGTACTGAGCGTGCCTCGAGCTTGTCCGCATGCTGCTTTTTTACAAAAGCCGGACATCCCCATGTCTTAAAGGATTTAAGACAGGGTCTCTTCCCACTCCACATCTGGTATGGTGTGGTAGGCACTGTCTTAGTAGGAACTTGGTTCAAGAGATGTGCAGCTGTTTCCAGTGCATAACCCCAGAAAGATCGCGGTAACTCAGCCTTACTCATCATGGAACGAACCATATCTAATAGGGTTCGATTCCTTCTTTCCGATACACCGTTGTGTTGTGGTGTGTATGGAGGAGTACGCTGAGAGAGAATTCCATTCTCTTTTAAGTAGTCCAGAAACTCGGCACTTAAGTATTCACCACCTCGATCCGATCTTAGGATCTTGATACTTTTGCCTGTTTGTTTTTCTACTTCATTCTTATATTCTCGAAATTTCTCAAAGGCCTCGGATTTGTGCTTCATTAAGAAGACATGTCCAAACCTAGAGAAATCATCTGTGAAAGTAATGAAGTATGAATAACCGCTTCGCGCATGTGTAGACATTGGACCACACACGTCACTGTGTATAAGTCCCAAGAGCTCGCTCGCTCTTACTCCGTGTCCAGTGAACGGAGTCTTTGTCATCTTTCCCATGAGACAAGATTCACAAGTGGCATAAGACTGGTACTCGAACGGATCCAAGTATCCTTCTTTATGTAACTTAGTCAACCGTGTCTCATTGATGTGACCCAGTCTACAATGTCATAAGAAAGCCTGATTTAATTCTGGAGACTTTCTTTTAAGTGTGTTCTGGACGCTGAATATCTGAGCTTGATTCAATACGTATATACCATTATTTAATGTACCTGACCCAATCAGTGCTTGATTTAGGTGGATGTTTACTACATCGCTTACAAAAGCAAAATCATATCCTTCCTTAGAAAGTAAGGATACAGATATGATATTGCAAGTCGCACCTGGTACATACAAACAGTCACGCAGAATCAATATCTGCCCAGTTGTCAGTCCTAGGTGATATTCCCCTACGGATACAGCATCCATGCTCATTCCGTTAGCAACCCTGAGAGTCATATCACCTTTCCTGATAACCCCACGGTTTCTCAGACCCTGTAACGAATTACAGATATGAGATCCTGATCCGGTATCCAATACCCAGGAAGTAGGGTTAACTGACAAACAGTTCTCAATTACAAACACACTCGAAGCCGAAGCCACAACATGCTTCGAATTCTGGCTACTGGCTTTACAAGCCCTGCAATCTTTCTGCCATAGTTCATTCCCGTTACAATAGGAACGTCCCTCTTTTACTATATCCATTCCTGAAACTTTTGCCTTTGTTTTTCCTTTTTCTTCCCTGGTTTCTTTCAGGGTATAAGCAGAGGGCAGGGACTGTTGAATTAGGTCAGTACTTGACCCATTCGCCAACGTGGTCTCCAGGTCCGTGAGCTCAATATAGCTGGTCTCTATAAGGACGTTGCCCCTTACAGATGACCCGACTGCCAACCTCGCTTGAAGCAATTCGTTCGAGGTCTCATATCTTGCGATACGAGATTGCTCTCCATATAAAACTTTGTTATGGAGGAAGATAGAAACTGAGTCCATCTTCTCGTGCTGCCTCTGGTTTGTACCATCAACTGAGGCTAACACGAGGCACTTGGCTTTCGCACAATCCTTTTCCGATGTCCTGCGGATGTGAACATCCGTGACAGGGGAAACTGGACCTGAGACAGCAGGGTTTAGATTAGTTAAGAGGTGTTCCAGCTTGTCATGGGCAATGGACATCTGGACAGACCTTTGCCAGTCATAACAGTCAGGTTCAGTCATATTTTTATCTAGATGTAACCTAGGCGTGGTCACAGGGTCGCTGCAATTTAAGAGAGAGAAGAAGAAACACTCAGCATGATGCTCTTGCAAGTTTAGAGTGGTTTTTAGTTTGTCTAAACAGGATGGCTCCCACTGTTTCTCGAATCCCTCCTCAAACCAGAAAGGAAGAATTAGTCAGGATCAATCCCACCGTACAATACTTGCTTAACCGTTCAGCCAGGCCGGTGTCGGTACTTCGAGGGAGGTTTTCCAACGCTTTCGCGAAGTTCCTTAATTAAAGAACCTCTTTTCCCTGGGGGCGTAGCCCCGCTAACACCTTTCTAGGCACCTACTAGGTTTATAGCATTGATCGTTAAGTGAGAAATTTTCCCGAGGAGTAGCATATACTCACAGTAGGATCGGGATCCAAATATCATCGCGCGACGAAACTGAAGGAATCCTACCAGAATCATCACACTCCAAATGGTATGCAAATCTAGCAAGTTTCAGTACTTTTGAAACTCCCGATGTGGATTTTTGCCCCATGCTCTTATGACCTTGACTAAGGCCAACAAATCATAAGTCACATGTCAAGTTCTACCCGTCGTTGTCCAGGTTAATTTGAATCCATCCGTATATACCCTTGACTAAGGCCAACAAAGTAATACGACTGTCCCAAACCAACGCATCTATCTATGCAACATATGAATACCCACCAGCTACCAAACACTGTGCCTTGACTAAGGCCAACAAACACAGCTTGAATACTGTTGAATATTCATATGAAACGACGGAGGGCTACGAATGGTTTTGGCGAAACCGTGAACGTAGTGAACTTGATTTAGTCGATGGAACGAGATAGCTTTTAAATGGAGTGGCTCAAACTCCGCATTTTAAAAGTTTGTTTTGAAAAGAACCGAGTGGTTTTTCGAAAATGTTCCAACGACTTATACTTGGTTTATTTTCTTGCATTAGTTCTTTTAATGCATCTTTTGCTTGCATTAGTTCTTTTAATGCGTGATATTCTTGCATTAGTTATTTTAATGCGTCCCATCATTTAATCCTACCATTGCAGAAAACAACCAAAATATGACGTACGCTTATGCCATTCGCATTCGCCACGGGGCCCCGTCATTACCCGTTAGGTTACTTAACTAACGACAGAGCGGGGGCTGGGCTAGCGCGTCTGTAAAACATAAGCAACGCCTAAATAATATCATATATAGATATACTGCAATGATAAAACATTTCAGATCACAGATAAATACATTGGATATACTAGGAATCTGTAATTTGTACGAGCCTGTAACAAAAACAGATTACACGGTCGCGGTGAATAGCCAAAACCCCACCCAAGACCCCTACGGGTGCGGCAAACTACCCGCCAAGTACCCGAAGCGTAGCAACCTCCCTCATCTCCATGAGTAGGCCACTCGACACTTCGGCATACCCGGTAGTTTGTGCACCCCTCCATGGGTCTATCCTAGGAGCAAAAACAGTAAAAAGAAATTATACAATGACGGCTACAACCCCGACCCGGTTGTGCGGCCATACAAATAATTATTACATCAATTTACAAATTTACATGAATGGCAAGAAAAGAAAACTCTCGTCTCACAACCCCCGGCTATTCATCCGCGACAATCCAACATATTTATATACACATTCCAGCACATTACAGATCATGTATAACCCCGACTAATCGACTTATAGCGATTAGCCGACGTTTAATACATGCAAACATCACAGATATAACCATCATAGTCAAAGTGCAGTGAAGTTCGGAAAAATACGGAATTATAGGACCCCAAAAGGAAATTTCTTTTCTGGAAAATCTGGGCACATATAATATATTTCAAAAATCCCAAAACCAACACAGAAACACACTGCACGAAAAACGATGCATAGAAGACGACAAAGCGCGGCGCTTCCGCGGCGGATCCCTAGCTCGCGCGGCGGAAGGGCGGCGGTTTGGACGAATTACTGTATCGTTTTTCTTGGGTGTTCACACAAAACCCTGAGCCGAATTTACAAGTGTAAAGTTTTTCATTTTGAGCCAAAAAAATTTCAACAGAAACTCAGTTTTTGTAAAAGTTTGGTTTTTGGATTTTTCCGGTTCCGAACTTCGTTACACTTCACTACCAAGCTAGTTTAAGTTTAGTTAGGCTCTGATACCACTGTAAGTCCACGTTGCGACCCCCGGTTCTTACGGGGAGGCGGAAACGGTATAAAATCAAAATTTTAACGCAAGAGGCAACATGGACTAAGCTAGGTCGGGATCTTTACCTAAACTAAAACTAGCATACTAAGCCAAAGATATTTAGCTACTCGGATGAAGATGGTTATACCTAAACTTGAACTCCTTCTCTTCAAGCTCCGATGGTGGTTCGATGGCTCCTTCTCGTTGTCTCCGTACGCCGAAGATAGATCCACTTGAAAGCTCCAACCTTTAGCTCCTTCTTCGTTCTTTGAAGAAACTAGTTCACTTGGTTTGCTAAACCTAGTGAACTAGAATGAGTAGAGATGATTTAGAATGGGATTTTATCTATGGTTCTTGATTCTCAACTCATGAGACAAGAGAACCATAGATCAAGAGAGGGAGCAAGAGGTTGAGGGTGAGAGCAAGAGGAGAGCTCAAGAACAAGAGAGAGAATGAGCAAGAAAGAATGAGCAACACTTTTGTCTTTCACCCTCTCATAATCCAAAGTGATCATAACTCATCATATCAAAAAAGTCTTATGTGATGGTTTGAAGCAACCATAAGCTTATCATGTCATGCACTCATTTTACTCAAATGAGCAAGCAAGAAAAAGTCTTTGGCATGAAATGATAACCATGGTTATCACGATGGTCAACTAGTCAAGCCTAGTCAACCGGTCAACAAGTCAACAAAAGTCAACAAGTCAACAAAGTCAACAAGTCAACAAAAGTCAACAAGTCAACAACCATATCACCATAATACTTAATTAATATAATAGTTAATCACATATCATATTCTCATTAGGGTTGAGCATAAAGTCAAATAGTCAACGGTCAACAGTCAACAACCCTAATGAGAATCCGCTGCCTCTGCCTCCCTGTCAACTGTGCATACACACCTGCATCCGCGTTCCGAGGAACACGAATGCAAACTGGATAAATCCAATCCCATAAGGTACACTAGGATCTGGCTTAAACCAAAGCCCGCTAGTGTAAACTGTCCGGACACTGTACGTGCACAAGTGCACGGATGTGACCGAACCCTGTCGCAAAACCATGCGACCTGTCGCAATACCATGCGACCTCTACTCTTTTGCCTAAAGGCGAAAAGCTTTCTGTGTGGGACTCTAAAGACTCGACACTACGCTGGCAGTGGGTTTAACCACAGACCGCAAGCGGCACTAGCTGTGCGTAACGGTCCCCAGGTAATGCCGACAAGAAGACCGACGAGGCGAAACCCATCTGAACTCCTACTGAGCCTGAGTGTGACATTCTCCGTACAGTCCGGTCTGTTCGTCTGATACATCGCATGGCGGGCCTAGGGGGCGGTAAACGTCAGTCCCCCAATAGCGGTACAAGTCGTGCCGGAGCGAAGCCCAAAACACCCTGAGATAACACTGGAAACCTACCAGTATATCTCGTTTGCCCTGGCCAGGGACTACTCGTGTAATGGCTCTCCTAGACACAGCGCGATGTCAACCCCCAATACCGGGAGAGACGAATCCTGTCTAACCGTCACTGCCTCCAAGTGCTTCGGGACTGCACCCAACCACCACCTGTTTGCACGACTCATTTGAGCCGTGGTAGGGTAGTGATCAAAGTACAGTGGGAACACACCCGAGGCGAAGTGACAGTGTCAAGTCAGCGGACTAAGCTGTACTCATGTCACCTGGGAACTGATAACTGACGATAGGTATAATACCAACTAGTCAGTTCCCGACGAGTCCTGTCCAGTGTACCCGTAACCTAACGAGCACCCGCATACTATCTCAAGTACGACATACTGACGGCTGTGGGACAGACCGTCTCCCACACTGGGATGAGAAGCGCATGCGCTGGTCTACTCCGGAGTATCGATGCCCAGTCTCGATAGTCCTGCGACCAGGGACCTGCATAAGGATGTGCTTATAGATTACCCAGCCCCACTAGTGTGACGGCCATCACATCGCTGGTAATCAAGCAAAGATCCTAAGGGCTCTACTAATGTGTATAGGCGATATACAAAAATAAACACATGTACACATTGAAGTAGAAACAAACCAAGTAGCATACTACTATTTTGAGCAAGATTGTACATACAAGGTGAATATCCCAAGCATCCATTAAGTAATATACAAACTAGTATGATACAGTAATGGCCTCTAGGGCATATACACTAACAACAGGTGCATCGACCTCAACCCAGTCATGCCCCTAAAGAATAATATACAAACATGCAGTGACAGAAGTCCACATGTCGGACGCTCGCCCCGCAATATCAAATGTACAAATAAAACTAAATTGTACTAACATTGCACCAAGCTATCCACCACAACAATCCGCAACATCACAGCACAACACAGAACATCAACGTGAATGTCACGTTCGTAAATCCGTCTAAAAGAGCTATAGCAATTAGACAAGATTTACCGCTCGAATGACATTCACAGTCACAGTTAGTAATGTAAGTACTGTAAACTAACGTATTAAAAATTTCGATCGGCAAAACTTCCCGAAGTGGGCCCCAAGTACAATTCCAGCACTCAAAATAATCTGGGCCAAAACTAAAAAATTCCAGAAACCACATTTTCGCATGAAAGACACCCAGAAGAAAAATGAAGCTCTGAACCTACATTTCCACCGCGGAACCGCGGCAAACATGCCAGTTCTTCCACGGTTCCGCGGCGTTATGATGGGATCGCGCTTTCAAATTTCTTTAAGGGTCTTAAAAAAGCCTGCACGATTTTCTGACATACTGAAAATAATTTTTCGACCACAAAAAAATTTCGACAGAAACTTCACGAATTGAAATGCGGTTTGGGAAATTTTGTTCGATCGATATTTTAAACATGTTAGAACAAGCTAGTAAAGGTTAATGGCCTGTCTCTGATACCATGTAAGTCTACGGTAGCACCCCGGCCGTCCATCCGAGGCCAAATGCGGAAACAAAAACTTTTTAGGAAACCGGCGCTATCGTAGTCTTTCACCCGGATCAAACTATTAACGCTAAACTAGCAATCTAAAGAGGGTTAGAAAAGCTATACCGATCGATCCGTATCCTTCGGTCTTTAGCCACCATCTTTAGCTCCTTGCGGCATCTCCGATCTCGCTTGATCTCCCGTCTCCTCGTCGGAAAGGGAACCACATCTACGAATCCTTTTACGGGCTCCCGCTTCGAACCGAAACAACTCGGACACGAAGTTTGCTAGCCGACGTGTCCAAGGTGAAATAGAGAATGTATGTGATAATTTTGTCTCTTGACACTCTAGGATTCTCAACACATGAGATGGTTAGAGTGGAGGTAGAAGATGATGCCAATAGTGGAACTTGTGAGCAAGAAGAAGAAGGAAAAGAGAGGAGCCTTTTGTGTTATTGTGTTGAATTATTGTTGTGAGCACAAGAATGAAAACCCAAGAGCTAACCCTAAGCCTATGGCTGCCCTCTCTCTCTTCATCCATCAATTCAACACAATAAACAAATCCTAATGTGACATTAGCATAAATAATGAGACCATGAGTCA
Organism: Agapanthus africanus; assembly: GCA_030015575.1. NCBI lineage: Eukaryota > Viridiplantae > Streptophyta > Magnoliopsida > Asparagales > Amaryllidaceae > Agapanthus > Agapanthus africanus. The sequence continues at coordinate 693,989,727 of CM057342.1, read as the reverse complement.
CTAAACATGTCCATGTCACATTAAATGCACCTCATCATGAAATCCACTCATAATTTTCACATGTAAACATTAATCTAAATGGTTACAACAATAAAAAAAAAATACGGCAGCATCTAAAGTAAACTCGTGACGGATCACAAGGATACCCCTCACCTGTATATACATACATGCATCCGCATTCCGACTGAATGCGAATGCGATGAGACGAAAATAATCCAACAAAACTAATACTAGGATCTGGCTTAAACCAAAGCACACTAGTATATCTGTCCGATCATAATCCGTGCACAAGTGCACGTATATGATCGAACCCTGCCATAATACCATACGGCCTCTACAACGTTTTGCCCGAAACTTGAGAAACTGTCTGTGGGGGACTCTAAAGACTCGTCAATAGTTTGGCTGTGGATTTAACCACTAACACGTCAGTGGTACTATCCGTACGTAATGGGCTACCAGGTATTGACCAAAAGGGAGGTCGATGAGCAAACTCATCCTGACACTCTACTGAGCCTGTCAGTGACAATATCCGTACAGTCCAGTCCGTTCGTCTATGAATATCGCATGTCGGGCCTAGGGGGTTAGCAAAAGTCAGACCCCTAAAAGCGGTACAAGTCGTGTCAGAGTGTAGCCCAGAACACCCTGAGATACTACTGGAATACCTACCAGTAAATCTCCTGCCTTGGCCAAGGACTTCATGTAATGGCTTTCCTAGACACAGCGCAATCTCACCCCCTATACCGGGAGAGACGAAACCCCTGCCGATCCGCTCACTGCCTCCATGTGGCTCGGGACTGTACCCAACTAAATCCTGTTTGCATGACTCCTTTGAGCCGTGGTAGGATAGTAATCAAAGCACAGTGGGAACTCACACAAGACAAATGACGATCTCAGGTCGATAGAAAAACCTGTACACATGTCACCAGGGAACTGCTATCTGACGTCAGGTATAATACCAACTAGTATGTTCCCGGCGAGTCCTGTCCGGTGTACTCATAACCCAATGAGCACATGTATACATCTTAGGTGATCCAACTGACACCAATGGCTTGTGAGACCGGCCACCGCCCCTCATCGGGGCCTCGACTGTATACACTAGTCTACTAATGGAGTGTCGATGCCCAGTCTCGAAACTCCTACGACTAGGGTCCACTTTAAGGATGTGCTTATAAACTACCCAACTCTCACGTATATGATCACCATCATACTGCTGGTAGTCAAGCAAGAATCCTAAGGGCTCTATCAACGTGTAATTATGATTTATAAGGTCACCTAAAGCATGTACACGATGATACAGATAAACCAGATAGCATACTATCATCTTGAGTAAGACTGTCCTGCCGGCATAGGTCCTCCCTCAATCATTGCAATCACGTGCCTGTGATCCAATAATTGACTTTGAGGGCGCTATATCCAACAAATCATACTTGTGGGAGCTGGGTAGTCGATAGGCATATCCTTAAAAGTGTCTCTAGTCGGAGAAATATCGAGACTGGGCATCGATATTCCAGAGTAGACTAGTGTATACATATCTAGACCCTGACGAGGGGCGATGGATTGGTCCCGCAGCCATTGGTGAGGTGCACCAAAGATTGTATACAGGTGCTCACTGGGTGTGGATACACCGTATAGGACTCGCCGAGGACTAGCTAGATGGTATTATACCTAGTATCATATAGCAGTTCTTTGGTGACATGAGTGCAGATAGTTTATCGACATGAGGTCGTCATTTGCCCCGTGTGAGTTCCCACTGTGCTTTGATTATTACCCTACCACGGCTCTACTGAGTCTTGCACATAGGTTTTAGTTGGATACAGTCCCGAGCCATATGGAGGCAGTGAGCGACTGTTGGTGAGTCATCTCTCCTGGTATAGGGAGTCGATGTCGCGCTGTGATCGGTTGGTCAATACCATAAGTCTTTGGCCATGGCGGAATAAGAATTACTGGTAGTTGGACCAGTAGATTCTCGGATGGTCTTGAGCCACACCGACATGACTTGTCTGGTTATTAGGGGTCTAACGTTTTCTACCCCCTAGACATGCCATGCGATACTCTCAGACGAACAGACCAGACTGCACGGAGATTGTCACGTACAGGCTCAGTAGGGGTTCAGATGAGTTCGCTCGTCGGCCTTCTTTTTTGATAGATACCTGGGTAGCCGTTACATACAGTTAGTGCCGCTGACGGCCTTGTGGTTAAACCCACTTCCAGCGTACTGTCGAGTCTTTAAAGTCCCACACAGAGGATTTTCCTGGTTCAGGAGAACCGATGTAGAGGTCGTATGGTCTTACGATAGGGTTCCGATCATAAACATGTACTGGCTATACGGATGATGTTCGGACGGATAATACTAGCGAACTTTGGTCTAAACCGAATTCTAGTATTATATTATTGGATTATTATTATCTCATTGTATTTGTATTTTTCAGAATACGAATACGGGTATGTATATACGGTGAGGGCATACTTGTAATTTCACAAGACATGCTTCTAGAAGGAAAGACCTCAATATTAGATTTATCTATTTATGCAAATAGATTAATGAGGTGGAAATTGGAGATATTTGAGGCATGGATGAAAGCATGGCTAAGTCATTAGTTTATTCATTTGACTTTACTATTCAAGCATGGTTACTTATTTTCTATTGAAAATAATCCATGCTCGATTATTGCAAGAACTTAGCCATTCTCATTTTCCTCCATAATCTAGCTCATTTGCACTTGCTCATTCTCTTTCCAATTTTTCTTCTCCTTCTTCCTCAACCCCTAACCCTCACACGAGGTGTGAATCCTAGGGCTCTTGAGATAAAATGCTCCATTCATCTTTCTTTACATCTTCTAAGTTGTCTATTCTAGCAAACTAGACATCTTAGTTAACTCACACTTAAGGTTGAAGCTTGAACCATAGGCTCTGGGGTGGATCATCTTCGACAAAGAGGAGACCGACGATCGAGTTCCATTCAAGCTAGTTAGGAGCCAAGAAGAGGAGAAGAAGCTTCAAGCCACCAAGGAGCTAAGAAGAAAAGTAGAAGACCCGAAGGACTTGATCGAGGAGGTATAAACTCTCACCGAGTAGTTAGAAACCTTCTTGTAGTTAGTCTTAGCTAGTTATGGTTTAATAAAGATCCTGAGTTGTATTGGTCGATTTGCGAAGCCATTCTTTTGAAAAAGAAAAATCATTTTTTGTGTATTCCGCCTCCTCGCGGACTCGCGGGGTACGCGACATCGACTTACACTGGCATCACAGCCACTTAAACCTTAACTAGCTCGTTAGCAAGTAGTTAGAACTTTGATCGTCGGAAAATTTACTCAAAATCAAATTTTCATGCTATGCTTGCTGTCGATTTTTAAAACTGTTCAAAAAATATTTCAGTGGGCTTAAAAATACTTTGCATGCATTTATAAGAACACATAAAAAATTCGAGCTCGTAATCGCCTATGACTATCGCGGAACCGCGGCCAAACTCACTGTTTAGCCGCGGATCCGCGGCCGAGTCAAGGCCGATTCGCTCCGATTTTTTCTTGTGGGTCTTAAATCTTGGAAATATGATTTCTTGCATATTTGGTTTCTACCCAGAATTGTTTATGTACTGGTTTGTGCATGGGGTAGACACGAAAAATATTTTCGATCGAAATTCTAAGTTACTTGGCTAATCTGGGTTTTTGTGTTTGGATATGTGCTGTGCTAATTGCTATATGTCGATTAGTGGGGGTTGCACACATTTGTATTCTTGTTGATGGTTTGTATATATGGAGTATTGGATCGTCGTGAATGAATAGCCGGGGGATGTGAGAAGAGTGTTTTCTTTTCTTTCATTCATGTAAATTTGTAAATTGATATAATATTATTTTTGCGGGACACATCTGGGTTGAGGTTGTAGCCATTGTTGTATTATTTCATTTACTTTTTCTCGCACCTGGGATAGACCCAAGGTGGAGTGCATAAACTACCGGGTTCATGAAGTGCCGAATGGCCTACTCATTTTATTGAGGGAGATTTCTTCACTTCGGATATTTGGCGGGTAGTTTGTCGCACCCGTAGTGGTCTAGGGCAGGGTTGTCTATTCATCACGATCGTGGAATCCGTGTTTTGTTATAGGCTAAAACGAAACACGGAAATCCTAGTATATCCCATATATTCATATATGATTCTGTGATCTGGAATTCTTATTATTGCATGAGACGAATGGATATATATATATATATATATATAATAAACGTTGCTTATGTTTTGCACCCGCGTTAGTCCAGCCCCCGCTCTGCCGTTAGTTAAGTAACCTATCGGTGTATGACGAGGCCCCGTGGCGAATGCGGATGGCATAAGCGTACATTCTATTTTCATTTCTTTTCTGCAATGATAAGGTTAATTGATGGGACCGCATTAATATTGATTAATGCAAGGAAATAAACCTAAAATCTGATGTCGTTGGAACAATTACAAAACCACTCGGTTTTCTTCAAAAAGCATTTTTAAAAGCGGAGCTTAAACCACTCCTTTTTCAAAAGCTATCCGGTTCCTTCGACTACATCAAGTTCATTACGTTAACGGTTTTCACCAAAAATTAGCCATAGCCCTACGTCATTTCAGATAGGTATCTACTAGTATTCTTGCTATGTGTTTTGACCTTCACCAAGGTATAGTGTTTGCTAGCTAGTGGGTGCTTGTCTGTAGCATAGATAGATGCATTATGTAGGACAGGCGTACAACTGTTTTGGCCTTCGTCAAGGGCTTGTATGAATGGATCTAGGTTAATCTGGATAATGACGAGTTTAACTTGACTTGCGACTTATGATGTTTTGACCTTCGTCAAGGTTATAAGCGCTCGGGGCAAAATAATCACATCGGGAGTTTCAAACATAAAGAAAACTTGCTGGTATTGCATACCTTCTAGAGTGTGGTGTTTTTGGTAGGCTTCCTTCAAAATCATCACACAATGATAGTTGGGTCCTGAACCTACTGTAAGTATCCGCTACTCGTCGGGAAAATTTTTCACTCAACAATCAATGCTATAAACCAAGTAGGTGCCTAGAACGGTGTTAGCGGGGCTACGCCTCTAGGGAAAAGAAGTTATGTAATTAAGAAACTTCATGAAAGCGTTGGATAACCTCCTTCGAAGTACCGACACTAGTCTAGCCGAAAAGTTAAGCAAGTATTGTGACGCGTCTTCTTTTAGGGTTTGAAGAAGAATTTGAGGAAATGGTGGGAGCCATCCTGTTTAGATAAACTAATAACCAATCAAAACTTGCAAGAGCATATGCTGAGTGTTTCTTTTCTCTCTCACCTAATTGCAGCGACCATGACGGGACTTAAGCTAATACTGGATAAAAATAAACTCGCTGGGCCAAACTAGAAAAAAATAAACTCGCTGGGCCAAACTATAAAGACTGGCTGAGGAATTTCCATATGGCCCTTACATATGATAAGGTCGCATACGTCCACACGGCGAAAGCTCCCCCTGTTCCCGGGCCAGAATCCTCGGTCGCGGACATTGAGGTCCGTAAAATTGGAGATCTTGATTGTGCGAAAACCAAGTGCCTCGTGCTGGCCTCCATGGATAATGAACATCAGAGACGGCATGAGAAGATGGACCTTCCTTCCATCTTCCTCCATACCAAAGAATTATATGGAGAGCAATCTCGTATCGCAAGATATGAGACCTCGAAAAAACTGTTTCAAGCGATGTTGGCTATCAGATCATCTGTTGGGGACCACATACTAAAGATGATTTCTCTCATAGAAGAGCTCGCAGACCTCGGAATTACGTTGGAGAATGAGTTGTACATCGACTTGAATCTACAGTCCCTTCCCTCTACCTATGCCCAGTTCATATTGATTTTCAATATGAATAGTATGGAAGTTTCACTTCCTAAGATCCTCAACATGTTGAGGATGGCAGAGAGCACCTTGAATAAAACCAAGGAAACACCCACTCTATTTGTTGGGGAATCTTCTTCTGCTAGATCTAAGGCTAAAGCCAAGGGGAAGAAGAAGAAGGCCCCTACCAAACCGAGCGGAGGTGTGCAGAAGGTGCAGGGAAAGATAAAGGAAAAGATAGGGGCAACCACAAAGGAAGAATGCTTCTATTGTCGGAAAAAGGGATATTGGAAAAAGGACTGCAGGCCCTAAAGGCCAAGAATCAGGACATGAAGCAAGTTGTGGTTTCGACTTCTGGTGTTTTCGTGATTGAAAACTATTTCTCTATAAACTCTACTTCATGTGTATTGGATATCGGATCAGAATCTCGGATCTGTAATTCTTTGCAGGCGCTGAGAAGCCGTAGAGTTTTTAGGAAAGTTGATATGACCCTTAGGGTTGGCAACGGATCCAGTGTGGACACTGTTGCAGTAGGAGAATATAACCTAGGATTAGCGAGTGGACATATTTTGTTATTGCGTAACTGCTTTTGTGTACCCAGTATGGTGTGTAATATTATATCAGTATATTTATTATCAAATAAAGGATACAATTTTGCACTTGTAAGCAATGTTATCAACATTCACCTAAATCATGAAATGGTTGGGTCGGATACACTTAGTAACGGAATATACATTCTCAATCAACATCAAGTTTTTAACGTCCAAAACACACTAAAAAGAAAAGCTTCAGAATCAAACCAAACTTTCTTATGGCATTGTAGACTCGGTCATATCAATGAAACACGGCTGACTAAGTTACATAAAGAAGGATACCTAGATCCATTTGAGTATCAATCATATGCAACTTGTCAATCGTGTATCAGAGGAAAGATGACAAAAACTCCATTCACTGAACACGAAGAAAGAGCCACTGAGCTCTTGGGACTCATACATAGTGACGTGTGTGGGCCAATGTCTATACATGCAAGAAGTGGCTATTCCTACTTCATTACTTTCACAGATGATTTCTCAAGGTATGGACATGTATTCTTAATGAAACATAAATCCGAGACTTTTGAGAAATTCTAAGAGTATAAGAATGAAGCGGAAAAGCAAACCGGCAAAAGTATCAAGATACTTTGATCCAATCGGGACGGTAAATACTTAAGTGCCGAGTTCCTGGAATATTTAAAAGAGAATGGAATTCTCTCTCAGCTTACTCCTCCATACACACCACAACACAACGGTGTATCAGAAAGACGGAATCGCACCTTACTTTATATGGTGTGTTCCATAATGAGTAATGCTGAGTTGCCGCCCTCCTTCTGGGATTATGCGCTGGGAGCTGCCGCATACCTATTGAATAAGGTTCCAACTAAGTCTGTGTCTTCCAATGCATATGAAATGTGGAGTGGGAAGAAACCCTGTCTTATGTATCTAAAGATATGGGGCTGTCCTGCCTTAGTCAAAAAGGTTCATCCAGACAAACTCGAAGCACGTTCAGTACTGTGTAAGTTTGTGGGATACCCTAAGAATTCTATGGGGTATTATTTCTATCACGCCAAGGAACAAAAGGTCTTTGTTTCACATTATGCCTGCTTCATGGAAACTTAATTTCTCGAAAAAAAGATAAGTGGGAGCGCAATAGAGCTGGAAGAAATTCCAGAACCACAAACTATTACTGAAAACTTAGTAGAACTTAAGATTTCAATGGAACAAGACGTACCCACGCCACTCCGTAGATCTAGTAGGCAGTCTCATCCACCCGAGAGATACTACGATTTTCTCGTAGACGGGGATCAAGAAAATTGCATCATCGACAATGATGAGCCGACTAGTTTTCAGCAAGCCATCATGAGTAAAGACTCGGTGAAGTGGCTGGATGCTATGCGATCCGAGATGGAATCCACGTACACAAACCAAGTTTGGACTTTGGATTTTGCTCCTACTGGGGTAAAACCCTTAGGATGCAAATGGATCTTCAAAAAGAAGATTGGTGTAGATGGTCAGGTAGAAACCCACAAAACTAAACTTGTTGCTAAAGGTTTTCGTCAAAGACCAGGATTGGACTATGACGAAACTTTTTCACCAGTGACTTTGCTTAAATCCATTCGGATCCTACTTGCCATTACTGCCTTCCATGACTATGACATCTGGCAGATGGATGTTAAAACCACTTTTCTAAATGGATGATTAGAAGAGTGTGTTTTCATGGATCAACCAGAGGGTTTCGTAGATAGTAGGAGCAGCGGAAAGGTGTGCAAGTTGCTCAAATCCATTTATGAATTAAAGCAGGCATCGCGGAGTTGGAATATCTGCTTTGATGAGACGGTCAGGGAATTTGACTTTATCAAAAATGTAAATGAACATTGTATTAATAAAATGATTGTAATGAGAACTGTGGTATTTCTCGTTGTATGCGTTAATGACATTCTCCTGATAGGAAATGATATTCCTATGCTATAATCGGCCAAGCTATTCTTTTCACAGAAGTTCTCTATGAAAGACCTGGGTGATGCCTTGCACATTTTGGGGATTAAGATATATCATGACAGATCTAAAAGAATGTTGGGACTTTCACAGTCGAGGCACATTGACACCGTACTAAAGAGGTTTGGTATGGCAGATTCTAAGCGCGGCAATTTGCCCGCTTGTCACGGAATCACCCTCCCTAAAGAGATGTCTCTCAAGACTGATGAGGAGAGGGCTCGCATGAGCATAGTACCCTATGCTTCGGCGGTTGGGTCGATAAGGTATGCGATGTTATGTACCAGACCAGATGTAGCTTACGCACTTAGCGTGGTAAGCAGGTATCAGTCTAACCCAGGTGAGAAACATTGGATAGCAGTAAAGAACATCCTTAAGTACTTGAGAAGGACTAAGGAGATGTTCCTGGTGTACGGTAATGGGGACCTCCAGATCGAGACTTTTACCGACTCTAGTTTCCAAAGTGACAAGGATGACTCTAAATCAGTCTCAGGTTATGTGTTTACCCTCAATGGAGGAGTGGTCTGTTGGAAGAGTTCCAAAAAGGATACCATAGCAGACTCGACGATGGAGGCTAAGTATATCGCTGCTTGTGATGTCGTAAAAGTGGCAGTCTGGATGAGGAAGTTCGTTTCTGAACTTCAGATGGTTCCATCCATTGCATCCAATACCTTTGTATTGCGATAAAAATGGAGCCATGGTTTTGGCAAAGGAACCATGGTCCCATAAAAAATCCAGACATACTTGAGGCGGTATTACCTGATCAGGGAGATCGTGGATCGTCAGGAGATCGAGGTGCGAAGAGTAGATATAAAAGACAACACGACTAATCCGTTCACCAAGGCCATCTCTCAAGTCCAGTTCGAGAGATAGTTTGAGATATTAGGCATGTGGTACGCCGGCAAATGGCTCTAATGCAGACAGTGCGTACTTATTGCGCCAATTATAGGCCTTAGTGCAAGTAGGAGATTGTTTGATATGTATGCCATAGAGGCCTTCATTGTATAAGATGCTAGGGATATGTATGTACAGGAAAATCTTGCTCGATATGATAGTACGCTATTTGGTCTGTCTTTATCTTAACACGTGATATATTTTACTTTGTATTTCATATCTTGTATACATGTTGATAAAGCCCGTAGGATCTTTGCCTGACTACCAGCATTGTGATGGCAATCATACTTGTAAGAGCGGGGTAGTCAATAAGCGCATCCTTAAAAGTGTCCCAAGTCGTAGGAGTATCGAGACTGAGCATCGATACTCCAGAGTAGACTAGTGTATATATATCTAGACCCTGATGAGGGACGATAGATTGGTCCCGCAGCCATTGGTGAGGCGTACCTAAGATTGTATACAGGTGCTCACTGGGCATGAGTACACCGGACAGGACTCACCGAGGACTGGCTAGATGGTATTATACCTAATGGCATATCGCAGTTCTCTGATGACATGAGTGCTGATAGTCTGTCAACCTGAAGTCGTCATTTATCTCGTGTGAGTTCCCACTGTGCTTTGATTACTGCCTTACCACAGCTCTACTGAGTCGTGAAAATAGGTTTTAGTTGGGTACAGTCCTGAGCCACATGGAGGCAGTGAGCGACTGTTGGGGATTCATCTCTCCCGGTATAGGGAGTCAATGTCGCGCTGTGATCGGTTGGTCAACACCATAAGTCCCTGGCCAGGGCAGATTGAGAATTACTTGTAGTTGGACCAGTAGATTCTCCGATGGTCTTGAGCCACATCGACATGACTTGTCTGGTTATTAGGGGTCTGACGTTTTCCACCCCTTAGACCTGGCATGCAATACTCTCAGACGAACAGGCCGGACTGCACGGAGATTGTCTTGGACAGGCTCAGTAGGGGTTCGGATTAGTTCACTCGCCGGCCTTCTTTTTCGAAAGATACCTGGATAGCCGTTACGTACTGCTAGTGCCGCTGACGGACTTGTGGTTAAACCCACTTCCAGCGTACTGTCGAGTTTTTAGAGTCCCACACAGAAGGTTTTCCTGGTTTAGGCGAACCGATGTAGAGGTCGTATGGTCTTACGGTAGGGTTCCGATCATAAACATGTACTGGCTATACGGATGATATTCGGACGGATAATACTAGCGAGCTTTGGTCTAAGCCGGATTCTAGTATTATATTATTGGATTATTATTATCTCATTATATTCGTAGCCAGTCTAAGGTAAGGCCTTTTGTCAGCCCTATTGGTTTCTTTTGATTTTGGGAGTTCTACGGGTATGTATATACGGTGAGGTCATTCTTGTAATTTTACAAGACATGCTTCTAGAAGGAGACACCTCATTATTAGATTTATCTATTTATGCAAATAGATTAATGAGGTGGAAATTGGAAATATTTGAGGCATGAATGAAAGCATCGCTAAGTTATTTTTTATTCATTTGACTTTACTATTCAAGCATGGTTGCTTATTTTCTATTGAAAATAATCCATGCTTGATTATTGCAAAGGCTTAGCCATTCTCATTTGCCTTCACACTCTAGCTCATTTGCACTTGCTGATTCTCTCTCCAATTTTTCCTCTCTTTCTTCCTCAAGCCCTAACCCACACATGAGTTGTGAATCCTAGGTCTCTTGAGATAAAATACTCCATTCATCTTCCTCTACATCTTCTAATTTGTCTAGTCTAGCAAACTAGATATCTTAGTTACCTCACACTTAAGGTTGAAGCTTGAACCATAGGCTCTCGGGTGGATCATTTTCGACAAAGAGGAGACCGACGATCGAGTTTCATTCAAGCTATCTAGGAGCCAAGAAGAGGAGAAGAAGCTTGAAGCCACCATGGAGCTAAGAAGAAAAGTAGAAGACCCGAAGGACTTGATCAAGGAGGTATAAACTCTCACCGAGTAGTTAGAAATCTTCTTGTAGTTAGTCTTAGCTAGTTATGGTTTAATAAAGATCCTGAGTTGTCTTGGTCGATATTGCGAAGCTACTCTTTTGAAAAAGAAAAAATCGTTTTTTGTGTATTTTGCCTCCCCGCGGACTCGCAGGGTGCGCGACATCGACTTAAAAGCTTGAAAGTCCAGCTAGACAGGTAGGGAACTCTCAAAACAAATCAAACCAATAAAATCAACTAAATCAACAGCACCAACCTCCTCAATGGAATCAAGCTCCACCTCTGAAACAAATCATCCCTGACACCGCAAGAAGCGGAGCAAGTCAAATCAAACCCCGACACCGCAAAAAACGGAGCAAGTCAAATCCAAACCCTGACACCGCAAAATGTGGAGCAAGTCAAATTAAGTATTGAATGTCCATATCGTAAAACCGGCTGCATTGACCATCCTTGTCGTAAAACCGGCAGCATCGACCGTCTAAGTCATAAAACCGGTAGTAGTGACCTTCCACGTCATAAAAAGGGCAGCACCGACCGTCCAAGTCGCAAAAAGAGGCAGCACCGACTGACCAATTCACAAAAATAGCATCATCGACCGTCTACGTCGTAAAACCGGCAACATCGACCGTCCACGTCGTAAAACTGGCAGCGTCAACCGTCCACGTCGCAAAAACGGCAGCATCGACCATCCAAGTCGCAAAAAGGGGAAGCACCAACCGTCCAAGTCGCAAAAATGGCATCATCGACGGTCCAAGTCGCAAAAATGGCAGCATCGACCCTCCACAGGGAACCAAACCGAATCAATCTCCATATGGAACAAGATCTATTAATTTCATGCACACAACCCATACACAAGGAGTGCATTTATTGATGGGGGCACTTTGTTGGGGTCAAAAATTACACCTCGGTTGACCTAGTCAAAGTCAATCAACCCCCAGCCAAGAGGGTGGGCCAAGTAAAGACTGAGTATGGAGGGGGCCGGCTCCATGCCAAAAAGGAGGCGATAAATTAGTTTAAATGCATTTTTTAGAAATAAATGTTTGAAAAATAGGCAAAAGCCAAAAATTTTGTAAACTCCATGGCTTATGTGCAAAAAGAAATAAGCACATAAGGCATTGGGTGGCACAAGTACCATTTTGAAAAGCCTAAAAGGCTATATGTAAAGTGTAGCCTGTAAAAGGAAAACATGATAAGAAAATAAAGAACAACTTTCATTCTCTTAAAAATTCTAGGGTTTGTGCCTCTATCTACGCTTTCTCAAAAAAAAATTCTCTTCATCTTCATTTCCAATTAAATCAAGTGCTTAACTCTCTTTTTTCAAAACTAAATAAAGTTTCACCATAAAACCCTTCAAGGGGAGTTCAGATCTCCCATCATATCCCTAAAAAGGAGATTTTTTAACCTCACCTTCCTTTTTTCCTAAGATCCAGCAAAAAGTGAGGAGTAGGAAGAAGACCCACCTCCAAAAATCTAACTTTGGGAGGATCCAAGACTCAAGGGAGAAGAAAAGGGTCTTCTTTGATCATCTCCGAAGATTTTTAAGAAGTTCAACTCCAAAATCCAAATTCTCAAAGGAGTTTAACTCCAAATTCAGATCTTTTAGGAGTTTAACTCCAACTCTAAATCTTTTAGGAGTTTGACTCCAAATCTATACATAATTCCTGTTTAGGAGTTCAACTCCAAAGCCCCTCGGGAGTTCAACTCCCAGCCCAAAGGGCTAAGCCCTTTCTCCGCCGGTGTTTCCAGCGGTCGCGTGCCGCGCACGTGACCCGCTGGCGCCCAGCGCCCACATGCAGGGCACGTGACCCACTGGCGCCTAGTGCCCATGCAGAGGGAACGTAACCCGTGGGCTCCCAGCATCCATGCGCCTGGCACGTGACCCGCGGACGCCCAGTGCCCACGCACTACCCACGCGTCCTTAGGACGCTCCTTACCCTTCTTTTTCCCTTAAGTTCACAAGCGGGAGCATGGTCCCGAAGAACAGTCTGGTAGTGTCTTGTGTGACCTACCCCACCGTCATTGAGAAAATGGAGGCTGCATTAGGCCTATATGTCACTCCTCCAGCTGGGATGGAGTGGGAGTGGCTGTTGCATGAGGTGCAGTGGGAAGCCATTGATTCTGCACAGGAGCAAGACATTAAATTTTAATATCTCGAATCCAGGGGCAACCAAAGCGAACCACGATTTCTTTCGCGAAATACGACACACGAAGTGTGGAGTGAAAAGAGGAAATGGTCCTACCGGGCATGCCAGAATCTATTTACCTCTAAAAATAGAGACAAACTGGGATTTATCTTCTTGACTTAATTTAGGGGCAGATGCTATTTAGACATATCCATTCACCTATCCGAAAATACCAAGTTGATTTATGGTATCGTATATCGGAGGTTTGGACATATGCGGCCGAGTTAGCAGACTTCATCAGATTTCCCATCATTTGTGAAGGTTTTTTTATTGTAGGGATGCTCTTCCCTGCAGGCGTAAGCCCCTGCAGTTAATTACGTTACCACATTGCGATAACCACTTTCTCCTTCTTCAAAAGATCACTTCGTGTCGTGTTGTATTTGTTTTATTTTTTTCCCCGTGGATTGTATACAGAAACTAGTTTATGTCGTCGCCCGTAGGGCGCGGATTAGTCCAAATCCTTATATTTTAGATTTGGGTTTGAACTTAGGATGTATGTATTCCGTCAGTTCAAAGAATATTTTGTTTTATTTAAGGACCGTTAATCTATATTTTTTTAGATAAAGGTCAACTTAAATATATGAGAATTTGGGCTCAATTTATTTTAACTAAGCATACGTTAGTCGTTTTTGAGACTAAGATCAACTTAGCAACATTTTAAGAATCATTTTTTATTTAAAATCCAACAACAGAGCATTTGGGCACAGTTGCAAGTAATTTCAAAGACTTAACCAATTTGGGCTCGGTCTGCTCTTTTTTTTATTTAGAAATACGAAGCACTTTTTTTGTGGCTCTGTTGCTTAGCCTTGGGCTTTCTCCTTTTATTTAGAAGTGCTAAGCACTTATTTGTGGCTCTAGCACTCACGCGTGTATCATGTGAGGCGCTCAGAAATCGGCGCCGCCCAGTCAGCACTATGTATTTTAATCATTTTGACTAAATTTATAGTGCTCAGAATTTTTATACAACGGTCATGTAGGAAACACGTGAGGTGCCAAGTCCTTTGTTTTGGGTGGTCACATGGGAAGCACGTGAGGCGCCGAGTGCTTTGTTTTGGGCGCCCACATGGGAAGCACGTGAGGCGCCGAGTCCTTTTATTTTGGGCGCACACATGGGAAGCACGTAAGGCACTAGGCAGTTTGTTTTGGCGCTCTCGTGGGAAGCACATGAAGCGCTGAGCTCCTTTTGTTCGGCGCTCACGTGGAAAACACGTGAGGAACTGAACTCCTTTCTTTTAGAAATTTAATCCTGTTAATGGCATTTTGGCCCTTGATGATCACCTAGATCTATATTTTGAAGATCTAGGATCATTTTTTTTATTAGAGAACTATGTTCCTCTATATCTTTTATAAGAACTAAATTCTTAGGGTTAAATCCTGTTTACAAAGGAATTAAGTTTCTAGAACATATGTTCTCTTCTCTTCTTTTTTTTGTTGGTTCATTCCCCTAGATTTTGAGTTTGAAGAACAGAATCCTCCCGATGAGAATTAAATTCTCAACATACGGGAAGATTTTCTTTGCAAATCTAAGATCAGAGGAAGAACTAAGTTTTTTTTATGAAGGGTTAAACCCTTTTTTTTATGCTAGGCAAAGAAGATATATTTAATCTCTTTTTTTTCTTACCTTGGGTTTTAAAGGAGGAAGGTCTTCTTCTTCAAAGAGAATTGAATTCTCTGTTGCAGCCTCTATCTTGTTTTTTAGAAGCTTATGGGAAGAGTTCTCTCTTTTTAGATTTGAAGTCTGCTATCCTTTATATAAGAGATGCAAATTACTAATTAGTTTGAGAAAAATTTTCATTTGAGAAATACCAATTGATTTAATTAGCCTTAAAGATTATTTGGGGGGTTTTATCCACCGTTGGATCTTTGATCCAAAGAATTTCTGTTTTACAGAATATATATTCTTATTTTTAACAAGGTTAGGAAATATTTTCCCATATACAGAGTTTAATTCTGTCAAACGGTGATTTTTAATTACAATTGGATTTTTAATCCAGGAGTGCTCTGTTTAACAGAGCACAACCTTTCTTTGTTTAGAAAGATATAGGGAAATATTTTCCATATTAGAATTTAATTCTATCATTGGATATTTGATCCAACCGAAAATATCTTTCTTATTTAGTAAAATTAAGGAGATATTTCCCTATATACAAAATTTAATTCTACCATCGGCTTTTTGATCCAACAACTCTATTTAATAGAGAATGTCCCCAGTTCTTAGGGAAATATTCTCCAAGCAGAATTTAATTCTACTCTCTTTAATTTGGGAGCTGACGCTCATGTGCTATGCACGTGGGCGCTGCCTAAGAATTTAATTCTTACGGAATCAGGCAACACGTGCTTTGCACGTCGGCGCTCACGTGAGCTTCACGTGAGGCGTCGCTTTAGGATTTAATCCTATCAAGGCGCCAGAGCTCACGTGGGGAGCATGTGAGGCGCTATCTTATTTATGAAGGCTTCTTTTTGCCTTCTTTCTATGCTTTTCCTGAGTCAACACTTTCTTCTCGGAAATAGATCCACCATGGACAACATTTTCTGTGCCGAGACTTAAATGTTTCTCTTTATCATCTGAAGACATGTTCATCTTCTCTTTCATTTTCATAGAGAAGAGTCCATCTTTCTCAGAGAACCACTCGAAAGTACTGTCTGACAGACTGCTGACGAATTGACGAAGAAGCGGTATATTGTTGCTTCTTGTGTTACCGCATTTGGACTTAAACAGCGCAATATGCTGTTTTGGATTGCAGGTCCCCTTTGTATATAGTGAACGTTGGGATAGTGTATCCCGGTGGGTATGGCATCTGGTCATACCATGATAGATATGGTCGACCGATATTGATCAGCTGACTTGCTACTTCACTGGCCTGATGAGCTTTAAATTGCTGAGCGATATATTCATCCATCTTTGTTTTGGAGATCATTTCCTCTTTAACCGCTGATAAGGCTTGCAGAGGATTTGAAATATCTCTCTTATCGTCAATAATGACCACCGGCGGTTCATCTACCAGTGCTTCCGGTTAAACTATCATTCCAACCATGTTTTGAAATAGGAGGGCCATCTTGTCCATCCTGGCGGTCATTTCCGCCGTTGTTTCATATTTCTTCTAAAAGATGCACTTCAGGTAGTATACATCAGACTCCCGCCCTGTTCTTTCTTCGGGTGCATCTCCTAAGTTTGTATCAAGCGGTGGGCTAACAAGTTCTGCCACTTAAGTGAGTATCTGTTGTAACTTCTGTTGATCCTTCGTCAGAGACCGAGTAATTGATCTATGAGATACAGAAGCATGGTTTTCATCCTTAGAGTTCATCATATAAACAGTATGAACTACCATGCCCCTAGACTTGGGGAATTTGGAGTGTTGGCCCTGATTGATACGAAAAGATGTATGTTTGTAGTTTAACCGCAATCAGAACGGTGTCGCATGTAGCTAGACCGAGATGAGTACGGGTCGTCCTCTGGAAAACGTGGAACCTTTTACTTTTACTTTAGATGTGTTGAGAAAGAGAGGAGGGATAAAGAATTTTATAGAAAGATTTCTAGATCTACGTTAAACAAGAATGTAAAATATAGATCTAGATTATTTTAAAGATGTAATTAATATAATAAGAGGGCTTGTAGGGTTCGTTAGGATTTAGTAGTTATGGACGATTAATTAAAAGTTACCCTTTTTATCCATTAATAGATTTAGAACTAGAACGACGGTGATGCGTGTAGATTAGGGTTTCTGGAGGGAAAATGAATCCGACTCTTAATCCTTATCTCGACACGGAACTCCGTTCATTATCTAGCCTTTACCAAAACAATCATTAATCTAATCTCTAATCGCGGTCGGAACTAGCAAAGAATTGCTAGCGCGCCCGATTAGGATGTTAATGATTCTTTTGATAAAGTTCATAAACTTTATAGGACTTAAAAAGGGTTTAGAGATGTTCATCGTCTATTAGCCTACCATAATCCTACGAACCCTAACAAGCGGAGAATTACCCGCGCATGTTGGGAGAAAAAAGAGATGGAGAGAAAATGCATAATTAAACAACGAAGAAATAGAACAAGAAAAAGAAAGCTACCTTTATTAATCAACAATATTCATTACACTTTGATTCCTTAGAAAATGATTACAAAGACTAATTTGCTTCTCGATCTCTTCCAAGGAGGTAGACGAACAGTTGATGATCAGTCTGGATGCGTGAGCCGTCTTGGACTTCGTGATCTCGTCGACTTGATAGCTTTTCCAAGAGGCTCTCGATGCCCTTTTATAGTGCAAAGCCAGAATCTTATTGTTGAAAACTTATTAAAATTTAGATTTGATTCACCCCAAAAAATCTTGCGCTGTAACTCCCTGGAATTGCGGCGGATCCGCGGCCCAAAGGTGGGTTTGGCCGCGGATCCGCGCTCAATGGGTGAGATCTCTTGATGAGTTTTCTTGGGCTTGCATCTTGTGACATGTGGCAATCCTAGGCACCTTCAGAATTCAATAATCTTTTCTCGGATTCTTCCAGACTTGGTCTCCAAGTTTTTCTTCTTAATTTGGCAAGATTTCTTCAACAGCTTGATTTCTTTGATATATTCTGCATAACAACTTGGAAAATTCTGCACAATAATCTTAAATAATATTTAGTAGACTTAGTTCTACTAGGATTTGGTCAATGAATTTATTTGCATACATTTTTTCTACCAAATTCTAATTAAAATATATTAATACATGGAAAATAATGTTTTTAACACATAAACCCTCATATGTCTAATATATTAAATTAAGTCCTTTTTTAATATAAAAATGGTAGGAAAAATGTAATACAAATGTGCAGTTTTATCAACTGAACAAATACCCCCAAACTTATCTTTGATCGTCCAGAGAAAACTAGTTTATTTAAGAGGAGAAAAAGAAAGGAGAAAACTAAGCACACTTTCGTAGGCAGACACGATTGTACTGAGCACGTGCAACAAGCCGTTAAACCTCTAGGTGTCCCTAGTAGGAGGAGTGTTGTCTCCTGAGGGTTTTCAGCGGATTACACCCACAAAATCCTATAACAAAAGAAAGATGGTGAAATTTACATATAAAAATAAGTACCATAAAAGAAAGGCCTTGAAAAGAAGAGTTTCCAACTAAACTAGCTTTTCAGTTGTCATGAGCCCTATCTTAATAGTCATGAAAAAATGTTAGAAATCACATCATCCCTCAATAAAACATCGTCTTTATTCTTCATTCCTACCTTTCATCCAAACATTGATCATATAACCCCACGTGTGTGTAAATAACATCCCTACACTCGGAGAATTCAATTCAAGCTATCATACTCTTGTCCATCTACCTTAGTACTTTTTAATTTGATGAATATTAAAGATTTGCTCACACATTTTCATGCGACCGTTAATACTTCTTGAGGTACTAACCGACCGATTACTCAAGTGCTTGCTGATTCGGTGATAGTATTTTCCTTGTCTTGCACCACCTAAGGCTTAGCAGTGACTCCCAGACCAGTTGGCCTTAGGGCACTAGGTGAAGAGGCACCCTCGCTATATTTTTTTATTGCTGCCTTGGCGATAACAAAACCAGTGTTCATTTTTTTTCTTTTCACCATTTTTATATTTTCTTCATTTTTTTATTTCCTTCATACTTTGGCTTTTAGACAAGAGCATTTCAAGGTATCCTCTACTATCCCGAGTTTCAAGACGTGTGTAAGTGCATATAGTAGGGTATCAATGTTCAAAATGTTTGGCTTCCAGAATAGAAACTATTTTTCAGACTTATTTTTATTCTCAAATTAGTGACTTCCTTCATCTTACTAACCCTTAGGACAACAGTTTATAACTACTTATTACCAGTTCATATAAGAAAACTTCTAATTTTCTTGGTTTTCTTAAACTATTCCTATCTTTTGGATGTAATGTTTCACTTTCTATTCTTTTGTTATAAAAAAAATTTTAATGCCCGATGTCAAAGATAATCAATGAATACAATCCTCCCGCCCAAACCTGTTTTCAGCAGTGTCCTCACTGATGTAGCCTTTTGAGAATATAGACCTGTATACTAAGGGAGAGATACAAGGGGTAAAATAATAGTTAAATGAAAAATTCCCCCAAACTTATTCTTTGACACGCACAGATATTCAATCAAATCATTTTTTTACTCACCTCCATTCTTAAAATGTGAAAAAGTTACCAAAACATGGAGGTGAGGCGGAGGAATTTTAGTTTTGATAAAGCAGCTCCTGTAAAAATAGGAGCTCCTCCGTGGGATCAGCAGAAAAATACAGTTTTAATCTATGCCCATTCACTTTAAAAATCGAACCGTTTTTCAAATTTTCGATTTCAACTGCCCTGTGCGGGTGTACATACCGCACCACAAAAGGTCCTTTCCAACGAAATTTAAGCTTACCCGGATGAAGATGGAGACGGGAATCGTAAAGAAGGACTTGTTGCCCCGATGTGAAGGTTTTTCTAAAAATATTCTTATCGTGGAACACTTTGGTCCTATTCTTTACTATCACCGCATTATCGTAAGCTTCATCGCGGAGTTCACTTAACTCATTCAATTGCAGCTTCCGATAACTGCCTGCATGATCAAGATCAAAATTAAGCTCTTTAATAGCCCACATTGCCTTATGTTCAATCTCGACAGGGAGGTGACATGCCTTCCCAAACACAAGGCGGTATGGAGACATACCAAGATCGGTCTTATAAGCGGTGCGGAATGCCCAAAGAGCATCCGTCAATTTGGTTGACCAATCTTTACGGTTTTTCGAAACCGTCTTCTCCAATATCTGTTTGATCTGCCTATTTGAGATCTCAGCATGCCCGCTTGTTTGGGGGTGATAGGGTGTAGAAAGCTTGTGAGTGATTGAATATTTCTGCATCAAGGCCTCGAAAGACCTATTGCAGAAATGTGTCCCGTTGTCGCTAATGATAGCGCGAGAGTGTCCGAATCGTGAAAAGATATTTTCTTTAAGGAACTTAATGACAACTTTATTGTCATTAGTGCGACACGGTACAGCTTCCACCCACTTCGAGACATAATCAACCGCTAACAAGATATATAGATTCCCAAAGGAGTTGGGAAAAGGACCCATAAAATCAATACCCCAAACATCAAATATTTCCACAACCAATATAGGTTGGAGCGGCATCTCGTTCCTTCATGAAATCCGACCCAAATGCTGACATCGCGGACAAGTTTTGCAATGTTCAAATGCATCTTTAAATAATGTTGGCCAATAAAAGCCACATTGCAAAACTTTCTCCGCCGTTTTTCGAGGTCCAAAGTGACCGCCGCATGCCTGATCATGACAAAATGATAACACGCTCTTGAATTCATCGTTAGGGACACACCTGCGAATGATTTGATCGGAACAATACTTGAATAGATATGGTTCATCCCAGTAAAAATATTTTACTTGGGATAAAAATCGAAGTTTGTCTTGTTTCGACCAATCGCTAGGTATAAGTCCCGTCGCAAGATAGTTCACGATATCCACGAACCAAGGTTCGTAAGATACATTCAAGAGCTGTTCGTCGGGAAATGAGTCATTTATCGGCACGGTCACAGTTGGCGAAGAAGTGATGCATGAAAGATGGTCGGCTACAACGTTTTCACATCCACTCTTGTCTTTGATGACAAGATCAAATTCTTGTAACAATAGGATCCAACGTATTAGCCTGGCCTTCGCATCCTTCTTCGATAAAATATGTCGTAGGGCGGAGTGATCTGTGTAAACCACAATAGGCGAGCCAATCAAGTAGGGCCTGAATTTCTCTAATGCAAATACAACTGCCAAGAGTTCTTTCTCGGTAGTTGTGTAATTTATTTGTGCATCATTCAAGGTCCTACTTGCATAGTAAATTACATGTGGCATCTTATCAATATGCTGTCCTAAGACCGCACCAATAGCAAAATCTGATGCATCACACATAAGCTCGAACGGGTGGTTCCAATCCGGAGATGATAAAATAGGGGCTGTAGTGAGTGATTCTTTAAGCGATTCAAAAGCAGCCTCACAATCCGAATCGAAGTAAAAAGTAGTGTCCTTGGCCAATAGAAGGGTTAAGGGTCTAGCAATTTTGCTAAAGTCCTTAATAAATCTCCTATAAAATCCTACATGACCAAGGAAGGATCGTAAATCTTTGACGCAATTGGAACGAGGGAGGTTTTGAATGACATTTATTTTAGCTCTGTCAACCTCAATGCCTTTATGTGAAATTATATGTCCAAGTACAATACCTTCTTGGACCATAAAATGACATTTTTTCCAATTCAAAGTCAAGTTCTTATCCTTACAGCGGGTAAGAACAGCGTCAAGATTACGAAGGCAGTCCTCAAAGGAGTCCCCAAAAATGGAGAAATCGTCCATAAAAGTTTCTAGAAAATTTTCCACCATATCTGAAAATATCCCCATCACGCACCGCTGAAATGTAGCGGGAGCGTTGCATAACCCAAAGGGCATGCGTCTATAAGCAAAAGTTCCGAAAGGACAAGTAAAAGTGGTTTTATCTTGATCCTTTTCGGCGATGGGGACCTGGTTGTAACCAGAGTATCCGTCCAAGAAACAGTAGTATTCGTGTCCCGCTAATCGTTCCAACATCTGGTCAATGAAAGGTAGAGGGAAGTGATCTTTCCTCGTCGTGGCATTGAGTTTCCTGTAATCAATACATACGCGCCACCCAGTTTGGATGCGTGTTTGGATTAACTCATTTGCTTCATTAGTGATGACCGTGATGCCAGACTTTTTAGGGACCACATGAATTGGACTTACCCATTGGCTATCAGATATGGGGTAGATTATTCCACTATCAAGGCACTTGACGATTTCTTTCTTTACCGCCTCCTTCATAACGGGATTTGACCGTCTTTGTGGGTCTCGGGTTGGTTTGGCTTCATCCATCAGATGTATGTAATGTTCAACAATTAAGGGACTAATCCCTTTGATGTCAGCCATTGTCCAACCAAATGCTTCCCGATTCGATCTCAACACTGCCAAAAGTGCATTCTCTTGCTCTAAGGCTAGAGAAGCAGAAATAATCACTGGCAAAGTCTCATTCTCTCCTAAATATGCATATTTAAGATGAGAAGGTAGCGGTTTGAGATCAAGAATTGGCGGAGAGACAATAGAAGGTAGGGCAAGCGAATGATATTCGGACTCCCGAAGAGGTTCAAAACTTGCATAAGATATTGACTCGGAAAGTGCTGCTGGATTTTGCAACGAGTCAACGGGTTCAATCTCAAGGTCGGACTCATTGAACATATCCTCACTGTAAAGTGGTGCAAGATCAAACGATGTCTGATTAGTGTTGTCGAGAACATCAAAGCAAAGCTCCTCATCCATGCAGCTTTCGGAAGCTATCTCGTGGATGGAACAAACATCCAGCAATTGAGCAGAAGGTTCTGATGGATGACTTCCTAGCTTGTAAGTATTAAGCTCAATTGTCATTTTCCCGAAGGATAAGTTCATAGAACCGTTACGACAATTAATCACAGCGTTAGAAGTTGCTAAGAAAGGTCGACCAAGTATCACCGGGATTTGATTGCATGGGTTTGCCACAGGTTGTGTATCTAAAACAATAAATTCCACGGGAAATATGAATTCCCCGACTTTAATTAACACATCCTCTAGTTCGCCCCGAGGTTTGGTGATAGATCGGTATGCCATTTGGAGAGTACAATGGGCGGGTTTTAACTCTCCAATCCCTAACTGCTCGTATACTGAATAAGGATGCAAGTTGACGCTAGTGCCTAGATCGAGTAAACACGATTAATATTTTTACCCCCAATAGAAATAGAGATTGTAGGACAGCCGGGGTCCTTACGTTTCTTTGGTATTTGTTAGGTAAAAGCTGTGCTAACATTACTCGTCATGAAAACCTTTTTAGGCACTTGAGTTTTTCTCTTCCTAGTGCACAAGTCTTTAAGGATTCTTGCATAAGATGGGACTTGTTGAATAGCATCTAGGAGAGGAATATTCACGCTCACTTGCTTAAACATTTCCACAATCTTCTCCATTTGCGGGTTAGGTCGGTTGGCCCTTAATCGGTTTAGAAATGGAGCTCGATCAATAAGTTTTGGGTCCAACGTTTGTGGAGAAGACTGTGGCGACGGATTCGATCCCAAAATTGGAGTGGGCATCGACTTAGATAGATTTGGCGAAATGTTTGAGCCTTGGGGAAAACGGAGAATAGGCTCGGATGAAGGTGGAAGACTGGAAGAAGAAGAAGAAGAAGAAGAAGGGGTATCAAATGTGTCACTATCATCAAATTGCTCACCCACTTGGTTGTTCAGCACTCTTCCCGGTCTCAACGTAGTAATGGCATTCACATTATGACTTTGTGAATGGCCAGAATTCGGTAGGGGTTGAGATGGGAGTTTCCCTTTCTCTCTCGCACTCATTACGGCGTTTAACTGTGCGATTTGGTTTTCTATTGATTTAATACTCTCACCATGGGAGGAGGAGTTTTTCGTTAGGGTATCAATAGACGACCTTATCTCAGCCGAATTTTGCATGGATTGTTTCATGAACATATCCAAAGTTTGTGCAAGTGAGTGGTCAGTACCGGCCACTTGTGGTGTAGAAATGTTGGCCGGATTTTGGAAATTTTATGACTGAAAGGGGGGCTGATTCTGTGGTTGTGGTTGTTGTGGAGGAGGTCTTTGATAATTACTTTGTTGGTTTTGATTCCAAGCAAAGTTAGGATGATTCCTCCATCCTTGATTATATGTGGAAGAATAAGGATCGTTTCTAGGTCGCTGCTGAAAAGCAGCATTAGCTTGAAATGATGCATTCATAGCACATTCTTCCGTTAAGTATGAAGGATCCGAACAGCAACCACAGACGGTCTTAGGAAGCGTGACCTGATTTAGGTAGAATGTTGAGAACTTGTTTTCAATAGCATCGAGTTTCTTCTGAATCGCTGCCATTTCGGCTTTTACTGCGATAGAAACATCGAGCTGGTGAATACCTCCCTTAGTTGAAGGTGGTCTAACGCTTTCCCACTGCAACGTGTGTTCAGCAAGGTCTTCCAGATATTTCCAAGCTTCACCATCATCTTTAGACATGAAATTGCATTGACACATTGTTTCAAGCATCTGCTTTGTCGCTGGACTAATGCCCTCATATATAATCCGACATAAATCCCATCTTTGTATTCCGTGATGGTGACATTGAACAAGCAGATCTTTGAAACGTTCAAAGCACTTCCAAAATGGTTCATTGGGAAGCTGGGTGAACTGGTTAATCTCGCTCCTAACATGTGCAGTCTTATGATTTGGGTAAAACTTCTTAAGAAATGCTACGACGAAATCATCCCAATTAGTGATAGAGTGTGCGGCAGTATTATAAAGCCATTTTTCTGTCAAGTCGCACAGTGTGAATGGGAGAAGACGTAAGCGCATAGCATCTAAAGTCAATTGTGAAGTACCCATCATTGCGCATACGTTTTCGAATTTGGTGATGAAAACGTACGCGTCTTCCGACTCAAGCCCGTGAAATTTGGGCAGCAGGTTGATGTAGTGGGGTTTAATTTCGAAATTATCCCCGTTAGGTGGTGGAAGAGATAGACAAGTAGGAAGAGGACCACGAATAGGATAGCATCTCTCTTGGAGAGAGATGCGTGGTGGATTCTGCTCACCTGCGGGCGGTGGCAGCCTGGTGTTATAATTAGATGGAGTGACGTCCATCACGGTCGATGTGGTGTGTGGTGGGGGAAAAGAAGATGAAGAAGTACCGACTTCGGCGTCGATAGCAGGAACGCGGACAAGACGGGCACTAGGATCCCGTGTCCAGCCGAGCATGCACTAAGTGGGTTTAGTGCAAGTGGCAGCATGTGTGTGATTTAAAATTGGCTTGTTTTGAAAAAGTGGGACTCAAGACAAATCTCCCTAAGATGCACGAGCAACCCTAGAACTAAGGTTACCTAGGTCCAGTCTCTAGACCGCTCCTAGACTTCCAAAGGACAAGCCGCAGGATAAATCCTCTACCGCCTCCGTACTACCCTTGTAGCCAGGTAAGTGCCAGGTAAGTGGGAAGGAACCACAGTAGTGGGCCTAATTAAAAACCACTAGCCTTTTTCACACTTGCCAAGGCACTACAAAAGTAATGCGGATAAACGATAGATTACCCAGGACCTTCCTCTGTCCTTAATGAGCGCGACAGTCCTTAGAGTCTAGTCTAGATATTTTTTAAATTAATGAAGGGTTGATCTATATGCTTGGTTTGTGATTTGTGGGGCTTAGGAAGGATGATGAAATCCCCACCTAATCTGGCTTTGGTCTTGCCCCTTAAAATTCCGTATTAAAATATGCAAAAACAAACCGAAAAACAGAACATTGCAAAAAGATTTTTGAGCGGTGATATTTTGCAAAGAATCCTGTAGAAAATAGATTTTATTGGATTTTAGAGGAGAGAGAAGGGAGTTAGAATCTTACCAGAGAAGTGTGAACCCTAGATCTCCTGTTTCCTCAAGTCCGTGACTCCAGATTTCCTCGCAAAAATTCACACAATAATCGTTAAATATACAATTTGCAGTTTTGTTTTAATAATGATATGACTCGTCTAAGAATTCAACACAAATAGTAAAAATAAAAAATTACACACGTTTCCCCGGCAACGGCGCCATTTGATTGGTTCGAAAAGATGTATGTTTGTAGTTTAACCGCAATCAGAACGGTGTCGCATGTAGCTAGACCAAGATGAGTACGGGTCGTCCTCTGGGAAACATGGAACCTTTTACTTTTACTTTAGATGTGTTGAGAAAGAGAGGAGGGACAAAGAATTTTATAGAAAGATTTCTAGATCTACGTTAAAGAAGAATGTAAAATATAGATCTAGATTATTTTAAAGATGTAATTAATATAATAAGAGGGCTTGTAGGGTTCGTTAGGATTTAGTAGTTATGGACGATTAGTTAAAAGTTACCCTTTTTATCCATTAATAGATTTAGAACTAGAACGACGGTGATGCGTGTAGATTAGGGTTTCTAGAGGGAAAAGGAATCCCACTCTTAATCCTTATCTCGACACGGAACTCCGTTCATTATCTAGCCTTTACCAAAACAATCATTAATCTAATCTCTAATCGCGGTCGGAACTAGCAAAGAATTGCTAGCGCGCCCGATTAGGATGTTAATGATTCTTTTGATAAAGTTCATAAACTTTATAGGACTTAAAAAGGGTTTAGAGATGTTCATCGTCCATTAGCCTACCCTAATCCTACGAACCCTAACAAGCGGAGAATTACTCGCGCATGTTGGGAGAAAAAGAGATGGAGAGAAAATGCATAATTAAACTACGAAGAAATAGAATAAGAAAAAGAAAGCTACTTTTATTAATCAACAATATTCATTACACTTTGATTCCTTAGAAAATGATTACAAAGACTAGTTTGCTTCTCGATCTCTTCCAAGGAGGTAGACGAACAGTTGATGATCAGTCTGGATGCGTGAGCCGTCTTGGACTTCATGATCTCGTTGACTTGATAGCTTTTCCAAGAGGCTCTCGGTGCCCTTTTATAGTGCAAAGTCAGAATTTTATTGTTGAAAACTTGGTAAAATTTAGATTTGATTCACCCCAAAAAATCTTGCACTGTAACTCCCTGGAATTGCGGCGGATCTGCGGCCCAAGGGTGGGTTTGGCCGCGGATCCACGCTCAATGGGTGAAATCTCTTGATGAGTTTTCTTGGACTTGCATCTTGTGACATGTGGCAATCCTAAGCACCTTCAGAATTCAAAAATCTTTTCTCGGTTGCTTCCAGACTTGGTCTCCAAGTTTTGCTTCTTAATTTGGCAAGATTTCTTCAACAGCTTGATTTCTTTGATATATTCTGCATAACAACTTGGAAAATTCTGCACAATAATCTTAAATAATATTTAGTAGACTTAGTTCTACTAGGATTTGGTCAATGAATTTATTTGCATACATTTTTCTACCAAATGCTAATTAAAATATATTAACACATGGAAAATAATGTTTTTAACACATAAACCCTCATATGTCTAATATATTAAAATAAAGTCCTTTTTTAATATAAAAATGGTAGGAAAAATGTAATACAAATGTGCAGTTTTATCAACTGAACAGGCCCTTAGAATTTTCCTCGAATGCTTGAACCTTTTGTGACCTCTCTCTTTTGTGAGAAGTCGTCTTGGGAGAAACTACCTTCGAAGGAGTTACTGTAGGAGTAGGCACCTTCGGTTTAGGGGAAGAGATTCTAGTATAATTCTTCAGCTTCTCGGACCTGGGAGAGTAATCTTTATTGATGACGGATCCTTGTACCTCCTTCCAGAACCTATGAATGATCGAGGAAAGCTTCTTGAGAGAGTGCGCCTGCTTTGGTGTGCTTGGAACCTCTATAGGGGGTGGTAATTTCTTTAGTACTGCGGTTGGAGAGTTGCGCTTCACCATCTTAAGTGGGTAAAAACTATTCAACTTAGATTATTGGTGATGGTGGAGTCAGCCCAGATAAGGAACTGCCCCCAGCCTTCCTTACCCAGCGCCAATATCGACGTCGAGCGTGCCTTGCAACCGGAGCTTCTTCAGTTTTAGAGGCCAAATGAACCTACCCCATGTATTTCTTTGGAGATATACTATTCCTCCCCTTGTGTTTGTCTTGGGCATAAGCTGATGACAGTTGTTTGAAGACCGACTGTATTGGTATAGCAGCTATAGGAACTTAGGGAGCCAGTATGTGGAAAACAGACTACCTTGGTGGAGAAGCACTCTTAGGAGCCGCAGGGGTAACAGGCACTGAAAATGCCAGTCGTTTGAAAATTTACTTCTTTAGGGTCATGGGCTTCTTAGCGGTGTCCACAGAGCTTGTACTCACTCTGTTGAAGATAGAGCCTTCAGGCTTGGCAGGTGTAGTAATAGGGCCTGCTGAGGTGGTTAGCCGATCGAAGACCGACTTCTTCTGGGTCGCAGCACCCAAGGTAGGAAGCATGGGCATTGTCCCAAATTGAAGGTCATTGAGTGTCTGCATCGCCTGAGCAGTGGGTAGCAGGAGAGTCAGAGCTTGTCCAAAGATGAAAATACTCGATGGGATAGTGTTCGAGTCGCAGTTGGTGGCACAATCGTACTTCTTGTTGGATGATGCCATTGAAGTCTACATAGAGATGAAGCACCAGCTTTAGTACCCCGACATCTAAGGGCAACATAAACATGATATACCTCGATTGGTTCGCGAAACACGACACAAGAAGTGTGGAGTGAAAAGAGAAAAAGGTCCCACCGGGCATGCCAGAATCCATTTACTGCCAGAAACCGGGCTGAGGCGCGAGGAGCGTGTCCAGCCTAAATACGGGGGAAGATGCTATTTGGACATATCCATCCACCTCTCTAAAAATACCAAGTTAATTTATGGCACCATGTATATGAGGTTTGGATGGATGTGACCATTGTAGCTGAACTTTACAGATTCCCCCTCAATGATGAGGGCTTTTTGATTGTGGGGACACTCCTGCAGGAGCAAACCCATGCAGTTAATTATGTTATCGCCAAGCAATAAAAACTTTCTCTACTCCAAGTTTATTCCTTCATATATCGTGTTATAGGTTGTTTATTTTCGGTTGCCCTTGGATTGTATACGGAGACTGATGTTGTCCCCCGTATGTTGCGGATTAGTCCAAATCCGTACATATTAAATTTGGGCTTAAACTTAGGTCACATATCTCATATGAATGAGGCCCATCAGTTCAATGGGGTATTTGTTTTGATCTAAGGATAGTTAGTCAAATATAAGACTAAGATCAACTTAGATAATATATTTAAGGGTCGTTAGTCGTCTACGAGACAAAGATCAACTTAGGTAATATGATTAAGAATCATTAATCTTGTTTTCGATTAAGATCAACTTACATAAAGTTGTCTACTTGATCATAGGATCACATATGAGAAGCATATGCTTCCATACTTAGTTTATTTTAACTAAGTGTTCAAGCAAAAGCTTGCTGGTCTAAGTGCGCATATGCGCATGTGCTTTGTATATGATGTGCACTTGCTTATAGTGTATATAATGTGCACTTGCTTGCTGTCATAAGGGGTTTCGCACGTGCATATCACGTGGCTGCGCACATCTTCATCAGATCAAATTTCTATCTGTGTGTGTGTGTGTATAGACACACACACACACACATGTATTGGGGCCGAATATTTTCCACTTGCGTACACATGAGTATCACATGATGCGCACCTTTACAGAGGTATTATATTCATTAAGTGCTTATTTGCACACTTCTATATGGGAAAACTTCTTTTTAAGTGCGATCTAAGGTCAAGTGCGCACTGCTCATCAGAAAGCAATGGCTTTTTAAAAAGACAAAAGTTTCTGTTATTTGAGTATCTATGGTACGCATCTATTTTTATGAAAAATTATGATTTTCATAAAGGATCGATATTAAAGAGAAGCAAAATCTTTTGTTTTTATCATCTGTGTGTCGAAACGTCCATTGATGAGAGTCCTAGATTTTAAGATCAATTTCTCGTAAACGTATGAAATTTTATATGAGAAAGAACAACTGTAAGATCTTTAGATCTTACATATAACGAATCATAAAATGCAGCAAAAAGCAAACGCTTTTATCCTAAAACTAAAGCTTTTTATTTTTTCTATCGAGAAAAGATAAGTCTTTCTCTTTTTATTTACCTTTTTCTTAAGGTTTTTCGAAGAAGAAGATAAAGATGAAGATCTTTTTCTTTATGTGCGTAGATATCTCTCTCTAATTTACGAAGGAGTCTCTCCCTCTCGTTTTTATGAAGAGGGGTTCCTATTTATAGGAGATGGGAATTAGGGTTTGTTACCAAAATTTTTTAATTTGATTTGATTTGATTCGGTTTTAATTGATCCATAACAATTATTGGTGCATGCACACCGTCGGATTAATTTATAATGCATGCGTACCGTTGGATTTTTATCCAAGATTGATTTGATTTAGTTTTTTAAATTATCAATTAACAGAAGATTTTTTCTTCTAAACAAATACGTAAATTTTTGTAACAATTTTTAACAGAAACACATGCTTCATAGGATGCAGTTGCGCACGGCAAGGGTGTTCGCACGTGCCGCGCACGTGTCGCAACCTATCTCATGCCTCAGTTTACACATGCTCATTTATATTGTTGCGCGCGTTCCAAATGCGCACATTGATATGCTTGCACATTTAAATTGTTACGAACGAATTAAAACATGTGCGGACAATCATCATCACCTGTCATGACCCGGAAATAGCACGTGACCGGCACTTGGATCACGTGAAGTCTATAGGACCCCACCTTAACCCAAATAAGCCGAAAACCCAGAAATCTAAACCTTTTAAAGAAAATAGTAGAGGTAATGTTTTGAAATAAAGGTATAATGAAATCAAGTTCTTTCTTTTAAAGTATATATAAAGTTCGTTTGAAATGCGCGCAAGTGGATTATATACTATAATTTGAAAACATTTTCGTCGGTTGAAATTTGGGCAGCACCTCCTTTGTAAATTTTGATCAAAACCAGTATATAATCAACAATAATATATCATCCCCCAGCGGGAGCTAGCTCTTTACCAATTGGCGGAATCACAATCACACAATATAAAATATATGACGCCCAAGGCAAAAATCAATCACAGAAAGAAAGTAAAGAAACTCAAACATCATCAACTCCAATATAAAGAATTTTATAAGTCTCAACACTAAATCTGAAAGAATATACAAACTGGTCTCTTGGTCTACCAAATATATATAGTCTGGTTGATGGAGCCTTAATTAGATTACAACTGAATAAATATATACAAATGGTGGTCATGATCCGAAGTGTAACTTACCTACCAAGCAAACCACCTAAAAGAAGTAATGTGTCAGCAAGCCGCTAATGATCCGAGCGGTCGATCCTGCAAGAAAACTGTGGCACAATGGGGGTGGGTTTCCAACTCGTGAGTAGAAGGCATCATCAGGTAGAAATCGAATGTATGACGATCTCCTAGGTCATACAGAAATATAATATTATCACATTGTGTGGTAACGAAGGTGATTGTGTATACATAAGTATAATACTATAATAATATCATGCATGTGTTAATATATGGTACTATGTCATCCATATCATATATATGTATCATCCAACATGTGTCCATCAACGATACATCAAATCATCATAAAACCCCGAGTGCCCAACATCGACACTCGAAATCATCATAAAACCCATGTCCAGCATCAACACGTAAATCCTCATATATTAGGCGACGTCTTATTAGATCGGACCTCATATCTCAGGCACAGTCTCATTAGATCGGTCCTCATATCCATCTGTCTCATATCACTCCGGTCAGTATCCTCCGGATATCCGTCGAGTCCGGTACTGTCACCAGTAGGTAGTGTTCTCTCCGATGCTCAACGCCTTTTTATACGATCTTCTTTCTCCGGGGTACCGTACCGGATCCACCATGTACCCATAGACGGTGACTCCTCACTTCTCGAATTGGGTAGTATCATAGCTCAGAACCGAGAAATCTCATGGTGGACGTCGAAATATCATATCAAGAGAAATCGTGTTTTTAAAACAAATCACAAGTTTTTAAATAATATCTGCGGTTTCTCAAATCCAGAAATCTTATGAAAATAGAATCTCATAAAGCATGGCAGTAATAAAATAATATGTACAAGCACATAACAATACTGTAATGCACAGCAAATGTGTTCATATGAGCATGTCATGTAGCGAGATAAAGAAAGTGCAATATCAACAATAATGTGGGGTACTGTGTACTAATCAGTAACTAAAATGCTAACAGGCTATAAGGTGATACGGTGACAAAGCAATTTCTAATGTGTACGTAGCATGGCAATTACCGATGATGAGTGTGTGAGCCGGTAAGTATGTGTACGTGCAACATGTGCATCATCGGTAATGGTGTGTGCCCTAGCAATCGAATTCACGTAAAGATACGGGTATGAAGCATAGTATATATATCGGAAATGAAAATAATGCGAGCGTACGCAGAAATAAGAAATCGTAGCGTGAGCGTAAACAGAATCAAAAAATCATAAACGTGAATAGTATAAAAATACGCAACTACTTATATGCCATATAATTATAATTTAAACTAGTACGAATCATTGTTTTTAGAAAATAGGGGACTACGATGTTTTTGAAAAGAAAGATATCGTTTGGAAAGTCGTAGCGTCCCTTGAAGTTATCATTTAAAAGTACGTAACGATTCATTAGTTTTGAAAAGATATGGCTGTAAACATATCATAATATCTACTATGTGAATTTAAACAAGTTTTTCTCGAGTCGGTATATAAGACAGCGATACATTCTCATCATACCGCGTACGGAATATCCATCGTACGATATCATCAAATCAATAGTACGGATCTATCATCACGTACATCATCTCTTATCATCATATATCATCTCATGTCATCATATATCATATCACATCTCCTCATATCATCGTATCCAATCATATCGACTCGTATCATCAAATCATATCATATCCTTATCTCATCATATATATATATATATATATATATATATATATATATATATATATATATATATATAATTAGATATAGGTCATAGGTTAAGGATCAGCACTAGGAGTATGACTTTTACTAATTCTACTACTATCGCATATAGTATTCTAATAACCCTATGGGCTAGGTATACATACCTAATATATATATAAATATATATCTAATATCCTAGTACTACGGTTGCGGGGGTGCTATACATCATCCACCCGACTTCCCCCGTAGATATACATCCATTCACCTACAACGCCTCGCTCTACTCGATCCTGACGGTTGCCTTGACCTCCTTCGTCGTCCTGAAAGTCCACGTGCTTGTACCTACAATTCAAAGCATATCATATCGCATAAAAATCCAAATCGAAAACCAATACGACGAGCGAAGCGCGCATAGGTTAGAACCTATGGTCAACGCATTCTAAAATAAAAAAATAACTCCCGACGTCGATGTACGAACGTCAAACGACCGAGTCAAAACTCAAATATCCAAAGTCAAGTTTTTAAATATTGCAAAACATTGACAGAAACTTAGTAAAACAACTCTATATTTTTCTTAAGGTGAAATTAGACTTTTTAGCGTATGAGGTAGTCTTAGTTATCTAAAGATTGAGCTACAGAACAAAAACCACACCCTAATTCCTAGATGGACCCGCAATTTGCAGTCAAAATGCATTTATTTGTAGCCAGAAGATGGAGGCTTAGGCTTGGGCTTCTATGGTGGCTTCCTATTGGTCTGCACATCTCACAATATCCTCTATAAAATTTTCAGAGTCCCCAAGTCATCCCAGATTCCATTTGATCATCAAAAGTTCCACAAAACAGACATTTGAAGTTTCTAAACTCGTCTTTGAAACTTCTAACCTTATCTAGACCAAGGATACAATCACTACTAGGCTTGTAAAAAGTCACTACACCCTCTACTGTACTACTACTACAAATTTTACTCACAAATTCTCACTTTAGAAAACTTAAGTTTAGAAAAAGCTACACCTTAAGCTCTAAACTAACTCCAAATAGTTGGTGAGGCTAGGAAATCTAAATATGAGATTAAAATTGGAAGTTTTACCTCATAGGAGCAGCCCAAGAAAATTCCAAGATGATCAAAACTTAAACTTGATCAGACCATGATGTGTAGGATGAGGTAAGGAACACTTTTTGTGAAGGTTTGTGATGGATTTTTGTGGTGAGTGTGTGTGATTTAGAAGGTAGAGAAGGGTCTTGGAGAGGAGTTGAAGAAAGAAGGAGAAATGAAGAAGAGAGAATAAGATAAGGAGAGAGATGAAGAAAACAATGTCTAATATTAGCCATGCATAATAATTCCCACCATTTATTGCTTCGTACCCTCTTGTCCCCCCGACCCTGCATTATTATTTTCTTTTCTTATTTTTTTTAAACAAAACAATAAAACCAAGATAAAATGAGGCATTAACATGTCATGACAAGTTAAATATGGTTTAACAAATTAGGTTTGGTCTAATGCATAATTAGTGAAGTACTAATCAAGTTTAAATTAAACTTGTATGGAAATAAATATAAATTAATTTATAAAAAGCCTAAATCAATCAAATGCTTTCATAAACAATAATTTATTTTTAAATTCCAATTATATTTCAAAAATATAGTTATATAATTATACCATAATACTAAAACTCAAATCTATATTCGTATAATATCCGTGAAATTTATTATTTTATTATTTAAATTCCAAAATAATATTTTTTATTTTCTGAAATGTTACAGTCTTCCTCCTTTAAATAAATTCGGTCTGCGAATTTAAATTTAAACCCTCAAATGATAAAACATTTCAGTAAATCAAATCAAATAAACGCGGCTCCGAAGTCATGTATAAGCTAAAAACATTATAGTGCAACACGTGCGCATGAAAAATCCTTTTCAAATTGTCGTGTGATGCGTATATCACGGTACAGATAGCGGATGTTCATTTGTGAATATATATACATACATACATACATACATACATACATACATTTTTCTTAAGATATGTAGGGTTCCTAGACACGCTAGTGAGGTCTTACAAGGTATCGAACATGCCAATTTCAAATTTAAACGGTGTCGAGAAACCCTAGAACGGGCCGTTGGCTAGAAATCTAGGCGAAAAACAATCTAGTTAACAACTTAACTAATGGGATATCGGAAATACAACCTTTGTAGATCCGGTGCTCCACCTCCATAGCTCCGCAACGAAGTCGTCTCCGCTGTCCAAAAGGAATCCGGGCTCTAGAGTCGGCTTCGTCGGAGAAAAAGCGAGCTAGGTCGTCGATGTCCATGCCGAAGATGATCTACGTCGAGGCATCGCTAAATCAAGCTCCACCTTCACCAAGCCCTAAAAACTTGTGAAGGAAACACACTCTACTACTTAGCAAGAGGTAGAGGATGAAGAAATAGAAAGTGGGTAGACTTTAGAATTGGTTTTCTCACTCTTTATCATCAATCACCATTGATGACCTTGCTTTCTTCACTTGAAGAAAAATGAGGAAGAAGAAGATAATAGTTATGATAAGTCAATTAAAAAATGAAACGAATAATCAAACCTTATCATAACAAGACCATGGTTAATTGTAGAGAGTTAACTCAAGTTAGATGAATGGTTAGGGTTTGTATAAGAAGACAAAATGGTTGCTATGGTCAAAGTTCATGAAGCTTCAAAGAATACAAACAAAATAGCAACCATTTTCTCATTTCCTTTTTCCTTTTTCCAAAAAGAAAAAGATTAATAAATGAATAAGGAAATCAAAACCCTAATTATCCACTTAAAACATGGTTTAATTCTTTACATTTAACCAAAAATGCATGTATCATCAAACATGATACAATCTAGTGCACAAAATCATATCGCATATGTAATGCGCACATCCGAGTGAGAAAATCCATTATAAAGTGAACCGATACTAGTTAATGCAAAGTAATGTATCAAATATATAATTATGCATTAAATCATTAAATCAACACTTGATTTAACGATCCGGTCATATCGCATACAACCGGCTAGTATCATTAGTAACAACTTATCGAATCAACACTTGATCCGATAACCCGGCTATATCACATATAACCGATCAATGTCACATCGCGAGAATCGAATACAGTATCACATACTCGTATTATTCTCGGTCCCGCACATATCTCATATGCGCTCCTATTTCGTTTCGCTTGAGCCAGGAAACCTCTGTGTAGGACTCTAAAGACTCGTCAATACGCCGGCAGCAGGTGATGATCATATCAAACACCCACAAGCCGCAAGCGGTCTGCTAAACGTAACGGCCACCCGAGTATTGAGCGATCTGAAGATCGACGAGCAAGCCCGCTCACACTCCAGTGAATCCGACCAGTAACACTTACCGTATAGTCCGGTCTGTTCGTCTGATATGTCGCATATCTCGCCTAGGGGTGGTAAATTTCAGACCCCAATAGCTCGATAAGTCATGCCGACTTAGGGTCCATAACATTCGTGAAACTACTGATAACTCTTACCAGTATATCACTGCAACCCTGGCCAGGGATTTCCTGTTATGGCCAATCGAGCATGGCGCAACATCAACCCCCAATACCGGGAGAGACGAATCCCCTCCTATCGCTCATTGCCTCCATGTGAATCGGGACTGTACCCAAAAACCACCTGTTTGCACAACTCAGTAGAGCCGTGGTAGGGTGGAAATCAAAGCACAGTGGGAGACACACAAGACTCTAAGACGATCTCGGGTCAACAGACTAAGCTGTACCAGTGTCACCAGAGAACTGCCATCTGACGTGAGGTATAATACCATCTGGGAGTTCTCGGCGAGTCCGTTCAGTGTACCCAGTCTCCACTGAGCACCCGCATACCATCTCTGATGTCAAACACCAATGGATATGGGATCATCCATCGCCCATCGCATGGGTCGAGAAGATATACGCTAGTCTACTCTGGAATATCGATGCCCCGTCTCGATATTCCCTCGACTAGGAACATTTCAAGGATGTACCCATGGACTATCCAGGCCCCACTAGTATGATCTGCATCACAGTCCTCGAAGTCGAGTACACATCCTAAGGGCTCTATCAACATGTAACAGAGAGACAGAAAGTACACACGTTAAGATAAAGAGCAACCAGATAGCGTACTATCATGTCGAGCAAGAAAGTCCTACCTATATATGTCCCAGCATCCACTACAATATACATCCAATGTACAGTAATGGCCTCTAGGGCATACATATAACTAACAATCTCTCACTTGCACTAGGGCCATCTGTAGCAGTGGTCGTAGTATCTCATACTCAATCATCCCATAAAAGTCTCTCTTTGGGAAAAGGCCTTCGTGAGTGGATCCGCCGTGTTGTCCACTGAATCTACTCTCCTAACCTCGATCACCCTGGAGATCAACTATCTCCATGATCAGGTGATGCTGCCTCAGAATATGTCTGGGTCACTGATGGGACCAGGGTTCCAGGGCCAAAGCCACACTTCCATTGTCATACAATGGCAGGAACCTAGTTCATCTTATGAACCAATATACACCCAAACTGCCTCTTTGGTAGTATCTTTAATAGCGATGTTACCAGCCTTTATCGTCTAGTTTGCCACGATATCTAGCTTGGAACTCTTCCAACATACCGTCCCTTTACTAAGGGTAAAGACAATGCCTGTGACTGACATTCAGTCGTCTTTATCACCCTGGAACACTTCCAGTGATTCTCCCCAGGATCGATTGATACAATCTCACTATACCTAGTGAGAACCCTAATATCCCTTTAGATCTATCTCATAGGTCCAAATCTCAGGATTTAGGAGGTATCATCTTTATCCTATTTGGAGAATCCCAGTGATAATAGGAGATTGACCGATCGTAGTATAGGAAACTCTTTTCCTATCAAGAGTATGTTGTCTACGTACAATACGAAGATGACCACCTTACCCTCTACTACCCTTTTGTAAATACAAGGTTCGTCTACCATTTTGATGAAGTCAAACACTTTGACTATCACATCAAAACAGACGTTCTAACTCCACGATGCCTGCTTCATTATGTAAAGCAACCTGCACACGTTTCCGCTGCTCCCACTGTTTACGAAGCGCTCTGGCTGTGTTCTTATAGACGTTCTCTTCTAAATCAGTATTTAGAAAAACAGTCATGGCACCCAACCGCCAGATATCGTAGTCATGGTATGTAGCCGTGGTAAGTAGGATCTGGATAGACTTAAGCATAGCTACTGGAAAAAGGTTTCATCATTATCCACGCCTGGTCGATGATGAAAACTTTTAACAAGTCTAGCTTTGAAAGTCTCAACTTTTCCATCTACACCAAGTAATCTTCTCAAGATATACTTGCTCCTGATGGGCATTTAACCCTTCAGATATAGCAGCTAAAGTCCATACTTTGCTGGTGTACATGGATTCCATCTCAGATCGCTAAGCATCCAGCCATTCTAACAGAGTCCCTACTCTCGATGGCCTGCTCGAAACTAGTTGGGTCATCATCTCATGATGCAATCCTTGCTCCCACTGTCATCGAGAAACCGAGGTATCTCTCAGGCGGATGAGGAACCCTACTAGATCGGCGGAGAGACTGAGGTTCATCGGGAACTATAGAATCCTTTGGTTCTGTCAAATCATCAACTGCAGTTTTGTATAGCTGGAACCTTTCCAGTTCTACAGAACTGATCCTGCCTGGATCATGTCCGGATTTTGCTTTAAACATAGGCCGGACAACCCCAAATCTTAACTTACTTAAGAGATAGGATCTTCCCGCACCATATCTTATATGGAGTGGTAGGCACTGATTTGATTCGAACCTAATTCAATAGGTATGCAGCTTCTCAAGTGCATAACCCCAAAAGGAAATAGGTAACTCAGTAATACTCATCATAGAGCACACCATATCTAATATTGTGCAATTGCTCCGCCCTGATACACCGTTGTGCTGTGGTGTATTCAGAGGAGTAGTACGGAGAGAGAATCTCATTCTCCTTTAGAATGGTCCAGGAATGCCATTCACAAGTATTCTCCTCCCTGATCTCATCATAGGACATAATACTTATACCCGGTTATTGGTTCTCTACTTCTAACTTATATTCTGTGAATACCTCAAAAGGTTCGGACTTATGTTTCAACAGGAACATATGACTGAATCTTGAGAGATTATCAGAGAATATAATGAAGTATAAAGAACCAGTCCTGGCATGTGTAGACAGGAGACTTTACATACATCATCATGTATCAGTCCCAAGAGTTTACTAACTCTTTCTCTGTTTCTAATAAACAGAGCTATGGTCATCTAATCTTTGTGACATGACTGGCAAGTTTCACAAGATGTAAATTCAAATTGATTTAAATATGCATCTAAAATGTAACTTCAGCCAGTCGGGTCGCGTTGATGTGACCTAGTCTACAATGCCTCAAGAATGATTCGTTCATTTCTGAACTCTTCCTCTTGTGTGTGTTCTGTATACAAGGAACTGTGGTTTGATTTAGAACGTCAATGCTTTTAGATAACGTGCCTGAACCGATCAACTTTTGATATAGGAAATGTTCAAAACATTATCCAACAATACAAAATTATATCCTTTCTTTACTAATAAAGAGACCGATATGATTTTGTATATCAGGTTCGGTATCTAATAGCATTTGTTCAGAATCAATGTACTGGTAATACAGGGTGACAGTGACCAACAGACTTGGCTGCAACACTTGCCCCGGTTTCTGTCTCATGAAACTTATCACCCGTTCTCAGTTTTTCTATCTTTTTGTAGCCCTATGTAACAACTTACATATCTGGGATCCTGATCCGGTATCATATACCCAGGATTGAGAGGATACTGAGAAACAGTTCTTTGTAATGAACACACCCGAAGAAGATGCATCATATGCACTTTCTTCGTTTGGGTGGCATAGGAAATCTGGTATTCCCCTATTTCCTGCTCTGTCCTATAACAATTATAAGTTGGAGCGGGACCAACGTTCCCCAGCTCAGTATAACAAGCGGGTTCGGTCAATATATCCATATTATTATCTTGATTAAGGCGTGATATGGTCGCTACCTGGAGAGAGAGAGAAGAAAACACTCTGCGTGCGCTCTTGCAAGATCAGATTGGTTATATATTTTATCTAATCAGGATGGCTCCCACTGTTTTTATCAAATCTTCCTTCAAACCCTAAAAGGAAAGACTAGCTGGGATTAATTACACTCTACAAGTTCGCCAATCTTTCAGCCAGGCCAGTGTCGGTACTTTGAGGGAGGTTCCCCGTGCTTTCGCACGGACCTAATTACTGTAAACCTCGTTTTCCCAGAGGCGTAACCCCGTTGACACCTTTCTAGACACCTACTTGATCGGCTAATTGCAAAGTGCAAAACTCTCTCAGGAGTAACAATTACTCGCAGTGGGTATCGGGATCCAACTATCACATAGAAGGTATGCAATCTCATTGCGAATTCCAACACTTGAAACTCCCGATAAAGGTTTTTACCCCTAGCACCTATGACCTTAACTATGGTCAACAAATCATAAGTACTAGTCAAGTTCTACCCGTCATTTCGTGATTAATTAGACCCACCCACATGACCCTTAACTAAGGTCAACAAAGTCACGTGACTGTCCTAACTAATCGCATCATATGCGGTGTAGGAAGACATCACTTAGCTACCGTACACAGTGCCTTGACTATGGTCAACAAACACAGCACGAATACTAAGTACTCTACTTCCTAAAATGACGGAGGGTTGCGACTGGTTTTTGTGAAAACCTTTGACGCTTTGAACTTGATTTCGTTGCGGAATCAAATGGTTTTTAAATGGAATGTTTTTTAGGCTTTTCTAGTTTTGCTAAAGGGGTCACTCCCGGTGAAGGGATCGTCGGCCCTTTCCTCGTCGAATGAGGTGCGGGATATATCATATATATCACTATGCAAAGCGGAAACTATAGAAGCTATCAAAAGACAAACCGAGTGATGTAGCATCTGCCAGTTATTGCTAAAGGAGTCACTCCCGGTGAAGGGATCTCGGTCCTTTCCTTATCGAATAAGGTGCAGGATATTCTACAAGGAACACCACGATGCAAAGCAAGAACTGTAGCTACCTGTTTTTATTTTAAAATTCGATTCCACAACATCAATTAGGTTTATTTTCTTTCATTAATCCCATTAATGAATATCCCATCATTTAAATTACCTAAACATCACAGATAAATATGACGTACACTTATGCCATCCGCATTCGCCTCGATGTCCCCTCGTGCACCGTTAGGTTAGGTAACTAACGGCAGAGCGGGGCAGGGCTAGCGCGGGTGTAAAACATAAGTAACGTCTATATAATATATCATATATACTATATATAATACCTGTCACAGAACATCACATGATCACAGATAAAACACAGCAGAAGAAACATATGAAATATTGGATATACTAGGACGTCCGTGTTTTCAATACGCGCCAGTATAAAACACGGATTCCACGGTCGTGATGAATAGCCAATCCCACACCCCTAGACCCCTACGAGAGCGGCAAGCAACCCTACCAATTCTAGGGTTAGGAGACCCGGACTCGACTCCTCGAGATGGTCTCCCACTAGACCCTAGAACCCGGTTACTTGTGCTCCCCTCCTTGGGTCTATCCTAGTGCAGAAAAGTAAATAATATACAACGGGTGACGACTTCCGCAACGTGGAAGTGCCCCAATAAAAGAATATTACATACAAGTTTTTACATGAATGAAAATGAAAAACACTCATCTCACATAAAAAACCCCCCGGCTATTCAAACACGACGATCCAATATAACATATCCAGCAACACATAACATCACGTGTCATCAACGTAAGTAAATATGCGCATCCCAATTGTCGTTGACATATAGCAACGAAACCGGCGATATCACATATTACACTTACGGTCACAGAAAAGAAAGTGTAAAACTACAACAGTTGGAATCCGCAACCACCTCAGACATCGCATGCCTGACCAAATGAATTACTTAGACATCGCATGCCTAACAATTATAAACCCCGCATTTTAGTCTCATTATCGAAAACACTTTTCAATATCGAGTCGGGCAATTCAACAAGATTCCCGACATCCTGATCGACTGCTCGTCGTAAACTTTAGTAGGCGGCCGTACCCCCGATACCGTCGACGAAGTGCACCAAGGCGGAACACCGCTGCCGCGAGCACCCGAACGGATGCTTTCGGCGACGGGGTTCTCCTACAGTCACTTGGTCGGGGCTATGGAGTGAGGCTGTCTATTAAGTTTACCCGGCGAGTATCCGCGTACGCTACGTGATTGCGACGGACTTTTGATCACATCAAAATTCCGTGGCAACCAATCAAGTGAGACTAAATTGCTGTGTTTATAATATTCATTCCGTTATCTCATAACATATTGTGAATTCCAATTATTGTATCCCATTCCGGATAAATAGAAAATGTCAAACTTTCCGATCGAACAATCGAACACCCAAGTTTTCCCGATACAGATCAACATATGAAATAAGTCTAACAACATTCAGTTCGTGCCTCAGTAGCAACGGTCCAGCCGTAGAAGGGTCAAGCCAACGCCTCACATGTGGCACGCCGTACTGCCCCAAACCCGAAGGTTCAAAGGGCAGTTCAAGACGGTCACATAATCGAGTTAAGGTTTGTTGTCTTCTAGAGGGTCCATCGCGTTACTTGCACTACTTAGAACGTCGTTAAACTTCGGAAAAATCCAACACTTGGAAATTTCCCGACAGGGGAAAAATTGGGTATTTATATCCGGTCGAACCTTTTTTAACATAATCAAAAAATTATCCGGAAAGCTAAATAGACAAAATTTGATACCCCGATCGAAACACCGAATCCCCAAAACAACTCCAGAAAATTCAACTCTAGAATAAATTTTAAAAATACCCAGAAAATCCAACATAAAATAATAGGAGTTACTGTGCAAACAGTGTACGATGACGTCATCATGGTGCGGCGGAACCGCCGCAGAAGGAAGGCTTCTGCCGCGAGATTTACTGTTCATGGAAAAAAAATTACACAGTAATTCTTATTTTTCCCTGCTGAATTTTTTAGCAATTTTTAATTTGAAAAAATCCACGTTTTCAGAAAACGTCCAGAGAGCATTTTCCGGTTGGGGTTTCGGGTCGTTCGGACTTCAAAATCCGTCTAGACTTCGCCTCCAATGTACAGTAATGGCCTCTAGGGCATATATATAACTAACAATGTATATTTTAGTGGATGCTGGGACATATATAGGTAGGACTTTCTTGCTCGACATGATAGTACGCTATCTGGTTGCTCTTTATCTTAACGTGTGTACTTTCTGTCTCTCTGTTACATGTTGATAGAGCCCTTAGGATGTGTACTCGACTTCCAGGACTGTGATGCAGATCATACTAGTGGGGCCGGGATAGTCTATGGGTACATCCTTGAAATGTTCCTAGTCGAGGGAATATCGAGACGGGGCATCGATATTCCAGAGTAGACTAGCATATATCTTCTCGACCCATGCGATGGGCGATGGATGATCCCATATCCATTGGTGTTTGACATCGGAGATGGTATGCGGGTGCTCAGTGGAGACTGGGTACACTGAACGGACTCGCCGAGAACTCCCAGATGGTATTATATTGGCTCTGATACCACTGTAGGGTTCCTAGACACGCTAGTGAGGTCTCACAAGGCATCGAACATGCCAATTTCAAATTTAAACGGTGTCGAGAAACCCTAGAACGGACCGTTGGCTAGAACCTTAGGCGAAGTCTAGACGGATTTTGAAGTCCGAACGACC
Organism: Agapanthus africanus; assembly: GCA_030015575.1. Taxonomy (NCBI): domain Eukaryota; kingdom Viridiplantae; phylum Streptophyta; class Magnoliopsida; order Asparagales; family Amaryllidaceae; genus Agapanthus; species Agapanthus africanus. The sequence goes on along the minus strand of CM057342.1, from coordinate 693,946,093 downwards.
CGAAACCCCAACCGGAAAATGCTCTCTGGACGTTTTCTGAAAACGTGGATTTTTTCAAATTAAAAATTGCTAAAAAATTCAGCAGGGAAAAATAAGAATTACTGTGTAATTTTTTTTCCATGAACAGTAAATCTCGGGGCGGAAGCGCGGCAGAAGCCTGCCTTCTGCGGCGGTTCCGCCGCACCATGATGACGTCATCGTAAACTGTTTGCACAGTAACTCCTGTTACTGTGCAAACAGTTTACGATGACGTCATCATGGTGCGGCGGAACCGCCGCAGAAGGCAGGCTTCTGCCGCGCTTCCGCCGCGAGATTTACTGTTCATGGAAAAAAAATTACACAGTAATTCTTATTTTTTTCCTGCTGAATTTTTTAGCAATTTTTAATTTGAAAAAATCCACGTTTTCAGAAAACGTCCAGAGAGCATTTTCCGGTTGGGGTTTCGGGTCGTTCGGACTTCAAAATCCGTCTAGACTTCGCCTAAGGCTCTAGCTAGGCTCTGATACCACTGTAGGGTTCCTAGACACGCTAGTGAGGTCTCACAAGGCATCGAACATGCTAATTTCAAATTTAAACGGTGTCGAGAAACCCTAGAACGGACCGTTGGCTAGAAATCTAGGCGAAAAACAATCTAGTTAACAACTTAACTAATGGGATATCGGAAATACAACCTTTGTAGATCCGGTGCTCTACCTCCATAGCTCCGCAACGAAGTCGTCTCCGCTGTCCAAAAGGAATCCGGGCTCTAGAGTCGGCTTCGTCGGAGAAAAAGCGAGCTAGGTCGTCGATGTCCATGCCGAAGATGATCTACGTCGAGGCATCGCTAAATCAAGCTCCACCTTCACCAAGCCCTAAAAACTTATGAAGGAAACACACTCTACTACTTGGCAAGAGGTAGAGGATGAAGAAATAGGAAGTGGGTAGACTTTAGAATTGGTTTTCTCACTCTTTATCATCAATCACCATTGATGACCTTGCTTTCTTCACTTGAAGAAATATGAGGAAGAAGAAGATAATAGTTATGATAAGTCAATTAAAAAATGAAATGAATAATCAAACCTTATCATAACAAGACCATGGTTAATTGTAGAGAGTTAACTCAAGTTAGATGAATGGTTAGGGTTTGTATAAGAAGACAAAATGGTTGCTATGGTCAAAGTTCATGAAGCTTCAAAGAATACAAACAAAATAGCAACCATTTTCTCATTTCCTTTTTCCTTTTTCGAAAAAGAAAAAGATTAACAAATGAATAAGGAAATCAAAACCCTAATTATCCACTTAAAACATGGTTTAATTCTTTACATTTAACCAAAAATGCATGTATCATCAAACATGATACAATCTAGTGCACAAAATCATATCGCATATATAATGCGCACATCCGAGTGAGAAAATCCATTATAAAGTGAACCGATACTAGTTAATGCAAAGTAATGTATCAAATATATAATTATGCATTAAATCATTAAATCAACACTTGATTTAACGATCCGGTCATATCGCATACAACCGGCTAGTATCATTAGTAACAACTTATCGAATCAACACTTGATCCGATAACCCGGCTATATCACATATAACCGATCAATGTCACATCGCGAGAATCGAATACAGTATCACATACTCGTATTATTCTCGGTCCCGCACATATCTCATATGCGCTCCTATTTCGTTTCGCTTGAGCCAGGAAACCTCTGTGTAGGACTCTAAAGACTCGTCAATACGCCGGCAGCAGGTGATGATCATATCAAACACCCACAAGCCGCAAGCGGTCTGCTAAACGTAACGGCCACCCGGGTATTGAGCGATCTGAAGATCGACGAGCAAGCCCGCTCACACTCCAGTGAATCCGACCAGTAACACTTACCGTATAGTCCGGTCTGTTCGTCTGATATGTCGCATATCTCGCCTAGGGGTGGTAAACGTCAGACCCCAATAGCTCGATAAGTCATGCCGACTTAGGGTCCATAACATTCGTGAAACTACTGATAACTCTTACCAGTATATCACTGCAACCCTGGCCAGGGATTTCCTGTTATGGCCAGTCGAGCATGGCGCAACATCAACCCCCAATACCGGGAGAGACGAATCCCCTCCTATCGCTCATTGCCTCCATGTGAATCGGGACTGTACCCAAAAACCACCTGTTTGCACAACTCAGTAGAGCCGTGGTAGGGTGGAAATCAAAGCACAGTGGGAGACACACAAGACTCTATGACGATCTCGGGTCAACAGACTAAGCTGTACCAGTGTCACCAGAGAACTGCCATCTGACGTGAGGTATAATACCATCTGGGAGTTCTCGGCGAGTCCGTTCAGTGTACCCAGTCTCCACTGAGCACCCGCATACCATCTCTGATGTCAAACACCAATGGATATGGGATCATCCATCGCCCATCGCATGGGTCGAGAAGATATACGCTAGTCTACTCTGGAATATCGATGCCCCGTCTCGATATTCCCTCGACTAGGAACATTTCAAGGATGTACCCATGGACTATCCAGGCCCCACTAGTATGATCTGCATCACAGTCCCGGAAGTCGAGTACACATCCTAAGGGCTCTATCAACATGTAACAGAGAGACAGAAAGTACACACGTTAAGATAAAGAGCAACCAGATAGCGTACTATCATGTCGAGCAAGAAAGTCCTACCTATATATGTCCCAGCATCCACTACAATATACATCCAATGTACAGTAATGGCCTCTAGGGCATACATATAACTAACAAGATATACATCTCCTCATTTTAAAATTTGCTTAGAAGGGTTTTCTTTGTAAAAGCTCGTATTGCTCATGGACACGTAGGAAAATAGTGAGACTGTAGCTCTTTTTGAAAACCTCTTCAGTAAATATCGATGCATGCAAAAACACTCAGGTACTGTCCTCAGACCAGTTCTTCTCTGCTACTATATAATATATTATACCATAAAATGTGATGCTCAAAAGAATCAATCTCAAAAGGTGTATATGAAAACCAACTCACGTGCGTCCGTTGCGTACGAAAATCGAAGTCAAATCCAAGTGCAACGAATGTGCACTAAAACGAAAACTGAGTGCAACGGGTGTGCACAAAAGCATCTATCGAGTGCATCGGGTGTGCACGACAATATTATCAAGTGCATCTAGAGTGCACGAAAAATCTCAAACGAGTGCAACTGGTGTGCACGAAAATCCTCAAGTGCAACAAAGATGCACAAAACCACATCAAGTGCGCTAAGTGTACGCGAAAATCTAAATCAAGTGCATCAGGTCTGCACAAAAGCATTTAGTGCAATATGGTGCATGAAAATCAATATCGAGTACACATGTCAAAATCAGGTGCATGCAACATGCACGAAATCGAACTCAAATTCAACTGTAATCGGGATACACAAAATCATAAATATGTGCAAAAAGTGCACAACAATCGATATCAAGTGCAATGGATATACACAAAAACACAAATAAGTATAACTGATGTATAAAAATATAAATCAAGTGCAATCGCTGTGCACAAGAAAATATCTATCGAGTGCGGCTACGGTGCACAAAAATATCAATCGTGAAACCAAATTATCAACACACAAAATTCCAAAATGATAAAAGCGTGACACTCGGATCACCAAATTGCAAATCAAAAATAAATGATATTGAGATACACCTCCCTCAATGTCGAAAGATGCCTATACACCCGAAATTGGTAGAGCAAGAATTTCTACTTGCTTTCTGCTCACGGTCTGGCATCCTCTATCTTTAGGTCCTTGTTCTCTTTGTGGATCACTAATCCAGTGACCTTTTGGCTTGACGGCTCGGTTAGGAGTAGTGATGGAAACAGTCGCGCTCTGACGCCTCTCTGAACATCTCCCAGCCAATTTAACTTGGCCACTCATAATGTAGCACGTCAATAATGGTTGTCTCTGGCCCTTTGAGTGCATGCCACACCATCGATCCTAGGTCTAAATCTTTATCGCTGAAGTATTCCGGAAGGAACCTGCCACGGTCACTTCCGACATCATCTCTGCCGAATTTCCTGGAAGTGGCACTTTTTAATTAATCTGTTTTTGTTCCAGGACAGCTGCAATCTCATCCATACTTTCCTCTAAAAAGGTGGCTGTATCCAATGCCTTTCATACGCATCAAATCTCTGGCATCAACAGAGAGGAACAACTGCTAATCAAGATCTCGCACGAACCTCTTAATCCACTTTTCTTCTGTATCGACCGAATCAGAATCACATCTTAATAGTTGCGTAACTGCAATTCATCCTTCATTGCGGTCATATCCGGTGTCTCTCGCAGAGACTCAAAGCTACGAACTCGGTGTCTCTAACACTCAGTGGAAGAAATGTGGCGAAATGCATCCTCGAAAACTTGTCAAAAGTCATCGGAGGAATATGTACTTCTCATCCTCTCTCGATCGATTCGCACCATGTCTGAGCAAGACCTTTCGAACTGAAGTTAGCCAACTCACAGATCTCGCATTGGAGCATCCCAAAGAATGAAATTGTTAGTTGTATGTATGCCCTAGAGGCCATTATTGTACATATGATGTATATTATAGTGGATGCTTGGACATATATAGAGAGGAATTTCTTGCTCGACATGATAGTATGCTATCTGGTTGCTCTTTATCTTAACATGTATACTTGTCTTTTACTGTCTTATGGTTATATGTTGGTAAAGCCCTTAGGATGTGTACTTGACTACCAGGATTATGATGCAGATCATAATAGTGGGGCCATGGTAGTCCACAAGTTCATCCGTTAATGTTCCTAGTCGTGGGTGTATTGAGACGGGGCATCGATATACCAGAGTAGACTAGCGTATACGCTTCTCGACCCATGAGATGGGTGATGGATGATCCCATATCCATTGGTGCTTGACATTAGAGATGGTATACGGGTGCTCAGTGGAGACTGGGTACACTAGACGGACTCGCCGAGAACTTCTAGTTGGTATTATACCTATCGTTAGATAGCAGTTCTCTAGTGACACTGGTACAGGTTAGTCTGTAGACCCGAGATCATCATAGAGTCTTGTATGATTCCTACTGTGCTTTGATTTCCACCTTACCACGTTTAAGAGGACGTGCAAAACGGTGGTTTTTGGGTACAGTCCCGAGTCACATGGAGGCAATGAGCGATAGGAGGGGTTTCGTCTCTCCCGGTATTGGGGGTTGATGTTGCGTTGTGCTCGATTGGCCATAACAGGGAAGTCCCTAACCAGAGCTGTTTTAGAGATTTACTGGTAAGTGTTACCAGTAGTTTCTCGACCCGTTATGAGCCTCATATCGTCATGACTTATCGGTTATTGGGGTCTGACGTTTACCACCCCTAGACTGGATATGCGACATATCAGACGAGGAGACCGGACTGTACGGTAGTGTTACTGACAGGCTTTACAGGAGCTAGAAAGGGTTTGCTTATTGATCTTCTGATCACTCAATACCTGGGTAGCCGTTACATCCAGCTATTACCGCTGACGGCTTGTGAGTGCTTGATGTGATCATCACCTACTGTCGGCGTATTGACGAGTCTTTAGAGTCCTACATAGAGATTTTACTGGCTCTGGCAAAACGAAGTAGGAGCACATATGTGATATATGCGGGACCGAGAATAGTGCGAGTATGTGATACCGTATTCTATTCTCGCGATATTTGTATCGGATGGTTATATGTGATATAGCCGGGTTATCGAATCAAGTGTTGATTCGATAAGTTGGTACATTTAATATTAGTCGGTTATATGTGATATAGCCGGATTATTAAATCAAGTGTTGATTTGATAATTTAGTGTATAATTGTATATTTGATATACTAATTTACATTAACTAATATTAGCTCACTTAAGAATTTATTATTCTCACATATGCACACTTAATATATATGTGATATATATTGATTGTATTTTATTTTGTATCATGGTTGTTGATACACACTACATGGGTGTATAAGACTTACACCATACTAATTATAATGTTAGGTTTTAAATATTTATAGTAAATCCAAATTAGTGCATAATTAGTCACATGCATGAAGCTTCATGAAGCTTGTGGATGCATTGACTTAGTCCACTAGTTTTGTTTTACTTAAGATATTTATTAACCTAACCATTATAATTTAGCCATGGTTATGTCTCTACATGAGTTAGTATATGATATAAACTCACCCATTGTTGCTTCTCTCACCTCATTAGTTCATTCTCATCTTTTGAGCTCATCTTCTTCTTCCTTGAGCAAAAGCTTGCTAGGGTTTTCAAAAGAGAGAAAATATTGTGAGAAAAATAAAACTAAAGTGAGCCCACTTCCTACTTCATCATCCTCTACTAGATTATCACTTTATTATAGGGTGTTAGCTTCACTAATCTCTCAATTAGTGAAGTAATAGCTTGAGTTAGTGTCTCCTCGACGTAGATCATCTTCGGCCTCAAAGACTTCAAGCAAGATCATTCTTTTCATCTTGAGAAGCCATGCAAGAGTCGGGGACTTAGATCGCAGCGAAAGGACTTCAACTCGGAGCTTTAGAAGCGAAGGACCGGTCTACAAAGGTTGTATTCCACAAACACTTATATGTAAAGTAGTTTACTTTGTGTTTTGTATGATTCTCTAGTTATTGATTCTAGTTTAGGGTTTTTTGAAACGGCAAAATTTTGAAAATGGCATGGACGATACCTCCCGAAACCTTGCTGTCGTCTATAGGAACCCTACAGTGGTATTAGAGCCTAGCTAGAGAATTAGACGGATTGTGTAGAGTTACGAAACCAAAACAACTCGGAAACTTGAAACACGATTACCCAGTTTCTGTCGTTTTTAAAATGAGCTCTAAAATTTTTTTAAACATATACAGAATGTTGTATGAAATGCAATATGAACACAAACCAAATTTCACCCCAAGCCCTCGGATTTAGGCCGGCCATATAGGGTAAAAATCCGGCTAGATCGGTTTTTTCATGGTGTCTGGGGTTGAAATTTGCATTGTGTTTTAGTCGGGTTTTGGTGTTTCAGGTATTTTTTTTTTGCTAATTTTTCATGTGATGTTAACTTACTGAAATGATAACTCGGAGTGTTTCGTAATCGTAATTCTAACTATTTTCGGGTTACTTTAGACTGTGTTAAAAAGTTCAATCGTATATCAAATACCCGCTTTGACCCTTACCGAAAAATTTTCCAAGCGTTGGATTTTTCCGTAGTTAAAGAGCATTCAAACATCATGCAAGTTATGCGATGGAACCTCTAGAAGAACAAAACTTTAACTCAATTATATGACCGTCAAAACCGCCACTAAACCCTTGGGTTTGTGGTGGTTCAGCGGTGCCACATGTGAGGCGTTGGTTGACCCTTCTACGGCTGGTCCATTGGTACTGTGGCATGTGCTGAACAATTTTAAACTACACTCAAGTGTTGAGCTTTTTGGGTAATTGTGGATGTTTGTTGATTCGATCGGAATGTTTAACATCGTCTAGTTTTTTTCTGCGACCGTAAGTGTAATATGTGGTGTATCGCCGGTTTCGTTGCTATATGTCAACGATAATTGGGATATGCATATTTACTTAAGTTGATGACATGTGATGTTATGTGTTGCTGTGATATGTTATATTGGATCGTCGTGTTTTGAATAGCCGGGGGTTTTATGTGAGATGAGAGTTTTTATTTTCATTCATGTAAAATTCAATGTATGTAATATTCTTTTATTGGGGCACTTCCAGGTTGAGGAAGATGCCACCGTTGATATATATTATTTACTTTTCTGCATTAGGATAGACCCAAGGAGGGGAGCATAAGTAACAGGGTTTTAGAGTCCAGTGGGAGACCAACTCAAGGAGTCGAGTCCGGGTCTCCTAACTCTAGAATTGGTAGGGTTGCTTGACGCTCTCGTAGGGGTCTAGGGATGTGGGTTTAGCTATTCATCGCGACCGTTGAATCCGTATTTTATACAGGCTCAAAATAAAACACGGACCTCCTAATATATCCAATATTTCATATGTTTCTTCTGCTGCTCTGTAATGTGATCACTGTGGATTCTGAAACGAATGGATATAGATTATATATGAGATATATAGTAGACGTTGCTTATGTTTTGCAACCGCGCTAGTCCCGTCCTGGTATGCCGTTAGTTAAGTAACTTAACGGTGCATAACGGAACATTATGGCGAATGCGGATGGCATAAGCGTACGTTGTATTTTCGTTTCATTTTCTGTGATGCTTAGGAAACTTAAATGATGGGACTTCATTAATATGATTAATGAAAGAAAAAGAAACCTAAAAGATGTTGTACAATCAAATTTTTAAAAAGAGTAGCTACAGTTATTGCTTTTGCATAGTGATATATGTGATATATCCCGCACCTTATTCGATAAGGAAAGAGCCGAGATCCCTTAACCCAAGCACGTCAGCGGTACTAGTTGCACATAACAGCTATTCAGGTATTGATTGAAAGAAGGTCAACAAGAAAGTGCATATAAACCCTGCAAAGTCTATCAGTGACATTGCAGTACAGTCTGGTCTCTTTGTCTAAGAGTATCGCATATCGGGTCTAGCGTTTGGAATCTGTCGGACCCTAATAACTTGATAAGTCATGTGACAGAGAACTCATAACCACCGAAGATACAAATGATAACACTCATCAGTTTATCTCCACTGTGATGGCCATCGAATTATGGTTGTAGTCATGTCTTGCATAGCGCAACATCAACTCTATATACCGGGAGAGAAGAATCCCTTCGACCGCTCATTGCCTCCACGTGCTTCAAGACTATACCCAACAAAAACCTGTATACACGACTCCTTAAAGCTATGGTAGGGTAGAAGTTTAAGTATAGTAGGAACACACATGAGATACTATGGCGATCTTAGGTCCTAAGGACTATCCTGTACTCACGTCACTAGAGAACTACTACTTGGCATTGGTATATTACAAACTAGGAGTTCTCAGTGAGTCCGTCCAGTGTAACTCATCCAATGAGCACCTGTATACAGTTCTCAATGTCAAATACCAATAGTTGTAGGATCGGCTATCGCCCTCCAACCGGGTACACACTAGTCTAAACTGGAGTATCGATGCCCAGTCTCGATACTCCTATGACTAAAGACATTTAAGGATGTGCTTATCGACTATCCAGGCCCCACTAGTATGATCTCCATCATCGTCCTAATAGTCAAGCAAAATTCTAAGGTTTTATCTCATGTCTAAACTATACGTGATAGTGAATAAAATGCATCACATGTAAGATAAAGACACACCGAATAGCATACTATCATCTCGAGTAAGATTGCTCTCCTTCAGTTACAATAATTGACTTGATGGCACCAATATCCAACATATTCAACGATCTTATACATGATATCGTCAAATGATACATCGATGATTTGGTGGTCGAGAGCAAATCTCACGAAGAGCACTGGGAGCACTTAAAGATAGTCTTCAAGCGCCTTCGGAAATTCAACCTAAAGATGATACTACTGAAATACACCTTCGGAGTCTCTTACGGCAAATTCTTGGGTTTTATAATCCGTCACCGAGAGATCATGATCGACCCCTCCAAAATTAGGGCAATTACGGAAATGCCCCCGCCAAGAAATTTCAGGCAATTGCAATCTCTCTGAGGAAAGCTCGCCTATATTTGACGGTTTATCGCCAATCTCTCCGGTAAATGTCGTCCGTTCAGCCATCTGAAGAAGAAGGGAACTCCTTTTATATAGGATCTGAAATACCAAAAAGCATTGGACGAAATCAAGCAGTATTTGAAAAATTCGCCAGTATTGGCCGCCCCCGGTTAAGGGAAAACCCCTTATCCTCTATACCAATACCCTTAATGGTTCTCTAGGCGCACTATGGGCATAGGAGAATGACCAAAGAAAGGAAAGGGTCTTGTACTATCTAAGTCAAGTCCTGCTAGGAGCAGAAAGCAACTACTCCTCTATCGAGAAGCACTGTATGGAGCTTAACTTCACGATAACGAAGCTCAGACACTGCGCCTTGGCCCATGAAGTGCACCTCATATCAAAGGTGGACACTCTGAAGTATCTCATAATGAAAGCAATATTGACAGGAAGGCTTGCCAAATGGTCCCTTTGTTGATGGAGTTCATAATCCTTTATTGCCCCCACAAAGCGGTAAAAGGATAAACAATCACCGACTTCCTTGCGGAATACCCAATTCCAGCTAACTCTTTACTAAACTGTGAGCTGCCGGATGAATATGCATTCAACGCGGTTGAAGAGCCAGAAGAATCAGGAACGCCCCATTGAGAGTTATACTTCGATGGAGCCTCCTCGATGAAATGGCAAAAGAAGAATGTCCCAGTAATCAAGGCGGGGATAGGCTTTATCTTCGTAACCCTTCAAGGCAGAATAACCCGCTACGCCATTTCGTTGATGGGTCCTAGGACCAACAACGAAGCTGAATATGAAGCGCTTATAGCCGGTCTTGAGTCACGATTGATATAGGAATCGAGGATCTTCACATATATGGAGACTCTCAGTTGATTGTCATGCAAGTCAATGGAGACTAAAAAACATGCAAGCCGTAGCTGATAAGGTATGGCGAAAGGGTGTGACAACTGCTAACGCAACTTCCTTCATATACGCTAGAAACTGTGCCGTGAGAAAAAAACAGCAAAACGAATGCATTAGCTAAACTGGCCAAAGAGTTGGCCGATGAAATCCTTGACGATGTAAGGATCATCATCCAAAATCGCAAGATCTTAACCCCGACAGAGATATTTTTAGAACCTCTAGCCGAAACCGTAGATGAAAATGTCCTTCAAACGGAAGAAGCTGAAGAAGATGAAGATGACTGGCGAGAAGTCTTTATAGACTATGTTAAGTCTCAACGGATGTCTGAAGATGCGTCGCAAAGGCATCAGCTCATGAAATGAGCTTTGTCATTTGCCCTAATTGATAAGAGGTCCTTCGACCATATATGGCTAAGATGTTTGGGTCCGAAGGAAGCCAAGAAGGTCGTCCAGGAAATTCATGATGAAATCTGCAAATCCCATCAAGATGGTCCAAAGATGAAGCTGAAGATCAAAAGGATGGGTTATTACTGGCCCACGATGATTCAAGATTGTATCGAATATGCAAAACGATGCCACTCATACCAAATACATGGGGACTTCATATATCAGCACCCCAACCCGTTGCATCCAACCGTAGCCAGTTGGTCGTTCGAAATGTGGAAGACTGATATAATGTGCCCTATCGAGATGGCATCATCCCGAGAACATCGGTTCATATTGGCGACAACCGATTACTTCTCCAAGTGGGCAGAAGAGATACCGCTAAGGGAAGTAAAGGCGGAGAATATCCTCCATTTCTTCAAAACCCATGTCTTCTACCGGTTCGGAGTTTCACGGTGCATAATCTTGACAACGGGCCAGCATATAGAAGTCACAAGATAAGTCGCATCGCCTAACGATCTAAGATAAACTGGAGATATTCCTCTGTCTATAATCCCCGAGCTAATGGTTTAGCCGAAACTTTCAACAAGATGCTAACCAAGCTCATAAAGAAGATGGCGTCTAAGAATAAAAGGACTGGCATAAGAGGCTACATGAAACTCTTTGGGCGTATCGAACGGCGTTCAAGATAGCCACGAAGATAATACCTTATGCCTTGATGTTTAGTGTCGAAGCAGTGCTCCCGTTGGAAATAGAACCCCCTCACTACGGATGGTGGTGTAATATGAGCTTACAGATAAAGAGAATGCCCATCTTCGGCTCGAAGAAATCGATGCTCTTGATAAGACCCATTTCGTAGCTCAGCAAAGCTTGGAAGCTCATCGGGCAAGGATGACCCAGGCATATGAAAGATTGGCTAGACCGAGGACATTCCGCCAAGGCGAACTCGTACTGGTTGTCAAAAGACCGATGATCCCCAACTGTGCGAAACGTGGGAAGTTCGAACCAAATTATAAAGGCACGTACATCATAGAAAAGGTCTACTAAGGTGGAGCTTACCTCCTGGTGGATATGCATGGAGAAAGGCCCTTTCGGCCAACAAACGGCCGATTCCTTAATAAGTACTATACTTGAAGAGTCGCGACATGATAGATGACGACGCTTGTGTCCGCTCGCTGTCTTCCTGAGTCGAAACTCTGAAAGTCCTACCGGATGATATGCACCCCCATTATGTCAATGATAGACTGTGATGTCCCTAAACTAGCATGTTATGCTCTATGGTATGGATCATATAACCAACCGTATACAATCCACGTGCACAAACAATATATACCCAATGTTTTTCATGGACCACTATGTCCCTAAACTGGTATTCTGCCCTACTGTATGGATCATATAATCAACTATATACAATCCACGGGCACAAATGATATAGATCCCGACTATATTCCGCAAGTATACGCTATCCTATGGGCCATCCGCAATCTACTTCCACCATGTCCCACCTACAAGGCTGCACCTGAATTGCCATTGTCTATGAAGTTCTACCAATGATGCAGCCCTCTAAATGATGTTATGTCTGCAGGGTTTCCTAGGACGGCAACAAGGTTTCAGGAGGCATCGTCCATGCCGTTTTCAAAAATTGTCGTTCTAAAGAACCCTAACCTAGAATCTTTAATGAGAGATTTAAACGAACAAGCAATGTTAACATCTTAACAACTAAGTGAATAAGGAATACAACCTTTGTATACCGGTCCTTCACTTCTAAAACTCCATGTAGTAGTCCTTTCGCTCCAAGTAGTGAACACCCGAACTCTAGTAAGGCTTCACATGAAGAAATGAACAAGCTTGCTCGAAGTCTTCGAGGCCGAAGATGATCTACGTCGAGAAGACTCAAGCTCATGCTTCCTCTTCACTAATGCTAAGTTAGTGAAGCAAACGCCCTAAACTAAATGGCTAATAGTAGAGGATGATGGAGTAGGAAATTGGCTCTCTTTAGTTTTCTTTTTCTGGCAATATTTTCTCACCATTTTCAAAAGCTAGAAAGCTTTTCATGAGGAAGAAGAAGCTCAAGTGAAGAAGAATGAGAGAATGAACTCATGAGGTGAGAATAGCAACCATGGGTGAGTTAGTGTCATACACTAACTCATGTAGAGAATAAACCATGAGTTAACAATAATGGTTGGGTTAATAAATATCTACAAGTAAAACAAAACTAGTGGACTAAGTCAAAGATGCTACAAGCTTCTCCAAACTTCCAAGCATGCGACAATTTCAACTAATTTGTGAATTACCTAAATAAATAATGTAACACCCTAGTTCATTTATACCAATTCTAGTATTTCTTTATTTATGGTATTTTCCTGATTTACAGTGTTTTGGGTGCGAATAGTATTTTGACATCTGTATTTGCATTCTACCCGACACGCTTGCTTGAAACCTGTCTTGATTCATGTTTATGATCTACCCTAACATGTTACATAGACTCGTGCACTTTCATTTTAATTTATACATTACATACTCGCATTATATCTGGCATCTGCATTTTATATATAACATTTAAAGTCATATAAAATACTTTTAAAAATACATTGCATGGCCTGCATGATATCCCTAACCCTGTGGTAGTATCCGCGCATCTTGTTCTCGTCCTGTTCAGTGAAACGGACTTGTTTGGATCGCTACGCGCACGTACGTGCATCTATTCTTGGGGATATGCTTTTTCGTTACCCGGATATCCGATTTTAATTTTTGTCGACACATATATTTTTCGTATTTTGAAACTGAATTTTTAGACCCGACCCGGGCGTGTTTTGGACTAAGTTTGTATTTACCAGAAAATCAAATTTTATTAATATAATATTATTTTGTAAACTGTTACACTTAAAATTTTCGTAACTAAAAATATTTTTAAATTTTAAAAATCTTTTTCTAATAACAACTCTCTCTCTCCCCTCCCCCCGACCCCACCACCCAGCTCTCTCTCTCTCTTTCTCTTTCTCTCTCTCCACAGCTCTCTCTCTCTCTCCTTTCTCTCTCCTCTCGCTCCCTCTCTCTCCTCTCGTGAACACTGTTCGCTTCTCGAGTATGGTCACCGCCACGCGCTTCTCGTCGCCTCCCTCCTTCATTCTTTTTCTTTTCTTCTTCTTCCTCTATAAAACCCCCGAGCGCCACCACGAGAACCCACCAAAACTCCTCTGCCTCCTCACTACCCTCAACTCCATCTCCTTCAACCGATCCTCCTCCTCCTCGTCACCTTCTTTTTCTCCTTCCTCCTTCCCGAGCACCATCACCCTGCACCCTCAACCCAACAAAACCCATCACCCTGCATACCCCGCCGCCGACGACCTCCTCTCCTCGTCGTCACCTCACTCCTTCTCTCCTCATCTCCATCATCACTTTCTTATTTCTTCTCCACTTCTCCATTCCCTGCACACCGAGCAAAACCCTAACACCGAAACCCTAGCCTTCATCTTGATCGCACCTCACCGCCGGTGAACCCTACACCACTACCTCGTCTCCACTGTCCCCAGAAACCCCAGTGGGCACAACCCCTTCTTTTTTATTCTTCCTCTTCTTCTTTTTTTCTGTTCTTTTCTTGTTCTTGAATCTTGTAATTTCAGAGATCTCCGGAACCGTGACCGTCGCTGCCATTCTAGAAGACCCAGTAGACGTGCCTTACTTGCGTGATCACCCTCTTGCATTGCTTGGACCCGTCCCGCGTGTCGTGCGTGCGTTGCAACATTTTACCGACGTCAGACGTGTCGTGCGTATCCGTATAGTGATTCGTCGAGGCAAGTTAATCTTGCTACATACTATATTACTATATTCTATATCCATTTGAATAATAAGACTCCATAATGATTAGTTATGGATCCACATTATCATTTCGGCATGTTTTACCGTTTTCGGACATCCGTATGCGTCCGTACAATCTATTTCCTATTTAGTGCATACAAACTTATCTTGTTACATACTATACTACAATATACTGCATCCAATTGAATATTTCCATTTCATATTATTTAGTTGTGCATCCCACATTTACCAGTTTATCATTTTACGGTTATATGACATCCGTATGCATCCATATCAGTATTTACATAAGTATTCGCATGCTAAATCATCTTGCCACATGCTAGGTATAATATTATGCATCCATATAAGTAAAATGTTAGCCGTTCATCCCATTGTACATCCATACTAAAGTTTACTGTTTTCGGATACCAGTTTGCTTCCATATCATTTAAAATATATATAACTGCATCTATAGATCAAATTAATTCATATTATTATTATAATAACACCTCATGCTTAATAAAGTGCATCCTAATCAGTATTGGAACTGTAAGTGTAACCCCTAATCGATATTTGTGCATCCATACCATTAATTCTATATCTATTCGCATACCATGTCACATTATTATATATTGTTGTTATATTGACACCCCATGCTTGATATTGTGCACCGTGCATAGCCATGATGTAACTCTTGATCGATATTTGTGCATCCATGCTTTTATTGTACATCCGTACTTTCACCCTGATTCAGTACTTGCTACAGTTTGATTATGAGCACCTGTTTGATACCTGTGCACTACTTGACATGACCTGATACACCACTACTTGACATAACTTGATACAAGTACACTACCTGACATAACCTGATATATCACTACTTGACATGTTACATGATTCTATTTCTAATGCCGACAATCCTGACATGTTATCTCGATGGACATATCCTATTATCTGTATAGACAAACTTGTTCCTGCTTGATCCTGTGTCGGCATTAGTCCCAGATTTATCAATACCTGACCTGAACACATAACTTGGGGGTATGGGGAAATCAATGATGAAACCTGACTTGTAACTCGACAGTTCGATTGCTTATACTGATCAGTTTTAGGGGCTAGGCCAGCCCTGGGATGATGCTGCTGACATCATTCATCTGTATATATTTCCTGTTTAGTGCCTAGCAGCATGTCTCGGTTTCAGCCCGAGAATCTGGACCGTGGTCCCGGGCATGCACGGGATACTATTGAGTTACATCGATGATTCATCAAATTGATTTCACTGACTTGAGAATAGTTAATCCAGTAGCACAGTTTAGTTTCACCGCTGCACTTCACTTATACTGTTACACTTCATTGTTCTATATCCCTGCTCACTTATTACATTCATGTACCTTTTTATAATTCATGCCTGCATTCCTGTTACTCCCTGTTTATATTATTGTTGATATTGTGACGCTCTGACGTCTGGGTTTTGCATGGTCCAGATCCGCTACCTTTGTCGCAGGCTGAGCAGGAATATTTCAGCCTACAGGCCGAGCAGTGAGGACCTGTTAGTATTCTAATTTAGTTTCCTTTCAGCACTTTTAATTCCTGATGTGATCCCGTATTTGAGACGTACTTTCCATATTGTTATTGTTACTTGGATCTATTGCTTCCGCATATTATTTCTCGACTCGTTTATTCTGGCTCATGGACATGTACTAGATAGTTTATTTTATTTCTACTGTTCTTGATATCTCTAGACAGCCATAATGTGACTATGGAGGGATGTTTCCTATGCACAGGTAGCATGGTTGGCTCTGTCACGTGCCTATCTTAGCGCACTCTGGAAAGCAGGGCGTGACAGGGTTTGTTTGGTATCAGAGCCATAGGATTTAGGTTAATCGGGTTTCATTCTTTTGTAGTTGGGTATTGGAACCAATACATGAATCAGAATACTCGTAACTAGGAACATGTCCTGCCACATTGTTATCGTGATTCTTGAATCATATCTTCCCTTGATCTTTGTCTTGAAGATATGCAAACAACTTTGTATCTCGACTTGAACTTTTGGTTCCCTGTTGTTTATCCCTAGGATTTGGGCGACTTGAGTGGAGTTGTGTGATTGTAACTATGTACCGCAACATGGTTACAATGCGGTACTCTATTTAAGTAACTTGGAGTCCTGGTCTTGATTCATTTCCTTGATTCATGGTCGTGAAATTTCCTTGGTTTTCTCAGTTTCATCGCTTACCAGTTCATGTTTTGCAGATTTCTTGGTGATCGGCAATTATGATGTTGTCTTGGGAATGGATTTTATCGACACTTTCCACGCTCACATTGATTGTAGGGCAAAGAAAGTGATTTTCCAGATTCCCGGACATCCGGAGTTTTTTTTGCTGGAGGGAGCTGTTCTGTCGGGCCAGTCGAGTTTAAGGCTAGGCCGACAAACAATGTTCTTTCGTCAATGGAAGTTGATAAGGAGGAAGTGCGAACTGTAGTTCGAGAGTTCAGGGACGTGTTCGAGGACATCTCGGGTTTACTGCCAAAATGAGATGTACAGTTCGCGATTGATCTTGTTCCTGGTGCAGCGCCAATCTCAAAGGCGTACTATCCAATGGCACCAGTGGAGTTGGAAGAAGTCAAGAAGCAGGTTACCGAATTACTTGAGAAGGGTTGGATTCGCAGCAGTAATTCCCCTTGGGGAGCTCCAGTTCTTCTAGTCAAGAAGAAAGATGACACAGGAGCATGTGCATCAATTATCGAGAATTAAACCGGGTGACTATTAAGAACAAGTACCCAATCCCTCGCATTGGCGAATTATTCGAGCAACTCAGTGGCACGATGGTATTCTCAAAGCTGGATTTGTGATCCGGATATCATCAAGTCTGAGTTAAATCAGAAGATATTTGCAAGACTGCGTTCCGAACTCGGTATGGATATTACGAGTATTTAGTGATGCCATTCGGAGTCACGAATGCACCGGCGATATTTATGGACTTGATGAACCGAATCTTTTCACCGTTCTTGGACCAGTTTATAGTGGTGTTCATCGATGATATTCTGGTCTACTCGAGGAGCATTGAAGAGCATGCAGAACACTTGAAAATCGCACTGCAGACATTGAGGCAAGAAAGATTGTATGCAAAGATGAGAAAGTGCGAGTTTTGGCTTGAAGAAGTTAAGTTTTTGGGGCATGTTGTATCCGGAGATGGAATCTCCGTTGACCCTGAGAAGATTACAGCAGTTCAAGATTGGCCGATTCCAAAAAACGTAGCAGTGATCAGAAGTTTTCGTGGACTTGCCGGATATTACAGAAGGTTCATGGAGAATTTTGCTTGTTTGGCTGAGCTTTTGACCAAGTTTACGTGTAAGGAAGTACCATTCGTATGGACGGATAAGTGTGCGTCAGCTTTTGAGGCATTGAAGCAGATATTGATAACCGCTCGTATTTTGACCATACCAGATAGTTCCGGAGGATTGGTGATTCACAGCGATGCATCTGGGAAAGGTTTGGGATGTGTTATGATGCAGCATAGTAAGGTTATAGCTTACGCATCAAGACGGTTGAAGATCCATGAGAAGAATTACCCAACTCATGATTTAGAGCTTGCAACAGTGATTTTCGCTTTGAAGATTTGGAGACACTACTTATTGGGCGAAAGGGTCGAAGTATTCACCGATCATAAAATCCTGAAGTGCGCGTTCATACAGAAAAAGCTTATTATGAGGCAGCGTAGATGGTTGGAGCTGATGGCTGACTACGATCTTGATCTTAAGTACCATACGGGGAAAGTTAATGTTGTGCCGGATGCGCTTATTCGGTTGCCAGCAATTCAGATGTTGACTGCACAGAAGGAGCTTATCGAAAACTTTTGGAGATTCGAGTTGGAGATTGTGCTACCGCATTCTTCGAGACAGTTGATACAGCTGCAAGTACAGTCATCATTGATCGAGAGTATTAAAGCAGCGCAATCGCAGGACCCAAGATTGCAAAAGTTTCGAGAATAGGTTAAAGCTGGACTTCGAACGGACTTGTTGATTCATGAAGATGGTTCGTTGCGATATGGTAGCCGTTTGTGTGTGCCAAAAGGAGATATTCGCGAAGAAGTTATGAAGGAGGCACACAGTTCTGCATATTCCGTACATCCAGGAAGCACGAAGATGTACCGCGATCTAAGACAACATTTCTGGTGGGAAGGCATGAAAAGGGAGATTGCTCGTTTTGTAGCGAAGTGCTTCGTGTGTCAGCAAGTTAAGGCTGAACATCAAAGGGTTTCTGGTTTATTGCAACCACTTCCGATTCCTCAATGGAAGTGGGAACATATAACCATGGATTTCGTGACAGCTTTACCATGGATTCCAAAGGGCAACAATTCAGTTTGGGTGATTGTTGATCGATTGACCAAGGCAGCTCATTCCATACCATTTCGAGTTGGTCAGTCAACGGAAGAGTTAGCAGAACGGTACATGCAGGAGATTGTGAGATTGCATGGAGTACCTGTGAGCATCATTTCCGATCATGACACCCGATTCTTATCACACTTCTGGAGGAGTTTACAGGAAAGTTTGGGGACGCGATTGAAGTTTAGCGCATCTTATCATCCTCAGAAAGATGACCAGTCGGAGAGAACGATCTAAACTCTTGAAGACGTGTTGAGAGCTTGCATGTTAGACTTCAAGGTTTCATGAGGATCATCTACACTCGGTGGAGTTTTCTTACAATAACAGTTTTCAGGCGACTATTCAGATGGATCCATTCGAAGTATTGTATGGTCGCAAGTGTTTTTCACCTGTTTGTTGGGACGATATTGGAGAACGAATATTGTTGGGACCGGATTTGATCGTGCAAATTGTAGAGAAAGTTAATACTATCTGGAATCATATGAAGGCAGCACAAGATCTGCAGAAGAGTTGGGCCGACACATCGAGAAGACCTCTAGAGTTCGTTGTTGGTGATCTGGTATTCTTGAAGATATCACCGACTAGAGGAGTGATTCATTTTGGGAGTCGAGGCAAGCTTAGTCCTCGATTCGTAGGTCCTTTCGAGATTTTGGAGTGTGTTGGAGAAGTGGCTTATCGATTGGCTTTAGCACAATCTTTGGAGAATGTTCATAACGTGTTTCATGTATCTCAACTCCGTAAGTATGTTCGAGATGAAACACACGTGCTGGATCATTCGGAGCTGACTGTAAAAGAGGATTTGACCTTTGAGGAACGACCAATGTCGATTGTTGATCGAAGAGAAAAGGTCCTTAAGAACAAGGTTATCCCTCTCGTACTTGTTTCTTGGGGAAATCGCTCGCACGGAGAATCGACTTGGGAACGAGAAGACGAGATTCGACAGAAGTTTCCACATCTATTCTTGTAGATTCTTGATTGTTTATCTTTTTTTGTTTTGGGAATTTCGAGGACGAAATTATTTTTGTAGTTGAGTATAATGTAACACCCTAGTTCATTTATACAAATTCTAGTATTTCTTTATTTATGGTATTTTCCTGATTTACTGTGTTTTGGGTGCGAATAGTATTTTGACATCTGTATTTGCATTCTATCCAACCCGCTTGCTTGAAACCTGTCTTGATTCATGTTTATGATCTACTCTGACTTGTTACGTAGATTCGTGCACTTTGATTTTAATTTATATATTGCATAATCGCATTATAACTGGCATCTGCATTTTATATATAACATTTAAAGTCATATAAAATATTTTTAAAAATACATTGCATGGCCTGTATGATACCCCTAACCCTGTGGTAGCATCCGCGCATCTTGTTCTCGTCTCATTCAGTGAAACGGACTTATTTGGATGGCTACATGCACGTACGTGCATCCGTTCTTAGGGGTATGCTTTTTCGTTACCCGGATATCCGATTTTAATTTTTGTCGACATATATATTTTTCGTATTTTGAAACTGAATTTTTAGACCTGACCCGGACGTGTTTTGGACTAAGTTTGTATTTACCAGAAAATCAAATTTTATTAATATAATATTATTTTGTAAACTATTACACTTACAATTTTCGTAACTAAAAATATTTTTAAATTTTAAAAATCTTTTTCCAATAGCAACTCTCTCTCTCTCTCTCTCTCCGACCCCACCACCCAGCTCTCTCTCACTTTCTCTTTCTCTTTCTCTTTCTCTCTCTCTCTCTCTCCGCAGCTCTCTCTCTCCTTTCTCTCTCCTCTCGCGCCCTCTCTCTCCTCTCGCGAACACTATTTGCTTCTTGAGTGTCGTCACCGCCGTGCGCTTCCCGTCACCTCCCTCCTTCATTCTTTTTCTTTTGTTCTTCTTCCTCTATAAAATCCCCGAGCGCCACCACGAGAACCCACCAAAACTCCTCTGCTTCCTCACTGCCCTCAACCCTCAACTCCATCTCCCTCAACCGAGCCTCCTCCTCCTCCTCGTCACTTTCTTCTTCTCTATCCTCCTTCCCGAGCACCATCACCCTGCACCCTCAACCCAACAGAACCCATCACCCTGCACACCTCGCCGCCGACGACCTCCTCTCCTCGTCATCACCTCACTCCTTCTCTCCTAATCTCCATCATCTCCTTCTTCTTTCCTCTCCTCTTCTCCATTCCCTGCACACCGAGTCAAACCCTAACACTGAAACCCTAGCCTTCATCTTGATCGCACCTCACCGCCAGTGAACCCTACACCACTACCTCGTCTCCGCTGTCCCCAGAAACCCCAACGAGCACAACCCCTTCTCCTTTCTTCTTCCTCTTCTTCTTTTCTTTTTCTTTTCTTTTCATGTTCTTGAATCTTGTAATTTCATAGATCGTCGGAGCCGTGATCGTCGCTGCCGTTCCAGAAGACCCAGTAGACGTGCCTTACCTGCGTGATCACCCTCTTGCATTGCTTGGACCCGTCCCGCGTGTCGTGCATGCGTTGCGACGTTTTACCGACGCCGGATGTGCCGTGCGTATCCGTATCGCGATTCGTCGAGGCAAGTTAATCTTGCTACATGCTATATTATTATATTCTATATCCATTTGAATAATAACACTCCATAATGATTAGTTATGCATCCACATTATCATTTCGGCATGTTTTACCGTTTTCGGACATCTGTATGCCTCCGTACAATCTATTTCCTATTTAGTGCATACAAACTTATATTGTTACATACTATACTACAATATACTGCATCCAATTGAATATTTCCATACCATATTATTTAGTTGTGCATCCCGCATTTACCAGTTTATCATTTTACGGTTATATGACATCCGTATGCATCCATATCATTATTTACATAAGTATTCGTATGCTAAATCATCTTGCCACATGCTAGGTATAGTATTATGCATCCATATGAGTAAAATGTTACCCGTTCATCCCATTGTACATCCATACTAAAGTTTACTGTTTTCGGATACCCGATTACATCCATATCATTTAAAATATATATAACTGCATCTATAGATCAAATTAATTCATATTATTATTATAGTAACACCCCATGCTTAATAAAGCGCATCCTAATCAGTATTGGAACTGTAAGTGTGTAACGTTTTAAAAATAATTAAATAAATAAAATCGTTTAAGTGAATTTTATGATTTTCGGTAAAGTAAAACGTTATTTTCGTAAAACTAAACCGTAATTATTTTTCACTATAAATTTAAAAATACCTATTTTAATTATGTTATTACTAGTGAATGGTGTTTATTTAGTCACTTATAAATTTTTAGTTTAATTAAATATTTTTCCTAAATTAATTATTTTAAATATTAACATAAGCTTTATTTATACACTAAATTAGTGTAAATTATAAATTTGAATGGGTTTAATTTGCAAAAATGAACCACTGCATATTAGAATCTAGTATCATGCAAAATTTATTTACAAATTTTTCCATGATTCTAGAAATTTCTTTAGTTTATTTAGATTAGAAATGAAAGAAATTAAATAAAATCATGAAAAATAAGAGGTGATATTTGGGGGGGGGGGGACTTTCTACACCATTCTAAACTCTCTCCTTCCTCTCTTTCTCTCCCTAGTGGCCGGCCTCAACCCCCCATGGCAACCCCCTCATCTTCCAAATTTAAATTACCTCCAAAAATCATCAAAAATCCTACAAAAATCCAAATAAAAATCCACAAAATTCTAATTAATTCCTACCCTCTATTCTTTGCTCATCTTTATATGGATTTTGGAGATGGAAAGCATTCATTTTGGAGGCTTATTTTCATGTTTGGATTTCATGTTGTGGAGGTATAAATCATCTTCTTTTGATTTATTATTATTAGATGTTTCATTTAAGCATAATTAGATTTAATAAATAAATTCTATCTACAAGTTTTAAAATTCAAGTCAGGGTTTATAAAATTAAGTTATGGTTTTTATTAATTAAGTATGGTTATAATAAATAGTTTAACATTTTTAGTAGTGGAAAATCTTGTATAGATGATATATTGTAAATTGTTTATCCAAAATTGTTTAAATTAATCCATTTTGCAAACTAGATTTCTAAATATTGTATATATTGGTGAGATAAAATTCCAATTAATGTTTGTAACACTAGATTGTGGTTTTAATGAGGATATTAACTTATTAGTGGAATGAAAAACCTAATTTGGTTACTAGTTTTTATTGATAATTAAGAAATTGTGAGAAAAATGGATGTTGCTTTTAAATTTGTTTTCTACATGTTTTCCTTTACTTCTTCTTCTTTTATGGTTTACATTTCTGGGCTTCGGCTTACTTAGGTTACGTTGCGCCTCTAGACACTTCGTAATCTAAGTGCCGGTCACGTTCCGTACGTTCGGGTCGTGACAAAGTGTAACCCCTAATCGATATTTATGCATCCATACCATTAATTCTATATCTATTCGCATACCATGTCACATTATTACATATTGTTGTTATATTGACACCCCATGCTTGATATTGTGCACCCTGCATAGTTATGATGTGACCCCTGATCGATATTTATGCATCCATGCTTTTATTGTACATCCGCACTTTCACCCTGATTCAATACTAGCTACAGTTTGATTATGAGCACCCGTTTGATACCTGTGCACTACTTGACATGACCTGATACACCACTACTTGACATGACTTGATACAAGTACACTACCTGACATAACCTGATATATCACTACTTGACATGTTACATGATTCTGTTTCTAATGCCGACAATCCTGACATGTTATCCCGATAGACATATCATGTTGTCTGTATAGACAAACCTGTTCCTGCTTGATCCTGTGTTGGCATTAGTCCCAGATTTATCAATACCTGACTTGAACACATAACTTGGGGGTATGGGGAAATCAATGATAAAACCTGACTTGTAACTCGACAGTTCGATTGCTTATACTGATCAGTTTTAGGGGCTAGGCCAGCCCTGGGATGATGCTGCTGACATCATTCATCTGTACATGTTTCCTGTTTAGTGCCTAGTGGCATTTCTCGGTTTCAACCCGAGAATCTAGACCGTGGTCCCGGTCATGCACGGGATACTATTGATTCACATCGATGATTCATCAAATTGATTTCAAAGACTTGAGAGTAGTTAACCCAGTAGCACAGTCTAGTTTCACCACTGCACTTCACTTATACTCTTACACTTCACTGTTCTATATCCCTGCTCACTTATTACATTCATGTACCTTTTTATAATGCATGCCTGTATTCATGTTACTCCCTGTTTATATTATTGTTGATATAGTGACGCTCTGACGTCTAGGTTTTGCATGACCCAGATCCACTACCCTTGTCGCAAGCCGAGCAGGAGTATTTCAGCCTACAGGCCGAGCAGTGGGGACCTGTTAGTATTCTAATTTAGTTTCCTTTCAGCACTTTTCATTCCTGATGTGAGCCCGTATTTGGGACGTACTTTCCAGATTGTTATTGTTACTTGGATCTATTGCTTCCGCATATTATTTCTTGACTCGTTTATTCTGGCTCATGGACATGTACTAGATAGTTTATTTTATTTCTACTGTTCTTGATATCTCTAGACAGCCGTAATGTGACTGTGGAGGGATGTTTCCTATCCACAGGTAGTATGGTTGGCTCTGTCATGTGCCTATCTTAGCGCACTCTGGGAAGCGGGACGTAACAAATAAAAATCTTAGGATTATCATAACCATAGTGTAAGTCTCATACACCCATGTTGCATGTGGCATCAAGCATGACACAATAAAATGTACATTAATATATATCACATATATACTATATGCACACAAGTGAGAAAAAGAAATGTTTAAGTGAGCTAACATTAGTTAATGTAAATTAATATATAACATATATAATTTTATATTAAATTATTAAATCAACACTTGATTTAATAATCCGGTTATATTACATACAACCGGCTAATATCAAATGTAACAATCTATCGAATCAACATTTGATCCGATAGCCCGGCTATATCATATATAACCGACCATATCATATATCGCGAGAATAGAATGCGGTATCACATACGCGCATTAATCTCGGTCCCGTACATATCACATATGTGCTCCTTCTTCGTTTCGCATGAACCAGAAAACCTCTGTGTAGGACTCTAAAGACTTGTCAATATGCCGGTAGTAGATGATAATCATATCAAACACCCACAAGCCGCAAGCGGTCTGCTAAACATGACGGCCACCCGGGTATTGAGCGATCAGAAGATCAACAAGCATGCCTGCTCGTACTCCTGCAAATCCAATCAGTAACACTACCGTACAATCTGGTCTCTTCGTCTGATATGTCGCATAGCATAGCCTGGGGGTGGAATAACGTCAGACCCTAATAGCCTGATAAGTCATGCCGATGCAAGGTCCATAACGGTTTGAGAAACTACTGATAACACTTACAAGTAAATCTCAGCAACCCTGGCCAGGGATTTCATGTTATGGCCAATCGAGCATAGCGCAACATCAACTCTCAATACCTGGAGAGACGAATCCCCTCCTAGCGCTCATTGCCTCCATATGACATGGGAATGTACCCAAAAACCACCTTTTTGCACGATCTCATGACCGTGGTATGGTGGAAATCAAAGCACAGTGGGAATCACACAAGACTCTATGACGATCTCGGGTCGACAGACTAACCTGTACCAGTGTCACCAGAGAACTGCTATCTGACGATAGGTATAATAACATCTAAGAGTTCTCGGCGAGTCCGTTCAGTGTACCCAGTCTCCACTGAGCACCCATATACCATCTTTGATATCAAACACCAATGGATGTGGTATCATCCATCGCCCATCATATGGGTCAAGAAGCGCATACGCTAGTCTACTCTGGAATATCGATGCCCTGTCTCGATACACCGTCGACTAAGAAAAATTATAGGGTGTACTTGTGGACTACCCTTGGCCCTACTAGTATGATCTCCATCATAATCCTGGTAGTCAAGTACATATCCGAAGGGCTTTATCAACATGTGAGAGCAAAACAACATCACTTATACAAGTCAACATGTTAAGATAAAGAGCAACCAGATAGCATACTATCATGTCGAGCAAGAAATTTCTCCCTATATATGTCCAAACATCCACTATAATAGACATCACATATACAGTAATGGCCTATAGGGCATACATATAACTAACAATTTTCCACTTGCATTAAGGCCATTTGTTGCAGTATCTCATACTCAACAGTTTAGCAGTGGTTGTAGTATCCCATACTCAACCATCCCAAAATCTCTCAAATAGTATTTGGGGAAGCAGGCCTTGGTTAGTGGATCCGCCGCGTTAACCTCAAAATCTACTCTCCTTACCTCAATCCCTTGGAGATCAACCATCTCCCTGATCAGGTGATACCGTCCTCAGAATATGTCTGGATCGATGATGGGACAGGTGTTCCTAAGCTAAAGACACAACTCTATTATAGTCACAATAACAGTTATTGGACACTCAATGGTAGGAACCTTGTTCATCTCATGAACAAGAAATTTCCAAACAACCCCTTTGGTAGCATCGTTGGTAGCAATGTATTCAGCCTTTATCGTCTAGTATGCCACGGTATCTAGCTTGGAACTATTCCAATCATACCATCCCTCCACTGAGGGTAAATACAATACCTGTGACTGACTTTCAGTCGAACTTATCACTCTGGAAGCTGGAACCAAGAACTTTCTTTAAGTACTTCTCAAATACTTAAGAATGTCCTCCACAGCTTTCCAGTGATTCTCCCAAGATCCGATTGATTTCTAATCACTACACCTAGTGAGTCAGCTATATCTGGTCTGGTACATAACATCGCATACATGATAGAGCCTACTACCGAAGCATAGGATATCCCTTTCACGTGAGTTTTCTCCAAATCAGTTTTGGAAGACATCTTTTTAGAGAGAGTGATTCCTGAGTAAGTGGACGAACCACCACGCTTAGAATCCTCCATACTAAACCCTTTTAGTATGATGTTAATGTACCTAGATTTGGGACACTCCCAACATCCACTTAGATCTATCACACAAGATCATAATCCACAAGATGTAGTAGGTATCATCCAGATCTTATTTTGAGAATCTTCCTGATAAGAGGAGCTTGACCGAGTGTAGCACAGGAAACCATTTCCTATCAAGAGTATGTCATCTACGTACAATACGTGTAAGACAACCTCACTCTCTACAACCTTCTTATATATACAAGGTTCATCTACCATTTTGATGAAGTCAAACTCTTTGACTGCCACATCAAAACAGATGTTCCAACTCCGCGATGCTTGCATTGATCCTGATGGACTTAATCATAGTTTTGAAAGTCTCAACTTTTCCATCTACACCAAGAATTTTCTCAAGATCCATTTGCTCCCAATGGGTTTTACCCCTTCAGGTGCAACATGCAAAGTCATACTTTGTTGGTGTACATGGATTCCATCTTTAATCGCATAGCATCCAGCCATTTCACAGAGTCCCCATTCGTAATGGCCTGCCTGAACCTATTTAGGCCATTATCTACCATGATGCATTCCTCGCTCCCACTGTCACCGAGAAGACCGTAGTATCTCTCAAGTGGATGAAGAACCCTACCAAATTCGCGGAGAGGCTGAGATTCGTTGGAGACTACTGAATTCTTTGATTTCACCAAATCATTAGCTGTTAGTTTGTCTAGCTGGAACTCCTTCCAGTTCTACCTCATGACCACAAATTTCTTCACAATAAATTCCTTTTCTAAAAAGATGGCATGCTGAGAAACAAAACACCTTTTGCTCCTCAGAGTGGTAGAAGATATTCCCTCACAAATGTTTGGGATATCCTAACAAACTTACAGAACTGACCTTGCCTCGAGCTTGTCCATATTCTTCTTTTCAACATAGGCCTGACAACCTCATATTTTAACTCGTTTATGATATGGTCTCTTCCCATTCCATTTCACATATGTAGTGGTAGGCCCTGATTTGGATGGAACCCCATTCAATAGGTATGCAGCTTCTCAAGTGCATAACTCAAAAAGGAAATAGGTAACTCAGCAATACTCATCATAGAGCGTGCTATATCTCATAGGGTGCGATACCTTCGCCTTGATACACCGCGGTGCTGTGGTGTACACGAAGGAGTAAGCTGAGAGAGAATCACATTCTCCTTTTAGAAACTCCAGGAACTCCATGCGCAAGTATTCTCTTCTTCGATCACATCGAAGGACTTAATATTTCTACTCATCTGGTTCTTTAATTCAAGCTTATATTCCTTGAATTTCTCAAAAGTTTCAGACTTGTGTTTCAACAGGAACATATGTCCGAATCCTGAGAGATGATCAGTGAATATAATGAAGTGCGAAGAACCAACCTTGGCATTTATAGACATAGGACCGTAAACATCATCATGTATCCGTCCCAAGAGTTCAGTAACTCTTTCTATGTTTCCAGTAAACGGAGTATAAGTTATTTTACCTTTGAGATAAGACTGGCAAGTATCATAAGATGAAAAATTGAACAGATTCTCATATTCATCCTTATGTAACTTAGTTAGTCGTGTCGCATTGGTATGACCTAGTCTACAATGCCACAAGAAGGATTCGTTCATTTCTGAACTACTCCTCTTGTGTGTGTTCTAGATATTTTGAACAGTGGTTTGATTTAGAACGTATATGCTATTATATAACGTGCCTGATCCAATCAACTCTTGATTCAGGAAAATGTTCACAACATTATCCTACAATACAGAATTATATCCTTCTTTAACTTAATAAAGAATCCGATGTAATATTGTAAATCAGGTTCGTTATCTAATAACATTTGTTCAGAATCAATGTATTTACCATTTGCTAATACAAGGTGATATTTGCCAACTGACTTGGCTGCAACAATTGCACCATTCTCTACACTTAGAGATATATCACCCATTCTCAATTCTCTACCTATCTATAACTCATGTAACATATTACATATACGGGATCCTAATCCGGTATCACATACCCAGGACGTAGAGGAAACTGAGAAACAGTTCTTGGTAATGAACACACCCGAAGAAGATGAATCAACATGAACTTTCTTCGATTGGGTTGCGTGGAAATCCAGATATTCCCCTATTTCCTGCTTGGACTTATAACAATTATAAGATAGAGCGGAACCAACGTTCTCTAGCTCAGTATAATAAGCAGATTCGGTCAATTCATCCATATTATTATCTTGATTAAGGCGTGACATGGTCGCTACCAGGAGAGAGAGAGAGAAGAAAACACTCTGCGTGCGCTCTTGCAAGATCAAATTGGTTATTATTTTATCTAATCAGGATGGCTCCCACTATTTTTATCAAATCTTCCTTCAAACCCTAAAAGGTAAGACTGGCCGGAATTAATCACACCCTACAAGTTCGCCAATCTTTCGGCCAGGACAGTGTCGGTACTTTGAGGGAGGTTCCCCGTGCTTTCGCATGGACCTAATTAAAATAAATCTCATTTTTCCAGGGGCGTAACCCCGTTAACACATTTCTAGACACCTACTTGATCGGCTAATTGTAATGTGTAAAACTCTCCGAGGAGTAACTCTTACTCGCAATGGGTATCGAGATCCAACTATCTCATAGAAGGTATGCAATCTCATTCCAAATTTCAACACTTGAAATTCCCGATATTCTTGCCCCTAGCGTCCTATGACCTTGACAGAAGTCAAAAAACCATAGGCTGCTAGTCAAGTTCAACCCGTCATTTCATGATTGAAATAAACCCACCCGCACGACCCTTGACAGAGGTCAACAAGGTCGCACGACTACCCTAAATCAATCGCATCATATGCTTTGCAGATAAGCACTAATCAGCTACCGCACACTACGCCTCGACAAAGGTCAATAAATGCAGCACGAATACTAACTACTACTTATCTGAAATGACAAAGCGCTACGACAGGTTTTAAGAAAACTATTTGCGTAATGAACTTGATATCGTTGTAGAATCGAGTGATTTTGAAAAGGAGTGTTTTTGAGGCTTTTACTAGTTTTTCTAAAGAGGTCACTCCCGGTGAAGGTATCTCGGCTCTTTCCTTATCGAATAAGGTGCAGGATATTTCATAAATACCACTATGCAAAGTAAAAACTATAGAAGCAATCAAAAGACAAACCGAGTGAGTTGTAGCATCTGCTAGTTTCTCTAAAGAGGTCACTCCCGGTGAAGGGATCTCGGCTCTTTCCTTATCGAATAAGGTGCTGGATATTCTACAAGGAATACCGCTATGCAAAGCAAAAACTAGAGCTACCAGTTTTCGAGACAAGTTTCTACAAAATCTTTTAGGTTTCTTTTCTTTCATTAATCTCATTAATAAAGTCCTATTATTTATGCTTCACAAGCATCACAGAAGAAACGAAAGCGATAATATTTATTATATATCATATATATATAATATAACCATTCGTCTCAACATATAAAGTGATCACATCACAGAATATCAGCAGCAAAAGAACACATATGAAATATTGGATATACTAGGAATTCCATAATTTATTTTAAGCCTGTATAAAACACGGATTCCACAGTTGCGATGAATAGCCAAACCCACATTTCTAGACCCCTACGAGAGCGGCAAGCAACCCTACCAATTCTAGAGTTAGGAGACCCGGTCTCGACTCCTCGAGATGTTCTCCCACTGGACCCTAAAACCCGGTTACTTGTGCTCTCCTCCTTGGGTCTATCCTAATGCGGAAAAGTAAATAATATACATCAATGGTGACATCATCCTCAACCTGGAAGTGCCCTAATAAAAGAATATTACATACAATCTTTTACATGAATGAAAATGAAAAACTCTCATCTCACATAAAAAAAACCCGGCTGTTCAAAACACGACGATCCAATATAACATATCACAGCAACACATAACATCACATGTCATCAACGTAAGTAAATATGCGTATCCCAATTGTCGTTGACGTATAGCAACGAAACCGGCAATATACCACATATTACACTTACGGTTGCAGAAAAGAAAGTAAAAAACTACAACAATTGGAATCCGCAACCACCTTTAGATATCATAAAGCCAATGTATCACATACTTTGGATTTCATGCCCAACCAAATGAATTCCTTAGACATCACATGCCTAACAATTATAAACCCCGCATTTTAGTCTCGATATTGAAAACACTTTTCAATAACCTGTCGGGTAATTCCACAAGATTCCAAATAATCCGATCGAATGCTCATCGGAAACTTTAGTAGACGGCCACACCCCCGATGCCATCGACATAGTGCGCTAAGGCGGAACACCGCGGCCGCGAGCACCCGAACGGATGCTTTTGGCGACGGGGTTCTCCTACAGTCACTTGGTCGGGGCTATAGGGCATGGCTATCTAGTAAGGTTACCCGGCGAGTATCCGCGTACACTACGTAATTGCGACGGACTTTTGATCACATCAAAATCCCATGGCAACCGATCAAATGAGACTAAATTTCTAGATTTATAAAATTCAAACTACTTATCTCATAACTAATTATGTGGATTCCAAATATTGTATCACAATCAGAGATTGCTATATGAAGTTAAACTTTTCAATCGAATAAGTAAGAACCCAAAATTTCTCAACAAGCTTAACACTTGAGCGGAGTTCCAAAGCATCCAGAACACGCCACAGCTCCTATGAACCATCCATAGAACCCATGCCTCACTCATGTCGCCACGGAACTGCGGCAAACCCTAGGGTATCACCGCGATTCCGCGATCCAAAAAGTCGAGTTTGGGTATCGTTCTTCTAGAGGGTCCACAGAATCGCTTGCATGATTTTCTGAACATTTTAAATTTTAAAAAAATCCAACACTTGGGAAATTTCCGGCGGGGAAAAATTGGGTTATTGATATCCGTTCAAACTTTTTAACATCGTCTAAATAACCCGAAAACATGTTAGAATTACGACTGCGAAACACTCCGAATTGCCTTTGCAGAAAGTTAACATCACATGCAAATTTAGCAAAAACAAACAACACCTGAAACACCAAAACCCAGAGACTGGAACACAAAAAAATTTTGAACCCAAAATTCCTTAAGAGGACCGGCCTCCTCGATTTCAATGCTCATCTGCTCGGCCAAAATCCAAGCAAATCCCTTCAAATTTTCTCTGTGTTCATGTTGCATCTCATACAACATTCTGTAGTTATTTAAAAAAATTTTAGACACCTTTAAAAATTCGACAGAAACCGGTTTTTCAGTGTTTCAAGTTTCGGAGCAGTTTCGGTTTCGTAATCTAACAAACATCGTTTGAATCTCTATCTTAGCTCTGATACCACTGTTGGGTTCTCTAGGTCGGCAGCAAGGTTGCGGGAGGTATCGTCCATGTCGTTTTCAAAAATTGTCGTTCTAAAGAACCCTAACCTAGAATCTTTAACTAAAGATTTAAACGAACAAGCAATGTTAATATCTTAACATCTAAGTGAATGAGGAATACAACCTTTGTAGACCGGTCATTCACTTCTAAAGCTCCATGTAGTAGTCCCTTCGCTCCAAGTAGTGAACACTCAAACTCTAGTAAGGCTTCACATGAAGAAATGAACAAGCTTGCTCAAAATCTTTGAGGCCGAAGATGATCTACGTCGAGGAGACTCAAGCTCATGCTACCTCTTCACTAATGGTAGGTTAGTGAAGAAAACACCCTAAACTATATGGCTAATAGTAGAGGATGATGAAGTAGGAAATAGGCTCCCTTTAGTTTTCTTTTTCTCACAATATTTTCTCACCATTTTCATAAGGTAGAAAGCTTTTCATGAGGAAGAAGAAGCTCAAGTGAAGAAGAATCAAAGAATGAACTCATGAAGTGAGAATAGCAACCATGGGTGAGTTAGTGTCATACACTAACTCATGTAAAGAATAAACCATGGGTTAACAATAATGGTTG
Source organism: Agapanthus africanus (assembly GCA_030015575.1). Classification (NCBI taxonomy): domain Eukaryota; kingdom Viridiplantae; phylum Streptophyta; class Magnoliopsida; order Asparagales; family Amaryllidaceae; genus Agapanthus; species Agapanthus africanus. The sequence goes on along the minus strand of CM057342.1, from coordinate 693,913,156 downwards.
GGTTAATAAATATCTACAAGTAAAACAAAACTAGTGGACTAAGTCAAAAATTCTACAAGCTTCTCCAAGCTTCCAAGCATGTGACAATTTCCACTAATTTGTGAATTACCTAAATAAATAAAAACCTTAGGATTGTCATAACCATGGTGTAAGTCTCATACACCCATGTTACATGTGGCATCAAGCATGACACGATAAAATATACATTAATATATATATCACATATATACTATATGCACACAAGTGAGAAAAAGAAATGTTTAAGTGAGCTAACATTAGTTAATGTAAATTAATATCCACATATATAATTTTACATTAAATTATTAAATCAACACTTGATTTAATAATCCGGCTATATCACATACAACCGGCTAATATCAAATGTAACAATCTATCGAATCAACATTTGATCCGATAACCCGGCTATATCACATATAACCGACCGATATCACATATCGCGAGAATAGAATGCAATATCACATACGCGCATTAATCTCGGTCCTGCACATATCACATATGTTCTCCTACTTCGTTTCGCATGAACCAGAAAACCTCTGTGTAGGACTCTAAAGACTCGTCAATACGCCGGCAGTAAGTGATGATCATATCAAACACTCACAAGCCGCAAGCGGTCTGCTAAACGTAACGGCCGCCCGGGTATTAAGCGATCAGAAGATCAACAAGCATGCCTGCTCGTACTCCTGCAAATCCAATCAGTAATACTATCGTATAGTCCGGTCTCTTCATCTGATATGCCGCATATCATAGCCTAGGGGTAGGATAACGTCAGACCCCAATAGCCTGATAAGTCATACCGATACAAGGTCCATAACAGTTCGAGAAACTACTGATAACACTTACCAATAAATCTCAGCAACCCTGTCTAGGGATTTCATGTTATGGCCAATCGAGTATAGCGCAACATCAACTCCCAATACCGGGACAGACGAATCCCCTCATATCACTCATTGCCTCCATGTGACTCGGGACTGTACCTAAAAACCACCTTTTTGCACGATCTCTTGACCATGGTATAGTGGAAATCAAAGCACAGTGGGAATCACACAAGACTCTATGACGATCTTGGGTCAACGGACTAACCTGTACCAGTGTCACCAGAAAACTGCTATCTGACGATAGGTATAAGACCATCTAAGAGTTCTCGACAAGTCCGTTCAGTGTACCCAGTCTCCACTGAGCACCCGTATACCATCTTTGATGTCAAACACCAATGGATGTAGGATCATCCATTGCCCATCATATGGGTCAACAAGCGCATACGCTAGTCTACTCTGGAATATCGATGCCATGTCTCGATACACCGTCGACTAGGAACAATTATAGGGTGTACTTGTGGACTACCCTTGGCCCCACTAGTATGATCTCCATCATAATCCTGGTAGTCAATTATACATCCTAAGGGCTTTTATCAATATGTGAGAGCAAGACAGCATCACTTATACAAGTCAACATGTTAAGATAAAGAGCAACCAGATAGTATACTATCATGTCGAGCAAGAAAGTCCTCCCTATATATGTCCAAGCATCCACTACAATATACATCACATGTACAGTAATGGCCTCTAGGGCATACATATAACTAACAATGTCCTATCGGCAGATCTCCATATTGATCAACGTATACAATCTACATGCAAAAACGATCTATATCTTTCCTAAGTCCCATCGACAAGCGATGTTGGGTCACCCACAGCAAAGCTATGTCCGAGAGTTTGAAAATACAGTACGTACATAAGAAAAATGGGCACGGATGAAAACCCGAAAGGGCTTTGTGAGTAAAAACAGCAAGACTGTCGGCGAGCTTGTGAAAACCCGAAAGGGCACAAACTCGTGAAAAGAAAGAAAAATACACCTGCAAAGTCCTCTCAACTTTGTAAGGAGAAAATATCCACGTGGGATCCTTAAGACTGACAAAGAAGAAATACACCTAGGAATCCATACGATTCTTAGGGAGAAAATGAACTTATGAGATACTCTCGACTTGTAAGGAGAATATACTTCCGTGAGACCCTCACGGCTCATAAAATTCAAAAGCCTTAGGTTACAGGAATCCAAACCTGTTTCTTAAGCCATCATATCTCCCAAACTGCCCTATGAATAATTCGATATCGACTCTTGTATACAATCCACAGGCACAAACAAATATGTTCCAACCAAGTTCCACCAAAGGAGAGAGATACTTTCCATGTTAGTTATATGTATGCCCTAGAGGCCATTACTGCACATTGGATGTATATTGTAGTGGATGCTGGGACATATATAGGGAGGACTTTCTTACTCGACATGATAGTATGCTATCTGGTTACTCTTTACCTTAACGTGTACACTGATTGTCTCTCTGTTACATGTTGGTAAAGCCCTTAGGATGTGTACTTGACTACCTGGACTATGATGCGGATCATACTAGTGGGGACATGGTAGTCCATAAGTACATCCTTCAAAGTCCCTAGTCGTGGGTGTATTGAGACGGGGCATCGATATACCAGTGTAGACTAGCGTATACCTTCTCAACCCATACAGATGGGCGATGGATGATCCCATATCCATTGGTGTTTGACATCATAGATGATATACGGGTGCTCAGTGGAGACTGGGTACACTGGACAGACTCGCCGAGAACTCCCAGATGGTATTATACCTTACGTCAGATGGCAGTTCTCTGGTGACACTGGTACAGAGTAGTCTGTTGACCCGAGATCGTCATAGAGTCTTGTGTGGTTCCCACTGTGCTTTGATTTCCATCTTACCACGTCCAAGAGGGCGTGCAAAACGGTGGTTTTTGGGTACAGTCCCGAATCACATGGAGGCAATGAGCGATAGGAGGGGATTCGTCTCTCCCGGTATAGGGAGTAGATGTTGCGCAGTGTTCGATTGGCTATAACCGGAAATCCCTGACCAGGGTTGCTGAGATTTACTAGTAAGTGTTACCAGTAGTTTGTCGAATTGTTATAGACCTCATATCGACACGACTTATCGAGCTATTGGGGTCTGACGTTTACCACCCCTAGGCGAGATATGCGACATATCAGACGATCAGACCGGACTATACGGTAAGTGTTACTGGTTGGATTCACAACAGTGTGAGCGGGCTTGCTCGTCGATCTTCTCATCGCTCAATACCCGGGTGGCCGTTACGTTTAGCAGACCGCTTGCGGCTTGTGGATGTTTGATATGATCATCACCTGCTGTCGGTGTATTGACGAGCCTTTAGAGTCCTACACAGAGGTTTCCTGGCTCAAGCGAAACGAAATAGGAGCGCATATGAGATATGTGCGGGACCGAGAATAATGCGTGTATGTGATACCGTATTTCATTCTCGCGATGAATGTATCGAATGGTTGTATGCGATATAACCTAGTTATCGAATCAAGGATTGATTCGATAAATCGATACATTGTATACTAGTCGGTTGTGTGCGACATGACCGGATCATTGAATCAAGTGTTGATTTAATGATTTAATGCATAATTATATATTTGATATATTACTTTGCATTAACTAGTATCGGTTCACTTTAAATGGATTTTCTCACTTGAAGTTCACAAGTTGTATATGTGATATACTTTTGTACACTTGATTGTATCATGTTTGATGATGCATGCTTACTTGAGTTTGTGTAAAGATTAAACCATGGTTATTTAAATGGTTAGGGTATTGTTTTTCATATCTATTTATTCATTTATTTATTTATTTCTTTTTGGCAAAAGAAAAGAAAAATGGTGGCTTTATTTGGATGCATGTTGAAGCTTCATGAAGCTTTGACTAAGTCACCATTTTTGTCTTCATGCTTAACCCTAACCATTGACCTGACCCTAGTTTATTCTCTACACTTGACCATGGTTTGATTATGATAAGTATTCATTTTAATTTCTTTTTCATATATACTTATCATAACATTTTTCATCTTCTTCAAGAAGAAACCTTGCTCCATCAATGGCAACATGAGCAAATGAGTGAGAAATCCAATTCTAAAGTGAACCCACTTCCTATTTCTTCATCCTCTACCACTTGCCAAGTAGTATAGGGTGTTTTCTTCACAAGTGTCATGACTTGGTGAAGTGGGAGCTTGATCTTGTGATGCCTCGACGTAGATCATCTTCGGCACGAAGCCGACGACCTTGCCCACCCATTTCTCCGATGAAGCCGACGCTTGAGCCCGGGATTTCATTTGGACAGCGAGGATACTTCATTGCGGAGCTATGGAGGTGGAGGACCGGATCTACAAAGGTTGTATTTCCGTTCTTTGAGTTATATTGTTAACTAGTTGCATGTGTTCGCCTAAATTTCTAGTTAACGATCCGTATTAGGGTTTCTCGGCACCCGTAAAATTTGAAATTGGCATGGTTGATGCCTTGTGAGACCTCCTTAGTGTTCCTAGGTGTAGGGTTGCTAGGCACGCGCACAAGGGTCTACGAGGCATCAACCATGCCCGATTAAAAAATTAGCCGTGCCGAACAACCCGAATACGGAACTTTAAACTAGAGATTAGGCAAAAACAAGCATGCTAAACACTTTAACACTAAGTGAGAGGGATTACAACCTTTGTAGATCCGGTCCTTCACTTCATATGCTCCGTGTTGTGGTCCCTTCGCTGCGATCATCGGGATCCGGACTCTCGAGAAGTTCCACGAAGAGAAAGACGCAACCTTTGTTTCCGATCTTCGATACTAAGATGATCTACCTTGAAGTTTCTTTAACACAAGCTAACACTCATGAAATGATGTGAACACCCTCATCTAAATGGCAAGAGAAGATGAGGATGATGAAGTAGGTTTTTTTGCTCTCTTTATTTATCTTTTTCTCATATTTATTCATCACCTTTTGAAAAACTAGTAAGCTTTTCATGAAAGAATCAAGGAGGAAGAAGATGAATAATAATTTTTGTGATGAATAGAAAGAATGTTATCATAATCATTTATGCAACCATGGTTGTAGTAACCATTGTAGAGAGTTTACTAGGGTTAGGGTTTGGGTTAGGTCAAAGGGTGAGTCAAAAGAAATATCTATCATAATATCTTATCAAAGACAAAGTAAAGCTTCTAGAATCAACTAGAAGGTTTAACCCTAATCCAAACCCTAATCATGTTTAAACTCCTCTAAACATGTTGCATTAATAATTATAATATGTTACAATATTATATATCACATATACAATATTTATTGTAACAAAATAAAATAATACATTTAACATATATCGCATATATGTCAATGTATTACCCGAGTGAGAAAAAGAATCTTTTAGTGAGCAAATATTAGTTAATGTAATTTAATATATCATATATATATTATTATACATTAAATTATCGAATCAACACTTGATCCGACAATCCGGCTATATCGCATATAACCAGCTAATATATATCCGTACCGATTCATCGAATCAACACTTGATCCGACGACCCGGATGATATCAAATATCGCGAGAATATAATACGGTATCATATATCGCATTATCCTCGGTCCCGCACATATCACATATGTGCTCCTACTCCGTTTTGTCTGAGTCAAGAAACCTCTGTGTAGGACTCTAAAGAATCGTCAATACGCCGGCAGTAGGTGATGATCATATCAAACACCCACAAGCTGCAAGCGGTCAGCTAAACGTAACAGCTACCCAGGTATTGAGCGCTCAGAAGATCAACAAGCAAGCCTGTACATTCTCCTGCGAATCCAAACAGTAACACTCCCGTACAGTCCGGTCTCGTCGTCTGATATGTTGCATATCTCGCCTAGGGGTGGTAAACGTCAGACCCCAGTAGCTTGATAAGTCGTGTCGATTTGAGGTCTATAACAGTTCGAGAAACTACTGATAACACTTACCAGTAAATCTCAGCAACCCTGGCCAGGGATTTCCGGTTATAGCCAATCGAACACAGCACAACATCAACTCCCTATACCGGGAGAGACAAATCCCCTCCTATCGCTCATTGCCTCCATATGATTCGGGACTGTACCCAAAAGCCACCTTTTTGCATGCCCTCTTGGACGTGGTATGATGGAAATCAAAGCACAGTGGGAATCACACAAGACTCTATGACGATCTCGGGTCAACAGACTACTCTGTACTAGTGTCACCGGAGAACTGCCATCTGACGTATGGTATAATACCATCTGGGAGTTCTCGGCGAGTCCGTCCAGTGTACCCAGTCTCCACTGAGAACCCGTACACCATCCTTGATGTCAAACACCGATGGATATGGGATCATCCATCGTCCATCATATGGATCAAGATGCGTATACGCTAGTCTACTCTGGTGTATCGATGCCCTGTCTCGATACACCCTCGACTAGGAACAGTTATAGGATGTACTCGTCGACTACCGTGGCCCCACTAGTATGATCTCATCATAGTCCCAGTAGTCGAGTACACATCCTAAGGGCTTTATCAACATGTAACATAGAGACAATCAGAGTACATGTTAAGATAAAGTACAACCAGATAGCATACTATCATGTCGAGCAAGAAAGTCCTCCCTATATATGTCCTAGCATCCACTACAATATACATCGTATGTACAGTAATGGCCTCTAGGGTATACATATAACTAACAATCTCCCACTTGCACTAGGGCCATCTGTTATGGTATCGCATACCCAACAATTAGCTGCGGTTGAAGTATCTCATACTCAACCATCCCATAAAAGTCTCTACTGGGATAAAGGCCTTCGTGAGTGGATCCGCGCTGTTGTCCTCTGTATCTACTCTCCTAACCTCGATCTCCCTGGAGATCAACCATCTCCATGATCAGGTGATACTGTCTAAGAATTATATCTGGATTTCTGATGGGACGGTAGTGTTAGTTATATGTATGCCCTAGAGGCCATTACTGTACATTGGATGTATATTGTAGTGGATGCTGGGACATATATAGGTAGGACTTTCTTGCTCGACATGATAGTATGCTACCTGGTTGCTCTTTATCTTAACATGTATACTTTCTGTCTCTCTGATTACATGTTGATAAAGCCCTTAGGATGTGTACTCGACTTCCAGGACTATGATGCAGATCATACTAGTGGGGCCTGGGTAGTCCATGAGTACATCCTTGAAATGTTCCTAGTCGAGGGAATATCGAGACGGGGCATCGATATTCCAGAGTAGACTAGCGCATATCTTCTCGACTCATGCGATGGGCGATGGATGATCCCATATCCATTGGTGTTTGACATCAGAGATGGTATGCGGGTGCT